>JAJQWJ010000011.1:0-1380000 GCA_023637945.1 Phaethornis superciliosus
GGGTTCGGGGTTTCGGTGGGGAGGGGCTTGGGAGGGGGTGGGTTAGGGTTGGGGAGGGGCTTGTGGGAGGGGGTGGGTTAGGGTTGGGGGCGGGGTTAGGGGTTGGGGAGGGGCTTGGTTACGGGGCGGGGTTAGGGGATGGGGGAGGGGCTTGGTTACTGGGCGGGTAGGGTTGGGAGGCTTAGGTTACGGGCGGGGTTAGGGTTGGAGGAGGGGCTTGGTTACGGGGCGGGGTTAGGGTTGGGGGAGGGGCTTGGTTACGGGGCGGGGTTAGGGTTGGGGGAGGGGCTGGGTTAGGGGGTGGGGTTAGGGTTGGGTTAGGGTTAGGTGAGGGGCTTGGGGAGGGGGTGGGGTTAGGGTTGGGTGAGGGGAGGGGTTAGGGGTGGTGTGTGTTAATGTGGTTGTGTCATGTGTGTATGGGGGGGTGTGTCCTGTCAGAGTGGTATGCTAATTTATGGTAATTTCCCTATATACTATATATATAAAAATTAAAAATAATAAGTCTGGTGCAGCCCCAGGAGCTCCTTGGGAGGAAAAAAATTTTTTTTTTCCTTTTTTTTTTTTTTTTTTAATTTTTAATTTTTTTCCTCCCAAGGAGCTCCTGGGGTTTTTTTTAAACCAACTTACTATTTAAATTTATATTTACTTGTCACTAAAGTTGTGACAAGTAAAGTAGAAGAAAGAGAAAGAAGAAAGTAGAAGAAAGAGAAAGAAGAAAGTAGAAGAAAGAGAAAGAAGAAAGTAGAAGAAAGAGAAAGAAGAAAGTAGAAGAAAGAGAAAGAAGAAAGTAGAAGAAAGAGAAAGAAGAAAGTAGAAGAAAGAGAAAGAAGAAAGTAGAAGAAAGAGAAAGAAGAAAGTAGAAGAAAGAGAAAGAAGAAAGTAGAAGAAAGAGAAAGAAGAAAGTAGAAGAAAGAGAAAGAAGAAAGTAGAAGAAAGAGAAAGAAGAAAGTAGAAGAAAGAGAAAGAAGAAAGTAGAAGAAAGAGAAAGAAGAAAGTAGAAGAAAGAGAAAGAAGAAAGTAGAAGAAAGAGAAAGAAGAAAGTAGAAGAAAGAGAAAGAAGAAAGTAGAAGAAAGAGAAAGAAGAAAGTAGAAGAAAGAGAAAGAAGAAAGTAGAAGAAAGAGAAAGAAGAAAGTAGAAGAAAGAGAAAGAAGAAAGTAGAAGAAAGAGAAAGAAGAAAGTAGAAGAAAGAGAAAGAAGAAAGTAGAAGAAAGAGAAAGAAGAAAGTAGAAGAAAGAGAAAGAAGAAAGTAGAAGAAAGAGAAAGAAGAAAGTAGAAGAAAGAGAAAGAAGAAAGTAGAAGAAAGAAGAAAGAAGAAGAAAGAAGAAAGAAGAAGAAAGAAGAAAGAAGAAGAAAGAAGAAAGAAGAAGAAAGAAGAAAGAAGAAGAAAGAAGAAAGAAGAAGAAAGTAGAAAGAAGAAGAAAGAAGAAAGAAGAAGAAAGAAGAAAGAAGAAGAAAGAAGAAAGAAGAAAGAAGAAAGAAGAAGAAAGTAGAAAGTAGAAGAAAGTAGAAAGAAGAAGAAAGTAGAAAGGTAGAAGAAAGTAGAAAGTAGAAGAAAGTAGAAAGTAGAAGAAAGTAGAAAGTAGAAGAAAGTAGAAAGTAGAAGAAAGTAGAAAGTAGAAGAAAGTAGAAAGTAGAAGAAAGTAGAAAGTAGAAGAAAGTAGAAAGTAGAAGAAAGTAGAAAGTAGAAGAAAGTAGAAAGTAGAAGAAAGTAGAAAGTAGAAGAAAGTAGAAAGTAGAAGAAAGTAGAAAGTAGAAGAAAGTAGAAAGTAGAAGAAAGTAGAAAGTAGAAGAAAGTAGAAAGTAGAAGAAAGTAGAAAGTAGAAGAAAGTAGAAAGTAGAAGAAAGTAGAAAGTAGAAGAAAGTAGAAAGTAGAAGAAAGTAGAAAGTAGAAGAAAGTAGAAAGTAGAAGAAAGTAGAAAGTAGAAGAAAGTAGAAAGTAGAAGAAAGTAGAAAGTAGAAGAAAGTAGAAAGTAGAAGAAAGTAGAAAGTAGAAGAAAGTAGAAAGTAGAAGAAAAAGTAGAAGAAAAACAAAGTAGAAGGTAGAAGGGAGAAAGTACAAGAGAAAGACAAAGTAGAAGAGAGAAAGAAACAAAGTGGACAGTAGAGAATGTGAGTTGGCCAACTCTAAGACAAAAGAGAGACAAATAGAATTTGACAAAGACATACACAGACACCGACACAGACATACACAGCCAATCCAGTCACTCCAAGGAGACAACATACAAAACCTACCTTACCCTTACATTTTTTCATGGGTTAAGAAATGACACAGGACACAGAAAGATAAAACACAACTTTATTCAAGTTTTATTGGTCCCTAACTTATTAAATAATGACACGAGACACAGCAAGGCAAAACACAGCTTCCTGCACATTTTATTTGTCCCTAGTTTAGGAAATAGTGACACAAGACACAGCTTTATTCAGGTTTTATTTGTGCCTACTTTAGGAAATGATGACATGGTACACAAAAACAGAAAAAATTACTCTTTATTCAAGTTTCCATTTGTTCCTCACACCTAATACATCTTGACAATCCCTTTCTCTAAACAAGTGACTTACAGATGAAACTAAGGAGCCTTCACAACATCTGCCTGGCTTCTTATCTCAGTGCTGCCTTTCCGTTCTCCAAACTACCGCTCCGACGCAACGCCTACGCAGTCCTCTCCCGCTAAAATCCCGATTACATTGGACTGCCGTCGGTACCCGCTTCTGCCGTGATTCCGTGATGCTCCCCGGGAGCTTTGCTCCTGGAGGCCGCCTAAATCGTCCTGCCTGACAAAACCCGGGTCCCAAGCCTTTCTGCATCCAAACATAGGCGATGAACATCGCCTCGCAGACCGACCGGGACCCGGGAAAAAAAAACCCAGCTGGGGGAGCGAAAAAAAAATCCCCCAGCTGGGGTTTTTTTATTCTAAGTATTTTTTAAAAGTACCTGAAAGGGAAAAAAGTGTTATCTCCACCTATACAACATAGACAACACCTACCTCCCACAACTATTCTTACAGCCACTGCCATCTCTCAACTACCAGGTACAATTTCTCTGCTTCTATACACCTACACCCTTCATCCCCAGTGCTCCTCAGGAACATTGCTCCCGAGGGCCTCCTAAACCATCCTGCCTGCCAAAACCCAGGTCCCAGGCCTTTCTGCATCCAAACATAGGCGATGAACATCGCCTCGCAGACCGACCGGGACCTAGGAAAAAAAAACCCAGCTGGGGGAGCGAAAAAAAAATCCCCCAGCTGGGGTTTTTTTATTCTAAGTGTTTTTTTTAAGTACCTGAAAGGGAAAAAAGTGTTACCTCAACATACAACGTACAAGCACAGGCTAGACCTAAACCCCTATGATACAAGCAAGCTAGCCCAGAAAAACCAAGCCATCTACCCTGCAAGACCCTGCAGCTACAGCTACAGCATAGTAAATGACTAAGAACTGTATTAAGCAGCAATCAAATCATCACAAGGCAATGCAAGTACAAATACATCATCATCACAGAGCAATACAAGTACATCATCACAGAGCAATACAAGTACATCATCATCATCACAGGGCAAGACAAGTTAATCGTCACAAAGCAATACAAGTACATCATCATCAGCACAGGGCAAGACAAGTTCATCGTCACAAAGCAATACAAGTACATCATCATCAGCACAGGGCAAAACAAGTACATCATCAACACAAAGCAATACAAGAACATCACAACGCAAGTACATCATCATCATCATCACAGAGCAATACAAGTACATCACAGAGCAATACAAGTACATCACAGAGCAATACAAGTACATCATCATCATCACAAAGCAATACAAGTACATCATCATCAACACAGCAATACAAGTACATCACAGAGCAATACAAGTACATCATCATCACAAAGCAATACAAGTACATCATCTTCATCATCATCACAAAGCAATACAAGTACATCACCGAGCAATACAAGTACATCACCGAGCAATACAAGTACATCATCATCATCATCATCACAAAGCAATACAATTACATCATCATCATCACAGAGCAATACAAGTACATCACAGAGCAATACAAGTACATCATCATCATCATCATCACAGAGCAATACAAGTACATCATCATCATCATCATCACAGGGCAATACAAGTACATCATCATCATCATCATCACAGGGCAATACAAGTACATCATCATCACTAGGCAATACAAGTACATCATCATCATCATCACAGAGCAATACAAGTACATCATCATCATCATCACTAAGCAATACAAGTACATCACTAGGCAATACAAGTACATCATCATCACCATCACTAGGCAATACAAGTACATCATCATCACCATCACTAGGCAATACAAGTACATCACCATCACTAGGCAATACAAGTACATCACCATCACTAGGCAATACAAGTACATCATCATCAGCATCACAGAGCAATACAAGTACATCATCAAGCAATACAAGTACATCATCAAGCAATACAAGTACATCATCAAGCAATACATCACCGAGCAATACAAGTACATCACCGAGCAATACAAGTACATCACCGAGCAATACAAGTACATCATCATCATCATCATCACAAAGCAATACAAGTACATCATCATCACAAAGCAATACAAGTACATCATCATCAACACAGCAATACAAGTACATCATCATCAACACAGCAATACAAGTACATCACAGAGCAATACAAGTACATCACAGAGCAATACAAGTACATCACAAAGCAATACAAGTACATCACAAAGCAATACAAGTACATCACAAAGCAATACAAGTACATCATCATCAGCATCACAGAGCAATAGAAGTACATCATCAAGCAATACAAGTACATCATCAAGCAATACAAGTACATCATCAAGCAATACATCACCGAGCAATACAAGTACATCACCGAGCAATACAAGTACATCACCGAGCAATACAAGTACATCACCGAGCAATACAAGTACATCATCATCATCATCATCACAAGGCAATACAAGTACATCATCATCACAAAGCAATACAAGTACATCATCATCATCGCAGAGCAATACAAGTACATCACACAGCAATACAAGTACATCACAGAGCAATACAAGTACATCATCAGCAGCACAGGGCAAAACAAGTACATCATCAACACAAAGCAGTACAAGTACATCATCAACACAGAGCAATACAAGAACATCACAACGCAAGTACATCATCATCATCATCACAGAGCAATACAAGTACATCATCATCATCATCACAAAGCAATACAAGTACATCATCATCACAAAGCAATACAAGTACATCATCATCAACACAGCAATACAAGTACATCACAAAGCAAGTACATCATCATCATCATCACAGAGCAATACAAGTACATCATCATCATCATCACAAGGCAATACAAGTACATCATCATCACAAGGCAATACAAGTACATCATCATCACAAGGCAATACAAGTACATCATCATCACAAGGCAAGTACATCATCATCATCATCACAGAGCAATACAAGTACATCATCATCATCATCATCACAGAGCAATACAAGTACATCATCATCATCATCATCACAGAGCAATACAAGTACATCATCATCATCATCACAGAGCAATACAAGTACATCATCGAGCAATACAAGTACATCAGCAGCAGCATCACAGAGCAATACAAGTACATCATCAAGCAATACAAGTACATCATCATCAACACAAAGCAATACAAGTACATCATCATCATCGCAGAGCAATACAAGTACATCACAGAGCAATAGAAGTACATCATCATCATCACAAAGCAATACAAATACATCACAAAGCAATACAAGTACATCATCATCATCATCACCACAAAGCAATACACGTACATCACAGAGCAATACAAGTACATCACAGAGCAATACAAGTACATCACAGAGCAATACAAGTACATCAGCAGCAGCAGCATCACAAAGCAATACAAGTACATCAGCAGCAGCAGCATCACAAAGCAATACAAGTACATCACAAAGCAATACAAGTACATCACAAAGCAATACAAGTACATCACAAAGCAATACAAGTACATCACAAAGCAATACAAGTACATCACAAAGCAATACAAGTACATCACAAAGCAATACAAGTACATCACAAAGCAATACAAGTACATCACAAAGCAATACAAGTACATCATCATCATCACAGAGCAATACAAGTACATCATCATCATCAACACAGAGCAATACAAGTACATCACAAAGCAAGTACATCATCATCATCATCACAGAGCAATACAAGTACATCATCATCAACACAGCAATACAAGTACATCACAAAGCAATACAAGTACATCACAAAGCAATACAAGTACATCACAAAGCAATACAAGTACATCACAAAGCAATACAAGTACATCATCATCAACACAAAGCAATACATCATCTTCATCGCAGAGCAATACAAGTACATCGCAGAGCAATACAAGTACACCATCATCATCACAGAGCAATACAAGTACATCATCATCATCACAGAGCAATACAAGTACATCACAGAGCAATACAAGTACATCACAGAGCAATACAAGTACATCATCATCACAAGGCAATACAAGTACATCATCATCACAAAGCAAGTACATCATCATCATCATCACAGAGCAATACAAGTACATCATCATCATCATCACAGAGCAATACAAGTACATCATCATCATCATCATCACAGAGCAATACAAGTACATCATCATCATCATCACAGAGCAATACAAGTACATCATAGAGCAATACAAGTACATCAGCAGCAGCATCACAGAGCAATACAAGTACATCATCAAGCAATACAAGTACATCATCATCAACACAAAGCAATACAAGTACATCATCATCATCGCAGAGCAATACAAGTACATCACAGAGCAATAGAAGTACATCATCATCATCACAAAGCAATACAAATACATCACAAAGCAATACAAGTACATCATCATCATCATCACCACAAAGCAATACACGTACATCACAGAGCAATACAAGTACATCACAGAGCAATACAAGTACATCAGCAGCAGCAGCATCACAAAGCAATACAAGTACATCAGCAGCAGCAGCATCACAAAGCAATACAAGTACATCACAAAGCAATACAAGTACATCACAAAGCAATACAAGTACATCACAAAGCAATACAAGTACATCACAAAGCAATACAAGTACATCACAAAGCAATACAAGTACATCATCATCATCACAGAGCAATACAAGTACATCATCATCATCACAAGGAAGTACAAGTACATCAGCATCACAGGGCAATTCAAGTACATCGTCATCATCACAGAGCAATACAAGTACATCATCATCGTCACAGGGCAATACAAGTACATCATCATCGTCACAGAGCAATACAAGTACATCATCATCGTCACAGAGCAATACAAGTACATCATCATCATCACAAGGAAGTACAAGTACATCAGCATCACAGGGCAATTCAAGTACATCGTCATCATCACAGAGCAATACAAGTACATCGTCATCGTCACAGGGCAATACAAGTACATCATCTTACATCAGGTAAGGCTGTATCAAGTCAAACAATGAAATAAGGCAGTACAAATATTCAAATAAAAAGCTATGGAAAATTTTCTTCTACAAGGCAACACTCAGTAAAATGACTCCAGTAAAGAGGAATACAGGCCAGTAAAAACAGATAGTCAAGTACCAATACAAGATTCAAATACAAGGCAGTGCACAAATACAAACCAAAATACAGTGCAGTATCAGGTCAGGCACGGCGCAACACCAGGTCAAGCACGGCGCAACACCAGGTCAAGCACGGCGCAACACCAACATGAGCCATACTATACAATGCAGTAAATGTTCTAATGCATAAATACAAGGAGGCACCGAATCCACACCACCTAGCTCGCCACAAGGCCACGCCACCTAGCTCGCCACAACGCCACGCCACCTAGCTCGCCACAACGCCACGCCACCTAGCTCGCCACAACGCCACGCCACCTAGCTCGCCACAACGCCACGCCAATTCAAAGTCAAAGCATTGCAAGACACAGAGAACTAATCAGACATACAATGTATATCTGGAGACCTACAATACAACATCAGTATACTGCCAAACACAACAGATACAGAGCCCTACAAAACCAAACACCAGAGTAACAGATTTGTTACCTGATGGGCTTCGAGACTGAAACCCTGAAGGAGGCACAGGTGAAATACTACATAGTATTGTCCTGGAAATACAACTTGCAAGATGAAAAGGCACAGGTCCAGATGGTCTCCCCAAAGATGGTTCTCCATAAACCGTGCAGAATCCCACGGCGTCCCGTCTACCGCCGCTGACCGCTCCGACGGCGCGCCCTCAGACGACACGCTCCTTGGAGAGACCGTGCTTCTGTCATCTAGGGGACAGAGAAACAAAATTACTGTTGTGCTCCTTAAAAATGATCCCAATCATTCCTACCGCTCCATCTCACCTCAAATGCTCAGCCAAGTCCAACAATGGCCAGGACAGCATCTGCAAAAACAAAGGAAAAGGCTTTAACAAGTGGTCAAAGACTTTGATCTTACTCACTGAAACAGCTTACTAGCATCTCACCTTCTTAGGCATCTGATGGGTCTACTTCCTGACACCTCAAAGGCTCTACAAGGCACCTGAAAAACGAAAGGCAATATATAACATACTGCTGCTTCTAACCAAAGCCTCCCAGACAATTGCCCCATCTCCTTTACCTTAATCCTTCGCCAGATACCCCTCAGGCATTTCAGTCCGAACTGGATGCTGAGGCACCACCTGAAAAAAATACACAGGTAATGTCTTTTACTTCAATACTACTCATAAGATTTAACACAAGGCAATACAAGTACATCACAAGGCAATACAAGTACATCATCATCATCATCACAAGGCAATACAAGTACATCACAAGGCAATACAAGTACATCACAAGGCAATACAAGTACATCACAAGGCAATACAAGTACATCATCATCACAAAGCAATACAAGTACATCATCATCACAAAGCAATACAAGTACATCATCATCACAAGGCAATACAAGTACATCATCATCACAAGGCAATACAAGTACATCACAAGGCAATACAAGTACATCATCATCATCATCACAAGGCAATACAAGTACATCACAAGGCAATACAAGTACATCACAAGGCAATACAAGTACATCATCATCATCATCACAAGGCAACACAAGTACATCACAAGGCAACACAAGTACATCACAAGGCAACACAAGTACATCACAAAGTACATCACAAGATTTAACACTTCCAGCAGCTAACTACACAGTGCTCACCTTCCAAATGTCGTGTCCCGTTGAGACAAACGGCCTGCTCTACGCAGCTTTGAAACCTAAAAAAAAAAAAAAACCCACACAACATAAACACCATAAAATACAAATCTATTAATGCTCCTCATAGAGCAAGTACATCCACCTCCCCTATGACAGATTTTTTTTTTTACCAAGCCTTGCTATAACACTCAGCTCCCTACCTGCTTTGCTTTTTGTTCCATGTCCTGGACTTCTGCATCTGAAAGAGATAAATCAAACTCATCTCAGGGATACTAATCAATATTGAAAGCACCTCCCCACCAACACCAAACGGTGACTAACCTTCAGATGGCACCCTTCTCTCTTCCAGCCGTGTCATGCTCATCTTTGTCACACAGCATCTGAAAAACAGTATTATGCAAGTCACTGAAATGCTGCTCAACAGCTGGAATATTCCCTTAGGGCTCGTCCAACAAACCCTGACCCTACAACTCCAGGCAGGGCAGCTCCAAACCAAACACGCAAACAGACTCAAGACACAGCCCTGAAAACCACGAGAGTCTATGTCAAGAGAACACCAAGCAAGAAGCATATCTCCGGCATCCGAGACTGTTTGGCAACAAGACCTACGGCGATGTGACTGCGAAGCTAGGGAATGAAGCGATGGATGCTAAGAACATGGACTTCAAGACCTGAGGATACAAGGACGATTCTTGCTCTGGAAAATTCTACGAACAGAGATGTTGATATAATTGACAATGATGTTTCAGAAGATGACCATCAAGACACTTCCAAGATCAAAGACCAATCTAAGGTTTAAATTTGTCACGCAAGAAAAAGACGCTGCTGACTAGCACCGTGCTGATCGGGATGATGCCCAAGATGGGTGACTTGCTCTCTGAGGACAGAGAGGACCATCAAGGCCTGAGGAAGGACTAAGACAACAAAGATGGACAACACAAAATACACAACCCCACACACCAAGGCTGGAGCTGCCCTGCCCACAATAGCATCGTGACGAAAACTAACTTGCCCCGTTTTGCCGCACAAAGGGGGCTGCTCCCAGACAACCCTCTCCCAGGAAGCAACTTCAAAAGCCCTCCGGCAACTCCCAACCTCAACCCCTCACCAATTCAGTCCCTCAACTTATCTTTCTGAGAGCTGCGGTTCTGAATCTATGTCCAGCAGCAAACACCATACTGTCTGACAGGCATGATCCTTCAGTACACAAGTTCCTGTTCATCGCCTGCAATCAGAAGAAAAAAAAACAAACGAAAAGAATCAGAATCAATGTCACCAGTAAGGACTGCTTCAGCCATCGCCAGCCACTTACACTACAGCAAGAGGCCTCAAAAGACTGCCACAGCTTTCCGCTCCCCTTCTTGATCCAGAGTTCAATCCTGTCTTCACCACAGCTTTGGGCACCTAAAAGAACAAGAGAAAGAGTTACTGTTCTGCTGATCAGACATCACAAGCTCCATGCACCCACTCACTACCACCTCAGCTCACCTTCAACGGTCATCCGTTCCAAAAGGTAGGATGCACATCGCCTGCAAAAAGAGGGAAACTTTAAACAGAGTGGACAGAAAAAAAGGCTAACGACTCTGCGCAAAGCCATCTCACCTTTTTTGAACCGCTCGTCAAGACGTGACTTTGTCACTCCGGCACCGTGTGTGACACCTGCAAAAGTCAAAGCAAAAGGCACACGCTGAGATATTGCCTCTAAAAATGACCAGGACGCTGTGACATCCGTCTCTTGCTCCTAAACCTTTGCCCCTCGCCTGTCTGCCCGTCATCACTTTGGGGTGCCAAAGTGACGTTAGGAGGGCACCTGAAACAAAAAACCAACAAGGCATGCTTATGACTGACAATACACCACCTGAGAAATTACTGCTCCTCCAGCCCACCAGCCTTTGCTCACCTTGCCACAACCACCTCCGGTAATCATATCCCGCTTCCCTCGACGCTTCCACCTTCAAAATGACAACAAACCATAATGTGGTCAGGTAGCCAAGGGAGGCACCATCCCACCAGCTCCACACCCCGACCAACCTTCAGATGGCGGCCTCCTCTCCTCCTCCATCCCTTTTTCTTGCTAGTCATTGACACGGGGGATCTGAAAAACAGGATTACGCAAGTCACCGGAATGCTGCTCGGCGCTGAGTCGGTCAATTTATGATGCTTCCCGTGGCCCCTGATCCTACACAGCAGGCAAGGCAGCTCCAAGCCAAACACACCCACAGACCAACTCGAGACACAGCCATGGGAGTCACAAGACTTGACCTCAAGATAAAACTTGCAGCAAGAAGAGACACTCTGGAATCCAAGACTTTGGGGCAATAAGACCTACAGCGATGCATCTGCAAAGCGAGGGAATGAAGTGATGGATGCCCGAGAAGCCGCCTTCAAGACCTGAGGACGCAAGGATGCGGGGAATGAGTCCCACTCAGGGAAACTGGATGGACAGAGTTCAGATGACAAAGCAATTGAGAATGACATTGCAGAAGACAACCATCAAGGACCTTCCAAGTCAAGAGACCCATCTGCAATTTAGATTTTTCATACAGAAGATGCTGCTGATTAGCACTGTGCTCATTAGGAAAGGCTTTCCAGGGATGATGCCCGAGATGCAGGACTAGCTCTGTGAGGACACAGAGGATCATCAAGGCCTGAGGAAGCTCTAAGACAACACAGACGGACAACACAAAACACACAACCCCACACACCAAGGATGGAGCTGCCCTGCCCATGCTAGCATCGTGCTGGAAACTAACTTGCTCTATTCAGCCACTCAAAGGGGGCTGCTTGTAGACAGCCCTCTCCCAGATACCATCTTCAAAACCCCTCCTGCAACTCCCAGCCTCAGCCCCTCTGCAACCAAGTTCCTGTACTTAACTTTCAGAGAGCTGTGGGTCTGAATTTACATCCAAAAACAAAACCACACTGGCCGACTAGCATGTTCCTGCAGTTCTAAGGTTCCTCTTCACCACCTGCATTTAAAAAAAAATAAAGAAAAAAGTGTCAACTGTCCACTTCAGCCAATGCTAACTGCTTCCACCACACCCACCTCCTCACTAGAACCTTGTGATGTATCTCTTATCTCTCCATTTACATCTAGGAGAGGCATGATACTCAGCAAGCAATTGGGAAAGGCAAAGAAGCAACGACTCTAAATAAAATAACCTAACTGAAAAAAAACAAAACAAAACACCAAAACCAAAAAAGCCTTCTAAAACCTTCTAAAGTTCTTACCTTTAAGAGTCTTCTCCAGCAGCCGTCTTCTTCTTCTTCTCCTCCAGCAGCCGTCGTCGTCGTCTTCTTCTTCTTCTTCTTCTCCTCCAACAGCCGAGTCGTCGTCGTCGTCGTCGTCGTCGTCGTCGTCGTCGTCTCCTCCAGCAACCGTCCTCAGGAGTAGGAGAGCTCTGATCTCAGAGAAGCCCAGGAGCTCTCTGAAGCCCCTAGCCAAAGGCTGTGGCTTATATACCCCAAGCACCGCCCACAGCCTTTCCCACAATCCCCTGGGAAAGGGGAGGTGGCAATTACCACAAGGTATAATAAGAGCCAGAGGAGAAGCAGTGAGCTTTCTTTTTAGTCTTCAGTTTACATGACGTTGGGAACCGAATGATAGTCGGCATCAGAAGAGGTCCTCATGGAATGAAGAAAGCATAAAATGCGCAACAGAGCCGGAAGGTGGCTGCGGGAGGCGAGGTTGGCTTCTAGTGGCATGATTGTGGGAGAAGGGTCTCCATATGGAATTCTAGTTCCTGAAATTCAGCTTTCATTTTGCTGTCTCCATGTCCTGTGGACTTATCTAACTCTCAAGGAGGGAGGGGCTTGCTGCGATGCTTTTCAACTCTATTAGTCTGTCGTTAGTGTTTCACGTGGCAACGGTTTTACTAGATTTCAATGAGAGCTGAGAGTGTCCCGAGGTCTATATATGTCTGCTACTTATTATGATATTTTGCCGAATGGTCAGGGTCAGCGCACAAGACACGGGCACCCAAATAAAGAAGGTAGTTTATATTTACTGATATATTAAATTATGAGAACAAGTGCAGAAACAAACAACAAAACTGAAGTGCAACAGGAAAGTCAAAGCAAAACACAGCAACTCATCTAATAGTTACTATACACACGCAGTGATAGCGAGTAAGATGTGTCGCCGATTGCCGTAATGATTTGACTTTGTCTGGATCTGCGGTTGCTGGGGAGCCCTGGTTGTTATGAGGACCTGGAGAACCCTTCCCGGCAGCTGGGAAATCCTACACGGTGCGTCCTCTCGTAGGTGAGGTGCGCAAAGATCGCCAGAAACGGTCCAGCTTTTTGAGTATCCCGTTGCTGCTAGTCTGAAGGACTTGTGCTTTTCTTAACGTGGAAATGTCTGGTCTGATGCCCCCTAAGGACCAAAACCGGGGCCTGGCTGGGGCCCAAGTCACAGCTCGTAGGGCTGCCTAAGCTATCTCCCTCTTACTGGTGGTTACCTAATATATCTGCCTGGATCACTTAGCATATTGGCTGCTTTTGCTTTCTCTCATGGTTTAAAAAAAAAATTCTCAGAAGGCGGAGGATAAGGTACTGCTTTCACAAGCCTTTGTTCTCCTATATACTTAGCTGATCTCCCAGTAAACCAAATGTAAAACCTTTTGGAAAGCCTCTTCTTTTATTCAAAATAATCTACTGCAAACACATACTTTTCCCTTCTTTCCCTTACATAACAGGAGGCAGGGCGACGTGGGGGCGGGGCGATGTGGGGGCGTGGGGTGGGGTGACACGGGGGGTGGCGTAATGCGGGGGGACGGGGCAACGCGCTGGGGGGTGAGGTGACGCGGGGGGGTGGGGCGACACGGGGGGACAAGGGGGCAGGGTAACACGGGGGCGGGGCGACAGGGGGGTGAGGCGAAAGGCGGCAGGGTTGGGGTTGGGGAGGGGCTTGGAGAGGGGGTGGGATTATGGGTGGGGTTAGGGTGGCGGGAGGGGCTTGGTGAGGGGATGTCAGATCAGGGGGCTTGGTAAGGGGGTGTCAGTTGGTCCTACGTGTCACATGTGCTGCTAAAAAACCAAACAGCGCGATACATGCCAAAAATTGAACACCACAATGCACACTGCCACGCACTGAATACAAGCCGATACAAAGCCATTGACCGGCATTCGGCTTTTTTTTAAGCGAAAAACTACAAATGAGGCGCCGGAAGTCGGCCATTTTCTTAAAGGAAGTCGCCGACCTTTTAAGCGAAAAACTACAAATGAGGCGCCGGAAGTCGGCCATTTTGTTACAGGAAGTCGCCGATCTTTTTAGCGAAAAACTACAAATGAGGCGCCAAAAGTCGGCCATTTTGTTACAGGAAGTCGGCCATTTTTAAGCAAAAAACTACAAATGAGGCTCCGGAAGTCGGCCATTTTGTCACAGGAAGTCGGCCAATTTAAGCGAAAAACTACAAATGAGGCGCCGGAAGTCGGCCATTTTGTTACAAGAAGTCGGCCATTTTTAAGCGAAAAACTACAAATGAGGCGCCGGAAGTCGGCCATTTTGTTACAGGAAGTCGGCCATTTTTAAGCAAAAAAACTACAAATGAGGCGCCGGAAGTCGGCCATTTTGTTACAGGAAGTCGGCCATTTTTAAGCAAAAAAACTACAAATGAGGCGCCGGAAGTCGGCCATTTTGATACAGGAAGTCGGACATTTTTAAGCAAAAAAACTACAAATGAGGCGCCGGAAGTCGGCCATTTTGTTAAAGGAAGTCGGCCTTTTTTAAGCAAAAAAACTACAAATGAGGCGCCGGAAGTCGGCCATTTTGTCAAAGGAAGTCGGCCATTTTTAAGCAAAAAAACTACAAATGAGGCGCCGGAAGTCGGCCATTTTGTTACAAGAAGTCGGCCATTTTTAAGCGAAAAACTACAAATGAGGCGCCGGAAGTCGGCCATTTTGTTACAGGAAGTCGGCCATTTTTAAGCAAAAAAACTACAAATGAGGCGCCGGAAGTGGGCCATTTTGATACAGGAAGTCGGCCATTTTTAAGCAAAAAAACTACAAATGAGGCGCCGGAAGTCGGCCATTTTGATACAGGAAGTCGGACATTTTTAAGCAAAAAAACTACAAATGAGGCGCCGGAAGTCGGCCATTTTGTTAAAGGAAGTCGGCCTTTTTTAAGCAAAAAAACTACAAATGAGGCGCCGGAAGTCGGCCATTTTGTCAAAGGAAGTCGGCCATTTTTAAGCAAAAAAACTACAAATGAGGCGCCGGAAGTCGGCCATTTTGTCACAGGAAGTCGGCCATTTTTAAGCAAAAAACTACAAATGAGGCGCCGGAAGTCGGCCATTTTGTCACAGGAAGTCGCCGATCTTTTTAGCGAAAAACTACAAATGAGGCGCCGGAAGTCGGCCATTTTCTTAAAGGAAGTCGCCGACCTTTTAAGCGAAAAACTACAAATGAGGCGCCGGAAGTCGGCCATTTTGTCACAGGAAGTCGGCCATTTTTAAGCAAAAAACTACAAATGAGGCGCCGGAAGTCGGCCATTTTGTCACAGGAAGTCGCCGATCTTTTTAGCGAAAAACTACAAATGAGGCGCCGGAAGTCGGCCATTTTCTTAAAGGAAGTCGCCGACCTTTTAAGCGAAAAACTACAAATGAGGCGCCGGAAGTCGGCCATTTTGTCACAGGAAGTCGGCCATTTTTAAGCAAAAAACTACAAATGAGGCGCCGGAAGTCGGCCATTTTGTTAAAGGAAGTCGGCCATTTTTAAGCAAAAAAACTACAAATGAGGCGCCGGAAGTCGGCCATTTTGTCACAGGAAGTCGGCCATTTTTAAGCAAAAAAACTACAAATGAGGCGCCGGAAGTCGGCCATTTTGTTACAGGAAGTCGGCCAATTTTAAGCAAAAAAACTACAAATGAGGCGCCGGAAGTGGGCCATTTTGATACAGGAAGTCGGCCATTTTTAAGCAAAAAAACTACAAATGAGGCGCCGGAAGTGAGCCATTTCGTTACAGGAAGTCGGCCATTTTTAAGCAAAAAAACTACAAATGAGGCGCCGGAAGTCGGCCATTTTTATACAGGAAGTCTACCAGTTTCTTACCGAAAAAACTACAAATGAGGCGCAGGAAGTCGGCCATTTTGTCAACGGAAGTCGGCCATCTTTTTTTAGAAAAACTACAAATGAGGCTCCCCGCATTTTGTTACAGGAAGTCCGCCTTTTTTAAGCATAAAAGTATAAATGAGTCTCAGGAAGTCAAGACGGGACAAGAAAAGAGGGCATGATCTCAAGTTGTGCCAGGGCAGGTTTAGGTTTGATATTACAAAGAATTTCTTCACAGAGAATAGATAATTAACTAAACTAGGTAATATGAGATATAAAGCATTATGGGGCTGCTACAGACTAAACAACACAGCTTGTACTTTATACAACTATAAGTTTATTTTTGTTACATTTATGATACAAAAAATCCGTCAGATAACTGTTTGGCTTTCATTTTTGAAGCATGATGGAGAAAAGGGTGGGTAAAACTGCAGGAATCAAACAGATCAGTGCTGCAGTATATAAGGTTACCAAAAAGGACTCTGAATTGTTAATACATCTGTATGTACCAACTTTCTCCTTTTTGTAAAGGAGGAAAAAAATCTTGTTGCTGGTGACTTCCAAAGACTCTTGAGGGAACTGCTCTGATGGGGAGTTTCCAAAACGCAACATCTTTGAATGAAAGGCATTTCTGTTTTGGACTCTGTCTTACCATCCTATGTCACTATTCATGCTGAAGAGCAGCTGTTCCTGGTCTCCCAGCTTCGCTTGCATCAGGCCAGGGATCAGATTCCCTCCTCAAGAAAAGGCACATCAAGTAACTGGTGTATTTCTGCGATCAACAGGCTTGTCTTCATCTTCCACAAAGCAGAGTGCCAGTAGGAACATCCGGAAGAATCCTATGGGTTGACAAACCTCCTCTGCAACAACCTCCTGAGTCCCGAGACCTTCTCCTAAGACCTTCTGACCCCATTCTGCTGCCTCATTTCTTCTTACGAGCACATATTTGTCCTTCGCATCTGAAAGTAAGTATCACACAAGTCACTGGAATGATGAACAATGGACAGACAATTCCAGAATCTCCATCCCAGTTAGGAATCCCATCTAGAGTACTACTACCCTCATGGCATTAATAAATACAGCCCCAAAGCTTTAAACATATAAACATACAACCGTGAATTACTGAGAGGGTCGGTCTCGTGCACTGCACAGGAAAAACCCTCTCATGAGAGTCCTATCACCTTCAAACATCATCAAAGCAACTGCCCACCCACCCAGACTATGGCTGCTCCACCTAAGATCACTATACAATTGTGGCCTAAAAACTCAAGGCATACAAACATCACGAGAGACCCTCATGGGTCTTCAATATCCCCAGCTCTACACTCTGGGCAGAGCAGCTCCAGGCCAAACACACAAACACAGACCAACCCAAGACACACCACAGAAAACTACAAAATTCAACATTAAGAGAAAACTCTCAACAATAATTACTCTGGGCTCCAAGAAGTTGGCCAAGAAGACTGAAAGGGATGCAAGGGTAAGGCAAGGAGGCCACATGGTGGCATCAAGTGTCATAGAATGCTGTCAGATACAATAATTGCACTTCAAAATAACATATCAGATGGGCAAGACGACTAGCATCAAGACGTAAGGATGCAGAGACAAGGTGGCAGATGTGGAAACTTGATGACCAGAGATGCTCATTCATTGATAAAGATTATAAAAGATGTCCATTAAGAAATATGCAAGATGCAAGAAAAGAAGGATCCAGATGGCACTATGAAAATAATGACTAAATGTGTTCCACATCGTGGGGGCAATGTTCAATACTACTGACTTGGTCTGAGAGACTCTGCAATCCAAGACTTTTGGGGCAATAAGACCTACAGCGATGCGTCTGCAAAGCGAGGGAATGAAGCGACGGATGCCCGAGGAGCCGCCTTCAAGACCTGAGGATGCAAGGATGCGGGGACTGAGTCCAGATGCTGATGCAGTTGGCAATGATGTTTCAGAAGATGACCATCAAGAAACTTCCAAGTCAAGAGACCGATCTGCAATTTAGACTTGTTGTGCAGAATAACACGCTGCTGATCAGCGCCGTGCTGATCAGGAAAGCCTTTCCAGGGATGATGCCCGAGATGCGGGACTTGCTCCGTGAGAACACAGGGGATCATCAAGGCCTGCGGAAGCTCTGAGACCACAAAGACGGACAACACAAAACACACAACCCCACACACCAAGGCCACACACCAAGGCTGGAGCTGCCCTGCCCACCCTAGCATCGTCCTGGAAATTAAATCACTCTATTCACCCACCCGAAGGGGGCTGCTCCAAGACAGCTCTCTCCCCTACACTAACTTCAAAACACCACCTGCAATTCCCAACTTCGACTCCTCTGCTCAGCCCCTCCCCACCCACCCTCAACTTATCTTCAGGAGCGATAGCAGCACAAAGCCAGGGTCTGTAATGAAAACCGCATTGCTTGACTGGGATGTGCTTGCAGTCACACAGTTCCTCTTCATCCCCTACACAGAGAAAAGGAAAAAACACAACCCACAGATCACAAACGGCGCTGCCACGAGTCCCACCTAAGCCAACGCACGCTCCTTGCTCTGCACTCACCTCCTCAAGGAAGCCCCGTGGTATACCACGCACCTTCTCGTTCCAGAGTTGAACCCTATCGCCGCCATTGCTTGGGGTACCTAGAACACCAAGAGAAAGAGTTCCTGTTCTGATGAGCAGAAGTCACCAGCCCCGTGAACCCCCTCGCTACCAACTCTGCTCACCTTCAAAGCTCATCCGGTTCCAACGGTGGCACGCACTGCGCCTGCAAAAACAAAAAGGAAACGTTTAAGCGACTCGATGTAAAATACATGGCTGACCCAGCCCACCGCCATCTCACCTTCCCCAGCCGCTCCTAAATGGGTGTCTTTGTCCCTCCGAGGATGGTTGTGGCACCTGCAAAAGTCAAAGCAAAACGCACACGCTGAGGTAGTGCCTCCAACAACAGGCAGCCCACTGTGATGTCCACCTCCTGCTCCTTTACCTCGGCCTCTCACCCATCTGCCTGCCATCCTTGTGGGGTGCCAAAAGTAGGTTCAGAGGACACCTGGAAAACAAACAAAAAAAAGCAATGCCAATGCCTTCAACAGCAGTAAAACACCTGAGAAATAAATGTTCCTTCAGCACACCAGCCTTTGCTCACCCTGCCACAGCCACCTCCGGAACAGATATTCTGCTTCCTCGGCTGCTCTCACCTTCAAAAGGACAAACAAACCATAATGTGGTCAGGTAGCCAGGAGAGGGACCTTCACTCTAACACCAAATGCTGACTAACCTTTGCATGCTTTGCATGGCACTCTTCTCACTCTCCTCCAGCTCTTTCATGTACATCCTTGGCACACAGGACCTGAAAAAGTGTTACCCAGCACTTACTATAATATTGGCCAAGAGCTGTACTATTCCGTTATGCCTCTTCTAACAAACCCTGACCCTACAGCTCTGGGAAGAGCAGCTCCAAGCCAAACACTCAGACCAGTTCAAGACACAAGCCCGGCAAATCATGAGACGTGATCTCTGGAGAACACTGAGTAAGAAGAATATCTCTGGGATCCAAGACTTTTGGGCAAGAAGACCTACAGCGATGCAGCCGTGAAACTGGGGGCTGAATCAAGGAATGCCAAAGTACTCGGGCTTCAAGACCTGAGGATGCAAGGATGCGGGGAACAAAGTCCCACTCTGTGAAAAATCCACGACCAGAGATAATGCTGATGCAAGTGGCGATTATGTTTCAGAAGATGACCATCAAGAAACTTCCAAGTCAAGAGACCGATCTGCAATTTAGACTTGTCGTGCGGAATAACACGCTGCCGATCGGCACCGTGCTGATCAGGAAAGGCTTTCCAGGGATGATGCCCGAGATGCGGGACTTGCTCTGTGAGAACACAGGGGATCATCAAGGCCTGCGGAAGCTCTGAGACCACAAAGGCGGACAACACAAAACACACAACCCCACACACCAAGGCTGGAGCTGCCCTGCCCACCCTAGCATCGTCCTGGAAATTAAATCACTCTATTCACCCACCCAAAGGGGGCTGCTCCAAGACAGCTCTCTCCCCTACACTAACTTCAAAACACCACCTGCAATTCCCAACTTCGACTCCTCTGCTCAGCCCCTCCCCACCCACCCTCAACTTATCTTCAGGAGCAATAGCAGCACAAAGCCAGGGTCTGTAATGAAAACCGCACTGCTTGACTGGGATGTGCTTGCAGTCACACGGTTCCTCTTCATCCCCTACACAGAGAAAAGGAAAAAACACAACCCACAGATCACAAACGGCGCTGCCACGAGTCCCACCTAAGCCAACGCACGCTCCTTGCTCTGCACTCACCTCCTCAAGGAAGCCCCGTGGTATACCACACACCTTCTCGTTCCAGAGTTGAACCCTATCGCCGCCATTGCTTGGGGTACCTGGAACACCAAGAGAAAGAGTTCCTGTTCTGATGAGCAGAAGTCACCAGCCCCGTGAACCCCCTCGCTACCAACTCTGCTCACCTTCAAAGCTCATCCGGTTCCAACGGTGGCACGCACTGCGCCTGCAAAAACAAAAAGGAAACGTTTAAGCGACTCGATGTAAAATACATGGCTGACCCAGCCCACCGCCATCTCACCTTCCCCAGCCGCTCCTAAATGGGTGCCTTTGTCCCTCCGAGGATGGTTGTGGCACCTGCAAAAGTCAAAGCAAAAGGCACACGCTGAGGTAGTGCCTCCAACAACAGGCAGCCCACTGTGATGTCCACCTCCTGCTCCTTTACCTCAGCCTCTGACCCATCCGCCCGCCATCCTTGTGGGGTGCCAGAAGTAGGTTCGGAGGACACCTGGAAAATAAAAAGCAATGCCAATGTCTTCAACAGCAGTAAAACACCTGAGAAAAAATTTTCCTTCAGCACACCAGCCATTGCTCACCTTGCCAGAGCCACCTCCGGAACAGATACTCTGCTTCCTCGGCTGCTCTCACCTTCAAAAAAAGGACAAACAAACCATAATGCGGTCAGGTAGCCAGGAGAGGGACCTTCACTCCAACACCAAATGCTGACCAACCTTTGCATGGCATTCTTCTCTCCTCCAGCTCTTTCCTGTACATCCTTGTCACACGATCTGAAAGTGTGTTACACAGCACTTACTAGAATGTTGCCCAAGAGCTGTACTATTCAGTTATGTCTCTTCCAACAAACCCTGACCCTACAACTCTGGGAAGAGCAGCTCCAAGCCAAACACTCACACCAGTTCAAGACACAGCCCTGCAAATTATGAGACTCGATCTCAAGAGAACCCTGAGTAAGAAGAATCTCTCTGGGATCCAAGACTGTTGGGAAAGAAGACCTACAGCGACGCAGCCTTGAAACTGGGGGCTGAATCAAGGATTGCCAAAGTACTCGGGTTCCAAGACCTGAGGATGCAGAGAACAAGTGCTACTCTGGAAAAATCCATGACGAGAGATGCTGATGAAGTATGAAAAAGTGTTTCAGAAGACCACCATCAAGAAACTTCCCAGATGCAAGATTAATCCATGCGTTAAACTTCTCATGAAAGAAGATGATGCTGACTAGTACTGTGCTGATGAGAGACGACCTTCCAGGGATGATGCCAAGAAGTGGGACTTGCTCTGTCAGGACGAAGAGGACATCGAGGGATGAGCAAGTATAAAACACTCAAGACAGACAACACAAGGTACACACCACCACACAAAAAGGCTGGAGCTGCCCTGCCCACACCAAAACAATGCTGTAAACACATCTGCCCCCTCCAGCAAGCTGCTCCCAGACAGCCCTCTCCCCGATACTAACTTCAAAACCACTCCCTGCCATTCCCAGCTTTGTCCCTTCTCCCCATCCCCCGTGCTTCAACTTATCTTTGATGGTAGGGGTCCAAAGCCATGGTCATCAAGGAAAAACAAAACCATCCGCAGGGACGTTCCTGCAGCCACAAGTTACCTGTTCATCATCTGCTGTAAAAGAAAAACAAAAACCAACCAACCACATTGCCACACATAATAATTGTCACCAGAAATTCCAACATGAGCCAGCACCAACCTCTTACAGAAGACCCAGCTTCTCAAGACTCCTCTGAGGTCTCACCCACTTGCTCATCATAGAATTGGGCACTGCAGGACTCATACAATGAAGGGCACCTAAAACAGACAAAACCACTGTTTGGCTTGAAAGAAGTCACCGTCTTCATGAACCTCATAAATTACCACCCCGGCTACCTCCAACACTCAGCTCCGAAGGTGGGAAGGAAAAAAAAAAAAAAAAAAAACCCCACCAAAAGAAAAAACAACAAAATAAACAAACCCTCACACAAACCCACACCAAAAAACCCTGCAAAAACAAAGGGAAACACTTAACTGAATTGACATTAAACACCCGGCTGACCTGGCCCGCAACCATCTCACCTCCTTGTATCTCCTAGGCAGTGTGTGGCACCTGCAAAAGTCAAAGCAAAAGCCACATACTGAGATATTGCCCCAATCAACAGGCAGCCCCCACCAGCCTTTGCTCAGAAAACTTCAAAATCCCTCCTGACACAACTCCTAACCTCAGCACTTCAATTCAGTCCCTCGACTTATCCTTCTGAGGGCTGCTGGTTTTGGATCTATGTCCAGCAAAACACCACACTGTCTGATGGGTATGTTCCTCTTCATCACCTGCAATCAGAAAAAAAGGAAAATCACAAACAGTGTCACCAATAAGGTGCACTTCAGCCATCAACAAGAACTTATACTACACCTACCACCTCAAAAGAGCCCCACAGTGTTCCACTCAACTCCTTGATCCAGAGTCAAATGCTGTGGCCACCACTGCTTTGGGCACCTAAAAGGCCAAGAGAAAGGGTGACTGTTCTGCTCATCAGGAGTCACCAGCTCCACGAACCCACTCTCAACCACCCCAGCTCACCTTCAATGCTCACCGGGTTCCAAAGGTGGCACGCACAGCACGTGAAAAATAAGAGAAACATTTAACAGAGCTGACGTTAATACACGGCGGACCCAGCCCACAGCCATCTCACCTTCTCCAACTGCTCCTCAAGACATGGCTTTGTCACTCCGGCACTGTGTGTGGCACCTGCAAAAGTCAAAGCAAAAGGCACACACTGAGATATTGCCATCAACAACAGGCAGCCCACTGTGATGTCCACCTCCTGCTCCTTTACCTCAGGCTCTCACCCATCTGCCTGCCATCTCTTTGAGGTGCCAAAATGAGGTTAGGAGGGCACCTGAAAAAAACCACAAACAACAAGGGATGCTCATGACCAACCAATAATACAACACCTGAGAAGTAACTGCTCCTCCAGCCCACCAGCCTTTGCTCACCTTGCCACAGCCACCTCCGGTGCCCGTATCCTGCTTCGCTCGCCGCTTCCGCCTTCAAAATGACAACGAACCATAATGAGGTCAGGTAGCCAAGGGAGGCACCATCCCACCAACTCCACACCCTGACCAACCTTCGGATGGCGGCCTCCTCTCCTCCTCCATCCCTTTCTTGCTAGTCATTGACACGGGGGATCTGAAAAACAGGATTACGCAAGTCACCGGGATGCTGCTCGGCACCGAGTCGGTCAGTTTATGGCGCTTCCCGTGGCCCCTGATCAAACACAGCAGGCAGGGCAGCTCCAAGCCAAACACTCACACCCACAGACCAACCCGAGACACAGCCACGTGAGTCACAAGACTTGACCTCAAGATAAAACTCGCTGCAAGAAGAGGGACTCTGTAATCCAAGGCTTTTGGGCAATAAGACCTACAGCGATGCATCCGCAAAGCGAGGGAACGAAGTGACGGATGCCTGAGAAGCCGCCTTCAAGACCTGAGGATGCAAGGATGGGGGGACCGAGTCCAGATGCTGATGCAGTTGGCAATGATGTTTCAGAAGATGATCATCAAGAAACTTCCAAGTCAAGAGACCGATCTGCAATTTAGACTTGTCGTGCGGAATAACACGCTGCCGATCGGCACCGTGCTGATCAGGAAAGCCTTTCCAGGGATGATGCCAGAGATGCGGGACTTGCTCTGTGAGGGCACAGAGGATCATCAAGGCCTGAGGAAGCTCCGAGACAACAAAGACGGACAACACAAGACACACAACCCCACACACCAAGGCTGGAGCTGCCCTGCCCACCCTAGCATCGTGCTGGAAACTAAATCACTCTATCCAGCCACCCAAAGGGGGCTGCTCCCAGACAGCTCTCTCCCCTACACCAATTTTAAAACATCACCTGCAATTCCCTACCTCGACTCCTCTGCCCAGCCCCTCCCCACCCACCCCTGGGCCCTCAACTTATCTTCAGGAGCAATAGCAGCACAAAGCCAGGGTCTGTAATGAAAACCGCATTGCTTGACTGGGATGTGCTTGCAGTCGCACGGTTCCCTCTTCATCCCCTACACAGAGAAAAGGAAAAAACACAAGCCACAGATCACAAACAGCGCTGGCACGAGTCCCACCTAAGCCAACGCACGCTACTTGCTCTGCACTCACCTCCTCAAGGAAGCCCCGTGGCATACCACGCACCTTCTCGTCCCACAGTTGAACGCTATCGCCGCCGTTGCTTGGGGCGCCTGGAACACCAAGAGAAAAGAGTTCCTGTTCTGATGAGCAGAAGTCACCAGCCCCACGAACCCCCTCGCTACCAACTCTGCTCACCTTCAAAGCTCATCCGGTTCCAACGGTGGCACGCACTGCGCCTGCAAAAACAAAACAAAATGTTTAAGAGCCTCGACTTAAAACGCATGGCTGACCCAGCCCACCGCCATCTCACCTTCTCCAACCGCTCCTAAATGGGTGCCTTTGTCCCTCCGAGGATGGTTGTGGCACCTGCAAAAGTCAAAGCAAAAAAGGCACACGCTGAGGTAGTGCTCCAAACAACAGGCAGCCCACTGTGATGTCCGCCTACTGCTCCTTTACCTCGGCCTCTGACCCATCCGCCCGCCATCCTTGTGGGGTGCCAAAAGTAAGTTCGGAGGACACCTGGAAAACACAAAAAACAGGTGATGCCAATGCCTTCAACAGCCATAAAACACTTGAGAAATAACTGCTCCTTCAGCACACCAGCCTTTGCTCACCTTGCCAGAGCCACCTCCGGAACAGATACTCTGCTTCCTCGGCTGCTCTCACCTTCAAAAAAAGGACAAACAAACCATAATGCGGTCAGGTAGCCAGGAGAGGGACCTTCACTCCAACACCAAATGCTGACCAACCTTTGCATGGCACTCTTCTCTCCTCCAGCTCTTTCCTGTACATCCTTGTCACACGATCTGAAAGTGTGTTACACAGCACTTACTAGAATGTTGCCCAAGAGCTGTACTATTCAGTTATGTCTCTTCCAACAAACCCTGACCCTACAACTCTGGGAAGAGCAGCTCCAAGCCAAACACTCACACCAGTTCAAGACACAGCCCTGCAAATTATGAGACTCGATCTCAAGAGAACCCTGAGTAAGAAGAATCTCTCTGGGATCCAAGACTGTTGGGAAAGAAGACCTACAGCGACGCAGCCTTGAAACTGGGGGCTGAATCAAGGATTGCCAAAGTACTCGGGTTCCAAGACCTGAGGATGCAGAGAACAAGTGCTACTCTGGAAAAATCCATGACGAGAGATGCTGATGAAGTATGAAAAAGTGTTTCAGAAGACCACCATCAAGAAACTTCCCAGATGCAAGATTAATCCATGCGTTAAACTTCTCATGAAAGAAGATGATGCTGACTAGTACTGTGCTGATGAGAGACGACCTTCCAGGGATGATGCCAAGAAGTGGGACTTGCTCTGTCAGGACGAAGAGGACATCGAGGGATGAGCAAGTATAAAACACTCAAGACAGACAACACAAGGTACACACCACCACACAAAAAGGCTGGAGCTGCCCTGCCCACACCAAAACAATGCTGTAAACACATCTGCCCCCTCCAGCAAGCTGCTCCCAGACAGCCCTCTCCCCGATACTAACTTCAAAACCACTCCCTGCCATTCCCAGCTTTGTCCCTTCTCCCCATCCCCCGTGCTTCAACTTATCTTTGATGGTAGGGGTCCAAAGCCATGGTCATCAAGGAAAAACAAAACCATCCGCAGGGACGTTCCTGCAGCCACAAGTTACCTGTTCATCATCTGCTGTAAAAGAAAAACAAAAACCAACCAACCACATTGCCACACATAATAATTGTCACCAGAAATTCCAACATGAGCCAGCACCAACCTCTTACAGAAGACCCAGCTTCTCAAGACTCCTCTGAGGTCTCACCCACTTGCTCATCATAGAATTGGGCACTGCAGGACTCATACAATGAAGGGCACCTAAAACAGACAAAACCACTGTTTGGCTTGAAAGAAGTCACCGTCTTCATGAACCTCATAAATTACCACCCCGGCTACCTCCAACACTCAGCTCCGAAGGTGGGAGGGGAAAAAAAAAAAAAAAAAAAAAAAACACAAACAAACCACCAAAAGAAAAAACAACAAAATAAACAAACCCACACCAAAAAACCCTGCAAAAACAAAGGGAAACACTTAACTGAATTGACATTAAACACCCGGCTGACCTGGCCCGCAACCATCTCACCTCCTTGTATCTCCTAGGCAGTGTGTGGCACCTGCAAAAGTCAAAGCAAAAGCCACATACTGAGATATTGCCCCAATCAACAGGCAGCCCCCACCAGCCTTTGCTCAGAAAACTTCAAAATCCCTCCTGACACAACTCCTAACCTCAGCACTTCAATTCAGTCCCTCGACTTATCCTTCTGAGGGCTGCTTGCTGGTTTTGGATCTATGTCCAGCAAAACACCACGCTGTCTGACGGGCATGTTCCTCTTCATCACCTGCAATCAGAAAAAAAAGGAAAATCAGAAACAGTGTCACCAATAAGGTGCACTTCAGCCATCCACAAGAACTTATACTACACCCACCACCTCAAAAGAGCCCCACATTGCTCCACTCACCTCCTTGACCCAGAGTCAAATGCTGTGGCCACCACTGCTTTGGGCACCTAAAAGGCCAAGAGAAAGAGTTACTGTTCTGCTCATCAGTAGTCATCAGCTCCGTGAACCCACTCTCTACCACCCCAGCTCACCTTCAACGCTCATCCGGTTCCAAAGGTGGCACGCACGGCACGTGAAAAGTAAGAGAAACATTTAACAGAGCTGACGTTAATACACGGCGGACCCAGCCCACAGCCATCTCACCTTCTCCAACTGCTCCTCAAGACATGGCTTTGTCACTCCGGCACTGTGCGTGGCACCTGCAAAAGTCAAAGCAAAAGGCACACGCTGAGGTAGTGCCCCCAATAACGGGCAGCCCACTGTGATGTCCACCTCCTGCTCCTTTACCTCAGCCTCTCACCCATCTGCCTGCCATCTCTTTGAGGTGCCAAAATGAGGTTAGGAGGGCACCTGAAAAAAACCACAAACAACAAGGGATGCTCATGACCAACCAATAATACAACACCTGAGAAGTAACTGCTCCTCCAGCCCACCAGCCTTTGCTCACCTTGCCACAGCCACCTCCGGTGCCCGTATCCTGCTTCGCTCGCCGCTTCCGCCTTCAAAATGACAACGAACCATAATGAGGTCAGGTAGCCAAGGGAGGCACCATCCCACCAACTCCACACCCTGACCAACCTTCGGATGGCGGCCTCCTCTCCTCCTCCATCCCTTTCTTGCTAGTCATTGACACGGGGGATCTGAAAAACAGGATTACGCAAGTCACCGGGATGCTGCTCGGCACCGAGTCGGTCAGTTTATGGCGCTTCCCGTGGCCCCTGATCAAACGCAGCAGGCAGGGCAGCTCCAAGCCAAACACTCACACCCACAGACCAACCCGAGACACAGCCACGTGAGTCACAAGACTTGACCTCAAGATAAAACTCGCTGCAAGAAGAGGGACTCTGTAATCCAAGGCTTTTGGGCAATAAGACCTACAGCGATGCATCCGCAAAGCGAGGGAACGAAGTGACGGATGCCTGAGAAGCCGCCTTCAAGACCTGAGGATGCAAGGATGGGGGGACCGAGTCCAGATGCTGATGCAGTTGGCAATGATGTTTCAGAAGATGATCATCAAGAAACTTCCAAGTCAAGAGACCGATCTGCAATTTAGACTTGTCGTGCGGAATAACACGCTGCCGATCGGCACCGTGCTGATCAGGAAAGCCTTTCCAGGGATGATGCCAGAGATGCGGGACTTGCTCTGTGAGGGCACAGAGGATCATCAAGGCCTGAGGAAGCTCCGAGACAACAAAGACGGACAACACAAGACACACAACCCCACACACCAAGGCTGGAGCTGCCCTGCCCACCCTAGCATCGTGCTGGAAACTAAATCACTCTATCCAGCCACCCAAAGGGGGCTGCTCCCAGACAGCTCTCTCCCCTACACCAATTTTAAAACATCACCTGCAATTCCCTACCTCGACTCCTCTGCCCAGCCCCTCCCCACCCACCCCTGGGCCCTCAACTTATCTTCAGGAGCAATAGCAGCACAAAGCCAGGGTCTGTAATGAAAACCGCATTGCTTGACTGGGATGTGCTTGCAGTCGCACGGTTCCCTCTTCATCCCCTACACAGAGAAAAGGAAAAAACACAAGCCACAGATCACAAACAGCGCTGGCACGAGTCCCACCTAAGCCAACGCACGCTACTTGCTCTGCACTCACCTCCTCAAGGAAGCCCCGTGGCATACCACGCACCTTCTCGTCCCACAGTTGAACGCTATCGCCGCCGTTGCTTGGGGCGCCTGGAACACCAAGAGAAAAGAGTTCCTGTTCTGATGAGCAGAAGTCACCAGCCCCACGAACCCCCTCGCTACCAACTCTGCTCACCTTCAAAGCTCATCCGGTTCCAACGGTGGCACGCACTGCGCCTGCAAAAACAAAACAAAATGTTTAAGAGCCTCGACTTAAAACGCATGGCTGACCCAGCCCACCGCCATCTCACCTTCTCCAACCGCTCCTAAATGGGTGCCTTTGTCCCTCCGAGGATGGTTGTGGCACCTGCAAAAGTCAAAGCAAAAAAGGCACACGCTGAGGTAGTGCTCCAAACAACAGGCAGCCCACTGTGATGTCCGCCTACTGCTCCTTTACCTCGGCCTCTGACCCATCCGCCCGCCATCCTTGTGGGGTGCCAAAAGTAAGTTCGGAGGACACCTGGAAAACACAAAAAACAGGTGATGCCAATGCCTTCAACAGCCATAAAACACTTGAGAAATAACTGCTCCTTCAGCACACCAGCCTTTGCTCACCTTGCCAGAGCCACCTCCGGAACAGATACTCTGCTTCCTCGGCTGCTCTCACCTTCAAAAAAAGGACAAACAAACCATAATGCGGTCAGGTAGCCAGGAGAGGGACCTTCACTCCAACACCAAATGCTGACCAACCTTTGCATGGCACTCTTCTCTCCTCCAGCTCTTTCCTGTACATCCTTGTCACACGATCTGAAAGTGTGTTACACAGCACTTACTAGAATGTTGCCCAAGAGCTGTACTATTCAGTTATGTCTCTTCCAACAAACCCTGACCCTACAACTCTGGGAAGAGCAGCTCCAAGCCAAACACTCACACCAGTTCAAGACACAGCCCTGCAAATTATGAGACTCGATCTCAAGAGAACCCTGAGTAAGAAGAATCTCTCTGGGATCCAAGACTGTTGGGAAAGAAGACCTACAGCGACGCAGCCTTGAAACTGGGGGCTGAATCAAGGATTGCCAAAGTACTCGGGTTCCAAGACCTGAGGATGCAGAGAACAAGTGCTACTCTGGAAAAATCCATGACGAGAGATGCTGATGAAGTATGAAAAAGTGTTTCAGAAGACCACCATCAAGAAACTTCCCAGATGCAAGATTAATCCATGCGTTAAACTTCTCATGAAAGAAGATGATGCTGACTAGTACTGTGCTGATGAGAGACGACCTTCCAGGGATGATGCCAAGAAGTGGGACTTGCTCTGTCAGGACGAAGAGGACATCGAGGGATGAGCAAGTATAAAACACTCAAGACAGACAACACAAGGTACACACCACCACACAAAAAGGCTGGAGCTGCCCTGCCCACACCAAAACAATGCTGTAAACACATCTGCCCCCTCCAGCAAGCTGCTCCCAGACAGCCCTCTCCCCGATACTAACTTCAAAACCACTCCCTGCCATTCCCAGCTTTGTCCCTTCTCCCCATCCCCCGTGCTTCAACTTATCTTTGATGGTAGGGGTCCAAAGCCATGGTCATCAAGGAAAAACAAAACCATCCGCAGGGACGTTCCTGCAGCCACAAGTTACCTGTTCATCATCTGCTGTAAAAGAAAAACAAAAACCAACCAACCACATTGCCACACATAATAATTGTCACCAGAAATTCCAACATGAGCCAGCACCAACCTCTTACAGAAGACCCAGCTTCTCAAGACTCCTCTGAGGTCTCACCCACTTGCTCATCATAGAATTGGGCACTGCAGGACTCATACAATGAAGGGCACCTAAAACAGACAAAACCACTGTTTGGCTTGAAAGAAGTCACCGTCTTCATGAACCTCATAAATTACCACCCCGGCTACCTCCAACACTCAGCTCCGAAGGTGGGAGGGGAAAAAAAAAAAAAAAAAACAAAAAAACACAAAAAAACCACCAAAATAAAAAACAACAAAATAAAAAAACCCACACCAAAAAACCCTGCAAAAACAAAGGGAAACACTTAACTGAATTGACATTAAACACCCGGCTGACCTGGCCCGCAACCATCTCACCTCCTTGTATCTCCTAGGCAGTGTGTGGCACCTGCAAAAGTCAAAGCAAAAGCCACATACTGAGATATTGCCCCAATCAACAGGCAGCCCCCACCAGCCTTTGCTCAGAAAACTTCAAAATCCCTCCTGACACAACTCCTAACCTCAGCACTTCAATTCAGTCCCTCGACTTATCCTTCTGAGGGCTGCTTGCTGGTTTTGGATCTATGTCCAGCAAAACACCACGCTGTCTGACGGGCATGTTCCTCTGCATCACCTGCAATCAGAAAAAAAGGAAAATCACAAACAGTGTCACCAATAAGGTGCACTTCAGCCATCAACAAGATGTTCTACTACACCCACCACCTCAAAAGAGCCCCACATTGCTCCACTCACCTCCTTGACCCAGAGTCAAATGCTGTGGCCACCACTGCTTTGGGCACCTAAAAGGCCAAGAGAAAGAGTTACTGTTCTGCTCATCAGTAGTCACCAGCTCCGTGAACCCACTCTCTACCACCCCAGCTCACCTTCAACGCTCATCCGGTTCCAAAGGTGGCACGCACAGCACGTGAAAAATAAGAGAAATATTTAACAGAGCTGACGTTAATACACGGTGGACCCAGCCCACAGCCATCTCACCTTCTCCAACTGCTCCTCAAGACATGGCTTTGTCACTCCGGCACTGTGTGTGGCACCTGCAAAAGTCAAAGCAAAAGGCACACGCTGAGATATTGCCATCAACAACAGGCAGCCCACTGTGATGTCCACCTCCTGCTCCTTTACCTCAGCCTCTCACCCATCTGCCTGCCATTGCTTTGAGGTGCCAAAATGAGGTTAGGAGGGCACCTGAAAAAAACCACAAACAACAAGGGATGCTCATGACCAACCAATAATACAACACCTGAGAAGTAACTGCTCCTCCAGCCCACCAGCCTTTGCTCACCTTGCCAGAGCCACCTCCGGTGCCCGTATCCCGCTTCGCTCGCCGCTTCTGCCTTCAAAATGACAACGAACCATAATGAGGTCAGGTAGCCAAGGGAGGCACCATCCCACCAACTCCACACCCTGACCAACCTTCGGATGGCGGCCTCCTCTCCTCCTCCATCCCTTTCTTGCTAGTCATTGACACGGGGGATCTGAAAAACAGGATTACGCAAGTCACCGGGATGCTGCTCGGCACCGAGTCGGTCAGTTTATGGCGCTTCCCGTGGCCCCTGATCAAACACAGCAGGCAGGGCAGCTCCAAGCCAAACACTCACACCCACAGACCAACCCGAGACACAGCCACGTGAGTCACAAGACTTGACCTCAAGATAAAACTCGCTGCAAGAAGAGGGACTCTGTAATCCAAGGCTTTTGGGCAATAAGACCTACAGCGATGCATCCGCAAAGCGAGGGAACGAAGTGACGGATGCCTGAGAAGCCGCCTTCAAGACCTGAGGATGCAAGGATGGGGGGACCGAGTCCAGATGCTGATGCAGTTGGCAATGATGTTTCAGAAGATGATCATCAAGAAACTTCCAAGTCAAGAGACCGATCTGCAATTTAGACTTGTCGTGCGGAATAACACGCTGCCGATCGGCACCGTGCTGATCAGGAAAGCCTTTCCAGGGATGATGCCAGAGATGCGGGACTTGCTCTGTGAGGGCACAGAGGATCATCAAGGCCTGAGGAAGCTCCGAGACAACAAAGACGGACAACACAAGACACACAACCCCACACACCAAGGCTGGAGCTGCCCTGCCCACCCTAGCATCGTGCTGGAAACTAAATCACTCTATCCAGCCACCCAAAGGGGGCTGCTCCCAGACAGCTCTCTCCCCTACACCAATTTTAAAACATCACCTGCAATTCCCTACCTCGACTCCTCTGCCCAGCCCCTCCCCACCCACCCCTGGGCCCTCAACTTATCTTCAGGAGCAATAGCAGCACAAAGCCAGGGTCTGTAATGAAAACCGCATTGCTTGACTGGGATGTGCTTGCAGTCGCACGGTTCCCTCTTCATCCCCTACACAGAGAAAAGGAAAAAACACAAGCCACAGATCACAAACAGCGCTGGCACGAGTCCCACCTAAGCCAACGCACGCTACTTGCTCTGCACTCACCTCCTCAAGGAAGCCCCGTGGCATACCACGCACCTTCTCGTCCCACAGTTGAACGCTATCGCCGCCGTTGCTTGGGGCGCCTGGAACACCAAGAGAAAAGAGTTCCTGTTCTGATGAGCAGAAGTCACCAGCCCCACGAACCCCCTCGCTACCAACTCTGCTCACCTTCAAAGCTCATCCGGTTCCAACGGTGGCACGCACTGCGCCTGCAAAAACAAAACAAAATGTTTAAGAGCCTCGACTTAAAACGCATGGCTGACCCAGCCCACCGCCATCTCACCTTCTCCAACCGCTCCTAAATGGGTGCCTTTGTCCCTCCGAGGATGGTTGTGGCACCTGCAAAAGTCAAAGCAAAAAAGGCACACGCTGAGGTAGTGCTCCAAACAACAGGCAGCCCACTGTGATGTCCGCCTACTGCTCCTTTACCTCGGCCTCTGACCCATCCGCCCGCCATCCTTGTGGGGTGCCAAAAGTAAGTTCGGAGGACACCTGGAAAACACAAAAAACAGGTGATGCCAATGCCTTCAACAGCCATAAAACACTTGAGAAATAACTGCTCCTTCAGCACACCAGCCTTTGCTCACCTTGCCAGAGCCACCTCCGGAACAGATACTCTGCTTCCTCGGCTGCTCTCACCTTCAAAAAAAGGACAAACAAACCATAATGCGGTCAGGTAGCCAGGAGAGGGACCTTCACTCCAACACCAAATGCTGACCAACCTTTGCATGGCACTCTTCTCTCCTCCAGCTCTTTCCTGTACATCCTTGTCACACGATCTGAAAGTGTGTTACACAGCACTTACTAGAATGTTGCCCAAGAGCTGTACTATTCAGTTATGTCTCTTCCAACAAACCCTGACCCTACAACTCTGGGAAGAGCAGCTCCAAGCCAAACACTCACACCAGTTCAAGACACAGCCCTGCAAATTATGAGACTCGATCTCAAGAGAACCCTGAGTAAGAAGAATCTCTCTGGGATCCAAGACTGTTGGGAAAGAAGACCTACAGCGACGCAGCCTTGAAACTGGGGGCTGAATCAAGGATTGCCAAAGTACTCGGGTTCCAAGACCTGAGGATGCAGAGAACAAGTGCTACTCTGGAAAAATCCATGACGAGAGATGCTGATGAAGTATGAAAAAGTGTTTCAGAAGACCACCATCAAGAAACTTCCCAGATGCAAGATTAATCCATGCGTTAAACTTCTCATGAAAGAAGATGATGCTGACTAGTACTGTGCTGATGAGAGACGACCTTCCAGGGATGATGCCAAGAAGTGGGACTTGCTCTGTCAGGACGAAGAGGACATCGAGGGATGAGCAAGTATAAAACACTCAAGACAGACAACACAAGGTACACACCACCACACAAAAAGGCTGGAGCTGCCCTGCCCACACCAAAACAATGCTGTAAACACATCTGCCCCCTCCAGCAAGCTGCTCCCAGACAGCCCTCTCCCCGATACTAACTTCAAAACCACTCCCTGCCATTCCCAGCTTTGTCCCTTCTCCCCATCCCCCGTGCTTCAACTTATCTTTGATGGTAGGGGTCCAAAGCCATGGTCATCAAGGAAAAACAAAACCATCCGCAGGGACGTTCCTGCAGCCACAAGTTACCTGTTCATCGTCTGCTGTAAAAGAAAAACAAAAACCAACCAACCACATTGCCACACATAATAATTGTCACCAGAAATTCCAACATGAGCCAGCACCAACCTCTTACAGAAGACCCAGCTTCTCAAGACTCCTCTGAGGTCTCACCCACTTGCTCATCATAGAATTGGGCACTGCAGGACTCATACAATGAAGGGCACCTAAAACAGACAAAACCACTGTTTGGCTTGAAAGAAGTCACCGTCTTCATGAACCTCATAAATTACCACCCCGGCTACCTCCAACACTCAGCTCCGAAGGTGGGAGGGGAAAAAAAAAAAAAAACAAAAAAACACAAACAAACCACCAAAAGAAAAAACAACAAAATAAACAAACCCACACCAAAAAACCCTGCAAAAACAAAGGGAAACACTTAACTGAATTGACATTAAACACCCGGCTGACCTGGCCCGCAACCATCTCACCTCCTTGTATCTCCTAGGCAGTGTGTGGCACCTGCAAAAGTCAAAGCAAAAGCCACATACTGAGATATTGCCCCAATCAACAGGCAGCCCCCACCAGCCTTTGCTCAGAAAACTTCAAAATCCCTCCTGACACAACTCCTAACCTCAGCACTTCAATTCAGTCCCTCGACTTATCCTTCTGAGGGCTGCTTGCTGGTTTTGGATCTATGTCCAGCAAAACACCACGCTGTCTGACGGGCATGTTCCTCTTCATCACCTGCAATCAGAAAAAAAAGGAAAATCAGAAACAGTGTCACCAATAAGGTGCACTTCAGCCATCCACAAGAACTTATACTACACCCACCACCTCAAAAGAGCCCCACATTGTTCCACTCACCTCCTTGACCCAGAGTCAAATGCTGTGGCCACCACTGCTTTGGGCACCTAAAAGGCCAAGAGAGAGAGTTACTGTTCTGCTCATCAGTAGTCATCAGCTCCGTGAACCCACTCTCTACCACCCCAGCTCACCTTCAACGCTCATCCGGTTCCAAAGGTGGCACGCACGGCACGTGAAAAGTAAGAGAAACATTTAACAGAGCTGACGTTAATACACGGCGGACCCAGCCCACAGCCAGCTCACCTTCTCCAACTGCTCCTCAAGACATGGCTTTGTCACTCCGGCACTGTGCGTGGCACCTGCAAAAGTCAAAGCAAAAGGCACACGCTGAGGTAGTGCCCCCAATAACGGGCAGCCCACTGTGATGTCCACCTCCTGCTCCTTTACCTCAGCCTCTCACCCATCTGCCTGCCATCTCTTTGAGGTGCCAAAATGAGGTTAGGAGGGCACCTGAAAAAAACCACAAACAACAAGGGATGCTCATGACCAACCAATAATACAACACCTGAGAAGTAACTGCTCCTCCAGCCCACCAGCCTTTGCTCACCTTGCCACAGCCACCTCCGGTGCCCGTATCCTGCTTCGCTCGCCGCTTCCGCCTTCAAAATGACAACGAACCATAATGAGGTCAGGTAGCCAAGGGAGGCACCATCCCACCAACTCCACACCCTGACCAACCTTCGGATGGCGGCCTCCTCTCCTCCTCCATCCCTTTCTTGCTAGTCATTGACACGGGGGATCTGAAAAACAGGATTACGCAAGTCACCGGGATGCTGCTCGGCACCGAGTCGGTCAGTTTATGGCGCTTCCCGTGGCCCCTGATCAAACACAGCAGGCAGGGCAGCTCCAAGCCAAACACTCACACCCACAGACCAACCCGAGACACAGCCACGTGAGTCACAAGACTTGACCTCAAGATAAAACTCGCTGCAAGAAGAGGGACTCTGTAATCCAAGGCTTTTGGGCAATAAGACCTACAGCGATGCATCCGCAAAGCGAGGGAACGAAGTGACGGATGCCTGAGAAGCCGCCTTCAAGACCTGAGGATGCAAGGATGGGGGGACCGAGTCCAGATGCTGATGCAGTTGGCAATGATGTTTCAGAAGATGATCATCAAGAAACTTCCAAGTCAAGAGACCGATCTGCAATTTAGACTTGTCGTGCGGAATAACACGCTGCCGATCGGCACCGTGCTGATCAGGAAAGCCTTTCCAGGGATGATGCCAGAGATGCGGGACTTGCTCTGTGAGGGCACAGAGGATCATCAAGGCCTGAGGAAGCTCCGAGACAACAAAGACGGACAACACAAGACACACAACCCCACACACCAAGGCTGGAGCTGCCCTGCCCACCCTAGCATCGTGCTGGAAACTAAATCACTCTATCCAGCCACCCAAAGGGGGCTGCTCCCAGACAGCTCTCTCCCCTACACCAATTTTAAAACATCACCTGCAATTCCCTACCTCGACTCCTCTGCCCAGCCCCTCCCCACCCACCCCTGGGCCCTCAACTTATCTTCAGGAGCAATAGCAGCACAAAGCCAGGGTCTGTAATGAAAACCGCATTGCTTGACTGGGATGTGCTTGCAGTCGCACGGTTCCCTCTTCATCCCCTACACAGAGAAAAGGAAAAAACACAAGCCACAGATCACAAACAGCGCTGGCACGAGTCCCACCTAAGCCAACGCACGCTACTTGCTCTGCACTCACCTCCTCAAGGAAGCCCCGTGGCATACCACGCACCTTCTCGTCCCACAGTTGAACGCTATCGCCGCCGTTGCTTGGGGCGCCTGGAACACCAAGAGAAAAGAGTTCCTGTTCTGATGAGCAGAAGTCACCAGCCCCACGAACCCCCTCGCTACCAACTCTGCTCACCTTCAAAGCTCATCCGGTTCCAACGGTGGCACGCACTGCGCCTGCAAAAACAAAACAAAATGTTTAAGAGCCTCGACTTAAAACGCATGGCTGACCCAGCCCACCGCCATCTCACCTTCTCCAACCGCTCCTAAATGGGTGCCTTTGTCCCTCCGAGGATGGTTGTGGCACCTGCAAAAGTCAAAGCAAAAAAGGCACACGCTGAGGTAGTGCTCCAAACAACAGGCAGCCCACTGTGATGTCCGCCTACTGCTCCTTTACCTCGGCCTCTGACCCATCCGCCCGCCATCCTTGTGGGGTGCCAAAAGTAAGTTCGGAGGACACCTGGAAAACACAAAAAACAGGTGATGCCAATGCCTTCAACAGCCATAAAACACTTGAGAAATAACTGCTCCTTCAGCACACCAGCCTTTGCTCACCTTGCCAGAGCCACCTCCGGAACAGATACTCTGCTTCCTCGGCTGCTCTCACCTTCAAAAAAAGGACAAACAAACCATAATGCGGTCAGGTAGCCAGGAGAGGGACCTTCACTCCAACACCAAATGCTGACCAACCTTTGCATGGCACTCTTCTCTCCTCCAGCTCTTTCCTGTACATCCTTGTCACACGATCTGAAAGTGTGTTACACAGCACTTACTAGAATGTTGCCCAAGAGCTGTACTATTCAGTTATGTCTCTTCCAACAAACCCTGACCCTACAACTCTGGGAAGAGCAGCTCCAAGCCAAACACTCACACCAGTTCAAGACACAGCCCTGCAAATTATGAGACTCGATCTCAAGAGAACCCTGAGTAAGAAGAATCTCTCTGGGATCCAAGACTGTTGGGAAAGAAGACCTACAGCGACGCAGCCTTGAAACTGGGGGCTGAATCAAGGATTGCCAAAGTACTCGGGTTCCAAGACCTGAGGATGCAGAGAACAAGTGCTACTCTGGAAAAATCCATGACGAGAGATGCTGATGAAGTATGAAAAAGTGTTTCAGAAGACCACCATCAAGAAACTTCCCAGATGCAAGATTAATCCATGCGTTAAACTTCTCATGAAAGAAGATGATGCTGACTAGTACTGTGCTGATGAGAGACGACCTTCCAGGGATGATGCCAAGAAGTGGGACTTGCTCTGTCAGGACGAAGAGGACATCGAGGGATGAGCAAGTATAAAACACTCAAGACAGACAACACAAGGTACACACCACCACACAAAAAGGCTGGAGCTGCCCTGCCCACACCAAAACAATGCTGTAAACACATCTGCCCCCTCCAGCAAGCTGCTCCCAGACAGCCCTCTCCCCGATACTAACTTCAAAACCACTCCCTGCCATTCCCAGCTTTGTCCCTTCTGCCCATCCCCAGTCCCTCAACTTATCTTGGATGCTAAGGGTCCAAGGGTCATCAAGGAAAAACAAAACCATCCACAGGCATGTTCCTGCAGCCTCAAGTTTCCTGTTTGCCCACCCTTTCCAGTGTTGGATGCTGTAGGCATCGTCATTCAGGGCACCTAAAAGGTACAAAACTATTGTTTTGCTTGAGAGATAACACTGGATGCATGAGCCCTACACTGCCACAACTCCAATGCTCATTCAGTTCCTGGAACTTGTTGGCAGCATGCCAGGGAGGGACAGGCTCCCATCAACCACCCAAAGGGGACTGCTTCTAGACAGCCCACTCCCCTGCAGTAATTTCAAAACCCGACCCTGCAGTTCCTATTCTTGACCCCTCTACACAGACCCTCCCCAACTCTCATCTCTTTCACTTACCTTTCAAACAGCTAGGGCTCTGAAGCACCGGACAGAAAAGTAAACCACATCAACTGACGGGAATCTTCCCAAAACCACCAAGTTCTTCCTCGTCATCTGCAATAACAAACAGCAGTGCCACCAGAAATAGGATGTCAGCTAAATACCAACCTCTTCCACAAGCTCCTCATAACCCCCATCTTGCCCTGCTCACCTTCTCCGTCCACACACCTTATGGCCACCATCTCTTCTGGCACCTGAAACACCAGGAGACACAAAATTACTGTTCTGCTTGCAAGATGGAGCCTCCTTGTTATCATCCTGTCTCACCTCCAGCGCTCTTCTAGCTACAAACATGGCACACGCAGCGCCTGGAAAAAAAAAAAGGGAAACACTTAACCGAGTTGAAGTAAAGTCTCTGGATAAGCCAGCCCGCAACCATCTTACCTTCCGACTGCTTGTCAATGCATGGCTTTGAGCAGCACCTACAAAAGTCAAGGAAAAGCATGTGCTGAGATACTGCCTCAAACAACAGGCAGCCCACTATGATGTCCACCTGTTGCTTGCTCCTTTACCTTGGCCCCTCGCCCATCTGCCTGCCATCCTTGTGGGCTTCCAAAATGAGGTTTGGAGGGCACATGGAAAACACAATAAACAGGGGAGGCCAGTGCCTTCAATGGCAATACAATACCTGAGAAATAACTGCTCCTGCAGCCACCAGCCTTTGCTCTATGGAATGCTGCTCAGCACATGGACAATTCCCTTTAGACTCTTCCAAGGGCCCTTGACACTACAATGTGGGCAGGGCAGCTCCAATCCAAACAGTCAATGCTGAAGACAACCCAATACACAACACTGCAAACCACAAGACTCAACCTCAAGAGGAAACTGAGGAAGAAGAACGATTCCAGGATCCAAGACAGGTGGACTAGAAGACATACAAGGATGCAACAGTGACACATGGAAGCTCCATTGTGGCCCCAGGAGAGTTGAAGGACATCACCCTTTACAAGAAGCTACTTTCTAAGCTTAGATGAGGTAAATGAGAAGCCTGGATTCAAGACTTAAGGATATAGGGAACCAATCCCAGTCTAAGAAAATCCACAATTAGAGATGCTGATGTAGTTAGTAAGAACATGTCAGAAGAGAACCTTTGAGAAAGCCACAATACACGAGACTGTTTTATGTTGTGAACCTGTTATGCAAGACAACGCACCACTGAATGTGTTGATAAGGTGTTTCAGAGCCGAGGGATGGGACTCGAGGTGCAAGAGTGGCTCTGTGGGCACAACAAGGACATCAAGGCCATAGAAAGCTCTAAGACAAGAAAGACAAACAGAAGAAACTACACACCACCACACACAAAGGCTGGGGCTGCCCTACCCATGTTCACATTGTGTTGGAATCTAACCTGGTCCGTTCACCTGGCCAAAGGGGACTGCTCCTGGACAGTCCTCTCACCTACAGTAACTTCCAAACCCCCCCCTGCAATTCTCAACTTTCCCCCTCTCTGCCCTGCCCTTTCCCACACCTGGTTCCACTTATTTTTCAGAGGGCTGAGCACCTGAAGCCATGGTCAACAAAGAAATCCACAGCAGTGGGCTGGGATGGTCCTGTAGCCACAGGGTTCCTCTTCATCATGTGCCATGAAAAAATTCCAACCAACAGTATCACCAGCAAGTCCCATATCAGTAAACACTAACCTCTTTCAGAACACTGAACTCCTCCAAAGAGCCCCTGGGTATTCCACTTACCCTCTCATTCCAGAGTTGAATACTGCAGCTGTTACCACTTGGGGAACCCAAAAAATACCAACACAGAGCAAACAAACCCTGCACCAGCCAAAAGCCCCCAGCCCTGCTCCTCTTACCTGGTAGAGCTCCAAGCACAACACAACCCCCAAGCAGACTGAACCACTCAGTAGAGGTGGAGCCTTATATACCCTGGGCCCCACCCCACTGCCCTTCCCACAGTCCCTTGGGAAAGGTCCTTTGGGAAAGCCCCCTCATCAACCTGACTGGCCACACCTGGGCTACCCCAGCCCCAGCTGGAGCCCTTCAGAGAACATCATCCCCTGTTTAAGCCACAGCTGGGAGCTCTGTCCCCAGTGGCTGCCAACCTCCACCCCCACCCCGGGGGCATTCTGAAAGCAGGAAAATGTTCATTTAGACTCCTCAGAAATCCCAGCAGAGTTGGGGACAAGGCTCAGAGCCTGAACTGAGCCAGAAAAATGAAGACAAGGAAAGAGAAAATGAGAACGAGGGAGAAAGAAAGGGGGAGGGGTGGGAAAGAAGGGCAAGGCCACACCCATGGGGGGAGGAGTAGAAGGACAGGGCCACAATGACAAGAAGGGGGCAGGGAACCAAGACATAATCAGTGCATCACACCAGCCACTGCAAACTTCTTCAGTACCCAACTCCTCAGATCCCCTATGGTGTTCTACTCATCTGCTCATTCCAGAATCTGATGCTGTGGGTATGATTTCTTGAGGTACATAAGATACCAGCAAGACACAAAATTCCTGTTGTGTTTGTGAGACGTCACCTGCCCCCTGACCCTCGTGGCTACCATCCCAGCTCACCCCAAATGCCCATCCAATTCCAACAGGGCCTGCGCAGCACCTACAAACACAACTGGAAAGTGCCGCACTGACTTGCCACAAGTCACTCTCCCTTGGCACCGACCGTGCCAAATCTGCACAGCCCGCTTGTGGTCACAGAGCTTCACCGCCCTGGCGCAGAGCCCTGCTTGGAGGTGTGGGACCACACATGGGAGGGGGGGCACCCACCAAGGGTAAGGCTAAAAACGAGGGGTAGGGCCCACAGAAGGCAGAGCTGTGCACAAGGGTTCACAGCTCAGACAGAAGGTGGGTCCAAGACAGGTTAGGGTGCAACCACCAGCCCTGCACAGCACATCACCCTGGGGAGGCGGGGACCTCCCAGCCCAGCACCACCGCCCACCCCCTGCAATAAGGAACCAGGAAGCAGGAGCAGGGCTACTCTGGGTAGGCCTCTTCCCCCCTAACTCCTGACTCCCTGCAGCATGAACTGAGGCACCACCCCCATCCCTTCTTGTCCCCCTGTCACCTCCCCCTCCGCCATGGAGCGTCCAAGCACGGTTGGGGCAGAGCCAAACCTGAAGGGCGGGGAAAGAAAGGGAGGGGGGTGCAGCCCCAAATGGGAGGGCAGGGCGGGGCAAAGGCACGGGGATGGAGACGTGTGGGAGGGCAGGGCCACACTCAGGGGCCTGTGACAAGCATGAGGTGCGCAGAGAGATGATGGGGGCGTCGTCAGGCTCAGAAGGACGCAGCAGGGGGCGGAGCCACACAGAGGGGTGTGGTCAATAGCAGAGGCGTGGCCACACAGAGGGGTGTGGTCAAGCTCCGAGGCAGAGCCACACAGAGGGCAGGGAGAGCCACCCACAGGAGTGCGGCCCAGATCAGGGGGGCAGAGCCCCTGCACCCCAGGGGGCAGAGACACTCGGGTGGGCACAGGACAAGTACAAGGAGCCCGGGACCAAGACACAACATGGGCGGAGGCACAGAGACACGCAAGGGGGACGGGGACAAGACTAGAGGAACACAAGTTTCCTGTTCATCATCTGCTGTAAAAGAAAAAAACAAACCAACCACATTACCACACATAATAATTGTCACCAGAAATTCCAACATGAGCCAGCACCAACCTCTTACAGAAGACAAAAACATATTCACTTCTCATCTTACACATCTCCAGTCTCTGGTTAACTCCTCTGTCCTATTTCTCATTTTCATACCCACACAGATACTGGAGTCCCATCTGGTTTTGGTTGGTTTTAATTTTTAATTTCTTTCTCTTTTACATTTCTCTCTCTACAACACAAGTTTTTCCTTCATTGCATTTTCAAGTCTTTTTTAATTAGGACATGATCAAGGACGTGAAGGCACCGACCCCAATTGCTGTGAACAATCAGAATCATTTATTGTGTGGCTCGCAAGACTTACATAGTATCCCGATATCTATTGATTGATCTGCAATTTACACCTCCAAGTGCTCTTTCTACAAACATAAAACCTTATCTATCTGTTCACACCAGAGGCACTGGGTACCAGGACAGAACATCATCCAGGTGGCAAATTCTATAAGTTATTTACAGCTCTTTGTTCTTTTTCAGGGTCAGTGAGTGCCAAGGAATCTGAAGCACTCCTCTATCCCACGCAGGCCTGCTCCTCTGCTGTTCTCCTACAAGGACACACAGATAAGTTTGGTTTTTTTATTTGCTAAAGATATTTCTACGTAGATTTCTCCTTCAAAATCCACTATGTAGTACAAAACCAGGAGGAGGTAGCCTGGCCCTGAGAAAAGGGCAGTGATGTCACCAGCTGACATCACGGGGGCTCTCCCTTCGGCGCTGATGACGCCACCGGGGTTCACCCGCCACGCTGGTGGGGGGAGGGGTGGCGTGGGGACAGCTCCTGTGTCTGTGTAACCCATTAAGATATGTTTGACACCTCTTCTACTTATTTGTGAGGATTGTAAATCCAAAACCTTTTGTACACCCTCTTCTATTAATTCCAAATCATCTACTGGAAACTCATACTTTTCCCTTGTTACGTTACATAACAGGGTTCAGATTGGTCCTACGTGTCAGATGTGCTGCTCCAAGAACCAAAAAGTCCGATGTGTGCCAAGAACGGAAAACCCCAATGCACACTGCCACGCACTGAATATAAGCCGATAAAAAGCCATTGACCGGCATGCGGCCGTATTTTTAGCGAAAAACTACAAATGAGGCGCCGGAAGTCAGCCATTTTTTTACAGGAAGTCGGCCATCTTTTTCTCGAAAAACTACAAATGAGGCGCCGGAAGTCGGCCATTTTGTTACAGGAAGTCGGCCATCTTTTTTGCGAAAAACTACAAATGAGGCGCCGGAAGTCGGCCATTTTGTCACCGGAAGTCGGCCATCTTTTTTGCGAAAAACTACAAATGAGGCGCCGGAAGTCGGCCATTTTGTTACAGGAAGTCGGCCATCTTTTTTGCGAAAAACTACAAATGAGGCGCCGGAAGTCGGCCATTTTGTTACAGGAAGTCGGCCATCTTTTTTGCGAAAAACTACAAATGAGGCGCCGGAAGTCGGCCATTTTGTCACCGGAAGTCGGCCATCTTTGGAGCGGAAAACTACAAATGAGGCGCCGGAAGTCGGCCATTTTGTTACAGGAAGTCGGCCATCTTTAGAGCAGAAAACTACAAATGAGGCGCCGGAAGTCGGCCATTTTGTTACAGGAAGTCGGCCATCTTTTTCTCGAAAAACTACAAATGATGCGCCGGAAGTCGGCCATTTTGTTACAGGAAGTCGGCCATCTTTAGAGCGAAAAACTACAAATGAGGCGCCGGAAGTCGGCCATTTTGTCACCGGATGTCGGCCATCTTTTTCTCGAAAAACTACAAATGAGGCGCCGGAAGTCGGCCATTTTGACACAGGAAGTCGGCCATCTTTAGAGCGAAAAACTACAAATGAGGCGCCGGAAGTCGGTCATTTTGTTACAGGAAGTCGGCCATCTTTTTCTCGAAAAACTACAAATGATGCGCCGGAAGTCGGCCATTTTGTTACAGGAAGTCGGCCATCTTTAGAGCGAAAAACTACAAATGAGGCGCCGGAAGTCGGCCATTTTGTCACCGGATGTCGGCCATCTTTTTCTCGAAAAACTACAAATGAGGCGCCGGAAGTCGGCCATTTTGACACAGGAAGTCGGCCATCTTTAGAGCGAAAAACTACAAATGAGGCGCCGGAAGTCGGTCATTTTGTTACAGGAAGTCGGCCATCTTTTTTGCGAAAAACTACAAATGAGGCGCCGGAAGTCGGCCATTTTGTCAAAGGAAGTCGGCCATTTTTAAGCAAAAAAACTACAAATGAGGCGCCGGAAGTCGGCCATTTTGTTACAGGAAGTCGGCCATCTTTAGAGCGGAAAACTACAAATGAGGCGCCGGAAGTCGGCCATTTTGTTACCGGAAGTCGGCCATCTTTTTTGCGAAAAACTACAAATGAGGCGCCGGAAGTCGGCCATTTTGATAACGGAAGTTTGCCATTTTTCAAGCAAAAAACTACAAATGAGGCGCCGGAAGTCGGCCATTTTGTTACCGGAAGTCGGCCATTTTGGTGCAGGAAGTCGGGAATTTTTTTAGCAAAAAGCTACAAATGAGTCTCCGGTAATCGGACAAGATAAAAGTTAAAAATTTAGAATCCTCCTCGCCCCCAGTAACGCCCAATGGCCCCTGAGCATAGAAACACAACTCCTGGGAGTTCCTCTGATCTTTTAGGTCAATTTTCTCTCTTACTTCATAGATTCATTTAATCAGTCGTGTTGGAAGGGACCCTCCAGGAGCAGCTGGTCCGGCCCTCTAGGTAATACGATGGATTCTGTCTTATCACTTTCTACAACGGGGGGAATCGACCACTTCCCTTGGGAGACTATTCCAATCTTTTACTGTCCACATAGTGAAAAATGTACTTCTTCTGTCCAATCAGAGTTTCCCCATTACCTCTTATCCGTTAAGCCCCACCTCATGTTGTTGCTGGAGGACCAGAGAAAACTGAGCAGATGACTGCCTGGCTGCTTCTAGTTACAGGAGGACAGAAAAGAACAGAGTTCAGATGAGTAACGGGGGACCATCTGGATGCTAAAGGTCCAAAATAGAGAGTGCGTTTGGCTGCTTCACATGCTGTTTTCCAGTTACTGGAGGACTACCGTCTGTCAGCAAGCCAGCAATCATTTACATACCCATTTACACATATAGTATCTGCTTTGACCTATACGTCAGCTTTGATACACTCACACAGACCTCCTGGAGCAAAACTTCCCCAGTCCCTCCTGGCCCCAGACTCCCCCCTCACCGCTACCCAACAGCCCTCACAGCCCTTTACCCCTCCCCACTGTAACTCAAAACACATGGATGAAGACTATTAGGCAGGATTTGTCATTACATTCATAACATCAAAGCAACACTCTTGCTGGGGGCGGGAAAAGCTTCCATCCTTCCTCACTCCGCTGCTGGGGTAGAGAACGCTGTATGGCTGCCTCTACTTGTATCAGAAGAGACACCTACACACACACTGCAGCAGTAGTGCCCCTGCATCCTGCTTAGACAGGAAAGCTGAAAGGAAAAAATTACTCTTGAAAGTCAAAAAATAAATTCACCATCTGCTCATGAGGTGGTCCACATGTTTATACATATCCTATTTAAATACTTCTATAGGCAAGTATTTCACTTCCTTTCTGCATTCATGTACTTTGAACAACTGTTAACTAAAACCATTACATTTTCTATCTCCAACACAGGGATAATTTGACAAGGAATTTTGTCTTGTGGCATAGCTGCACAAAGGGTAGCTTTGTCTCCCAAAGGAGATGCTACCAAACCACCGGGGAAATACCCCATTTAGAGGAAGACAAACAGAAAAGATACCTGCAGCATCCAGCTGCCTCTCTGTTCAAAGATTTAGAACAGATAATTAACTAAACTAGGTAATATATGAGATCTAAAGCATTATGGAGATGTTACAGTCTAAACAACGAAGCTTGTACTTTATACAACTGTAAGTTTATTTTTGTTACATTTATGATACAAAAAAATCTGTCGTAACTGTTTGGCTTTCACTTTTGAAGGATGATGGAGAGAAGGGAGGTTAAAACTGCAGGAGTAAAACAAATCCCCAGTGCTGCAGTATCTAAGGTTACAAAAAAGGACTCTGATTTGGTAATGTACCCTAATTTGTTAATGTACCAAAACATGCAGAGGAATGCATTTTCATCATCTCAACTGCTGCAATTGTCAACCACAAAACCAGAAACACCATCAACTTGAGAAAGCTGTGCTGTGCTTCCATCTTGAGAATGACTTTCTCCTTTTTTTGAAGGAGGAAAGAGTCTTGTTGCTGGTGACCTCCACAGACTCTTTTGGGATCTGCTCTGATGGGGAGTTTCCAAAATGCAACATCTTTGAATGAGAGGCATTTCTCGTTTGGACTCTCTCTTCCTAGCTTATGTCAATATTCATGCTGAAGCGCAGTTGTTCCCAGTCTCCCAGCTTAGCTTGCAGCAGGCCAGGGATCAGATTCCTTCCTCAACAAAAGCAGGTAACTGGTATATTTCTGCAATCACCAGGCTCGTCTTCATCTTCCACAAAGCAGAGTGCCAGCAGGAAGCATCTAGAAGAATCCTATGGATTGACAAACCTCTTCTGCAACAACCTCCTTCACCATCCCTTGAAGTACCCATCATCCCTAAAGACACCCCCCAAGTCATATAGAAATAGCGCTTATGGATATGACTTAAGTTCTTGTCAGTGTGAGGTTAACGGTTGGACTTTATGATCTAGAAGGTCTTTTCTAATAGAGGTAATTCTGTGATTAGCACCATGGGCTTCCCCTCACCTGCTCTGTACCCATTCAATGCCAGATACTACATCTGTCATTGTTTGTGGAACACAAGCTACACCAAGACACAAAATGACTGTTATGCTTGAAGGAAGTCACCAGCTCCATGTTCATCCTCACTACTACCCCAGCTCACCTCAAATGCTCATCCAGTCCCAAAGGTAGTCTACAAAGTTCACGCAAAAAAGTAACTGCTTCACTGAGGAACCACGTTATTCTCTGCTCTTTGACACTGACCTTACCTTGGATTACTTGCTATAGTGAGCAGCAGCTTTGTCCCAGTGAGCCTGCTTACAATATTTGCAAAGAACAAAAAGAACGTACCAAGATGCTGCCTCAAACAGCACCCTGCCTGCAACAATTCCCATCTCTTACTCTTTTACCTTGGCAATTTGCATATCCAGCCTCTGCAATTTTCTTATTGTCACATGGTGGCTACAATAGAACCTATAAACATCAACTGATGCTTCTAACTTCAACAACACATATCTGAAAAATAACTGCTCTTTGGGCCCACTAGTCACACTCACTTCAGCCCAGTCACCATCAGTGACTATTCCACTTTGCTTACTGCTTCTACCTTCAAAATGAGTTAAACACACAGTGTGATCGGGTAGCTACCAAAAGCACAATCACTCCAACACGACACACTGACTGACCTTCTGACTGCACTCTGCTCCCTCGTTTCTTCTTACAAGCGCCTATTTCTCCTTTGCATCTGAAAGGAAGTATTACACAAGTCACTAGAATGCTGAACAGCGGACAGACAATTCCAAATATCTCCATCCCAGTTAGGAACCCCATCTAGAGTACTACTACCCTCATGCCACTAATAAATACAGCCCCAAACTTTAAACCCATACACATACAACCGTTAACTACTGAGAGGGTCAATCTCCTGCACTGCACAGGAAAAACCCTCTCATGAGGATCCCATCACCTTCAAACGCCATCAAAGCAACTGCCCACCCAGCCAGACTATGGCTGCTCCACCCAGGATCCCTGTACAGTTGTGGCCTAAAAACTCAAGGCACACAAACATCACCAGAGACTCTCATGGCTCTTCAATATCCCCAGCTCTAAAGCCTGAGCAGAGCAGCTCCAGGCCAAACACACAAACACAGACCAACCCAAGACACACCACTGCAAACGACAAGATTAAGAGAAAACTCTCAACAAGAATTACTCTGGGCTCCAAGAAGTTGGCCAAGACCACCTACAGGGATGCAAGGGTGAGGCAAGGAGGCCCCAAGGTGGCATCAAGTGTCGTAGAATGCTGTCTACTGCAATAATTACTCTTCAAAATAACATTATCAGATGTGCAAGAAGACTAGCATCAAGACCTAAGGATGCAGAGACAAGGTTGCTCCATCTGCAAAAGCAAAAAAAAAACATTTAAGTGACCTGACGTAAAATCCATGGCTGACCCAGCCCACCGCCATCTCACCTTCTCCAGCTGCTCCTAAATGGGTGTCTTTGTCCCTCCAAGGATGGTTGTGGCACCTGCAAAAGTCAAAGCAAAAGGCACACGCTGAGGTAGTGTCTCCAACAAGAGGCAGCCCACTGTGATGTCCACCTCCTGCTCCTTCACCTCGGCCTCTCGCCCATCTGCCTGCCATCCTTGTGGGGTGCCAAAATGAGGTTAGGAGGACACCTGGAAAACACACAAAAAAGACAAGGCTAATGCCTTCAACGGCAATAAAACACCTGAGAAAAACGGTCCTTCGGTACACCAGCCTTTGCTCACCTTGCCAGAGCCACCTCCGGAACAGATACTCTGCTTCGTTGGCTGCTCTCACCTTCAAAAGGACAAACAAACCATTATGCGGTCAGGTAGCCAGGAGAGGGACCTTCACTCCAACATCAAATGCTGACCAACCTTTGCATGGCACTCTTCTCTTTCACGTACATCCTTGTAGCACAAGATCTGAAAAATAGTGTGACACAAGCACGTGGAATACTGCTCAACAGCACTGGACTAGTCCTTTAGAGCTCTTCCAGCAAACCCTGACCATACAACTTTGGGAAGAGCAGCTCCAAGCCAAACACTCAGACCAATTCAAGACACAGTCCTGCAAATCACGAGACTCAGTCTCAAGAGAACACCGAGTAAGAATATCTCTGGGATCCAAGACTGTTGGGCAAGAAGACCTACAGCGATGCAACTGCAAAGCGAGGGGCTGAATCAAGGGATGCCAAAGAACTCGGGCTTCAAGACCTGAGGACACAAGGATGCAGGGAACAAATTCCCACTCTGGGAAAATCCACAACCAGAGATGATGCTGATTCAGGTGGTGATGGTGTTTCAGAAGATGACCAGGGCATCCTGGCCTGTATCAGGAATGGTGTGGCCAACAGGTCCAGGGAAGTGATTCCTCCCCTGTACTCAGTGCTGGTGAGGCCATACCTTAAGCTCAAAGACAGAACCCACAAATCTCGTGGCAGCAGCTCCAGGAGTGTTTGACCTCCTCAAGGACACAGCTCCAGCACCCCCAGTTTCAAGAAACTTCCCAGATGAAAGACCTATCTACGCTTCAAATTTGTCATGCAAGAAAAGGATGCAGCTACCTAGTACTGTGCTGATGAGTAAAGGCCTGGCAGGGATGATGCCCAAGATGCGGGACTCGCTCCGAGAAGACATCAAGGCCGGAGGAAGCTCTAAGACAAAGACATATGACACAAACTACACACCACACACCAAGGCTGGAGCTGTCCTGCCCACGCTGGCATCACATTAGAAAATAACCCACTTCCTGCACCTGGACAGAGGAGGCTACTCCCAGGCTGCCCTCTCCCCTACACTAACTTCAAAGTCCCTTCTGCAACTCCCACCAGCCTTGACCCCTCTACACTACTGGTCCCTCAACTTATCTTTCAGAGGACTGGAACTCCAAAACCATGGTTAGCCAGGAAAAAAGACAGGAGTGGCCCTGGATAACCCTCAACTTGCTAGGTTCCCCATTGCCACCCGCATTTAAAAAAGAAAAAAAAAAAAAAAAAGAAAAAAAAAATTAGAAAATTTTAAATTTTAAAATTTTTTAAATGTTTTAAAGATTTAAAAATTTTAAAAAACCCACACCACAAAACCATAACCAAAATAAACAAACAAAGAAACGCCATACACATAACCACAACACCAAAACACCTAGCAGAATATCCAGCAATAAGTCCAACATTGGCCATCTCCATTCCCTTCAAAATGACCTAGCTTGGCAGAAGAGCCCTGTGGGATCCCACTCACCCACGCTTTCCAGAGTGGGAAGCTGTAGGCATCGTCATTCAGGGCACCTAAAAGGCACAAAACTAATACTGTGCTTGAGAGCAGACACTAGCTCCACGAGCCCTGTACTACCACCTCACCTCCAATGCTTGAAGCATTGTAAATATCTACAAGCCAAGACATACAGGAGACTCAGCTTAAGATAAGGTCATCATCATCCCTATGAACAGATATGTCATCAGTAACTTAACAAGCGTACAGCAAAATTAGTGAAACCACCAGATGCTATCTCCAGAATAACTCAGAAATCCCACGAAATTGCAATGCATGCAGAGAATAAAAGAACCAAAGAAAACACAGCCAGACTGCTAAACCCTGTGGCCAAAATAAAGAAAATTTCTTATTTTAATAAATTTTTTTTTTTTGTTTGATTTTTTTGGGTGTTTTTTGGTTCTGTTTTGTTTTTTGTAGTATATATATATATATATAAAATAAGAAAGAAATAAAAAGAAGCTGCATAGCCCCCCTGTAATCCTGGAGGGAACAGTTAGTGACCTGCTGAGACACTTGGATCCTCACAAGTCTGAGACCAGACAGGATCCACCTGAGGGTGATGAGAGAGCTGGTGGAAGAGCTCGCCAAGCCATTCTCTGTCATTTACCAACAGTCCTGGCTTACTGGGGAGGTCCCAGATAATTGGAAGTTGGCAAATGTCACACCAATTCAGAAAAAGGGGCGAAAGGGGGACCCAGGAAACTGTAGGCCCGTCAGCCTGACCTCAGTGCCTGGCAAGGTTATGGAGCAGATCATCCTAGGGGCTATCACACAGCATCTACAGGATGGACAGGGGATCAGACCCAGCCAGCACGGGTTTAGGAAGGGAAAGTCTAGTCTGACCAACCTGATTTCCTTTTGTGATCGGGTGACCCGCTTGGAGTTTGAGGGGAAGCTGTGGATGGAGTCTACCTGGACTTCAGCAAAGCCTCTGACACCATCTCCCATAGCATTCTCTTGAAAAAGTTGGCAGCCCACAGCTTAGACAGGAGCACTCTGTGCTGGGTTAGGAACTGGCCTGGAGGGCTGGACCCAGAGAGTGTTGCTGAACAGTGATGTATCAGTTGGTGGCCAGTTGCTAGCGGTGTCCCAGTTGTGCTGGGACAGTCACTAGTGGTGTCCCAGTAGTGTCGGACGCAGTTCTGTTTAATATCTTCATTGATGATTTAGATGAGGGGGTTGAGTCCACAATTAGCAAATTTGTAGATGAGACTAAGCTGGGGGGGTGGGGGGGAAGGACTGTTGATCAGCTGGAAGGCAGGAGGGCTCTGCGGAGGGACCTGGACAGATTGGAGAGTTGGGCTGATTCCAACGGGATGAGGTTCCATATGGCCAACTGCTGGGTCCTGCGCTTTGGCTGCAACAACCCTGTGGGGAGCTCCAGGCTGGGCACAGAGTGGCTGGAGAGCAGCCAGGCAGAGAGGGACCTTGGAGTTTGGGTTGACAGAAAGCTGAGCATGAGCCAGCAGTGTGCTCAGGTGGCCAAGAAGGCCAAGGGCATCCTGGCCTGGATCAGGAACAGCGTGGCCAGCAGGTCCAGGGAAGTGATTCCTCCCCTATACTCAGTGCTGGTGAGGCCATACCTTGAGCTCAAAGACAGAACCCACAAATCTCGTGGCAGCAGCTCCAGGAGTGTTTGACCTCCTCAAGGACACAGCTCCAGCACCCCCAGGCAGCACCACCGCAGAGACAAAGCCTTGACAGACCCTCAAGCCAGGCTTCACTCCCCTAAAAAAAGAGCACAGAGCCAAAAGCTGTTCAATAGGAAACATTTACTGCCCAAATCCATGCCCAGCATGGGATCTCCCCCCTTCAGCACACCCCAGGCTGATGTCACACAGTTGTCCTCTGTATCTTTCCTGATGTCCAGGTCCCCAGCAGGTCACGGCCGTGGCTCCTCTTTGCCTTTGTGGTAGTCAGGGGGTGCGTACTTCCCTTCCTTGATCATCTTATCTCTCTGCTCCAGGATGGTTCTCAGCCGCACAGCCTGGCACAAAGGGTGGGGGCAGACACACAGCAGAGGTCGGGGGAGCTGAGGTGGTCCCAGGCTTCGCCCCCAGCACCTGTGGCACCCCCACCAGCCCTGCCCTCGGGGCTCTCCTCATGGACACTTGAGCCCTCCCCTCCCCCCAAAATAAAGACTTCAGAGATTTTAGGCTGTTCAAAACATTTACTGCTGCTGATGTTGGCTGCACAGGCAGAATTTTCCCCCATTGCTGCTGCAGCTGAGGACTGAGTGGGGAGGAGAAGGCAGGAAGGAGGAGGGGGCGGCTGCCAGAGCTCTGCACTGTTTGTGACCTGCTGCTACCCCAGCCCAGCCCACCCCTGGGGAAGGAGCAGCTGCAGGGCCACGACACCCTCGTCCTGGGTAAAAGGAACAGGACTGGAATCACTCCTCACACTGAGTTCCCCTCCCCAGCACTGGGCTGGAGCCCCAGAACATTCTCCAGACCCTGGCCTTCACCCCTCAGCACGCTCTCCACTTCCTGGCCCAGCGCCTGCTCCCAGACCGGCCCTGGCGGCCCACAGTCCCCTCCCCATCTCGAAACGGGTCACGGGCGCTGCTCACCAGCTTGGTGCGGTGCATGCACTCCATGAAGTCCTCGTACTCGGATTGGCACTCGCGACGGGCGCGGGTCTGGCCCAGGCCGTGCCCGCACTCCACCCACTCCCGCTCGAAGGCGTGACACGCCCCGGGCTTGCCGTAGGGCTGCGGCATGCTCTGCCGAAGCAGCCACCGGTCCACATCGATGCCCAGCTGCCGCTGCAGATCCCAGAACGGCCTGGCTCCGCACTTGTCGACACACAGGCGCCGTCACGACACGACACGACCGCCCTGCCCTGCCCGTACCCCCCAGTCACGGAGCCGACACTGCCGCCGTCCGTCGCGGGTCTTTTCACGACACCGCCCGCGTCGCGCTTGACGGCCCCGCCGGAGCCAATGAGACGAGCGGGACCCCCAGGTGCAACGCCCCCCGGCGGGGAGGAGGCCGCCTGCCGCGCCCCACTGACCGCTGCCGGCCGCTGCGGCAGCACCGGGACCTCCCAGTGCCCTCCCAGTTCTCCCAGTGCTCCAAGAGACCTCCCAGTGTCGTCCCAGTGCTCCGAGTGCCCACACTCCAATGGCCCAGTGTCCTCCCACTTCTCCCAGTGCACCCCTTCCCATGCTCTCCCAGTTCCCCCAGTCCCTGGTAACCAGGTGCTGGCGGTGTCCTCATTCTTCAGATTTATGCCCCCCTAGTCCCCGTCCCACCCCGTCACAGCCCTGAAGCACTGTGGGACTCCCACACATCCCAGGTGCTTCATTAGGGTTCCTGAGTGCCCGGGGATCCCACCAACCCCTCCGTTCCACCTGCATCCCCAAACTCCCCCCCTTTATTCCCAGCCCCCAAAATCCCGGGGACGCATGAACCACGTCCAAGGCCGGGGTGAGCAACCCCACCTTCCCTTCCCATAATTAGCAAAGCCTCATTATGCAGCTTGCAGGCCAATCCCTGCTGCCTTCGGTGCAGGGTAAGGAGGAAGAGCCAGGAGATGTCCCTGGTCACCCATTTTTTGTCATAACTCTTAAAGAAAAGAAAAAATACCCAAACCTGCCTGGCTCCCCCCCACCCACCCTTTTTAGCAGGCACATGAGCAGGAAGAATGGGACCGAGGGCAGATAATCCCAAATCCTTGCCCAGGGGTCCCAGTGCGAGGGGAGGTCGCGGTCTCCTTCCCCCTTCCCAGTAGTGGTGCTGCTCAGATGATGCCGGTGGGAGCGCAGACCGGGGGGACACTGAGGGTCTCTGCCATCTCCCAGCCACAGGACAGTGGGGCACAGATGCCCTCCCGGTCGTCTTCTGTTTGGGATGGTTTTCCCTGGAAGAGCTGGATGTTTTTCCTGCAAGGGGGAGGAAACTCTCATGGAAGGGGGAGCTCCGGTGCTCTCCTGTCCCCATCCCCCCCCCACAGCTGAGCTGCCTGTGGCTTCCTTAGGGAAAAACTGACTCGGGTCTGCCAGTGTTGGAAAAAAATTATAGAGTTTTGCCTCAGAGGGGAAGATTTCACCCTGAATCTCCAGGTCTGGGGACTTGGACTTTACCCTCTTTCTTGGGCAAAGAGCACAGCTGGAGGGAAAGCCAGCATCTCCCACGGGATTCAGCCCTGCTCCCACGAGACCGTCTCTTACCAGGCCAGGCAGGACATGGCGTAGGTGATGGGTGGCTGGGGACACCCCCCAGGGGGGCACAAGGCTGTGATGGTGTAGGCCCCCATGTCCTCAAAGATCAGCCAGTCCCCAACCTGCAGCTCAGGCAGCTCTAGGCCCTCAGCAATTTGATCCTCTACGTGTCCCGGGGGGCCCCGGAGGCTGCTGCTGTGTGAGGGGGGGGTCTCGGCAGGGTTTCTGTAGGGGACAAGGAGACAGAAGTGCCCATGATCTGCCCCATCTCCACAACTCTGGTTACAGCCCTTCTGGTAGCCACCATGGCCTCCCCAGCATGGATGTGAGCGGATGGGCAAGGGGATGGGACATCGTATGAAGGACCTTCTGGGCATTCCTCAGCTTGGGTCAGACCCTCACCTTGTGCAGCCGAGGTCTGGGGCAGGGGCTGTCGAACAGGAGGCAGCTGAAGGCACCGTAGGTGCCATCACTGAGGTGGTACACGAGGTTCTTCTTGATGCCAGAGTCTTCCTCTGGGGGAGAGGAGGGAGAGGGCTCAGGGGGTGTTTGGGCACACATCCCACTACCCCACCATCCCACCACCCCACTGTCCCACCATTCACAGCCCCACTATCCCATCATCCCACCATCCCACCCACCATCAGAGCTGGGGTGCTCTGTGTCCTCCCTGGCTGTGATCCTGGCAGCCAAAGTGAAGGCAGAGGTGACATAATACCGCCCCGGTCTTGCAATGATCTCCAGCCCACAGCCATCTGGGAAATAGAAGTCCAATGCCGAGTTTATCCCATCAGCCACCTGGAAGGGAAGAAGATGTTCCCCCTGGGTTAGCTCAGTCTCTCTGCAGTGACGCAGACCCAGGGGACATGCTCCAGCCTGGCTCTGCACGTTGGGAGCTACGTACCTCTTCAAACCGGGCTCTGGTGTCCTCGGTGCCGGGGAATCCCCCTCCAATGTCCAGGAGGTGCATCTGGTAGCCCAGCTCCTTGCCCACCTCAAAGGCCATCTGTGCCGTGGCCACTGACTGAGAGAAGGTTTGGGGCTCCAGCCCACGGCTGCCCAGGTGAAAGCTGAGGGGACAGTCCCTGTTCCAGCAGGGCTCACCTGTCCCCAGAGAGCAGCAAGGGGACATGGCACCGGAATTATCCCTCCCCGGGGATCCCAAGCCCGACTGCCTGGTTGGCCCTGCAAAGCCCCCCCAGACCTTCTATGAGGGCCAAACCTGCCCCAAGTTGGTCTCAACAAGGGTCAACTTCCCCAGGTCCAGCATCCACCTCCCTTCCAGCCACAGCAGCTGGTGGCTCCATAGACCCCTGTGTTGTCTGTCAAGGCAGAGCCTCCCAAGTCCCCTCCAACATGGGCAACATGGGCTGAGCTCCCCTATGGAAGGACCATGTGCTGCACCTGATGCCAACAACCTCCAGAGCCTACTTCTTCGCCATCTCCAGCAGGTGCCGGCAGATTTGAGTGTGGTCCCAAATGTCATGCTGGGATGGGCAGAGGGGCTGGAGTGAGCAGCAACACCCAACAATACCCTGCAGAGCAAAGCCACACTGCTGTGAAGGTTCTTCATGGAGTCACAGGATAGTTTGGATGTGAAGGGACCTTGAAGATCACCTTGAAGACACCTCCCACCAGCCCAGGTTGCTCCAGGCCCCATCCAACCTGGGTCCTTCAACACTGCCGGGGATGGGGCAGCCACAGCTTCTCTGGGCAACCTGGGCCAAGGGCTCAGCACCCTCACACTGAATAATTTCTTTCTAGTATCTAACCTAAACCTCCCCTCTTTCAGCTTAAAACTGTTCCCCCTCATCCTATCACTACTTCAGGCCCTCTGTCACCCCACAGTCCCCTCCCCAGCTTCTCCTCCAGCCCCCCACTCCAATGCAGCTTCCAGGCACCTACTTGGCATGAGGATGGCTCCTGGCCACCTTGCTCAGTTCCACCTCATTGTCAAAGGTCACCAGCTCTACACCGTGCTTGGCTGCATATCTGAGGTGGGCAACCTGCTTGCAGGGGCTGCTGTAGAAGATCTTGTCAGCTTGGACTCCAATGCTTTGAACCCATGCCATCTCTGCCTGCAGGGAGATGGCATTGTGTGTCAGCAGGTCCCTTGGGCCTGGGCTACAGAGGGCAAAGTGCCAGCTGGGCTTTTCCAGAGCTCTGAGGCATCATGGTGGACTTTGTCCTGGTTGCAGCAAGATGTTTACAAGTGGCATGAGACCAGGAGGAGAGGCAGAAGGGGTGGGTTTGGTGCACGTGTCTCCTGATGGGCTGAGCTGTCATCTCCTTTGCACTTTCTCCTCCTGGTAACACATCCTAGTTAATTACCATACAAATAATTGGCTTCACTTTGGAGCCTCCTTGGGAATCTGAGCAACTGAGGTGCAGGAGGGAGCTGGGAGCTTCACGATCATCCTGAAAGCCACTGAGAACTGTACAGCTGTGGCAGTGGCACCGCAGGGACCTGCCTTGCCACCAGCCAAGCCAGGAATACTGATCAAAGGGATCAAGCTGGAGTCACCAGAAAGGACAGGGATTTGGAAGCTGTGTCTGGAGTGTTTGGACAGCAGAGGTATGTTCCTGGCCCTGTGAATGTCACCCAGCAAGTGGAAACTTAGGAAAGGAGGGTGAACTCTGCCAGCCTCACAAAAATTCCCATGTCCTCACCTTGTTGGCACAGGCAAAGCCTGCCCCCAGCTCTGCCAGCAGCCGGACCACCCCCTCGCTGCCATTGCACTTCACACGGAAGTAGGGTCTGACACGGGGCAAGGCCCTCAGGAAGTGCATGTGTTTCTTGACAATGTCCCCAAGGTCTGCCACGAGGAAGGTTTGATAGTCACTCCAGGAGAGAGCAAGAGTGAGCACAGCAGTTCCCTCCCCACGGCCCCTGGCTGCCAGGGAGCAGCAGAGCCATCAGCACTCACCACCTGGCACAGTTCCACGAGAAGGTTCTCCAGGAGGTCTCTGGTGGTGAAGCCCTCCTTCAACATCATGAGCAGCTCAGCAAAGACTCGATCACAGCGGCAAACCAAGTGCTTTTGCCTCAGCCCCTTCATTTCACCTCAAGTTTTCACTTCTGAGAGCATGCCATCTGTTAGAATATTTTAACTTTTTTTTTTCTTTTCACCCAAGTAAAGCTCTATTGACCTTAAAAATAAAGGATTTCATCTATAATTTTAAAATAATAAATAAATGGAGGGGTTTGCCACCCAATTTAAATTTAAAAGTTCTCAGAAGGCATGGAGTCAGGCACCCACTACCAACAGAAGAAAATGGAATCCTTTCTACCAGCAGATTCCCGGCTTCTACACAGACCTTCAGATTTTGAGAGCCCGAGAGCCAGGAGCAGCCTTGTTATCGCCCATTTTGACAATCTTTTCCAAGTAACATATGCAACAAGACAGCACCACCTGGGACAGGGAAGGAGATAAAGAAGTGGAGAAAACAGATAAAGCAAATGTTTTGTGTGATGAGAAACCCATCTGAGGGACCAAAAAAAAAAAATTAAAAAAAAGTTCTCTGGATAAAGACTTCAACACATACCTCCCACGTTTGCAGGCTTCTGAAACAAGGGAAAAGACAGGCAGGTCTGGCTGCCAAGGTTTTGCCTCGATGAGCAAGGCGTTCTTTGAATGGACCGCGGCCGCTCGGTACAACGGCAGATACACCTCCGAGATCGAGACTGAAGACCCTCGGGGAGGGTGGATGGGGAGAAAAAACAGAACTGTAAAATGCTATCGTAACCAAATCTTAAGAAGAAATCACAAAAACTCCGCCCCCATTTCCAGCCCCCGAGCCAGCCGGACCCTGACTGCGTTTGAATCGAGCCGCTCTGCCCTCCCCACGGGTGACGCCGATGGAGGGGGAAGGGGAGCCGCCCGGCTCAGCCTTTGTTTCTCCGGCGGCACCGCCCCTGCACAACACACGCACCCCCCACACACACTCCCGCCCCGGGGAACCGGGGACCTTCCACTCCCCTTCCCAGCCCCATGCAGCCGCTCCTGCCCCCAGAGAACCGGCGAACAGAAGGCGGGAACGGAACGGGACCGAGCATCCCACCCATCCCCACCATCCCCGAGCGGCCCCGCGCCTCCCGCCACCCACCCCACACCCCCCCCCGCCTTATTTATCGTCCGCACCGCTCTCACCCCTATCCCCGCTCCGGAGGCGGGCGGCGCGGCGGAGCGACCGCAGCTCGCGCCTCCTCGCTGGCTCCGCCAAGAGCGGCAGAGGCATAAGAGGACGCGGCGGCTCCGTACCCGGCGAGAGACAATCGCACAGCGGCAGCGCCGCCATCATCACGGAAGGCGCGCGGCATCACGCGGCCGGAAGTGACGATTTCCCAGCGCCCAAACCGTCACCGCACAGGTGCAGAGCCTGAATGCCCGCGCTCCGCGCCCGCGATGGGCCGCGAGGACAGGGACTGGTGCGGTCTCCAGCGGTGTCCGCAGCGCAGGGCACACGCGCTGTCTCGGTGCATACCTCCGCTCACCTTTGCGGTGTCACCGACCGCCCCGTCCCGCAGCCCCGGGCTCACACAGAGCACGGGAAGCGCCGTGCGGGGCGCGGACCCGCACACGGAGCTGGCGCAGGAGGTTCGACCCTGTGAGCCATGGCCCCAAAGAAGCCACGCCAAGTAACTGGTGCATTGCACAGCTCGCCCCTCCACAGAATGCAACACCCCAAAATTGCTGCTTCTGCACTCCAGGCACCCCTCACCTTGCCGGGGTCCTCCCCAGTGCCAGCGTTTCGCTTCACACCTAGAAAATAAAGCCAGAGAGGTGTAAATAGAGTCAGAACCACACACAGTCCCCCCATCCTCCCACACCGGATGCCTGCCCACCTTCACCCAGCACTCTGCTCTGTGTCCTCTGGCACACAGCAACAACCATGTAAAGTAAGTCACCTGGATTCTGCCGGGTAGTTTCATGAGACCCGAAGTGGTCTTGTATATAGCCTCTAACTACAGCTACAAGTACAAATCACAGGGCAGATAAATCACAATTACTGAGCCCCAGGTGTACAAGCTAAGGTGCCCTCTAGGTCCAGCATGTTCAACTTCCACACAAACTGCTGCCAAGGTCCCACTTGTGGCACCCACAAAATCCAATGAAAATAACTGTGGCAGCTGCCTACACCTGCTTGCCCAGATGGATCGTATGGTCTTCACCGACAGAACAGTCTAAGGCACAGACAACACCAATAGCACGCCATAGACACAGGCTGGAGCTGCCGTGCTCAGTACACGCTGGCATTGTGCTGGAGACTCACCAATACAAAAGGGATTGTTTTACCTACTTGAAGGGGACTGTACCCAGACAGCCCTCTTCCCTACACTAACTTTAAAGCCACTCTCCCAATTTGCAGCCTCATCCCCTTCCAGACCCTCAGCTTTACAATGGCCAGTGGTGTGCAGCCATCTTCAGTGAAACCATCACTGGGTCTAACTGGGATGTTCCTGTAGCTGCCAGGCTTCTCAATCATCTCGAAAAAAAACAAAACAAAAACAAACAAACAAACAAACAAACACACAACCCACCATTAGTGCTGGCAATGAGCATCCCACCAAACTCTTTAACACTGCTCCCCTTCTCCCCAAAAGCACTGTGGTGTTCTGCTCACCTCCTCAGTCCAGAATTGGATGCTGCTGCCTTCATTGCTTGTGGCATCTAAGACACTAAAATACACAAACTTACTGCTGTGCTTCTGAGAAACTCCCTGTCCTGTGACCTTTCTCACTACCAACCCCAGCTCACCTCAGATGCTTATCCAATTCCAGCAAAGGCCTGCACAGCATCTGCAAAACCAAACAAACACTTCAGTGTTTGTTGACTACTGATAGTAAACTAGCACTGTCAAACTTTGTTTGTTGACTACTGCTAGTAAACAGAGACTCAGCCACACTTTCCCTGAGAAACATTCTAAAAATGCTAAAAAATAATTAATTTTCTAGCTTCAGCTTCCAGTCGTTGGATTTGCTCTCCTGCAGGCTGATAGACTAAAGAATTCTCTGCACTAGGATACAGACACAATTGACTTCTGTACTTCCAACCTGAAATCCCCTTGACTACACAGGAGGATTGCACTGCCTGTTAACAATTGTTTCACTTTAAGATGTTCTGTAATTTTCACTATGAGCCAAATTCTCTTGTGTTCCACAGATGTGCTGTAACCTGCAAGTAAAACCTGCACATTTTTAATTAATCTTATCTGTATTTATTATTATTTACTACTCTGGTTATTGTGTTATCTATAATCCTCATTCATAATTACTACAAACCCCTCTTCAAATCAATGATGAAGACATGGGAGAAAACAGATTGTTGTAGCATCTGATCAGAAACATATTTGATGAGGTATCAGAATGTAACAGATTCAATGCCTGTTTAGTTTATGGTCTTATTAAGTTTAGTTTTTAACTGGCACATCTAATTTATAAAATAGTACATGTTCTGAAATTGCAATGATCTTTACTGAATTCAGTCTGCATTCTCCACCATACATTCTTAGACTAAAATCTCTCCTAAAAAAATGCAGGTTTTCATTTAACCAGCCATTTCCCAGTATATGGGAGGCCAAAGGCATAGACTGAAACCACAGCTACGTCGATGCAGAGGTGACTCTCGGTCCTTCTCCCGGTTCAGCCTGGCGGGATCCTGCTGCTAGCCTCTGCCCACACGCCCATCTGCCAGGCTCTGCACACCGGTGCCTGCCCGTGCCTCTCCGCACAGGCCTGTGCCCGCTGGTGCCCGTGTGCAGCCGCTGGCACAGCCCCGGCCGGGTCGGTCCGGTCGGTCCCGGCTCCCTGCCCGTTCCAGGCCCTGCCACAAGCCCTGATCAGCGGCATTCGGAGACGCCCGTCCGCCGGGACTGCCGAGAAGGTAACCGCGGGGCTGCCCCCGCAGACAGGCCCGGCATGGCTGCCCCTCGCAGGCCCAGGTGGGATCCGTCCAGCCAGCCCGAGCCCAGTGGCGGCCACGAGCCCGTCCCCCGCGGTCAGGGTCTCCCCGGACGGGGCCGAGCTCTCTGCCGGCCATCCCTCGGGGTTTGCGAACGTGGTACCCAGGGACAAGGTTCAGCGGCAGTGCTGGGTTAGAGTCGATGGCCACATTCAGGATAGAAGCGATTTGGTTTGTTACACACGATCTGAACAGAGTGGGCATGCATTGGTACATGATAATACATATGCCACTGACGCATGAATTGTGCTTTCTGCCACTTGTGTCCAGTAAAATTTGATTATTCTTTTATAAAGCCTCTGAAGGACAGCTTCCAGACTTGAAAAGTCCTAAGCTTCATCTTAGGAAAATCGAAAGCCCTTGAAAAAAAAAAAACTAAATTACAAGCTTGGCCTTATCATCTGAGTTAAAGTATTCCACAGTCCCAGTTGCCATATATGACAAATGCCATTCAATAGTCATGAGGAAGTATCAGTCCTATTATAAATTTGTGAGATGCCATCTGAAATGTTTTGTGTAATTTGCATAAAATATGGGTGGCAGTGAAACATGTACAGAAATTTTCAAATCTGAGCATCTGCAGCAAAGAGGTACTAGGGTAATCAGGGGAATATGAGCTCCAATTAGAAAAGCCTTGCCACATGAAAGCCATGTTGAAGCTGAGCAAGGTATCATTTTCATCTCATGTACGTAAAAGGAGCAAATTATGAAGCAGCAGACAAGTTGTCAAAGGAAAGGATAATGCTGGCACGAGAACAATGGTATAAAATGGCCAGACACCACACATTTAAGGTAGAAATTACTGCAGGGTTTCCCATCACTAGAGGATTGAGCAGTCTGTCCAGGGAAGTGGTGGAAGACGAAGCCCTAAACACTTTAGAAGTGAGTCTTGAGCTGCTAACAAGGAAGTTGCATGATGTGCTGTGATATTAAGGGAAGTTTCACTGACTCATCCGGTATTTCTAATACAGCATAACATTAATGTCTCACACATCCTATCATGAGACTGCTTCTCACACAACCTGAAATTAATACCACTTGAGATAAATTGTAACTGGCCATCAGCATTATGAAGCTGCACTTCAAAAGAGTGTTGAGTGCCTTGGAAGTAGGAAAGAAGAAGAGTAAGGAGATGCAGCCTCCTGCTATGTTATTCTGTCTGGGAGCTGACAGAATCCTTTTTGGTTTTATTTTGTTTCTTGCACCAATTTTTATTTGGTAAAGTGGTTTGCAGGGAGAATGGAGCAGGGAACTGGATGCTTTCCACAGGGTTGCCTCCTGCCAAACTGTAGATTTCCTGTGCACTTTCTAAAGTACCCAAAGTGATGATTGCCTGTCTACAGTTATGGTCTGAGGCGTATGAATTACGCAGGTTTTTATCCATTTGATGTGTATGTTGACTTTGCATCATTTTAGTTTCTTAATCAAGATGCCAGGCAAGATAAGAGTACATGCCCTGCGAGGCTTCATTAATCACACCTATAATCTCATAAAAACCAATATTACAATACCTAAAAAGTTTGAATTCTGAAAGTTCCAGCACATCACTCAAGCAGAAGTCCCTCATGATAACCGGGCTTTCCTCAGGGTGTTCTTGATGAGTTTTATGAATTGGCTGGTTGTTCTACAGGGGCACTTGGGCATAGGCATTATGGAGCAACTTGTCCATGTTTTGTACTATCTGTCAATGCTCTACCTGACAAGCATTCATAATCATTTTCTGCATCAGTTTTAGTGATGCAGTAGCAAATGTCTTTTTCTAAGCTCATACAATGTTAGAATTCTTCTTCTATTAAGAAAAAAGCACTACAAAGGTTACAATGAGTGATTTTTACATTATGATAAGGTCACTATTCTTACTAAGATTTAGTGATTTTAGGTTAATAAAAGCACAGGCCTAAAGCTCCTTATCTATTATTGGTTATATTGGTTATAGCACTGGCATATAGAAAACATGTAATATCTTCTGTTAAATAAGATCTTGAATATCTATATTTTAGTAGCTTGATGTTATGCTAACTTTTTTGTTTGCTTGTTTTTACTCTTCTATTCATTTATTCCTTTTCAATAAATGCCTTTTTTTCCAGGTAGGTAATCCACCAGAGGCCATACACACTGCATAGCCACTTCACAAATCAGGCTTCTCCATGGCTTGCTGTTTTTCCTCTGCAAAATCCATTTATTTATGCAGCCTAAGAATACACGTTTCCCAGGGTCTTAAAACTTAATCAGAAAAATGGCACACTTTTAAACCATCAGGTTTGAAAGTCCATATGATAAATACATGAAAGCAGTGACACAGGTTAAGAGCCAAGATCTGTCTGCTCCATGAACCTGTACTACAGCAAATCCTTTGGGAAGAGCATAGGAAAAGGGTGAGTCCGCAGTGATGCCCACTGCCTCCAACTGTTCACAGCTTGGGGGCTTCCTGAGCTGAAGGTGACATAAACTGTCTTCTGATACCTCTGCTGCTCTTTTGGTTAATTGCATTTGGCTATATTAAATGGCATGATATGCAAATCAGCCAAGTTTGATGAGCTTGTTTGTTAAGCTCTTACAGATTATTCTTCTTTGCAATGCCAGTGTTTGTGCCTTCTATAAATTTTATGAGGCAAATTTTTATGTATCATCTGGTTTCTACCTAATTAAGTAAAAAATAGATTGCTGTATAACTGCAGTAGGGACATTATACTGAATAATCAGTTTACAGTTTGAAGTGTAGATTGATTATTCAGAGTTCGCAATTTCTCCATTTACAAGCTCTTAATCTGTTAATTGAGAGGATCCATTCATTTTTATAGTGTTGCTAAAAGCAAGGGTATTTAAATTGAACAGTGATTAACGGCAAATTGTCCCTTGCTGACACTCCTGTCTTGACCATCTAGGCCTACATGTAATCCTACTAAAATCTACTGATCAGTGAGATTTATTTTGCATAATTACACAACTATTTTAAAATTTGTTATTGACTGCGTTGTATCACTGTCTCTCTGAATTTGCTGATATGTAAATTGTGACAAATGGGCTATTGCTCTCTGAATTATTCTGCACACTCTGTTTAAACAAAACATTATGGTTTAAACAAAACACTCTGGAGCTTGCACAGCTCAGAGGTGAGTTACAGGTTGACAGAAATGGTTCAAAGAGGTCCCAGGTAAAAAGGTCTTGTTTCTGAAATGTAAAACTCACAGTTCTAGCAGCTGCATCTTAATGTCCTCTTTAACCACTATCTGAAAAGAGAAAGATTAGTTGTCACTGCTTTTTTCTAAATGTTGATCAAAATATTTATCAAGCTTTTTTTCTGCATCATCAAAGAAAATCTTATTCTTAGAAGTCAATGGCAAATTTATACTATTTTGAGATTGTCTTTTGTTCTTGATGTGTTCAAGGAATAGCTTTTATTCTTCAATAATAGAGAACAAGAGCTTTTTTGTAGCCCAGAAAGCTAACCTGATCCTTGTCTGCATCAAGAGAAGTGTGGCCAGCATGTCGAGGGAAGTGATTCTCCCCCTCTGCTCTGCTCTCATGAGACCCCACCTGCAGTACTGCATCCAGTTCTGGAGCCCCTGTTACAGGAGGGACAGGGAGGTGCTGGAGTGTGTCCACGAAGATGATCAGAAGAGCACCTCTCCTGTGAAGACACTGAGAGAGTTGGGGTTGTTCAGTATGGAGCAGAGAAGGCTCTGAGGAGACCTTATTGTGGCCTTCCAGTATCTGAAAGGGATACAAGAAAGCTGGGGAGGGACTTTTTAGGATGTCAGGGAGTGATAGGACATGAGGGAATGGATTCAAACTAGAGGAGGGGAGATTTAGATTGGATGTTAGGGAGAAGTTCTTCACCATGAGGGTGGTGAGACTCTGGCACAGGTTGCCCAGAGAGGTGGTGGAAGCCATCCCTGGGCAGTTTTTAAGGCCAGGCTGGATGGTGCTCTCAGCAACCTGATCTGGTGGGAGGTGTCCCTGCCCTTGGCAGTGAAACAGGGCAGCCAGACCCAGACAGGGTTAACTTTTGTTAGGGTTGGAACTAGATGATCTTAAAGGTTCCTTCCAACCCTGAAAATTCCGTGAATCTATGATTTTTTTTTCCTTAAACCTGTTGACTGTTACTGTCTGTTGTAGCTTTTTTTCACCATTTTATGTGCATTTCCTTGCCGATAGCTTGTCATAATTATTACTGCGTCTCAAGGTTTTTGTGTTTTTACTCCCTACTTCACTGTAGACAGACCACAGTCAACGTAATTGCCTTCATAGCTGTAGGTGTGTCAGGCTTAGCTACGCAGTAAGGCAGTTAACTAATGAAACTCATTATTCACATTTTTCTGTCTTTTTTTTAATTCTCACAGTGAGGTTGGATCTAAGTTTTGCTGTGTCTTATATTAGAAAGAAGATCAAGACTATCTGTAGTATTCTTTAACCAGTGGCTTTGGTGCTTCATCTCATTTACACTTTTTTAGACTAATATTATATAATATTTTCATATAACTGGAAGAAATTAAGCACATGCACTTGCAGAATGTCATCAGCACTCACAACTCGCTCAATATGTCAAAGTTTTTTTTTTTCTGTCCATATCTTTTTAGTTCTGAAGAAATGTCTTCTTGCATTGAGCAAAATGTACATCACCATTAGCAACTAGCTCTGGCCATTGATACGTTCTGTTTTATTGAGCAATAAGTTAATACATATCAGCTGCTAAGACTAACAGTTTTCACTTGTGCACATTGAATTAGTGTAGTCCCTTAGTCTGGGCTTTCTGTCCCTTCACTTGCTGCTTAAATGAAGATGTGATGTTACCATAGCAACCAGTTAGACTTTACAGAATTCCTCAGTTATCCACCCTCATCACAATGAGAGTGTAACTGGTGTAGGCTGTAAGGGAGGTGGTCAGTTTATATTGTGTCAAATATTGTACAGAGAACTGCATATAAATAATACTAATACTGCTAAGTAGAAATTAAGATGCCACAGTTGTGAAGAAATCAAATTAATTCAGTTGATAAAGATTGTAGCTGAGGATCCATTTTACTAAAGCAGTTTAAAATAAGCTCACTTCTGTTACAGTTTCAAGAGTGAGAGAATTAATGCAAATTTAGGAAAAGTGTGTATTTTCAGAATCAGGGAACTTTTTTTTGTTTTCTTCTGAAAACAATGCAGATCAAAGACCAAACTCTTCCAGATTTCTAACTGTGGGATGAGTTTTGTTTCCTGGTTTCAGAAATCACGGGGATCTGGCAGAGTTCAGTAGTATGAAGTTTCATCACAAAAAAGACACCAACAAGTATTTTCCCAGATGAACTGAATTAATTTAGTAAACTGTCTTTTAAATTAAAAAGATCCAGAAGAAACCCTGATGAAAGTGGTATCAGACAGTTTTTCATTTTCTAGTGAAATTATATCAGGTTACTAGTCAAAGCAAAATACCTAGACATATGTGTATGATCTTTATAGATATATAACATTTTTACAAGTTCTGAAATGCTAGCCTCAATTCTGAAATTTAATCTGTGATCATTCTGTTTTGTCTTCACTGACAAACATTATAGAAATAGAGATATTTTCTGATGGTATGTCAATCACATAGAAATGCATTTCTTGCTCTTTTCAAGACTCACAGATCTTCTTATTCCAAAGTGCTGGAGGCTGTGGGAAATACCATAGCTTGGCTCTTTGGTGAACATGAGAGTTTCTTGTTCCAGCTGAAGGTATCGCACAAGTTACAGGACTGCATACTGGCATGGGTTCTGACCAGAACCTAATTATGTAAGTCCAGAATTGCTTCAAACTTCACTAAGCCTGCTGGAGATTTAGACAACTGTGGGGAGAAAATTTATTTTAGCGCATACTGAGAAGGCATGTCCAATTATGCAGACTCGTTTCTGGGCACAAGTAGACTTGTATGGTTATATATGTGTCTTGTTGCTACAAGACACATTTTTAAATCTTTTTCTATATCCTTAGAAACACCACCAAGTGCTTTGTGCAGATATATTTAGATGTAGTAACTTGAAGATTTTAGGCAGGATTTTGGATATGAAAGCTACTTGTCTCATACTGGCTATCAAGAAGTGAGGGTGGTATTCTTCTCGGGTGTTTAGGTGTAATCACTCGGCCACTGCAGAGGTAGGAGTAGAACTTCAGTCTTGCTGTCCACCAGCTGCTGGAAATCACTTCCTTGCTGGAGGCCGATGACACACACCTGAGCCATACTGTGATACCTGACATCTGACACAAGCTCACTCACAAGCTTGGCATGGCTAGGCTATTAACATTTTTAACTGCTCCGTCTGCAAGAGTATATCCACCATGCATTTTCTTTAGTTTAACCATTTTGCTTTCTAACCATATGCATTTTCACTTGTCTTTGTATGGATTTATTTCAGAACATGGACAACAAATGCTTTGCAGAAAGCTGTAGGACTCTAATTCATTACTGTCTGCTGTGTCTCAGGTTGCTTCCAAGTGAATGGGAAAGGGAGAGTCTCAGTCATTGCCATTATTTGTTAATTGTTGCTATTCAGATTCACATAGATCACTGGTCCTCTAATACCCACGTACAGAAGCCATGAATTCCAGAAGATTGCTCTCAGAAACACGGAGAACATTTCCTGCTACCAAAGTACAATGCCAGCAGCCATCTCAGATTCTCATTGTGGATGTCACATCACCTTCCTGGACCAACACGTGTTCTGTGCTCTCTGAAGCTCTGGAAAACATACTCTGTTTGGCATGCAGTTTGACAGGCCCCTGCCGTGTTCCCCTGCTGAGCCTCTATGTGGTGCAGAACCAGCAGGAGTGTCTGCTCCCCTTTACAGTACGTGTGAAAATAGGTCTTTGGGATCCAACACACACCAATGCAATATGTGGTTGCAGATCGTTGATGAAAGTTATGATTTGCTACAAATCTATACCTAAAATTTAATAGTTTTCAAAGAGCACAGTTTCACAGACTTCATGGAACAGTCTGGGAACAGGTAAATTTTATGAAATAATGATGTTTAAAAGGAAGACTGTAATATTTTTGATCTGTGAAGTTGAACATGTGCATGGATTAGGTTTTGTGCTGTTCCATTCTAAAACATCTCTTGCACACCTGCCTTTCAACTGCTACTTTCTGCACAGGACTGCTTCTCCATCAAAATTATCAAATACAACTGTACAGCTGTAATAATTTGGATAGTGAAATAGTCTGTATACACGTTGATTACCACTTTGGGAGGGGTTCTTGACACTTAGGGGGAAAAGATCAGAATTCAAAATTTTTTTCCAAATATGGGAAATATCCTGAAATAATCAAATCATTTAAGTTGAAAAAGACCCTTAAGATCATGGATTCCAGCTGCAAAACTGACACTGCTAAGTCCATTACTAAACCATGTCCTTAAATGCCACAGCTACATAGACTTTAAATATCTAGATTTAAGTCAGTAAGAGCAAGTATTTCACTAATCTAGGGATACGCATCAGAATAAATATAGATGGAGAATGACTCTGCAATTAAAAGTTTGGGACTACAAAACATCATGAAGTTCACAAGAATCTATGAATTCATATTATTGTAAAAAGTCATACTGAGCACTCACGTATGCAATGTAGAATAAACACACATTATTAACCTTCTCACTTTATTCAGCAATAGTAAAACATTCTGAAATTACTTTGTCAGTCATCTCAGGAAAGGTAGAGGCCAATGTAGGAGAAAAAAAAATTGTGATCTACAAGAAGATTATGGCTAGTGGTGGTAGTTACTTTGTAGAACAGGTTATAGATAATGTGACATGGATAAATAGAGGGTACCAAAGAAACATTTTTTGGAGGTGGTGTGAAATCACTCTTTTTAAGAAAAGACACTTGTCTTTCTTCCTAGCATGAATTTACATCCTGGCATGTCACTGTAGGATGGACTAGGAAATCTGCATCACAACTGATGCCAGGCATGTTTTATGTGATTATAATCTTGAAAATTCTGGTCTTTCAATTTAATTGAATACTGTTTTGCAGCAAGTGAGAGAAAACTTTGCACGAATTCAAGCCTGCATTTCAGAGCTCCGTTCGCTACCACGAGAAGGCTGCTTCCCAAAGGCGAGCAATGGAGTGGTACAAGCTGTGCAGGATGGATTGCAACAGTTCAAGCAATACAGCAGACACACTGCAGCAGGAGGCTCAACAAATACTTCTGTTGAGGTAAGAAAATGTTGGGAAGGTAGTGGGAGTCATCAACCATACTTGCCACGTAATAAAAAATTAAGAAAATAAGACCTCCAAAAAAACCCCAAGCTCTTTGTGGCTCTCTCTGAATGCTCGTGGAAACAAGATCAGTTCAGGTTTGGGCTGTGTATGGAGACTAACTTATTTCATAGATAAAAAAAGGAATTTAATTTCCAGGCATTTAAGATTGGATGTTTTTTCCACTTTGATTACTTTCACAGAAGAACTATGTCAAAGGCAGACATTCACAGTACTTCTGCACAAGATTTTCCTCTCATCCTACAGTTACATTTTGCAGCCACAATAGCTGGAACTTCCACTGAGACAATCAGTTGTTTGTACAAAAGTCCTCATTGTGCCTGAAAGCATGTCCACATTAATTGAAGTAAGTTCTTACAGGCAAAACAATACATTCTATCTTGACAGTAGCTGGTATGGTTGCAAAGACAGGAAAAGCCTACTGTCATGGTCTTGGCACAGGCCTCTTCATCTCAGTTTTCAAAGTAAAAATAAGAGAATATGGTCACTATTTGGTATAAAAAGGGTGGTGGTGGTTGTAATTACCGTCTTTCTTTCCTCAGTGGGAGCTTGGGAGTGCCACAGGGCTCCTATTCTGCAATTAGAGCAGGGGTGCCCTACAAATGCATCGTTGGCACTGGCTGCATGAAACAAGTGTCTAAAAAGACCATTGTAAGCTCTGCACGATAGACAGCCCCTGAAACTCTAAACGCATCATTGTTCTTGCCTTACATCCCTACACTGGGTGAATGGAAAAGGGGGAATCTTTGTCTGCCATAAACCTGTGCGAATGGATGAGGCAGTCTGATTGCTTTGCTGACATCCCAGAGAATTAGAGGAGAACTGTAATCCTGTATACACTGGTGCTTTATCCCCACTCCTTGCACTTCACAAGGCCCTGGATGAGATGCAGCTACTAATGCTTCAAGTGCACTCTCATTTCCTTAATGCTTTATAAATATGTATATAGATATATATATATATAAATATGTCCCACATACACTCACAAAGCCTGGGAAATGTCATAAAAGCCTATAGGCAAGTTATGCATCTAAATAAGCATTCCTGCATTATGAAAGGTATTTCTGTTCATCCCAACACTGTGCAATTCTGTATGCCATACCACAGCAGTTCCTCAGCTTCCTCCTATGGAGGAAGACCCTGAGAAAGGGGAGCAAAGTGTTTTGAAACATCACATGTGAACATTTCCTTTCTGCTCAGGCTGTGTGAAGTTTTGGGACTGGCTACTGATAATTTGCAGGGGGAGAGAAAAAAGACCAGGGACTTCAGCTAAAAAAGTTTTGTTAGGCAGTTTAGTGACCTTGAGTTGGGATGGTAGGACAGCCTGACATTTGTCAGGGATTTCAGTATACACCCATACTGGTGCCTTGATTCTCGGTGAAAATGAACATGCATACAGCAGGTTTGTCCAGTGCTTCCTAAGCCAGTTGCATAGATGTGTTGTCACTATTTAGCTTAACTGGTGGCTCTGACTTGACCATGTATTCATGATTCTATGATCACCCCAGTGAGCATGCCAGAAAGTTTTAGGATTTCAGCAATTTAATTGTCTCAGAAATCCAACATCCCAAAACCACGCACAAATATATCAAGTCCCTCTGGGCATATTCCTGTAGAAAAAGTGACATACTTAGACAAAAGCACATGTACAGCAGCCCTGTGGCAGGACCTAATTGGTGATGGTGTACGCTAGTGACTGCATTCTCAGCTGGTCATGTATAGTTTCAGCTGGACTAACAACACATAATAACATTGTGCAAATGCAGAAAGCAGAGCAAGGTTCACTGAAATAAGTTTTTTTTTGTTTTGGTTTGTTTTTTTAGTCAGTATCAACTGATATGAAAGGACAGGCAGTTATCAAGATGGGAAGGGCTCAGAAATGGCAATTTCTTCAGGACATGAGGAAGCATCATAGAATCATAGAATTGGCTGGGTTGGAAGGGACCTCAGAGATCATCAAGTCCAACCGTTGACCCACTACGGCTGCAGTTACTAGACTATGGCACTGAGTGCCACATCCAGTCTCTTTTTAAATATCTCCAGGGACGGAGAATCCACTACTTCCCTGGGCAGCCCGTTCCAATGCCTGATCACCCTCTCCGTAAAGAAATTCTTTCTAATATCCAACCTAAACTTCCCCTAGCACAACTTAAGACCACGCCCTCTTGTCTTGCTGAAAGTTGCCTGGGAAAAGAGACCAACCCCCCCCTGGCTCCAGCCTCCTTTCAGGGAGTTGTAAAGAGCGATGAGGTCTCCCCTGAGCCTCCTCTTCTCCAGGCTGAACACCCCCAGCTCCCTCAGTCTCTCTTCATAGGGTCTGTGCTTGAGTCCCTTCACCAGCCTGGTTGCCCTCCTTTGGACCTGCTCCAGGACCTCTGAGTCCCTCTGGTTTTGGTTTGTCAGTCCTAAAAAGAACTCCAGGATCCCACAAGTGAATTTTTCCCAGTCATAACCAAAATCACTTCTACTTTTAGATCCGTAAACCCTTCCAGAATCATGCTGTAGTTAAACAGGCTGTCCTACCTGTAATTAAGACTCACTTCCAAGTGTCTATCCAGGAAGCTATTCTCCTTATTTACTGTTTCTGTTTTATTAGGGCCTTAGGGTATTTTTCCTAACCATTTAAAATATGATTTGTTCTTTAATTTCAAAGCCAAAGGCTGGAACAGAGTACACTTTGAGACAAGACTTTTTCTGACACACAACAAAATCCAGGATGTCTTCCTAGTACAGCTAAAGCAATGTGATATCTACATTCAAAATTAAGCTATCCATTAATATAGAGAATTTGTACTTCAGTCAGGGATCCTGGTCCCTCTAGGTTTTGCAAATGTATTATACTTTTCATCGCAAGGCAATGCAGAACAACTGCTGCAGTTATAAGCCGTGTTAAGTTACCACAGGTGTGATAGGTTACACTTATCTCAAAGTACTGAGCAACATTTTTACAATCTATTTTCATTTTCTGTTAGGAACAGTGTACATAGATGCAACACTAATCCCTCCTCTTCTGACAATTTACTAGCTTGTGCTTGCTCTTGTACACTTGGATCAGACTAGAAAAATGCCTGTCCTCTACTCCTCTGGATATAATCTGACCACCAACCACTTTGTTGATAATTTTGATAGGTAACCAAATGTTTTTCTTATGGGTGCCAGAAAAGAGCAAGCTCACATTGTCTGTTACACCATCTTTGGCTCTGCAAAGATCTTGGATGTGTATATTAAGTCCCATCTAAAGAAGACCCTAACAGAGAGCTTATAAAAATGCTCAGGGTGACCTGAAGATGTAGAGCCAGCTATAGTGCCCAGCTGAAACAGCAGTCTGTGTGATTAATTCCAGTGTACCCAAACCAGAGAATGATGTAGTAATTTTTAGTATTAAAAAAAACAAAAACAAAACAGCCAACCAACCACAAAACCATAACAAAAACACAGCAAAACCATAGTACTAAAAAACACTCAAACATACATGTATACTAACTTGAAAGACTTGCTATGAAGGGTAAGAACTCTATAACCCAGGAAGTATGGCCATTCTGCAGGAACTGTAGCAAACTACTTGAATTGCTGCATAGAGAATCTCTGCTAAAAAAAATCTCTTGTACAGTATTTGCAAATCCTGGCAGAGGATCAGCTGAACAGGCAGGAGGCTCCTTCCAGCCTCTCACTCATAAGGTTCTCCTTCACCACATTCGAAAGAATATCCACAATGGAGAATTGAAATTTTCCCAGTTTTCACACAACAGCAAATACCACAGATGTCAGTCACACTGGCCAGCTCTAGACTTCTCCTAGAATTGCTCCATACTATTTTCATTCCCTGTTTCTACTACCTCTGTTCCCCCTTTGAGCTGTTTGGGTTGGCATCAAATGTTTCTTGAGGGGATGCATGCCGTATAAAGGTAAATGAAGTTAAGAATAGGGGTTTTATGCCTTCATTAGTGGATACAATTTGTATTGATCCTATTTCATTTGAAAAATAGTCAAAATAAAACTGGAGGGGTAGTTCCAAGAACATTAAAATCTGAAATAGTACATTTTATTTTAGCACAGGTACTGTAGAGGGTACTGAGAGCTTCCAGAAGGCACTTGTCTGCCTTGACAGAATTTTAATACAAATACAAAATTTCGTGGAGAATTTTAAGGACAAAGGCCTTCTCTCTAAACTGGCAATCCTTCCTGCACTGCACATTACATCACTGTGGATGAAATGCAGTCTTCTGCAAATCAGAACAAAAGGTGTCTCACAGACATAAGTGGAATCTCATGAGTGACCTTGGTCTTTCACAGAAGGGTGAATAAGCATCATGAGCCACAAAGTGAGCAGAAGTGCGCCTACAAATCTCAGGCCTTTGTTGAAAAACAAAGGCTGGTCATCGCAGAGAGAAGGGTATTCCACCCTTACAAAATGTGTTTCAAAAAGGCAGCTTTCCTTTCAGGGACTTCAGTGGCTGAAGTTTTATTTTCATCAGAAACACTTCTTTTTATGCAGAGTAAGTTGGATTTTTGTTTTCTCAGAAGGCAGTTGAATGATTGTTGCTCTAATACAGTATCTTTTGAAAAAGGAAGAAAGAAAATACAGCTTATTGGAAGTAAAGCTGGGTATCTTAAGCCATTTAAAGTAGGCATTTACCCTTTTCCTGTCCCTGGGGACATTCCAGATCATGTTGGACAGGGGTCTGAGCATCCTGATCTGGTTGAAGGTGCCCCTGTTCGATACAGGGGGATTGGACTAGATGGGCTTTAAAGGCCATTTTAAAGCCTTTTCCAACCCAAACTAATCTGTGATTCTGTGACTAGAAAATATTAGAAGTATTTCTACACTGAATTAATGAGACATGGACAAGAGACAAGCAGCCTTATTAAATAAATTTTTTTTTACTAATTTTACTAATTACATTTTTTTACTAATTTACTAATTCCATCTGTTTTTCAATGGGATGAATGTCAGGTTCTACCAATGCAATTTCTTTCTTCTGTTTCAGGAGCTTCATGCCTTAGGTAAATGCCCTCATAAAGCAGTCAATTCCAGTATTTTGCAGTAAAGATTTAAGATACAACTTATCTGGAGTTAATCAAAATTAAATGCTTCATATGTCATCTTGATGCATCAGTTCCCAGTTGCCAAACTGGCATATCAAATCTAGTTTCTTCATCTGGAGACCACGGTCACCAGTACTTAGACTACCAAGGCACTGCTGACAACTTCCTTGTGCAAATCAGGTGTAGTCTTCAGGCAAACGTGTATTTCCTAACAGTTAAACCACAAAGGAGCAAGAATATTCCTAGCTGATTAGTAAGCATATGAGGTAAACTTTGTTACAACCTGCAATTATTTAAAACCCCAGTGTTTGTTAAAAGAGTTGAAAAGGCTTACTCTTGAAATCCTGAATTCAGAGGGGGGAACCAGCAGCATCAGTGAAGTCTCAGCAGCAGCTACAGGGCAGGAAATGTGGCCAATCTGCAATAGCATAGAAAGCATTTTTCAAGACATCAATAACCTGTTTATTTTTCTCAGATTAGGAAGTATAATGGCATTAAGGATTCTCTCTAGAAACTGAGAAGGTAAATCACAATAGCTACTTCAGCTTCTATATGTGGTAAAACCTCTCTCCTGGTCTCTGAACAATGCTGTGCTAATGTTCCTCAGGTTGAGAAAAGGTAAAGTGGAAGTGACAGGCTATAGATGTAATGCTGCCATCTTTTTTATGAAATGAAGGTGCACCATTCTAGTGAATGCTCTCCGTAGCTCTCCCTCCACATCAACAACTCTTAACCCATAATGGAGCCCATAATCATGTCTCCATAGGCATTAATTCAGAGACAAAGCTAGGGATAAGTTGGCTGCAGAGGTTTGCATTGTTAGGGAAATGGGGCTTGGTCTGTCATCAGCAAGAATGCCCCTGAGGGCAGCATCCAGGACAGGTCAATATTTGGGTTCCCCAGACTGTCACCATCTCTGTTCTCCTTCATGGGTATGCAAATGAGCTTTCCTCACATAACCTTCTGGGTTTCGTGAAGTTACAGTGTACTAATGTAGGAAATGGTCTATACCTGTATAAGAAATACTATATTTAGACTGTTCTGTTCCCCTAACTCAAGATCAGTTTGTATTTCGTGCTTGTATCAGTTCATAAAGGAGTAATAATGGCTTCTTTAAATAGATCCAATTAAGGATAGATCTGAATGGAGAAGGTATACTCCCTGCCACCAGCTCCCCCGCAAAAAAAGAATAAAAAAAAAAAAAAAAACACAAAAAGACCACAGACACCAAAAAATGAACTGTCGCTCCAGTTGCCCTCATCTAATAACTCTGCAGTAAAACTCATTTATGAAGGTCTACTGTTAACTTTCCCCAAATGCTCCCTACAGGACATTTGTTAGCAACCTTACCTAAAACACACTTTGTCCTTTAGAGTTATTAAATAATCTTTAGGATCCATGAGCAGATGTGCTGAGGAGGGTCAGTACTTCACAAACTCTAAATTATCAGGCAAGGTCAGAACTCAACACTTTCTCACCTAACATCTCTTTCAGGGTAGAGACTGATATCAAACACTCCTGACATGTTTCTAGAAACTGTTGCTGATTTTCAGTTATGAATAATCTCTTTGCAGTCACTGTAGTGTTACATCAAAACTGGGAAGTGGCAATAATGCCTACTGTTGCTCTCCTCTGAAACATCTTCAGACTAGACTACATATTACTTAAAGGAGAAAAAAATAAATCACATTCAGCCTTCAAGTGAGAAGGTCAGATTTAGTCTGCTTAAGCTGTAATTGATGGGGTAATGTGAAGGGGCAGCGTCCCTCTGAAGGTCTCAGGCAGAATTCCTCCTGCACGCACAGACTCACTGACCAGAAGGGCAAAGCACAGAATGTATGAGTGTGAGAAGATACAACAGTGTGGATTGTTCCATTTCCCTCCAGCAGTGGTACAGAACCTCCTGGTGTTCCTACAGTTATCTTCTCAATCCATTTCATACTGGCTTAAATGTAAGCCAAGGCTTAAAAAGAAAAAAAAAAACAAAAAAAAACCAACAAAAAAACCCTGCACTTTAAATAGATCAGGCATTTTACTGAAATTGCTCTCTCCTTTTTCCTGTGCTATTCAAATACATCAGGCACCATTGCCTACCAAGAGAGGTTGCACACTCCTGCACACTCCGGTTTGTGTTTCAGGTCACAATTTTAACTTGTCAGTCCAGCAAAGAAATAGTAAAGCATCTGGAAAAGAAGTTAAAAGATGTGGACCTTGTGAATCTGCGAAGAATACAAGTCACTGAAGTTTTGAAGAGAGACTTTCTGGAGCCTGAGGATGTGGAACAGTGCATGCCAGCAGAGGAACCCACCAACAATGGTGAGTATAAGACAGAGGGAGTGCAGAGAGGCAGAAAGGGGAAGGGAGAAGTAGGCAGGCCACTGCCATTTACAGTTGCAGTAATCCTACAGCAGTCCCAGTGTCCACACTCCTACCCCCCACCCACTTACCTACTCAAGACCTTGTCCTCTTACAAGCTGTTTGCTTTCTAGACAATTCTTAGTCTTCAGGCCTTTCCTCCAGACTACATACTGCAGAACACTGGGAAGAGTGACTTTCCCAGGCCAGGTCAGGTACTAATCCCCCCCAATGAGCTGACTTTAGTCACAGATTCCATTGTTAGCAGCTGCTGCTGCTGCTTCTCTCTGTGCTTAAGACAGTTTTTCTTGAACTCTGCAGGTTTTACTTCTTCAGTAACTGTACCTCAAGGAGTTCTTTAACAAGCCCCAAAACCCCTCTTCCCCCACCCCTTTTCAAAGGCCCTTAATTGCCGGTACTTATACCACTCCATCAACAAGACACACCTGGTCCAAGCTTTGGTTCACACAGCAGGTTCTCACACCACCTAAGAACCTTAAAAAACTTGAGTCCTGATGCCTTGTAAAGTTGCTGTAAGACCTGTAACTAGCAGTGGCAATGTTGTTTTTACTGACAGGCAATATTGGATGTTGTTGCCTTCCGTGTCTCTAGCTCTTCTTTTCTGGTTGCAGTAAGAAACTTCTGGTCAATGGCATAGCAGGGCTGGGAATGTTTAAGTGGATTGCAGATTCCCTCTAACCCCTCCCCTTGCACACCTGGGCACCCCCTGCATAAATGAAGGAATGAGTACACCCCAGACACTGAAGTGTTTTTTATTTTTTTTGTCTTGGTCATATCTCTGAAGAACTACTCCTTTGATCTGACAGTTTTCACCAGTGGGAATTAAAGCTGTAATAATGAGAAATTCAGAAACTGAAATTCCTGTTAGCTTCTATTTTGTGACTTTGTTGTTCCAAAGCCAAAACTCCTGAGCAGACTCTAAATATGCCAGCCTGATGGTGACCAATAGTCCAACATCTGAGTGGTTCTGATGTAGAAGCCTTGTATATCGCAATGCTTCTGAAACTGCAAGTGGTCATCAACAGCTCAGGTTCTAGCAGTGTTCTTGTAAGAGGACTGGCATCACAGTGCTGTGCTGTGGTTTGCATGGTAATGGCTTCTGGAGCACTTCTTACATTCAAGCACTTGAGAAAGGAAAATATGAACGAATGTTCTTTTCTGTGGCTGAAAACATTTGTGTCTGTTCACCTTTTTTTCTGAAGACATTGCAATCCTGGGAATGGACATTGATGTGCAAACCATAGAGGACAATGTCATCAGCTTGGAGATGCTGTTTAAAACGTGGCTACATGACTATGGCACAGAGAGAGAACACCTCCATCTCCTCCTTCCATCAGGAGGCTTCAGCCATGTCACTGCACCCAAGACCACCCTAAGTATTTCATCTCCTCTCCCTCTCTGCAGGGAGCTCCTACATCCCAGAAACATAATGGTTACCTAACCTTGTCCTATGGGCACAGTCCCTCACATTCAGAGACCCAGCCAAGGTCTCTGAGTGATGTTGGAAGCTGTCTGGAGTTTCTGTTGTCTCAGTGTGAGAGTGGCTATTTGCTTAGAATACTTATAGGTTGCTGCCATGTCCTCTGGCATTTCCATTCTGCAGCAAAATATGTGCTGTATTTGAATGCATAGCCACCTAGTCAAGGTAAAGGGGGCCTTACATACTGAAAGCATACTAAAAGACTAAAAGTCTGCGCCACAGCTGCTCATAAACTGTCTTACAAAGGGACTTGACTTCTATTCATATCTGTTGACTTAGCACTAAAATACCTCATGTTCTGTCTGGAACTGCCAACAGTTATAATAATGCATGAGAAAATGTATAAGGAATATGTAATTTTTATTCCTTTACTAATCTAAGTCCAAATCTCTCATCTATCCTTGTGTGAGCACTGAAAACACAAGCAAATACAGCAGACAGAGGTGTTTGCCCTAAGCTGCTCACTTGCCATGGGAAGCTGCATGTGCAGTTCTGGAGCCCTCCCTTTCCATGCCTCTCCAGCACCCTCCTATGTGCTGCCCCAATCTGGCCCTCAGGTGCAGCTCCCCATTGCCAACACATTGGTTTTCTTCTGGTGATGGGCAGGCCAGTTCCAGACTGGAAGCAAAGCTCATCCAGAGCTGCTGGTGGCTTCTGAAGCTACACTCCACAGCAAGCAGGTCAGAAAGCCTGGTGTGACTTTATCTGTTCTACCATAACAGCCTCCAGACTAGCACAGGCAATGAGGATATTTTGTTAAAGGTGTATTTTCCCTCATCATAACATTGAATTTCATACTTGATGTGTTTGTGAGAACTTTGAGGATGTCATGTGCTGATCATTGCCATTTCCAGCAATCTAAACCAGTCGTCTTCTCCTAGTATGCCTGAAGTGTGATTTGCAGGAGAGATTGCTTGACCCTTCTCTACTTTCTGGATCCGTTGATGGCGCCAGGAGAGCAGCAGATTTGAATTCACCCTGCCAGATGGCAGCCTGGCCAGCGACAGTGCTGTATAAACTCCAAGTTGTAAAGTAAGTGTTCTTACGTGCTTTGTGCTTGCTAACTGGAAGGCTGGTATAATAGCAGCCTTCATTCTCTCTGTGCAGTTTCAGCTAGGTCCTAGTAACATCACTGTAAACACTGAGGGACTCAAAGTGCTGGTGAAGAAAAATTCTGGTGTAAGATACCCTCAGTGCCTTAACTCTCTATGTTAAGGAGCAGCACATCCCACACATACAGACAGGAGCAGAGTCAAAAATGATGTTACCATGATGCACTGTGAGTGTAACGCCACCAGCATTATCCATGCAACAGGTGGTTCCCTTCAGTGTGAAGTTCTGTAGATGGCAACCATTGCTCCAGATATAATTCTGCTGTTCTCTCAGTACCTGATGAAGTCACAGCAATTAACTGGATGTCAGAGCCTGAGCTGACTAGTTGACTAATAGTAAAAAACAATCAAAGCCTCACAGTGCTGTGTGACTTCATGGAAGAATTTATTCTCTTTCCCACCATCAGTCTATGGCTAACAAGCATAGGGCATAACAAGAACTTATGCTCTCTAGTGTCTTTTATGAGGTTTATTTATTGGAAAAAAAAAAAAACAACCTGTAATTTCTGAACTGTACCTTTGTTCTTGAAATATTCTCATCTTGTCAGTAGCTGAGGAGCACTCAGTAACTGTGTATGTCTGACAGCCAAAGCACTGAATCTGCTTAATAATGCCCTGTCAAGAAGCAGAAGTGTGCTGTGGACAGGCAATGTCAAGCACTGTAAAAAACATCCCAACAATTGGATGTTGGCTCTGTGCAGGAGCAGAGCACATAATTTTAAATGAAGGATAATCACCATCCAGTAAAAAATAATTTAGGACAAGATGTAATTGCCTGGGTGAGTTATTGTCCAAGAAGCCAGATCAACAATCAGGTTTGTATTCAAAATGCATGAAGATTGAATTTGCTTGTTGGCATGCTCTTGTCAATGCAGATGGAAGGGAATCTGGGAGTCAACAAGAAAACCTCTTTGCAACTGCAACTGGACTTTTCTGCAAGGTTTCATAGTGACAGGCCACAGCAATACAGGCATAAGGGTCCTGTAGCAGTATTGCAGCTGATGCTGCCACAGCCACTTGAGCTGGTCCTCTCCTGGTAGTCTCTCCTGGCTGGTTTCATGTTGGCTGCACTTCTCTAACAAGAGCTATGTATTTGCAGGGCTCTGAAGTCTGAAGGGGTCTGTGAGTCTGTACTGTATGGGCTGCCCTTCATCATCAAGCCTACCAGCTGCTGGCAGCTGGACTGGGATGAACTGGAGACAAACCAGCACAGCTTCCATGCTCTGTGCCATAGTCTTCTGGTGAGTATGTGAAAACTGCAGCCTCATGGGGAGGGATTGCCACAGAGAGGAATAGTTAGTACAGACCTGGTAAGCTCTCTCTAGCCTGCACCAGAAAACGTTTCAAAAGCTGAAGCTTCATATACCTCATGGGACAGGGTTGGGCTTCTAAATCCTCCCAGCCAATGCATCCAGTAGCAAGATACTACAGGACATCAAACCGCAGAGAAGACTAAGAAAAGGTTTAAAAACTGTTTTTTAAAAAGAATTATCTCACATTCAATTAACAAAACTACTAAAAACATATTATCCTCAACCATTATGCAGAAAAGTGTTATTACTCAGGTGTATGTGAAGGTCTCTGCTCCTGAGCCCAGCAACCTCTGCAGTGAAATTGCTGAAGGAAGTGGCTGTTGTCTGGTGTGCACATTGGGTTTGTCTTTCACAATTTAGAAAAGGAAGTGGATGCTTTTGGCCAAACGTGAGCCACAGGACCCAGGTGCAAACTGGAACATCATGGTGCATTCCTACTACATCATTGTTCCATCTGACTCTGCCTCTCTGCTCATCAAAGCAATCGCCATCAGAGAGCTCTTGCTGCCATCAACCTTCCCGACACTCCTTGCTGAGCACCCTGAGAGAGTGCAGGGCCCCATAGAGGTGAGTCCCTGGCAACCTTGCACCAGTGTCTGTGGGAAGGATCCCAGTTGCACAAGCAGGGATGAGAGTAATCATCAGGCTTTATGCACACAACATACAGCTGCTGCTGAAATTCTACCTTTCTCCCTCACTGCTAGGGAGCACGTATCTCCTCAGATTGCAGATAGTGGTGCTTTAGGCATAAAATAGATTAACAAATAAAAATGTCCCTTTCTTTAAATAGATTCAGACTGCTGCATTTCCTATTGTGCATCCACACGCTCTTCTCCTGAGTTGCATGCGTCTGCTTCAGGTGATGCCAGAAAAGGCAGAGCCCTCACAATGGGTCTTAGCACATGAATAAACAGCTGTGAAAATGTTAAGTGGCAGCTGGAATATGATGGAGCACTCAATAACTTCTTCCCAGTAGCCAATATAGCCTGCAGCTTTCTTCACGGACAACAAATGTCTGTCCTTTGGAGCAATGCTGCATATGTACTGGGTGCAGAAGGAAGAGGCCTGTGGGTGACAGTGCCCAGACAGGGTGCTTCAGCTTGTTGGTAGAACTGCATCCTGCAAGGTAATGCTTGAATCCAGTAAGACCTGGTTGCAGGTGCTTCTACACACACAGCTAAGAGCAGTCCTTGTGGGTAGCAGCACAGCCAAAGATCCCTTCTAGCATCACTGCAGGGTGGCATGGAGTGTCTGTAATACTCATCCTTGAAAAAAAAAACAAACCCTCGACACTAAAAACACAGACTCAACTTGTCACATTTGACAGTCACTAGGTTTCTTTCTTCTGTCTCTGCAGAGTGCCCTCAACAGCTTAGAAGTGGAAGTTGCTTATAACCCTTTGCACCTAAAAAGCAACCTCTACAAATACCTGAAGAGTACATTGTACAAACCTCTGCTCAGGCAGCAGGTCCAGCCCAGGGACCAGCGACCAGAGCGGCACCAACCCAAGCAGGTATGGCTTTTGCCTTTGACTAGTCTGGTTATCTCTGTTCTCCCCTTCTGATCTGCATGCTGCAGAAGGGCTGAGGGCAGCTCCCTGATACTGGAGCAGTACAGTGAAGGCAGCAAATGGCAGGGACAACACTCATTTGCAGCTGGCAGAACAGAGCAGTAGGTGTAGGACAAGCTCACCCACTTGGGGAGAAGGATGCTGAGCAGCTGGCATATGCAGATACAACCACTGGACAGGCCAGTGCCTCCTTCCACAAGGTGCAATCATATTGTGTCCCTGTATTGCAGCACCCGAGCAGAGCCAAAGCCACCGTGGCACCCCTCCTGATGGCTCCTTCTCCTGTCCAAGCGTTCAGACCAGCAGTGGGGAGGAGAGACGGCAGTGAGAACTCCCTGTCCCCCAGGGAGGACGAAGAGTTCCTGCAGTGAGCCCTAGTGCTGCCTGGATGCGGTCAGGCAAGATCTCTCGGTTGGACCGGCACTTCCCATTGTTTGTTCCTCCTTGTTGCTTTATAGTTGTGTTGAGTCACCAGGTCCATCTGCAGGAAGCCTGCTGCTGTGCTGGGGCCTCAGTCCAGAGATTCAGCTATTCCCATACCACCCCTCGTTTCCAATCTTCATCAGCAGACATCACCAGCACACTGCAAATTTTGGTTTGTGAGACTAGGCAAGTAGAGGCCACAAACCACAGATTCACGTCAGTGCATGCAGAAAAGCTGCAAGCAGTGTGCTGAGGAAGTCTGTTAGATAAAGTAGGCAGTAGCACCAGGCTGCCCTCATCCTGCAGAAGCACATTCAGCAGGGTGTTTGAATAGGCATAAAACAAGGCTTTTGAATTTAATCTAAAGACCAGAATGCGCCATTGTGAGCACTATGAGCTGCACTACCTTTGACTGTGCTGATTTTGCTTATTTCCATAACTGATGTCACTGTCCAACTCCCAGGCTCACAAAGGGGTTTGTAGCAAGTGCCAAACCAGCTGTAACACCCCAGCTGGCTCCAGCAGTGACAGCCCAGCACAGCTGGAGCTGCAGCACAGCACCATCCTCCCAGATAGCTGCTGCTTGGATGTTATCCTTCCTATGGGCCATCTGTGCCTATGGGGCTGCTCTGCCAGCCAACACAGTACTTTTTGGCAGGGTTCAGAAGATGGGGAATGCTGGCCCCAAGCTTTCCAGAGAGCTTCTTCCCAGAGCTTGCACAGATGCCAGCCTGTTTCTCAGCACAGACACAGGGCATCTGCCTCTGGCTGGGCAGGAGCTGAGGGATGCTCAACTGAGCCAAGGTGGGGTGGTCTCACTGGGTGTTCTGGATGCTGGGCACCCACAGTGATTTGTGTTCTACTTACTTTGTTCTGACAAGCTGTTTCAAAATAAAGTTCACCACCACAATGTTCACTGACCACTTGTAGCTGATCCTGTGTGCTATGCACAGCAGTCCCAGTGCTGACCCGAGCTTACTGAGGAAAACTGCATCTGACTGATGGCACAATAGAAACACCGGGCTCCTGGGGGAACTGGTGCTGCAGGAAGGCACAGCCTGCAGGGCCATCTCTTTTCCATGAGATCCCAGCTCAGTAACAGGCCCTGCTAGCCACCCAGGGCACAGACCTGCATTTCCTATGCGCTGGAAGCATGCCATGCCTGGCAGAAGGCTGCATCTCAGGCAGCTGTCTGGGGTCAGATGTCAAGGGCAGGTACTTTGAAGACAGGGCAGACACTCCTGCAGGTATGTGTCAGGGTGGGTAAGCTGATGGCTAGTCCCTGCCTCTCTGTGGGCTTCCACAGCATGAGGAAATGGGGAACGAGCAGTAGCAAAGAGCAGTAAATGCACATGCAATGTTCCAGCCTGGGGCATGCAAATCAGACAGCAATATGAAAATGACAAAATCAGGCAGATTAGCAGGGTGGGGATTAGTTTGACTGAACTGGTGATGTAGGTGAAAATAACTTTGACAACTAGATCATAAATACAAAACTGGCAACAAAGCACCTTGCTGATGGGAAGGGTAAACAAAGAGGAGCTTGTGATTTCTTGCTATTAAAACGAAGTTCCTAAAGGGGAAACTTGAGGAAAATGGGACTATAAGGGGAAGTAAATACCAAAATTGGGGCTGTTTGGTAGTCCCTGTTGAAAAGCCCTCCACCTGATCACCACAGCATGAAGCAGGGCAGTAACTCCGCCACCGTTCTGATTGCTCGACAGACAGAGGGAACTTGGGTGCTTTCTGTAATAGCAGCACAAACAGATAACCTAGCAGAACAGTTATCTCATGCCTGCACCACACTAGGCCCTAGAGGAGACGAGTAGCACTTCCAAGAGGACATAGATTTCAGAACAGGAAACAAAAAAAGTTACTCCAAAGGGAAGATGCTGGTTAGGCTTTGAGCAGCTCTCAGGTCATGCTCTCCTAGTAAAAACTGCCACCTGCTTTACAGAGACCAAGACTTCTGCTTCCTCACGTGAGGAAGTCTGATACTCAAAAGGACTTCCCAGGTGCCACCCAGTCTGGCCCACAGCACCTGGACTCTGCAGAAGGGAACAAAACTGCTCATCCAGGACCATTTCTGCACTCTTAGGAAAATAGGCAGAGCAAGCAGCCAAACATTAGCCAAAGGCTCACTCTGCATTTACCTTATTTCTTACACTTTTCCCAAAGCATTTATTACAACCTGAACTGTCAGAAAAGAGTTAGTGTAAAGCACAGGGCAGCAGCTAATGACACATCTGGTCCACAACTCTGAGCCAGAAAAGAATGGACTGTCCCACCTGACCAGCACAGACTAAGAGCCTTCTCTGCTGCACACACTCCACTCACATGGCAGGGTCCATAAATGAAGCAGGCCAAACACAGGAGTGCTCCTTCTGTCTTGCACACTCATGTGCTAAGCAATACCAGAGCCCTTCTCTGAAGCATGCTTTTCCTCATGGTTTCCTCTCAGCTCAGTAGCTCTGGCACAGACACAAATGTGCCACCACATGAACACTGCCCAGCCAGGGTGCCCTGCTCCACAGTACTGCACCAGCACCTCTCCACCCATGTGCCTGACAGCCCAGACATGCCAGAGGCAAGCATTTCATTCTGAGACATAGAAATTTTAATATTAAAATAATTTTGTATAAAAATACTTCTGAAGACTGAGAGTAAGCAGCCTTCCATGAACAGCAATGAGCATCCCAGCCCTGCAGCAGCCTGGACAGAGGCTGCCAGAGCATCAGGCACAGGGTGACACAGCCAGCTCTCCTGTGGATCAGGAGATTGCAGTGGAGCCAGCTCCAGAGCTGCAGAGGCACCCTGGAACCTGAACCAGCCACAGCTCTCTTGCTCTCACTGTGGAAAGGGCTGCCAGGGAAATGCAGCCCCTCAGAGCTGGTAAGCAAGCGGGGCTCTGCCCGAGCCAGAATAATCCCCAGCCCCAAGACACTGTCAGGACACATGAAGGACAGCAGCCAGCACTGCTCCAGTCCCTCCCAGGCAGGTACAAGCAGCACACTAAATCTCTCCCAAGTCCTCGTAGACAGGTGACAAGCTGTATTCATCCACAGACTGCTCCTTCCTCTGCACATGCTGTGGCTTCACCACCTGGCTGTACAGAATCTCAATGTTGTTGTTGTTGTTGCTGCTGTTAAGGCTGGGCTTGACGGACACCTTATCGGAATCTGGGTTCCCCCACTGCCTGCCAGGGTCCCCGCCCTTCTCCCCACCTTTAGGGATGATAATGGCTGCCTGGGGCTTGGGGGCAGTCACTGGCTTGGGACCCTTGGCCTTGGCATGGAAGGCAGGTACTGAGTAGTCATCGGCGCTGGGGTTGTAGGGGTACTCGTAGCCACCCCTGCCGTCATGGCCCTGGGTGCGCCAGGCCTCACCTGTGGGCCGCGCTTCGTCGTAGATGCAGGTGAAGGGGGGCAGCAAGCGGGGAGCACGGCCCTCAGGCTCATCGTAGATGTGCTCCCTCTGCCCAGGCACTGCTGGGGTCTGGCTGGAGCCCTCAGCCTGGACCTGCTTGTATGTGCCCACACACAGTGGCAGACGGAGCTTTGTCTTCTCTGAGGCACCGCTGGGCACCTTGGCCCCACTGGCAGGTTTGCTGTCTACAGGGTCTGAGTATAGCGGGTCCAGCCAGGGCCGCAAGCCCTTCACTGAGTCCAGGGGCTCCGAGTACACACTGGACAGGTCCTCAGCTGGCAGCATGGCACGGGGCACCTTTGGCAGTGGGGAGTGTGGGGGTGCACTCGAGACTGCGGGCTTGGCCTGTGGCACAGGGAGCTCTGGTAGAATCCGGGTCTTAATCAGAGACATGGCATCTCTCTCCTCCACTAACGCAGTGGGCCTGGATGCCAGCCCCGCTTTGGATGCCTGAGAGTCATCTCCCTCTACAGGCAGCTCCAGGCTCAGGGAGTCAGCCAGGGCCTGGCGGATCAGCACCACACTGGGGCTGTCTGAATCCAGCGAGCCACAGCTCTGCCGGTTCTCCTCCACCTGCGCTTTCTGCTCCCGGATGGAGGCTTCCACCAGGCGGAAGATCTCGTTGCCCTGCTTGGTCTCAAAGGTGAAGTTACCGGGGCCAGAGTCGCAGCGCCTGCCAGCTTCAAAGGAGAACATCACCTGCAGGGGAAGCAGAAGGGTTACCCCATGTCCAGCACCTGTTGACCCTGCTGACAGGTACATGGCTGCAGTGCTGATCCTGCAGCAAGACTGATCCTGCAAGAGACTTCACTGGACATCCTGTTCCCCGCAGCAAGGGCCACAGCTCAGCAAGCACCAGTCCAGGGTCCTGCTGTAGCGAGCACCAGTCCAGGGTCCTGCTGTGCTCAGCTTCTGCCAGCACTTGGGCAGGCGGAGCAGAGCTGCCCAGCAACCCAGAACAAGCTGTGAAGCTGGAATGGGATGAACCCTTGAGAGGACATCACTGCAAAATGCTCCAGGGACAGAGAGGCAGGTCCTGGTGGTGTTGCCTGTTGCCTTACCTGAGCGTTTCCAGCAAAGTCAACAACTGGCACCAGAATGTCTAGGAAACCATATGCAGTTAGCACTGAGAAAGGAGTAGGGCAAGAAGATGAGTTTAGCAGGGGAAACTATTACAGGTAACTATTATTTAGGAAGAAGCAATGCGATCCAGGGGCATGACAGAGGAATCCAGCTTTCCACAGGAGAAATCCCTGAAGCACCAGCTTGGCTACCAATAGCAGCAAAGCATTTGCCTTACCAACATCACTGTGTTACTGGAACAAAGTCCTTTACGGAGAAGTCTTGCACCAGGGCTGCCTGCCTCAGGCCTGAACATACATTCATGTGCCAGTTCCCATCAGCTGTTGCCCACACCTTTCGTAAACTTCAGCCCCTGAATCAAGGTGAAATTTTCTGCCTCACTGGTGCTCTCTCGTGTACAGCAGCACTCTCTGGGGTTGCTGCAAAACCATCTGGGGCCAGACTTCCTTTTGTGCGTCAATGCTGCCAAACACAAGTGCAACCAAACTAACACTGCTTGAGGACCTGTGGGTGCAGCTGCCTGTTCCTCAGACCATGTGGTGTCCTGCCCCCAGCACAGGCCTGGCAGATGAGCTAGATGGCTCCCCAAGTTCCCACTTCTGTTTTGCAAAGTACCACAGAGAGCACCTTAAGCAGACTGTAGCTGACACCATCACTGCTATAAATAGCTCTGGGGAGACCATTTCCTCCCTTCCCAGTACAGCAGGTACCTCTTGTGCTCAGGGTAGCAGAAAGACAACTAGGGACATGCTGCTGGAGGACAATGGAGAGGGGACAGACTTACACAGGTAAGCCAGGCTAAGAGCAGTACATCCTGTAAGGTGAATAAATCTGGAGTAATTATGTCTCAAACGGTCCCTGCTGCTCTGGCCACCACCCTTGAGGAGGGATGGACTGAATTCAGGGAGCAGCCAGAACCAAAGGAAGCTAAAGTCCCTGGAAGCTGGGGAGCACTGGGATGGAGAACTGGGGCAAGCCAAGCTGCAGGGATGTCCACCAAGGGGCAGGGGCTGCAATGGCACCAGGGGGAGCAGGGCAAGGACACATAGAGAGGGGCTCTGCACAAACAAGCCCTTGGCAGAGACAGGTGTCCTGCCAGACCATGCTCCTGCATGGTGATGCAGGCAGGAACTGAAGACGTACAGAGCCACAGCTGCCCCTGGGGGCCATGCTGCAGCCGCTGAGTGCTGTAGCAGATCTGGTGTTTGGCAAGGCCTGCTGCACAGCTGCCACTGGCTGGTCAGGCACATCAGCTCCTCACCCTTCCGTCAGGGTAAGTCCTGTGGGGGAACAGCAAGCAGCACACAGGGACCCCTCATGCCCACCTTGTCCCGGCCATATCTCCGGAGCAGCCGGTAGGGCCAGATGTAGATGATCTTATTTCTCCTTGGGTCCTTCAGGACAAGGCTGTCACGCTCAGCCTTGAGCACGTAAGTACCACGCAGTTCACACCGCTCCGCAGCCTCAGTCCGTTGCACCGTCACCCAGAAGGCGTTCACTGCGGGAACAGGGATGCTCAGGGAGAGCAGAGGAAGCCACGTTCCCAGCTCCAGGCGAGGCCTCACCCTGCTCACCACAGCCCTGGAGATGGAGCAGTAACAGGACAGACCCCCCAGAAGGTGGCCCAACGTCAGGGCAGTGGCAGGTCTCACCTTCATCTCTCGAATAGTAGATGGAGTTCACAGCCATCTCCAGGGCCGGCGCCTCCCCACTACCCTCTCTGCCACACCAGGCCACCACACCAGCATTGCTGGGGCTGTTTCCCTGACAAGAGAGAGAAGATAAGCCCAAGCTCCCAGGCCCGCTTGCAGCCACTGCCCCCCCCAGTCCCGCATCACTTGGGCCCTCACTGCCACCCATCCCGAGGAGCCCACCCACACTTGTCTGCCCTGCAGCCACACTAAATTCTTCCCTACCCACAGCTGGTGACAGACCCCAGAGCCCTGTATCCAAGCCGACATGAACAGGGATGAGCAGGGACAGACAGTGCAGGTGGTGCTTCCCTGGAGCTCCCAACATGACCCCAGCCCCCAGCTGGGCTGTGCACAGGCTGCAGGACAAAGCAGTTCCTCCTGGCAGACCAGACCCTCCAGACCTTGACCCCAGTACAAGCCTGCACTGAGACATGTCCTCCTGCAGAGCAGCACCAGGGGGTCCCATGCCACTCACTGTGCCATGGCTGTGCAGGTGTCCTGGTGCCACAGCAGAGAACAGTTCAGCTCCCTCATCGATGCTCCACTGCAGCTGACATCAGCACCTAAAGCATTGCAGTGGCCCAGGCACACTGTCCCAGCAGTACGATCAAGGGAAGGAGCTGGTGGGATGACCGGGTAAGGCAATGGTCTGTGTCCTGTTTCTGCATGGGCAGGAAGGCAGTGCCAGCACCACTGCACACCCACAGAAGGGAAGCAAGCACTTCTATTTTAGTTCATACGGAACTGAAAGTGCAACGCACACACTCCCAGGGACCATGTCCCTGCAGCAGGGTCCCTGTAGGACCTGCACCCTCACTTATACCTCCAAATAGCAAAGATCCTGTTCCAGGGAAGTCCCATGCAAATGCCCCAGATGCCCCGCAAGAGCCTCTTCAGCAGACTCTGCCCTGCTGCATGAGGGTCTGTATTTCAATGGGAGCTGGAAGCTGTTTCTCAGAGTCACGTGGGGGTTGCAACAGAGGACAGGTCTTGCAAACAGCAAGCTGTCAGTCTCAGTTTAAAACCCAAGCACACAAGCTTCTTAACAAGAGACAAGGGCCAAAAAGGGCATTTAGGCTGTTGTGTGCCAAAACCTGGTGTCCTTAGAGCTCACAGCAGCTACAGGATCTAATGCAGCAGGGTTATAAGCCTGGGATCGGGAAGGCAAGGGCCCGTGGATGTGCCCTTCAGGGTTCTGTTTGACTACACTTTCCCTCACCTTAAAAAGAAATCCTGTTCTGAACTTCAAACAATCTCTGGCCCTAGTTCCCAAGCTACTGGACCCTGCTTACGCTCTGGGCAGCTATAAACATGACACAAAATCATGTTCTCTATGTGGATGACCAGAAATCACAACCAAGGATCTCCAGCTTTTTGCACAGAGCTGCCATGTGCAGCTCCTGTGCCTCTTGCTTCAGGCCTTTCCAGAACAGATGCCATGCTTGCAGCATTTTGCTCACTGCAAAGCCTGGAACTGGCTACAGCACAACACAAGTCTGTACAAACATGTCCTGAGACAGAGAGCAGGAGACCCATGGGGGGCTGCTATTGCAGAGCTGTGTGAATAACTGCTGCGGATGACCATATCTGTGGGCCAACCACTGTCCAAACTGCCTTGGCAGGGAGGTGTCACACTGGCTGGCCACCAGCTGTAGGGAAGGCTGCAGAGCTGCTACGGGGGCCCAGAGCTGCAGGGATGTGCTGCAGCCCCAGCATTGATGGGGTGCTCCCAGCAGCACGCAGGAGAGAGCCCCAGGGCTGGGAGAGGGGGTGCACAGGAACCAGGAGGGTCCTGGAGCCAGGCACGGCAATGCTCTCCTCTTCTGCTGCTGCTGGGGCAGGAAGGCAGTGGTGGTTGGGCCAAGTGGAAACAAACACTCCTCAGCCATCACCCAGCCCCCACCAGGTCTCTGGAGGAGGTGAGAACAGGCTGCACGCTGGGGTAGAAGCGCCAGACCCAAAATTTTGAGCCATAACCAAGAATTACTGACAGTGTGCAGAGGGGTCCCATAAGCCACCTGGCTGCTGGCACGGCAAGAGCTACCAAGAGGGGACTGGAGGCTCAGGTCCAGGCTCTGACTGCCCAGGAACACTCCAACCTGCCTCAGGGTCTCGCTCTCTGCGCCACCACAACCTCCATCTATGTGGGAAGGGGTAAACCCCACGGACCCACCCCCATGCCGTGATGCCTGGGCCCACCGTGCAGCAGCCCGCCCCCGGGGTGCCCCCCTGCCCGGCTGGGGCTCACCGGAAAGGCGATCTCGCAGAGCTTGGCTACCCACTCGTCGCTCTGCTGCTTCTCCGCCGCGAAGAGGTAGCTCCTGTCGGGGGTCTCCAGGCGGAAGACGGCGGTGCCGGGCCGGGGGCCGCTCTCGGCTACGGGCCCCACGCTGGTGCAGTCGGATAGCCGCACCACTGTCTTGTCCAGCCGGCGAGTGCCCAGCCGGTCGGGCGTCAGCGAAGGTTCCTTGCACTCGAAGAACTCCAGGCGGGCCACGCCGTGCTGGCTGGCCGGGTACAACACAAACCAGCTCCGCTTCCACCTCTGCAAGGCAGCGGGTCACGCCGGGCCGGGGCCGGGCCGGCAGCTCACCTCTTCGTCCCTGAGGCTGCCTCCCCGCACGGGGTCCCGTCCCGCCCCACCCCGGGCCGGGCGGCGGAACAGGCCCCGACCGCGCCCGACCGCACCCCAGGCCCAGACAGCACCAAGGGGCAGGACCCCTGGGCTCGGCGGCCCACAAAACCCCGGCCCTGCTTCCCCAAGTGCCGGGAAGCACCCGCAGCCTGACCAGCCGGGGCAGCAAAGGGGGCGGCGGGCCGGGCCGGGCCCCCCGGGGAGGGCTTAGGAGGAAGAACGGAGCCCGCCCACCCCCGCTGCCCACCTTAGTGCCGAACTTGTGGCTGTGCTGCACCATCAACGAGCCCTCCTTGGCCGGCGGGTCCATCCCGTCACGATCCACACCGACACCGCCGCTCGCTCTTCCGCCCGCCGCCGAGGGCGGGGCCGGGGGAAGAGGGCGGGGGAGAGGGAGGGAACCGGACGGGTCGGGGTGCGTGGCATAGCCATTTCCACAGCACAACATCGCTGCCGTGGATTCGCAGCGATGCGGGAGTTGTGGCGTCAGCCGGCGGCCGGCCATGCCCTGGCAGAGGCGGGAAAGATACAGCCGCTCGGGTAAGGAGCTGGCCCTGTAAGGGAAGGTTTTGGCCTCCAGACCCATCGGAGAACATGTCTTACACTGTCCCAAGGGCGGGGAGGAGATGGAGCCTTGGCCTTGATCCTGCCACACCGTTCCACCCTGTGTCCTCCACACCTCTGCCGACAGCTGCCGAGCAACATCAGGCTCAGTGGGCTCTGTGAGCCACAATCTGTGACCAGCACCCACAAGTCACTCTGGGGGGTGGGCATCCAGGGCTGTCACCCCAGGACAGCATGATCCATGCCCCACATACTGCTGCAGTCATACAAATGCTGCAGGCAAGGAACGGCTGCAGTAAAAGATCTTTGCAGATGCTGAAAATTATCTGTCTGACATGACACACTGTGAGCACTGGCCTGGGAATTAGGGGTGTATATTGTCAAGAAAGCACAAACACAGAAGAGGAAGGTGTTGCTGGGCATGCCCTGGATATGGACTGGCTATGATCACCAGGAGTCAGCTCATCAGGGAAATGAGAAGGATAAAACCAGCTTGGCACAGAATCAAGACTGTTCTGCCCCCACCACCCCCCACACCCCAAAGGACCCTCCTGCTGCCCATGCCCTCCTGCCAGGCATTCTCTGTGGTTGTCTGCACTGGCCATAGCTACCCTGCACCAGCTTGGGCTACCGAGTGCTATGGGGAGTTGGGGGGGGAGGCTTTTACCCCAGGTAAAAGAGAGGAATCTCTGAAGGGTGTCAAAATGGGTCTCAAACCTCAAAGTGCCTTTCTGAGAAAATTTAAACAATTCAGGGAGCAGGAGATCATGTTGAAAAAAACGCATTCAGAAAACCTGGCAGGGCTTTAATGAAGCAATAGGCCAAAATGGAAAACACCCCAATGCTTGGGGGAAGTGGGGTTCATAGTTCAGAAAATGACATGAAAGTGCAGAAAGAAGGCATAAAAGTAGAAACTAGATGAAAAAAATAGGAGGGACAAGAAAAAAAATCAACAAAGCCAAAACCCGAGATGAATTGCAACTATCAAGAAATGTGAAGGATTGCCTTAATACGAAGGAAAACCTTAAAAAAAACCGATGCCAATAGGAGGAAGCTGGGCAGCCCACGCGGCCCGGTGTCTTAGTGAGATTGGGAGGGACAGCAGAAAGTGACATGACTCCATTGCTCAGTGGCTTCTCCCTCTCATAGCCCTCATTAAGGAGAGTGGTTGTGATGACATAACCAACAGCACTAGCATGTGTGACAGAGGTGTAGGTAAGAGAAAATGTGATCAGATTGGCTGGGCTGAAGACTGTTCAGGAACTGAAGCTGTAAATGCTCATGCTGCTGAGCTCCAGGCAGACCTCGCTGGCCCACAGTGCTCTCTGGTAGCCTGCTGCCTTCCAAGTCACCGCTGGGCTCCTTGCTGTTCCAGACATACTGGCAGTGCCTCAATGCAGGAGGAAAACCTCTGCTCTCTCCTGGCCCCATACCTCACAGCTGCATGAAAACAAAATCTGGTACCTACTCCCTGGGTTATGTTGACACCTCATAATGAGCCTGACAAATAGCAGAAGTAGTCAGGAAAGGGGCAGAGCAATGCAGTGATGCTAAACACCTTCATGTAGGCAGGTATCAGTGGTTGTGCAGCTGGAGGATAGGGAACAAATGACGTGGCAGCACTTCTGCAAACCAGAACCTGTGGGGCAGAGGGAATCATGAGCCAAACGTGTCAACATCTCAGAGCAGCATGACAAAAGGCAAACAGCAGACTGACATATGCAAGGCAGGGAGTCACATGCAAAGCACACGGAACAGTCGTGATGTCCTAGACCCGGCAAGCCAGAGAGACCTCACACCCTGGGCCTGCTGTGCCGGTACCAGCGGGAGAGGTGACAGCTCAGTGGTGAAGACAAGGGGAAATCTTCGGGTCGGGCTGAAGCGCCTGGATCACCACGGAGCGGTTTTGCCGAAGTCTACAAGGGGACTCCCGTCCCGCCCTGCGCCCTGGCCCCGCCGCGGCCCCACCCGCCGGTGCCGCCCCCTGCGCTGCGGCGAGCCCGGCTCCTCGGAGGGGAGGGCAGGCGGCGGAGTTGTCCTGCATGTGTCCATCTGTGCACCCTTCCACCTCTCCGCGCATCCCTCCACTCCCCCCGCGAATTCCTCTGCGCATCCCTTCATCTCTCTGCGAGTCTCCCCTGCATCCCTCCATCCCCCCCAGCACCTTTCCATCCCCCCGCGCACTCCTCCGCCCGCCCCAGATACGGCAGGGCCGCTCCTGCACGGGTATGGCGGAGCGGCCGCCCTTCCTCTGCGGCGTGGTGGAAGGTAGGTCCCTCCGGGGATGCGGCTGGGGCCGCTGCCTCACCTGGGCACTGCAGGGGCTGCTGGCCTGCTCCACTCAGAGCGAAGAGGGACTGGGAAAGGCCGCCAGGACCCGAGGGGAGGCGGGTAACCAATCCCAGGGTTAGGAAACCACCTCCACTGTCACTCCCCATCCCTCGAGGCTGCTGCGCTCTGCAGCCACTCCGAGCCACCCCGCAAAGGGGCATAGGGACCCACTGCTTTTGGCTCCAGCATGGAGCATCCCGATGTCTGCCCTTCCTGCCACTGTGCCCGCAGTGCAGCGCTGCCTTGGGCTGTAGCCAAAGATGACCAGGAAGAGCCTGGTCTCCCGTAGCAATTCTGTATGGATCAGCCCTGTCCTTCTGCTCCCCCCCGTCCCTAACTCCCATTTCTGTAGCACAACACCTCTGAAATAGGGCTACACCTGGCAACACTGGGAAAAAGCCATCTTCACTTCTCCTCGCAGCACAATACCCCCTCCCTCCCCAGAAGCCCATTCAAAGCCACCATGCAAATAAACGCAAAATAAACGGAGAGTGCAGGGATGGGGAAGTTGATAGTGAAGAGAAATAAGAGGCAGGAAGAATCATTGATACAGGGAAGCTGACCTGGGACAGAGGACACAAATGCTTTCAGCAGAGCCATGCCAGAAGAAGGTGCCTAGAGAGTGAGGAAGGAAAGGCACTCCTCACCCTGGCACAAGACCCACATGGAACACAGTGGTGTGGTGGCAGGCAGGCTGCTGGGCAGGGTACAGCTGAGCAGGGCCAGGTCAGGCCAGGCCAGGCCAGGCGTGTCCAACACAGAACTCCCCCCTGTCCCTGACATCTTAGACATGGCTGAACTGGTGTCAATTCACAGTAAAGTGTGAGTGAGGCACTCATAGGCTGATGCTCCACAGGGACTCCTGTGAACTGAGCAGGAGTTGCCATGGACTAGGAAATGGAAAATCATGGACAATATAATGGGAATACTTTTATTGGGTGCAATGCTTGCTGAGATCCTTGAGTGGCCACAAATTTGGCCCTCTGCATAGTGGGGGGTGGGTTAGCAAGGTGAATATATATTATATCAAAGTAGATGGATGTTCAAGCAGGTAGATCTGTAAAGGCGATAATGTTCAGTGCGTGCTGTAGCACAACCTGTGCCCAAGGCTGCTGCTGAGGGCTGCAGGGTCGGCTCCTTCCAAAGGGCACACAGTGATAGGATCCCTTCCCAGGAAGACCAGCTCTGGTGCACTTGGGTGTTCTGGGGACACATGGGTGCTTTTCTGGGAAATGGTGGCCTTGTGCCAGATGCTGAGAGCCTGCCCTGTCTCCCAGACTAGCAGAGCCATTGCAGTTTGCCCTACGTAAGCTGCCTAGTTCAGTGAATTACATTCTCCCTGTTGGCTTTGTCTGCTAGAAAGGGCATTGACTGATTTGAAAGCACATGAGAGCTCATTATGTTAGCAGACTGCAGCTGCCAGCAGTTCCCATTGCAAGAGCTTGTTTCAATTGCCTGTTGTCAAAGTTCATCTGATCAACTTTAACGAGTTGAATGACTATGTCCAGTGAAACTTTGAAAGCAAAGCCCAGCTAAGCACTGCAGCCCATTCTGGTAGTGGTACTCGGAAGCACTCTGCCCTGCTTGTGTCCTTCAGGGATCAGGGCAGCCTTTGCTTTCAGAAGCAAAGTTTTGGTGGGATGTTCTTTTGGATGATTCTGTGAGCAGCAGCAAAATGAAATCTGATCAAGACAGGAAGATTTGAGACATCTCACTTTGCACATGCTCTGTGTCAGCATCAGTTTCCCTGCTGTTCTGGCTGCCTGGAGCATCCTCTGTCCTGGGACTGAGCATGTTTCCTTAGCAGCTGCTGCTCTGGGATACCTGACTGGAATGGCAATTTCTCATTTTGAAGCACTGCTATGCTGTGGCAACAAGCCTCAGGAGGCCAGCAGAAGGTGGTGCACAGTGCATCACCTGGCACAGATGCCAGTCCTGAAGCACCTTCCCCTGGCCAGGACACATTGGAGGCCACAGCTCTGGTTATTGCCCCTCTTTATAGTTAACTTGGGTGCATCATGCCCAGTGGCAGGCAGCTGAGGGGCAGCAGTGGGGAAGGGTTTGGGTAGAGTAGGCAGAGCCAGGGCTGAGGTGAATCTGGGTCTTCCAGGGAGAGCTTTACCGAATGTGCCGGGAGAGTCTGGACTGTGACCCCAAAGTTGCAAAGATCCTTGCAGACCACCCTGATCTCCTTGGTGACAGGTGAGATGTGGCGCCTCTAGGGCTCTCTCTTGCCAGATGTGTGCCAATACTGTCATGTTCTGGGTGAGGCAGGGCCATGGTGTAAGGCAGTGGCCTCTCCTGCCAACCCTGTGGCTACTAGCTCTGCTGGCACCATGGCTGGCACAGCCTCACTCTGTGGGAGAGGGAGGGAGGGCAGTCCCTGCCCTAATGTCCAGCTGGGTTGAGGCAACCACTTAGGGTTGTGGCGGCTCCCCTTAGCTGAGAGCTTTTGCTGGGGGGTCTCATAAGGCTGGCAAGCTCTTGTCCTGCCGTAGCAGGAGGAGGAGGCTAGCTGGCCTGAGCTTTTCCTGGGGCAGGCTGGCTCTGGGTGTAGCTAAGCCATGCTCCTGCTCTGCTGGCAGGCTTCTGGGCAGCTTCCTGAGCCTCAGCCCTAAGTACACCTTTGTGCTGGAGGATGAGAGTGGTCTCTGTGGCTATGCAGCTGGAGCACTCTGTGCTGAAGACTTCTTGCAGCAGCGAAACAGCAGCTGGCTGCCAGCCATACAGCACAAGTATGCCCAAGACCTGGGTGCAGGTGCTCCAGCTCTGGGACAGGTGAGAGGGCACCTGGAGCAGAGGGGAGTGGGTACGGGGGGGTGGCAGGGCTTCCCTCACTTGTTTTTTTCACCTGCAGGATGCTTTGGAGGAAGCACTGCTCTTCTTCCACTCAGAACCACCAGCTGTGCCCCTGCCTGTGCTGCAGCTCTTCCCCTCCCTGGTGCAGCTGGGCACGGCCCCCCGAGTGCTGGACATGGGGGCCAGCCACAGCCTGGCCATCTGCCTGCTGAGCGCGCTCAGGGCCAATGGTGAGCATCACCTCCCCGTGCTGGAACCTGAGGCAACCTTGGTCCAGCACAGTCCCATTCCAGCTGCTCCCTTGTCCACCCCAGAGCTGGGGGCTGGCCCCACCTGCACCCCACCTCTCTGCACGGCCCTGGGGTAGCCCTCTCTGGCGCTCCCTGTCCCCTCTCTGATAGAGCTTGGGCCCAGCTGCCAATGGACTGTGCTCTTGCCTTTCACTGGGGACATGGAGACCTTTGTCCCAGGGGATCACACAGGCACCCATTGCCAAGGGGCAGTGCAGAGGTCCCAGCCCCAGAGCTGGGTCTCCAGTGCCAGTGCTTGACCTCTTGCCTCCCTTCCAGGGTCACGGGGAGTGTTTTGCCAGGTCAGTGCCACTGACAGACAGCAGCTGAGCTTCTACAACAAGCTGGGCTTTGTTGCCCTGCCAGTATCCTGGGGCAACTCCCCTGGCACTCGGTTCCTGGGATGTCTCCTCTGAGTACGCTGCTTTGGGTGCAGGCATGGGACAGCAGTGTCATGGGACAGGCTGACTCCCCAGCCTGGGCAGCATCAGCCCAAGGGAATGGAAGCAGAGGGGCACCTTGAACAGGGCAGGCATCCGTGATGGGGGACGCAGCCTGGGGGTGGGCAGGGTGTCACTGGGATGTATGCAGGGCACAAGGCTGTGAGTGTCCTTGGGCAAGAGAGGGATATTTCCTCCATCTCAGAAGATTTGGCTATCAGGGCTCCTCTACTCCTTCCCAACTGTTGCTGCTTGATGAGCACCCTCTGTCTTTGCTGCAGAGCCAGCAACATCCCCAGGCTGTCTGCAGAGCACCAGGCCTGGCAGAAGCCACAGGGGTAGTACTTGGGATGGTGGTCTCAGAGCAGGGCACAATGCATTAGTGCGAAGCATCCCTGTCCTGCAGGCTGGGCTGTTCAGCTCTCCCCATCCCCTCTGTGGTCCTAGGCCGGGCAGCTGGGGCTGGGTTGGCCTTTGGCACCCAGAGAGGTCTGTATGAACCTATCTGGTATGGGACACAGTGAGGCAGCCTCTGTGTCTGCTGCCCAGAGGCTGAAGGAAGTGCTGTTCCTGGCAATAAAGCATTTGCTGGGCTCTCACCATGGTTTGTTTCTTGAGGGAAGTGCTGGGGTAGCAGCAAGTCCCTCTCACACCCTCACAACCACCTTCCAGACAGCCCTGTCTGTCCATCCCATGCTGGCTCTCATTACAGCTAGTCCCGTGTAACCTCAAACAAAGCAGTTCCGCACACATCCACCTCTCCAGCAGCTCACCAGCCCTTGGCTTCCCCCTGCACCATGCTCCAGGAAGGAGCTCCAGGAGCTGGCAGTGTACCCACTGTCAGGCTCTTCATGGCGCTCCGTAGGCCCCAATCCTGCTGGATGGGATCCCAGGCCTGGGCCTTTCCTGTGGTCCCGGTTGCCTTGTGGGTCTGGGGGCTGCTGCATGCCCAGGACAGGCAGGATGGCCACCGGGGGGCAACGTCTGTCCAGCCGCCCTGCTGCAGCCTCTGGAAAGGAGCAGGGAGAGAGGGCTGGAAGAAGCAACGAAGAGTGGCTCTGCCTTTCCCCGTGCCCGAGGCAGCCGTGGGTGTCCCAGAAGGGACGGGGAACTCGGTGCTCCCGAGCTGCTGAGACCCCGCGGGACCCTCTGCGGTCGGTCGGGGCTGGACAGTCAGGGGAAAGGGAAGGGCTGAACCCCTCACCCGCCAGCTCCAACGCCCCCCGCCTCCGCCCCTGCAGCCTCGCAGCGGCAGGGTACACCCAGAATCCCAATCCTGGGGGCGCGGTGCCGGGCCTGAATTGGAGCCCAGTCGGGGCTAGGGGTCCCGGTGGATCCTTCCCCATCCCGGGGGCGGGGCCACACGGCGTGGGCCGGGGTGGAAGGGCGGAGCGGGCCGACCACGGACACATGGGCACGGCGCGGGGCGGGGCGGGCCGGGGTGGAGAGGGGCGGTGCAGGGCTGTACGGCTCGGCTCGGCTCGGCTCGGCTCGGCTCGGCTCGGCTCGGCTCGGCTCGGCCCGGCTCGGCCCGGCTCGGCCCCGAACGGCTTTGTTCAGCCCCTAGCACGCGGCTGGACTGGGGAGTCTCGCATCCCGCGGGGACCACAGGTACAGCCCGGCGCCGTCGGAGAGCGCGGCTCGGGCCAGATCGGCATCCTCGTCTTCGCTGAGCCGTGCCCGGCACCCGCGGAGCCTGCCTGACCGTGTCGGGACAAGGGCAGAATCTGCCGCCTTCCTGGGGTTGGAGGTGAGGGTGCCTGGGGGTGCCTCGGGCCGGAGGTGCCCAGGTGCGGGGGGCCGGTGTGTGGTGGTTGTGCAGCCACCGGAGCAGGAACGGGCTGTGTAAGCATGCGGAGGGGAAGTGTCACTGCCCCAGACTCCTGGGTGTCACAGCGTGTGGGGTGCTGGCCTCGCGGGCTGTGCCTTTCCCTGGTTGTCAGGAGGGCGCCAAGCCTTCTGTGTGGGCTTCAGGAAGCTTGTTTGCCGAGCTGTGGTTTGCAAAGGCCAGTGGACAGTCAGGATTTCCATGAAAATGGAATGTGCTGTAGCTCCCTTGGAAAAGAGAACGGATGAAGTGATAGGGAGGCGTTCTCTCGTTGCTGCTCAACCTGCATCTTCCCAGTGCTCTTCAGAGGAACATGCAGTCAGATGAGCAGGTCACCCATGTCTCAGTAGCTCCAGGTAGGCTGTCACTCTGCTCCAGACAGATAAACCCCTGGCAGCGGTGAGGGTCCTGCTGTGTCCTGGGGATACTCAGTGGTGCCAGAACTGCAAAGACCTGGACCGTGACCTGCTCTGGCTTAGAGGGTGACAGCAGGACAAGGGGACATCAAGTAATCCAGTGGAGTTGGACCCAGAGTCAGCAAAGGAAAGGAAGCATGGCCCCAGTGTGCACTCAGTTCTCTGCTCTAGCTGATGCCCTGGACAGCCCCTAGAGCTGGGCATATCATCCCCATCAGTGTCCTTGTCACTGCCTGGGATGGGAGCATGCAGTCGGCTGGTGTGGGCAGGCACCCTGCCTTCTGGGAGGTGGGGGACAGTGAGCTCCCAGTCAGGTGGTGGGAGGTGTCACCAAGCCTGCCAGAGTGGCCAGGCTCCTGTGCTGGCCCCGGGCTGCTCCCCAGTGCTTTTGGGACCAGTCCAGCTGCAGACCCCTGCTGCCTTCCAGACCTTGGCTGTTCTCACTCCAGAGCTCCCATCTCGTGGGATCGGTGCAGGCAAGGGGCCAGCTGGTCCCCACCCAAGCGGGATGGGGCTGTTTGGGCCTCAGCTTATGCACACACACTCCCAGCCCCCCAGTGCTGCTGGAAAGCAGGAAGAACAAAGCAGGCCCATCCAGGCAGCCAGGATTGTGAAAAGGCCAGCACTGGGCTGTGTGTGCTGCGGCCCTGGGGAGAAGGGAAGGGATGGAGCCTGGTACCTGAAGCCATGGGACCCGCCAGACCTTCTCCTGCCCCAGTGCAGGGACATGACCCATGCTCTCAGGGTTGTCCTGGTATGAGCCTCAGTAGAGTGACTGTGTCACCCCTTTAACCTTCCCAAGGAAGGATAAAGAGAGGGAGCTTCTTCCTCCTTGTGCTGGCATCTTTCCTAGTTCTTCGGTTGATTGTGCTGCTCTTTGAATCTTTCCAGTTGTCAGTGCCTGGGCTGCTTTGTGTCCCTGCATGTGTGTCCAAGGCCGCTGCTGAGAAAGCATATTCCCGTGGGGCCTTCCATGGCCTGGCCCTTCCACACTGCTGTGGCCTGGCATGTTGTCCTCATGAGACAAGGATTCCCTGTGCCTGGCTGCCCTAATGCATGCTGATCAAACCACTCCAGTGTGTTCAGCAGGAGCTTCCTCTTTCCCAGATCTGTTTGCTGTTCACCAAGATTTAGGTGGGGCAGACTGATGTCCCCCTATGTGCCCAGTGAGTGCAGTGAGAACTTCATGTTCAAGCAGTTCTTGGGAGCAGCAGCCTCCCCCGGGGCTCTGGGCACCCCTCATTGGCACTGCTCATCCCTCCAGCACTGCATGTGGGGACCCTGGGGGTCCCAGACCTGCTGCCAATGCCGGCTGTGCCATGGGCTGGAAGGTGGCTCGGGGCCCTGCATGCACCCAGCTGGGACATTCCTGAGGTTTCCTGGGCAGTGGTGAGGATCTGGGCTGCTCTCCAGCTCCCACGCCCAGCGTTCGCTTAGGGCCAGCCTGTCCTCTCAAGCTCTTTTCACTTGCAGTGTGAGAGCTGCTCTGCCTCTGAGCCCACTCGCCCTGGGGCAGGTTTGTTCAGCACAGCACAGGCTGGTGGCTGTGGCAGGAGCCCCAGTCCAAGAGAAGGCTGCCTGGATGGACCAGGCAGCTGGCAGCAGGACTCTCAGACACTGAGACAGGTGAGCCTGGGCATGGCTGTACCCATCTTCTGTCCTAGATGTGTGGCAGTAGCAGCCAGAGGACATTCCTGGACACCTGTCCCTGTCCCAGGCAATTGCTGGCCTCCTCCCCCATCTCACAAGTGCTGTCTGGCCATGGACCTCTGTCCTCCTGCCCCTGTGCACCTCTGCCTTCTGCACTCTCCAGAGCATGTGTGTGAATCCTTCAGATTCCTCCTCCACTTTATCAGGTGCCTTGTTCTGGTCTCTGATCCTACATGCTTTGTTCCTAAATGCACAGGTTTAGATTTTCCTTGTGGTCAAGGGTATAGGCTGCATGGTGCCATCCTATCAGGCTGTTGGGGTCTGTCCCCATCACAGTTATGCACACTCCCTGCTCTGTTTCTGTCTGCAGATGGTAAGACGAGAGGACTGTTTTCCTCCTCCAAACACAGGGTTGCTTTGAAAAGCATGTGATCTACACCAGAAAGACCACTGAATAGTGACTTCCCCATTGTAACCATATTTTAGTTCCAGCAGGTGACCAATTTTAATCCACTTAGTAGAAGGCACACTGATTTTGCTGAATGCTAATTATTAATTAAAAGGTGGTGCAAGATGAACTGAATGTCTTGCAGTCTCAGGCTGTTATATCAACATAGTTACTCCAATTAACCAAACCTATGATCTCATAAAAGGTCACACCAGCTTTCCCACATGGGCTATTTTTGCAGGCCTGTGGAGAGTGGCATTAATTTTGCTGCTGTCCTTTACTGTTGCACTGACCCCATTGCAGAATAGCCTGGAGCCTGCCTCCAGTCCCCCTCAGCAGAGATGATCTTGCTCATTCAGTGTAAGTACTGGTGGAGCTTTAGTCCTTCTGTGCTTGCAGCTTTCACATATTCCTGAGTTATGTCACAATTAGTACCATGAGGGCCCAGACTTTTATAATGCTTCATTTGGGCTGGGTGAATGCCTGACTGATGAGCAGAATAAGAAGTGTTCTATTATTGCTCTGCTATGGTAAACTCATCCCTTCGCTGCTTTCCAGATAGAGCGGAGATGTGGAGGGAACATTCCTGCCCTGCCCACACCTGGTGAGCCCAGAGACCCCTTTCTCCAAGCTACTGGCAGGGCTGGGTGCCTTTTACTGCCTGCCCTCCTCTTTTTCCTGCTGTAAGAGGCTGATTAAAAGGTTCAACAAAGCTCTTCCCTGCTGCCTGGCCACAAATACACTTCCTGCTGGGATTTGTTTTGTTCTTGCAGAGCCAAAGCAGGCAGCTGACGTGTGGAGAGCCCAGTTTGGGGGTGTGCTTTCCTAGCCTGGAAGGGGCTGGCTCGAGGGTGCCATGGGGCTGTGCTATCAGGTCAGCTGGAGTGAGGCTCACACTGGTACCATTCCTGGGCTACCATGGCACCTGCAAGGTTAAAGTGGTCCCTAATTGGATAAGTGGGAATAGGGCAAGGAAGAGTTCACAGAGAAATGTTTTCACCATTCTTTGCAGACAGGGCTAGTGCAGGAATACCACATCTCCCTCAGATATTCAGGGAGCCATGGATGTTTTTGAAGGTCTGGAGAAAAGCAGCCCAGAAGAATGTGAAAGCTCCAGCTGCCTGCTGGGCTGGCAACCCTTCAGCTCCAGCAGCCTCTGCTCCAGCCACCTCAGCCCTGGCAGTGACCTCCTGCTCCAGCCACTCTGCTGGGGGACACACCCCCCCCGGGCCAGGCTGCCCTCCTGCCCACCAGTGCAGGGGCTGTGGCAGAGTGGTGTGAGGTGCCAGGGCAGCCCTGGAGTGCAGGGCTGGGGGGCACCTGGTGGATCACAAGCATGGCTGGAGGACAGGATATACAGACAGGCTGGTGCGGAGCGGAGCTGGCTGTGAAGGGGGGGTTCAGCAGCTCAGTGAACTAGCTGGGCAGAAGGAACTGGTGTTTTGGCACAGGTCGTCCATCCCACATACCCTGACCCTTTCTGCCCTTGCAGAGCCAAGCTGGCATGGGAAGCTGTGGCACATGGACATGGCAGGAGCTGCTGGTGCTGCTGAGCAGCCTGTGGCTGTGGGTGGGCACCTCCCAGCCTACTCCCCCAGGCCCTATGCACAGCCCCAGGCCCCAGTTGAAGTTTCGCCTGGCTGGCTACCCACGTAAGCACAACGAGGGCCGTGTTGAGGTCTTCTACAATGATGAGTGGGGCACCATCTGCGATGATGACTTCATGCTGGCCAACGCGCATGTGCTGTGCCGGCATCTCGGCTTCGTGGCTGCCACTGGCTGGGCCCACAGCGCCAAGTACGGCAAAGGCATTGGTAAGAGAGGGGTGGTGGGCACAATCCCCCACCCAGCATGGGCTGGGGCCAGGATGTGGTGTATGTGCCACAGCAGGTTTGCATGCATGCAGCAGGGGAGGCAGATCTGTGCACCTGGCCCTGCTCCCCAGGCACCTTTGCTGCTCCCCAGTATGCTGCGTGGGTTTGGCCGCCTCACCCCTGTCTCTGGTGCCTGGCAGGGAGGATATGGCTGGACAATGTGAATTGTGCTGGAGGCGAGAAAAGCATTGAGGACTGCAAACACCGGGGCTGGGGGAACAGTGACTGCAGCCATGAGGAAGACGCAGGTGTCATCTGCAAGGATGAGCGCATCCCAGGCTTCAAGGACTCCAATGTCATTGAGGTAAGGAAGCCGCTGTCTGAGATCCCACAGAGCCAGCTTCCAGGAGCCCTGATATGGGCAGGGCCACCAGATGCGGCCTGCAGGGTCATAGGACCTGGCCATCCCTGTTCCCCACCTGGGACTGAGGACGCCACCCCCTGCGGGTGCCTGTGTCCTCAGGACATCCCTGGAAAGGGCTGGTAGGGACAGCAGGGTGTGGGGCAAGTCAGGGTTGCCTTGTGCTCTGCAGACTGAGCAGAGCCATGTAGAGGAGGTCCGACTGCGGCCGGTGGTGTCTGGGGCCCGGAGGCAGCTGCCAGTGACTGAGGGCATCGTGGAGGTGCGCTACAAGGATGGCTGGGCACAGATCTGTGACGAGGGCTGGAACAGCCAGAACAGCCATGTCATCTGTGGTATGATGGGCTTCCCTGCTGAGAAGAAGGTCAACAGGAACTTCTACAAGTGAGTGAGGCCATCAGGGAGCCCATATGGTTGGGATGTCAGAGCAGAGCTGGGAGCATGGACCTGGGGCAGAGCTGGGGACAGTGCCAGGGACACGGGACAGTGCTGAGGGCACAGAGAGGGCCATGCTGTTGGGCATTTAGGTCATAGGCTGGACTTGATGATCTGAGAGGTCTTTTCCAGCCTCAATAATTTGTGATTCTGTGATTCCCCAGCCTGTCCCCATACCTGCTGCTTGCCAGTCTTATCCCCAGCTGGCCATGTGGGCACTCACTAACCAAATTAGGGGGCATGGTGTGGCTGGGGGGCTGTGTCCACCCACCTATTCCATGGACTACTGCAGAGGATGCTCCAAGGTGGCAGCCTTTGCTCCCTGGCAGTCTTGCACCTCCACATTGCACCCTCTGAGTGTGGGGTCCCTGTGCCAAGGGGATGTTTGTGGCTGAGCCAGGCAGGGATGCTCCAGTGTGGCCCAAGTTAGGGGTCCAGGGGTGTGGGCACGGATACACTGCCCACAGTGTAGTGCCTGGGTGGTGCCTGGTGCTGGATGTGTCCCTCACTGGGCAGTACCACATTGCTCCCACAGGCAGTTGAAACGTACAGCCAGGATGAAAGGCCAGAGCCTGAGGTCCGGCAGCAGGTAAGGGGCTGGGGTGCCCCATCTGCTGAGCCCTTGGTAGAGCTGGGCTGTCCGGCACCACTGGTCTCTGCCGTTGGAACAGATCCTGGTGCACATGGATCCAGACAGAACAGACCAAGGGCTGGGGCTGTGCTGGGCAGGAAGAATGAACCCACCCCAGTGAGAACTGCTGTGCATGCTGGGGTCCCCCATCCCTCACGAGAGACAATTTCTCTCTCAGGCCAGCTGTGCCCCAGCAGAGCAGCCCCCATCCCATGCACCAGGCAGGAGTCCTGGCACACGGATCAGGATCCCCTGAGAGGCACAGAGAGGACTGTGGTGTGCTGTACCACAGCCCCAGGAGGGCTTGGAGCAGAGCTGTCTCTCCTGGAGGATGGAGAGGAAGGCTGTGGCAATGGGCTGCTTTGCACAGAAAGCAGCAAGGGGGAAGCTGGAAGGGCTGTGCACCCCTCCATTCCCTTTTGGGGGGCTGGCAGGGTGGGCTGAAGTGGTCAGGGGAGCACTTGCTTGGGGTGCTGTTGGTGCTGGGCATGGCAGTGCTGGGGACTAGAGTGATGAGCACTGTGTGGCAGGTCTTGTCCTCAGTGCTCCATCTGCTTGGGATTTCTTTCACCCTCTGCTACCTGTCTGCAGCTCCTGAGGGACAGTCAGCATCCAGACTGTCTGGATGGCATCCAGCCATCCTCTGGGCTGTGGGATGGCCTGAGTGCACTGCCCCATTGAGACATTGCTCTGCTCCCAGCACATGACCTTGCCCTAGTCCCACTCACCTTTCCCACAATCGTTGCTGTGTAACAAGACAGCATGGGATGTTGCTGCATCCTGCAGTTTTCTGGTGGGATGTGGGCAGGAAACTGCATCATGGCTGTGGAGGGCAGCGTCACATCATCTGGCAGCAGATGATGCTGTTGCACCCACGCATGACACAATGGAGGCATGCATGAGTCTCCTCAGGGAGCCCACGTGCCCAGTTGAGTCTGCAGTGCCAGCCAAGACAAGCTGTGCTCCCTGTGTCACTGCAACTGTCAGAGGTGACAGTCTGAGGCCCTGGGCTCCTTGATGGTTGTTTTCTATTTTCCAGGCTGGCCTCCAATCCTCAGCCTAAGCAAAAGCGCAGGGAAGACATAGGGTCCAAGAAGAGGTAAATGGCTCGAGTGGAGAGCCTAAGTACCAGGAGCCTGGCTTGGTGCCACTAGAGCCCTATGTGTCCCCATGCTGCCAGGGAGTGGGGCAGGAGCCATTGAGGGGCAAGCCTGTCCCCCTCAAGGGGACAGGGTGAGGGGCACAGTCAGCAAGCACAGCCACAGGCAAGGTAGCCAGTGACACCTCCGCTGCTGGCTGGACACGCCAGTCGTGTCTCAGAGCCCCCCTCTCCTTGCAGGCTCTTCACAGAGCGGCAGCAGCTCAACTACCGCCTGCATTCCGTGTCCTGCACCGGGACAGAGGTTCACATCTCCATGTGCACCTTTGAGTTCTACCGGAGCAACACCTCAGCTGCCTGTGGGGCTGGCATGCCTGCCGTTGTCAGCTGCGTGCCCGGGCCCCTCTTTGCCACCAGCAATGGCCACAAGAAGAAGCAGCACCAGCAGCAGCAGGGTCAGGTGAGCCCTGCTGGAGGGGGTCGGGTGCTGTGGTGGCCCACAGCTGGCCCTGCAGGGTCTATCCTCTGGGCTGGGGATGGCCAGTTCATGGAGCGGGAGGGGATGGTGTCCTGTCTCTGCACATCCCAGGAGTTGTGGCCAGCAGTCTCTGTGTTGTGCCACAGTGCCAAGCTGTGGCTGTGCTGTACCAAGCTGCGCCATGCCGTCAGCCCCATGCCAATGCTGCCCCACACCATGCTGTCCCGCACTGTGGTGACCCACACCATTCTGTCACACACCATGCTCTCCCACCCCGTCCCCTGACCCACCCCCCCACAGCCACGGATCCGGCTGAAGGGCGGCGCGAAGGTGGGTGAGGGCCGCGTCGAGGTGCTCAAGAGCAATGAGTGGGGCACGATCTGCGATGACCGCTGGAACCTGCTGTCGGCCAGCGTGGTGTGCCGCGAGCTGGGCTTTGGAAGCGCCAAGGAGGCCCTCACTGGGGCACGCATGGGCCAAGGTGAGGGTGCTGGGGTGTAGGGGATGGCATCGCCCTCCTGGGTGTGCAGATGAGGCACTTGTCCAGGTGCAAGGCTCTGCTGGGCTGGGCTCGTCCCCTGGCTTGTCCTGAGCATCCCTCAGGGACTACGGGCACTCAGCCTCAGCAGTAGCCATGAGGGCCAGGAGTGCTCCAGGCTACCTCCACGCACTCCCAGGAGTGAGGGCAGGATGGCCATGGTTGTCCCTGTGTCACCAAGCCCTGAGGTGCACTGTTCCCTGCCAGGGATGGGGCCTGTCCACTTGAACAAGGTGCAGTGCCTGGGCACTGAGAAGTCCCTCTGGAGCTGCCCCTTCAGGAATATCACACAGGAGGACTGCAAGCACACAGAGGATGCAGCTGTCCGCTGCAACATCCCCTACATGGGCTATGAGAACCTGGTGCGCACCACAGGGGACTGCTGGTGTCCACAGCGACACGGTGTCTGAGGGGCTTCAGCACTGGGGTGCTGGGGTGGGCATGGGACTTACTGTAGGGTGGGCCCATCATCTCTCCTCTGCACCCCATCGCACCCCATACATTTCCCCCTGGTCTGAGAGAAGGGCTGCCCCGAGAGGGCTGGGGATTTGGTGGGAGTGTTGAGGTGCCCCTGTGAGGAGAGATGTGAAAGAGAGGATGTGGGGGCTCTGGGTGCCCTGTGGGACCCCACTGTGTGGGTGGGTGTGGAGCAGCTGGTCCCTGTTGCTGTCCCTGCTGCTGGCCCATGCCAGCTCCCCAGCCAAAACACCATGAAAAAAAAAAAAATCACTTTGGCCAACCAAGAGAGATTTTTTTTATTTTTTTTTTTTCAAACTGATGATGAAATGGGCAAGTGGAGCCACATGTTCCTGTTTGCCCGGGCCTGTACTTTCACCCACTCTGGGCTTTTTAACGATTCTTAACTCTCTCATAACTTTCATTTCTGAAATGAGGATGCCATTTCAAAATGAACTACTTTCCCTGCTTTGGTGGGACAGTTCCCAAACTCACAAGCAATTTATTGGACTCAAACCTGCCATCTTTGTTGAATTGCTTGCTGAAAGCTGTGCCTGGCTTTGCTCAGCTCTGCCACTGCCTCTCTCCGCAGATTCGGCTGAGCGGGGGCCGGAGCCGCTTCGAGGGGCGGGTCGAGGTGGCGGTGGGGACTGGTGACAGGGACCAGCCCCACTGGGGTCTGGTCTGCGGTGAAGGCTGGGGTACGCTGGAGGCAATGGTGGCCTGTCGCCAGCTGGGTCTGGGATTCGCTAACCACGGCTTACAAGTAGGTGACAGAACCAGCTTGTCCAGGGCACCGAGCCGCCACCAGCACTGCTCTTCGGGGACAGGGACAGAGGATGGGGACAGGGTGGAAGGCAGCATGGCATGGGTGCCTCCTGAGATCCCCAGGGCTTCCCTGCAGATCCGCCTGGTAGGGGGGAGGACAGCATCCGAGGGGCGCGTGGAGGTGAAGCGGAGCAGTAAGTGGGGCACGGTGTGCAGCGATGGCTGGACCACCAAGGAGGCAATGGTGGCCTGTCGCCAGCTTGGCCTGGGCTACTCCCTGCATGCAGTGACGGTAGGTGGTGGCAGGGAGGGCCCCAGTGACACCGTGGTGATCACAGGGACTGGGGCTTCCCTGATGGCTGCGGGGCCACACGGGGCAAAGGCACATGGCTGTTCTGTGCTGTGGGATGGACCCTGGGAACGTGCCTAGGGCTGTGCCAGGGCTGCGTGCTGGATGCATGCAAGCTGGGGCACCTACAGCAGCCAGCCTGGCCCCCTAGCCTGTCTCACCCCCTCCCCAGGAGACATGGTACTGGGATGCCAGCAATGTGACAGAGATGGTGCTGAGTGGGGTGAAGTGTGCTGGTCATGAGATGTCCCTGAGCCACTGCCAGCACCATGGCACCAACCTGAACTGCAGGAAAACGGGCACACGCTTCGCCGCTGGTGTCATCTGTTCCGAGAGTGAGCGGCAGTGGGGTCTGTGGGCAGTGGTGCTATGGGGCCAGGGGCTGCAGATAAAGGGGCTGAGGTCAATGGGGTTTTCAGGTGACAGAGCTGCAGGGTCAGCCTGTCCCTGAACAGCTGCCTGCTCCCCAGCTGCTTCCGACCTGCTGCTGCACGCCCCACTGGTGCAGGAGACGGCATACATCGAGGACCGGCCACTGCATATGCTCTACTGTGCCGCCGAGGAGAACTGCCTCTCCAGCTCAGCCCGCCTGGCCAACTGGCCCTATGGCCACCGTCGCCTGCTCCGCTTCTCCTCACAGATCCACAACAATGGCCGCGCTGACTTCCGCCCCAAGGCTGGACGGCACTCCTGGGTCTGGCATGAGTGCCACCGGTGAGTGTGTGGCACAGGCAGGGAACAGCCTAGGATAGGGATCAGGGTGAGGAGAGGGCAATGGTGCTGCTGAGGTGGGCTGGGCGAGGATGACACAAGGCAATGGTGGCACTGGGTGAGGATGATGCTGGGCAAGGTACCTTCTGCCAGTGTCCAGTTTTGACTGCTTTGGCTCAGAGATGTCCCTGGAAGAGCAGTGCTGGGTCTGGGTGGGCAGGGATAGGGCTGCAAGCTATGAAGCTGACACTGGCCAGGGCCATCCAGCTGGGGACAGCTGTGTCCCCTCCTGGGGCAGGACAGAGCTCAGCCTGACCTTGCAGCACTGCAGCCCCAGAGCAGGGGCTGAGGGGACCTTCCCTGACTGAGGGGCCAAGCAGAGGGTGGGGGACCTGCTGCAGGCAGGGGGAGCCTCTGCTTCACTCCACGCGGCTCCTCTTTATCTCCAAGTGCCCCCACACTCCCAGTGCAAGAAAGGCACTGGTGCAGCTGGGGCACTGTGGGCTCCCTCCTGCAGGCACTACCACAGCATGGACATCTTTACCCACTATGACATCCTGACCCCCAATGGCACCAAGGTGGCTGAGGGACACAAGGCCAGCTTCTGCCTTGAGGACACCGAGTGTGAGGAAGGTGAGCACTGGGAGGCTTTATAGCACTGTGCCTGCCTGTGTCCCCACCATGAGGCTTTGTGCCACCATCCCTGCCCTCGTCACTGCCACAGGACTGCCTGGCCCCAGCCATTGAACACCCTGGGGCCAGGCTGGGGGGAGTGACACAGGGCTGTGCAGAGGGGCAGCAGGGACAAGCCACACTCTTTTCTGTCTGCAGACGTGGCCAAGCGGTATGAGTGTGCCAACTTTGGGGAGCAGGGCATCACGGTGGGCTGCTGGGACCTGTATCGGCACGACATTGACTGCCAGTGGATCGACATCACTGACGTCAAGCCAGGCAACTACATCCTGCAGGTGCTGCAGCTGAGTCACCCAAGTCCATCTTGCAACCCTCCCACCTGCTCCTCCACCTTCTGCCCCTGCTCCCCCAGCTCCCCATGTCCCTCGCTCTCTTGTGCAGGAACTGCTCAGGCATTCATTCTTCAGCCTGGGTTTTCCTGCTCTGAGACACACTGCTCATTGGCACATGGTGCACAGTGAAAGAGCCACTCCCTGCACAATGGCAGCCACCAGCTCCTTGGAGCTCTCCAGCACATCTCACTGGGGCTGGGAGAAAAGTCCTGCCAGGTTTGGGGTGCTGGGGACCCCCCACAGACAGCAGTTCTGCCAGGAACACACAGATGACCCGGTGCAGGGCTGTGGCACTGCCAAGTGTGGGGCAGGGGGCTGCCACACTCATTTCCTGTGCCCCACAGGTCATGATCAACCCCAACTTCGAGGTGGCAGAGAGTGACTTCACCAACAATGCTATGAAATGCAACTGCAAATACGATGGACACCGCATCTGGGTGCACAGCTGCCATATTGGTAACCACCCCAGGACACAGCATGGGGAGCAAGGGCACACTGGAGCTGGGGGATCTTGTCAGGGGTGAAAAGGGCCCCCTTTTTCAGCATAGCCCAGGAGGAGGGCAGTGAAGGGCTACAGGGGGCTGTAGGCAGGCTGGTGTGGGGAGGTAGGGGCTTAGGTCCTGGGGGCAGCTGTGGTGGGAGCAGAGGATGTGGGGCAGGCAGGGGATGGGGAGTGCCAGAGCAGACAGCTCTTGCTCTCTGCCTGCCCAGGTGATGCGCTCAGCGAGGAGGCCAACAGGCGGTTCGAGCAGTACCCAGGGCAGCTCAACAACCAGATTTCATAGGGTCCCTGCCCCCTCTGAGGAAACAGGCATCTCCCCAATTGCCCTGCACAGGTGGGAGAAAGCTGCCAGGATGGCCAGCAGGGAGGCCTCATGCCCGGCACTGCTGCCATGCCCTGCTGGGAACTGCCCAGGGCTGTCACTGTCACCAACCGCCCTTTGACGCCCTGGGAGATGGTGCTGGAGGCACCACAGACCTGCACCTCCTGGCCTGGGGCCACCCCGAACAATGGCCAGAGACTCTGCACCTGCATCCCCTGAGCTGCAGCACACGGGTACAGCCCAGGGGGTCCTGTACCCCCACGGTGCCTCTCAGTCCCAGCTGCACCCCACCTTCCACTACCCCATCCTGCCCCAACTATTCTCGTCCCCGCGGCACTCAGAGGGCTCAACGCTCAGCCCAAGACCCCCAGCCCAAGCAGGGACTTGCAGCTCTGCATGGCCCCAGCCCCTTATCCCCAGAATTATTGTGGCTGCCCTCCCCCCTGCAGCACTGCTTCCCCCTTCCTGGCCGTGGCTCCCACACCCATGTCTTAGTTGTGATTTTATTTTCTCTATAAAGCTGTCTGTTCTATTTCCCCAAGGGCTGCTGGCTTTTCTCTGGGGTGGGATGAGGAGTCTGGCAGGACCAGGAGGTCCAGCACAGCTCGTGCTGCAGGGCTGGGCACAGAGTGTGGGAGCTGAAAACAATATTGAGCAATTGTGAGGCCCCTCACTAAAAGAAGGACATTGTGGAGCCAGAGCACGTCCAGAGAAGGGCAATGGAACTAGGGAAGGGTCTGAAGCACAAGTCTGACCAGGAGCAGCTGGGGGTCTTGATCCTGGAGCAGAGGAGGCTGGGGGGAGAGCTTCTGGCTCTCTGCAACCCCCTGACAGGAGGCTGGAGCCAGGGGGGGTCGGGCTCTGCTCCCAAGGAACAAGGGATGGGACAAGAGGAGTTTTTGACCTCAAGTTGTGCCAGGGGAGGTTTAGGTTGGAGCTGGGGAACAATTTCTCCCTGGAAAGGGTTGTCAGGGCCTGGCCCAGGCTGCCCAAGGCAGGGGTGGAGTCCCCATCATCCCAGGAGGGGTTTGACCCATGAGGACTGCAGTCTCACAGCAGAGATAGGATGATGTGACTGACATGGTGGGAGCAGATCCTGGGCCAGAGAAGGACATGACATAAAGCAAGGGCAGGGATAGCCCCACTCCTGCAGCCCAGTGATCTCCACATTGCAAGGGACAGACCCAAGTAACGGCACAACTGGGACAGGCCTTGGCTCCGGGCACTGGAAATCGCTGTGGTCGGGGCTGCTGGGGCAGCTATGCCAGACACGCTGCCGGCGCCTCAGCTATTTCCCCTGTGAACCGCCGGTTGGGCCTTGCCGGGGGAGCAAATTCCTCTGGCGAGGCCAGGCCGGCTGAAAGGAGCCCTGTTCTCTGGAGCGGGAGGAGCTGCCCTTCACGGCAGCACCCCGAGAAACTGAGCTTCTTTCATCTCCTAAAGTTAACAGACATGAGCACGAGCTGGGGAGCCCCGTCCTGGGCAGGGCCTGGCTCAACACCTGCATTCCTCCAGCAGAGCACAGCTGGGCCCAGCGGAGCAGGGGCTCTTCCAGGAACAGCCAGAACTGCTCCTTCCCAGAAGGGACAGACGGGCTCCAGGCCACCAGCTGCAGAGCACAGGGAGGGCCCGGCCAGTCCCCAGGGGCTGCACGCGTGGGAAAGCAGTGCTGCAGGATAGACAGACACAGGGCTGGGGGAGGGACAAGCAGCACCAACTAGGCACCCACACCCCTGGCTCCAGCCCCTGCTCCCACCTTTGAGACTCACGACCACCAGGGCCATCTCAGGGCCCATCCTTGGCACCCCTTTCACAACCTGCTTCACGGGTGCAGCTGTGGATGCAGACCTTGGAGCTTCTGCAATGCTCCCTGTGGGAGCAACGTGGAAAAGCAGACATCTACCACATTCCTCTGGCCCTGTAGGCATGGCCATGGCAGCCTGAGCTGCCACAGACCAGCTCAGCTGGCACACCGAGGAGAGCTGCCCCGGCAAAGCCGTTCCCATTGCAGCAGTGGCCCTACCAGCCATAGCTCGAAGGCTGCTTACAGATGGTCCCAGCCTGTGTGGGTGGCAAGATGCCTCTCCCCTAACACTGAGGGTGTCCCTGGGGAAACAGCTGGTGTGCTCCTCCCTGGCTGGAAGGACTCATGTGGGGACTGACATGAAGGGCAGGATCTCACACAGCCCAGCATCCCCTTGGCCACAGCCCCTGCATGGGGAAGAGGCAATGGGGCACTGGAGTCCCTAGAAAAGATCTTTATTGAAGTATGGAGGGGAATGGTTGCATCTTGAGTCCTCCCGAGCACTGGGCCGGCCCCTCTGCCTGGCCCCTTCCAGTCATTTCCTCAGGAGCTCTGGATCAGTGCACAGATGTGTCTCTATCCTGTGTCCTCAGCTCTGGGCCAGTCCGTGCCCAGCACAGCAGCACTGCTACTCTGTGACTTCAGGGACAACACTCACCAGCAAAGTGTCGTAGCCACGCCGCACCAGCATAGCCAGGCTCTGCTGCGTCCGAACTGCCTCGTACACATCCTCCGCGCGGCGAGATGGCTGCCCATTGATCTCCAGTACCACGTCCCCAGCCTTCATCCCTGCCCTGCAGAGAGAACCACCATGGGAGTGCACAGCAGGTGGAGCAGCGGCTCAGCTTCATCTCCCCAGGCTTTACAGAAATCTTGGGCTTCTGCACTGGGTGTCCTTCCAGCCACCCGGGTGTCTTGGCCAACAGGACACCACGCCTGGGCAAGAGCCACCAGGGAGTTTCTGCTGCAGAATGACTACAGATTCAGGAGGAAAGCACTCAGTTAAGCACATCCCATCCCATGTACCTGCTCTCCCACAGCACCCTCCAAGGCACAGGGCAGCACTTACTGATGGGCTGGGGAGCCAATGATCACCTTGTGGATCAGCACTCCATAGGAGACATCAGGGAAGCTGGGGTCACGCAACTTCAGCTCAGCCAGGATGCTGCAGAGTGAAAACCAGCATCATGGTAAGAAGCTGGGAAGCAGAGCAGCACTCCCACCACAGCTGCACAGGCTTGAAGACCACAGTGCAGAACCTCACCTGCTGAGTCTTCACATACTATTAAGGACAAGAGACCATCTGCAAACCCCAGGGACAACCAAACACCACAGTCTTTCTGTCAAAAACTGGAAGACCGGAAAACTGGACAGCACCGGAGACAGATGCAAATTGGATCAGAGTTACTGGGGACGCACATTGCTATTCTGAGCAGGTCAGACCAACAGACTCCTTCCCTTCCTTCCACCGCTCCCTTCCTTCCTCCCTTCCGCCCCTCCTTTGCTGCAGTTTCACTTCTCTCCTGACAGAACAAACTATGTGTCTGTTTCTGGCCAGACATGTCCAGCAGAGGTAAACCTGCCTCTCCTCTGGAGAGAACCTGCATCCTCCTCCTGGAGTCCACGGACAATCCCAAACAATCCCAGTTCCTCCCATCTTTCCTCAGCTCCAATTCTGCTCCTGTTTGGAATCCTTCCAACTGCTCCTCTCCCCTCCTGAAAGTGTCCAGAACTGGACACTCCACTTCAGCTGGTTCTTACCAGAGTGGAGGACAGCAAACAGCAGTCTACATCCCTCATGTGTTCCAGTTTGTACCTGTTGCCTTTTGCCCTCTCACCAAGCATCACTGATGGAACCAACAGTCTCATGGTCTGCATGTTCACAAAGCCAGATCTGTCTTTGCCTCGTTCACCAACACTGAACAGTACCCATTTCTAAGAAAGGCTTGTGGCCTCCAGCTGCTCATGGCCTCTAGTTGCCTGTCTCAGGAAGCTCCTGAGCTGTAATGCTGCACCACCTCACCTCAAGGTGAGCAAGATTTTCCTTCTGCAAAGTTTTCTATTTGCTCTTTTGAACCCCACAACACCAGCAAGTTCTATCACACACTGGGTGAAGAACTAACCCGTGTTTTAGACATCCCTCTAGTTATAGCCCTGACCAGGGACATACCTCAGCAGCTGCTTCATGTGTAAATGTTCCCAATAACCACTGTCTCACTCCTTTGCTGTTTCCAAAGTCCTTTTTTCTGTTCCTTCTTACTTCCTGTTGTGAGATGACTGCCGAGGGCTGTGCTAGCTGGGCCCTGTCTCTTCCCATGGCTTTTTGTGGCAATGGTGAGGGCACCTACAGGCTCCATGACAGCTGAGCTCAAAGGAAAGCTCCTGCCTGCCAGACAGTCTGTGGAACAGGACCAGGTTGTTGACGAACTTGTACCCAACCTGGATCTTCTCTTTCTTCCTGCACTAGGGGAAGCTTCTGATTTTTCCAGTGAGCATGTTCAGACAGTGTCATCACCCAATTCCAAGGTGAGCAATCCCTCCTTGGGAGATGACCCCAGCAACTGGGCATGAACAAGCCTCGTGGTCCGATGGTTGCCCAGGACCAGCTGCCAGACTGCTCGCTGGCTGTGCGGAAGCTGGGCTTGGCTAAACATTTCACACGTCCAAAACATTTCACACGTCTTCCCCGACAGGCTTGGACCGGCATGCCTGTCCCGTAGAGTGGGAGGAGTCAGACTCCCCACTTTCCGGAGGTTCCGCTGAGTACCAGCACCATCTACTGGACAAGCCAGCAACGCTGACTGTCCCCAGCCATGCCACCACCCCAGTCTCAGGTGACACAGAGCATCTGCTACTCTGCTTGTGTTCCAGGTAGAAACCGCAGAGATTGCTTGAGGTGCCCAGAGGTTTTGGCAGCCTGTGCACCACAACACACGGAGCCACGGGAGCCCACCAGGATTCATCCCTTTCCCTCTTCCCAGGGCATGGTCACCACCATGATGGTTTCTTTCTAGACGCAGCACCCTGATGTCCTCCCGAGGCCCAGGAGCCTCACAACACACCAGCTCTCTTACACATCTAACCTCCTCCCTCAGCTGATTACTGCACGCAAACTTGACATTTCTTATTCTGAAAGGCCCATATTCTAGAGCTGTTTATGCACCATCACACAATTCACCTGGTAGACCCCTCCTGGAAAGCACAACTTGCTCAGCTGTTTCATCACACTTTTCAGTTGGTGTGCTATGTGTCTGTTAATTACATAACTTTTCTGGTGGGTTTTCATTCATGCAGTGTCACAAGAGTTCTTTATCCAGCTCCCTTCAGTGACAATTACAGGCTCGTCTGGTATGCTGGGGGGCACGTTCAGGGACTTTTTATTTACTTGCAGATTCTCCCACAAGTGTACAAACTTGTAAGTGTCTAATTTACCTCTGACACAGCCCAGAGTCTAAACACATGAGTACAAAGAGACCTGAGATTGAACGCTGAGGGCATAAAGACAATCCTCCCCAAACCAAGCTCTTAGTTAGCTTGGGAGATCCCACCACACAGCCACCATGCCACAAGACCTGTCTGCTGGACCAGGTACCTGGGTGTGAGGGTCAGCATCATCACCCCTATGTAACGGCGTTTTGTCTCCGCGTTGCCAAACCACGAGCCTGCTGGAGAGAAGGACAGCAAATGACACATCTGGAGACACCTGTGCTCAAACCAGCCTTGGGCCAGGTCCCAAACACACATACTGCAGAGCAGGCACCACGTGGAGCAAGTACACCGCCCACGTGAAGCAGCTGGGTTACATGCAGGTCAGCATGTTTTACTTTCCTGGTTTGAGCAGTCTTTTTGACTGAGAATATCAACACATGGTGTCAACATAAGAACAAGTCATCACGGATGTGTGTTAAATAAATTATCCTAAACACAAAGGAACAAAAAGAGGCAATGTTCTACAGGACTAAGATATTTACCTGTCCTTTATAGAACCATCAAATCATTCTGTTTGGATAAGACCTTTAGGATCATGGACTCCAACTGGTAACCCAGCACTGCCATAGCCATCACTAACCTATGTCCCTCAGCACCATCTACATGGCTTTGAAACTCCTCCAGGACTGGTGACTCAAAACTGCTAATACAGCTTTATGATACAGCTGAATCTCACACTTGTGCTTCCATTACTGTACACAAGTAACCCGCAGTTTCCAGGTCATTCTTTCCTTTTTTGAACATCACCAAATGACCCGCCATGATTTTCCCATACTCTGAGACCTACCAAAAAGCAGAAATGGACCCCCCCAAAAAAAATAAATGCCAAACCCAACCCAAAAACAAAAACCACAAAAAAATCAAAATCCTTACCTACCCACAGGGACTTAAGTGCAAGGACTTTGGACAATTTAAAAGTCTTCACCTGGGCTTCAACAGTACAGAAGCAGTACAGGTCCCCCACGGCAGAGGCGCTTTGTGACAGATGTGAGAATCTTTCTGCTTCCAAAGACTCTTCCTGCTGCTCTGCTCTCCCTGCTCTCAGAAAGGCCCAGAGCCCAGCTACGCCACAGCTTCCCTCATCCCCCTCCTGGCCTCCTTCCCCCACCACTCAAGCAGGGGGACACCCAACTCACTCTTGCGCTGCTCCTCCTTCTGCAGGAACTTGCGCAGCCTGTCCGAGGGGATGGCAAAGGAGATGCCCGATGTCACCTTCATGGTGTTCACCCCGATCACTTCTCCATCCTGCAGGGAAGGGCACTGTACTGCTCAGCCAGCAGTGTGGTGCACAGGGAGATGCCTGTCCCCTCACAGCCAGCCCAGCCCTGCTAGAGTGGGCAGGGACCAACCCCAGGAACGCAGCCCTGCCCTCAGCCACCCCCCTGCACCAGACATGCAGCCTCAACTGAGCAGGGCCCGATACTGCCACCCAATGCCCCATCGGCTCAGAACCCCTGAAACAGCACAGGATTCCCTCCCGGGCTGGTCCCCTGCTCCTCCTCACAGGGAGCCTGGAGTTGGTGCAGCCCCTCCTTCCCAACAACTGCAGCACCTACAGGTCCTTCCCCACAGGACAGGGACTGGAGGGGACAGAGCATCTCTATTCCAGTGTCCTGCTTTGGCACAGGATAAAACTAATTTTCTTATTTTCTTGTAATTTTACTTTTAGCTAAATGTCTTCTAAGTAAACCTGTTCCAAGCTAGGACATCTGGGCAGGGAAGGTGCAAGTAGGAGCACTCACCAAGTTGACAAGGGGGCCCCCGGAGTTCCCGAACTGCAGCAGGAGAGAGTGTTGACAGCAACAGGTCATAAAAGGCACATCCCAGCCCAGCAGGACCCACAGCACCAGGACAGGGAAGAGGGAACAGGGTCAGGCCCAGAAACACAGCAACCAGACACCTCTTTGTCTCCCAGCACCCTGTGTCCAGCCTCCACGGCACCCACAGCCCCTCCCCAGCTCCCCCCTCCCCAGAGAGGGGTGCCGGGGTGAGGTGCCCACCCGCCGTGCACCCCAAGCTCCCCTTACGTCGATGGCAGCGTCAGTCTGGATGTACTCCATGTCGGAGGCAGTCAGGCCCAGCTCTCGGCTGCCCCGCTGGGCAGAGCTGACAATGCCGGAGGTGATAGTGTTCTGCAGGGCGAAGGGGCTGCCCATGGCCACCACAAACTCTCCCTGCCGCACCTCGGAGGAGCGCCCCAGGGGCAGGGTGGGCAGCGGGTGCTGTGGGAGGAGGTTGTTAAGTGAACTGATGGGAGAACAGGAGGGCAGGGCAGGGCAGGGCAGGGTAGGGTAGGGCAGGGCAGGGCAGGGCAGGGAGCATCTCCACAACAGCAAAGCTCACCTTAGGCTTGATCTTGATAGTGGCAATGTCTGCAACCTGGTCCACATCCTGCACCACAGCGTCATACTGCTCACCACTAGCCAGCTTCACCCGCACACGCCGCCGGTTGGCCACCACATGAGCGTTGGTCACGATGAGCCCATCCGGGGACACCAGGAAACCCGAGCCATTGGAGATGGGCATATCACGGCCCGAAAAAGGATGCCTGTGAGGTGGGTACAGGTCAGGGAGGGGTGGTAGGCAACCTGAGGGGCTGGTGGGGACTCAGGGTGGGGGGCGCATGCAGGACCAGGCAGACTGGGTGACCCCAGCTGGGAGGTCTGGAAAAAAGCGACATATGGTGGGGATGTCTGGCAACAGCACTATAGGGAGACTCCTTCACTTCCTCATCTCCATAGTCCACATGAACACACAGGGAACAAGCAGGAAGAATCCAGAGCCTGTGCACAATGGCAAAGGTCTGACCCTGATGGGACAAGAGAGACAGGGCGGGAAGGTTGCCGGTGTTCAGTGAGACAAGGGGCCCAGAGATATCAGACACAAGGTTCTGAAGGGACTGGTGCCTTTTTGCCCTGGTCTTTGGGGCTCCCAAGTCCTTGTGCCCAGAGGCAAACCCTGTGGGGATGCAGCATGACACAGAAGATCAAGGGAGGGATCGTTCACCCCGAAGCCAACTGGACACACACAACTCTACACAAGGAGAGACAAAGGGGTGCTGGATGTCCCTGCAAGTGCTCAAGTATATATATGGAGACTCCTGATAGCTAGGAAATGGCAAATGTCACATCAGCCTGCAAGACCAGGAGAGAAAAAAGGTGCTGAAAACTGCAGGTCAGTCAACTTTGTTCATGGGGGAAGGTTATGGAGCACCATGCCGGGGGTGACAGCACACTGTAGGTGACACCACAAGCTGGAGGGCAGAGCCATCCTGAGCTGCCCTGACAGGCAGCAGTCACAGTATGGCAAGAACGTTCTGGAGCCCAATGGCAAAGTCGTGTTGCAAGGACAGAGTGGGAGCAGCCTGGGGCCGCCGCCCCGAAGGCAGCTTTGCTGAAGCTCTCCTGGAGGAGCAAGCGGCGGCAGCGCGTCCCTGAGGCGAAGGGCGATGGCCAGGGAATGGGTCTGTCCTTTATGGGACCCTTTCGGAGCCCAGGCTGCCCGGGATGGCCGGAGGCTGGGAGAGGGGGGCCGAGGGATTCCTCCCTGGGGGTGCGGGGAGGAGTGGGCCAGGACAGGACCGAGGCCGCCGGTACCTGCCCACGATCTCCACGTAGACCAGCGCGGGCGCCGTCTTTTCCACCACATCGGCGATGAAGTTGAAGGCGGCGCGGGGCGAGGAAGGCGAAGGCGGGGCAGGCACGGCGGCGGACAGGGTGGGCAGGGCGGGTCGGCGGCGCTCGCCCTCCCGGGCCCATAACAGCAACAGCCCCGCCGCTCCGGCGCCCAGCGCCGCCGCCAGCGCCCGCCCCCCCGCGGAGGAAGAAGGTGGCGGAGGCGGTGCCTCAGAGGCCCCGCACAGCGCCCGACACCACCGCGCCGCACCCGGTGCCGTCCGCAGCCGCAGCGTTACCCGCACCCAGAGCCCCAGCCCCGCCATGCTGCCGCAGGGCCGCGCGGGGCAGGCTGGAAGCAGCAGCCCCGCCCTCCGAGGTATGCCTCACCGCGGGGCACGCTAGGAGCTGTAGTCCGTGTGGTGGGCAGCCTCCGGAAGCTGCCTTCCGCTGCGGGGCACGCTGGGAGTTGTAGTCTCACCGCCACGGGAGCCAGTACGTGCGGCGCGGGAGAAGGGCAAGGAGGATTTGAGGTGGGAGCGCCGGGGTCGTCGGACCTGCAGACCTCCCACCTCGACCCTCCGGCTGCCGAGGGCCCGCGACGAGAGGAAGGGAGCGGAGCTGCCAGGGGGTGAACGGCGCCTTCCCGGCGGGCCTCGCGCACGCCTCCCAGCATGCCCCGCGCGCGCCAGGCGGGCGGCCGTGGGGAAGATGGCGGCGTGTGGCGGGGGCGTCTGAGACAGCGGCTGCGGCGGGGATGGAGCCTTCTGCGGCCCCGGGCCCTGAGCGGCTCTTTGACTCGCACCGGTGAGCGCCGAGGCGGCTTGAGGGGCGCCCGTTGCTCTGCGTGTTCAGCGGGGTGGGCCGCGGGCTGCCGGGGTTGTCCCAGGCAGGAGGCTGGGGCGTCCGCGGAGCGGGGACCGGAGACTCGCTGGGAGAAGGAGTTCCGTGGGGAAGATCGGGGTGTCCCGCTGGGGCATGAACGACTCCCAGAGTGTGCGCCGGAGGCCCGCGGAGGGACGGGGCCGGGCTGTCTGGCAGGGGGAGGGCGGGGCAGGAGTAGCAGGCTGGTCGCTGGGGAGGGCCCAGCGGGCAGCCCCGTGTGTGCTCCAGCCGTACTCAGGTTGTCTGTGCTGCTCCCTGGCCCTGCAGGTTCCCGACCGATGGCTTCCTGCTGCTGGCCCTGCTGCTCTATGCGCCTGTGGGACTCTGCCTACTCTTCCTGCGCCTCTTCATCGGTGTACACGTATTTCTGGTCAGCTGCGCCCTGCCCGACAGTGTGGTGCGACGGTGCGTTCCCCCCCGCGCTGCCCAGGGCTGACAGTGGTGGGGAGAGGGTGTGTGGACACTGCTGTGGGGCAGGGGGCTGGGACGGCTGCCCCCTCCCAGGGTCCGTAGATGTGGACGGTTGGGTCATGCAGAGGTGCACATGCCTCTGGAGTGTTCAGGGACTGATCTGACATGGCCATCAGCTGGGATCCCACGGTGGGGCTTGCTGCCCCATAGTTTCTGCTGCATTTCCAGCTCTGCAGGCATCCTTCAGCTGCATCCCTGCAGCCATTCCTGCCCCAGCCACCTGTCAAATCGTTTCCATTTTGTACTGTGGTCCCTGTGCAAGTCACAGGAGTTCCCAGGTCCCTGTTGTGTTTGTCGGATGTGTGAGCCAGGGGCCAGGGACAGCTCAGCCTGCAGGGTCTAAGGAAACCACTTACCCCCTCTGCAGGTTCATTGTGCGTGTGATGTGCTCAGTGCTGGGCTTATTTGTGCGGCAAAATGATCCCCGGCTCCGTGATGCCAGCGTGAGAGTGTACATTGCCAACCACATCACACAATTTGATCACAATGTCATCAACCTCCTGACCTCTTGTAACACAGTGAGTAACTTGGAGATGGAGTGTGGCAGAGAGTGCGCTCTCCCTCCTCCACGAGGAAAGTGCAGAGAACGTTTTCAGAATTTAGGTGTAGCCCTGAGCCTCTTCAGTTGTTATTTATTAACCTAGAATTGCACAAGCCTTGAGGGTTTTTTCTGGTTCAGTGTCATGCTTTACCCTTTGCATGAAAAAATGCAACAAGATGAGGAAGGGCAGGAAATGGTGCAGCAAGTATTGATTTTATTGAAAAAGAATGGGCAAATCCTTGCCTTTCTGACCTTCCTGAGAGGTGGTGTCGAAGCAGGGTTGGTTGGGGGCTTTCCCCCAGCATTGGGTACCACTTCTTTGCATGTGAGTGCAGAGGGAGCTGTGTGGCAGGCAGTGCTGCTTGGGTGACTGTGCTGGGTAACGTTCCCCAGACTCCTGTGAAACTCCCTGTGTGTGGAGTTCCTGTATCAAAATGCACCAAATGTGCCTGGGAGTAGAGTTGGTAGGTCCTGTATCCTGAACAGCTCTAGAGGTGCTCCTTACCTGGAGAAAAGTATCTCATGGAAGTAGTGTAGCCCCTGCCAAGCCTGTCAGGAGCTGACAGAAAAGGCGGGGGAACGCAGTTGTCTCCCAGGGCAGGGGGGACAGGAGTGCAGACTGAACTGAAGACTAGGAATCAAATTCCTGGGGATTTAGGAAGTTTGGCAGTAATAACTTCTCTGCTACCAGTGCTTTTACCATTCAGGTTGCTCCCTCAGCCCCCAGAGGCATTTTTGCTCATAAGCAGGAACTGTGCCTCCTGCTGTCACCTGGGGCAGTGGGCTGTGGCTGCAAGGGGGCCATGGGACATTTCTTCCTAACTCTTCTTTTCCCTTGCAGCCTGCACTGAACGGTGCTCCTGGTTTCATTTGCTGGTCTCGGGGATTCATGGAGCTGGGAGCGACAGGGAGCCGGGCAGAGCTGGTGGATTCTCTAAAGGTGTATTCATCCCACAGAGGAAACCCCCCGCTGCTGCTCTTCCCAGAGGAGGCAGCCACCAACGGCCGTGCTGGCTTGCTGCGCTTCAGGTGCTGGGCATGGGGGGTTCTGTGGCAAGGCTGGTGGCACTGCCGTAAGCTCTGAGGTCATTCACTGCTGAATTCTTCTTTTGCAGCTCCTGGCCGTTCTCTGTCCTGGATGTGGTGCAGCCAGTTGCCCTGCAAGTCCAGAGGCCTTTGATCACTGTGGTGAGACAGAAAGGGTGGGCGCTGTGTGGGTGTTGAGGGGTGTGCTTAGTGAGCCTCTGTTCTGTCCTCACTCTGCTCCTGCTTCTCAGCCTGTGGCAGTGCTTGTGGCCTCCTGTCCTTTCACCTTAGGACAAGCTCCTCAGTGTTGACACTTCTGCTTTCCACATGCTTTCCTCAGGGACCTCCAAATGCTCCTTTGGTTACACTGGTGATTTTGGCAGTTCAGCTGTGTGACAGTGCTGCCTGGCTTCTGTCACCAGCTCCATGTTGCACCTCCTCCCTGTCCAATAGTAAAGTGCTGTGGAAAGGTCTCTCTGGCGTGCCAAGGGTTGTGCGGGGCTCTTTGAACAGGGTTCTTGAGCTTGTGTCTCCTGAGTGCAGATCTGGAACATGATGCAATGCCAGCCTCAGAAAGGTGGCAAAGTTCATAGTTATAATCCTGGCACTGCTGAACAGATAGCAATAAACTGTTCCCAGCTTGTTTACAGAGTGAGATTTTGTTGAAGTTCTTGTTTCCTGATACAAGTTGTAGATCTACTTGATGAAAAGGCACTTATATTTTATATTTGTAAGATGTTTTAGTTAATTCCCTGTTGTCCATGTGGTTAAGGTAACAGGACAGTGGATGGACATAAAGCAGCTGGTCACAAAATGGCACACCCCATATTAAAGGTGGCACATTCATCATGGCCTGGCCTAGCAAACCAAGATTTAAGAAGGATTCTACCCATGCTTGCTGCAAGCGTGCTGACAGCAAAGTCCTCAGGACGGAGGTTTAGTTAGAGTATCCTCCTCTTAGATGGATGGCCTTACAGGGCTAAATGAGCTCCATCTGCCTGGGCTTGGAGTTAGAGTTGTCCTTCTCCTAGGATGGTTGCCTGAAGGCTAGTGACCCCATCCTGCCCATGGACACACTTTGTCTGACCCTTCAGTTGTGACCTGTCTGGCATGGGAGACCCTACTGGAGGTCTCCCAGTGCACCTCCAGCATAGCTCGTGACCTCACAAGGGCACAAAAGTTCCTCCCCCACGACAAGGGGGTGCCCATGGGAGTGAGGCAAAAGCATGATGCAGAATCCAAAGATTGTGAATAGCTGCTGGAGAAGAGGCTTCAGTGGAGAACTTTGGTGTTTTTTTTCTGAGCAAGCCCACGGCAGCAGCCTCTGCAGACTGAATATTGGTACTGCACAAGTTCAGTTTTGGATTAAGATTCCGTTTTCTAGCTCAGATTTTTATCTGCAGAGGTCAAGGAGGGTTTCTTGCCCTTCATATGCATTGCCTAAATAAATCCCAATGGATTGCTTATATAATTTTAAATGATCAGAAACTTCAGAGGACTGCAGATGTGACACCTTGAGCAGTTTGAGCAATGCTTTACAGAAAGTTTTCTTAGACATTCAGTGAAATGTATCAGACTCTTGGCTGAGCAAACCACCAAATTTGGGTTTAAGAGTTTTCACCAGCTGGAACCTTGAAGGAGGGCAGCTCTAGTGGGAGCTGCAGGTCCTGAGGTAGTGTTCTCCCCAGCTGATGGAAAGCTTGAGTGCTGCAGAAGGAAAGGAACCAATTACTAAAATCCAAGGAACAACAGTCTATAGCAAATTCTTTAGGATCGTGAAAAAATTTAGCTCAGGGTCTCTACTTCAGCTGTCTGCTCTCAGTTGGACTGGCTTCCTGGTGTGCTCCAGTTGCTCAGGGCTGTGTCCTGGGGGAGGACAGGGAACCCTCTGCTCCAGTGCTGGCTGCTGGCAGGCAGCGCAGCACTTCTTAGAGAAAAGGTTATTTACTATTTTTTGTAATAGAAAGTAATGAATTACAGCTCACCTTCAATTATCTTCAACGAGGAGAGTTGTTTGAGTCTTCACAGTTTGGCCTGTTTGGAAATGGAGAAAGATGATGAGAGCTGAGACATCCCATGGGCTGTTCCCATCAGAATAAGCAAGGGTTGCTCCTCATTATCAGGAAGCATCAGAAAGTTTCAGGGCACTTCTGATCCTTCTAAAGTCACAGAGAATTGAGTGGGAATACAGAGGAAAAATCCTGCTGTCCTAGTGGGAGTGACTCAGAGCAGTGGGAACTTTGACTCTCTTGCTCTGCCTGGTGAAGGTGGATCTGCTGAGGCTGCCCTCACTGTGTGCTGGGTTTGCGATTCCCTGTTTCCTGCCCTCCACATCTTTGCCTCCTTGTCCCTTACTCCCTGCCCGCGTGTCCCTCACTGTCATGGCTTCCCTGGTGGAGACTGGACCAGCTGGAGCCTGTGGGCTGTGCTCTCACTGTGCTCTCTTCCCCAGAGCGTGGCTGACTCCTCCTGGATTACAGAGCTGCTCTGGACTTTCTTTGTTCCCTTCACAGTTTATCAAGTAAGGTACTACCTCTCTCTCTTCCATTTGGGGCAAGGTTTAGGGTACTTGCAGAGCCTGAGGCTTTTGCTGCTGCAGTAAGAGATGTTTTGGCGTGTGCTGCTGTGTGCCCTCCCTGGGGTATCACAGCTTGTTCAGCATTATTTAGTCCCTGCCAGGTCCAGCTTCTGGACCAGCTTCAACCAGCTTCTGGAATGGAGAGGGCCCTTGGTTCCCGTGCTGAGCTGGTGAAGGAGAGGAGTCTCAGGGCTTTTATGTTATGTTTTTCAGGTATATATTTGAAGCTAGCTGCTCTGCTGTAGTTCACCCCAAGTGATTCCCTGCAGGCAGCTCAGTCTCTGGCATCCCTCTCTTTCTGCAGTCCCTCATGAACTGCAGAGGTGGTTTTGACACCAAGGGAGCCCAGACAGCATTGATCCATAGGCAGCAGAAGGGGTTCAGTAAGGGAAAGTCTTGTGCTGAAGCTTTCCCCAGCCATGTCTGGCTCAACTCTTTGTGATCTGTTTCCTACTTCCACATCAGCGGCAGCATTTCTTTGTTTGGGGCTTTTCTGGGAACTCAGAAGGTATTTCACATGTTACGCTTGAGTGCTAATAAAGACTCAGTCAGACAGTTTCCTGAGCTGGGCCTTGCCCTTCGCTTCCCAAACTGGCACTGAAGTTTGAGGTTTTTCTGGTGGGAGAGGTGTGGGGTTTGCAGGAGAGCCATGGTGGGGGCAGCACCGTGGCACTGCCAGTCCTGGGGGCCGGCTCAGCTGCTGGCCCAGCGCTGTTGTCCCCATTCAGGTGGATGCCGTCTGTCCCCAGACGAGCTGAAGAGCTGAGTGAGGATTTTGCGCTCCGAGTTCAGGAGGTAGGAGGGCAACTTGGGAGAGGGGTATGTAGGACATTTGGGATCAAGGAGGGTGGGCTGCCAGCAGAGTGGCAAGGAGTGTTTCTGGATGGGTGCACTTGTATGATGGAAATGCTGGCCCATATCCATTGCCCCTTACAATTTCTCCATTTTTCCCTATCCTGTTTGCAACCCCTTATCCTTTCAGCCAGTTATCAAGGGTTGCCCCATCTAGTTCCAACTTCTCACTCTCCCTTCTCCTCTCTCCTACCACAAATCAGATAAAGCAATTGTCTCTCCACCTTTCCCCTACATGTTGGGCACTTCATAGCTCCTGTACCAAAGATCTCATGTCTTCCTGTCAGCCTGTTCTGGCTGGATGATGTTGCCTACTCCTCATCTTTCCTGTGCTCCATGTGACACTGAAATGTATCACTGAGGCCCTGGAGAAGTCAATCCCAGTCCTCTTCCCCTCACTGTGGCTCCAGATGAGCCTGTACCCCTGGACAACCTAGGGTCGTTCATGCTGTGGGTCCTGTGGATGTGACTCTTCTCTGCGTTTCTGCAGCTCTTGGCCATGGAGCTGGGTGTGGTATCCACACGGCTCACTGCAGCAGATAAAGCCGAACACATGAAGAGACTGAGACACACGTCGTTCCTCCCCTTTCCCCCAGGTGGGTGTCCTGGCCACCAAGCTGCCACTCAGGCTTTGCCCTTGTGGTTGCCTCAATCTGCTCATGCCTACTGGTGTGTGGAGGGAGAGGAGAAGGCACATTCAACATGCTTGGGGGCAGGCGCTGCCTGTGTGCCCTAGACAGGAGGTTGCAGCAAGCTGGCAGTGAGGGGGCCGTGCACCCTTGGGACACCCTCTTGCACCCACTGTTGTTGCAGCCTCCAGCCAACCCCAGGCAGCCAGGCCCAGGATGCCTTCCAGCCTGACCGGCATCATTCCCGAGGACATGCGGATCATGGCGATGGCTCAGCAGGTCAAGGAGGTCCTGCCTCACGTGCCTCTGGAGGTCATCAGGACAGATCTAGGTGAGCAGTGCCTGAGGTGTGTGCAGGGACACAGGATTACCTCTCCAGTGCCAAGTCTGACAGCTGAGAGCAGAAACCTTGTCCCCTCTGCACCATGGAGCACAGTGGCAGCAAGGACCTGAGTGTCCCGGGGTAGCAGCTCCCGGGGGTAACAGGTCCCCTTTTGTCCCTACAGCCCAAACTGACTCTGTGGATACCACCATTGCAAACCTGCTGGAGGGGAGAGTTCCCTTCTTTCCAGAAAGTAATGAGGCTGGTGCTGACATTGCTCCGTCTACCTCCCAGGCTGCAGCTGCTTCTGGCTCCCAGGGTGCCGTGGCTGTGCCTTCTAAGGTACTTGTAGTGGCTCTGTTGTCTTCTCTGGTCTGACAGCTCATGGACAGTGCTCAGGATGAGCTGTCACGTCAGGGGAACGTGGCATTTTGAACTGGAGACCTAACTGACACATGGCAGAGCTACTGGGGATGTCTCCTGGCTTTGACTCTCTCCTGATGGCTCTTGTGCTTCTGTTCCAGCCAGCTACAAAGCAATTTGCAAAGTCCCCTGTGGAGCGGCACCTGTCCTTACAGGAGCGGAAACGAGCATTGTATGACTACGCCAGGAGGTGAGAGCCTTCCCACTCCTCACCCTGCCTGAGTCCCCAGGCCCCAGCCCAGCAGTGCCCTGCTGTGCCCCAACGAAAGGCTAGCCTGTGCTTTGCCTCCTTCCCACTCATTCCTCTCCTCTGGCCCAGGGCAGTGGGACCAAGGCAGGGAGAAGAGAAGAGGAGAAGAGAGGAGGCAGATGTTTGTCTGCTTCACCTCTTCCAAGCACTCATCCCTGGGTGGGATAGAAGCTGTTTCCCCAGACAGCTGCTGAGGAGCAGGGCTTAATGAAAAAAACCTCATTTGGTTCTTCAGATGTGACTTTCAAGTCACTGTGGGGAGTACGCGTTTCTCTGAACTTGGTGTGTGTCCTACCCCAGTCAATTTAGAGTTTGCACTCAATTTAGGTTTGCTGTTGGGCAAGAGGGACAGCACAGTTCATCTTCCTCAGTGTAAGTGAAGAATTAGGGAGCAAGTTTGACCTCTGTGCATGGTTTCGACTGAGCAAATACTGGAACAAGTGCCCAGGTCTTCCGTCTGGGTCTTTATTTAGAAGAGATACCCTCCAAACTCATTCTGATTTTTCTGTAGGTTAAGCCTGTTAAATTTCTGTAAATGAGATGACACACTGTATAGTTGTGCGTGAAGGAACCAGTTTCTGTAGGGCTACTTAATCTGGCAGAGAAAAGCAGAATAATAGTAACTAATGAGTAGGAATTATGGACAGGCAGACTGTACACAGGTAGCAGCGTAGTTGTTTCTGAAAAGACAGAGGATTAATCAGTGGAATAAGCTGTGGAATAAGGGCTGGCCCAGGGTGACTGGGTAGCTCTCGGTCACCAAGAATTTAAACATCTGTTTTTCTGGAATATCATTTCAGTTTAGACGAATTTGATCCTGTGCCATGGAATATTGCGCGTCAGGCTCTGTCTCTAGAGTGGTACAAAGGTGGCTGAGGGGGTCTTGCTGGATCCACTGGTGTAATCTGTGCAACTGTCAAGGAGAGGAGTTGGAAATCCTTTCCCGTGGATAGCCTCTGGCTCTGTTGTTCTCCTGTGTGCTGATGTTTCGTGTCCCTCTCATGAGGCTATTTGACTGTAGCACAGTGATCTTGGAGTGGAAAGGATCCCAGGGAGACTGGGGAGGGTGCTGGTGCTCCTCCACCTTCCTTGCTGACCCAGGCTGGGGAGCAGAAAGGCAGGTGTCTGTCTGTCTGGGATCTGTCTGTCTTGGGTTCTGTGTGACAACAGCAGTCCCGGACATGCCGCTGTTACTGGAGAGCACTCACGGCTCAGGGATGCCCCAGCTGCCCACCTCCGGCCTTTTGGGGTCTCCTCCCTGCCCATCCCTTCCTCTCTCCGAGTGACCCTCGAACCGGGCTCCCACGGGACGGGTTTCACAGAGGACCGGCCGGGCAGTGCCCCGGTGCCGGCCCTCCTGACAGACTCTCTCTGTCTCTCTTCTCCCTCCCGCAGGCGCTTCGCCGAGAAGCAAGGGGCGGCGCGGGCCGGCGGCAGCCCCTGACCGAGGGGGTCAGACCCGGACGGGGGGCTCGGGCCCTTATCGGGGAGTGGGATCGGGCCGGTCCCGGGGCGCTACGCGGGTCGGGCCGGGACGCCCCCTCGCGGCGGCGGCAATAAACGGCGGCAGCGTCAGGCGGGCTCGGCTCTGCGGGCAGGGGGCGGGGCCGCGGCCAGGGGCGGGGGCGGGGCCAGGACAGCTGCGTGCGGACCGGCACGCGCGGCGGTCGACGCCCGCTCGCGCGGAGCACGTAGGCTCCGCTTAAAGGGGCCTCGCGGCCAGAGCGGGACCGGCAGAGCCGGGACAGAGGTGGGGAGCGGCCGCGCCCCCGGGGCGGTGCCGTCATCAAGCCCGTGGGGATCCGGCACTCCTCGGCGCTGCAGACCGGGTGCGGAGCGCGCGGGCCCGGCGGGAGGGAGACGGTGCCCTTTTAAGAGGCGGGCGCCCGGTGCCGGTGGTTTTATTTACATGGGGGCTCGCGGGCGTCACGTGACCGGCGGAGCGGCGGGGGCTGCGCGCGGCGGCACCCGCGGGGCCATGGCGGGCGGCGACGACGGTGGGTGGGGGGCACCGCGGGTCGGGGTCAGTCCCGTGCGGGCTGAGAGGCACAGGGGGGGCTGGCGTGAGCCGGAGTAGGGTCGGGGTGAGCGGGCAGCCCGGGAGCGTGGGTCAGTGAGGAGCCCGGGGGTCCCTGGTGGGCAGCGTGTGGGGGGTGTGGCTCCCCGGGACGGCCTTGTCGCGCGCCGGGGAGAGGGGTCAAGTCTGGGGCATCCTGGGTGGGCTGACGTGCACCGCGGGTCACGGGCAAGCTGTGAGGCCCCGGGGGGGGTGGATTTCATGGGGTCCCGCGGGAACTCGTGCACTGGGGCATCATGGGGCCAATCAGTGGAGGTCTCGGACCGGTGGGCTGAGGTGCACCGTGGGAGCCGGGGCAGAGGCAGGAGGGAGTCATGGGGAGCGGGATCCGGCGAGAAGCAGCCCTGGGCAGGAAGGTGCACACGACGTCCCAGGTCAGAGACTCAGGTCCCTGCTGTAGGGTGGACCGGGGAGGACTCCCGGTGGGGTGAGAAAAGCCAGGGAACAGAGCAGGTGGGTGGCATGGGGTCGAGGCCGGTGCTGTACTGACAGCCTCCCCAGGCTCCTGGGTGGAGCTGTGGTGTGGCCCAGGGTGTCCCGAGCCCGTGCCCTCGCGCTTCTCCTGCCACGCTGACGTGGAGCAGATGCTGCTGGAGGCCCAGCTGGAGACAGAGAGCAGCGAGGGGTGAGTCCCAAGGAGAAGCCCAGGCACCTGGGGTCCTGCCTAGCCAGAGTAGGCTCTGGGGCCGAGGGGTGGGACAAGCTGGGTGACCCAGGGGTTGTGTTCACAGGGCCCTGCTGGCACTGGGCTCCCCTGCCTGGGATGAGGATGGAGCCGGCCTGGCGTGTGAGCAGCCTGGGGAGAGCAAGCTGCGCCCTACACACAGCCATCCCCAGCTGGGATGTCCCTCACCCTGCCAGGTAAGGACTCCCCCTGTGCTGCACACCCCAGCTGTGTCACTGCCCCAGGCATCACCTGCCTCTCTCCTTCTAGCGGGATGTGCCAGAAGAAACCGAGTGGAGGGAGCAGCGCCTGACAGCATCCCTGGGCTGGGCCTGTGCCCCCTGCCCTCAGCATATGTCTCCAAAGTAAGGCTCATGTCCCCCACCAGTGTGTCCTGCTGTCTACTCTCCCGCTGTCTGACTGCCTACTGTCCCTATCACTTGGTGTACTCTGCCCTCATGCCCCCCTTAACCCTGCACTTTTCCCAGGGAGTTTGCCTTTGTGTGCTCCCCCCAGCCAGTGCTGTGGAGCCTGCAGGAAGGTGCAGTGGGGAGAAAGAAGAGACTTTTCAGTTCAGAGCTGCTGCTGCTCTTCATTCCCTCGCTGCTGCTCAGCCACCTGCTGACCCTGGGACTGGGGTGAGTTCCCAAGGGGCTTGACTGGTGACATTGGGTGCCCTTGGCCAGAGATGTCCCCCTGGGTGCATGTTGTTGTCTGCACTATCTGTAGCTGCCTGGAGGTCTGTGCCCCAGTCCCAGGGATTGCCCCCAAGGAAGGGGAGTGACATTCCTGGGGTTGGTTGCTCACCCTCAGATGCTGTCCTACATTGCTGCTGGCTGGCTGGGGCCACGCAGGTTGCCCAGGTACAGGTACCTCACAGCTGCTCTCTCCAATCCAGGATCTACATCGGGAAGCGGCTGGCAGCCTCCTCGGCAAATTCGCTGTGAAGAGACAGCAACTCCATCGTCCAGCCCAGGCACCAGGGTGGCCCCTCGGGTCCCAGACTTCGTGTCTGTGGCACAAGGCGCCATCTGCCCCTGTCCCTCCTTTGTACCCATCTGAGGAAACTGATCCCACCCTCCCACCTAGACCCGCCTGACGATGGCAGCCCCTGCCCTCCCCATCCCTTGGCTATGGGCCCAGGTTCCTTCTCTTTAACATGAGACTGTAAATAGGGCTCTGAGCCTGCAACGCCACATGTGAATAAACAGCCCTGTGCCAGCTCAGGAAGCAGTGTGGCGTGCTGACAGCCACCATGCCAGACCCACCGTAGCCCCAACAGGGGAGACCCACCATGGGTTCCCCTCGGCATTCCCTGCTGTGGGGCTGCCAGATGTCCTAGGGTGAGTCCCTACTGCAGGCTGCTGGGCTGCAGACAGCCCTGTGTAGGCACGGGTGGGTGCTGGGGTGCAGACAGGGTTTCTAGCCTCACTGCAGGGTGCGTGGCTGATGCATTAGGCATTTATTAGTTGCCCGTGGCCGTGGCCTGCCGCAGTGAGGAGGTGGGGGATTGAGCGTGGCATTGCTGACTGGGGTGGTGGCACCCCCTGGGTGGCAGAGCCATCCTCGGGGCAGAACTGGTGCTGTGCACAGGTTGTCTCTACCCAAGCCCACTGGCAGACCCATCTGGGCCAGGGGTGTTGGTGTTGCAGGGTTGGGGACAAGGGACAGGAGCCAAGGGACAAGCCTATCACATGGTGGGCAGTTGGCTGTCACCCAGCATGTGTCAGGGTCTGTGGGCAGTTTTGGGGTGGAGGCAGGATTGTCCTTGGTGTAGTGTGGCTGCAGTGCTGGAGGGGCTGCATGGGTGGGAGCTGAGCTCAGCTCTGCAAGGAAGGGATTCTTCATAAAATCTGCTTTACAAGAGCAAGAAGGAATGCCTGGCTGGGGACTGGGAGGGGCCTGGGGGTTGCGGAGGTTCCTGGGGGCACCAACACTTGCAGATCCCTCCCAGCCCAGAGATAGGTCCTGCACCATGTTCATCACCATCCAGTCAGAGGGGTACACTTGTCAATCAGGTCCTTGAAGAGGATGAAAGTCTCTGAGGAAGTCCTGACAAGGAGATGTCAGGAGCGGTGCCCTTCCAGGGTTCTGCTGTGATGAGCACCAGGGCTGGGAGCAGCAGCCAGAACTTCTCCCAGTGGGGTAATGGAAGGCCTGGGTCTCTGCATGGGGCAGCATTCACCACCAGCTCGGGACAGGAGGGGAACGCCGTGATGTAGGAGCTGTAGTGGTCCTTGTCTATCTGGCTCAGGATGGCAGCCATGCAAGCCACATAGTGATTCTGCGGGAGAGGGTCTGGTCAGACTCTGCAGAGGGCCCCACAACTGGCACCCCAGGGTGTTCTGGTGAGGGGAGACCCCCATGGGTAGCACCATGGGGTGTTCCTCCAGTGGATCTGTACCCCAGCTGCCCTCGGGGCCCCTTGCCTCCCTGGCCCCTCCTCCCAGGCCTTCCAGACCTCTTCTCCTGCCCTATACAGCCCCTAGTCCTGTAGCCAGCCTAGTCCTGCTCCTGGGGTGAGAGAGTTTTGACAGCTGCCGTGATGGTGGGGAGGATGTGTAGCAATGCAGCATATTTGCCATAGCATACATCTGTAATTTTAAAGGTAATTTAAGTCAATATGTGGATGCAAGAGCATTTTGAAAATGGCAAGTGGTTTCTTTTTGGAGGGGCTGCCTAGACTTCCTCTAGTGAAGGGTCCCATGGAGGTCGTGCAGGTATCTGCAGTGATCCTTCAGGTTTCTGGTCACCAGTAGTAGTTCAGGTGAGTCCAGAAAGTGCCACAAATCCACCTGTGTTCCCTGAGTGTCCGTGTGCAGTGATGCGGGAGCTCTGGGGCCGGAGCTGGGGTCAGAGTCCTCCCGGAGGTCAAAACCCGTTTCTCGTGCCCGCGCCAGGGGTGGATGTCACCCACCGCCACCGCAGGGTGAAGCGCTGCGTGACCTGTGGGGTAAGGCAGGAAAGCGGTGGAAGCAACTTCAGCTGCAAGTCAGCCTGCCCTTGGGGATCCGATGGGATTACTTCAGCCACCTGGAAACAGCTGGAATTGGATTCAGGTGAACTCCCTGCCCCGCCTACTACTTTCCCTGCAAGGAAAACTGTTTTCGTTTAAATGACGATACCGGGAGCCGCATCGCTCCTGTTCTCCCCGTCCTGTTCGGGGAACGGCCCCATACGTGAATGGTCCCGGACAGCATCTAGCTGCCGGGGTTGTGCCTCGCCGTGTGCCCGAGCACCAGACCGGCCACGGCGCCTACACCCTCGGGAACGGGAGCTACCCGGGGGGCCCCGTCCTGGTCCCCTTCCTTCTCTGTCCGCGGTGCCGGGGATGGGCTGTGGCCGGGGCCGGGCAGGGTACCGGGAATTCCAGGACTCCGGTGCTCCACGCCGCGAGGCTCCGCCCGGGCATCCCACACCTCGCCTCCCGCCCGCCCCGGCACCGACAGCGGCTCCGCCCCGGTCCCGGCTCCGCCCCGGTCCCGGCGAGCCCGCGCGGCCCTGCCCTGCCCCGCCCCGCCCCGCCGAGTCCCGCGCCCACTGCTGGCGCCCGCGCCGCCGTCGCCGAGCACCAGGTACCGGGCGGGCTGGGAGCGGGGCTGGGAGCGGGGCGGAGGGGCAGGGCGGGGCTTTGCGGCCATCGGTCCTGCGGCACCGGGAGCGCCGTGGCAACCGGGCCGGGACCGGCACCGTGAGCCCGGGCGGTGCGGAGACCCGGGGCCGGGACCCGCCAGTGCGTGGAGCCCAAAACCCGCACCCCGCGGCGATGCCAGGGCCGGACGGGCACCGGTGGGGTGCTAAGGGCTATCGGGGCTGGGGCAGTGACCCCGGCTGGGCTAGGGGGGTGACTGGGGGTGTCCAGGCGGCCCTTTCCCTCTTCTCCCCCGCCGCCGGTGCGCGGTTCCCGGCCCCAGGGGAGCTCCGATCCCACCACAGCTGCCGGGGTTCGTATGCCCCACCGGGTCCTCCCCTCGCCTTCCCTGCTGTGGGGCAAGCGCTGCCCGGGTAAGTGCGGGAGGCACGAGGCTGGTGGCACCCAGGTGGTCGGTGACACCCCATACTGAGCATCCTGTGCCAGGCACCCGCGCCAAGGTAGGCAGTGGCACCCTGTGCCGGGCGAGCCGTTGGCTGCCATAGCGGGGGTCTCTGAGGAGTACAACCATGCTGGGGGCAATGCTGTGCCGAGGGCTGCTGCGTTAGAGGGGCTGAAGACCTCCGAGGGCTGGGCCCCCGTGCTGCAGCCCTGTTCCCCTCCGCCTGCCCGCCGTGCAGCCCCGAGTGGGAGCTGTGGGCAGGATGCTGGACCCAGCTGCCCGGCTCTCTGCTCTCCCTGCTCAGGAGATGTGTCCATCAACCAGGGCTGCGTTTGTCAGACACACGCACACACGCGTGATCCCAGGGATGTCACTTTCTGTACCGCACGCCGCGGTGACGCCGGCCGAGGGCACGGCTGCTGGTGCTGGAGGGATGCAGCCCACGTTGCTCCCAGCAACTCCCAGCGCCGAGCTCTGCCCTCGAGGCCTTCGTGTCAGCTGGAGCAGAGCTGGGCGCAGCCCGAGTTGCTTTCGCTGAGATAGGAAGGCGAAGCTTTGGCTCCAGTCCCTCTCCTCTCTGGGGAAGTGCAGGCAAAACCCCGCTATAGCTGCAGCTCCTTGCAGAGAAGCCTGGAGAAGAGATCTCTGTGGAGCTGTTGTCCGCTTAGGAGCAGGAAGTGGATACATGTGTGTAACTGCCAGGACCAGGGCTCTTCTGGCATGTCCCCACATGAGGGTAACTGCCAGCACAGGGCATCTCCCCGGGGACATAGGAGTGAGCCTCTTGGGACAGCTGTGGTGGCAGGGGATACTGCGGACTGCCAGCTGTGCTGCCTGAGGAGGGGGCCAGGAAGAGACCCTTGGGCAGAGCTGACACCTTCACCTGACACCCACCGTCTTCCTCTCTCTGGGAAGTGTTCAGTCTTTCCCGTGTGCTCAGAGGGGTGGATTTAAACACAGAAGCTCGTGTAGACTGAGGCTATCTTCTTTATGAATTATAATTCTTGTAATTATTTAATAGTACAGTAGCATCCAGGGGCCACAAATGATTAGTGGCTCTGTTCCCATCTGTAGGAGCAACACTGTTCCAGGTCTAACTAGTGCTTTTGGACAGGGCCTCTCTTGTGTGTTGCTCTGTATCATCCTGGCTGTTTGGTGGGTGAGGAAACAGAGACACATGGCAAAGACAGACACTTGCTAATTCCTAAATTCCCCTGGTATCCAGTGTTGTCTAAAGCGCATGAAGATAAAGGGGGGGCTGACTGCTAGATTGAAAATCCACTTAGAGGCAGGAATTTGTATTCTGAAAAGATTCTCACTCTCTGTGCTGAGAGGCTGCGGCTGCAGAGCCCTTCTGTGCTGGCTGCCAGCACCATGGGGGTGACAGGGCTGCTGGAGGGGGAGGTACTGCCCATGCCTGGGGCTCAGCTTCCCCTCCCCAGAAGTCTTGCAGGGTTGACCAGAGTGCTGTAGTTGCCTCTGAACTGCTGCATGGTGAAGCCTTTCCAGCTTTTTCTAGAAATGTGCTTTGTGGACAGCTTGTGGCTTTCTAACAGGATTCCTGGCATGTGAAGGAGCACATGGAGTCTCCGTCTGCCAGGGCTCCCCAGCCCGGCCGACTGCTCCCCTCCCCATCACCATTTGGCTCCAGATGCGTGCCTGGGCATCATCCTCCAAGAGGTGAGGTGTCCCTTCCCGGGAAAACATGGAGCCACAGGAAGTCTTGTGGCAAGCTCATGTGCCCAAAAATCTTTGGGCTGTGTCCCACTTCCCTTGTCCCATCACCTCTGTGGGAAGCTTGTGTCACAGCTACCGGGTCACCTGGCCTCTCCTGCTCTCTGCGCTGGGTCTCTGTTTTCTCGCAGCTGTCCACACTGTCTCTGGGACTTGGAGGAACAGGGGATTTCCCAGGCCAAGTTTGCTTTGAGGGACCAGGGCGTTCTCTTCCCACAGTGGTCTCTTTTGTAAGCCTGGGAAAGGTGCTGCAGCCAGAGACACGTGCCTGCTCCAGGAGGAGGAGGGAAGCCTGGAATGTGAAACAAATTGCTCCTGACCTCATCCTGCTCCATACAGGCTCTCAGTCCCAGGTGGGTCACCCTGTGCCTTCCTATCTCTGAAATGAGATGGTATCGGTGCTCCTCTGTCTAGCAAAGGGCTAGGAAAGCAAGCAGGGAGCAGTGAGAACAGAGACATGACTGTCATGACAGCCGTTTTAGCATCCGCAGGAGATGAAGGAATATTTTGGTTTCTGCAGGCTCCTGAAGGCTTTGTGCAAAGGCTTTATACTTTGCTGTGTCTCCTGACCATGCATGGGAAGTCTCCATCTCACAGCACCAGCGTATCTGCAGTTGAAAGAGAGAGGAGCAATGCAAGTGAGAGTCAGTGACCTCTGTGTGCTGGGAGAAGGATGCTGCTGTCCTAATTGATGGGAACCCATCCACGGGTATTAGCTGTGACAAGGGCAGCCAGCAGCCCAGGCAGCCTGGAGAGGTGCCTTGGGGTGCCCCGGGGTGCTGGCACTGCAGGAGGTGGGAGTTGGGAGCTCCCTTGTCTGGACAGGCAAAGGAAACCTTCTCCCAGGCCCTACGGCTGGGAGAGTGACTAATTTTCCTGCAGAGCACTTCAGTCAGTGACCTAAATAGAGAGGAGTGCAGATCCCCTGCTTGTGTGAGATGCTGCTTGCACCAGGCCTTGGCTGACATGGGGAAGGACCTGTGTGTCAGCAATGCTCCCCAGTGGCCCCAGGTCTTGCTTGCTGCAGAGGGCCCAGGGCATGGCCCCAGCTGCAGGGCTCTGCCTGCCTGCTTGTTCCCAACTGTTGGAGCACAACGTGAGGCTTTGCCTGAGAGGCTCCTGGGAGAGAGGGCTTGCAGCACTGCAAGTGGGGAGAGAGGGAGGCTGCAAGGACTGTGGGACATGGTTTAATGTCAGACTCAGCAGGGTTGGACTCAATCTTAAAGGTCTTTTCCAACCAGAATGATTCTGTAACTATGGGTCTGGGGAGCTGGCTTGGGGGATAGTGCTGGGCAGGGTCAATCGTGGCTGAAGAAGGGACCTGTGTCCTTGCAATGCACTGGAGCTGAAGGCTGAGAGAAAGGCTGTTGAAGCAGAAGTTCTGTATTGGCACAAGCAGTTGGACCCAAACTGGCCGTGATTAAGGGCCTGCAGGAAAGTAGAAGGTCTGTGGGCCTCTGACCAGCCAGGCTCTGGAAGAGCCTCCAAGAGAACCACAAGGGTAGGGCATGAGCTGGCTTTGTGGTGGAGCTTCCTCAATGAGGAAACAGATTTCGGGTTTGTGAGCTGCCCAAGGAGATACTTTGAGTCCTCCATCCTCAGGTCCCACAGTTGCTCTGATCTGAGTACAAACGCATGGAGTCCTCTGGAAGCCAAAGCGGGGTTAAACTCTGCTGGTGAGCAATGTGTCCTGAACCTGGCTGCTGCTGGGCCCTCATCTGAGACCAAATGCCTCATCCTTCAGTGCCACCCCTCTCAGCACCTCTATCCTTTCCAGTGATCAGGAAAAGCAAAGGTTTTGTCCCAGGAGAAGCTGTTGTACCCAGTGAGTGGAGCTGGGTAATTAGCTGTTCTCTTCTGCAGTTCCAGGAGAATATGACTTCCTCTCTCATAAATCTAATCTCCTGGCTTCCTGTGTCCTGAGGAGAAGATTTATGTGTCTGCTCTGGTTTTCCCTCTGCCACAGACATTGCCAGGAGGATGAGGTGGAGGATGGGTGGACAAAGGACCAAAACTGGCCAGGGCATGGTCAGGATTGTTGATGACTGTGTAGAGCTACTGGGCCTTTTGCTGTTCAGTGGTTGCAGCTGGGGTCTGCCCAGCCTCATCAGTCCTGGGGTTGGTCTCTCCCATGGGACACTGGTGACCTTGAGTCAGGAGGAAGAGCTGAGCTCAGACTTGCTGCTCTGTGCAGGAGGAGGTGGCAGCTGTAGGCTTTCCCCTCTGTTCTGCAGGACTTTTGGTGGACACAGGTATGTTTCTGGATGGGACAGTGTGAAGAAGGGCTCTATTTCTCTGAGGTCAACCCTGCAGCCCATGAGAGTCTCAAGGTATAAACGTGGAAGACTTTGTGCCTCTCAAAAAATCCACCATCTGTCAGTACTGGACAAAGAAGAATGAATGACTCAGTGGTGGACTGGTAGATCTCTGAGGGGAGGCTCACAAGCCCTTTAAAGGCTGCAGATTGGAGATGACAGGCACCAGCACAGCTTGGGATAATGGTGAAGGACAAGGTTTTGGATACCACCATCCAAAGTTTTGTGGTGTGTTCATGGATCCAAAGGGCTCCAGGCTGGAGATGGCAGCCAGGCTGATACATGATTCATAGCCCCACTGCTGTTCATCAGACCCCATTGTCCTGAGGAGAAACTGATGTTTGCACGGACTGAGGACAATCTGAGGAGTGGATGGGAGTTGTCACCTGAAGTTCAGTGTTGTCTGTGGCTGGGTCTTGGGAAGCGTTGCTGATGCTTCCTTGGCCATTCAGCGGAGGAGATGTTGTTCCCAACAGTGCTGAGCATCCTGATGAACTGGAGGGCCTACTGCTGGAACATTCCTGTAATCTGTTGCATTACAGTAGCATTGTCTGGTTTTAGCTATCAATCAGCTGGTGTGACCTGCTGTCTCACCTTACTCACGCACTCATAATTCCCATGCAAACTAGAGGAGAAAAACACTCGGACCTTAAACTGCCAAGGCAGAGGTGCAAATCCTTTCCAAGTTGCTCTAGTGCTGGCTGGCCGCAATTCTTAAGAAGTCACCTTTCTGGCTGCTCCAATCCCCATTTTTTTGCTGCTCAGATTGAGAGGACCCTGGGGCTCCCACAGCAGAGACCTATTCTGCACAGCCTCCATACTGTGCTCCTTGAGTGGCTCTGCATTTGTCTCTTTCCTTCCTTGTCCTTCTCTCAGCCTTGGTATAATCTGCACATTTTTTTCAGTGCTGAGTTTTGTTTTTGAAGTAAGTGACAGCCAGTGCCCATGTGGGGCCTGGCTGCACCTCTGCAGGACCACAGCTAACTGGCAATGATCACTGGACGATTATGTCTTGAGACATACTGGTTAGTCAGTTTTTAATCCATTTAATGTGTGCCACATTGCTTTAGTATTATTCTGCTTTCTTCGTCAAAATGTCAAATGCCTCACAGATATCCAAGTCTGCTCCATCGAGGCTTTTACCTTCATTGACCCAACTTGGAAGCTCATCAGAACAGACAGCAAATTGGTTGCTGAACCATGCCCTCTGTGGCCCCATGGTGACTGGTGGATGGTACATGCTGCCATCCTTCATCTGGCATTAGTCAGGCTCTCAGCTCATCTTAGCCTCTGCCCCTGGCCAGGTTTGTGTTGGTGGTTGAATTCCCTGGCCAGTGCCAGCCCCCCCGTGCCCTCCTGGGGATCTGCTGCTACTCCTTCCCATGTGTTCAGGTGCTCTGCACCCCAGGGTTCCCTCGAGAGTGAGGATCTCCTAAGAGCCACCAGCACAGAGTACAAGCCACTGAGGACAAGCATCGGCCAACACATGGCAGTTTGGACATGTCCTGTCCTGCCTGCCTCTGTCCCCAGCTCCCTTGTCTAGTGTGGGATGTGGGTGAATGTGTGGCCCCAGGGAGGGGGGCTGAAAGCCATTTCTCTTCTCATGATAGCAGCTGAAAAATTCTACTGTGGCTGGGTGCCTCTGCTTCCTGCATGGCCCCTTCCCAGTCGCCCTCTCTGTGCCTCCAAATTGTCCCTGGACCTGTGGTCCCAGATGGATCCATCAGCAGAGCAGTTCCTAGGGCTCAGCTACAGTACAGGAGGGGCATCAGCTATGCAGCCACTGGGTTACACTGTCCTGTAAATGCAACTCAATGTGACCAGCCCCCAAACAGCACTAAAGCTGACTGCCACAAAGTGTACATAGAGATGAGTGGGGGGGCTTTGGCCCAAGCTTTCAGGGTTTGACATCCTCAGCTCTGTTCCCAGGTGGGGTGCATGTATAATTTATAGACCTTCTCTTTGTCCTTGTAGCTTGTCTCCCATCTCTACAGAGGTGTGGCTGGGGTGGCAGAGGGTGCGCTGGTGGAGGATGTGCTGATTGGCAGCACTGTGGTGGTTGTGTGGGCAGTGGCATGAACTCGTCTCACCCTGCTGTGGCTTGCCATGGTGCCCCGCTTGGACGCTGCGGGGAGTGTTCCTGATGGAGCACCCTGTGCCCACTGTCACTCCTGTTGAATTCTAGCACAGGCTGCCCACACGCTACCGTCTCCTGGAGCGCTCAGGGGCTGCGAGGGTCCCCAGTGGTGCTCAGACCCTGCTCCAGCGCGCAGACATTCCAGCTGAGCTCCCTTTGCCCGTCGGCGCGTTGCTGACTCTGATGTGGGACGTGGGTGTTGGACGCTGAGCTCTGGGCGCCGTCCATGGTGGCAGTGTGAGCGGGGACGGGTGCCCTCGGTGCTGGCACGTCGGGGCGGCGGTGACCGCGGCTGCAGCTGTGACCGGGACGGCTCCTCCGGTGCTCGCCCCCGGCCGCGGTGGGCTCAGGGCCGGTTGTGCCGGCTCTGTCCCTCACCAGTTCTCTCCTCGCCTGTTGCTGCCCATACTAGCGAGGTGCCCGTCCCTCCGCCGTCTCCCCAGCATCTCTCGGTGTCTGGGTACGGCTCCAGTCTCAGCAAGGGGAGCGCTGGGCGAGACGTGGAGCAGTATCCCGAGGAGTGCGGCGCGGGGCCTGGGCGAGGGGGCTGCGCTGGGCCAGGGCTGGGGGGCTCTGGCACGCTCAGCGCTCGCCGGGGAAGTTGTGTCCTTCCCGGTGCCGGCTCCGGGTTGCAGTGCTGAGTCAGCCGCTTCCCTACAGTGGGACCAAGGCAAGACGGGGTGGGGGGAGAATCGTGGGGATGTCCATCCTCAGCAACGGCAGAAGTTAGCGGAGCAGTCAGGGCTGCTACCGCGGCGTGACAAAAAGGGTGCGGGGGGCTACGATCTAGGGTGGGGGCCATCCTGCAGGATGCTCTGGTGGTGCGAAGGGGTGACTTTTGCCACGGGGGAGCCCACGTCGCTCCACTCCTCGCTTATGTTGCAGGTTCCTCGGGATGTCTGCAGACCCCAAATGGGAGATGGAACTGCTAGGCGAAGAGCGGGGGCTCGCATCGCCCTCTCTCCCACCCTGACTTTTCTGTTGCTTCGCGAAATGAGCTATTAGCCTCGGCATCGTGGGGACATCCTGGGGAGGCTCCTGGTGTATGCCCCGTGCCCCACGGCATCGTGTGCCTGGGCAGTGCGATGGGCTGGGGCTGCAGACAGTGTCCAGAGGCAGAACAAGGAGGACAAGGAGGCTCAGCATGGGTTGGGGTACAGGCAGGACAGGGCTGTGGAGGGAGCTTTGCCCAGCCTGCCTGGGAGGGAAAGCCCTGCATAGCTGTGCCATAATAACGATAAGGACAGAGGACAACGGCAGGGAAGGGGACATGGCTAGGTGTGATCACCTCGCTATGCAGGATGAGTTCCCTGTGCTCTGGTCCAGCCAAGCCCCACTGGGCACGAGTTTGCTGTACCCAGCCTGCCCCATGCCCTATGCAGGATAGATCCCATACCGACTCCAGCCGTGCCCCACACAGGATGAGTGCCCCACACAGGATGGGTGCCCCACACCATATCCATCCCGACGCAGAGATGCTGCCCCACATCCAGCAGTGACCCACATCCGTACACCCCACGCAGGAGCCCCTCTTGCACAGCCCAACTCGTCTCCTGTGCAGCAGCCCCCCGTGCCTGCCCCCCAGAACACGGGGCTCCAGCCCCAGTGAGGCAGAGCTATTTTTAACAGCTGTTTCTGCCTGATTTCAGCTGTGAACTTGTAACGTGTTTATGCTAAAGGGGTTTCATTTTTCCTCCCTTTGTGCTGAAGAGGCAGCGCTGGAGATCAAAGCTTGTCTGTTCGCGTTTGGTGACAGCTGGGCTGGCAGGGAGCGCGCAGAGACCGGGGCAGCACGGAGGACGCTCCCATCCTCAGGGGGCTTTGGCGGCAGGGCCGGGGCTGACCCAACTCTCTCGGTCCCTACAGGTGCGGTGCCCTGGAGCCATGGGCCGAGAGAGCCGGTACCCAGCACCCTGCAGCGGGCGACACTGAGCTGAGGCGGCCGGCGGGGGCCATGGGCGTCCGGGTCCAGCGGGCAGGCCTGGCAGCGGGCAGGGGGCTGTAGGGCCGGGTGGCGGGCGGCATGCCCAGCAGACCCCCGCCCGCCTCCCGCCCAGTGTCCCCTCTCCGCAGTGGCACGGGATGAGGCCGCCCGCTGCCCCGGGCAGCTCCGGGGACAGCTCAGGGCTCTGGCCCCCCATGCTCGGCCCCCCTCAGCCTGCCGGGCCCTGAGCCATGGTCAGCCGGGAGCCCCAGCCCGGCCCGGCCCCCACCGGCGAGGGCGGCCAGGAGAAAGCCATGACGGTGCGCTCGGTGCTGCTCAACCGCGACTCGCCCGCCGCTGAGAGCCGCCTCAAGCGCCGGCGCAACCGCACGCACCAGGTCCGCTTCAAGGACCTGGTGGAGGGCAGTGGGGAGCCCGCAGCTGCCCCCGGCCCCAACACCCCTCGTGCCTCGCCGCCCCCCAGGGACCCCCCTGAGCCGGTGGCTCTCTGTGCCTCGCGGCGGAGCTGGCCCCAGGCCCAGCCGGGCTCGCTGACGCTGCCCATACCCAGGAAGGTCTGCATGAACACCGCCATCCAGACCTCCCCGAGCCTCCACAAGCCCTTCCCGGCCTCCCAGCCTCGCAGCAAAAGCGTCTGCGATGTGGCCGGGGATGCGGGGAGCACCCGGTGCTCGGGGGGAGCCGTGCCCACCGGTTTCAGCCGCGCTGTGCCCTCGCGGGTACCCGGCAGCCTCCCCACGCGTGACGGTGCCGCAGCCCTCCCCCAGCACGCAACGGTGTGCCATGTGCCACCGCCACCACCCAGGGATCCCTGTCCCCCTTATCCAGGTGCAGCCGGGTGCCCTGCTGCCCGCTGCGCCTCCGAGCTCTGCCCACTGCCCCGTGCTCTGCTCCACGGGAACCCCGGGGGCAGCCGTGGAACCGTCCCCCGCCCAGCGTCCGTGCCCTGCGGCCAACCCTGGCCGCCCACTGAGCCACGGGGGCTCGGCCGGAGCGACTCGGAGCGGATCCTGCCCCGCGGGCACCCATTGTCCCAGCCCTCCCAGCACACTGACAGACACGGCTTCCACCAGCCAGCTCAGGGCAGCAGCCCGCGGGACCCCCCACCACCCCAGCACCAGCTCTGCCGCACGCCCTGGGGGGTGCCCTGCTGCACCTTGCCAGCCCCCATTCCCCTATCCCCGGGCTGGCACATCTCTGCCGCTGCTGCACCAGAGAAGACACCAGCTGTACTCTGCCATCTGGACCCCCATGACACCGGCAGACGGATACACACCGCCGAGCCGGGGCACAGCTGGGCAGGACCAGAGGGGCCCGAGGATCTTCAGCCCCCAGCCCCACAGGACCCCGGCATGGGGACACAGCCAGCCAGGCAAGCACTGGAGGTCCCCCAGCACAGCCAGCCCTGTCTCACCGCTGGGCAGTCAGAGACACTGCGCCACATCCAGGACCTTCTACAGCTGGTGGTGGTGACCAAAGGACCATTGGGACCACCAGCAGGGGACAAGGACACCCAGACATCTCAGGGAGAGGGTCGCCGGGGGCCTGGGGAGCGGGGGGACCTACAGTCCCAGCTGCAGTCCCTGGAAGGGGTGCTGGAGACCAGCCAACAAACCATCCGTGTGCTGCTGGACGTCATCCAGGACCTGGAGAAGAAGGAGGCCCAGCGGGATGGGTGAGCAAACAGGAATGGAAGTGGGGATGTGGGGCTGATGTCCCTGAGGGGACTGTGCATGGAGGATGGGGAACGTGGGAAGAGACATGCCAGAGATTTGGGTGTCTCTGTTTCCTGGACACATTTCCTCTGAGAAACTCAGTACAAAACCATATTCATTATAGAGCTAGAGGCTTTAGGCTGGAAGAGACCTTAAATCTCATCCAGTGCCACCCCCTGCCATGGTCAGGGACACCTCCCCCCAGTCCAGGTTGCTCCAAGCCCCATCCAACCTTCAACACTACCAGGGATGGGGCAGCCACAGCTTCTCTGGGCAGCCTGGGCCAAAAGAATTTCTCCCTCACATCTCTCCATCTCCCCTCTTGCAGCTGGAAACCCTTGCCCCTCTTCCCATCACTCCAAAGGCCCTTGACCAAAGTCCCTCTCCAGCTTTCCTGGAGCCCCTTCTGGGACAGGAAGGCTGATATGAGGTTGATTAATAAAGATAACAAAGCCCATGTTGGCTGCACTGCTTATGGCTGGCATTTCAGGTCCAGCTGTGCTGTCAGTAGGGACAGTGGGGGCACTGGGATGGGAGAGCTCGTTAGCTTGACAGCTAGTTAGTTTGGTCTCAAATTAACTGGCAGGGGTCTAGCCTGCCAGGGACACTGAAGTTGGTGGCAATATTGGTATGTTTGATGTGGCAGACAGGAGGAGGTCTGTGCCTGCCAGGTGGGCAGTTCCTAGTGGTCCTGGTCCTGCCGCCTGCATGCATGTTTGTTTTATCTAAAACAAGTGACCACTAATTACCTTACTCCTATCAGGGCTGCCAGAGGTGGCCTGGATCCCAGAGAGGTGACAGCAAAAGCTGTCTGAGAAGTGACCCCTTGCCTGGCTGCTGCTTTTTGGTGTACCTGTAGACCCATGGCTGTGCCAAGCCTCGTCCCTGTGGGCTATGGTGAGGGTATGTGCAGAGTGGTGCCTGTTGAGAGCAGGTTTGCTCTCATGGTCAGAATTAGGTTTCTCTGCTTGGGCAGCTGATTTAGCTTCACTGCAGGCAGCTTAAATAAGATCTCAGCTCTGTATACTGACGCAGTCAAAGGAGAAAACAAATGCCCAGAGACATGAGGAATGGGAGAAGAAATCACATAAAAAATTATCCTGATGCTGAGGAACAACGTGGCCTCATTTGCTGCAGGTCAGTGTTCTGCAGGCTCTTGGTGGCACCAGATCAGTGCCACCAGCCCCAGTGCCACTCACTGTGGAACATGTCCTCCAGAGTCCAGGTGTCTCCCACTGATAACATCCCACACCGACCAACCTCAGAATTAGCTTCTGTTGTGGTGGAAGGGTGCAGTTTATACATCACACACAGAGTTAGACATACGTTATATATAAATATATATATATATATATGGTATCATGGTCTAATTTATGTGCTGAGTATAATCCCAATTGTAATATATAATTTGGTGCATTAAAAGACCTAGTTTTTGAGGGCTGAGAACAACCATGATCAAGGTCAAGCATTAGGAGGCAGATTTAAAGAGGAAACTGTGACTGCTATGTGGGATGGGGGGGCTCAGCTGCCCCCCAGAGATACAGCCATCCCTGCCGAGGAGGGACCATGGGGGCTTGGGGACAGAGTCCTCAAGGGTCATCCAAAGCATTTCACGGGGCCCTTCTCATACAGCTCTGGGAGCATCAGAGTCAGGGCAGCACTGGGGAGAACCCACCTGTGGTGCTGGGGTCTGTGGGCAGACCCCCAGCTAAGCGGTGGCCTGGGTTGGCCATGGGCATGGGGTGCAGCTCCAGGATGGAGATGGAAGAAGATGTGCAGACTTCAGGGCTTCTGCTGTGCCCAGTCTCTGACTTACAACCACTAGGGAAATCTGTGCATCTGAGAGGCACACTTGGCCTGGCATGAAACGGCATCTCTGAGGGGGAGAGATGGGGAGATCCATGGAGGAGCTGGGACTCCAGGGAGGAGAGGAGCTGGGGTCCCAGGGAAGAGAAGAGATGGATCCCGGAGAAGAGAGCAGCTGAGTGTCATCTCCTGATTATTGGAGCATGAACTCGAGATGCAGATGAGAGTTCTGGGAGGGCTGGGAAGGCAAAGTGTGGCTCATGGCCCTTTTGCTGTGTCACAGGCGACACTCATACCGGACGGGACAAGACATTGCCAACTGCGGGACCTGCCGGGACTGTGCCTGCATCATCTACAGGTGAGGGACCACCTGCAGACGCTGGGACTGCTTTACTCCCTCAGTTTTGGGGAAAGGTGCCTTATGCCCCCCCTGGTGCAGCGGTGACATGGCCAGGGTTGTGTCAGCCCTTGGGGAGGGGGCAGTTGGTGTTTCTCCCACCACATCTGCACAGCAGCACTGCCTCCATCTCTTGGTCATGGCTGATTTACACCCCCGCTCCTCTGCTGGGGCTTGGGGGGCACTTCAGCACTAATTGGGTCTGATGAGCCTGTCGCCAAGCAGCTCTACGGTGGGGAGAGATGTCACATCTGGGGGAGGTGGCTCTCTGTAAGTGCCAGGCTCCCACTGGGGACTCCCTCTGGGCTCTGCTGCCATCCGCATGATGGGAAGAGGCTCCAGTGGGACACAGGGAGTGGGGGCAGCACTGAATGCATGGGGTCCCAGAAGCTGGGGTGCCAGCCCTGAGGAGCAGACTTGCCCACCTGTTTCCTAGGACCCCAGGCTGTGCACCTGGAAACCGCTCTCTGCTTTGGGGCTGGAGAGCTGGGGTCCCTCCGCAGGCTGCGTGGGGGCGTGCTACAGCTCACTCCTTTGGCTGTGAACAATCAGTGTCCTCACAGGGTGAGGTGATGGGAAGTGACAAGAGGTGATGGGAGGTGACAGGAGGTGTTAGCATGCCGCGTGGGGCTCATGAGGTGATGGTGATCCCCCTGTATGGGGTGGCTGTGCCATGTGCGTGGTCCTGGGCATACACAGCAGCACCTCACTGATCTGATGGGATGTGGCTGTTCCAGCCAGGAGGTGGCACGGCACGTGGCCACCCCATGCTGTGGGTGCTGCGGGGACACTATGGGCTCCAGCACCAGAAGGAAACCTGCAGATTGCGCTGAGGGGCACAGCCCCCATTACCCACCCAGACCCAGGGCCATGTGCAGCTTTGCTCACACATCCACATTGCACCGCAGGGTCCTGCATGAGCCCCTGCCTTTCCCTGGTGTCAGCTGTCCACTCCAGCTGCAGGATGATGGCCACCAAGGCCAGGCTGGTCCCCTGCCATGTCTGCTACCCTGTGTCGCAGCCTCGGGAACACAGCAGGGCCCAGGTTCCTGGAGGTACATCCTGAGGACGTGCGAAGAACTGAGCTCCCTGTGGACATGTGGGAACCTGAGCTCCCCAGGGTTCTCTGGGCAGGGCACAAGGGTGGCAGATGGGGGGCGGGGGGGTGCAGGCAATGGCCTCTAACGCTGTCCCCTTTGTCCCCTTGCCCGCAGTGTGGAGCACGATTTCCGGCAGCAGGAGGGACGCTTCCAGCAGGTGCTGAGCCACATCGAGGGTGACATGACACCCAGCTCCCCCATGGCAGAAGCTGTTCCCCAGCCCCGGCAGGAGCTGTCGCCAGTGACAAAGCTACCTGCCAAGCTGGATGCCAAGAAATCCAGACGCAAATGCTTCTGGTTCCTGTGAGCCAGCAGTGCCCAGCAGGCCAGGCGCGCGGGGGCACCACCCCAGCACTGACCCTCTGCCCACATCTCCTTCCTCCTCTCCCTCCCTCTGACGGTAGGGTTTGGGTAGCACCAGCTTTTATATTTTTAACCGTTCAGTTTGATCTATTGAAGCCCCTGTGTAAATAAGGCAAGGGGAGCAATGGCTGTATTTAATGAGAATTCAATAAATTCTACGGAGACACTATTTTTGTTACATCCTCTCCCACCTGTGCACTTCTGTTCTGAATGAGGAGAGTCTACTGGGAGCTGTGGTGCAGTGAGTAGGGAGCAGCAACACTCGTGTCTCAGCACCTCAGTGGGAGTAAGCCCAGCATCCAGGATGCTTCCAAACCAGGGCAGCCTCATCCTCAGAGAGCACAGAATATCAAATTATCCAGTCGTGGTGGAATTGCTTGGATTAGAAAAGTCCTTTAAGATCATTGAGTCTAACTGTTATCCCAGCACTGCCAAGGCCACCACTGCCCCATGTCACTCAGCACCACATCTCCACAGCTTTGAAACCCCTCCAGGGATGGGGACTCCACCCCTGCCCTGGGCAGACTGGGCCAGGGTCTGACAACCCTTTCTAGGGAATAATTGCTCCCAGTCTCCAGTCTATCTTGGCGATTGTAGCAAGGATAAATCTCCTGACCTGCCTGCCAGCTTTATTGCTTTGGTACAGTTAGGCCTTGAGAGAGAAGATCAAAGAACAAGATAGTAAACTGCTGGCGTAGCCCAAGGAGGCTCATCTAAAGGGCTGAGCTTCCACTCTGTCTCCCAAACCTTCTCCAACATGGCATGACACAGCACACCACGCCCTCCCACCTGCTCTTGGTATGTCACCCTTTGGGGGGTCACCGGGTCCAGCTGCTGGGTCCATGGTGGACACAGCCCCAACTTCCTGCACCTCCAGCCCCCCGCTGCCTGCTGCTCCAGCCCCCTCTGGCAGAGCTCCCTGCAGTGTCCTGCTGGGTCCTCACTAGCACCAAGGAGCAGCACCAGTGACCCCAGCACAGGCCCCCAGATTGGTCATGTTGCCTCCCACATCACCCAAAGGCAGCCATGGGACACAGCACAGCCCCTGCTCTGGCACAGCAGTGGTGGTGGTGGTGATGGGACTTAGAACTGTAGGGCCTTCTCCCAGCCCAGGAAGATCACCCTCCAGTTGACAGTGTGCAGCAGCTGCTCCAGGACTAGCTGGATGTGCTTCTTCACCTGCACCTGCAGGACAAGAGGGGTCATGGGCATGCCTGAGCACTGCCTGCCACAGGGACAGGATAGGGGCACTGGTGACAGCACCGTCACCCCAGCCAACAGGGACCATTCCTGTGGCACAGAGCTAGCACATGGTCCCCAGCCTTACAGACACCAGTGCCAAATGCCATCAGCCCCGTGGCACCGCCGTAATTACTGCAGCTCACCAAAAATAACATATGAGGATGCAAAGTGTTTGCAGTGTCAGGATGGCTGGGGACAACTGGGGACAGTTCTGTCCTCACTAGCCAGAGCTGTCCTGTCCCCCAGAGCAGTCCATGCCACAGACAAAGGTAGGTTTCATGTCACATGAGGCTGTAACAAGAGAAGTGTCCTCACCCAGAAGCATCCCAACTGTCCTCTTCTTAGAGGCTGTTTTAGGTTTAAAATTTAAGGCCAAATCCAGACATTTCACCCACAATTTCTAAGCTTTTCCTCCTGTTGCTGGGGCTTCTCAGTGTGGGGGGACAGGGGACATTGTGGGGTTTGTGTCACCACAGTGAGAGGCAGATAAACCCTGGGGGATCTTCAGAAGGTCTTGGCACCTTCCCACCACCCAAGTAGTACCAAAGGCCCCAGAGCAGTACTCACCAGCTCCACATCCCCACAGTCCTTGTGCTGTTCCCTGCCCGTGCCCCGCTATGCTCGCAGCTCCTCCTCTTGCTGCAACAAACAGCGCTCCAGGAAATGGGGCTGGTGTCCAGTAAGGATGTCCCTATCACACCAGAGAGTACCCCAGGACACTGCCCACTGCCTTCACCCTGCCCTCACCTTCTCCTGGCCCTGCAGAGCCACTAGGTCCATGCTGTCCCTTGGCTTGGAGGCCCTCTCCTCACTTGCAGGGACTCACTAGAGACCAGCTGAGGTGGAAATTGAAAGGCTTGTACCCTCCCCACAGTTTGAGCACGGTCCCACTTGGATGGTGGCCAGCAGGTTCCCGATGAAGTCCCGCAGCAAGACACTGACAGCCAGGCAAGAGGGTGGAATGACTGTCAAAGAAGGGGCTTGTGAGAACCTTGCAGGCTTTGCAGACCCCTGCCTCAGCACCCCCCTCCCTCCTGCAGAAGACCTCCCAGGTTCTGACTGCCCTGGGTTCAGGTCAGGACTCTGGGGAGGGGGCAGAGCCAGGCAGGACAGTTCCACCACGCAGAGTCCCAAGGCCACCCCTGCCCAGCACAGATAGGGTACAAACACCTGGATTGAACCCCCCTGAGCTCCCAACTCAGCCCCCACCTGAAGCTCAGGACCCCAGGCCCTCCACCTGCCCTGGCAGCCTGTCTCCACTGGCAGCCCTGAGACCAGGGGGTCACAGCAGGGTAGCAGTGAGGACAGAGGTGGCGTAACACCAAAGTGGAGCTGGGAGTGATGGGACCCTACCCCAGCAAGGAGGAGTCAAAAATGCCAAAGACATCTGGAGAATGGAGGGGACGTACTTCAGGGCTGCTCTCTGTGCTGCCTGCACCATCCCTCCAGCCCTGCCTCGTGCTCATGGGCAGGACAGACAGACAGACAGATGCGCAAGAGACCAGTCCCTGGTGCCACTTCACCTGGGTTTGAAAAGCACCTGGACAAACTCACTCTGGACTCATCCCTGGAGCACAGGGAATGCATGGATGGTGCGTGCAGGACATCAAGTGCTGGGGCAGCCCTTGGAGGGATGCTGTGTGAATCTTCAGATTCTCCAGGTACAATTAAAAACTCCATCCCCAGAGTCAGCTTCCACCCACCACACCCACCTGGAGTGTTCCCTCACCTTTGGCAAATCAGGAAATACACAGAGACATCTGAGCCCAGAGCACATTGCCCATCCCAGCACAACAGCTCTCCATTTGTAATAACTTTTTTCTTTTTTTTTTTTAAGAGAAGATATGTATTAAGGAGATTAAAAATAGTTATTATAATAAAGTTACACAATGCTAATTTTAAATCAGAACACTATCAAGTCACACAGTTGTTCGTCTTGCCTATTATGTCAGTTATCTTAGCCAGTCACATTTGTAACTTCAAAAAAGTAACAGCTAAATTTGATTTCTTTTCATTAAACTGCATGCTTAGTAAAGCTGGGCTGGATAACACTAATCATGCTACCATCTTCCACTTGGGATGGATGGCATCCTCCCCATGAGCCCGCTGGGACCAGTGGTCAGTCTCCCTGCTCCACAGTCACATAGCATTCACATTTGGAAAAAAGTGCTACCAGACAACTTTTCCCATTCCTCAGGTGCGGGGACAGCCCGGGGCTCCAGAGGGAAGAGCCTAAAGACTCTCAGCCTCTTCTCCTCAGCTCCAAATACTCAAAACAGTACAAAATCCCCCATACTAAAGCTTCCAGGCAGAGAACTGGCTGTCCCCATAGCAAGGTGGCCTCGCAGAGGTGTCACTGCCTTAGGCTGATGAATTACTGCGGCTTTAAGGACAAGAGGAGCTGCAGAGACCAGGTCAGCCTCCAGCACATCTCCTGGGTCCCACTGTCAGGAGCTGGTCCTCGCAGAGGCCAGGGGGCTGTGAGTTCTGCAAAGCAGCTCCAGAGCCCACTCAGTGAACAAGAAAATAAAGTTCTGCCCTTGCAGCACCTGCTCAAGATGTTCAGGAGACACCATTGGGTCTGGATACAGCAGGACCTGGTGGCTGGGCTGAAGCAGAACTAGTACAGGACACAGCAAAGGAACAGTGGCCAGGGTGACCAAGGACCAGGACACCAGGGAGGCCATGGGACCCTCCAGATGAGAAAGCAGTGGCCATAGCGGGCAATGCCAAAGGCCACCACAGAGCATGGCCCCAGCACCCAGACCTGCTGAACACTTGAATCTCCAAGGGAGAGCTCGGGGCCTCCCAAGGGAGACATTTCCCTTGAAGTGAACAGCACATGCAGAGAGCTTCAAGCCCTCCTGCAAAGTGAGAGGCACCAGAGCAGCTGTTTGCATCAGGCAAGGCAGCGAGACCCTGCTGCAGGCCCTGGCTGCTTCCCAGGGAAACCATGGGCAGCATCAGAAAACCCATCAGCAGCAACGGGCAATTCCCAGCCCCAGATCTGCCTGCACCATCCCTGCCCTGCAGCAGACCCTGCCCCACCATGGGGGTCTCGTGGCTTCTCTTCACTGTCCCCACGGCAGCTGTGGGGGTGGCAGCCCCGGTGCTGCCCAGAGACCATCATCCCTCCACCCCAGGCGGCCTCTCTGCTCCGGGTGAGTTACAAAATGATTTTCTGCAGAGCGGAAGGTGCTGAGCGGTGCAGAAACCGCAGCTGTGGGTGTGCAGAGCCGCAAGGCTGCAGCACTGCAGTGGGGGCTCCGGAGCAGCAGCACAACCACGGAAATTAAAATAACCTTCAGTACTGAGGTGGGAGCAGGGACAGGAAGGGACAGCCCCCTCCTTGCCAGGTGGACAGCCAGATTGTTGGTGTTCAAACTACTTTTGAAAAAAATTAAATTAGTTTATAAGGGATTGTCTAAGACTGGCATGAAATAACGCAACAGAAGAGCAGGGGTTGCCAGCTGCCCCAGGCCACCATGTGTCCCAGCCTGCACACATACTGTGCACAGTGTGGGGGTTCCCTCTGACCCCACCCCAGCCCCCACCCCCGTCTGTGCAGAGTTCCGCAGGCAAGGTGACTGGTGTCACCCCCCCATGGGGACAGCCAGGGCCACCCCTGCATGGCACAGCTAGTGTCACCCCCCCATGGGGACAGCCAGGGCCACCCCTGCACGGCACAGGCAGCCCCCCTGACTCTATTTCGCCCCACCAGAGCTGAGCCCCCACCCCACCATACCTGGGAGAGCAACATGGGTCCCACCAGCGGGACTTCATCAGCTGGTTCAGGCAGAGGAAGAACTGCTGCAGCGAGCACTGGAACTTGGCTGTCTCCTTCCCCTCGTAGAGCCTGCAACAGCCAGAGTCAACCACAGCCACCCTATGGCCACCCCACTGACACCATGCCTGCTGGGGCCTCTCCTGACACCCCCATTAATTACAGTTGAGGCACAGGCAAGCCACGTGGTGACAAGGAGCATATTCGGGAGCACTTCAACACTGTCGGTGCCAGCCAAAAAGAAGAAGTGGCCGCAGGGACTGGTAGGGAGCAGGTGGTGAGGGACACCATGTCACCACACTGTCACCATGTCCACCTTACCCCACTGAGTTGCATGAGCACCATGGGTGTTCTGAGGGGTATGGGGGTCACCATGGCCAGCATGGGGGACAGGAGAGGTCCTTGAAGCCAGGAAGGATGCAGAGAGCTTTGGGGGGCTCTACCCTGGTGTGGTGCACAAGGTAACAAAGGGGGATGTGGCATGGTGGCTCCTGGGAACAACCAGTGCCAGGATCCATCACTGCCCACTGGTGTCCAGACCTGCTGAAAACTGGGGAGCCCCTTCCCCACACAGAGCTGCTGGGGGGCTGATGCAATGAGCCCCCCACCAGCCATCACCCTCATCATCCTCCTGCAAGCTGCTGGAGCCTCTCAGCTAGCTCCAGTGGTGCTTCACATAATCCAATAGATCCAGCAATCTGCAGTAACTTATTACAATTACAATCTAATTTCTTTAAATTACAGACTGTGTACAAATTGTAGCACCGTTTAAAGTATTTAGAATATCTGAGGAGCCTGTGTTACTGCGCTGTTCAGATTGCCAAGATAAAGAGAAGATGAATGAAAACGCTAAATGTCTTCAGGGATGTCTCCATTCCAACTCCAACTAATTCATGGGGCTGTTTGCAAATGCTGCAGATAATTCATTTTCTCTGCCAGAAGTTCTCTAAACTAGGGTTTTGCTCTGGTTTCCATTTGTGAGGAGGAGGTAGATCCTTCAGCCAGAGCACCCTGAGCCCAGGAGCAGCCAGGTCCAGGGCCTGGGGCCGGTGGGCAAGGGGAGAGGGACAGGGGGGACAGAGGACATCAGTGGATGGCATCAGTGGACTCTAGGGATAGAGCAGGGCGAAGTGAGGTCTGAAGAATGTTGGCAACCTGACAGAGCTCACCATGAGCAGAGCGCAGGCGACATAGACAAGTGTCCTAGTACCCAGGCACAGCATTTGGGATGGAGAGTGGCATCCAGACCCACTCCCTAGACACCCCTGCCACTCTGGCTTTCCCAGCACAGGCTGGTGCCCACTGTGGGCAGAGAGTCATCACCTCCCACCACTCCTGTGGGACATGTTGGCTTTCAGTACCAGGTACATGGAACATAAGAGGAACAGAACTTGGTTTTTCTGGTAACTGTCAGTCGTGTTTCCAGTTTTCCATTCAGCTCAGCAGCTCTCCCCACTCACCCACACCTGCCCAGCTCAGCCCTGTTTGCCCTGTCCCACAGAGCAGGAGTAAACAACCAGGTCCCAGGGGGACCCTGGAAGTACCAGGGAGCACTTTGACCTCATCCTCATCAGCAACAAGGAGACATGGAGGCTTCCAGCCCTTTACACCACTTATGACAGAGGGTTTGGGTCAGAAGGGTCCTTCAAAGCTCACCCAGTGCCACTGGACACCTCCTACCAGCCCATGGTGCTCCAAGCCCCATCCAACCTTCAACACTACCAGGGATGGGGCAGCCACAGCTTCTGGGGGTAACTTGGGCCAGGGGCTCAGCACCCTCACATCAGAGAATTTCTTCCCAGTGTCTCATTTCAATCTCCCCTCTTTCAGTTTAAAGTCATTGTCCCCTGTCCCATTAGAAGTTGTGCTGAGCAGGAACCAACAGCGGAGCCAGAACTCAGGAAGCTCTGACCCAGGCAACCCATGGCTGCTGTGCCAAAGTCAATCCCGCCCTGCACTGAGGCCTCAACCAGGAACAATTAGCAGCAATTAGCCTGACAGACAGCAAACCACCATCGCCGGCACCTGGATGGGTTGAATCCACCACCAGTACTTACTGGGAGAAGAGGTGCTGGGTACAGACAATGAACTTGAAGACGTATTCCAGGGCCTTGATGTGTGCAGGAGGGGCTTTCAGGGCTCCCGACACCCTGCCAGCTCCACGTACTGCATCAGCACCGAGAGCAACTTCCTGTGGATGGGGACAAGGATGGGGACACATGTGTCCAGGGTTGAGAGGGCTTCCCCATCCTCAGGCCAGCAGCCTTCAGGGCAGCCACTGAGCTGGGCATTCATCCTTGGCCCCCCCTGCACCCACTGCTCTGTCCCCATCCCTCCCTGTGCCATGGCCACTGGGTACCCACTTGTAGGTGAGCGTGGCACTGAAGTGCTGGCAGATGTAAGCCTCCAGGACAGTGCTGAAATACTGGAACTTCCTATCAGCCACCAGCCCCACTATGAAAACCTGAGGGGAGCAGTAGCGCACATCTGGGAGCAGGCAGCAGCATGGCTCATCTGGTGGGCTCAGGGAGCCCCAGCCCACCCCAGCCTCAGCTCAGGCCGTCCTGCCAGGCTCAGTATGGGGCAGGAGAGCCCCAACACAGGGGCCAGATCCTGGGGACAGCAGAGTTGGTGTGGGGACAGTGAGGTAGCAGGGGGAAATGGTGGCCACGCTTATGTTGCGTGGGCTGCAACTAACTTCTGGTTAGTCCTGCCGCTATTGCTGGTCCTGAGGACAGCGACAGCTCTGTCTGATTGAGGTAGCCCTGGCTTGGACCCAGGAGTGTAGGACGGACCCTGCAGACACACTGCCCCCGAGGGTCCCTATGGGACACTGCATGTGCCCAGCCCTGGCAAGGGCCAACTCATACAGCAACACTCCCAGACCCCACAGGATTCGCTGGGACCCCTCGTGCTGGCCTCAGCACAGCTCGTAGCAACATGAACCCTGAGGTTCTTTGGGATCCCTCCTGTCACCCAGCCCTCCACACCAAGATCCTAACTCAGCCTAGACCCCCACGTCGGGCCGAAGCAGAGGTGATGGAGGGACCGGAGAAGCCCAAGGCAAGGGAGCGGGGAGGTGGGCGAGCCCCTGGGATAGGTGGGTAGGGGAAGCCGGGAGGTGGTCGAGAGCGTTTCGGGTCCCGAGTCCAGAGAGATGGAAGGGACACCGGGATCATCACCGCTCGGTCTGGGAGCTCCATCTGCCGGCACCCACCGGCCGCACACGGGGAGCCGCCGGGACTGTATGCAGGATCCCAGTACGGGATGTTCGGCGCCTGTACGGGATGCCTGGCACGGTCACGAAATAGTCGGCACCGGGACGCCCAGCGCCGGTATGCGATATACGATACTGGGTATGTTCCGCACTGGTACGAAGCGGTCGGCACGGGACTGCCCGGCACGAGACGCCTCAGCGCCCATACAGGATGTCGGCAAGCTGTGGCTGCAGCCGCTCACAACACCCGGCACCGGAGCGTACCGTGCGGCCATGGAACAGCGGGCCGGCCCGGGGATGAGGCGGGCTGCCGAGCACGGTCCAGGCCGGGACATGGACCGGAGCCCGGTCCGGGAACGCTGCCGGGGCGAGGTCTCCTTTGCCGGTGCCGGGCTCTGTGCGGCTGCTCCGGTCAGACACGGTGAGGGTCCGGGAGTTGGGAGGTTCGGGAGTCCCTCCCGGTACCCGCCACGCAGGCAGAGCCACCCTGGCAACGGGGCCGCGAGACGGGAGGGGAGGGAAGGGGGGGGAACGCCCCGCGGCGCTGATTGGCTGACGCAGCGGGGCCACGTGACAGCGCAGCAATCACCTGACTGCTCCCGGCAGGGCCCGAGGTGGTGGCGGTGTGCGCAGGTGAGCGGCGAGCTCCGAGCCGCACGGGCCAGAACCGGAACCGGGGCCAGAACTAAGGGGGGAGAGGTGGGGACCAGGCCCTGGCACTGGCCCGTTCGGTGCGGTCCAGTCCGATCCCGTGCCGGTGCGCAGGTGTGCAGGGTCCGGTCCGGTCCGATCCGATCCGGTCCGTGCCGGTGCCCCCCTGGCCCTTACGGCCCGGGGCTGCCCGGCCGCCTCCGCCCCACGCCTTCTGGCCCGGGCCCCTCTACGGAGGTCGCTTGCGCCCCGCTCGGATCTGTCGGGATCGCCCTGTCGCTCGGTCTGGGCTGGTTCCCCTGGTCCCGTGACAGCAGGTTCCCCAGTCCCCTGCCTGTCCCCCAGACAGCTCCCCCGGTGTCCTGCCTGTCCCTCCCGGTCCCTTGCCTGTCCCTGTCCCCCATGGTGGGCCAGGCCGGGCTGTGGGTAAGGAGTGGGCAAGCGCCGGGATCCCCCGGTTCTGCTGCGACCCAACTCCACTTCCCACCTGCCCTCACAGCTCCGGTGGTTGTGTCCCTGCCATGGCGGGCAGCGGGGCCCCCGGCTCCCCGTCCCGGCAGAACGGGCCTGACTCAGGGCTGGAGGAGGAAGAAGAGGAGGAGGACCCGACCCTGGGCTGCGATGGAGACCTGGAGGTGAACCCCTACGACGGGCTGCCCTTCTCCTCCCGGTACTACGAGCTGCTGCGGCAGCGCCGGGAGCTGCCAGTCTGGACCACCAAGTACAGCTTCATGGAGCACCTGGAAGGCAACAGCGGCATCGTCCTGGTGTCTGGGCCTCCTGGCACCGGCAAGAGCACCCAGGTGAGCAGGGGGATGTGCCAGGGACACCAGCAGTCCCACGGGCATGTGGGAGCAGTGGGGCTGTCATGGGGCAGGGCCAGCGCAGAGCTGGGGCGTTATGTGCCAGGATGTGCCAGGGCAGGCACCGGGCCCCGGGCAAGGCCTGGCACGAGCCGGGGGCTGCTGGCTGCTGTGCGGCACAGAGCGGCAGGCAGGCACCGGGACCAGGAGGCAGCTGGGCCTGGGGCTGGGCCGGGTGTGTGGGGCATGGGTGGGCATGCTGCATGGTGACAGCAGGTCCAGGGACCCTGGCAGCCCTGCCACAACACCCGGAGACATCATCAGGCAGACTTTGACCGGGGGAGGGATCTGGGGTGGCCAGCGTGGACCGGGTCACCTCCTGGCAGCTGCCGGCTCTGCAGCTACCGGGGTGTTGGCCATGGGCTTGGGGCTGTATGCCCAAACCACCCTCTCAAACACAACCCGACTGCAGTGAAGCCTGAGTTTGGCCATAGTTCCACCCAACATGCTCAGGGACGGGTTTGGGGAATGAAGCCCTGGTGCAGGTGCTGGCCTGGTGTCCCCAAGGCTAGGTTGCTCTGGGTGTGGGTACCTGCCCACAGTTTCTGCAGGGCCTGGGACCACAAGTTTGGGGAATCTGGCTTGAATATGATCCTGCACGTTGGTGCCCTGGCACCCCTCAAACACCATGGCTGTGCAGTCCCAGGCCCTGTCCCCTGTCCCTGCAGATCCCGCAGTGGTGTGCCGAGTACGCCCTGTCCCTGCAGTTTGTCCACGGGCTGGTGGCCTGCACCCAGCCCCACAGCTTGGCTGCCCTTAGCCTCTCCCTACGCGTGGCCGATGAGATGGACCTCAACCTGGGCCACGAGGTCGGCTACTGCGTCCCCCATGAAGACTGCTGCACCACGGAGACCATTCTCAGGTAAGGGGGTGGGCGGGGGCCCCCAAGGGCTGGCTGTGCCAGCAGAGCCCCTCGCATCACACTCTAATCCCGCTGAGCTGCCGGCCCCAGCATTATCTCTTAATCCAGCCTGGCCTCGTTGGAGCTGCTCCCAGGGCTGCAGAGGGGGCTACTGTGGTTGGGGGGGTGAGGTGTTTGGAGATGGTCCCGGGGCTGCAGCCAGGTTTTCCCCCCACACTGAGGGGGTTTGGTTGGCACAGGTTCTGCTCGGACGAGATGCTGCTGCGGGAGATGACGTCAGACCCGCTGCTGCGGCAGTATGGGGTGGTGGTGCTGGACGAGGTGCAGGAGCGGACGGTGCCCACCGACGTGCTGCTAGGGCTGCTGAAGGACGTGCTGCGCCAGCGCCCGCCCCTCAAGGTGGTAGTGGTCACCTCACTGGCCATGGAGGAGCAGCTCCGTGCCTTCTGTGAGGACCCCCCCGTGGTGCGGGTGCCAGGGCCTGGGCCCCCTCCCCAACTGCTCTACAGGGACCTGCCAGCCCGTGGCCACGTGGCAGCCGCTTGCCAGGCTGTGTTGGACATCCACCGGCGGCAGGAGCCCGGACATGTCCTGCTCTTCCTGGCCAGCGAGCAGGTAGGCTACAGGCATAGCTACTGGGGGGGAATGTCAAAGGTTTGGGGGTCCCTGTCAGCTGTGTGCAGGGAGCCCTGGGGTTAGCAGGGACTGGGGCTCCCTGCTGAGGGGATGTGGGCACCGTGGGGTCCAGGGGCTTTTATCCCAGGGCACCAGGAGGCAGCTACAGGACTCTGGGCATCACATGTGTCCCCTGTCTGTCCCCACAGGAGATCACCGAATGCTGCCGAGCCATCCAGACTGAGGCCATGGCACTGAACCCTGGGTTGGGCCCACTGCTGGTGCTGCCCCTGCACCCTGGAGTGGGACGGGCAGCACAGAGGGTATATGAGGGGCCAGAGGAGAGCAGCCGGGGTCGGCGGGTGGTTGTCACCCACTGGCTGGGGGACTCATCCTTCTCGATGGGGACTGTGCGCTTTGTCATCGACGCGGGGATGGAGCTGCGCAGCGTGAGTGGGGTGGGGAGCGGGGACAAGTCACGGGGGGGGAAGTGGTGGTCTGCAGGGTCTGTTTGGGGTGCCCCGAGCCTGGGGTCACGGGGTGGGGGTCTGGTCTGGGGGTGCCCCCTCTGACACTGCACCTGCAGGTCTACAACCCCCGCATCCGGGCAGAATCCCAGGTGCTGCGACCCATCAGCCAGAGCCAGGCCGAGTCCCGCATGCAGCGAGCTGCAGGCAGCCCCCCAGGTGATAACCTCACCCTGGTGTCCCTGAAACTTTTACCCTACCCTGCCAGGCCCCTGCCTGTGCCTGCTTCTCTGTCTCTGGACACTGTCCCTGCCACCACAGTGGCTCACAACCCATCTCCAGCAGGTACCTGCTTGCGCCTCTACTCTGAGGCTTTCTATGAGCAGCGGCTGCCCCCCAGCCCCGTGCCCCACGTCAGTGAGACCAGCCTCAGCCGGCTCGTCCTGCTGCTGAAGCGCCTGGACATCGCTGACATGGGACAGTGTGACTTCCTCGACCGCCCAGGTGGTGCCTGTGGGGGCCCAGGGGGCCAGGCATGGCATGGGGGGGTAAGGGAGTAGCTGGAGCCTGGCTGTGGCTGTCCCTACGGTTGGGGTTGTCACTAGAAAGGGGCTGGAGGTTCTGGTGGGGGCAGGAGAAGGTTGGCAGGGCCAGCAGCCAGCTGATGTCCTGCCCCAGCCCCTGAGTCGCTGATGCAAGCATTGGAGGACCTGGACTACCTGGCAGCCCTGGATGATGACGGAAACCTCTCAGAGGTGGGGATCATCATGTCAGAGTTCCCACTGGATCCCCAGCTGGCCAAGGCGCTCATTGCCTCCTGCGAGTTCGACTGTGTGGAGGAGATGGTCAGCCTGGCTGCCATGCTCACAGGTACTGGCCAGGGGGCTTGGGGCAGCGCCCCGGGAGCCAGCTCTGGCAGGGGTGGTGTCAGGGGGCACATGGTGACCATCTGCCTGTGCTGTCCCCAGTTTCCCCCTGCTTTGTTTTCCCATCCTCACACCTGGAGGAGGCGGTGGCCCTGCGCCGGCGGGCCCTGCTGCACCCAGACGGAGACCACTTCACCCTCATCAACATCTTCAATGCCTTCCAGCAATGTGAGTGTGGAGCAGGGTTGTCCCCTGGCTCCCTCACATGTCCCCTGCTCCTTTAGGGACCAAAGTGCTGCAGCCACAGTCGTCACCCCCTCCCAGACCCCTGGTGAGGGGGTTCCAGCCTCAGCCTGTCTCCACCACGTTGAGGGGACGTGGTCTGTGGGTGCAGCAGCAGCACACATGGTTCTGTGGCCCCTTAGCCCCCAGGCCAGCCCCCATAGGGATCCCTGCTCTGTCCCTGTCCCTGCAGTGCTGACCCCACTGTCCCTGCAGACAATGCAGATGAAGGCTGGTGCCGCAAGCATGGGCTGAGCGGGGAGGCCCTGCGGCTGGCAGGGGTGGTGCGGGCAGAGCTGCTGGAGGTGATGCGCCGCATCGAGCTGCCTGTCTCGCCCCCCGCCTTCGGGACCGACACCAATGTCCTCAACATCCGGCGCGCCCTCATCTCCGGGTACTTCCTCAAGGTGGGCCAGGGGTGGCTGGGGGTCAGGCTGGGGGGTGGGGGTCATGCCAGCCAGCCCCCTCCCCTTCCTTTCTGCTCGCCAGGTGGCCCGGGACATTGATGGCTCTGGCAACTACGTGATGCTGACCCACAAGCACGTGGCCCACCTGTCCCCCACCTGCTGCTACCTGCAGTGCCAGCCCCCCCAGCGCCTGCCCCCCTGGCTCCTCTACCACGAGTTCTCCATCTCGCAGGACAACTGCCTTCACATCGTCTCCGAGATCCAGCCCCAGATGTGAGGACCTGGGGGACGGGGAGGGACGGGTGACATCCAGGCTGTCTCCCTGCGTGGCCTTGGAGCTGGCGCTATCCTGGGAGCATAGCAGAGCTCAGGGCGCAGTGCTGGGCCTGGGTCTCCTCTCCTGGGACCACTGTTTGTGTGGAAAGGGAGAGAGGAGGCTGCTCCAGGGCAGCCCCATTGACACCCCATCTCTGCAGGCTGGTGGAGCTGGCACCCCAGTACTTCCTGAGCAATCTGCCTCCCAGCGAGAGCCGTGACCTGCTGATGGAGCTGCGGGAGAAGGTCGTGGCTTCCGAGGATGCGCCGGCAGTGCCGGAGCCACTGGCAGACGCGGCTGGTGGTGAGGACGAGGAGAGGGAAGTCTGTGTGTTGCAGTGAGCTGGAGCCACCCCAGCCCCCATGTCGGGGACGTCTGGCCTTGGCTGTGATCCCTGGAGACGGGAGGGCCTCAGGGAGGCCATGCTGCTGTGGGGGCCAACCGAGCTCCAGGAAGGCAAGGGCAGAGACTCTGGCACTGCCACAGCTGCCAGTGGCCACAGGACCAGCCCCTGGCATTGCCCCAGAACAGAGCCTGCTTTGGGGGAGCACTGGCCCCGGGCCGGAGCTGCCTGGGGCTCCCCACCTGGGCACCTTCACCCCGTGTTTCCCCAGGGGCTGCCGACCCTGCCTGTCCTGCTCCCTTCTGTCGGGGGAGCAGCCCCCTGGGGCCGAGGGGCCACTCGTGGGTCTCTCCTGTGTAAAGTTTTGTGTCCTTTGCGCTTGGTTTCTTGTCTCTGATGGCCTTAAAGGGCTCGTGCCACAGAGGCTCAGGCTAAGGTGGAGTGGGTGGTTTCTGAGCAAGAGTGACTCCTGGTCTTGCTCAGCTCCTGCCTCCGGTTCTGGGCATGGTGCCAGCGCCCGGTCCACACCCACGTGCCGAGGGCAGACCTGGCCTTTGGGCTGGGTTTTCCCCTCCACGGTTGTGGCTCTTCGGCAGAATCGACAGGAAAGCTGCAGCCCAGGTGAGGGCAGGCTGACAGGTGCGCAGCAACTCCTGCTGCCCCCGGGATAGGATGGGGCACGGGTGCTACTTTGGGGCCAGGTGTTCTCTTTCTCCTCGGGCTTCCCCTTCTTGCCTTGGAGTCTCTGTCTTTCCAGCAAGTCCCAATTCTCTCCCAACTCCTGGCACCATGGCAATGGGATGAGCTGCTGCCTGGGGGGTCTGAGGGTCCCCAGCTCCAGCACCAGGACAGACCCCTCAGCAGGAGGTTGCTGTGTCCCAGCAGCTGCCCCCCCCCCCCATCTCCCTCCCTCCAGGACATGCATGGGGGTTCTGTTTTTCCCATCCCCTGTTTTCGCCATCCCCTCTGCAACACCTCGAAGGCTGAGTGGAAAGGTGAGATCTGGGCCTCTCCACAGCCTCTGCACAGCCACAACTTCCCCTTCTCTTTCTAGGAACCCAACAGTACATAAGTGGGAGCAGCAGGGTGCAGCTCACACCTCTGCCTCCTCTGCCTGGCCTCTGTGTGGGGGGGGGCTGCCCTGGCCCCTCACCCTGGGGTGGATGGGGTCTGCAGCTGGACATACCCCACAGGGAACTGCCAGCTGGGGCTCAGCATCATTTGTGGGACCACCAGAGGCTCTGGCACATCACAGCTGCCCAGCACTGCCCCTTCACCCAGCAGTTCCCCAGGCGAAGACCCGTCCTCACTGCCCCCCAGGACTCGTCCTGCCTCTCTGCAGGTTGAGGAGCTGGTGGAGGGCACAGAGGAGACATGGCTGGGAGTGTACATGCAGCAGGTGCACATCAGCTGGAGCCCCTGGACATCCTGGCAGGACATCAAGGCCACTCAGCAGCACTGTCCCTGAGCCCATATGGACACTGCCTTGTCCCCCACCCCTCGTGAGCAGGGGGATGGATGGGGCTGGGAGCATCCCCCGGTTGTGGCAGCCACCAGCACCCCACACCCACATTCCTAGTCTCTCATGTGTTTCAGAAAAGGCTTTTTCCCTCCAGTAAAGATGCCCCTTTACCACTACAGATATATGTCAGTCGCTGGGAAGGTGCTGGGCGTTCTCAAGATGCCCCAATTGACCCCTTCCTCACAGGGGAAAGCCTGGGGGGCAGCAACCCCCGTCCCTGCCTAACCCCAAAGGTGACAGCCCTGGGGCAGGACACGGCCACAATGTGAGTGGCCAAGGAACACTTGCCAGCACTGGGGAGTCTCAGGGGCACAGTCCCCTCCACCATGGGTCAGTGGCCGGGACCCTCCATATGCCCCACCTAGTGCAGAGGTGGGAGGGAGCCAAGGCCAGGCAGACCTCCCGGGTCACAGCCCAGGCTCCCATGGAGACCATGGCACAGAGCTGCCCCGGGGGTTGCTGCCTCCCTCCACAGATGAGCTCCGGGTGATGCCACGGGGCTTTATTGAGGTGCTCCCACAGGGACCAGGCCTGGGTCCCCAGTTCGGGGCTGTCCCAGAGAGGCTGATGAGAGTGTGGGGCCCCACAGGCGCTGTCCTTTTGGGGGGCCGGGGTCTCCCGGGGCAGGAGTCTGGGGAATCCGGGGAGGAGCTAGAAGGACCGTGACTCCGGGAGTCCAGAGGGTCCAGTGGGCGGGCGAGCGGGGGGCTCAGGAGACCCTGAGGATTCCGGGGATCTGGGGGGTTTGGCGCGGTCCCTCAGCGGGGCAGGGGGTCCCGTCACGGCGCGGCCAGGCAGCCCAGGCGCAGCTCTTCACCCTCCAGCATCTCCCTGCAAGAGACAGGCCCGGGCTGAGCCTCGCGGCCCCTTCGCACCCCCAGTCCGTGTGTCCGTCCCCCCCCCGCATACCGGTAGGCGGCGATCTCGGCCTCCAGCGCCATCCGCAGCCGCAGCAGCGCCGGGTACTCCCGCAGGCACCGGCACATCTCCGCCTCCGCTGAACAGATCTCCCGCTCCAGCTCCGCCACCCGCTCCTGCACTGGGCCGTCAGAAATGCCGGGGCCCCACACGGAACCCTGCCCGACCCCCGCCCCGCCCGGGACCCCCGGCCCCGCTCGGATCCCCGGGCCCCAGCTCCTGATCCGACTCCAGCCTCACGTGGACCCCCATACTGAACCCTGTGTCCCACAGACCCCCGGCCTCGACCAGACCCCGGGCCTGCACGGATTCCCCTTCTCAGCTCCACTCGAACCCCCATCCCACCCAGACCCTCTGCCCCAGCCCCATCCTGGCCCCCATTCTCCCGCACCTTCTGGACCCCTGGATTTGCTCCCCAGACCCATCCTGATCGCTAGCCCCTGCGCCCCCTCCCCAAACCCATCCCGACGTCCCCCCAGCCCCTGCCTCTCTTACCCAGCCCCATCCTGGATCCCGGTCTTCCCCCCGACACTAATTTCCCTCCCCAGCCCCATCCCGATAGCCCCCAGCTCCTGTGCCCCTTCCCCAACCCCAACCCAATCCCCCACCCCTCCGGCCGTCCAGGCCCCGCACCCCCGTGCCTCGATTCCCGCATCCCAAGTATCCAAACCCCCCTTCCCAAACCCAATTTCGTGGAACTCCCCCGCACCTGATACTTGGCGACCTCCCCGCTCCGCCGGTCCCGCAGCCCCTCCAGCTGCCGGTGCAAAGCCCCCACCGCCCCTCGCAGCGCTTCCACCTCGGCAGCCCGGGCACGCAGCAGCCTCCGGTACCCGGCAGCCTCAGCACGGGCACGGAGCACCGCCTCGCCGCCCTCCCCGACCCCCCACCGGTACCGGGGCCAGCCCTCGGCCGCGCTCATTCCGCCGGTTCTGCGGCGGCACCGCCCGTCCGTGTCCGCCCCCAGTAAAACGGAGCCGCGTCACGGAACGGCAGCCAATCGCGCCGCCGGGGAATGGGCACCGGTTGCCCGCCACCTCCCGGTAGCAACCGGGGGGGCGAGCCCTTACCCTCCCGCCTCGTTGCTACAGCACCATGGACAGCGTAGGAGGGGGCATTGAGGTGGTCGTTGTGCCCCCCCCTGCCCCTTCATCATCAATCAGGGACCCTGGCTGGAGCTGGCCCAGGGGGGATCACATTGACCACGGTGCGAGTGGGGTTAAGGGGAGGTCACTGGGAAAGAGGGGGGAAGATATTTGGTTGGGGGGGGGCGGGGTGCAGCCCCGTTGACTCTCCCATGGGTGTGCTGTGGGGCACACAGGTATGGGGTAGAAGGTGAAAGTGATCCTGGGTCACCCCAAGTCTGTCGTGGGGTGACACAGGGGGACACTCCGAGTCTGTTGTGGGGTGACACGAAGGCATGTACAGGCCCAAGGGCACAGGGAGCAGCAAACTCCCTGGGAGCTGGGAGCTCTGGGGACCCCAGCCCATGGGGCAGACAAGCCCAGTCCATCCATCTGTCCTCCATTCAGGGGTCCAGGGAGCAGGGGGTCAGGTTCCTCATCCAGCCCAGGAGTTGCAGCTGGAAACAGGAGCTGGCAAACTCCAAGGCAAGTGCGTGTGGAGGCTGCAGACACCTAAGCAGCTGCCAGTGAGTGTGGGGAGCTCCCAGCACCAAGAATAGGGGAGGCCTGGCCACAGGCTGCCCCAAAACCTGCTCTGCCTGCCCTGGGTGGGCTGGGGGCTGCAGGCAACCTGGGAGGAGCAGGGCCTGGCAGGGAGAGCCCCTCATGGGGGAGTAGCAGGTCTGGAGCAGGGACCACCTAAGAAGCTGTCCCCAGAGGGGGGAGGCCCTGGGAAGGGGGAGCTAGGCTTGCAGAGGGTGTGTGGCTCCCCAGAGGGTCTGTGCAGGGGGCTGCTGGCGGCTGTGCTCCGGGCAGGGATCCAGGCAGAGCTTTTGAGTCCAACTGCAGGGGCATGCATGCCCACTGGGAGCTATGGGGCAGCTGTGGGTCTGGGGGGCACTGAGGGGGCCTGGGTGGGCTGGTCTGCAGTGGGAAGGAGCTGCCAATATGAGGGACTCCCAGGAAGTGGCAGCCCCCTCCATGCTGTGGGCTGGAGATGCTAGGCTCAGACCCCACCAAGCTCCTGCTGCCCCCTGCCACCTCCCAGCATGTCCACAGCCCCCAGGGACCTCAGACCACGGAGGCCACCCCTGAGACGGATGTCACCTTGTTGTCCTCAGCCCAGGGCTGGAGGTTCTGCAGGGCATAGAGGGAGGAGTTGTGCATGCAGAGGGGGTCCTGGGGCAGTGGCTGGTTCAGGCTCTTCTGGAAGGCTTCTTGCTGCAGGTGCAGCATCAGGCGGTTTGCCTGCTGCCGCTCCGCCTCGCGCTCCTCTGCCGTCTGCCTCCTGCCAACACACACCACGTCCCACACTGCACGTCATGGCCACGACCACCCACACCAGCCTGGCAATGCCCCATGGCCCGCACCCCACAGCCTGTCCCACTGCTGTCACTGCTGTCCGCTGGGGCGGCAATGCCCCCACCACCCCATCCTTCCCTCAGCTATATGCTGTGGCAGGGATACCCCAAAGAACCACCACATGGGCTGGGTTGCAAAAGGGACCAGATCATCCAGTTTGCATGGGCAAAACATCTACCCACAGCCTGTTCCCCCCTCAGTACTGCTGTGTGCTAGATTGGCCCCACAGCCTTTTCCCCACACCTCATCCCTCAGCACCGCAGCACACTGGTCCGTGACACCCTACAGCCCCTGTCCATCCTGTCCCTCCCCAGCACCACGGTACCTCTCCCTGCCAGGCACAGGGGACACAGCAGGGACAGATGGCCTGTCCCACCCCAGTCCAGCCTCCCCCAGGGGGTGAAAGCCATGGGGAGCAGGGTGGGAGCACCATTACCTCCACTTGGTGCGGCGGTTCTGGAACCAGGTCTTGACCTGGGCATCCGTCATCTTGAGGGCCTTGGCCAGGGTGGCTCTCTCGGCCGAGGCCAGGTACTTCTGGCGGTGGAAGCGCTTCTCCAGCTCACAGATCTGCACTCGGCTGAAGGAGGTGCGTGGCTTCTTCCGCTTGGGCGGCGTTCGGTTCTGGTAGGGGTGCCCGATGCGCCGGGTGGCCACGAAGGGAGACAGAGTGGCTGCGGGCAGAGTGGGGTGAGGAGCAGCTCAGGGGGCCTACGGGTTGAGCACCCTGCCCTGCACAGAGCCCGGGCAGGGGGGGACTCAGGAATGGGGGAATGGGACCTCTGAGGGCAGGGGTATGCCAGTGCTGCCTGGCAGAGAGGAGGAGACTCCGAGTATCAGAGACATGGGGAGCAGCTCCCGATACGCAGGAGGGCCCAGCCCCACCCCACAGCCCCATCACTCCCCAGCCCAGCAGTGGAGTGGCAGGGCAGAAACAGCCTGGGGCCGGTGTGGGGGTCCAGTGAGGTCCCAGAAGCACAAGCCCACTCCTTCCCTCACACCGAGCTCTGCCATAGCCCTGAGGGAGTTTCTCCAGGCAGGGAACAGGACCCCAGAAGCCATCAGAAAGCGGCCAGTGTCTCCCAGTATTCTGGCAGCATCCATGTTGCCCGCCACCAGATGCCCGGGTGCCTGGGCTGAGGAAGGGCGGTCCCTGCACGGCAAGGACCCTGTGCCCAGAGCCCAGGGAGTGTCAGGGCAGTGAAGCTGCATGGAGGAAGGTGAGAGTCCTCTTGCTCCACCTGGCAGCCCATGGCTGAGCCACAGCACTGCAGCACTGCGTGGGCAAGGCTGCACATGGCCAGGCGCTTGGAGCCACCATGGGGCCCCTGCATCCCACACCATGGAGATGTGGGGCAGACCCCCAGGGCCAGCTGGTGCCCAGAAGACCCTCCTAGTGAGGCCAGACCCTCCCTGCCACCAGCACCCAGCTGGTGGCGTGGGCAGGGGTCCAAACTGCCCGCTGGTGGGAGCGGACATGGTTGACGCAATTGGAGCTGTGCAGTCAGGGGAAAACAGAGGCCCCCGTGCCCCCTCCCCAGGAGGGGTGGCTCCTCACCAGGAACAGATGCTGATGGCCCCGCAGACCACCCCAAGGCCAGTGGCGCTGAGTGATGGCTGTGGTGGGAGACCCCGTGCTGGGGAGGGGCAACCCCATCCACCCACCCCTGGCGCCAGGCAGGAGACAGGGACATCACCCACCATCCTGTGCAGGGACGGTGATTCGTCACCACCACCATGGCAGGGTGGGCCAGGAGGTGACCACAGCTCTGCTGGCACTCGGGCGTGGCTGTCATGGCCCCCGGCCTCCTATCCCACATGGCCCCAGTGCCCCCATGGCCAGCACTTGCCCCCCAGCCCTATGCGGCCCCCAGCCTTGGCCCTGCATGGAGACGTGCACTGAGGACGTGGCAGTGCCGCCATCTTGGGAAGGAGCCAAAATGAGTCGAGCCAGGCCAGGGTCTCCAGGCAGCCTCCTGTATCCAGTGTGCAGCCCCACTGCCCACTCCCCAGCCATAGCACCCCACACCTTCTTTTCTGGTTTGCAGCGATCAGCACCCTGGCCCCAGCACTGGGTGTTCCAGCCCCTACCATGGGCACTCAGCCCCCAGCCCCACCATCAGCACTGTCACTCCGCATCGCCTCCCCAACACCTGTGTCACCACCCAGCACACACTGGCCCAGCCACCCCACACCCTGTGCCCTGTGTCCATCCCCACAAATGGGGGTCTTCAAATCCCATCCCCAGGCATCCCACAGATGTGTCCCACAGTCACCCACCACCAGCCACCGCCCCTGCCTGCTCCCATCACCACGGCACTGCTCCCTCACCCAGCTCCACACATGGGGGGGGTTTGCCCCACGGCGAGTCCCTGCACCCCACTCCCGGCAGAGTCCCCCACACCGCAGCCCCCGGCAGCGTCCCCGCCATGTGTGGGATGGAGCCGGAGCCCGGTGCACCCAGTTCCAGGGAAGGGATAGGGCAGGGAGTGGAGCCGGAGGCTGGAGCAAGGCGGGATCCTCGGGCACCGCTCGGAGCCGCCGGGAGTCGGCGCGGGGCCGCGGCGAAGGTGCCGGTGGCTGCGCTAGCCCCAAGCCGCTCCCCGCGGGTCCCGACGGCGGCGAGAGCCCGGCCCAGGCACGGCGGAGCGGGGCGAAAAGGGGGTGGGCGAAGACTCCGCGCTGCGGAACCGGCGGAGCGCACGGCCCCGGCCCACCCCGGCCGATCGCCGCGGCCACCAGAGCCGTCGGAGCAGTTGGTACCGTCGGTAGCTGTCTCGTCGCGCTCACCTGAGAGCCGGTCCTTAGCAATCCGACGCGTCGTCTCCATCCAGGGGAAGGTGAGCCCCGAGAGCCCAGGCACCGGCGGCGGGGCGGCGGGTGGGGCGGCGGCCGCGGGCCGGTGTGCTGGGACGCGGATGACCCCTGCGAGCGGCGCGGCGGGCGCGGGAGTCACGTTGACGCTCACATTCATGCTCATGTTGAGGTTGTAAGAGCCGAGAGAGCAGGAGGGGGGGCCGTAGCCGCCGCCGTACAGCCCGTAGTCGGGTTCCCCCCCAGCCCGGGCCGGTCCCCCGCCGCCGCCCCCGGGCTCGGGGCCGCCGAGGATCTGATCGATGCCGAAGCTGATGGGCTCGTGGGGCGGGGGGGGGACCTGGCCGTCGGCCTCCCGCGCCAGCGCCGCCGTCTCCATGGCCGGGTCGCGCTCAGAGCCGCCGGGGCGCGGGCATGGCCAGGGGTCTGCGGGGGGCAGCGGGCTCGGGGTGGCCGGGGTGGGCCCGGCGTGGCCGGTGCAGGGGCTTGGGCAGGCTCCGGTACCGAGGCGGGGTCCAGGGCAGGGTGCTGGTGCGGGGCATGGCCTGCGAGAGCGCGGGTGCGCGGCGGGCCCCGGCGGCGCGCTCTTTTCTGCCCCGCTCCATCTGGACCTGCCAAAATCCCAACCGACCGCCCCCTGATTGGCGGCCGCGCCCCGTGACTGACAGACCAGAGCCCCCGGAGGCGGGGGCTAGCGTATCCCGGGGACACGCCCCGACACAGGCCCCCCCAGCCCCCATCACGGCCACCACCGCCGCCTCGCCTGGTTCACCACCCGCCGGTGCTCGCGCACCGGCTCCGGAGCTGCACCGTCGGATCCCGAGCTCCCCGCACGGCACCCTGCCCGGCCCCGGGACGCCCCCAACCCCGGTTCCCCGCCGACGGGGCAGCCGCCGGACTGGCAGCAACAAAGCTGCGATGCGTGGCCCATCGGAGCCGCCGCGATACCGGCATCTCTCCGCTTCCCGGCGGCGTCGGGGATCCCTGAGCGGCAGGGCCAGGGCCGCCACTCGCCCGCCCAAGGCAGAGCGGGGGCCCTCGCGTTATCCCGGGGGCGCGGGGCTGTGGGTCCGGGGGCGCACGGACCGGCACCGCTCCCGGCGCTTCCAGGGCGCACCGAGCCCAACCACCGCCGAGCGAGCAGCCCCCGGAGCCACCGCTCCCGAGGCAAGGACGCGGCGTTTGCCCTGACCCGCCGCTGACGGACGGATCGCGGTTTCCCTGAGACGCCGGTTCCGGGGCACGGACCCCGCCGCCGGTCCGAGTGGTACAGATCCCGCTGCCCCCGACCCGTCATTCCCAGGACATCGACCCATTCGCCCGTCCCGGTAACGCGGGTCCGTGCTACCGGGGACACGGATCCCGGTTACCCCGACCCGCCCTTACCGGGGCCTTTCCCTAACCCTTCGTTCCCGGTAGCACGGACCCTGTTTTCCACTGACCCGCCGTTCCTGGGTCATGGATCTCGTTTCCACCGAACCTGCAGTTCCTGAGTGATAGATCCCCGTTGGCCGGGATCCCCTGTTCCCCATTGTTGGACTCGGGTTCACACAGACCCCCTGATGCCGGTAGTACGGACCCTTTTTCCAGGGATCCGCCGTTCCTTAGTCACGGATCCCTTTTCCATTGAGCCCGCTGTTCGCGGGTGATGGACCATGGTTCCCCGGCCGGGCGCTCCCGTGCACGGAGTCCAGCCCCTCTCGTCGGAACACTCGTACCTGGCTCGCAGGAGTGGGCCCAGCTGCTGCACCCCCCGAGTGCGACGGACGGGGGTCTGGCTCGGCCCCGGCCCGCGGACCGGCCCCGCTCTGCAGGCGAGTGGTAACCGCTACTGGCGAGTAGCACGAACCGGCACGGGCCTCCCGGCGACTATCGGGACAGCCACATCGCAAGCGGTGGGTCTGGCCCTGCGGGTCGGTCCCGGTGGCTCCGGGGCTGGGGGGCCCGCTCCTGGGTGGGCAGCGGCCTCGAGGCGGTGGGTCACAGCTCCGGGGCAGGGACCGGCGGCGGGGACGCCTACCCGGCCACCATGGCGCCACCGGTCTGGGGCAAATGACATTACTGGGGTCTGTGCCTGTAAATCACGGTGGCACCGGGAGCTGCAGCTGCCACACCCCGGGGGTACCTGGGGGGCACCCGACAGGGCACGTCCTCGAAGCACCGGGTGATCCGGGCTCAGCAGGACCCACTGCAGTGTGGGGTGACAGTCTCGGCACTCACCGTCCTTCTGGGCCGGGGGGCTGGAGGCAGAGGGGCAAGCCCATAGCACCGGGACCCTTCCGGGCAGAGCCCTCGGAGCTTCCCAGTTTCTTGCTGACGGCCCAGCAGGTGCTGGGGGAAATCTGCCCGGTGCTGCGGCTGTGCTGCTCCCGTCTGGAGACTGCCGCAGGCCTACCGCGGCAAACAGTCTCACCGGGACCCACCAGGCACAGCCGGCACTGGTGTCGGTGCTGGTGTCGATGGTAGTATTGGGGATGGTGCTGGGGATGGCGTTGGTGCTGATGTTAGTGTGAACGTTGGCTCCGGTGTTGGTGCTGGTGTTGCCATTGGTGCTAGTGTCGGTACCGGTGCTGGCGTTGTCCCAGGCCCCGCCGGCGCCTGCCCGAGCCCCGAGCGGTGTCGGGGAGGAAATGCCGGGTGCGGGGGGGGGGAAGGGGCGGCAGGTTAATTAAACCTGGAGCAGGAGGCAGATGTTTGCCGTGCCCAGGGGCTGGAATGCTGCCGGTCCCGGGAGATGGATTGGGGGGCAGGTGACAGAGCTGGGGGCGACACGAGCTCAGGAGGCGCCTGTCTGAACCAGGGTCCGCCCCACGCCCAGGGGTTTGCTGGGGCCTCGCCAGGCGAGTGCTCGCCCCGATCCCCCCCTCAGGGAGGGACCTCACCTCCGGGAGGACGGCAGGGCTCTGCAGACGGGGGTCGGAACTGAGGGTGCTCAGGGAGCGGGCAATCCCCGTGCCACCCTGGCTGTGGGTGCACCCTGCTAGGAACCCCAGGGCCCCCTTCTGCCACCTCCGCGTGCCGATGGCCCTGTCGCCCTTGGGCCACCAGCAGCTGGAAAGAAGTTGTCCCCCAGTCAACCAGAGCCATCGTACAGCCCCAGGCAGGGGGGCACCGTACGGCCCCCAGCTCAGCCCCCAGCTCTGCCCCCAGCCTGGCACTGCACAGACAGCAAGACCACCACCAGCAGGGGGACCCCCGCAGACCCTACTGGGAGAGCTGGGACCACCCAGTGGCCTGGTACAGACCTACTGCCCACTCCTTGGCCACAGCACACCCCTGTGTGCCCCTCCTGCCCCACGGGATGGATCTGGGAGTCACACACACAGGGGACATGTCCCCTCACCAGGGCAGGAGCATGATCCAACACCAGGGTGAATGGGATTTGGACAAGATGCAGCAGAAGTCATTTGCCCCATTCTAGGTGTGAAATCAGCCCTTGGCCACCAGACTCTGCCTGGGCCCTGCCACTACCTGAGCTGCACCAGCTGATAGAAGATGCATCTCAGAATCCCACCACTTTGTGCCCCCTAACACACCGCAGAGCTGACCTGGGAGGAGATAGGGGGCGTGTTGGGGTCTGGCCCCAGCCCTGTTCAATGATGGGGATCCCATTGGTGGCACTACCTGTCCCTGCAGCCATTCTGGGTTCTCCAGCCCCTCCCCACATTTCCCACCATGCCAGCAGGTGCCCATGGCCCCATGGCTGCCAATTGCAGCCGTGTGCACCACTGTGTCCCCACAGACCGGCCATGCCGATGTCCCCGTTCCCATGGGGACTGGTCACTCTCAGGTGCTACTGCCAGGGCAGGAGTTATGGGACCAGGTCCTGCCTGCCCTGGTGGATGGCAGCCAGTGGCCCAGCCAGTGAGCGGCAATTATGGGCCCGAGGCCTGTCAGGGCCCGACGTTACCACCAGGGAGATGCTGCCAAGCTGCCCTCTCCCGCCTGCTCCCCCCCCTAATCTCATTACCGCTGGTCGTCCCCTTCTTCCTCCCACTTCCCCCCCAAACCCGCTGGCAAACTGTAGGGACAGTCAGCTCCTCTCTGGCTGCTGGGTTAATTCTGGGCTAATTAGATGAAGCCAGCCCAGATTGGATTACTTTAGCCTGCATTTGGTCCTCCAGTCCTTGGCTTGCGGCTCCCGGGGGAGCTGCTGGCGCCTCCTGCTTCAATCAGACACTTCTTAACCGCATGAAACACTCCCGGTGCCCCCCGCCGCCCGCCCGGGGCTGGGCGCCGGCACCCGGACAAGGTGCGGGGGGACGAGGGTGGCAGCCGGCGGGCGAGCATCCCCCCAGCGCGAGAACCAGAACGGGGCTGGGACGGGGCCTCAGCGGGTGCCGGGCACCGTGCAGGGTGAGGGGCGGCCCCGACGGCCGGGACGGGGGCTCCCGGGGCACCGACAGCCGGAGCCGCCCCGGTGACTGGGTGCGTCTGCGCGGCGTCCTCGGGGAGGAAATAGGTGCGATGGAGCGGGGAGCTCGGGCTGGGGCTGGGGGTGAGCCCCCACCCCCAACCCAAACCCACCCAGCGGCTGCCGTGGGCATGGGGCTGGGGAGGAGGTGCAGGCGGCGATTGCTGCCTATGGATGGGGGGCACCTGCCATGGCCAGCACCACGTGATGGAAGGGGGGTGGGAGCTGAAGTGGAAAGCCGGGGGGGCTGGGGAGAGCTGGCAGGCACGGGGGTCGGTGCCTCGGACTAGCAGAGATCCTCTCCCAGGCTCTGGCTTCCTTGGCTGTGCCGCGTGGTCCCCGGGGTCCCTGCACCCCTATCCCCATCCCTGCCTCCTCTCCCAGGAGGTGCTGGCCCAGGGCTGCCGGAGAGCCTGCCCGGGGTCCTGCCCTGGGCTGGGGGTGCCAGTGCTGCCTGTTCTGGCGAGCAAGGGAAGCGGTGGGTGCTCGTGGTGGTGCCGGTGGCAGTTGTGGTGGTGGTGGTGGCTGCGGGGCCGTTGACAGAAGCCGTCGCTCAGAACCTTGTTATCAAGGGCTGAGGGCAGGTAATTGGATTCTGCAAATCCAATCGGGTGCATTAGACAGGAGTTCAGTTCATAACCACCCAGCCACCCTGCAGCCTGCCAGGACCCTGCCCATGCTGCCCCCTGAGCCTGCCCTGTCACCCCACCTGCCATGCCTATCCTGCCTGGTCCCAGACCTGCTGGTACTGGCCCTGCCATGGTCCCACCACCACAGGACCCCCTGCGATCACCTCAGTGTGGAAAGCTCACAGCCAGTGGCCACAGTACTGTCACCCCAGGGTGGGGAGTTGGGGCTGGTGTGTCTCCACTGCTGCCCTTGCCCCACTCTGCCCACACAGCTCCTGTTGCCCTGGGTCAGGCCTGGCCTCAGACCCCCTCTCATTTGCCCTGGAGGGGCTGGAGCGCTGATGCCCTGCACCCACTGCAGTCACGAGTGTGTCCAGCCTCAGCCCCGGCCTTGCTCAGCGCAGACAAAGTTCCCGGTTGGGAAAGCCCCCGCATTGCTTACCGGAAAGAGCCGCCCAGGCCCCGCGGCAGAAATGGAGCTGAATATCTGAGCAGGTCTGAGCTAAAAGCACAGGCCTGCCCAGCCCTCCAGCCTCTCTGGGCTGGGGGAATTGCTGGCTGCTGCCCTGGCATTAATTATTTACGGAGAGATGGAACTGTGCACACGTGCCAGGCTGGCAAACACGGTCCCAGGGAGGGCTGGCTGCCAGGACCCTTGGCCCACGTGCCCAGCACCAGCGGGGAGCAAAGGTGGGACCTCAAGCTGCTCACAGCCCCTCATCCTTGGGGGATCCATACCCGGGGGTCTACCATCACCACCATGGCCTTCCCATCCCACTGGCCTGGGACAGAGGCCCAGGAGGGAACACGGGGGCGCAAGGGGCAAGAGCAGGGAGTGCCCGCGGCTGGGCAGTGCTCAGGGCTCCCCGTGCTGCCGGCGCTGGTGCCGCTGCCAGCGCAGTGCTGGGTACACCGAGCGTTGTCAGTGAGCGATGTGGTCCCGCCGCAGGGCAGTGCTGGCCTGGCTATGACCCCCACAGCCCCCGGCCCCTCCCAGGAACTGCTCCTGGCAGGTACAGATGGGCTGGTCCCTCCCCAGGAGCGGGGTCACCTGGTCCCAGCACCAGGCCCCCCCCCCCCCCGCGGCCAGGAGGGGCTCAGAGCTAGCAGGCTCCAGCCCGCAGAGGGGAGGGGTGGCGAGTCCGGGAACCACCCTCATTCCGGGGTGGTCCTGCCGGCCCCTTCTTGCGGGTGCCCCGGCACTGGGTGCTGGAGCCCGGCCACGCTCTAACCCTAACCCTGCTCGGCCCCTGGCAGGAGGCAGAAACAAGGGTCTGACACCTCGGGGACATGCCACCGAAGGGGGTACACAGATGCCACCGCACAGGACCAGGCTGAACCGCTCCGGTCGGCCTGTGGGGCCGAGCTAGCCAGGGTCAGCGGGACTGGCTGGGACCTGGAGGGGCTCGGATGACAGGGCTGGGACACAGGTGCCTGACTGGGAGAAGGAGCAGGACTAGGGCCATCCCGGGGTCCCCGAGCCAAGCGCCGGCATGCACTGTGGAGCTCCGTGCCGAGATGATTTCGTGTCGCGTCTCGGAGCGACCTGGCCGGTGGGTCGGGGTCGTTTCGGCCTCTTCGGCATTTCCTCCCCCCACGGAGCCTCCCGGGAGCGTGGAGCAAAGAGGAGTGCGGGGGGTGTGTATACTGCCGGTCAGGAGGCGGGTGCAACCCGGCCGGTGGTTGCACCGCCCCCGCCGGGACCCCCCCACTGCAAGGGCCCCCCCGCCAGCCCCGGCGGCCCCGGCGTCTCCCCAGACGACACTTGTTGCCGGGGATTGTTGCCGGGGATTGGAGCAATCAGCGTAACCGTAACGAGCCATTACGCCCCTGGGCGGCTTCTGCTTTGCATTAGCGGGGCCGCTTCTTCCCCTCCAGGGCCCTGATCCAATCACCCCCATTAACGTGGCTCCAGGCTGTGCCGAGGAAGCGACCCGGGACCCAGCACCCCCGGACGAGGTACCCCACGGTCCCCCTGGACACCGCTACCCTCCACGCCGAGATCCAGCAACCCGGGACCCTCTGCCATCACCTCGGAACCCCCGACAGCCCCCACACCGCCAGAGCCAACGGAACCCACGAACAACCTTTCCTGGGCCTCTGCAGCCCCCTAGTACAGCCACGGCACCCTGGGTTCATGCACCCACCACCCCCAAGCTCGGGGGGTTGTCCCCCTCTGCCCCCCAGCACAGCCCCTTCCACCTCCCACCCACCCCTGTGCACCCTGCACCCACTGCCCCCTGTGTGCCCCCTCCTTCTCTGCCAAGGAGTTCCCTGTCCCCCAGCCATGCCATGGGGGGCCGTGCCCCACAGCTCTACCATGGGGGTCACTGCCCCCCTCCCCAGCGCTCCACGAGGGCTCCTTGGCCCCCAGTGTCCCAGGTCGGAAGGATCACTAATGGCGGTAACCGCCCAGGAGCACGGACCTGGCCATCCCCACAGCCCATAGGGGCTTGGGGGTCCAGTCCTACCTCGGGGCCCCCCGCGACAGAGAAGCCCCAGCCCCGCCCGGCCCCACCCCGCCCCGCCCCAGCCCCGCGGTGCTCTGCTGCCCTCTGCTGCCCTCTGCTGCCCTCTGCTGTGCTCTGCTGCCCTCTGCTGCCCTCTGCTGCCCTCTGCTGTGCTCTGCTGCCCTCTGCTGCCCTCTGCTGCCCTCTGCTGTGCTCTGCTGTGCTCTGCTGCGCCCTGATGCGCTCTGCTGCCCTCTGCTGTGCTCTGCTGTGCTCTGCTGCCCTCTGCTGCGCTCTGCTGCCCTCTGCTGCGCTCTGCTGCCCTCTGCTGCCCTCTGCTGTGCTCTGCTGCGCTCTGCTGCCCTCTGCTGTGCTCTGCTGCCCTCTGCTGCCCTCTGCTGCGCTCTGATGCGCTCTGCTGCGCTCTGCTGCCCTCTGCTGTGCTCTGATGCCCTCTGCTGCGCTCTGCTGCGCTCTGATGCCCTCTGCTGCGCCCTGATGCGCTCTGATGCCCTCTGCCGGCAGCACGCGGCACCATGCGCAGCCACCACGCTCTCCGATTGGCGGAGAGCTGTCACATGAACGTGTCCCGCCGGCGGGGGAGGACACACTCTCTTCCCAAAATGGGCCCGAGGTTCGGGGCCCGTCCGGGCGCGGGCCTGTACAGGGGCGACGAGGACCCCTCGGTCAGGGCCGGACCGGATGGGGTTGCCGGGGGCGGGGTCTGGGTCAGCATGGGGTGGAGGCCGCTCCCCCGGCTCGCCCAGCAGGTGGCGGCCGCGCACCGGGCCGGTCCGTTCCTTCCCGGCATGCCCGGCGGCACGCGGAGCCAGGCGGGAGCTGTGGTCCCGGGGCGGGGTGCGGCGGCCCCGCCCCGAACCCGGAAGTGAGCGGGTAGGCGGAGGAGGTTGTAAGATGGCGTCGCCTCCTCAGGGGGGCCCGATGGCGATCGCCATGCGGCTGCGGAACCAGCTCCAAGCCGTCTACAAGATGGACCCGCTCCGGAACGAGGCGAGCTGCAGCGGCGGCGGGCTGGCGCATGCGTGGGCGGAAGGGGGCTGGGGGGGGGGAGGGGGATCCGCGCCGCCGCCGCCGTTCGGGGGACACGGGGGCCGCGCAGGCGCCGTGTGGCCGCTCCGCGCAGGCGCCGGGGCCGCCCACGAGTGGAATGGGCGGGGCAGGGAAGGGGCGGGGGCAGATAAGGGGCGGGGTATTTGATCCCGGTACCCCTCCCTCCCCCCCAACACACACACCCCTGGGGAGGGGTAGTCCCTGTCCCCCCCACCCCATCAAGGTGGCAGCTGAGCTCCGGGACGAGGCCAGGGGGAGGTCACCCCGTGTCACCTTGCTGTGTCCCACTGCCCATGCAAGGGGGGAGCAGCCCCCTGTGCCTCCTGCTGTGCCTGTCCGCGGGGGATCGGCCCCACGAGAGGGAGGTTCCTGCTGACCATGGGGTGGGCAGCGTGTCCGAGGGGTTGGCAAGGGCTCTGCGGGGGCTGTGGGGCTGGCAGCATGTCTCTGGGGTGAGGAGCTGCTGCAGAGGCTGAGAGTGGGGGCGGTGGGGAGAAACGGCAAAGCGGGGGTGACGGTGAGGGGGACTCGGCACAGGAGGAGGTGAAGGTGAAGATGAAGGAGCTGAACGAGCATATCGTGTGCTGCCTGTGTGCCGGGTACTTCATTGATGCCACCACCATCACCGAATGCCTGCACACCTGTGAGTCCCCAGTGTGAGGAGGCATCCCTGGCCCCAGAGGTGGGGGCTGGCAGACCCCTGGAGGGGACGTTGGCTTCTGCCCAGGGTGTGTCTGAGGAGACGTGTCTGATTTCCTTCCCTCTGGGCACAGTCTGCAAGAGCTGCATCGTCAAGTACCTGCAGACCAGCAAGTACTGCCCCATGTGCAACACCAAGATCCACGAGACACAGCCGCTGCTCAACCTCAAGCTGGACCGTGTCATGCAGGACATCGTCTACAAGCTGGTGCCTGGCCTGCAGGAGAGTGAGTGTCCCCAGGAACCCCTGTCCCTGCACGGTTCCCAGGAGCCATGTGGGCAGAGCATAACACTTTCAGGATGTGTTTGACCCTCTCAGCTCTCGGGCTGTGGGGACAAGAGCTAGAGCTGCCTCTTTCAGCTGCATCCCTGGGGCCTGGTGCTGAGTGGCAGCGCGGTGAATGCCGAGCAGCCATGAGGGGAGGGCAGCCCCCTGCTCCTGAGGAGCTGCTGTCACTCAGGAGGGGGATGGGGACAGGGGGAGATGGCACTGGGGACGCCTCTGTGGAAATGTCAGCCAGCTAAGGAAGGACAGCAAACACCTAGCAGGGGCCTGGTGTGTCTGCTCCAGGGGAAAGAGAGATGGGGAAAGGTGTGAGGGATGGTGGGGACCCCCAGCCCACGATGGGGGCTTGCTGGAGACCCCACCAAGACATTGAGGAGGCAAACAGGAAGAGAGGCCAGGCTGCTGGTGGTCAGCTGTGTTGCCACACTGAGGTTGGAGCAGTGCTATGGGCTGAGGGCAGCCCAGGGATCCCTGCAGGAAATGGGGGCCACAGCGGGGGTCCATGAGCAGCTCTGACCTCTCTCTGCAGGTGAGGAGAAACGGATCCGGGAGTTCTACCAGTCCCGCGGCCTGGACCGGGTGACACAGCCCAGCAGTGAGGGTGGGCAGGCGGTGGGAACTTGGGTGGGGGTTGGTCTGTGAGAGGTGGCTGGGGTGGGGGACTGACTGCTACGCCGTCCCCACCTTTGCCAGACACAGTTGGGGGCGACCCCCTGGGTCTGCCCTACAGCACATTCGATCACTCCCGTGCACACTATTTCCGCTATGATGAGCACGTCTCGCTCTGCCTGGAGAAGCAGAGGTGAGTCTGGGAGGGGGGGGGGTGTGTTTCGGGGGGCTCCCACTGCTCCAGCCCTGTGTTCCCCCCATGCTGCAGCCCCACCGGTGTCCCTGTCTGCCGGGCAGGCGCTGTGCAGCTGCTGCTCAATCGGGAGCTGTGATGGGATTGATGGCTGCAGCTCAGCTGCCAGACCCCCAGCCTGCCCCCCCATCCATTCCCCCCAGCCGTCCCTGGCTCTGTGTGTGTGTGCCAGGTGGGGGGAGCACCAGGGAGGGTAGGGGGCTCCTCCACAATGGGGTGTGCCCCAGGAAGAGGGTCCAGCCTGTGGCCCCCTCCTTTCTGTGCTGGAGCTGTCATGCTGCTCCTTCTCTCTCCCTGCAGCTCCAGCAAGGACAAGGGCAAGGTCGTGCTGCAGGTGAGTGGGGGTCCCTGCACACCCCCCACCACCTCTCTGAGCCCTGAGCCCCCTAGTTCTGCCACAACCTGGCCCCACAGCCCCTGCTCTGGGCTCAGTTTGGTGCGTGGGGTCCCAGGCAGGGTGGGCAGCGGGAAGCTGGGGCCTTGCAAAGGGGTCCCACGGGGCTTGGGGGCCGCTGCCCCTCCCTGACCCCCTCCCTCTGCCCCCCACAGCAGAAGTACGTGAGGTGCTCCGTGCGGGCACAGATCCGGCACCTGCGGAGGGTCCTGTGCCACCGCCTGGGGCTGCCTCTGCAGCACGTAAGTGGGGGGCTCTAGCCAAGGGGTGGAGGCATCTCAGGGGCAGTCCTGGGCCCTCCTTGACACAGCCTCCCCCTGGGTAGGTGCAGATCCTTTTCAACAATGAGGCACTCCCCGACCAGATGACCATGAAGCAGGTCTGGCTCTCACGATGGTTTGGCAAGGTGGGCAACCACACCCCCTGGGGACACCAGCCCAGGCTGGGGGGGGCTTGGCATGGGGGTACAGCGATGTGGAGTGGGAAATCGGTGACTCAAGGATGATTGATGTCACTCATAGGAGCAGAAATGGCTCCCCTTGGGTCAGGGCCAGGGGGGCGGCTCCCAGAAGTGGGTTGGAAAAGTTCATGGCATGGCCCTGAGGTTTTCCTGTGGGGCCAGTCCTGTGGGGAGGGGAGCCTCCTGCCCCTTCCCCCCCCCTCCCCCGAGGTCCTGGGGTGGGGTACAAGGGGTCTGCCCTGGGATGGGGGGTGTGGGGGTGTCCCAGCCACCCTGACTCCCCCCCTTGCCTTGCAGCCTGCACCCCTCGTGCTGCACTACAGCATCAAGGACAAGAGGAGGTAGGGGCTGGGGGAGGGGGTGGGCACTGCCCCCCCGGAGTGCAGCCCTGTTCCCGTCCCCCACCCCCTTTCCCCTTAACTTAATACCTCTCCTGCTTGAGTTTATTTTTTGAATAAAACTGTAAAATCCTTCACTGGTCCCTACCCTGTTCTGGGGAGGGGGGGCCTGAGGACTTTCCTGAGCCCCGCCCTCCCCGGCAGTACCTCCAGGAGTGGTGTTGCACCAGGGCTGGTGCTGGGGAGTGTGGTGGGCTGTGGGATGCATTGCGGGGACTGCGGGAATCAGATGCAGTACTGGGGGGCTGGGTTGTGAAGTGCACTGTGGGTGGGGAGCCAGGGGGTTTCAGGCCGGGGGATGCAGCCCCCCTCTCCTGTTCCCGACAGTGTGAGGGGTGGAATGGACGGCTGCAGCACCCTTCCCCCGCACACACACGAGTGCAGTTGTGCGGGCGCTCGGCAGATAAATCACCGTCACGGCTGCCTGGCGCGTGTCCCGGCCCCCCCGCTCCGCCGCCAGGGCCAGAATCCCAATGAGGGGCGATGTGAAATGAGGGGCTGGCGGAGACCCCCCACCCACCGCCCGCACATAATGAGCCGTAATGAAGTCATGGGCCCGTTGATTGCCTGAGCAGGGGGACACACACACGGGACGCCCCTCCACCCCCAGCTCCCCAGCGCTTGCCTAATTAGCCATCTATTGTGGGGACAATATCGCAGCCATCTGGGCTGCTGCCGCAGCGCGGGGCACGGGTTGTGAGCGTATGGCAGCCCCCGGCCCAGCTGCTGGTGCGGGGTCCCCCCCAGTGCGGGGCTGGGACCGCGCTCCCCCCGCCCAGGGCTGCAACCCCGCTCCTAGCAGGGAACAGGTGTCGGATCCCGAACCACACCCCAGGGAAAGCGGCTCTGAGGGGCCCCGATCGCGGGACAGGGCGCTGGGTGCTATGGCGGGCTAACACAGATGTCCGCGTGTCCCCGGTCCTGCTGCGGTCGTCGCCCTCCTATTCCCTCCCGAGCGTGGTGTCCTGGGACCTGCCAGCCTCGGTGGAGGTGACACTGACCCCCTCAGGAGCCCCATGCTCACCCACCCGGCGCGGGCTGTGTCCCGTCCCTCACCCCAACGCCGCACCGCCGCTGACCCCGCGCCCGGGACCCCGCGAGCCGCCGCCGGGGGATCCGGTTACCGGCCCCTTTCCCGGCCCAGCTGTCGGCCATCCCTCACTCGGGGGCAGCCGCGGCCCCCCCCCCGTGCCTAAAGCCCCCGCTAAGGACCTGGTGAAACACGGGCGGGGGCCAGGGGGCTGAGATGCTCCTCCCGGGACGGGGGACCGCGGCCGGCGGGTGGGGTTCTTCGGACTGGTGGGAGCGGGGGACGCTCTGTACCCCCCCCAGGCCCACAAACGCCCCCCCTGGGCTCACCAACCCCCTGCGTCAGGGTCTGGCTGGGGGCAGCCCACGCGCTCCCTGGCACCCCCGGGGCAAGAGGGATGGGGGCGGGGGGGAAGGGAGGGTCGCAGCGCGGCCGTGGGAGCGGGAGGATGGACGGACGGACGGACGGGCAGCGGGGGGGCGATGTGGGGGCTGCCCCCGTGTCTTTCAGCAGCGGCTCTGGCAGCCGGTTCCAGACGGCAGAGCAGGAAGCAGGAGCGAAGCCGGGACCCCCCCGCAACCCCTCAGCTCCTCGCCCCCTCACTTATCAGCGCCTAATTCAAACCAACTGCGGGGCTGACGTTGGTAAATGAGCCCCCGTCGGGACGGCAGCGGGGGTGGGGGTCGGTGCCAGCAGACCCCTGCCCGCAATCTGGTCCCATCACCAGCCGGGGCTGCTGGCACCGTACCCTGCCCCCTCCTGAAACTGGGTGTGTGGGGAGCCCCATGGTGCAGGAAGCGAGGGTGGGATCGGAGGGAACTTGGGGGCCCGAGGAGGTCCAGAGGGAGCCCGAGGAGCAGGACCAGCTGCGCGGAGGGGATTCAGCAGGTTCGCGGGGGTGCCAGATGCTCTCTGGGGTTCAGGGAGCCCCTTCGTGTTCGGTGACTGGCCCTGGAACGCCCCGAGGGGGCAGCGGGGCAAGGACAGGTGCGGGGGGGGAAGTCCTGCACCCTCGCGGCCGCGGGGTTGGTGGGGCCTGGCTGCAGCCGCGGTCATGCGCGTTAGTGAGGGGCGAAGGAGCTTTGATATCCCACCCCCCCCCCCCGTCATGCTCCCAGGGGGCTAATGGCCCCAGGCTCCAGCCCGGCAGAGAGGGAAACCTGAGCCCCCCCGGTCCCCTCGTTCCTGGCCCGGCGAGCGGTGGGGGATACACAGACGAGCTCGGGGGCACCTGGGCACGGTGGGTCAGAGCAAGTGGGAGGGGGCGGGAGCCCCGGGAACTGCTTGGTCATGTGGGACCTTTGGGGCTCCCTCTCCCTATCCCCAGGTTCTAGGAGTGACCTCGGCTCTGTCACCCACAGCCCCGAGGGTCCCGGGGCCAGTAAGGGCACCAGATACCCACCTCAGCCCCATGGGGTGATGCCGGGGAAGGGACCTGCTGCTGTGGGGGTGCCCCATCTGTGGGAGTGCTTTGGCTATGCCGAGGTCCTGCGGCGCAGGCGGGTCTCAGGGGTGCTCAAGGGTTGCTCAGTGAGAGGATTGGGTCGTCCTACAGAGGCCAGACTCCCGATGTCACCCAGGCAATCGGCGCATGGTGCTGGCACCGGCCGTGGCCCGTGACCCTTGTGAGCGGGGCTGGGCACCCCCGGCTGTGCCGTCCCTGCCACGCTCCGGCGGCACCGTCTCCCGTGACAGCTCCTGACAGAGACAAATGAGCCGCCGGCGCCTGACACCGCCTTCACACCCCATCGCCGGGGCCAGGGGGCAGCGCCGAGGACACGCGTGTGCCCTGGAACAGGTTCGCATGGCACCAGTGCACCCTTCAGACTCTAGATCCGGCACGGCAGCCTCGTGCCGCCGGGCCGCACCGCGGGCCCCGCTCGGCTGCCAGCCTGCGGCACAGCGGGACCTGCGAGCACCCGGCACGGCGCCCCCGGCACCGGATGGATGGGCACCACGGGGGAACATGTGCAGGGGCCTGGACACTGCCACCCCGACCCACTTCCACACCGCAGCCCACCTCATGGCACCCACCAGGCCCATCGGGACACGTTGCCGCCCTGGCCAGGCCCCCCGGTGACCGCCGGCACGTAGGATGGGCCCGCTGGCATATGGCTGTCAGGATGGGAATGAGCTGTCACGTCGGCGCCGGGAAATTACCCCGTAAGGAGGGGCGCTGGAGATTAGGCTAATGAGAAAATCAAAACACAATTTAATTCCTGTCACCGCCTGATTGTCTTTAAACGACACCGCGCGGTCCTGGCGGGCCGGCATGATGTGTCCGCCTGCCCTCCGGCACCCACCGGCCCCGCCATGCCCCGCACCAAGGCAGCACCCGGCATCCTGCAGCTTTCCCCCACACGCGGGCCCCGGCACTGGCACCGAGATGCCCCGGCACCGTGGGAATGGGGGGCGAAGCGGGGGGGCACCTTCCTGCGGATGAGGGGCTGCAGCAAGTCCTGCCTCGAGCCCAGGGACTTGTCTGGGGAGAGGCCGGCACCCCTTGAGCCCGGAGCCGGCATCCTCCAGATGCTGTGCAGTGATGCGGCGGGTACCCCCGGCAAACAGGGCACCAGGGCCAGGCTCCTCCAGCACCTCTGGAGGCAGGGCCGTGGGAGCGGGCCGGGGGGCACCCCCTCGCTTTTCCCAGTTTATCTTGGCTGCCGGTGCTTCCTCCGGCCCTTTGTCTGCATGGCCACGGCTGCCCGCACCCCCACCCCCCGGCCTTCCTGCGTGCCGCCAGCCCGGCAGAGGGGGGGGGGGCTGCACACCGTGGGACCACTGCCCCAGCAAAGACCACTGGCCACGCAGCTGCGACCACCGCGGAGGAGGCTCAAGGCACCGGCTGCAGGCATGGGATGGCAATGGCATGTGTACATGGGATGTGCATGCGATTCACGTGGGATGCATATGTGGGATGCACGCAGGGGTGCCAGATGGGTGAGGGTGAGGGTGAGGGTGCCAGATGGGTTCCTGGGAACCCCCAAGCCGGTGCTGGTGCCACGGGTGGGTGCCACGGGTGGGTGCCATGGTGTGGTCTGTGCCGCGGTGCCAGCCGACCCCACCATTGTTGTATCCCCGGCCCCGCGCGGCCTTTGAAGTTCGGCGACTTCCTGCCCCGGTTTTATGGCCCGATCCGTCTGCGCCGCTCTTCCCCGGCCATAAATCACTCGGCGCTGGGAGATTCCGGGTACCGCGGCGCGGCCGGCCACATGCCCACGGCTCTGGCGAGGACCAGCAGCCCAAACCGCTGTCACCTGGGGCAGGGGACAGGCCCCGTCCCGAGTCCTCGGTACTGCCAGGACCCCGGGGCAAGAGGGCAGCCGGTCCTCACAGCTCCGGCCCGCCACACCGAAGGCACCATGGGCACAGCAACACCATCCGGTCCCCACCCGCTCTCCGCGGCCCCTGCCGGTTGTTAAACCATGGGCAGGATCCAGGTTTTGGGGCAAATCATGGCAAGATTGGAAACACCGACTGCCAGTGAGGTCCCTGCCCTGTCCTGGGTATAGTGATGCCCGTGCCGAGGGTCTGCGCTGTCCCCGGCTCGGCTGCCCCCAGCGCCCCGAGGTTTCCTGCTGGGCTCAGCGCCGGCGGCGCGGGCTCAGCACAGCCGGTACCGTCCCTATTCAGAGCGTTTCCTGGGTTTTATTGTCTTCCTCTCCCTGTCCCACCTTCCTCGCAGGAAGCCCTGGGTCCCAACGGAGCTGGCGGCTCCGTGCCCAGCAGGACGGCGCTCCCAGCCCCATCTCCTCCGTGTCGCTGGCGGACAGAGCCATGGCGGTGTCCCGGCATTCCTGCTCCTGGCCGTCAGCTCCTGGTGGCAGCACCCACCCGGTGTATCGGGGAGACAGGACTGTTCCCTGACACCCCCAGCCCTGCTGGGGCATCGTTGTGCTGAGCCCCTCGGAGGTCCGGCCTCACAACGCACGCCGGGCTGAGCTGTGCTGACATCGATGCTCTCCCCGGTGTGCCCGTGTCAGGGCGCGATGGTGCCCGGCAGCTTCCAGACACCATTTCCCTGTCCGGCTGTGGCTCTTCTGGGCTGTGCCAGGGCCCCTGGCACCCTGGGGTCACCGCTGCCTGGCCGGTTGGCATCGCAGAAGCAGATCCCCAGCACTGGGCTGGTACCCACCTGGCCATGTTGTGTCCCTGTCAGCCCCTGGATATTGTCTCGGGGTGCCAGCCGGGATACCAGAGGGATAGAGGCCAGCGGGATGTCCCCAGAGCCCTATTCCCATCGGTGAGGGCTCATTTTGCGGTGGCTGCCACTCGCCCGGTCCCACTTTCCCTAAATCAATTCGGGGGTTATTGAAAAGCCACGTCTCCGTCTGGCAGCTAATTGCAAGTGATCCTCCATCCCCCGGCCCCTTCCCGCGCCACAATTACACACCCACCCGCAGCTCTGCCGCGGAGCTGGGGTTGGAGGGGGGGCCGGCATGGTGGAGGGGTGGTCTGAATGTCTGAATCCGACAGAGATGAAGGGGGGATCCATCTCCGTCTCCATCCTCATCCCAGTCCCAATGCTTAACCCCATCCTCATCCCCATCCCCGTCCCCTGACTACTGCCCCGCCCCTCCGGACTCCCGCATCCCTCGGGGCCCCGGGCAGCAGATTCCAAAGGGCACCCGGGAAGATTAATCGTGAGGCCAGCGGCCGGTAACCGGATCGCCCCGCCAGCAGCAGGAATGCAGTGCTGACCCTGCCGTGGCCCGATGACAGCCCTGCCAGCTGGGGGTCACAGTGGCCAGACAGGCCACCACAAGTCTGGGTACAGTGGGCACCCACACAGACACTGCCCGGGCCAGCAGTCCCCAACCCAGGTGTGTCCCTGTTCCCACACAGACTCATCCCCGGGGCAAGGACAGGCAGAGTCCATTGTGTCCCCATGCCTGGAGTGACACTACCACCGGTGTCCCTCTCAAGTAGTGGCCGTCATCCCCCCTCACCACATCAAGCGGGGCACTCTCCCGTACCCAAGCACCACACCAGGGGCTTGTCCCACTTCCTATATCCCCATTCCTGAGGTACCGACGTCCCCACAGCCACGCCCGGGATGAGGACAGCCCTGGGAAACACCAGGCAGTGCCGGCATCTGTACCATGGATGATATGGGCGGGCAGGAGGACCCGATCCTGACCCATCATGTCCCTACCGTGGGGTCCGCCACGGATCCAGGGAGGATGCAGGACAGACCGGGGCTAAGAATAGCACCGGGAGGTGCCGGGAGGAGGAGGAAGGATGGGGCTTCCTCTGCGACGGCTCTTCCTCCCTCACGGCTCTGCCAGGAGGCACAGCGTGGCACAGTCCCGCCATCCTGCCTGCCAGCACGGCCGGACGCCCCGCCAGCTCCCCGGGACACCCCGCTGTCCCCCGTGACAACCCGCGATGGTGGTGCCATCGATGTCCCTGCCAGCACAGTGCCCGTTGTCCCGACGCCTTCCCCCCCCTTCCCCGCCCTCCCCGCCGCGTTTCGCTGCACTTTTCTTTTTTAATTAACCTCAGGGCGCGCGGCCCGGCTGGCTCGGCAGGGTTAATGACAGCGGTGACCCATCGATCCCCCAACCCCGCCAAGCCCCTCCGGGGCCTGTGGGGTGAGGTGCCCCTCCCCCCAAGGCAGCAGCACTCAGCCACTCTCTGAGTAACCCCAGTGTGTCCCCGGTGAGGTGCCATGATGGAGCCACCAGCCCACCCTGTGCCCACTGCACCACGAGAGCCATTGGGCACCCACGGGGGGGCCTATGGGGCAGCAAGAAGATGGGGCGCATGTGATACTGGAAGATCGTGCCGTGTCTCTGCGCTCCTCTGTCCCCTGTATCACCCTTGCCCACACATCACCTGATGGTGCCACTTCCTGGGCATATTCCCAGAGACTCCGAACCCCCTCACAGCCTCTCGGCAAAGTGTTGGCAACCTCGGGGCTTGAGTCCCGGTTACCCCCCCCCCCCCCCCTCCCCGAGGCCGCCCCGGACATGCTCCTCACTCAGGTGCGGAGCTTTAATCTGGGGGTCGATCGTTCATCTTGGGGGGGCCCCGGCTGTCAGCGGCTCAGACGAGCCATTTCCTCGCCGCGCTGCCCGGGCCCCGCTGAGCCCCCCGCGCTCGAGCCCTAATTGAATCCTCATGTCCTCACCATGGCCGTGCCGGCCCGCGACCACCCCCGGATGGGTCCTACCAGGAGTCCTGAGGACATCGGGGGGGACAGGGCTGGGGGTACCCCACCAGACAGTATTCCTAGAATCATGGCTGGAACTCCCATCCTGCTTTGCCTGCACCCAGTGAGAGTGGATCAGGGTCTCCAGCAGCCCCTGCTCCCTGTGCCATACCCACTGGGGGAGGCTCAGGAGGGGACCCCTCTTCACCCCCCTCCCCTCCTCTGGCTCTGGCTGCCTCTTCTGGCCATCCCGTCCCAGCTATGTGCGGCGTGGGGAAGGAAGGGGCATTGGGGGGACAGGACTGTTTCCTTCCCCGGCAGCTCCGTGCCCCATGGCGGGCACGCTAATCCACACAATACCCCTGCCCCATGACACTTCTCATTCCCCACCCTAGCCCACCCCTCCTGACTCCTCACAGACCCTCTCCAAGCCCTGGGTCAATTCCGGAGCGCCCCCAACCCCTGGGGTGGTCCCAGCGTGGGACCACCCTGCTCAGCCCCCTCACCAGTAGGTCCCCACCTCCAGCCCCACAGCTCAATGAGTGTGGGCAGCAGCAGTGGGGACTGTCCCCCCCATCCCTACGGAATGGGACAGGACTGTTCTCACCAGCGCTGCTGGGCTGGGGTCAAGAGGCGTGGGTGGGCAAGAGCCCTGCGGGGGGGCCGCAGCGTTTGCTCCAGCCGAAGCTTTGAAATGCAGCCCCCCCCCTACCCTCACGCCTCCCGGTCCATTTGGTTGGAGTTTGGCTCAGGTCCATATGGAGGCCCCGGAGCAGGGAGGGGGTCCTGGGTGGAGGTCGCAGCAGCTGGGGCTGGGGCTGGCGGGATTTCCCGACCCCAGCACACTGCACGGTGCTGAGGTGGGTCCCCACGGGCACCCCCAAGGTTGTGTCCTCCTCCTGTCCCCCTAACTCCAGCACGTGTGTGTCCCTGCACACGCGTGTGACAAATCCGCACGTGAAATGGTGTCACGGTGCTCTGTGACAGCCTCCGTACACGGCTGCACATGCTTATACGTGCCTGTACAGACCTGCACACGCAGCTGTGGTAGTGCACACGCGTGTGGAAGCAGCTGACGCGTGTGCTGGGCCCCGAGTGTCCCGTACCCCCACCCCCACGGCCGTTCTGGAGTTTCAGGGGGGCATCAGCTCAACCTGGGCCATCCTCGTCCCCGTCCCCATCCCTGTCCCCGTCCCCGTCCCCACCACCGCTTTCGCCGCCGATGACGCCGGGGTCAGCGCGCGCATCGCGGCGCACGCGGCGAGGTCAAGGTGTGTTAATGAATAGATCATTTGCCAACAACCCTAGGGGGGTATCCCGGCCTCCCCCGGGCTCCCGGTACATTAATCCCGGTTTACCGGGCCGAGGTGTAATCCCATTAGCGTCGGCTTCGCCCGCGGCCCCCGGCCCCACCGGCGGGGTCAGGATTTATTGCCGATAATGGGCCAGGTCGGGTCCCCCGGCGCGGGGCATGGCGCAGCCGGCAGCTCCCCGGCGATGCCCCCGTTTGTCTCTGCTACCAATAGTTTTAATTTTTGCGCCGCGCTCTTCTTCTTATTAAAAAGGAAAAATTCATTTGCAAGCAATTTCCATGTGCAAACCGCGCTGCAGCTCCGGCTCCGGCGCGGGCCGGGAGCCCCTAATCGAGTTACCGCCGGGCGCTGCGGCACGGAGCAGCGTTATTGAAATGGATCCGATAAATAATAGATCAGGGGCAGAGCTTGGCGGGAGCAGAGGGGTGTCAGCGTGGAACCGGGACCAGCCGCCGCCCCCCACCTCTAATCGCGTTACCTCCGCACTGGGAATTGCCGGCGCAGGCACCTGGTGGTGTGGCGGAGCGGGGGGTCTCCAAGAAAGCGGGAGTGGGCAGAAACTGGCGTCCCCCCGAGAGATGGGGGGCTAAAGCTGCCCGTGCTTGGAGCCCCGAGTGTCCTCAAGAGAGGGGTTTGGGGGGAACGGGACACGTCTGCGCTGCATCCCTGTCACCAGGGATCTCACCCAGCCCGCAACGGCTGCGGGAGGACGGGCAGGACCCAGGGGGCTGCTCAGCCCACTCTGGCAATGCCCTGTTGGCGTACGAGGGAGGGCCAAGGAGGGAGGGAGGTGCTCTCTTTGGTCCCCGGGAGAATCCCTGGGCACCGAGGTCCTGCGTGGGGGGATCAGCCCGATCGAACCGCTGGGGAGTGATAGGCAGCAGGGATGGTCCAGGGGGCAGAGGACAGGGGGGACAATCCATGCTCAGGACTCTGCTGCTCAGTTCCCCACACCACTGGAGCTCAGGACGGGTGGAATTTGCTCCTCGTGGCAAGGATTGGCACATGAAATGTGCCAGAGCAGCCATTCCCTGACATGTGGCACAGGGCAGAGTGGGAGCTGAGGACACGAGGTTGCCAGGTGAGCCAGCCTGGCGAGCTGAAGACCCTGAGAGGACAAAAGCCATGTATGATGCAGGCCCATACCACTGTCACCACCTCGGCTTCCGGCACAGACCCCGTGCACCTACGGGAAGGGTCCTGTCTGGCAGCCCCACTTCGGGCTGTCCCTTCCCCGGGAGCAACCTTGTGAACCTTTCCCAAATCCCAGGCTCGCCAGAGCCACCCCCCTACCCTAGCCTCTCCCCCCTCTTTTCCCAGCGCCCGCTCCGGCGTTTAATTGCACCGGCTGCTGGGAAATTTCAAGGTTGAATTTGTCTAACTCCAATTTCCAGCCGGGGGATCGCGTTCTGCCTTTGTCAGCAAGATTGGAAGCCCCCCCCTCACATTCCCTCCCCGCCTCCCGGGTCCCCCTGCACCTGCTCCCCAAGCACGGTTCTTCCACCACCGTGTGTGTCCCCCCCTCTAATCATTTTCTCTCATTACCATGGCCTCTGCACCCTCGGTCCCTGCAACATCCCAGTAGCAGATCCGTCGGGACCGGGGGATGCCGAATCCACCCGGAGGAGGCGATTCGGCATCCCCTGGTCACGATCCCGCCAGAGGATCTGGTGTCTCACCTGCGTGTGCGGGCCACTCCGGGATTTTTACGAGCAATCAGGATCCTGGAGCTATTTGTACCGGAGAAGAGCAAGCGGAGAGGATGGGGCAGGGTGGGGGGAGATATGGGAAGAGGGGGGGATTTATGGCCGGGCTCTGAAACCCTAAACCCACCCGAAGCGGCCTAATCACTCCCAGACGCGGCGGCCCCTGTGCTTTTATGGGGCATTTTAGAGCAGGGGAGCTAATAAATTTTTTGGCGATGGTAAAAGCCCCGCTGGGGATTAAGAGAGGGAGTCGGGGGACTGAGGGGGAGGGAGAGTGTAGGCATTGGGGCGCAAGGGACAACCACCGAAGAGGAGGGGGACGAAATCAGGGGAGGGTACGGCACCGCACCCCTTCTGCATCTCGGTAACGGCGGTCGAGAAGGAGCGGTGCCCCCCCTCCTCATCACGACCCCCCCATGCACTGTGTCAGTGGCTCCTCCTCCTCACGGTGCCCAATTTAGACCGGCCCCGGGGTCCTTAAGGCTGCGGCACCGGGGTTGCCGGGGGGGGAGGAGGGAAACCGGCGGCGGGCGCGGAGCTGCTCAGCCCTACCGGCCGGGTGGGTAGGTGGGTGGGTGGGTGGGGGGGGGGTGGCAGAGAGCTCCCCGCCGCTGCCGCCGCCACCGGGCCCCCGCCGAGGGGGCGGGCTGCGCCCGTGGTGTTTAAGTGCGGCCGCGGCTGGATGAGCAGGCGGGAAGGAGAGAAAGGGGGGGAACCCCCTGTGGGATGAGACGGGCACGGTGCTGAGCGGGGAGCGGGAACGCGCCATGACCTCGGCGCGGGAGGCGGCCGGTTCCCCCCCGCTGCACCCCCCGGGCGGCGGCCGCCCCCGCAGCGTCCTGGACCAGCTCCCGCCGCCCGCCAACTCCAACAAGCCCCTTACCCCCTTCGGCATCGAGGACATCCTGGGGCGGCCCCGTGGAGGCAGCCCCCCCGGGCCTGGCCCCGCCGCGACCCCGGCCCGGCTCTCCGAGAAGGCGGCGGGACCCCGCGGCGGTGGATGCGCTCCCAATTCGCCCCTCTGCGCGCTGGAGGAACTCGCCAGCAAAACCTTCCAGGGGTTGGAGCTGGGCGTGCTGCAGGCGGCCGAAGGTACCGGGGGCCCCTGTGGGCGGCGGGGACGGGGTTGGGGCAGGTGCCGGGGACACCGAGTTAGGGGCTGTGCGGGAAACGGGTGCTTCCTCGCCCCCAGCCCGTCGCGGCCCCGGTAAGTTTTCTTCGCGTTCCGGAGGAGCGAACGCTACCTAGAGACAGGGACGGGGCCAGTGCTCTCCCGGGAAACGGGGCATAACCCTGCCACAGTTCCACGGCGGCCCCGGCCCGCAGGGAGGGAGAGGGTTAGCGCCGGGTACCAGGAGTTTGAGCCGGATCCACGGCGGCAGGGGAGCCACGGCCGGGACCGAGACACGGTCGAGGAGAGCCCAAAGCTCCAGGGGAACCGGCCGGGCTGAGCCCGGTGGCTTTGGCGGGAGACGCGGTCCCGGCGACGGATCGGTCCCGTGGCGGAGGACGGGCTGCACAGGGCCGAGCCGAGAACCCGCCCCTGCCGAGCCGTGACCGTGACCGAGCGCGGGGATAGAGCGGCGGATCTGTCCTGTTGGCAACAAAAATCCGTTACCGAGCCGTCGCTAGCGTCTCCCGGCACCGCGGGCTGCTGCGGGGGGGATGTCGGTTCCAGGCGAGATTCGGTTCTGCGGCAGAAACCCATTACCGGAGGCTCCGGGGACCGGCGCGATTCCCGGAGGGGTGGAATGTTGCCTGGACATGCGGCGGTTCTCCCGGTTCAGGCTGACCCGGAAGGTCCCGGTCCCCGCAGGAACGGGCTGTCACCGGCGGTCCCCGGCTCGGAAACCCGCCACGAGAGCGGGCGGACGGGCAGACCCAGCTGCAGCAGGGCCCTGCCGCTACCCGAGAGAAAAATCCTCCACCGAGCGAACTGACGGTCGGAGAGCGGCGGACGCCGATAACGAAAAATCCCGTACACTGACGGACAGACGGACAAATAGTGCGAGGTTCCGTGATCAACGAAAAAAAAAAAAAAATCAACCCTTACCCCGTAGGGGAGACGGACACGGTCGGGCCGAGCTGCGTTCCCTGTAAATGACGGAGAAAGAATAACCCTTATCTGGCAAGACAAACGGACACGAACAGACAGCGGCGTTCCCCTAATTAACAGAGAAAACAAAATCTTACCCGGCCAGATAGACGGACACCGACAAACAGAGCGGCGTTCCCTTAATTAACGGAGAAAAAACCCTTTACCTTGGCAAAGGGACACGAACAGACTCAGCGCTGTATTCAGCGCCGGACTCTACCACCGTTAACGAAAAAAACATTACCCGGCCGGACAGACGGACACAGACAGACAGAACCGCCTGTCACCCGGTTCTCGAGGCCGGGAGGGTCCCTACACCTCCCGTGATAAAAACAAAACCAAACAAAACCAAAAACAAAAACAAAAGCAAAAACAAAAAACAAAACAAGAACCAAAACAAAAACAAAAACAAACAAAACCCAACAAAACGGAACCCGGCGGAACAGACGGACAGAATCGGGCTCTAGTAATTAACGATAAATAATTTCCCTTCCCTGGGTGGACAGGGACTGCCCGAGCAGCGCTTCGGTAATTAATGAAATCTCCTTGCCGGGTGGACAGACGGACACGGGCAGACAAATCGGCGCTCTAGTAATTAAGGGAAGAAAAAAAAAAGCTTTTCTCAGACGGACAGGCGGACACGGACGGACGGATCGGGACCCCGGTAATTAACGCAAAAAAGCCATCGCCCGTTCGGACAAGCGGACAGAAAAGGAAGGCTCGAGACTCACGAAATTGTGGTAAAAAAACCCTTTACGCGGCCGGACTGACGGACAAGACCGGGATGTGGTAATTAACGAAATAAGCTGTTGTCCTGCCTGACAGACGGACAGAAAGGGACAGCTCGGATCTCCCGGAATTATAGTAAAAAAAAGGAAAAAAAGTTACCGAAATGGACAGGCCGACAGGATAATTAACAGATCGGCAGTCCTGTAATTAACGAAAAGAGCCAGTGCCCGGACGGACACGGTTCCCGCAGTAAACGAAAAAAAATCCTCGGTACCGGGACGGACCGGTGGAATGGAGGTAAATCCTGTTACCGACAGGACAGACAGAAGGACACGGCTGAGAGGGGCTCGGTAATTAGCGAAAAAAACAGCCTCGTAACCGGACGGGCAGGGCGAGGGCAGCGGATAACGGCGAACGGAATAAGAACCCGCGGACAGGTCAAGTCTCCCGTCAGACAGATAAAATGCCGTTAACGGGACAGGCAGACGGACACTGACGGCAAAAAATGAAATAAACTCTCTTTGTCCCGGTGGACAGACGCGGGACAGCGTGGGACTCAGCGGCGGAGGTAAAGCACACGGACGCGGGGGTATAGACGGATCCGGTCGGGACATCCCGGGGCTCCGGTAACGAGCGGCCGGAGCGGCTGCACGGACGGACTTACCGGCAGCTCCCGGCAGGACGTGGCGGCGGCCCCGGGACGCGTCGGCGGCAGCTGGAGCCGTCAGAGGGAAATGCAAAGACGGACCAACAACTGACCCCGGGAGCCGCGATCGGGTCGGTCCCGGTGGCAGCAGAGAGTCTGTAACTGGGAACGGGACCGCGGTGGAGCCGGTACTGACGCCGCGGACGGACGCTATTCGCTTCACACCGGAGGTTTCTCTTCGCCGCCGCCCGGATCGGGGCCTACGGGCTGCAGCGCGACCGGGCCGGGAGCGGCTGCGGGGACCAGAACCCGAGGGACCTGCACTGCCCCAGAGCCGCCTCCAACGGAGTCTGGAAAATCGCCCGGCGAAGGCAGAGGCTGCGGGACCTAGCCCCGCGCTACCGGTCCGGAAGCGCTGCTCCCCGGGCGAGCCGCCGGCGGAGACGGGTCAGCTCGGCCCCGCGGCTCCGGAGAGACCGGGGCTGCTGCGGAACGGCGGCGGGAGCGGAAGGGGACTGGGTCTGGCAGCTCTCGGCACAGGGGAGCCCGCAGCGGTACCGGGCTCTGGCTGTGTTACGTGCAGGACCGGGGCTCTGGCACGGCGCGGCTCGGTTTGTTTTGTACGGCTGGGATTGGGACGGTCCGGCCCGGTTCAGCCCGGCTCGGCCCGGCACAGGACGACTCAGTTCATCTCAGCCCGTCCCAGTTTAGCTCTGCTCGGTTCAGCCCGGCTCGGCCCCTTTCAGCTATTCTCGGTTCAGCCAGGCTTGGCCCGGTTCAACACGGTGCAGCTCATCTGGGCCCCGTTCAGCCCGCTCAGCCCATTTCAACTCGGTTCAGCTCGGCCCGGCTTGGTTCGGTGTTTCACGGCTGCTAAGGGCTCGGTGCGGGGTGGCGGGACCGGGCCGGGCCGGGCCTGGTTGGGCTCACCGGGACCCGGCAGCGTGATTCCAGTGAATGTCCCGGTACGGTTCCCGGTGCCGGAGTCGGTGTGGGTGCGGGTGATGGTTCTGGTGAGGGTTTTCGTGCCATGCCGGTGTGGGTGCAGGTACGGGGCCTGGGGCGGCCCCGGTGCCGGTGTGGTGCGGGTGAAGAGTGTGTCCCCGTTTCGGTGCCGGTGCAGTGTGGGTCCTGGCGCCGGTGCGGTACGTCTGTCTGTCCCGCTCCCGCTGGGGGTGCAGCGCGTGTGCCCGTGCCGGTTCCGGTGGGTGTCCCGGTGCCGGTTCCGGTGCCTGACCGCGCTGTCCCTGCAGGTCGGGACCCGCTGTGCGCCCCGGGGCAGCGCCCACCCTGCAAGAAACGTCGCAAGTCCCGGACGGCGTTCACGGCGCAGCAGCTGCAGGCGCTGGAGCAGCGGTTCCGACGCCAGCGATACCTCTCCCCCGCAGACCGGGACGCGCTGGCGGCGGCGCTGGCGCTTTCGGCGGCCCAGGTCATCACCTGGTTCCAGAACCGGCGGGCCAAACTCAAGCGGGACCTGGAGGAGCTCCGCGCCGACGTGGCCTCGCTGCAGGCGCTGCCCCCCGACGCCCTGCAGCAGCTGGGGGCCCTCAGCGAGCCCCCCCAGCGACCCCCGGGTCCTGGTCCTGGTCCCGGTCCCGCCGAGCTCTCGGAGGAGGAGATCGACGTTGGGGACTGAGGTGGCGGCGGGAGAAGGGGGGCTCGGGGTGTCCCGAGCCGGCACTGAGACTGACCGATCCCCGGGCTGGGCGGGGGGGGGCCGCGCTGCCCCTGTCCCGGGGGAAATTGGTGCAATTTCTTTTCGGTTTTTTTTTTGTTTTGGTTTGGTTTTTGTTTTTTAATTTTATTTTATTTTTTAATCCGTCTTTCCCCTTTTTTAAATTTTATTTCCTATCGTGTCCATGAGCCGGGGGAGAGGGAACTAGAGAAGGGGGGGCCCGGCCCGGCCGGGTGTAAATATTTGGAATAAAGGCGACACCTTATTAAAAGAGGAGAGTTCTGAAACAGACAGACAGACCGACACCCCCACACCAGGAGCTGCGAAGCCCACTCGGAACCCCCCCAGCGTCTCCCGTCGCCAGGGTGCGAAACACTGCGAAACATCCCTCGTGATGAACCAACCCCACGGGGCATCACCGGTGGTCGACACCCCCCCCCCAACTCCTCTCCGCCCCTCGTGACGTCATGCCCCAGTGACGTCACTCAGCCTGCCCCCCGGTGGGGGGGTCCCGCGGGGCCCCTGTCACCACAGCTCCGCGTGTCTCGGCTGCGTGCGTGGCGCCCCCCGCTCCTCTGGGCTCGCGCTGATCTAATTACTGCGGCGCGAACTTCCGAAGGCTCAGCCGACCCCCTCGACCTTCCCCCCCCTCGGTATTTTCTTGTTTTAATTGCATTGTCCCGCCCCTCCCCCCGCGCCGCAGCCGCCCTGCCGAGGGAGGGAAAAGAAATGAGATTTACCCTGAAAGTGCCTTTGAGCATCCCCGGGGGGTCGCAATGGATGTGACAGGGAGGAGCGGGGGCGACACTCGGGTGTTGTGGGGGAGGGCGGGCAGCTTCCCCCGGGCCCCTGGGAAGGGGGGATGGACCCTTCCGCGGGTGCAGAGACCCCACAGAAACTCTGGGTAATAGGGGACACATGAGGGGAGGTTTGGGGGGGGTTTGGGAGGGGCCCATCCCTCTCCCCAGAGCCGAGGCCCTCCCCCTTGGCTCAGGATCCCCCTCTCCCCCCCCCCGCGTTCCAACTCCCCCACGGGACCACCGGGTGACACGGACAGAGCCCCCTGGGGGAGGCTGCGGGGGCTCTGCCGGGCTCAGCGTCGTCGTCCCCCCCCCCATGTTCTCCCTCTCCCAATTTTCCGGCTGATTAACCCGGCGGCTGTTCCCTGCCAGTCTCCGCTGTTGGGATTAATTTCTTTTAACTGGTGATTAATTACCCCGCCGCCTCGCGAGCGCCTGTCTTCTCCTTCTCCCTGTTTCTCATTTGCATATTAATCAAATTCTACTTGATGGCCTGTCCCCTCCCCGCCACCGCCCTGTCACCTGCAAATGACACTGCAGAGGCACAGGGGGCTCCTGACTGACCACCCCCAAACCCTGCTCCCCCCTTCTGTGTCACCCTGCACGGGGGGGGTGGGACAGGGCAGCTGGGGGGACGTGCAGGGGACATGGGGGGGACAGCGGAGGGGGGTGGTCTGCAGAAAATGGGAGAGTCAAGACACAGGGAGGAGAATGGGGCGACAGAGAGCAGCAGCAGGAGGGAAGAGGGGCTAGGGGGATCTGTCAGGGCCCACGGGGAGCTGGAGAAGTCTGTCAGGGCTGGGGGGTGCTGCCAGCAGGGAGGGAGGGAGGGATGGACAGTCAGTCACCACAGACAGTTTTATTAAAAACTCCAAATTGGTACAAACCCCTGAAGGAGGTGAGGGGACCCCCCCCCCTTCCAGGGGGGGCACCCACTCCCTACAGCCTCCAGCCTCCCTAACCCTCACAGCCCCCTGGCAGGGGGTGGGAGGGCAGGAGATGGCAGCACAGCCCCCCCTCCCCACCTGAGCCCCCAGAGGGCATCCCTGAAGGCACCAGGAAGGGGGGGATGGACACAGAGTAGGGGGGACTCCTCCCTGGGGGCAGCAGGAGGGAAAATGCACAGGCAGGGTGCAGGCAGCAGCACTGGGGAGTGGGGGGCACTGCTGCCTCCAGCTTTGTTGTTGCCAGCTGAGACCCCTCCCCAGCTACAGCAGCTCTGGGTGCCGGTGGGGGGAGGGAGTGGCGTGGGAGGGGTGCTTGAGCTGCAGCACCAGCTTAATGCCCTCAAGCTCCGTGTCCTGGGGGGGGGGGGGGGAGAAAGGAGGGGAAGGACTGATCCGACATGAAGGGGCTGAGCACAGGGACCCCCATCATCACCACATACCTCCCTCCTTCAGGAACAGGGGGCAGCAGGATGTTCCCCCATCCCAGCACGTTGTACCCCCCCAGTTCAGAGCACCCCAGCCCACCTGCATAGCCGCATACGCTGCCTCTGCTCCCTCCTTCTGTGTGTAGTTGAGGAACGCACAGCGCCGCCTGGGCAGCATCCGGATGAAGCTGATCTCCCCAAAGCTGGGGGGGCACAGCGTCACCCCCAACCCCAAGCAGACCTCTCCCCAGCACCCCAGGCCAGGAGCACCAGGGAACAGGGGGAGAAGCATCCCCCTTCCACTGGGGTGTGGGGGCTTAGAAGCCAGGATGGTGATGTGGGGGAGGTCTCACCGGCCGAAGGCACGGCGCAGCATGGTCTCGCTCATCCTGGGGGTGATGTTGCCCACCCAGAGGGGGTAACAGTCCCTGCAGAATCACACCAGTGTCTACCATTACTGCTGGGGCTCTGGGACCCCCCGATCTGCCTGATCCCCTGACTCTACCTGGCAGGGTGGCTTGGAGGCAGTGTCTGGTGGTCACTGGCCACAGCCCGGCCTGGAGGTCTTGCTGGGCTCCTGGTGCCCCCCCCCACAGTCACAAAGCCATTCTCATCTATGCCCCGGTGGCTCCTGCTGGCCCACGGCCCTGTTGAGGGGACAGAGGGGGCACCACCATGACAGCCCCACCATCCTCCTGAGCCCCCTCAGGTCCCCCCAGGCCCCAGTTCTGCAGTCCCTTACCAGGAGTCAGCATCGGCGGCTCCCTGGCCTCCGGCAGGGACAGGGACACAGGGACACCCCCGGGGCTGCTCTGCTGTGGGGAAGAGGGGGTCAGGACAGGGGGCAGTAGCCAGGGATGGGGGTCCAGGGTCGGGGGGCTCACCTGCAGCAGGGCCCTGCACGCTGCCAGCTGCGTGGCTGCCTCGGCATTGGTTGCGTCCCAGCGCAGCAGCTCCAGAAAGGCGGCCGCAGCCTCGGCGTAACGCTGGAGTGGGGGCAGAGGGGCCGAGAGCCTGCTGCCCCCCCACTGCTCCTCCTGGATAGCTCTGATACCCCCTATCTCCATCCCAGGACCACCAGTCGTCCCCCCCCCCCCCAGCTGCAGCAGCAAGCAGGCCCCAATCTAGCCCCACTGGCATCCCTCATCCCCAAGTACCTGCAGCCCCCGCAGTGCCTTGCCCTGTCGGAACCAGCCCTTGGGCCAGCCTGGCTGCAGCCTCACTGCCTCCCGCGCGTCCTCCAGCGCCTCCTGGTACCGGCCCAGCCTCTCATAGCAGTAGGAGCGGTTCCCCAAGAGCCTGTGGGGACAGCAGGGTCACCCTGACTGGGACCCCAGCCCGGGGACAACCACGGCCCCCCAGGAGACCCCCAGGCCACAGGGACACCTGGCCCCAGGCACAGCCAAGGGCCCCAGAGAACCTCCAGCGACCCCCAAGCTCTGAGGATTTGCAGCCCCCTAGCCCCCTGGAACCTCCACCCAGCCCTGCATCTTACCGGTGCTCGCAGGGGTTCAGGCTCAGGGCCTCTGTGAAAGCCTCCACGGCCTCGGCATAGTGGCCCCTCTGGGCAGCCTCTAAGCCAGAGCCTGGGAAAAGAGCATGGCTGGACCCCCCACTGCCACCCCCCCACTGCTGACCCCTATCCCAGGCAGGGAGTGGGGGCATGGAGGGGACAACAGCTCCACTGTCACCCAGCCAGTAGGGAACGGCCCCTCGGGGACATCATGGGGTCACAGCAACTGCAGGCTGCCAGCCAGGAACCAACTGCAGCACAGCCCCTCTGGGGCAGAGCTACCCCCGCAGCCTTCCCATGCACTGACCTGCCAGAACCAGGCTCCACTCCACCATGCTCGGGTCTGGGGGCACAGGAAGAGGATCTGGCACTTGTGGGGCAGCTGGGGGGGACTCAGGCACCTGTGGAGCAGGGCAGCAAGGGCTGGGGTACTGTGGGGCAGGCAGTGAGGTTTGGGGTGCTGGGAGTCACTGGGTGCCTCCCCAGGTCACCACTCACCTTCCCTGCTGCCTTCCTGCCAGGCTCTGCAGCAGGGGTCCCGGAGGGTCTCCCTCCCCCGGGGGTTGGCAGCCGTACCCCTGCCTTCTGCCGGGCTTTGGAGACGAAGGTGCAGCTCAGGTCCAGCTCCTCCTGGGGAGGGGGGGAAGGTGGGTGAGTGGGCAGAGCTCCCGGGCCCCCTTGTGTCACAGAGCTTAACCCCCACTGTAGGGCAGAGCTGCCCGGGCACCCCTCACCTCTATCTCCTCTGTCTCGGCCCCCTGGCCTTCCCCCTCCTCTCCTGAGGAGGCTGCGCTGCCGCCCTGGCTAGGGGGGTCTGCCCGGGTCTCCCCCTCCTCATTCAGTTCCCCTTGGGGGGAACCCGCACTGCCACAGGTGGACAAGGTGTTCTGGAAGAGAAGCGGTGGCGAGAGGGCAGCGAGTCTCTGCTCGCCCCCCTCCCCACAGTGTCCCACCAGCAGGGACCCCCCAGACACCCACTGTCTTGTGCTCCCACTCATTTTTCTGCTCCTGACCCAGTTTCTCTTGTTTCTTCCGATCTTTCTGCCTCTGGAAACCGAAGAGAGAAGTAGATCAGCGCAGCCCCCGCCCCAGACAGACGTTTACCCTCCCCCCACCCCGGGTTGCCCGCACCCACCTTCTTCTTCATTTTCTTTCTCTCTGCTTTCCTCTTCACCCGCTCCTCCTCCTCCAGCAGTTCCTGTGCATTCCTCTCCGCCTCCTGGGGGGGGGGAACAGTCCCCCCGAGTCCCCCGGTCAGCCCGCAGCCCCCCGAGGAGGTGGATGGAAAAGGCGGGGGGGAGGGATAACCTTGGGGTCAGGGTGCAGGCAGGCACACCCCCTCACCTCGGGTGTGGGCTTCTGCTCCCAGGGTCGGGGCAACCGGCGCAGCTTCAGCTCCAGAGCGCTAGGGGAGGTCCGGCCGAGGAGGGGGTCTGCGCAGGAGCCGGGGAGGGTGTCAGTGCCGTCTTCTTTGGGGAAATCCCAGTATTCCCGGTACCGCATCCACCACCACTGATCCTCCTTTTCTTCCTCCTCCTCGCTGGGGATGTTCCAGACGCCCGGGGCTGGGGAAACGGGGCAGGTCAGCGGCAGCTCCCGGGAACCCAGACCCAGGGAAAAACGGTGGGACCCCCCAAAGTGGGGAAAGCCCGTCCCAGGACCCCCTGGAACCGCCTGCTCCGGACTCACCCCGGCCGCCGGCGTTCCGGAAGTTGGGCGGGCAGTGGCGGGGACAGAAGGGCGCTGCGGGGACCGGAGAGAGTGCTCAGCCCTCGGAAACGAAACCGAAACCGAGGGAGGGGCGGGGGAGAAGCAGGATCTCCCCACTGAGCTCCCCTCCCAATACAACCCCGACCCCGTAGTTTCCGGATCCCAGCCCACCTACCCCGGGACCTCCCCCCACCCCACCCGGGAACTCCCGGTGTCTTCCCCGCCCCGTACCGCCGCTCCATCCGCCCGGGCCGAGAACGCAACCCCAGGGGCAGGTAACGGGGGCGGCCCCAAACCGAGAGACCCCCAAACCCGGCTCCCGCATCCCGCCTGCCCCCCGCATCGCTTCCACCACGGGAAGTGGGATACGGCCCCTCCCGGAAGTAGGGTAGGAACTGCGTGAAGCCAACCCCACCGCCATGTTGGATGAGGGCAAGGACGGCGGCCGGCGAGGCCCGTAAGGCGCAACACCGCGTGCCCTCCCGCCGTCTCCGCCTCCCTGCAAGCCACGGGTATCTAACGCTGGTCCCAACCCTCCCCACACACCCCACCCTCCACACCGGGCACCGCCGGGTCTGCCGTGCCCGTTCATCCGGATTAGCGCGGCCGCGGCCTAAGCCTCTTTTAGCACGCCGCCCCCGGGGGATGGCCCAGCATGGAGGACGGCGGCTTTGAGCGTGACGGCGGGGAGCCCTGCCTGCAGGTGAGGCCTCGGACGGGGTTGGGGACAGCGGGGACAACTGACAGGCCTTGGGCCCGGTGCCGAAGCCTGGCCCTAAGCCGCCTTTCGGCGCCCCCCAGCCAGGCTTCGGTACCGGGCCCTAAGCCGCAATCGTCGTCTCCATGGCAACAGGCCCACCATTCGAAGGGGCGTGGTCTACGGGGGGCGTGGCCCTGGCGCGGCGCCTCATCTGATAGGCAGTGCTTAAGTCGCGCCCCTCGCCCGTTAACCACGCCCCCAGTCTTTACCACGCCCCTTCTGCTCCCCCTTTCCCTCTCCCCGTTCTGGGGGTCCTGACACCTCCGCCGCCCCCCATAGATGGATGAAGGCGAGGGCGCCGGTTTGAACGGGCTCATCCTCCTCCTGCTGACGGCCCGTCCGGCCCTGACCGCCCCGGGGGATGAGGCTGCCCGAGGGGAGCCCCCCGAGACAGGTGAGGGCTGGGGGTGTGTGTGTGATCCCCTCAATGCACACGGTCCTGGGATGAGAGCGGGTGGGCGGGCAGGCTGGGGAGGTGAATTCCCCCCACATTGTCCATAGTCTGAGGCTGGGGGAGTCCTCAGGAGAGGTCATCCCCCTCTTGGCCATGGTCTGGGATTGGGGAGGGGGCTAATCCCCCATAGACCAGTGCTCCAGAGTGGATAATTCCCCCGTTGCCTATGGCCTCGGGCTGGGGGGGGATTCTGAGGGGGTCTAATTCCCCCATTGCCCACGGTCTGTGGTGTGGAGGGGCACAATTTCCCCATCACCCATGGGCCCACAGCAGAAGGGAGCACCTGGTGGGGTCTGAGCATCCCGCGAGGGGCAGGGGGGGGCTGCAGGGGACCGGACAGATGACAAACTCTGGCTAACTAACTAACATATATTTAACACGTTACACATACGTAAGCGGTGCTGGCACCCCGCAGGAGCAGCCCGGGTCTGGTTCCTCCTCTCGGGGGTGTCGGTGCTGGCCCCGTCAGGGTGCGAGGGGCAGGGGGAAGTCTGAGGGTCCCATCCCTGCAGGCGATGGTCCCCGGGGGGGCCTGGCCCGCTCCCTGCAGAAGGCAGAGGCCATGCTGAGGAGCTGTGTCACCCCCGGGCTGCGGCGCCTGCTGCCCCCGCGGCCCCGCCGGCGCGGGGAGGGGGACGAGGAAGAGGATGAGGATGAAGAAGAGGAGACCCCGGCGGTGGTGGCGGGGCTGGAGCAGAGCTTCGCGGGGCTGCGCCGCTGCTTCTGCGTCTGGGAGGACCCTCGCACCGAGACCTTCCAGGGCCACGTGCGGCCCCCGCCCGGCGACACCGCCATCTCGCACCACGGCGTCCGCCCACCCGTGTCCCGGCGCGGCGCGGCCCTGCACGCTCTGCTGCGGCACCGGCACCTCCTGCGCTTGGCCCGCGACTACGCCCGCCGCATCAAGGCCGCCTCCGACTTCCTGCGCCGGCTCCTGCGGGCACCGCGGGCTGGGCCCCCCGAGCCGCTGCGGGGGCTGTGCCAGGAGCTGCGGGCACACGCGGGACACTGGGGGGGACTGCGCCGGAGGATGCGGGGGGACCCGTGGCTGCGGCCGCTGCTGCTGCGGCGGCACCAGGCGGTGTCGGGGATGCGGCGGGCGCTTCTGGCGCTGGCCCTGCTGGCCACCCGGCTGGCCGAGCGGGTGGCCGAGGGCCGGCTGCGGGCGCTGGCCACCGCCGGACCCCCCGCCGCATCCTTGTCCCCGCCGCTGCTCGCCGACCTCTTCCAGGGGTTGGAGATCTACAACCAGGTGGTGGGAGACCTGGCGCAGGAGCTGCTCACGGCCGGCATGGCTGGTGCCACCGGAGACAGCCCCCGCGCCTTCCCGCTGGGCAGGGTGCTGGGGGTGCTGGGCACCCAGCGGGGACGGGTGGCGGCCGAGCGGCTCCGGCCCCTCCTGCGGCCAAGGGACGGGGATCCCGCGGCGGAAGATGTCTGCTGGGAGGACACCGCCGTGCCTTGGCCCCCGGAGTGCGGGGGACCCTCCGGTGGGGAGCGTCCGTCAGGCATCGCCGCGGAGCTGCGGGCGCTGTGCCGGGAGGACGAAGAGCTGATGGGGCTGGTCCTGGGGGGGCTGGTGGCCTCCGCCGACAGCCTCTGGCACCCCGAGCTCCGCGGGCCCCGGCAGCAGCCGGGGGAGCGCCCGGACAGTCCCGGCGCGGCCGGGTGGAAGTCGGTGCGGTGGCTGGACGCTGCCCGCGCCCCGGCGGCCGAGGCCCTGGGTGCCCGGTACCGACTGCTCTTCTGGGGGGCCACCGGCACCGCGCTGGGACGCCGGGTAGAGCTGGCACACGGCGGGACGGGCACGGTGGTCACCGCCGCGAGGGACCTGAGCCACGCTCTCGCCCAGGGTAACGTGGGCAACGAGGTGGAGGGTGGCTCCGCGCGGTTCCCCCTGGCCGGTGCCTGCTCACGCCCTGTCCCCCCGCAGCTCCCGTCCCCCGGGAAGGGCAGGAGGAGCTGGGGCGGCTCTGCCTGCGGCTGCTCTGCCGGAGCGCCCTGCGGAGCTGGGACAGAGGTAGGGGGGCTGGGGCGGGAAGGGGCGGGCAGGGGGTGTGGGATGCGACGTGGGAGTGGGATGTGGGTGGGGGACACAGGGGGCGGGGTATGGGTGCTGAATAAGGGTTTGGGATGTGGGGCACAGGGGGTGGAGTGGGGGCTGTCAATTTGGGGCTACTGACTGTCCCCCAACAGATTTCTCCCGTGCCCTGGGCTCAGCCCTGACTGACAAGTGCTCGGGGGAGCCGGGGGTCTCGCAGCGGGGGGTCCTGGCGTGCAGCAGGACAGCTCAGCTCCTCCAGTGCCTCTTCCCAGCCCTGGCCTTCGCCCTGCACTGCCTGCGCACCCTGGGGGCCCGGGGGGTCCCGTTCCCCCCCGGGCAGCTCCCCGGGACCCCCGACCTGCGCCTGCAGGTGCTGGGGTGCTGCCTGGCGTCGGCGCAGGCTGCCGGGTCCTGGCTGCGGGGCCGGGCCGGGCGGTACCTGGCGGCGTGGGCACTGCCACAGTTCCTGCTCGTCACCCAGGGGGACCTGCCGGTATGGGGGAACAGGAGGCAGCACCCCCTGCAAAGCACCCAAATGGCTGGGTGGATGGGTGCTGCTTTTGGGACCGGCCATCAGTCTGGCTGTGGGTTGGGGGGTTGGTTATGGGGTCTTACTGTGGAGCTGGCTGTGGAGCTGGAGCTGGCGGGTGGTCTGGGGGTGGTCTGTGGGGCTGGCCATGGGTTTTGGGTCCAGCTGTGGGTCTAGAGGCTGGCTGGACTCCTCTGCCCCCCGTCCCCTGCAGCTGCTGAGGACAAAGACGGAAGAGCTGGTGCTGCTGGTGAGTGGGACCTTCCGGGGGGCTGGGGATCCCCCCCAGCTGCTGCCCCCCAACCCCTTGGCCTACTGCGAGCAACAGCTCTACCAGCAGCTCCATGCTACAGCCACCAGCATCCAGGTACAGCCTCAACACGGGGAGCCATGGGGGGCTGTGGGGTGCCATGGGTTCCCCATCTCATGCCATCTCCCCAACTTTCCCAACAGCTCCTCTCAGGGGACGTGCTGATGATGTTCTCCACCAACTGCAAGCGGATATCAGCAGAAATCTTTGACCAGACCATGCCACAGGGCAAGCACTGGCGCCTTGGGCTGCGCCCCGGTGTGTGTGGGGCCCTGAGTGGGTGTCCCTCGGTGGATGAGGGGCTAACGAGGGCTAACGAGGGGTGCTTTGTGTCCCCCAGACCTGCCCAGCTCCCCCAGCGCCTACGCAGCAGCAGCAGCCCAGGCAGTGGTGGGGCAGGTGCTGCAGGGATCCCGGCTGCTGCCCCGTGAGGCACAGGCCACCACGCTGGCCAGGGTGACCACCGCCTTCCTGGAGGCGTGGATGGACCACATCCTGGAACAGCGCATCAAGTTCAGGTACTGGGGGGCACAGCGATGGGGTCAGGGGGGTCGGGTGCTGGGTGACCCCGCTGTAACCCCTGCTTGTGCGTGTCCCCCCCCTTCCCAGCCTGCAGGGAGCTCTGCAGCTGCGTCAGGACTTCGAGCTGGTGCGGGAGCTGGTGGGCTCGGAGCGGTACGGGCTGGACCCCGAGACCCGCCGGGCTCTGCTCGCCCTCCGCGTCTTCCAGCAGATGGACGGGGCCATCCTCTGCCTCTTGCAGCAGCCCGGGGGGGTGGCCGGCACAGCCCCTCGGCCCTGGAACACCCTGCGCCATTGCTGTGAGTTGGGGTGGGGACAAAAGAGGGACAGGAGGGGCTGGAGTGTGTCCAGAGAAAGGCAATGGAGCTGGGGAAAGGGCTGGCGCACATTTCTGCCCAGAGCAGGGCTGGAGTCCCCATTATCCCTGGAGGGGTTTCCAGGCCCTGGAGATGCGGTGCTGAGGGACATGAGGCGGTGGTGGCCTGGGCAGTGCTGGGGGCAGGATTGGACTTCATGATCCTAAAGGGCTTTTCCCACCCGAAGTCATTCCAGGGGATAGTCTGGGACCCCCAGCACAGGCAGCTGCTCATCTAACCAACCGCCTCTCCCCTCCCTGCCAGGCTCGGACACCAACCCCCACCCGCCGGAGCTGGCCGCAGGCAGCCTGGATGGGCTGGAGACCCTGGACCCGCCCCAGACCCCCCCGCTGCCCATGGGGCCGGGCTTGGCTGTCCCCCCATCCTACCTCTCGGCCCATCAGCAGCAATGGCTCTCGCTGCGGCTGCACCGGGCTCGGCGCTGGCGTGTGCCCGGTCTGCCCTGCGTCAGGAACGGCCACGACGCCTGAACGGGGACAATAAATCTGACACCGTGTTCCTCTGTCTGTCCCCGTACCCGGGAGGCGTCCAGCAGCCCCCCTGCCCCTTCCTGCCCCGGGTTTGGGCTCAGAACACTCCCCCGTCCCGCTCCCCCGTGGGGTGTCCGTGCCCTTGACCCGCTGTCCGCCCCTGGGGGGACCGAGGGCCGCCGTGAACCCTCCGGGGTTGGGGGGGGGGCAGAGGGGCGGCCTTGGAGGACCGGCACTGCCGTCCGCCCGCCCGCCAGGGGGCGCTGCCAAACGGTCGCCTCTCCCGGCGTCGAGCTGCGATGACGCATGAGCAGCGCGACCGGAAAGCGGGGTAACGATGGCGGGTGAACGGCGGCGCCGCGGCGGGGAAGGACCCCGGGACCGTCCCCGGGACCGCGTGACGCGACGGGAACAAAAAGAACAAAAACAACATCATCGAGGACCCGGCCGGGGACGAACCGCTCTGCTGGCGGCGGCGGCGGCGGCCGCGCTGGCGCTGGGGCTGGCGGCGGCAGCGGCTGAATGGAGACGGTGGAGCGAGGCCTCCCGGCTGGTCACTCCCCACCCCGCTCCCCCCGCCCTCCCTCCCGGTTCTACCGGGCCCCTCGCTTCGCCCCAGCTTTTTTGGGGCACTTACCGGCCTCAAGTTTATTTTGGGATGAAGACTCGCAGCCCGCGATCTCTCGTTACCGGTGAGGGGCGGGAGCAGGGGCAGGCCGAGCCCGGAGAACGGATGCTGAAAGGCTGAACCCCCCGTCCCCGGTGTCCCCCAGGCCTGATGTGGCTTCAAGAAGGCGACAGCACCAGCGGTTTGCGTCACACCTGCGAGCAGAACGACGATGTGTCGCGATACGGCTGGCTGATGCACGACGGGGAGAATTTCGGGGTGCAGGAGATCCGCGATGGGAAATTGGTCTTAAAAACTGAATTCGTCAAACGAGACGGGGGGGAACATGGAGGGGATTGGAGCTGGCGCATCAGCGCCAAGATGGAGGTGAGGATGAAGAGGAGGGGAGGAGGAAGGGAAGAGGGGGAAACCCCTTCCTCAGTCTGATTCTTTGCTTTGTAGGATGCAGAGGGTCCAAGCCCTCTCCTCTCCCTCTTCTTCTACGTGGCCACTGACGAGCAGGGGACGCTGGAGGCACAGCTGGAGAACGGGACGCGGCTGGCGGCCGTGAGGGGGACAACGGAGGAGCTGGGAGCCTTCACCATCACCTTCCTCCTCCCCACCGCCGACGACGGGGGGGACCCCAAATACGCCAGGTGCTTCCTTCACCCCCCTTGTCCCCTCGCTGTCCCCGCCCCGTCCCCTGACCACGCTTTTCTCCCTTTCCCACAGCTACAGCTACCTGGAGGCGCCGAGCCCGGGGCTGCACCGCCTGACCGAGCTGGTGCGGAGCCGCCTCGCCCCCCGGTCCCTCTTCTCCCCGCCGGGCAAGAAGGGGCCGCGCCGCCGCTTCTTCGCCCTGCAGACAGCCGGGGGGCCGCCGGGGGGGCCGGATCCCCCCCCGCGGGGGCGGCTGCTGCTGCACCAGGTGACGCTGGAGCCCCCCGGGGTGGCGGAGGTGACCTTCGAGTCGGGCAGCGCCGCGGGGGGGCGGCGGGGGCGGCTGGCGGGGCCGGAGCTGTCGGCGGCGCTGGCTGGGGGAGCCGAGGCCTTCGAGCGACGGTTCGAGGAGACCTTCGGGCTGTCCCGCAAGGGCTTCCCCGTCCCGCAGCAGCGCTTTGCCCAAGCCGCCCTCAGCGAGCTGCTGGGGGGGGTGGGCTACTTCCACGGGCACTCGCTGGTCCGGGCGTCGGGGGAGGAGGAGGAGGAGGAGGGGGAGGGTGAGCGGGCGGTGCCCACCCCCGAGGGCGGGCTCTTCACCGCCGTTCCCTCCCGCTCCTTCTTCCCGCGGGGGTTCCTGTGGGACGAGGGCTTCCACCAGCTGGTGGTGGGGCGGTGGGCGCCGGCCCTCAGCCGGGAGGTGCTGGCCCACTGGCTGGACCTGATGAACGCCGAGGGGTGGATCCCGCGGGAGCAGATCCTGGGGGAGGAGGCGCGGGCCAAGGTGCCCCCCGAGTTCCTGCTGCAGCGGGGGGACACGGCCAACCCCCCCACCCTGCTGCTGGCCCTGCAGCGCCTGCTGCCCCAGGCCGAGCCCGCCTACCTGCGGCGCCTCTTCCCCCGCCTGCAGGCCTGGTACCGGTGGCTGGAGCGCACGCAGGCCGGGCCCCTGCCCCACACCTTCCGCTGGCGGGGCCGGGACCCGCGCCCCGAGCTCTACCTCAACCCCAAAACCTTGGCCTCGGGGCTGGACGATTACCCCCGCGCCTCCCACCCCTCGCCGGAGGAGCGGCACCTGGACCTGCGCTGCTGGATGGCCCTGGCCGCCCGCGTCCTGGCCCAGGTGGCCGAGCGGCTCGGGGAACCGGCCCGGGGGTACCGGGAAACCGAGCGGGCCCTGAGCGACAGCGCGCTGCTGGACCGGCACCACTGGGACCCCCAGCTCGGCGCCTTCGCCGACTACGGCAACCACAGCGCGGCCGTGGAGCTGCGCTGGCACCGCCCGGACCCGCCGGCACCGGGACACCCCCCGCCCGCCCCCCGGCTGCTGCGGGAGGTGCGGGAGCCCCCGCGGCCGCGCTTCGTGCCGGCGCTGGGCTATGTCAGCCTCTTCCCCATGCTGCTGGAGCTGCTGCCGCCCGACTCCCCGCGGCTGCCGGCGCTGCTGGAGGCGGTGGCCAGCGAGCAGAAGCTGTGGTCGCCCTTCGGGCTGCGGTCGCTGGCGGCTGACAGCCCCTTCTACCTGCGGCACAACACCCAGCACGACCCCCCGTACTGGCGCGGCGACGTCTGGGTCAACATCAACTACCTGGCGCTGCGGGCGCTGCGGGGCTACGCCGGTACCGAGGGTCCGGAGCGGGAGCGAGCGGCCCGGCTCTACCAGCGGCTACGGCACAACCTGGTAGACACGGTGTACCGGGAGTTCGCCCGCACCGGCTTCCTCTGGGAGCGGTACAGCGACCGCACCGGCCGCGGGCTGGGCTGCCGGCCCTTCGCGGGATGGACCGCGCTCATCCTGCTCGTCATGGCCGAGGACTACTAGGGACAGCGGGCAGCTAGCCCGGCCTGTGCAGCTACAGGGGGGGGGAGGCACTGAGCCCACCGCCCCCTCCCCAATAAAGCTCTGAAAGAGCTGCTGGATGTGTCCTGGGGGAGGCTGCCCACAGCAGGGAGGTCCCGGTCCCTCTCCTGGGGAACTGGGGGTGTCGGGTGTCCCCGTCTCCACTTTTGGCACTGGGGGGGGATGGAAGGTCCCCACCTGCTCCTGTGGGGCTTAGGTAGGGAGGGGGTCTCTGTCCCCTTCTCTGGGAGTGGGGAGGACTAGGGGTGCCTCTCTTGTAGGGCTGTGCACACTGGGTGTCCACATCCCCTCCTGCAGGGCTGGGGGTCTCCTTGGTGTCCCCCCCCATCAGGAATGGTGTTCCCATACGGCCACATCTCTTTAATGGTGTGAAGACACAACTTGAGACCCCCTGTCACCCCCTCCCCAGGGGGGATGGGCCCCTCTGGCAACAGCAGGGGGGACACACACAACCCCCAGAAGCAGTTTGGGGCGGAGGGATTCCAGCGGGGGCACCCCAAGAGCATGGAGGGGTCAGGGGGTCAGTCGGGGCAAGGGGCCCCTGGGGGCTCCATCGTGAGAGTCCAGACCCCGGGGACACTGCCCCGAGCCCCCGGCTGTGGGGATATGGGAGTGGGGCCCCAGGCGCCCTCTGAGCAAGCGGGGATCACCCCCTAGCTGCTCCAAAGCAAGGGGGGTCTGGGGGGGCTCAGCCCAGCCCCCTCCTCCAGCACAAGCGGTGGGGGGGGCAAGGGGGCCTCAGACACGCAGGATGGGCCCCTCTCCCCTCCCCATCCCACAGCGGGGTCCCAGCAGATGGGTGCCTTTGCCCTCGCCCTCCTCCTCCTCAGGGCAGCGTCCCACCTCGATGCCTGAGTCCCCCGTCAGCCGCCGGTGCCGGAAGTGCTGCCCGGTGCTGGTGCTGACAGAGCCTTCCTCCCGCGCTGCCTCCTCTTCCTCACCCTCCTCGATGTCAGAGCAGGGGCGCCCTCCCTCCCTCCCCACCTCAAAGAAGTCCACAGTAGAGGAGAAGAGAGAGCGCTTGGGGGAGCCGCACCCCTCCTCCTCCTCCTCCTCCTCCTGGGCCCGCACCTCCTCGAGAGGCAGCTCCCAGCTGGCACCGGTGCCGGTGCTGGCAGTGCCACCGCCAGGGCTGGGGGAGCTGCGTCCCGTCCCCCCCGCGCTGGAGCTGCCCGGGGAGGAGGCGCAGCTGGAGCCACAGGAGCAGCTGGAGCAGAGCTCAGAGCTGGGTGAGAGGCTGAGGCTGCCGGAGCCGGGGCGGGGGGGTCCCCGCTGGGCCAGCACGGCGCTGTAGGGCGGGGGGGGGCGTGCCGGGGCGCTGGGCCACCTCCTCGTAGGCCGGCAGCTTGAAGGAGGCCAACATCCCTGCGGGGGCGAGGGGGCGGCCGTCAGAGCGGCCCCCCAAGGGCTGTGAACCTTCCCGGGGGGTTGGAGCTGGGGGACAAGGTGGGAACACATGGGGTGGCTGGTGGGGGATACACGACAGAGGATGGAGGGGGTGAAATGGGGAGGGGAGGTGGAAGTCTGGGGGAGGAATAGGCGGAGATGTGGGGGAATGCAGGTGACTGGAGAGGGGAAGGTGAGGGGGACACGCAAGGGGCTGGAGGGCACACAGGGACCTACGGGAGAGACACAGGGGACTGGAGGGGAGGGATGTAGGGGGAGGGTGCAGGGAGGTGATGAAGGGATGGGGAGGACAGACACGAGGGGGCCCAGGGGGCTGGGGGTGCACACGGGGGGGCTGCCTCCCCTCTCCCCACTCACTGAGGTCCATGACGGAGGGGGGGTACGCGCAGGCCCCGTGGTAGGCGATGAGGTTGATCTCCCGCTGCCGCTGCTGCTGCTGCAGGCGCAGCTTGGCCCGGCGGTGCCGGTAGGCACAACAGCAGCTGAGGAGGATGAGGATGGTCCAGAGGAGCCAGAACCCTGCGGCGGGGGAGCGGCGGGGGTCATCCGAGCCCCGGACATCCCCCGCAGCTCCCCCCCGCGCCCCGCACTCACACCACAGCTCGTAGTAGTAGGTGCAGCAGCCGGTCTCCCCGCAGCAGTGCCCGGTCTCGCACACGTAGGGCTGGTTGTTCACCCCCGGGCAGAACTCTCGGGCCTGCGGGCAGCGCCGCACCGTCACCCGGGCGCGGGGAGGGGGCCCGGGCCCCGGGCCCTCCCCCTGTACTCCCTCCCCCCCCCAAGCCCCGGTACCTGCTGGTGCTGCCGGCCCAGCAGCGCGGCCCAGGCCCCCTCGGCCCCGCCGCCGCCGCCGCTCCCGGGCCGCTCCATGGCTCGGCCTACAGCCCGCCGCGGCCCCGCGCCCGCTCCGCCGCCCCGGCCCCGGCCCCGGCCCCCCCCGCCGCCCGCAGCAGCAGCCGCCGTTCCGCTGCCGCTGCCGCCATGGCCGCCGCCCGCTTCGCCGCCGCCCGGGCCGCAGCCTCCGCCGCCGCCATCACGCCCGGGACCGAGGTCCCGCCCCCCGCCGCCGCCACCGCCCAATCGGACGCCGCCCCGCAGCCGCCCGCCAATCGGTGCCGCCGCCGCCGCCCCGGCTCAGCCAATCGGGCGCCGTCTGCCCGCGCCTCACGCCCGACAACAGAGACAAAGGGACCGAGCCCCGCCCCCGCCGCGATTGTCAGTTTCCGGCACCAATGGGAGGCGCAGCCCCGCCCCCCAGCTGTGACTGACAGCTGTACCAGCCAACCGCAGCCTCGCCCCGCGCCGCCACGCCCTGGATGGCAGGAACCGCCCCTGGGGCGGGCGTTGGCGGAGCCTGGCCAATGGGCGGCTTCGACACATCCCGAGCGCCTGATTGGCGGAGATAACAACCAACCAACACCGCAGCACTGCCACGCCTCAGCCAATGGGCGCTGCCGAAGCGCGTGTCCTGAGGCCCCGCCCCCGGGCCGGACCACGATACACACAGGGGGAGTGGGCTGAACCACTACGGACCGGGGGGAGCTCAGACCGCACCACAGCATCCCGGGGGGGGGAGCTCAGACCGCACCACAGCATCCCCGGGGGGGCTCACGCTGTGCCCCCCACCCCAGCAGACCCTCACTCACTCCTTCATCACCAGCCTTTAATCAGCTCTGCGGCACCGGGCAGCGGCAGCACCGCGGGACCAGCCCCGGGACGCCCCCCAGGACCCCTTCCCTTTCAACCCCAGCCCCCCGTGTCCATGCTGGGGGCCCCCTTCCCCCTGCCCCCTGCCCTACGCCGCGGCCTCCTGCAGGCCCAGGTTGCGGCGGTAGCAGGCCAGGCTGCAGAGCGGCCGCCCGGTGCGGGAGCAGCTGTAGCGCTTGGGGTTGGGGCAGCCGGGGACCCCGCAGAGGAGGGGTGCGGGCGGCAGGGGCCGCGGCGGGGCAGGGGTCAGCGGCAGGGCCACGCCAGCCGGGAAGGAGACGGTGATGATATCGGCGGCGTTGCAGTAGTGCACGACGGGGCAGGGGGCCGGCTTGGCCTTGCGCTCCCGCAGCGTCTTCACCTTGGCCTTGTTGGTCTTGGTCAGGCGCTCGATGGTTTGGTTCTTGTTCTCCTCCGCCTTCTTGGCCGCCTGCAGCCGCCGCTTGCGTGCCCGCTCCTCCCGCTTCACCAGCATCTCCTCCGTCAGCTCCTTCGCCTTGTAGCCCATGGGCAGCTCCAGCAGCGGCTGGCTCTGCTGCTTGTGCAGGAGAGCTTTCTGTGGGGCAGGGGGGGGGCAAACGTCACCGTCCCGGCCCCAGACCCCTCCGTCCCTCCCGCCCGGACTCCCAGGTCTCACCCCCGTGGGCTGCACAGCCGGGACCCCCAGCCCCACACCCCCTCGGGCTGGGCTGTGCGCCTCAGCCCTCCTCCAGGGGGGGGTTCCGAGCTCCCTGTGCCTCCCTCACCTGTCGGGCGGTCAGCAGGGACTCATCCACCTCCTTCTTGAGCTCCCCATTGTCGTCCAGCTCGCCCTTCTCCAGGGCGTCCAGCCAGCGCTCTTCCTCCTCCTCCTCCTCCTCACGGGCGGGGAAGCAGTTCTCTGAGTCCAGGTCAGGCAGGGGCGAGGGGTCCAGGTTGCTGTCCTCATCTGCAGTGCGGAGTGAGTCAACTCAGTTGTGGGGACAACTGCTGCACCCACCACCTGCTGAGAGGGGACAGAGCACCCCTGCAGGGTCCCACCAGCTCCAGCCCTCCCAGGCTATGCCCCTGCCCCCTACAGACACCCCGTCCTTGGAGCCCCCCTGTATCAATAGTACCCCAGGTATTGCTTGCCCTGCTCATCCCAATGCTTTTTAATGGATTCCCAGTAGCCCCCCACTATGTCCCACTGGTGCTCACTGCCTCCAAGAGCCCCCCAGTGAATTCCAGTGGTTCCCTGTAATCCCTAGTGCTTCCCAGTAGCCCTCCAGTATCTCCGAACATTCCCTAGCACCATCTCGGTATCTCCAAACGCATTTTATTTGTTTCTCACTAGCCACCAGTATGTCCCAGGGCTCCCCAGTGTTGCCTGGTGTCTCTCCAGCGTCTCCCAGTAACCCCAAACACTCCCTAGCACCATCCCAGGTCCTCCCAGCACAGCTGAAGGGTTTCCCCGGTCCCCACCGCGGCTGTCCCGGGGCTCACCCAGCCAGGCCCGGTACTGCTCGATGGGGACCCCCTCGGTGGGTTCCTCCTCCTCCTCCTCTGCGCCCATCAGCGGGGAGGGGGACCGCGGCGCTTCGGGGACCACCGTGAATGTGGGGACACTGCGTGGGGAGAACGGTGTGGGAGGGTAACCGGTGATGTGCTGGGGGTGCCAGGGAGGGAAGGGAGGTGGGGGGGGTGTCATGGGGCGGGGGTCCCCAGCCCCTCACCTCTTGGTGCCCAGGATCTGTCCCCCCAGCTTGATCCTCAGCTTGAGCTGGGGCTTGCGGAGGGGCTCCGGGGGCGGCCCCCCCGTCTCCTGGTGATGTTTCTTCTTGTGCTTCTTCTTGTGCTTCTTGTGCTTCTTCTTGTGCGAACCGTGCCCGCCCTCCGCCTCCTCCCCTGCGGGGGCACACACGCACCGAGCTATCAGCACCACCAGGGCGAGGGGAGACCCTCACCCACCACCCGGCCCCCCCCCCGGCCCTCTCCGGCTGCCCCCTCACCCTGCTCGCCGCGCTCCATCCTTCCCCGCCGCCAGGCCTTGCTCATCCGCCGCTACCGGGAACACCGGGCCCGGGGGGGCCGCCATGACGGACGGACCCACTTCCGCCCGGCCTTTGTGTGTGCGTCCCGTGGCAGCCAATGGGCGTGAAGCCGCTGGTGCCATCTTGGAAGCGGGCAAGCGGTGCGCTGCCCGGTGGGAAACCGCCGACGCGGGCCCATTCGGGCCCATTCCGACCGGGCAGCGCACGCGTGTGCAGACAGCTTCGTGGACCCACACGTGTACACACACATGAACCCCCCCAACACATACACACCACCCCCCCCCGTCCCCGCAGCTGCCTGCCCTGACTCGGGCCATTGTCCTGCCGGTGCCAGGAGCCAGCCGGTACCGTCCCCGTGTCCCCCCGGCGCGTCCCCCCCTGCGCCAGGTGCGGGGAGGGGTTTTTCTCCAGGATAAAAATCCCACAAATCAGCCCTGTACACGGCTCCCGGTACCGGTATCGGCATCATGTTCTGTCGGAACCAGCCCAGCCGGGCCACCGTGGCCCGTGGCTCGGCGCTGGAGATGGAGATCCGTCGCGGTCGCTGCCGGCTCAGCCTCCTGGCCGACACCGTGCAGGTACGGCACCGGGTCCATGACCGGGGGACCCGAACCACCCGATACCTGCAGACGAGCCGCACCGGCAGCCGCTCCCCCCAGCTCCCGGGCACCTTCCACTCTCCTCCCGTCCGTCCCGTCCCACCGGACCACACCGGCCCAGCCGGGATTTCCCGACGCACCGGCCGGTTCTAACACCGGTACTGCGGGAAGCGCCCGCGCCCCCGGCATGGCCGCCCCCGGCACCGGCACCCTGCCAGCCCAGCGGGCGGGACGGCGGCCCCGGCACCACCCGGTACCATCCCAGCACCCCCCGACAGGGAACCCGGGGTGAGGGCTGCCGAGATGCTGGGGCGGGGGTCGCGGTTTTGGCGGTACCGGAGACCCCCGTAAGGTCCCGGTGCCTGGGGGGAGAGGGGGGATGATAGGACCGGAACCCCCGCCCCACCGGGCATGTGCCAGGTGACCCTCGGCCCGAGGAACAGAACAGGGAGGCTGGTGTATGGGACGGGAGGTGTCCCGCTTCCCCCAGTACCGGCTGCACATGATGGGGGGAGTCCCAGTACACACGAGGGGGTCCCACTTTCCCCAGTACCGGCTGCACTTTGTGAGGAGGGGGGTTCCAGTTACCCCAGTTCTGGCTGCATTTGGGGAGGGGTCCCTATTCCCCTGGTACCGTCTGCATTTGTTGTGGGGGTCCCAGGGCACCTGGGGGAGGGGGGGTGTCCGCCAATTCTCTCAGTATCGCCTTCATTTGGGGAGGGGAGGGGGGGGTGTTCTAGTTTCTCCAGTACTGGCTGCACTTGGGAGGGGGGGTTCCAGTTCCCCCAGCACCGTCTGCACTTGGGGGAGTCCTGATGCACTTTGTCTGGGGGTCCCAATTCTCCTCAGTACCGTCTGCACATGAAAGGGGGGGGGGTGCCCAGTTTCTCCAGGGCCGGCCGCATTTGGTGGTCTCCCAGTACCGGTGGTACAGTACTTGAGGGGTGTCCCGATGTATTTTGTGGGGGGCTCCGGAGTTCGCCGAGAACCGTCTGCATTTGGGGGGGGCTACCAGTTCCCCCCAGTCCCTCTTGCACTTGGGGGAGGGGCGGGGGGGGGGGGGGGGGTGTCCCGGTATCCCGGTTCCGCCGCGGGCGGGGGGCGGCCCCTGTAAGCGGAGCCGGCGGAGGAATGGCCGAGGGGGGGGGTGGGGGCTATGGAAAGGAGGGGGGGGCGGGTCGGGGGCGGTCGGTCTCCGCCTTCCTGTGCGATCGGCGGCGGAGACCGGACCGGAGCGGCGGGAGGTACCGGGAGGGGACACAAAAACAACGGGGGGGGCCGGAGAGGGGGGCCGGGGTCTCGGGACTGGGACTGCGCCTCGGTCCCGAGACCCCGGCCCCCCTCTCCGGTCCCTGGTGCTGAGACCCCTCCCCCCACCGCGATCCCAGCCCCTCTCAGACCGCCCCCTACCCCCCCTCCCCAGCCCCGCACCCCTTCTCCTGTCCCCTTGTCCCCTCCCTGCTCCCCAACTTGTGTCCCCCGCCCCGCACTCCTTGTCCCCTCCTCTTTCCCCCCCAGCTTCCCCCCCAAGCCGCCCCCGCTGCTCTTTCCCGCACAGTGTCCGGTTGTTCTGCGGGGAGGGGGCGGTCGGTGCCGGGGGGGTGCCAATGAAAGGGCCCTTTTCTCTCTGCAGCTTTAAAAGAGTTGGGGGGGGTGTCCCCCCAAAAAATAAAGCCCCGACTCCCTTCAGCGCTGGATGCAGTGGGGTCCCCGGGGGGGGATTTGGGGTGGATGCGGGAAAACTCCCCCCCCACTACACCCCCCCCAGCAGCCGCCTCCTCCTCCCCCTCTGGAATAAGTGGGGGGGTCCCGGGGGTCCCGATGGAGGTGGCGGGGAGGGGGCAACGCCTTCAGCTGCAAGAGAAGCTGCGGATCCTGGAGGATCTCAACATGCTCTATATCCGACAGATCGCCATTAGCCTCCAGGTAGGAATTTTGAGGACACTCCGCCCCCCCCCCCCCCCTCTCATCAAGACCCCCATCAGCCCCCTCAGAGCCCCGGACCGCGGCCCCCGGAGGTCTGTGGGGGTTGATGGGGGTCCCAGGAGGATGGAAAGTGTTTCTCACCCTATGGAGCCAGCATCACCCCCTGCCCCACACCCATCCCCACAACAATTTTGGGGGGTGGTCTCAGCCCCCCCGCCCTCCGATGGGGGTTATTTATAGCCGGTGATGACGTCACTGCGGCTTCATGGGGGCCCGGAAGGGGGGGGGGACACACACAGAGAGCAGCCGGTACCAGAATGGAGCAGCAATCGGTACCGGGAAGTGGGGGGTGGAGTTGGGGGGGATGGGAGGGAGCTGGGGGCTACGTGGCCTCCGCAGACATGCGTGGAGGTGTTGAGGGGTGTGATGAATCTATGGGGGGGACGTGGGGCAGCTGTGGGGTGCCCGATGGATGTGTGGGGCAGGTGGCGTATCCACAGGGTGCATAGTGGATCTAGGGGCAGCATCTATGGGGTGTGTCGTGTATCTGTGGGGCACGTAGTGTATCTATGGGGTGTCTGGTGGATCTGTGGGGTGTGTGGCACATCTGTGGGGTGCATATTGGGTCTGTGAGGTGCCTGATGGATCTGTGGGGCACATGGCATGTATCTGGGGCACATGATGGATCTGTGGTGTGCGTGGCATATCTGTGGGGTGCTCAATGGATCTGTGGGGCATGTGGCATCTCCATGGGGTGTGTGGTGGATCTGTGGGGCACATCTGTGGGGTTCCTGGTGGATCTGTGGGCATGTGGCACATCTATGAGGTGCCTGGCGGATCTGTGGGGCTGTACTGTTCCCCCATGGGGTGCATGTTGTAGCTGTGGGGTGTGGTGGATCTGTGGGGCTCATGGTTCCCCTGTGGGGCACACGGTGTATCTGTGTGGTGTGTGGCAGGTCCATCAGGCACACCCGTGGGGTAGGTGGTGGATATGTGGGGCACGGAGCTCTGCCGTGGGGTACATGGTCTGCCCATGGGATACATCTGTGGGGTGCAGCAGGTATCCGTGGGGCACATGGGATACTTGTGGGGTGTGTGGCTCTGCCGTAGCGTGTGTGGCTGGGACCCCCCCACGTATGCAGCTGGGACCCCCCACATGTTTGCCTGGGACCCCCTGCTGCGCAGGGTCGGGTCATGCTGGGGGGCTGCGGTGGGAGCCCCGGTGTGGGGCTGGAGACACTGAGAGTGGGGAGTGACTCCCTGGACCCCCCCCTCTCCTCTGCCAGCCTTTGGGGGTGCCCCCCACCCCTTGCAGCCCCCAGCTCCATGTGCAGGCCACCCCCCCCCTGCCCTCTGCAGCCCCCAGCCCCACCCGCAGCCCCCTGCCCCCTACGGATCCCATAGCCCTGCAGCCCCCCCCCCCCTGCTCTCCAGGACCCTGAGCTGCAGGGGAAGCTGGAGCGGGAGCTGCGGGTGCGGGAGGGGGCCCTGAAGCTGCTGGCAGCCTGCAGCCGGCCCGAGCAGGCGCTGGAGGCGGCCAAGGGGCTGCAGCTCTGCTCAGCCCGAGCCATGGCCCTGATGGCAGAACTGCAGCGCAGGAAGGAGGCGGAGGTGCTGAGGAGGCGGTGAGCGGGGGGGGGACACAAGGGCGGGGAAATGGGGTGTCTGGGGAAGGAGAGGCATCGGGGGGGGTCGAAGGGGGGGAATGAGGGGTTCTGGTGGGGGGAAACTGGAGTATGGCAGCACTGGGGGTGCAAGGGGTTGGAATTGGGAGGACGTGGGGAGGAAGAAGGTGGGAGTATGGAGGGGTAAAGGGGGGAACATGGGGGGTATAGGAGAGGGGGGGAAATAGGGGGGCCAGGTGGGGTTATGCGGGGGTATGGGAAAGAATGGGGAGAGGACACGGGAAAGGTATGTGGGGGAAAAAAGTGGGGGCGTGGGGAGGGACACAGGAAGGGAAGGGGGGGATGGGGGGCACAGAGGGGGCACAGAAGAAGAAGACCCCAGGGGAGCAAACGAGGGTGAGTACTGGGGGGGGGGGCATGAGGGGATATGGGGGTGGCACAGGGAGTTATAGAGAGACAATGAAACCTCTGTGAGGGGTGTCAAGGGTATGGCGAGACCCCGAGGGGGTCTGGGGAACACAGGGGAGGGTCTCTCACCCCCCAGCCCCCCTGCAGCCCCTCAGACGCCAGCCCCTCCACCGAGCGCCTGCCCTGCCAGGGCACTGTCTGCCTCTCAGGTATGGGGGGGTCCCCTGCACTGGGCTGGGGGGCACCTGTCTGGGGGTCGTCCTGGGGAGGGGCTCACAACCTTCTTCTCTCTCCCACCAGACCTGCGCATCCCTCTGATGTGGAAGGACACGGAATACTTCAGGAACAAAGGGGGTGAGTGCAGGGACTGGTTGGGGGCACAGATCCCACACCCTGACACCCCCCCCCTTCCCCACCACTCTGACCACCCCATCACCACAATCCTGATGCTCACCACCACCTAACCCCCATTTCCATCTCCCTGACCCCCTTCCCACTTCCCCATTACTCCCCCCCCACCTTACCCCCCGCTCCCCCCCAATTGCAGAGCTCCACCGCTGCGCCGTCTTCTGCCTCCTGCAGCTGGGGGCTGAGATCCACGACACCCCCATGGTGCTGGTGGACCGGACCCTCACTGACATCTGCTTTGAGACCCCCATCCTCTTGTGAGTAAGGAGGGGGCACTGGTGGGGTCCCCTTGGAGAGACCCCCAGGCAGCAGGGTGTGTGACCCCCACCCAATTCACCCTCTAACCCTCCCCCCTCCAGCTCAGACGCCGGCCCCGATTTTGAGCTGAAAGTGGAGCTGTACAGTGCGGAGCTGTCCGGGGTGGGGGGCTCTCAGGGTGGGGGGGGAAGCAGCAGCACTCCCCGGAAACTGGCCACCCGCCTCAGCACCTCCCTGGGACGCTCCTCGGGGAAACGGGTGCGAGCTGCCATGGAGGGGGGGCCCGGCAGCCCCCCTGGCAACGGGGGAAACAGCCCCCTCCTGCTACCCCCCCACAGTGTGCCGTGAGTACCCCTGGACCTTTGCACCCCTCTTGTGTCACTTGTCACCCCACTGTGCCTTCCCTCACCCTGCTGTGTCCCCCCCACCCCACATGCCAGGGGTCCCAAATTCCAGCTCCTGGCACACGCCGTCCTCTCCCTGGCTGAGGTCCAGGATGGGTTCCGCACCCACGACCTCATCATCGCCCCCCAGGGTGAGTGGGGGACGCGGGGGGACATGGCCCAGTGCCACCTGGGGGTCTGGCAGGGTGGGAAGAGGAGCTGGGGGTGGGTGAGGTGGGGAGAGTTGGAACTGGGGGGCTTGGTGGGATGGAGGACAAATGGGTCTGGGGGGAGCTGAAGGGCCCTGGGGGATGGGGAAGAGGAGGCTAGGGGCTTGGAGGAGTGAAGAACAAATGGGTCTGGGGTCCTGGGGGGGGGAGGGGTTGTGAGGTCTTGGAGGCTGGGGGCTTGTTGGGGTGGAGGACAACTGGGTCTGGGGTCCTGGGGCCTGGGGGAGCTTGGTGAAGTGAGGAGGAGGGAGGGTTTGGGGGGGTGTGGGCTGGGGTCTGGGGGTGCTGTCCAGGTGGTGTGAGGGGTGGGGGTGCCAGTGGTCCCAGAGCCCCCCAGGCAGTGCCCCCCCAGAACAGGGTCCCTGCTGGCTGCCCCTGTATGGCAGCATCTGCTGCCGGCTGGTGGCACAGCCCCGCTGCATGGCACCGGGGACCCCCCCAGGACAGGGGACACTGCGGCATCAGGTGGGACAGGGGGACGGGGAGGGGGGGTAAGGGGATGAGGGGGGGACAGGGGAGACAAGGGTGGGGGGTCCTGGGCGGCTGCAGGGGCTGTGTCAGCGCAGGGGAGGGGGGGTTCCTGGGGTTGCTGGGGGAGTCTGAGCAGGGCTGGGGGGGGAGCCGGGGGGGTCTGGGCAGTGCTGAGGGGGTGGGTTTCTGAGGATGCTGGGGGGTCCTGCAGGGGCTGGGGGTGCTGTGGCAGCGCTGGGGGGAGTGGGTTTCTGGGTCTGCAGGGAGAGTCTGAGCAGGGTTGGGGGGGGTCCCAGTGGGGTTGAGGGATCTGGGCATGGCTGAGGGGTTCTGGTGGGGCAGGGGGGTCCGAACAGGGCTGGGGGTCCCTGTGATCCTGTTGCTGATGTGTGGGGCAGCAGGCGGGGGGTGCTGAGGCACAGAGCGGACCCCCCCTGTTCTGTGTCCTGCGGGGCACCCACCTCCTCTGCTACCGGGACCCCGACAGCGGGCTGGAGCCCACCCTCACCATCACCCTCAGCAAGGTGCGGGGGGGTGGGGGGCTATGGGGTTGTGAGGAGGCTTTGGAGTGTCATGGGGGGGCTGTGGGCGTCTGCAGGGGTCTGACACCCACCTCCCATGCTGCAGGACACGCGGGTGCATTTGTGGGCGCGGGAGGGACAGGGACCCCCCCACGGCATCTCCATCACCAACCGGCTCGGGGGGGAGGAGGTGACCCACACGCTGGTGGCCGAGGGCCGGGAGCAGGCACGGAGCTGGGCAGAGGCACTGGGGCAGCACTGCTTCGACCTGGGTGAGGGGCAGACCCCCCCTGAGGGCCCCTGCCCATGGGAACCCAGCCCCCGGGGGAGCCCCACCTATGGGAACCCAGCCCTCGAGACCCTTGCCCATGGGACCCCAACTATGAGAACCCAGCCCTTAAGATCCCAAATTATGGGACCCTCTGTCTATGGGACCCCCACCTATGGGATTCTCTGTCCATGGGACCCTAGCCCATGGGACCCCCAGCAGAGCCCCCATCCCGGGAGGACTCTCCTGCCTGCAGGACCTTGTCTAGGTGCGACCCCCATCCCTGTGGGAACCCCCACCCAACCAGGAGCTGCTCCTGGTGGTCCCCCCCATCCTGGCAGGACCCATCTCCCCTGTGCCCCCCCTGACACTGTGCCCCCAGCCCAATGGAAGCAGTGCTGTGAGGAGCTGATGCGGATCGAGGTGCCCCCCCCGCGCCGACCGCCTCCCGCCCTGCCCCGCCAGGGCTCACTCTACCACGAGATGGGTGAGTATGGGGCTGGGGGGGTGCTGGGGGGGCTCTGCCGCTCTCTCCCTCCTCTCTGCTCTCTGCTGCCGGGCGGACCCCTCCTCACCGCCCACCCCTGTGACTCTGCTCTTCTCTCCACCACCTCTGACCCCCCCATCTCTGCTCCCCTCCCCATCCCCCTCTCCCCTCTGCTCCCCCATTCCCCCCCCTCCGTCTCTCTGACCCCCCTCCTGCCCTCCCTGCCCCCTCTCTCCGTGTCCCCTCTCTCTGTGCCCTTCCCCGTGCCCCCCGCTCCAGCCCTGCCGGCCCCGGCCGTGCCCCCCCCGTGCGAGGGGCTGCTGCTGCAGGACACCCCCGTCTCGGCGGAGATCCGGGCCCTGCTCTCCTCCTATTACAGCGACAGGTGACAGGGGGGACACAGCCCACCCTGACAGCCCCCCGCGCGGCTGTGGGGCACTGCGCTGCTATGGGGCACAGCCCGGCCATGGGGCACATCTGCGCTATGGGGCAGGTCCCAGCCATGGGTCACATCCCCCTGCCCCATCCCCGCGGAGCAGGCGCAGGGTGGGGGTCTGGGGGAGTCCCGGGGGTCTGGCTGACTGCCCCCCCCCCTTTCCCCCTCAGCTATTGACCCGACCGATGACATCGAGGCGATCACCGACATCCTGACGCGGCGGGCGGGGGGCCGGGCCCCCGGGAACCCCCCCTGGCTCTCCCTCTTCGACGGGTCCCCCCCTTGCATCCCCTCCCGCCCGGGCCGGGTGAGCAGCCCCAGCCCCCCTCCACGCCGCCCCTGGGGTCGCCCCCGAACCCTCTCCCTGGACGCCAAGCTCAGCACCCTGAAGGGGCGGGGGTCCCGGCGGGCCGTCCCCCCCCCCGCGCCCCTCGCCCCCCCTCTCCAGCTCCTCCAGCAGCAGCAGCAGCAGCCCCGACCCCCCCGGGCCCCTCCAGTCCCGGGTCTGAGCCCTGGGCGGGGTGGAGGAGGGGGGGGGCAGGACCACTCCTCCTCCCCTGCCGCCCCCGGGATGGGTGAGGAGGGGGAGACACCGCGGGGGTCTTGCTCAGGGCAGGGGGAGGGGACTCCCAACTTCTTTTATTGGAAAGAAACTGGAATTTCTAACACCCTGGGCGGTGGGGGAGGAGGGGGGGAGGGCAGTGCCACCACTGCAGGGTGGGCTCAGGGCTAAACCCCCCAGATTATTTGGGGGAGAGGCTGTTCCTCCCCCTAGGGTGGGTACTAGGGGCTGCTGCCCCCCTCTGGGTGGGTGCTCAGGGCAAACGCCCCTGTAGGGTGGGTGCAACTCTAACCGCGGGGGGGGTGCTGGGACTCCCCCCCAGCTTTGCTTTCCCTCACCTCTAACTCTGGGGGTTACCCCCACCACTCCCGGGGAGGGCAGCACCCCCCGGCAGGGACCAGACCTGCCCCCCCACCCCCACCCCCCGCTCTGGGGCCCCAGGGCTGCCACCTCATTAATATGCATTAAAATTTATTTAACAGCTGCTGTGTGATGGGGGGGGGGCTGGGGGTAGCGTAAGGGGGTCCCTCCACCAGCCTGGCCTCCCTGGGGAGTGGTCTCCGTGTCCCCCCTGCCCCGTGTCACCACCAGAGGGGTTGGGGGGGACACCGGCTCCCTCCCAAAGCTGCTTATTGGGTTGCAAATATGTGGGGGGGGAGGAGGAATAGAAGTGAAGGTAGGGGGGCTGCTGTGCTGGGGGGGTCGTGGGGAGGGGGATGCGGTGAGGGTGAGGACACAGAACTGGGTGCCATGAGTTGACCCCCGTGGCTACACGGCGTGGGGGGAGTGGTCCTGGTCCTCGGAGGGAGGGGGGCGGCCCTCGGGCAGCAGCAGCGCGAAGCCTGGGGGGAGAGGGGGAGTCGGGGTCTGAGCCCGGCCGGGGGGATCCGTGCAGGGGAAGAGGGGCACGGGCGGGTAGATGAGGGGTACGGGGGGGTGGTACAAGGAGGGCTATGGGGGGGGTGTCCTGTGGGTCACGGGGTACGGGAAGGTTACAGGGAAGTATGACGGGGGGGGTAGAGAGGTGGGGTTCCGGGGGATGGGGGATTCGGGGAAGTAACAGAGATTCCGCCCTGTTACCCTCCTACAGGGGTAGGGGTCTGAGGGGGACGGGGGGCGGTACCTGGTGAGCCTTTGTGCAGGGGCTGCGGCAGGATGATGCTGTCACTGGGCTCATCCCCCTGTAAAATGGGGCTGGAGGCTGAGGGGTCCCCACGACCTCCAGCCACGCCCACCCCCGCCCTGAGGACCCTCTCCAGCCCCATTGCCCGGCCCTGTCCCCAACCCCGTTGTGCCCCAGAAGCGCCCCGACCCCCAAACTCCAGAACCAGCCCCCCCAAACCACAGCCTCCAGCCCCAAAACCATTCTCCCCACCTCAGTCCCACTGAGCCCCCTCCCCAAGACCCCGCCCCCTCGCCGATGCCATACCTGCCTCGGGGGGGAGTCCTGCTCCCAGGGGTCTGGCCAGCTCCCCTGCCCATGCCCCCCAATGCCGTTGTGCCCCGAGTTGCCTCGGGGGGTGTCCTGCTCCCTGGGGGGGCTGGGGCTGCATGGAGGGGTTCCAGCTCCAGGCGTTGGGACAGGCACTAGCCCAGGCATGGGAGACCCTCCCTGGGGACTCGGGACCCCCTCACCTGGCTCCACTGGCAGCTCTGGGAACCCCCACGAGGGGGAGCTGGGGAAGGTGTCCAGGGGGGCCCCATCCTCATTCCGGGGGGGGGCTGGGGGGAGGCAGAGGCTTGGGCTCCTCGGTGCCTGGCAGGGGCTGCACTGGGGGGCTCTGCAGGGGCCCCAGCCCAGGAGTGCTGCGGGGGGGTAGGTCCCCTACCTCCCAAAGGCTGTCAGGGGACCCCAGCGGGCGCGTGCTGGGGGAGGACAGAGGCCCTGGACCAGGAATGGTGGGGGTGGGCCCTACCCCTCCACCCCCAGGGCTGGGGGGCTCCAAGGTGGTAGAGGGTGCCAGGGGGGCTGTCCCTATGGGGCTGGTGGCATGGGGGGGTCCTGTCCCTGTGGGGCTGGGGGGGGTCCCAGAGGGAGCACGGGGAGGGTTCTGTTTCTCCATGGGGCTGATGGGGGTACCAGGAGGGGTTCCCCTCCCCGTGGAGCTGGTGGGGAGGGGAGGTTGGGGTTTCCGGGGGCTAGGGGGGGGTCCAGCCCTGAAGGCCCCGGGCTGGGGGGGTCCGGGTGAGGGCGGGGGGTCCGGTCGGCAGAAGATGAAGGCTGACTCAGTCAGGCTGCGCTGGTACCGCAGGAACGGCCGCCGGGCACCTGGGGGGCATGGAGCAGGGTCAGCAGCCTCCCCCACACTGCCTGTTGTCCCCAGAGGTGGCATTGTCACCTACCGGGCCTGGTGCCAAAGGGGGTGGTAGGTGGTGGTGGGCCTGAGGTGGACCCCGAACGCTCCCGCTGACGGAAAAAATCCCGAGGGTTCTGTGAACGCTGGGACACCAGGACAGCTGCCTCCTGTGGGCAGGGGACATGTAGCACCACGGCATGGCCACACAGCTGGGGACATGTGACAACATGGCACTGCCACACAGCAGCATGGCACTGCCATGGGGTCACAGGGTGTCATGGTCAGTGCCAGATGTCCCCCCAGCAGAGCCCCCGCACTCACAGCTGCCTTCTCGATGGACTGACTGTGCCGCCCGCGCTCCCGCATGGCCTCCTCATGCTCCCGCTGCTGCTGCTCCTGGGGGGACACAGCGTGGCATCACACCCATCCCCGGACCCCCCCGAAGCCCCCCAGGCCCCTACTCACCCATCGCTCCTTCTCCTTCCTCCTCTCCTCCGCCTCCAGCCGTGCCTGCTCCTTCCTGCGGGGGGGAGTGTTGGGGGATGTGGGGGACGTTGAGGGGCGCGGGGGGGTGGGGGCAGTCCCAAGGGGTGTGGGGGATGTGGGGAGCACAGGGGTGCTGGGGACATGGGGAACATGGGGGCGCAGGGGGCATGGGGGGCGGAGAGGGAGCAGCCGTGGGGTGCAGGAGCCTCAGACCCTGCAGGGGTCTCCAAGACGGAGCCGTGCAGAGCCGGGGGTGTCCCGGGGGATTGTCCCGGGGGGTGCCCCCCGCAGTCCCATGGCACTCACCGCTGCTCCTCGATCATCCGCTCCTTCTCCTGCAGCCGCCGCTCCCGCTCCGCCGCCCCCCGCCGCTCCTCCTCCCGCCGCTCCCGCTCCCACCGCCGGGCCCGCTCCAGCTCCCGCTGCCGCTCCTGCTCCTTCCGCTGCTCCTCCTCCCGCTGGCACCGGAACACACCTTGGCACCGGCACCCACACGGACCGGCACCGACACTCCTAAGGACTGCCACCGGGACACCCGCGGACCGCCACCGGGACCACGTGAACCAGCACCGGGACCCCATGCAACTGCCACCGAGACCCCACGAACAGGCACCGGCACACGGAACTACATGGACCGGCACCAGGACTCCCACAGACCAGCACCGGGACCCTCACAAACGGGCATCACCACCGGCAGCGGGATCCCCACAACTGCCACTGGGACCCCACGGACCGGCATCATCATCGGGGACCGGAACCCCCCACGGACCGGCAGCGGGACCAGGGCCTCCACTGACTGCCACTAGCACCGGGACCGCAAGGACCGGCACTGCCACCAGGACCTCACAGAACGACACCGCGAGCCCCCCACGGAGCAGAACTCCCATCGGCACCGGGACTCCAGCAGCCTCGACACCAAAACCCGCTCCGGGCCGCCGTGCCCCCAGTGCCAGGGATACCGCGGGAGCCCCGGGGGATGCCTCCAAGCCCCCCTCCCCCCCTCACCTCGGCCTGTGCCCAGAAGGAATCCCGCTGGGTCCGGCGGATCTCCAGCGCCGGGTTGGTCTTGCGGTAGTTGGTGCCCTGAGTGGGTGAACACCGAGGGGCTCAGGGCACGACCCCCGCCCACCCCTTCCACTCCAAACAGGGACCCCCAGGAGGGCAGCGGGCAGGATGGGTGACCCTATCGGTCCCCCAACTCACCACCAGCTCCTGGGCATCGGGGGGGGCTCCTCTCCTGGCGGGAGGGGCTGCGGTGGGAGCCAACTGTGCCAGCGTCCTGCTCAGCCCCTCCTGTGTCACCTCCTCGGGGCGGTGGGCGCTCAGCACCACGCTGGCCTCCTGCCACCCAGACGGGGACAGTGTCACACACACACACCCCCGGCATCACCAAGCGCCCAGAGGCCCCCCCTCTCCACCCTCCCCGGGACCCCTCCGGGATTGGATTCCCAGCCTCCCCAGGGAATCCTGGCGCCATTCCCCGGCTCCAGATGTGAACCCGCAGCCAGAAATAGGAATTTTTAAGCGGGGGGGGCGACAAGCAAAGACAGGATCGGGGGTGTGTGTCTGTGTGTGTGGGTGATGGCGGCAGGGGTGGGGGGCAGGGAGACCAACCACAACCCCGGGATCGTCGGCCAAGGCTGGGAACTGGGAACGGCGTGGCCTGAGTCAGCAGAGGCAGGAATGCGCAGCAAGCAAAGGTCGAGGGGGGGGGGGGGCACAGAGAAAAGGGGGACTGGGTGCCATGCCCCCCCAAAAAAACCCTCACCCTGAAAAACTCCCTGATGACCGGCATATGCCCAGCACATTGGAGGCGTTGGGATTCTGGAACCTTCTCCCCCACCTGCCACAAAGGGGACATCATGACATGTCCCTGTGCGCCCTCCCCACCCTGAGAGGCTCCCCCCCGCCCCCCCCCCCCCCCCCCCGAAAACAACCACTTACCCAGTGGATGAGGACGACACGGTGAAGGCCAGTGCTAGGGTCCGGGACGCGGCACAACCCGTACATGATGCTGGTGGGGGAGAATTTGCCCCCCAGCTCATCCGGACCCCCGGCTGGGGGGGGATAAGGGGGTCAGGGGGGGGTGGGGGGAGCAGTGAGACCCCTGCCCCACATAACACCCTACCACCCCTTTTACCTCCGGAGTCCAGGAGCTTGAGGTCATGGTGCTTCTCGTAGGCAAACACAGCCCTGGGGGGGGGGGGACGGGACACAGGGGGGTCGGGGGGGGTCAACTGAATTCATGGAAGTGCCACCAGCAGCATCCGCCTTAGGGACAATGGGGCTGCGGGAAGTGCCACCGCGACACTGCCCCCTCACCGGGACCCCTGCCCGGGGGAGGGCGGTTTGGGGGAACCGGTTCCACCCCCGGCGCCGGCAGGGCCCGGGGGGTCACACCAGGGGCGCTACCGGTGCCCAAGGCGGTGTCGCCGCTCCCAGCCCCAGGGCGATTGGGTGGTACCGGGCACCGGTTCCCAGTGCGACTCATCGGGTGGGGCCCGACGCGGCCCCCCCTCCCGCACCCACGTCCCAGCCGGAGGACTGGTGCATCCAGGAGACCCCCTGGCCCGGTACCGGGACCTGGTACTTGTGCCCAGTGCCTGGTTCCGGTTCTCTGTCCCATCTCTGCCGCCGGTGCCCACTCCCGATCACGGTTCCCAGTTTCAGTACCAGTCCCTACTCGCAACTCCCGGTCCCAGTTCTCCTTCCCATTCCCCGTGCTTGGTTCCCGGTCCCGTCCCCGGTTTCCATTTCCAGTCCCCATCCCCGGTTCTTGTCCGGTTCCAGTACTGGTGTCTGTTCCTACTTCCCGTCCCTGGTGCCCGTTACCCGCTTCCCAGTCCCTGTTCCGTCCCCAGCTCCAGTTCCCGTCTCCGGTTCCTAGTCCCGCTTCCCAGTCCTGGTTCCCGGTCCCCAGTCCCGCTCCCGGTTCCGGGTCCCGCCGCTCACCAGTTGGTCCCGGCCCGGGGATTCCCCACGTCCTCCCGGGCCGCCAGCAGCGCCAGCCGGTGCCGCTCCAGCCCCGGGGCCGCCATCCCGCGCCCGACGCCTGCGCCCGCCCCTCCGGGACCCCTCCCGCCCCACCGCCCACGGGCGGGACCGGCAGCACCGGGCGGGGCGGGGCGGGACCGGCAGACACCGGGACAGGCGACGCCGGCAGAGCCGGGAGAACCGGGGCAACCGGGAGAACCGGCACCGGGACAGCCAGGACAGCCGACACTAGGAGAAGGGGCACCGGGAGAACCATGACAACCGGGACAACCGGCACCAGGACAGCCGGCACCGGGAGAACTGGGACATCTGGGAGAACTGGCACCGGGACAGCCAGCACCGGACCAGTCGGGACAGCCGGCACCGAAAACAACCAAGAGAACTGGGAGAGCCAGCACCGGGACAGCCGGCACCGGAAGAACCGGGAGAACCGGCACCGGCAGTGTCCCTGCCCACCGCCCTGCCCCGAGGCCAGCCCACCCTGGGGACCGGCGGTGACATTGGTGTCACTGCTGCCCCAGCTGCTGCCGTGGTACCGCTGTGCCCTCTGCTGCGGACTGCTGGTCATACTGGTGCCACAGGTGTCGCTGCTGCCACTGATGTCGCTGGTGTCACCGGTGTCCCTGCCGTCACTGGTGTCACTGGTGCTACTGGTATCCCTGCTGTCCCTACTGTCATTCGTGTCCTCCTGTTACTGGTGCAACCAGTGTCGCCGGTGCCCCTTCTGTCCCCTCAGTCCCCACTGTCACTGGTGTCACCGGTGTCCCCTCTGCCCCCCTGTGTCCCCCCCCGGTGGGCGTGTCCTGTCCGGAGCTCGCGGGGCGGGGCACGTCACGCGTGCGGAGCGCCCCCTGCCGGCGCTCCTTTGTCCGCGCGCGTGGGGCGGGGCGGGGATAGGCGGGGCGAGCGCGGGAAGGGGGCAGGGGAGGAGAAGGAAGGAGCGGCTCGTGATTGGCCGAAGCTCCCGAGGGGCGGGGCGGGCGGGGCGGGCGGGCGGGCGCTGATTGGCGGCGGGGCGGGGCGGGGCGGGGCGGGGCGCGCGCGGTAACGGGCCCGGGCGGCGGCGGCGGCGGCGGCGGCGGGATGGGCGGGGGGCGGTGCTGAGCGGGGCCGGGACCGCTGTTCCCGTCCCCCTCCCCCCCTCCCCCCAAAAGCGGGTGTCCCCTGCCCCCCCCGGTGTGTCCCCCCGGTGCCCATGGACCTGGACGTGGACTACGAGCGCCCCAACGTCGAGACCATCAAGTGCGTGGTGGTGGGCGACAACGCGGTGGGCAAGACGCGGCTGATCTGCGCCCGCGCCTGCAACGCCACCCTCAGCCAGTACCAGCTCCTGGCCACGCACGTCCCCACCGTCTGGGCCATCGACCAGTACCGCGTCTGCCAGGAGGTGGGGGGCACCGAGGCGGGGCGGCGGGAGGGGGGGTCGCGGGGCGGGGGGCGTGACGGCGGCTCCCCCTGTCCCGGCAGGTGCTGGAGCGCTCCCGGGATGTGGTGGACGAGGTCAGCGTCTCCCTGCGCCTCTGGGACACCTTCGGGGACCACCACAAGGACCGGCGCTTCGCCTACGGCAGGTGGGACCACCCGCGACACCTGCACCCCGAGCCCCGCACCCTGAACCCCGCACCGCCAGCACCCCAAACCTCACCACTGCTGCCCTGACCCTCACCGCTGTTCCCCGAGCTCCCCCCAGTCACCCCGACCCACCAGCCCTGCCCACCCCGGGGGACACAGAGCCGAAGAGTCCCCTTGGGCTCCTGCCAGCACCCAGAGAGCAGCCCTGACACCCCAGAGTTCCCCACCCCCAGCCAGGGGCCGCTTTTGGTGCCCTGGGTGCACCCCCACAGCCCCCCAACCCCGGGCAGGGACCTCCGGGGGGGTACAGGCAGCACTACCCACCCCCGAGGCTGTAAGTTTGGGGTGGGAGGTGTTTTTGGGGGTCTGAGTGGGGTGTCAGGACCTTTCCCTGGGTGGTGCCGGTCAGCAGGAGATGTCCCAGGCCCCATCTATGCGGTCAGCAGCCCCCGGCCTCCCCGGTCTGTACACAGCCCTTTCCCGTGGCCACGGGCACGTCCTGGTCCTTATCGCCCGCCACACTGCCCCGGCTCGCCTCTATCTCCCCTCTGCACTGCCCGGGCCCCGTGGCCCCGTGGTGGGGGGCACCCGTGGCTGGGAGGTGGGGGACTTTCACTGGGTCCTGGTGTCACCCAGGGGTGAGTGGTGGCTCTGGTGCTGGCTGGGGTCCCACAGGAGGCGGACGGTGGCTTCTATCTTGGTCCCTGGCATGGGCCCGGCTCCAGAGGCGCCTCCTGGTCACGTCCCGGCACCGATAAAAACAAACCAGGTCCCAGACTAAAAACAAAATAGGACTGGGACCACGTGTCCCCTCCTGGCCCCTCCTGTGGCCCCGACGGCTGCAGGGATCTGGGTGCTGCTGGCAGTGTCCCTGTCACCCATGTCACCTTGCCCAGATGGGCTGCCCCGAACCCCTGGCAGCACCAGGGCTGGGACGTGGGGCAGAGTCCTGTGGGGGCAGGGGGGTCCCTGGGCAGCAATGGGGACCCCGGTGCTGATCTCCAAGCCCAGGGGGTATCAGCGGGGGCAGGGCCACCCTCATGCCCTCCTCCCGGTGCAGGTCGGACGTGGTGGTGCTCTGCTTCTCGCTGGCCAACCCCAACTCCCTGCGGCACGTGAAGACCATGTGGTACCCCGAGATCAAGCACTTCTGCCCCCGCACCCCCATCGTGCTGGTGGGCTGCCAGCTCGACCTGCGCTACGCTGACCTGGAGGCCGTCAACCGGGCCCGGCGCCCCTTGGCCAAGTGAGGTTCTGTGCTGGGGGGGGGGAGGATTGGGACCCTCTGCCCCACAGTGACGTGTCCGCTGCTCTGTCCCCTCCAGGCCCATCAAACCCACTGACATCCTGCCCCCCGAGCGGGGCCATGAGGTGGCCAAGGAGCTGGGTGTCCCCTACTATGAGACCAGCGTGGTGGCCCAGTTTGGCATCAAGGACGTCTTCGACAACGCCATCCGCGCTGCCCTCATCTCCCGCAGACACCTCCAGTTCTGGAAGTCCCACCTGAAGAAGATGCAGCGACCGCTTCTCCAAGCCCCCTTCCTGCCCCCCAAGCCCCCCCCGCCCGTCATCCAGGTCCCCGACCCCCCTGCCAGCCGTGCCTGGGGTCCCGCCGCCCTCTTCCAGACCCCGCTCTGCGCCGATGTCCTCTTCCAGCTGCAGGGTGGCCAGCAGGTCTTTGCTCACCGTGTCTACCTGGCCACCTCCTGCTCCAAGTTCTACGACCTCTTCACGCCGGAGGAGCTGCGGGGAGGGGTCAAGGAGCCGGCCAGCCGCGCCCGGAGCCTGGAGGGGGAGCGGGGGGTCCTGGCCGAGGGGGCACAGACCCCGCTGCGGACTTCCCAGAGTGAGGATGCCCTGCGGCCAGCACCGGGGGCTGGCGGTGACGACAGCGGCGATGATGGTGGCCACGATCTGTCGTCCTGGGGCCGCGGGTTCCTCAGCCTGCGGTGGGAGGTGGTGGCGGAGCCGGTGTCCGGGCGGGAGAGGCGGATGGCGGTGGTGAGGATGGACGGGCGGGTGCAGGCCGAGCCGTTCCGTGCCGTGCTGGAATATCTCTACACCGGGCGGCTGGACCAGGCCCGCAGTGACCTGCTGCAGGTGGCCACCATCGCCGAGCTGCTGGAGGTCTTTGACCTGCGCATGATGGTGGCCAACGTGCTCAACAAGGAGAGCTTCATGAACCAGGAGATCACCAAGGCATTCCACGTCCGCCGTGCCAACCGCATCAAGGAGTGCCTGGGGAAGGGGGTCTTTGCAGGTATTGGGGGGCCCCTGGCTGTGGTGGGGGGTAGAGGGAGGGCTGGGGGCTCCCCTGGGGCTGGGGCTCCCAGTGACCCACATCCCCCTCCCTCCACCCAGGGTCTGGGGTCCTGGAGCCATGTCCCTTCCACGTGGGAGGAACTGGGGCTCTCCTGTCCCCATGGCAGAGGTGGCCGAGGGTCCCCTGTCCCTGGGGCTGTGGTGGCCAAGGGCTCCTGTCCCGCACTGAGGCTGTCCCCTCGCTGTCCCCTCTCTGCCCCAGACGTGGTTTTCCGGGTGGATGACGGGGCCGTGCCGGCCCACAAGCCGCTGCTGGTGGCTGGCTGTGACTGGATGATGGCCATGTTCCGGGGGGCTTTCCGGGAAAGCTTTGCTGACGAGGTGAGGGGGACAGGGGTGTCCCCGGTGGCTCTCCTGTCTCCTGGGATGCGTGTCCCATGGCAGTGCCAGTTCTGGGGGCTGGCTCGGACCCCCCAGCACATGAGTACTGGTGGCCCTTGTGCCGTGGGGAAAACCGGGGGTGCAGGTGGGGTCTGTGTGGGGGTGGGGGTGCCCCCCTCATCCCTGTGCCCCGCAGGTCTCCCTGCCCGGCACCAGCTGCTCCTGCCTCCGCGCCGTCCTCGACTTCCTCTACACCGGGGTCTTCACCCCCACTCCTGACCTGGACGCCATGGAGCTCCTCATCCTCACCAACCGCCTCTGCCTGCCCCGCCTGCAGGCGCTGACCGGTGAGACCCCCAGGCCCCTTCCCAGCCCCCCCCCCCCAGTGCCGTGAGGGGTGCCCGGCTCTGACCCGGGGGGCAGCTCCCCGATGCCTGCGGCCCCCCCGGTCCTGACCCCGTCCCCCCCCAAGAGCAATACGCGGTGGACGAGCTGCTGCGCGCCTTCATGCAGCGGGTGGAGATCGATGAGCAGGTCATCATCTACCTGGAGATGACACAGGTATGGGGGGGCTGCCGGGGGGCTCGGGGGGTGCAGCCCCTGCCGTGCCATGCTCACAGCCCTGCCCGCAGCTGCACAACGCCCGTCAGCTGGCAGCGTGGTGCCTGCACTACATCTGCACCAACTACAACCGCGTCTGCCGCCGCTTCCCCCGGGAGATGAAGTTCATGTCTCCAGGTATGGGACTGGGAGGGTGGGACTGGGGCAGGGATGTGGGGTGGGAGTGTCCAGGGCAGGGATCGGGGCGTGGGATTGGGAAAGGGATCAGGCTGTGGGGTCCAGGGAGCCAGGACGGGGACGGGGGGGTTGGGATGGAGGGGCTGGGATGTGGGGCTGGGGTGCAGGACAGGGATCAGGGTCCTGGATTTGGGGGTCAGGGTATAGATCAAGGGCCAGGGCAGGGACTGGGGGGGCTGGGGCAGAGGTTAGGGGTGACAGTGGGGATTGGGATGCAGCACCGGGGGTCAAGGCAGGGACCTGGGGGGCAAGGATAGCGATCAGGGCACAGGATGAGGGGTCCAGGGCCGGGACCGGGAGGCAGGGCCAGGACCGGGTGTGCGGTGTCCCCGCAGAGAACCGGGCGCACTTTGAACGTCACCGCTGGCCCCCGGTGTGGTACCTGAAGGAGGAGGATCTGTACCTGCGCTGCCAGAAGGAGCGGGAGCGCGAGGAGCAGCTGCAGCGCAAGCAGCACCCACGGCGCCGCTGGTGCTTCTGGCGCCCCACACCACCCCTGGCCTGAGCCAGGCGGGCGGGGGTCTCAGCAGCCCCCCAGGACCCTCGCCCGGCTGTTTACAGGTGGGGCCACCGCTCATCCTGCCCACCGTGCCTTGCCCCAGCGCGGCGGTGGGACTGGCCCTGCTGAGCCCTGGCGCAGCCGTGCCGAGCCGAGCCGTGCTGTGCCATATCAAGCTATGGCATGGCTGTGCCTCCCCGGGCCATGCCGTGCCATGCCGAGCTGTGCTGAGCCGTGGCACAGCCATGCCATGCCAAGCTCTGGCACTGCCATGCCAAGTCGTGCCATGCTGGCAGGGCCCCCCCTCCCCAGCCAACGCTGGTGCTACCTCTGACCAAGCAGTATTGTGGGGCTGGGGGTGGGCAGGGTGTGGGGAGGCTCTGCTGCCCCCCCCCCCTCCCAGGGGCTCCCCCACCCCGTGCCGGGGTCTCTCCCCGGGAAGGGCTCTCTGGTGCTGTATTTACCCCCCTGATGGAGGTGGGGGGGCCAAGCTGTGAGTGGGGTGGGGGTGTGTTGTGGGGGTCCCTGGGTGCTTGTGTGGCTGCAGGAACTGCTCCTGCTCAAGGAGGGGGGAGGCAAGGGCAGCCTGCCCCCCACCCAGCTCATCTCTGTGCCTTGGCCATGTCCCCACAGGGGCCACTGTCCCCAGCCCAGGGGATTCCAGGGTCCCCAGTCTGAACTGCACAGCCATTTTTACACTTTTTTAACATCCCCCTGCCTCGCAAACACACCAGCCCCCCCCTGGGCCCCCCAGCACAGTGAGTGGGGCTGCCCACACCTCTCAGCATCAGCTGTTTTAATCTTTAATAAAACCTTTTGTAATGGGCTAGACTCTGCCATTGGTCCCCCCATCACTCACCCCCCAATTCATCCCCCTGCAGGAAGCAGGAACATGGGGGGGGGTGCACATTCATGTGCATTTATCATGAGTGGGGAGTACAGAGCACATGGGGGGAGGATAGACAAGATGGGGGTTGGGGGTCCTGACCCACAGTTGGGTGGGGGACAACACGTGGGGGGGAGTAACATGATGGGGGTGGACCCCCACCCTTAGGTGGGGTTTATTTGGGTGGGAGGGACATAATGGGGTCAGTGCTCCATAGTGTGGGGCTGGGCAGCACGGGGGGGCTGCAGGGGGGAACAACAGGCTGCAACTGTGAAACCCCCCCCCACAATCCCACCCAAGGCTGAGCTCACCCCACAGCACTGGGGCTGCCCCCTCTACTCTGTGACTCCAAGGCCCTGGGAGTGGAGCTGGAGGCTGAGCAGGTCCCTGGGGGTTGCATGGCGTTGTGGAGGGGCTGGGCAGATGCTGGCAGCTGTTCCCAGCACATATGTGTCCCTGCACATCTGGCCAGAGGACACATCCCCCACCCCACACCCCCACTGAGCAGAATTTGGGGGATGTCTCTGTCCCAAACCCCCCCTCCCTCCATCCCTCCTCACGGTGCTCGGCTGTAGCGGAAGATCTCGCTCAGGTCGTAGCCAGTGACAGCAAAGGAATTCCCTTGGGGGTCACAGAAACGAGCTCCACACACCTGGGTGTCAGTGACGCACTCCGAGTGACAGTGCTGGATCTGGTGGCATGGGTTGATAACAAGTTAGGGACAAGCCACCACGACTGGGCAACCAAGGCATGTCCCAGGTCGCCAAAAAATGGTCTTTTGGGTGCAAGAAGGTGATGGGGACATCGGTGGCTGCGATGTCCCCACCAATAGGTGGCCACTCACCTCGATGTCATCGTTGTCTGGGTTCCTGCTGAGCTTCCAGATGTGGACAAAGGAATCCTCGGCACCAGAGAGCAGCTGGAGAGGGAGATGCAGGGTGGGAATGTTGGGGTGTTTTGGGGAGGGGGGGCAGGGGGCCCGGCTGTACCTTCCCCGTTTCTGGTGCCAGGTCCAGGGCGTAGATCCATCGGGCGTGGGCGCTGATGGCCACGTGCAGGACACCGGTGGCCGCCTCGAAGAGCCGGATCTGCCCATCCCCGTAGCCAGCAGCCACCACCCCCTGCCACAGCCTCACTGAGGAGCAGGAGCAGCTGTGGGGACACCACGGTGTGGGGGTGTCTGACACCCCTATGAGGGACCCCCCACCCCAGCCACCCCCCACCCTGGGCTCACCCCAGGGCTGGGATTTTGCAGAGCAGAGCAAATTCCTCCCCGCTGCTCCAGACACAGAGGCTGCCGGCGTCATCAGCTGTCACCAGGTCACCAGCCCCCTCCTGCGGAGCACCAGGGGGGTCACGGGGGGCCTGGCAGCTGCTCCACACCAGGCAGGAGGGTTTTGTGCCCCAACAAAGCCGCACACAGGGTGCAGAGCCCAGGACGGGGGTGCAGGGGCACAGTCACCGGTTTGGCCCATTTGCTCCTGGACCAACACCACTGTCCTTCAGCTCTTGAGACTTTTGCTTCCCCCTCCCCTCTTGGTGCTGTGCCACGGGGGGGTAGCTCTGCCCCCCAGCACCTACCGGTGCCTGGCCCAGCTCCGCCGCGATGTCGGTGATGGCATCACGGTGCTGGTCCAGCACCTCGCTCACCGTCACGTTGGTCCCTTTGGGGGGGATGTCAAACACCAGCACCAGCCCGGAGGATGTCCCTGCAGGGGGGGGGGAGCCAGGGGGAGGGCATCGTCGGGGGCTCAGCCCCCCCCCTGGGTGTCAGGGATGCCCCCACCCCACACTCACCCACGCAGACGAAGCGCTCGCCGGCTGCCGCGATCCCTCGGGCAAACACGGAGTGTGCTGAGGGGACACCAGGAGCTGCTGACAACCCCACCACAGCTCCTGGCAGCCAGGACACCTCCTCAGTCCCTTCCCAGACCCCCCGGACCCCAGGAGAGCCAGCAGAAAGGAGCCAGGGTGACACTGTGACTTGTCCAGACCCTTCTGTGCAGCACCGTCCTGGTTCGATGCCGCATGGCTGCCGGGGGTCTCCAGGCCAGGAGGAACTGGGCTGCACCCCCAGGATCACACAGCTCCAGGGAAGGGAGAGATGGGGGGCTCCTCACTGCAGCCCCCACCGCGGGATGTACCTGGAGGGTGCTCGGTGACGTCCAGCGCGTGCCAATAAACCATGGTGGAGCCATCAGCCTCGTACATCTGGAGAGAGACAGCAACAGGGTGAGCCCCAAGAGGGGGGGGAAGCTCTTCCTGTGGCTTCAGGCTCGAGGAGATCTCTAGGAGAGAGAGTGAGCTCTCCCCACAGCTGTCCTCAGCTCATCACCCCAGGCGTGCCCTCGTCTGGTTTCAAGACCTCACCTGGATCCCTCTCTGGGAGGTCAGCACCAGCAGGACCCGGGAGGGCAGCACACACCAGGCAGCCTGGAGAGAAAAGCAGCTCAGCCCAGAGACACTCGGGTTCCTGGTATCCTTGATGAACTGCCAGAGGTCTCACAGAACTTCACAGGGGGGTCCTTATTCCCTCGGGGGGCTCCTTCTCTTCTTGGGGGGCTCCCCCCCATCTCAAGAGGCTCCTTCCTTCTTTGGGGGTTTCCTTCCATTCTTAGGGGGTTCCTTTCCTCCTTGAGGGGCTCCTTCCCCTCTTTGCTGCTTCCATCCCATCTTAGAGGGATCCTTCCCCTCTCCAGAGCCTCCTTCCCCGCTCGGGGGGCTCCTTCCCCTTCCCCATTCTCAAGGCACCGCATTCTCCTTCACCCCTCCCGGCATTTCCCCACTCCCCCCCAGCCCTTTACCTGTGTGAGGAGGGGGCTGCTGACCGCCATCCCCCCTTCCTTGGCCTGCAGCTGTCGCTGGGAGAACCCCAACCCATCCTCGGCCACGCTGACCAGGTTCAAGCTGGGGCCATGGACAGTGCTGAAGCAGGCCAAGCCCCGACCGGGAGCCCTCAGAACGCTCAGGTTGTTGTAGAGAGCCGCACTGCTGCTCTTCAGCGGGAGGCTCTTCTCCTTGCGGTACATCCTAGGGGGGATCCGGGGGCGGGGGGCTCAGAGGGGGCCGGGGACGCTCCAGGGCTCCGGATGCGCACGAATGTGCGCATCCGGAGCCCTGGAGCGTCCCCGGCCCCCCTTTCCCTTCCTCTCGGGCCCATTTTCACCTCCTAAGACTTTTCCTGAGCCCCCAAGACCCCCGGTTTCATCCCCAGGACCCCCCCCAGCTCACTCCGTGCCCGCCGTAGCCATGGAAACGGCGTCTCGGCGGTGATGAGGCCGCGGGGGGCGGCGCGCACTGATGGCGTCACTGCGCGGCGACGCTCCGGGAAGGGGCGGGGAGCGTTGCCGTGGAAACCGGGACGCGTCCTGCCCAGTGGGTGGGATGGCTGAGGTGGGGGCGGAGGAACTGGGATGGATTGGGGTGTTCTTGGGGGGCTGTACTGGGTTGTGTTGGGGTGTTGTGGTGAGCTGTATTGGGGTGTACTGGGCTGTACTGGGTTGTTGGGGCGTACTGGGCTCTACTGGGTTGTATTGGGGAGTACTGGGCTGTACTGGGTTGTACTGGGGAGTACTAGACTGTGCTGGGCTGTACCGGGGCGTTGTGGTAGGGTGCACTAGAGTATACTGGGACATGCTGGAGTGTACTGGGGCGTGCTGTGGTGGGTGGTACTGGGGCATGCTGGGATGCATTGGGGTGTACTGGGACATGCCAGAGTGTATTGATGTGTACTGGGATGCACTGGGGTGCCGCCTCGCACTGAGGGTCTCGCCTGTCCCCACAGAAACCGACCCCCCGGGAGCGGGCGGCCTCCAGGCCCCGCGTGGAGCGCTCACGGCCGCCCCCCGGCCCCACCGCCCACCCCGCCGCCCCCCGCCGCCCCGAGGCAGAATGGGTCCGGCTGCTGGGGACCGAGCAGGGGGACGGGGACGTGGGTGACATCGTGGCCGAGCTGCTGGACCGGGTGATGGATGGGTGTGCCAGGGCCAGTGCCCAGCAGCAGGTCTGGAGGGGGCTATCGAGGGGCGGGTGAGACTGGGGGGGGGGGGGCTCACCCTCCTCCTCCCAGCCCTGTCGTCACCGTGGGGTGGGTGGGGGGCTCACCTTGCTGCCCCCCAGGTCGTCCCCGCCACGCTGGTGTGGGCGAGGGAGACCCTCCTGTTGATGGCCCAGATGCGCTTCCCAGCGCGGGACGAAGTTGACACCGAGCCCGGGGGGGGCTGGCAGGAGGACGAGGAACCCGACCCCCCCGTCGCGGACTCCTGGGCTCAGGGCTTCGTCCCCCTCATGCACCTCTGTCTGTCCCCGTCAGAGGTGAGACAGACCCCCCCTCTCCCAACCCCAGAGCCCCCCCAGGGACGCGCTGAGCTCTGGAGCCGGGGGAGAACCCCGGAGCCCCCAGCGGGGGGGTCCCAGTAGCCCCTGGCAGAGCCCAGAACCCCACCAGGGGAGCGAGGGGGCTGTGGGCTCTGGTTTGTTCTCCGGGGCTGCCTCACACCAGGTCCCCCTTTGCCCCCCCCCGGGCAGGTCTCCGGAATGCAGCACCCACCCACGACGGCCGATGCCGAAGCCCCCCCCGCGCAGCCCCCGTGTTCCGGCCAGGTCCCCGCTGCCATCCTCCCGCCGACGCCCCCCCCAGTGCCGCTCCCGGAGCGGGCGCCCACCGCCCCCCGGCCGCCGCCGCCTCGACCAGCTCGACCCCCGCCCCTCCGTCCCGCCAAGCCCCCCCAGGAGCTGGGTGACGGGGCCGCGGAGGGGGGAGGCGTAGCGGGGGGCCGCAGCCCCCGGCCGCCGCTGCCGCTCCCCTCCAGCCGCCGCCAGGCCCCACCCAGCAAGGGGGGGCAGCCGGAGGGGTCCCCCTCTATCCCGAGGGTCCCCAGATCGGACCCCCAGCGCTGGATCCGGCCCCGGGTGGAGGTGCTGGACCCGGGCGGGGGGGCCGAGCCGCCGGGTGTCACATGTCGCGGCTGGGCACAGGAGCTGGGGGGGTCACGGCAGCCTCAGGGGCTCCAGCAGCCCCCCCGGGGGTCCCTTCAGCCCCCGAGACGCCTGCTGCGGCGGGACCCCGGTGGGACCCCCGGGAGGGGATCTCACATCCCTGTGCACGGCCAGGAGGAGGAGGAGGAGGAGGAGGAGGAGGAAGGGGCTGGGGTGTCCGGGAGGTCCCTGAGACCCATCCCCCCCGTCGTGCCCCTCCCCGCCATGGCAGCCTGGCAGCTCACGGGCGATGGCGAGCGCTGAAGGTGGCTCCCGACCCCCGGCTGGGTGCCAGACCCCCGGCTCCCAGCCCTCTCCCACCGCCGCCGGACGGGTCCCTCCCGGTGCTGTGGTAGGATTCCCCGCCGGACCCTCCCCACGGTGCTGGCGGCTCCGTGTCCCCGTGTGGCAGCTGCGAGCGTGGCCTTTGGCAAAGAACACGGGGCCGGGTGATAAACCAAAGTTCTGGTTTGGGAACGAGCTCCCGGACTCGCTGGGCTGCCCCGTGGCTCCGGTACCTGGCCCGGCTGCACCCTCCCGGCGGCGGTGGGAAAGGCGTGGGAGAGGGCGGAGGTCCGGGGGGCTGGCACCGAACAGGGCACCCTCCTCCCCACCCTCCTCTTCCTCCTCCTGGCTCCCCAGCATTCACAGACCTGCGGGGGAGGAGGAGGGCAGGCTGGGGAAGGTGACCGTCAGGCCCTGAAGCACCTCACCCCACGGGACGTGTCCGAGCTCGCAGCTCATCCCTGTCACCTATTAAAGGGATTTAATTAATGAAATTCAAGAAATTTTGTGGGGAGATTTCGGGAGCCCCTGCAGCTTCCTCCGTGCTCCGAGTGCAGCGCGACCCCGGGGACCCCTCACTGGGGCTGCCCCCCCCCTTCCCTGCTCACCGACGGGTGTCCCCGCGTGGGAACCTTGTGGCTGCCCGGTGGGCGACCCGGGAAGGGACAGGGTGGGTCTGGGGCCGGTGTGGGCGAGGGGGCGCGGGGTGGGCGGGCGGGACGCGTGGCTCAGCCTCCCGCCCCCGCTGCCCCTCCCTGGGTGTGCGCCCAGCCGGGCTCCCTCCGAGGTTTTTCCTGCCGCGCACCCCCGGGCTCGGGGAGCAGTCGGGGCCCCGCCGTGCCAGCGCTGGGCAAAGGTCCTGAGCTGCTCTCCCGGCCCAGCCATGGAGCTGCCGGGCGTCTGCAGCCACCCGGGATGGTTCCTGCTGACGCTGCTCCTGGGGCTGCTCCTCTGGGCCAGGAAGAGGCGCGCCTGGGACCCCCGCCAGTGTCGCACTGACCTGACCGGCAAGACTGTCGTTGTCACCGGAGCCAACAGCGGTGAGCGGGGACTGGTGGCACAGGAGATGGAGGGGGTCGGGGTGGGGCTGAGGGTGCAGGACCCTCTGGCTGCAGGTCCTACCTGCCGTGGCACCTTGTCCCCCTTCTTTTGTGCCAGAGCCAGGGGAAGTGGCAGGTCCCAGGGATGGAGAAGGGGCTGGGGACACGTGTGTGGGTGATGGCATGAGGGCACGGTGCGATGGGGTGGCCTGACGGGGACACGGGTCCTTACCCAGCCGCCAGCCCTTGCTTTGGTGGTGTCCCCTGCCCACGGGTGACCACCAGGTGCTCACAGCCCATCCCGAGCCAGCGGTCCTGGCCAGACGGTGTCCCCGGGGCTCCCGGCAGCGCCGTGCCCGGACTCTGTCCCTGCCGGGTCAATGACCAGCAGCAGCCGAGGCCATCACACCGCGCCAGAGCACCCTGGCTTTGGTGATGGGCTCTGACAACGACCGAGCTGCCCGGGATGGGGTCCCCTCCATTGCCCAGCCCCACGCTGGGACCCTGGGGGACCCTCCTGTGGGGAGCGGGTGTGGAGCAGCCCGTGCCCGCTCGGTGTGCCGCAGGGATCGGTAAGTGCGTGGCCCTGGAGCTGGCCCGCAGGAACGCCCGCACCATCCTGGCCTGCCGGAGCCGAGAGCGGGGCCAGGCGGCGGTGGAGGAGATCCGGGCGGCCACCGGCAACCCGGCCGTGCTGCTGAGGCTGCTGGACACCAGCTCGCTGGCCTCGGTGCGTGCCTTCACCCGGGCCCTGCTGCGGGAGGAGAAGCGCCTGGACCTGCTGGTCAACAACGCCGCCGTCACCGGTAGGAACCGGGCCGGGGGTGCGGCTACCGCGGTGCCACCGGGTTCCACCCCTACCTGATCCCCTCTTCCAGGGCTGCCCTTCACCATCACGCCCGAGGGGCTGGAGGAAACCTTCACCACCAACTACCTGGGGCCGTTCCTGCTCACCAACCTGCTGCTGGGTGAGTGCGGGGGCTGCGGGGGGCTGCGTGTTTCCTTAGCTGCGTCTCCAGCTGGGTCTCAGAGCATTTTGTAGGACCACAACAGAGTGCCACAAAAGACCTGGCCATGGTCAGAGCAGTCGGGTCGGACTCGAATCCATCTGGGCTTCTGCCATCACTTGGGGTGTTTTTTCTAGAATGGTTTTGACTAAAATGCCTTGTGTCTGAAGATTTTAAGTAGTTCTGGGGGGCGGCTATAAAATTTTGAGTCTTTAGAGTAATTTTTAATTGCTTGTGTACTGTAGAAACTCAAAGACACTTGAAATAGATAGAGGTGTAAGATTTGATGGTGGTCAATGCCTTATGTTTAAGATAGATTATTCAGAGTGAGTGACCACAGCGTTTGCAAAGCCTTGGGGGAGCTGCTCCCCGCTCACCCCCTGCTCCCCACAGACCTCCTGAAGTCCTCGGCTCCCTCCCGCATCGTCAACGTCTCCTCCTTCCGGCACAGCGCCGGCACCGCCGACCCTCGGTACCTGACCGGGCAGCGGCGGCTCAGCGGCGGGGACTCTGCCTACAGCAGCACCAAGCTGATGAACCTGCTCTTCACTGCGGAGCTGGCACAGCGCCTGCAGGGCACAGGTGGGCCACAAAATGCCCTTCTGAGCCACGCCGTGCCACACAACACCCGGCTGCACGCTGGGGCTGTGCCGTGCCACGCGGTGCCATACAGAATCATAGAGTGGGTTGGAAGGGACCGTAAAGGTCACCCAGATCCAACCCCCCTGCCATGCTCAGGGACACCTCCCACAGCCCAGGGTGCTCCAAGCCCCATCCAACCTGGGCTGAGACACTGCCAGGGATGGGGCAGCCACAGCTTCTGGGGGCACCCTGGGGCTCAGCACCCTCACCCCAAAGAATTTCTTCCTCATGTCCAACCTCAATCTCCCCTCTCCAAGTTTTAACGCATTTCCCTTCTCCTCTCCCTACCCCCCCGTGTCCAAAGCCCTCCCCCAGCTTTCTTGTAGCCCCTTCAGATATTGGAAGGTTGCTCTGAGCTCCCCTGGGAGCCTCCTCTTCTCCAGGCTGAACAACCCCAATCCCTCAGCTTGGCCTCCCAGGGAGGTGCTCAGCCCTCTGAGCATTTGAGTGGCTCTGGACGCGTGCCATTTATGATGCCATATGATGTCCGCAGTATCACACCATGCCCTACAACGCCCAGCTGCACCCTGCTGAACCAGGCCCTGCCGCCCCACACCCCACACCTGCCCCGCCGGGGATGCGCGATGGGGCTTGCGGGGTCTCAGCCTTGGGAGAAGCTCCCCAGGGGCCCCCCCGGCCAGGGCTGTGTCCCCGGTGCTGAGGCCGGGCTGGGAGTGCTCTGGGGGGCTGTGGGGAAGGGGGTTGTGGGGAGGGGGTCCCCGCGGGGGTGCTGACGCCGCGGTTGGGCAGGGGTGACGGCCAACGCGCTGAGCCCCGGCGTGGTGAGCACCGGCATCATGCGGCACTACGGCTGCGCCATGCGGGCGCTCTTCAGCCTCGTCCGCCCCTTCATCAAGGTGAGCGGGGGGCAAAGCCCGCCCTGGGGGGGGCAGGGGACGGCCGGGCCCCCCCCCCCCCTCACCCGCTGTGTCCCGCAGTCTGCGGAGCAGGGCTCTGCCAGCACTCTGTACTGCGCCATCGCGGAGGAGACCGCCGGCATCACCGGGAAGTATTTCGGGAGCGACTGCGGGCTGCTGTTGCCCTCGCCCGCTGCCCGCGACGCCGGACTGGCCCGCAAGCTCTGGGAGGAGTCGGAGAGGCTGACGGGGCTGTCCCGGGGCCCTCAGCAGTGACAGCCACGGCGCGGGCTGCTGGCAGGGGGACGGCAGGCAGGGGAGGGGGCAGCCGGTACCGCCCGCGGTACAAATCCTTTATTAAAGAGCCCCGGGCTACTCCCAGGAGATGTCCAGGTCCAACCGCTGCTCCCGCACCGCCCGCAGGAAGCTGTCGTAGTCCCGCCGGTGGATGTCCCGGCAGCGGGACAGGTCCAGCCGGCGCAGGTGGCCCTCGGAGGCCAGCAGTAGCCACACGGTCCCGCTGGAGACGCAGCTCTGAGCCAGCGAGAGCTCCCGCAGCTCCCGCAGGGGCGGCCCCGGCTCCGCCAGCACCGAACGGAACACGGAGCCCAGGGGGAAGGGGACACCGAGCAGGCGCAGGGTCTGCAGGTGCGGGGCCCGGCACAGCACCGAGGCCAGCGTGGCACACAGCACCGGGCCGGACCGGGCCGGGAAGGTGCCGGCCATGGTGAGGGAGAAGCTGCGGAGCTGGGGGAAGCCACGGGGCAGCAGGCGGGTGTCCCAGCGGGGGGGCTCGGCCGGGGTCTCGCCGTCGGGGGGGGGCTCGTGGGCGGCGTGCAGCTCGGCGCTGAAGGTGCGGAGCCCCGGGCAGGCGCCCAGCAGGGCGGGCAGGGGCAGCTCCTGGGGGCAGCAGAAGCCGTGCAGGGCCAGGGACTGCAGGCGGGGGCCCAGGCTCCGGAGCAGCGGCAGAACCTCCGCCAGCGCCCGGCCCCGCTGCCCCCTGCAGCCCAGGGACAGCCGGGACAGGCGGCACCAGCACAGCAGCTCCGGGGCGCTCGCCAGCTCCGGGATGTCCCCCAGCCACACCCCGGCCTCCTCAGCCTGGGGACAGAGGGCCAGGACAGGGGCGAGGGCGGGCTCCTCCACCTCCTCCAGCCGCCGCAGGGGCAGGGTGAGCCGGGAGACCCCCGGGACAGCCCCCCGCTGCCGTGCCAGCTCCTCCAGCGAGGGGAAGCCCTGGGGCTGCCCCGTGCTGCTCAGCTGCTGCTCGTGGAGCAGCCGGAGGGCGTCGGGCACGGCGCCGTGGGCCAGGAACTCCAGCCTGGGCAGGGCCAGCAGCAGGAACGCCAGCGCTGTCACCATCTCACTGTCCCCCGGGGGCTCCAGGCCACGGGCCAGCAGCACACGGAGCGCGGGGCAGCAGAGGGTCCCCTCCAGGGGGTCGTAGGCCAGGTGCCACAGGGCGAGCGGGGACACCTTCTTGCAGCAGGAGATATCCAGCTCCTGCAGGCGCCGGCAGCAGGAGCCCAGGGCCGAGAGCACCCGGGTGTCGGTCTGGGTCTCAGCCAGCCCCAGGCACCGCAGCCCGGGCAGCCCCTCCGCCAGGTCCACCAGCACCCCCGGGGAGAGACGGCTGCAGCCACGCAGGTCCAGAGAGCTCAGGTTCTGCAGACAGCACGGGGAGAGCCCTCAGTGAGGGGGGGCTGGGGAGGGGACACTAACACCCCTCTGCACCCACCCGTGGTGGGTGGGTGTTCCCAGCCCCACAGAAGGGGGGCATCCTCTTCCCCCAGTCCCACTCATCCAGCCCCACAGAAAGTCTCGCACACAGAGGGGCACTCGTACTCCCCCCGCTCACCGGACCCCCCCTGACCTTGCACCGCAGGACAATGAGGTGCCCGATGGCATTGCTGGCCAGGCCGGGGCAGGGCTGGAGGCTCAGCTCCTGCAGGTGGGGCAGCAGCAGGAGGTGCAGAGCTGCCCGGCTCAGCCGCCGGCTCTCACCCAGCAACCGGATCAGCTCCTGTACCAAGTTACCGGCTACGGGAACAACCGAGGGGGTTAAGGGGAGAGCCCCGGGGCTGCTCCCCCGTCCCCCCGACACCCCGCAGCTCACTCAGATCGTTGAAAGGGCCCATAACGAAGCGGAATTCATACTCGTCCAGGTAATTCTCGCTGTAGTCCTTCACCCACAGGCTCTGCATGTGCCGGGCCAGGCTCTGCAGGCACAAACGGACCAGGGCCGGTACCTCTTTCCTCCTGGGCATCTGGCGGCTGCTGGGCAGGGGGAAAGGTGGGGCAGGGGAACTGGACCGGTTCCCAGGGCGACACAGGCCTAGGCCGCAGCGGCTCCCCGTCCCGCTTCCTCCTCCTCCCAGTCAAGCTCAGCCCCACCTCCCGGCGGGTGGGACTGGGACCGGGACCCGGACCCGGACCCGGCCCCGCCAGCCGCAGCCCCAGCCCCAGCCCCTCCCCGCCGCACCCCTTGGTCCCTTCACCCCGGGCCATGGCGCCCCTGCCCGGCTTCACCGCCCACACTGCGCCTGCGCGCTGCCGCCAGGCCCCTGCCGCCCTGGGGCTGCCCGCCGCGCTGCCGCACCGCCCGCCTGCGCTGCCCGCCCCAGCTCGGTGTCAGGCAGGCTCTGCGGCAGCCCCGGGGGCCTAGCAGGGGCCTTGCGAGCGGCCCTGGGAGCGGCGGGGCGGCAGGTACCGGGTGCGGCCCGGCGGGTACCGGGTGAGGCCCGGGCCGGGGGGAGGGCCCAGCGGGTACCGGGTGAGGCCCGGGCCGGGGGGAGGGCCCAGCGGGTACCGGGTGAGGCCCGGGCCGGGGGGAGGGCCCAGCGGGTACCGGGTGAGGCCCGGGCCGGGGGGAGGTCCCGGAAGCTCCCCCGCACTCTGTGTGTGTGTGTGGGCTCCGTCTCCCCGTGTCCCCCCTGCGGCCTGGGGGGGGCAGTACCGGAGGCCCCGGATCGTTCCCCTCCCCCGGGGCCCTGCTCCCTCAGCCCCGTTACAGTTAGTTCTGGGGGGAGCTCCCGGTGCCATCGCCCCCAGCCCCGCTCCAGGTTTGGGGCCCTTCCAGCCCATTTCACCTTTTTGTTGCCGCGGGCGGGCTCCGGGTCAGGGCGGGGGCGGGCGGCACCGCCGGGATCCGGGAACCTGCAGAACAGGGGGAAAAATGTCCGGGTCAGTGCCAGGCCCGACCCGAACCCGAACCCTGGGCAGAACCGCTGCTTTTTGGTGGTGAAACGGGAAAAATGGGGTGAGAGGTGTGAGGGCGAGGGGAGCCCCAGCCCTCCCCGAAATCCAGAGAGAGTTCGGGGCTGGGAGCGGCGCAGCCGGTGCCGGATCGGTGCCGGATCGGTGCCGGATCGGTGCCGGGGGCTCGGGGGCTGCGCGGTGCTCAAAGGCTGCAAATGCCCCGGTTTGCCCGGGAAACCCCGGAGCGGCTCGGGACAGGCGGGGAGGGAGAGGGAGAGGGCAGGGGTTGGGTTTTACCTTTCTGATGAATTTCTGGATTTTTTTTTGTGGAGGGATTTCTGGTTAGTTTGTTTGTTTGTTTGTTTTTAGTCCTGGGGTTGTTTTCTTTGCCTTGCTTGTCTTTTTAATTTCTGTTTAATTTTTTGTGGATTTCTGTTCGTGTGTTTTTGTGAATTTCTGGCTTTTGTGATTCTCTCTTTTTTTTTTTTTTTTTTTTAATTTCTGTTTTATTTTTTGTGGATTCGTGAGGTTTCATCTGTGAATTTGTCTTGTTTTGTTTTGTTTTTTCCCTTTTTGGCTTCCTGGGATTTTTTTGTGGATTTTTTTTCCTTTTCTGCCCTTTCCTGCCCTCAGCCCCAGACAACCCGAGGGGGAGCAGCGCGGGGCCTCCCCACCGCCCCCCCCGGGCAGGGGCTGCTGGCGAGGGCCGCACGCGGTGCACACCTTCATTAGCGAGGATAATTACCCGGGTGGGTGTCTCGGTGCTGGACAAGCCGGACCGGGACCAACACCGCTGGGGTGCAATTAGCGCTGATTGGGGGGGTGTGACCCAAACCCACTGACCTGCAGCCCGGGGGGCACCGGCCTTGGTGCGCAGCATCCTCGGCTTCTCGCTCCGTTGCCATGGTTACCGGCAGGCCTGCCGCCCCCCAGCAGCTGTTTTCACTGAAAAAAGAAAAAAAGAAAAAAAAATCGTTAGAGCGTTGGTGTCGGGAAAGCCCCGAGCAGCGTCCCGGTCCCTGCGCTGCGGCTGCGGCACTGCGGTGCGGGGCGGTGCGGGGCGGTGCGGGGCAGCACGGGGACTGGCGGTGCCCGCCCACCCACCCGGTCCTAGTGCTCCCCCGGGGATTGGGGGTGGGGGGACCCTTCCCTCCCCCCACTGCGGGCACCCGAGAGGGGAGGGGGCAGCCCAGGGACGGGGGGGATGGGGATGGGAGGGGGCTGAGAGCCCAGGGGACCCCAGCTCTGGTGTGGGCAGCAGGGTCTGCACCCCCAATCCTGGGGGCAGTTGGAATGGAGCTGGGGAAGGGGCTGGAGAACTTGTGAGGGTCCTGGGGGTGTTGGTCCTGGAGCAGAGGAGGTTGGATTCAGTGTCTGTCCCCTTGTTCCCAGGGCTCCGAGGGGGGACAGGGACAAGTTCCCATCCCGGGGCAGGGGGAAATGCCCCACTCCCCCTTCCCAGGACCCCTCTCCCTCTGGTGCTCCCTGGAGCCCCTCTGGAATTTCCCTCCTGCTCAGAGGGAGGGTTTCTTTAACCTCCTTTCCTTGCTCTGGTGGAACCAACCCCTCAGGGGAGAGCTGGGATCATGCCTGGCACTGCACCCTCCTTGGTCAAACCCAGACCTTAACTAAGAAATAAAAAAACCCAAAACAAACCCAACAAGGTAAATGAGTGGATCCAGTTTGTGGTGGAGAGGAGCCTGGGGCAATCTGTGCTGGCAGAGCCAGAGCCTGCCTGGCGTGGAGCCCATCCTGGCAGTGGTCAGGAGAGGCTGCAGGGCAGAGGAATGTCAGGAAAAGGTGAAATGGGGTGGGATTTCCCCCAGTGTCACCTCCCAGATCCCAGCAGGAAGTCACTGGGGACTTGTGGAGCTCCTGCTGCGGTTAAAAGTCCTGGATGGATTTTCTCCAAGAGAGGAATTCCGGTTTAATTGTCACTGGGGATGGACCAGAGGAGATGGTTGGACTTTGCTGTGCAGGAGGGCTCTGTCCTGTCCCTTTGCTCTGCGTTCCCCTGCTCGGGATGGTGCTGGTTGGGGATGGTGCTGGTTGGTTGGGGATGGTGCTGGTTGGTTGGGGATGGTGCTGGTTGGTTGGGGATGGTGCTGGTTGGGGATGGTGCTGGTTGGTTGGGGATGGTGCTGGTTGGTTGGGGATGGTGCTGGTTGGTTGGGGATGGTGCTGGTTGGTTAAGGATGGTGCTGGTTGGTTAGGGATGGTGCTGGTTGGTTAAGGATGGTGCTGGTTGGTTGGGGATGGTGCTGGTTGGTTGGGGATGGTGCTGGTTGGGCCTGTCCTGCTCCAGGCTTTCCTGGGGAGGTGGCACCAGGCAGGCTGTGCAGGTGGTGCTGTGGGGGTTGGGTTCTGGTGCTGTGCTGGCTCATTGGGCCAGGGCTGGTGCTGCTCTCCGGGTTCCTTGTGTGTGGTGAGTTCTGGGTGGGTTTCAGTCGGTGTCACCCAGTGCAGGGTTTGGTGCCCGGTGTCCCTCTGGTGATGGAGTTGAGGGGAAGGTGGCTTTGGGGTTGGGATTCTGGAGCTGTTCCCATCCCAACACCACAATTCCTCAGCTGGAGCTGGTGTCCTGCTGGGCACAGTGGCCTTCCCAGCCCCTCTGGTAGCCACAGACGCCCCTCTGCAGGCAGCAATTAGCTCTGAGTGGGGCTGATGAGGTTAATGAGGCCTCAGGACAATGACTGATCCCCAGCCCTGCCCCCTGTTAACCCTTGTGTCCCCGTGGGGTGCAGCCTGACCCCGCCGTGCCACGCGCTGGGGACAGACCCCTGTGTGTCACCCATGGCCCTTGCTCAGGCTCTGCCTCAGGGGCTGGAGGTGGCCATGGGGGGCTCTGCCTGATGCTGGGGTGCCCCACACTGTCCTGGGGGGCTGTGGGCAGGAGGACATCAGTGTGTCCCCTGTCCCCTGTCCCCTGCCTGGCAGCATCAGGGTGGGCAGCTGCTGGCTTTGTTCTGATGGTGGCCATGCCGGTGGCTGTGCAGGTGGCCATGCTGGTGGCCATGCCGGTGGCCATGCTGGTGGCCATGCTGGTGGCCATGCCGGTGGCTGTGCAGGTGGCCATGCTGGTGGCCATGCCGGTGGCTGTGCAGGTGGCCAGGCTGGTGGCCATGCCGGTGGCTGTGCAGGTGGCCAGGCTGGTGGCCATGCTGGTGGCCATGCTGGTGGCCATGCCGGTGGCTGTGCAGGTGGCCATGCTGGTGGCCATGCCGGTGGCCATGCCGGTGGCCAGGCTGGTGGCCATGCCGGTGGCCATGCAGTGGTGCAGCAGCCCGGGTGCGTTAGGACCCTGCACGCCGCAGCGGCTCTGGCGCAGCGTGGGCCCCGGCAGCGCGGAGCCGATGTTCCCGGGCACGGAACCGGGCCCAGAGCAGAGCGGAACCGGGCGTCCCGGGATGGGTTCGGGGCTGTCAGCTCCTCCCCTGCCGCGGGGTCCCTGATCGGAGCCTGAGTCCCGCGGAGCATGGCCCAGGGCAGGAGACACGCGTCCGGACGGGTGAGGCGGGGAGGGGCTGGGGGGGGTCCGGTCCGGTCCGGTCCGGTCCGGAGATGCGTTCCGCACCCGGGCTGTGCCTGCTCCGGTTCTGCTGCGGCCCGGTCCTGCGGGTGCGGGTCCCTCTGTGCTGTCCATCAGCACCCGGAACCGGCCGGGCCGCGGCCGAACCGCCGGGGCTGGGGGAGCCTCCTCCGGCTCTTTGGGCACAAAGGTTCGGGGCTGCTTTTCCTCCCTGCGTCGCCTTCCCCCCTTCCTCTGTGCCGGTCCCTCCAGGTGCCCCCAGACCCTTCCCTGTGCTCCCCTCCCTTCCCCCGGGGGGTTCCTGTCCCCCCCCCACCCCCGGGCTGATCCATGGAGTTTCTTTGTCATTCTGTTGCTCTGGCTCGGTGACATTGTGTCCCAGACACCCGCTGCTTTGGGGCATTTTCAGTGTCCCCATTACTCAGCACTCACCAGCCCGATGGAACTCCAGGTGCTGGGGGGGGGGGGGCTGACCCCTGCCCACCACCCAACCCCCCCGGGAGGGTCGTGTCCCACCCCACGGGCAGGGACCCCGGGGCCAGCACCACCACTGGGCCCTGCCGTGGCCTTTCTGGGGGCTCTGTGGGTACCACACAGCTGCTTGTCCCGGGGGCTGCAGGGGCATCACCCCCAGCAGGGAGATGGCTGAGGGGGAGGTGGCTGTGTTGGGGACAGGCAGAGCTCCAGCCCCATGGCACCCACACAGTGCCAGGGGAAGCAGGGGGGTTCAGACCAGGCCCTGGTGGTCCCATCCTGGTGCTGATGGTGAGTGCCAGCCCAGCTCTGTCCCCTGCCTGTCCCCAGTCCCCACCTGCCTGGGGCTCCTCTGGTGTTTGTGATGGGTACAGTGGGGACCAGGGGGCTGCACCCCCCCTTGGGTGTCCTTGCTGGGTCCCATCTGGGGAGTCACATGAGCACACTCAGTGCCACTGAGCTCAGGACCACCCAAACCCCGTGTAGGGTGTTTCCTCCCCAGCCTGGAGCAGGATGAGGCTGTTGTGGGAAGCCCCTGGCCCAGGTTGCCCCCAGAAGCTGTGGCTGCCCCATCCCTGGCAGTGTTGAAGGTTGGATGGGGCTTGGAGCACCCTGGGCTGTGGGAGGGGTCCCTGCCCATGGCAGGGGTGGCACTGGGGGGGCTTTAAGGTCCCTTCCAACCCAAACCAGTTTGGGTTTGGATGATGCTGGCTCCCTGGCACATCTGACAGCACAGCCCCTGTGGATCCCCACCGTGCCACCAGCCAGTGGGACTGCTCAGAACCCCAAGGTGATCCCCCCCTCACAGTGGGGCAGCACCCCCACTATTGGGTGGTAACAGAAACTGGAATTGTCTCCAGGTCCTCCTTGCTCCAGCTGTGTTGGGTGATGTGAGTTTGAGGCTGAGGAGTGTTTTAAGCCACTGCTGTTGTGCTTCTCCTCACGGGAGCTCTGCAGGGGTGGGAGCTGTGCTCAGGGTGCACCTCAAGCTTTTCTTCTGTCCCTGGAGTGACAGTTTGAGGCTCAGTTAGTGGCATCTGCAGAGAGGGAGGTGTGGGGTGGGCTGCTGGGGGGATGTTCCTTGGGTTATGCACTAACACTGTTGTGCTCAGGAGAAACACAGCAGTGACCCAAATCTCCCTGGAATTGCCCCTCGAGGCACTTGGGGTCCCCCCACATTCTCAGTGGGCAGTGCCCATGTGTGCAGGCTTGAAATGGGGTGAAACTGGGACAGACTGGGTGTCTGTGTGTGTGGGAGGAGGTTCCCTGCAGCCCTGGCCCTGTCCTGCAGGAGCTGTCCTGCTGCCACACGTGGTGGTCAATGTTCCTTCCCCATCCTCCTCATCCCCACCAGCTCCCGAGGTGTCCATCTGCACCCTGCAGTGTTTGTTGGTCACTGGACACTGGCAGGAGAAGACCTTTTGGTCACTGCTGGCTGGGGAGGAGTCCCCATAACCCACCCCCTCCTGAAGCTGTAGGATTTCCAACTCCTTTCCCCAAGTGGATCTGCACTTGGGAAGGTGCCCCAAAGCTGCTGTGTTACTGGGGGGTTGTGCTGGTGGAGTTTGCCTTCCAGTTCCCCAGAATCATCACGTGCCAGGGACTTTGGGGATGGGATTTGTCCCCGGGTTGGTGTCAGCAAGCAGTGTTTGGACATGTCCTCCTGGGGTGCTTTGTGCTGGGGTTGTCCTGGGAAGGAGGGCACTCAGCACAGAGTGCCCTGGGACCGAGGGACTTTCTGTGTTTGGAACAAAACCCTCTTGGAGAGATGCACAGGGTGGCAGTGGGGTTGTGTTTGGGGCTGAGCTGCTGTCACTCAGGGTGTCAGCTCCTGGGTTTGTCCCTGCCTTCTGGGGATGGGTGCCCACTCACTGCTAATTGGCTGCTGTCTTCATTATCACCTCGAGCTAATGACAAACCCTGAGGTGGAGCCCTGGTCCTGAGTCATGGGGTGAATGAAGATGCAGCTTTTTAGAGATGTTGCTGTTGAGAACAGAATCTGTTATCTGGAGGTGAAGTGCCATGAAATACATCTGTTATTGGGAGGTGAAATGATGCTAAATAAACCACTGTCTGGAGGTGAAGAATCACTGTGTAAATCCCTTACCTGAGGGTGAATTATTGCTAAATAAATCCCTTACCTGGGGGTGGAAGGGGCCTGTGGAGCACTGAGGCCTGGGCTGCCTGGGGGAATGGACAGACAGGGATACCTCACAGGGACAGCAGATACCCACAGCTGCTTCTCCTGGCTGCCTCCTGGAGAAAACTGGGATTTAGTGGGAATTTCCAGTTGTTTTCCCATGTAACAAGTAACCTGCAAAGGCTTTGCCTGCCTGAGGGGGGATCTGGAGTGTGATTTGGGGTGAGCTGGAGCTGAGCATGGAGCAGCCTGGCAGAGGGGACCCTCTGCATTTTTTCCAGACTGCTCAGCAGGTTTGCAGCAATCTGCATAATTCTGTTTTGCTGTGGCAATGTGAATGGTTTTGGCCTGGGCATTCCTGCTGCTGCAGGGCAGGAGCCTGTGCTGGGGACTGCTCTGTGGTCAGGCAGGTCACAGATCCCAGAGGCTTTTCCCTGCCTTTGGAGTTTCCCAGCTGCTCCCAGTGCTGTGTCCCGGTGGGCTGGGGAAGGGTGCCCAGGGCAGGGAGTGGGTGCTGGAGCAGATTGCAGGTGGGATGTGCTGGAACTGCCCCACAGGCTGAAGGGGCTCCTTGGCTGCTGATCTGGAGGTGGTTTTGCCAGGAGCAAAGATCTCTGCCTCCTTGTAAGTTGTGAAACAGGCCCTGAAGAGCCATCCTGGTTAAAAAAAAAAAAGTCAGGAAATGTTTTTTCCATGTGAAGTCCCAGTTTTTCTTCCCTGGAGGGCTGATCCAAGTGCTGGGGTAGAGGCAGGCAGCCCAGGGGGTGAGGGTCCTCATCCCAGCCCTGCTGGCTGCCTCTTCCTTGTGTCTGTGACCAAAATGAAACAATTTCTCCCTGGAAAAGGCTGAGCAAACGTGTAGGTGGGGTGCTGAGGGACATGGGTTTGTTGGCATGGTGGTGTGGGGTTTACAGTTGGAGTCTGTGGTTCTAGAGCTCTTTTCCATCCTTTTCTGTGGTTCTGTGATTATTTCAGAGGAAGAGGTGGTATTGGGGACCTCTCCTGTCTGACTCTTACTCCTTCATTACAACCGAGGGTGAGGGGCTCAGGTGCTTGAGGAGATGCTGGTGCCCATCATCCTGCTGGTGCTCTCACTGTGCTTAACTTTGCCTAAACAGAGGCTCCTGCTGCAGGGGATCCCAGGAATGCTGTCCTGGGCCTCCAGGTCCTCCTGGACCCGGCCAAGAAGGAGGGGTGGGAGAGGAAATGAGGTCAGAAATGGGTTTTCTGCCTCTGAGGGTGGAAAGCTGAGAGCTGTGATGGGATGGAAGGAGGATGGAGCAGGCACAGCTGCACGGACGTCTGTCACGCCACACCTGGGGGCTTTTTGCCTCCCAAAATCTTGTAAATTGGGTTTGCAAGCCTGGCGTGTCTGTGAAAAGCTGAAGAGCAGTAGGCAGTGGTGGGTCTGATGTTCTTTGTGGTTCCTCTAGTGGAAGGGATTCCAGGAAGCCACATTCTGCTGGGTCCTGGGAGGAGGGGGTGGTGGGCAGAGCCCTGGGGCTGGGCTGAGGGGTCCTGGGGTGCTGAGCCCTGGTCTCAGGGGCTCTGCTTCTCTCTGTCCTCAGGCATCCAGCAGCAGCAGCAGGATGAGTGTGGAGGCAGGCAGCAAGCCCCTGCGGGTGGGCTCCAGGGTGGAGGTCATCGGGAAGGGCCACCGCGGGACCGTGGCCTACGTGGGTGCCACCCTGTTTGCCACGGGCAAGTGGGTGGGTGTCATCCTGGATGAAGCCAAGGGCAAGAACGACGGGACTGTGCAGGGCAGGAAATATTTCACCTGTGAGGAGAACCACGGCATCTTTGTGCGGCAGTCACAGGTACGGTGCCCTCTGAGGGTGTCCTGGGGCCTGGGTCACAGGGCTGGGATGGGGAGGGACCTCTGAGGAGAGGCTGGAGTACTGGGAATGGGGGGAATGGATTCAAACTGGAAGATTTTAGATTGGATATTAGGAAAAAAAATTATTTGCCACGAGGGTGGTGAGAGCTGGAGCAGCCTGGGCTGTGGGAGGTGTCCCTGCCCATGCAGGGGTTTGGAACTGGGTGACTTTAAGGTCCCTCCAACCTAAAGCATCCTGGGATTCTGTGAAACACAACAAATGGCCCCTTGGACCCCCATGAGAAGAGAGAAAGTAAAATTCCCTTTGCTGCCAGCTGCTGCCTGGGAGGTGCAGCTGCATTCTCTGTAGGAGAGGAGGTTTGGGCCCAGTGTCTGGGTGTTTACCTGGAAGTAAAGTCAGATAATTCTAATTAAATGGTGTTTACCTTAAAGTCTATAAATTGTATGCCTTGGGTTTGGCTGTTGGACTTGGGCTGTTTGTGTTCTGTAGGCAGGAGCCAGGAGCTGGGTGGGGTGCAGGCAGATCTCTGTGTGGAATCAGCTCAAGCAGGAGGTGACACTGCTGCAGGGTCCCACAGCCAGTGTGCTCCCTGCACCATATCACCCTGAGGGGCAGAAAAAAAACACCCCACAACCCAAAAACTTCAAAAAAGAGTGCTTTCTGTCATGTGCATGGACTTTAAATAACTGACTGGCAAGGTGCTGTGTGGAGCCACCATGGGACTGTTCTGATGTTCTGGACTGTCAGATCCTGAGGTTTGACTTTATGGACTAGGTGAATATTCTGCATTCCCTATGGAAAAGCAATAAAACAAAGAGTATATTGCAGTTTCCAGGGAGCTTGTGGGAAGAAGATGAACCATGGGATATCAGAGCTCAGGTGCCTCCGTTAAAAATCTGTGCCAGAACCCCACTGTCTGCTCTGCTTACATCCACCACCAACTGGACCTGTGTTCTGAGCATGTTCTAGGGTGGTTTTTTGGTACTAATGCTTGTTATGCTTTCCCAGATCCAGGTCTTTGAAGATGGAGCTGACACAACATCCCCAGAAACGCCAGAGTCTGCTGCCATGAAAGTCCCCAAAAGAGGTAGGGCTGTCCCACACCTCAGCTCTCCTGTGGGCTGCACCAGTCTAGGGTCCCCTGGGGCACCGTGCTGGGGGTCCCCATGCCCAAGGAGTGACCAGGGCTGTCCCTGGTTTGGGGACACGCTCACCTCCCCTGGCTCAGACACCTCTCTTATCCTCACTGCACAGCCCTGCACAGGCCTTGGGGGGTCATCATGTGAGAAAGTGGCTCCAGGCAGGTCTGTCCTTACTGTGACAGTCTGTCTGCTGGGATCCAGTAGGAGATCCTCCCTGGAGAGGCTGCAGATCCTTCCTGGAGGGGTGGACACATGGAAGGAATCCTTGCCCTGCTCTGATGCTGTGAAATTGCAGCTCAGAGGTGACTCACTGCTCCTCATCCCACCTCTCCAGCAGGGAACACTTCCCACTTGGTGTCCATCCTTCCTGCCACCTTCCCCCTGCCCAGCAGCTCTGCCATGGCCACCTTGTTGGGTGCTCTGACAGCCTTGCTGCTCTCCACATGCTGGTTTTGTTGAGGAAGTAGTCAGTGGGGGACTGAGGAGTCCTTGGAGCTGATGGGAAGAGCTCCAGGAGCTCCTGTCCTGGGTAGTCTGTCAGCAGTGTGTGCCAGGGCAGGGCTTCTCCTCCATTTGTAGGGCACATGCTGGGTTTGGGGCTTTGTTCTTTCCCCTCTCCTGCTAGTAGAAATTAAAATTCACCAAAATGAAACCCACCCTTCGCTGAGTCACAGCATGCTTTGGGTTGGAGGGAACATGAGGCTCCCCCAGTGCCACCCCTGCCATGGCCAGGGACACCTCCCACCAGCCCAGGGGGCTCCAAGCCCCATCCAACCTTCAACACTGCCAGGGCTGAGCTGCATAAACTGTGCCCCAAGGCCTCAGGGGAGCAGTGGGGTGAGGGATGTGATGTGACCAAACCCATAGTGGGGTCACCTGCAGCTGGGCTGCAGCCAAGCTGGGGTTCTGCAGCCTGGTTCCTCCTCTGGTGGCTCTCCCCATGCTGCCCAGCTCTGTGCACTGGGTCCTCAGGAAGGGGAACCTCTCTGCTTCCCTAGCAACACCTATCAATGTTTCTGATTCTCTTTTTCTCCCCAGATTCCCTGGATGCCGCTAAAGCCAGCAAACTGGTGAGTGCAGAACCCCTGGATTTGTAGGAGCAAAGCAAGAGAAGGAGGGGCTATGATCTTTCTTCTTGGCTTCTATCACCTCTCTGAAAGCTCCATTTTCCAGCCCTGCCCAGAGCACACAGGGAGGGCAGGGCTGGGCCAGCTTGCCTCTTGTTTCATAGGATCATAGAATTGCTGAACAGTTTGAGTTGCAGGGACCTCAGAGCTCCCTCAGTGCCACCCCTGCCATGGTCAGGGACCCCTCCCACAGCTCAGGGTGCTCCAAGCCCCATCCAACCTTCAACACTGCCAGGGATGGGGCAGCCACAGCTTCTGGGGGCAACCTGGGGCTCAGCACCCTCACAACAAAGAATTTCTCCCTCCCCAGGATCTCCTCTCCATCTCCCCTCTTGCAGCTGGAAACCCTTCCCCCTCATCCCATCCCTCCAGGCCCTTGTCCCAAGTCCCTCCTCAGCTTTCCTGGAGCCCCTTCAGGCACTGGAAGCTGCTCTAAGGTCTCCCCATTGCTTCCTTCTCTTCTTCAGGCTGAACACCCCCAACTCTCTCAGCCTGGCTCAGAGCAGAGGTTGAAGAACCTTGGGGTGGTTTTAACCCTCTTCTGTTCAGTGCTCCCTAATGAAAACACCCATGGAACATTCCTTCTGAGACCTGCGGGGGCCAAGGCCACATAAAAAGTGATTTCCAATAATGACCAAAAATCACAGACACTGATGTGCCAAAGCCCAGCAGGGTTTCCTGCCTCACATGTTTTGTCTGTGCTCAGGGAATTGTGCACTTGGTGGCCCTGCACTCTCCTTGGCTGTGTTCCTTCAAACCTGACCCTGGTGTCCTGCAGGAAGGGTGGGCTCCTGGGGGTGTTGGGGATCACCTTTCCCTGGCTCACAGAGCAACTCTGTGTGCTGCTGACAGCCTTGATCCAGGAACCCCTCAGCTCTTGGGGCAGGAACCTGTGGCACCCACGGGTGATGGGCATTGCCTAAGGAGCAGAAAACAGGAGCAGTGGCCCTGTCTCCAAATACTTTCCACCCCTAGACAAGCCCAGTCGAGTGGGTAACTGGAGTTAAACCTACAGAGGGGACCATGTGTGTGTGTGTGGTGCTGCTCAGCCTGGGCAGTGCTGGGATCTGACTGTGCATCCCATGGGAGGAGCAGCTCTTCCCAGTGCTCAGGGGGATTGTGGGGCTCAGGTGCCCTCCAGGTTGGGACTGGTGGAGCTGAGACCCAGAAGGTGGAGAAGAAATCCCCTCCCTTTTATTGGAGGGGTTTGGAGGATTTTGCAGGGATTGCCTTCTCCAGCTGGGTCTGCCTGGGAGCCTCTGGTTCTGGTGACATCCTGTCCCCTCATCTCCTCTGCCTGCCATGGAGGACACTGAGTCCCCTGCCCCCTTCTCCTCCAGCAGCAGCTCTGCTCTTGTCAGTGTTTGAGCTGAAAGCCTCTCACCATCCTCGCTGTGCTGCCACCTCTAACTTTGTCCCTTCTTTTATTCCCTCCTCATGCAGCGTGGAGTCAAGCCCAAAAAGGTGGTGCTTTTCTTGACAATTAATCCATGTGTTGCTCCTGGCCGCATGAGAGCCCATCCAGTGCATCCCTGCCCATCCTCACCCATTGTGCCCTTGCATGCCTGCTCGTTGCATGTGTCCCCTCACCTGCCCCGGACAGGAGCTGAGCAGAGCCCTGGCAGGAGGTGGAGCTCTGCCCAGGGCAGCACACTGCCTGCAGCCTGGCTCTGGGCTCCTTTGGGAGATTTCTGCTCTTCCAGTTAATTGCCCTGGCTTTTGGATCAGTGCTGGGGGCTGTGCATAGGGTCACTCCACACACACACTGCACTGAGGTTTTACATCACCTCACTGTGACTGTTGGACTCCAGAGAATCAAAATCCCAGGATAGTTTGGGGTGGAGGGAGCTCAGAGCTCCCCTAATGCCCCCCCTGCCATGGTCAGGGACACCTCCCCCAGCCCAGGGTGCTCCAAGCCCCATCCAACCTTCAACACTGCCAGGGATGGGGCAGCCTGGGCCAGACACTGTGGTGATTGTCCTCTCCTGTCCCGTGCTCCTCCCCAGGGAGGGACACCCCACACCCCCACCCCACCACACTGCCAGGACTCCAGCTCTCTGGTGTCACCACCAAAACAGCCAGACCCTCAAAGGGCTGGACAGGGAATCATCATTTCCTGCTGGCTGCTTGGGGAATATTTTTTTTTTTGCCATGGAAATCTTGCCAAGAGAAAAGCAAACCTGACCCCTCCAGAGGTGACCCTGGGGACAGTGGGGAGGAGGTGACAAGGTACCTGCCAAGCTCTCGGTGTGCACCGTGCTGCTCGTTGGCATCTTCGACAGAATCTGATGTTTGCAGACACTTTCACGTTGATTTTTGGGTGGAGAGATGATCCAAGCAGCAGTGTTTGCCCATGGGCAGCCTGCAGGTGAGGAGCAGTGCAGGAGAAGCTGCAGAGGTGTTGCAGCAGGGTGGCCAGGGCTGCTTGTTGCCCAGTGGCCCCTCCACCACCCTGCTAGCCCCAGGTCTCTGCCTGGCTCTGCCCCGTGTCCCATCCAGCTCCATACCTGGCTCTGACCCATGCCCAGCTCTGGGACTTGGCTCTGGGACCTCCTGAGGAAGAACTTCTGGGTTTGCCCCTGGGGTTTGTGCTGTCCTCTGGGGTCTCTGGGTGGCCAGGCAGGTCCAGGTTGCCCTTTGCACATTCCATCAGCTCAGAGCTTCTGTCTGCTGCTTTTGAGAGAAGAGGTGGTGTGGTCAGAGCTGCACAGGGGGCCCCTCCAGACCAGCCACGTGTGGGGACAGGCTGGGACAGCTATGTCACAGCTCTGCTCAGGCCAGTGCTGTCGTCTCACCTCAAAATTGAACTTTTTCAGCCTTTAATCAACCTGCCAGCTTTCCAGCCCCACCTCTGCAGCTCTTGGAGGGCCATCCAGTTGGTGCCATCACAAAGTAACTAATGGGATTAGAGGGAAATCTGGGCTTAAGGGATGAAGGTGGCTCTTGGCACAGTAAATATAGACTTGGAGCCTGTTAGGAACTGTTGCTGGCTGCTCTTTGGGGTCTAGTGGTTGTCCCCTCCCTTTGCTGCAGATTGGCTGCTCCCTGGGCTGGTGGGCAGTGCTGAGGCAAGACCTCTGCTGCTGAGGTTGTGACTGCTCTGGCTGCTGCTCTTGGTCTCATGGGCCATGGTGTTAGTGGGGGTGGTGTTTGGAGGGACCCCTGGGCTGGACGGGGTCTGTCCCCTTGGCTGTGACTCTGAGCAGGGCTCTGGGGTACCCGCTGGGGATGGTGGCCCTGCCTGGCCCCTGGGGAGGTCCTGGCTGGTCTCAGCTTTGCTGGGCTGCTGGTACCATGCAGCAAATGTGTGTTTGAAAAACACCCAATGTCTGATAAAAAGCCCTGGGAGCTGTTTCTCTCCTCATTTTTGGAGTGAGATGGGTTAGATGCTCCTCATTCTCCTCTGTGCTGCTGGGGTTGAGGCTGCCCATCTCTCCTGACCAAGTGCTTGGGATGGTGTTGGGTCACAAATGTCACCTTCCCCTGAGACAGAAGTGCTGGGTCCACTCCAGGGCTGTGGTGGGAGTGGGCAAAGGGGAAACATCATCACCCCATGTGTGACAAAGCTGTGCTGCCCCTGCTCTGGGCTGCCATGGGTGGATGGGACATGGAGGGGTCCAGGGCAGGCTGGACATCTTCCCTGAAGTGTCTGTCAGGTGAAATGGCCTGATCTGCAGAGACTGACTGGCTCTGGAGACCCTCAGGGACACTGAGGATGGAAGGTCCTGGCCCACCAGAGCAAGGAGCAGGTTCTGAAGTGGTGGCAGGGGGAAGGTTGGACCTGCAGGTGGTTTGTTGGCTGTGTTTGGAGCCAGCTCAGGCCTGAGCAGCAGTGAGCCCTTTTCCAGAGCAGGGGTCCCAGAGTCACTGGGGCTGGAAAAGACCTTTGAGATCATCCAGTCCTACCATAAACCCAACAGGGCCACTAAACCATGTCCCCAAGTGCCACACCCAGATGTAGCACGTGTCCGGTGCTGTGTCACCGTGATGGGACATGCTCATCTTCTCTGAGTGTGCTGTCACCTCTCTGGGACAGCAGGAGCTGAAGGCACTCTGGTGTCTGGTTGTGTTGTCTGATGGGTTGGCTTTGTCCCAGCTCCAGTGACATTCCTGTGCCTTTCATCATCCCAGCTGGAGCTGGGCCTTGAGTGGTTTGTTTGGAGCTCTGTGGTGGCACTGCATCTTCCACCCATCCCTTCCTGGTGCCAGTGCTGACCCAGCTCCAAGCTGGGAGCAGATGGAGTGACCTGCTGCCAGATGGTTTCTGTGTAAAGCAGAGGGGCCATCCCGAGCTCTGGTAATCATTTGGAGGAAGGAGTGATCCGATTACCTCCTGCCACATGCCTCAGGTTTGATCTGCTCAGAGCACGGCGCCCAGAAGGGTCCCAGTGACCCCTGTGCTGGTGTCCATGTCCCTCCTGGCTGTGGGGACAGGGGCCATGCTGGGGTGGGGGTTGTCCTGCTGGCAATGGAGGGAAGGGCTGGAGCAGCTCCTGGGAGCTGAGCAGCATCTGGTGCTGTGGAAATGGGCTGGAGTCAACCCCCCAGCACCCCAGGCTGCTCCGGCTCCAAAGGGGGTGAGACTCAGCAGTGCCCTCATCCCTGGTGATGCCAGAGGCTCCTCGGTGTGGTGTCAGGCTTTGGGATCAGTGACTCCTCTTGCACATCACCGAATGCTCCCTGAGGTCTGGTTCTGTGCTGTGAAATTGCATTTTCTCATCTGCTGCTTCTACAGAGAAGGGCATTTCTGGCTGGTGTGTGGTCAGCCCTGGGGTGATGGTTGTTGAATCCTCGGTGTGGGAAGAATGTAAATATTCTGGATTTAGAAACCTGAGAGTCATTAGGAGAGGAGGGGAGCAGCAGAGCAGCTGCTGCCCTGCCCACATGCCCTAATAGCTTTAATTCTCTTAATGGAGTGTTAAACCCACAGGAGCCCTCCGGGCACTCTGCAGCCAGCTCGGGGGCACTGTGCTCATCAAGGAGCTTCCAGAAATGGATCAAGAGTGCTGTGTCCCAGCATCCTTCATACCCATGGGGGCCTTTTCCTTGAGGGGTTTGGGTTGGGGCTGTTTGGAATCACCCAATGTGAAGGTCTCCATCCCCCAGCTGACCCAGAGCATCCGTGGGGCCTCTCTGTACCAAGCAGCTTCTCTGGGATGTGCTTGGGCTAATGCAAGGGGCAGGCTGGTCATTAGCAGAGGCAATTAGGGCTGTGTGCCCCTTGGCTTCCTGCAGGGCTCCTGGAGGGTTGGGGTGTTTCTGCTGCCTTCTCCTGTCCCCAGGGGCCCTGTGGGTCACAGCTGGTGGTGAGGAACCCCCAGGCAGTTGGGTTTGGATGCTGAGTGTTAGTTGCATGCCCAGAATCACTCTGGGGACACAGGACCCATCCCAGGGGACGGTCTGGTCCGTTGTGGCCCCAGGGCTGGCTCTGCTGGAGGAGGGAGCTGGCTGGTGTGCTGTGGGGCTGCAGGGACCTTCACGTGTCCCTCACAGCACCTCTTTCTCCCTGGTTTTGGTCACCTCTTGTTTGTCAGGGGCAGAAGTCCCTGGTGGGACATGGGGCAGCTCTGAGCTGCCCGATGGTCAGCACTGCTCCTGAAACCACTTCCCTGGTGAGCCCCTGAAATCTGCTGGATTGCCTCAGCCCTTCAGCTCCTGAGAGTGTCCTTTGGGGGCTCCTGGTCTGAGCACTTACCTGTCTCTCAGCTCATTACAACATCATCAGCCTTGTTTTCAGAAATGGCTGTATGATCAGAAGCATTTGCTTGAGGACAGTATTTTTTTCACCCACGCTGGGGTGCATGGAGCCCCTCAAAAATAGTTCCCCTTGTTGGCAGGAGGGGTTGGATCCCCCAGGGTCGGATCCCTCATCTGAGATCTCCCGGGTTGGATCCTGGCTGGCTCCCCTGTGTGTCTGGGGCTGAGCTGGGCAGCTGCAGGGGTCAGGCTGGGCTGGGTGGTGAGCAGCAGTGCAGCTCTATGCAGACATCTGTCCATCTGTCTGGGCTCAGCTCCATCCATCTGCCAGGGCTCGGGATTATCTCCCCAGCTGGGGTGGTGGTGGGGCTGGTGTGGGGTGTGCTGGCTGTGGGGACAGAGGTGGTGGGGCCCACCAGGAGGGTGACTGTGCTGGGGTGTTGCTAAGCTACTGAGGGACTCCCACCCGAGAGGACCACACCCCATCCCCCTCATCCCATCCCATCCCATTCTATCTCAATCCCATCCCATCCTCATTTTACCCCACCCCACTCCATACCATTTTTCCATCCCATCCCATCCTCATCCTTCCCTACCCCATCCTGTCCCATCTCCTCCACCCCATCCCACCCCATCCTCATCCCATCCCATCCCATCCCATCCTCATCCCACCCCATCCCACCCCATCCTCATCCCACCCCATCCCATCCCATCCTCATCCCATCCCACCCCATCCCCGCACGGTGTCCCCGGGGCGGGGAGCAGATCCCACGGCACCGGTGATGTCACGATCCGCCGGGGCGGTCTTTGGAGCCACCGGGGGGGTCGGGACCGGCGGCAGCGGCAGCTCGGGTGCTGCCATGGGCCCCGGTCCCTCCGGAGGTGCCTGGGGGGGCGGCGGTGGGCGCTGAGCGGGCAGGGGCGGTGCAGCCATCGCCGGCGCTGCCCGCAGCCGCATTGTTGTGCGGTTCCGCTCGCTGCTGCTGCTCCTCGGCTCCGTCCTTCCCGCAGCGATGAGGCAGGCCCCGGCCACACGCAAGGTACCCGCGCCCCGCCCCGCCGCTTCCCGGACCCCCTCCCCGCTTTTCCATTTTTTCCCCTTGTTATTATTTGCTCTGTGTGTGTGTGAGCGCTGCCGGGCGCCGGTGCCGAGCTGGGGTCTGGGGTGGCTGCGGGGGGGGGAAGCAGCATCCTGTCGTGTCCGGGTTTTCCTTTCAAGTTCCCGGCCGAGCCCTTTCTCCCTGTCCCCTCCCCGTGCTGCAGGCAGCGCTGCCCGGGGCCGGGGCTTCCCTGCTGGAAGGTGCCCCTCAATAGCAGCCTTCCCTCCCATCAATAACAGCCTTCCCTCCCATCAATAACAGCCTTCCCTCCCATCAATAACAGCCTTCCCATCAATAGCAGCCTTTCCCCTGCCCCAGCCCTGCCGGGGGTGCTTCCTGCCCGTCCCCTTCCCCTTCCCCAAGGTCTGTGCTGTCTGGGTGCCCAGTCCAGCTGATGTTCCTGCAGGTCCCAGCCCCGGGCTGGGGTGCTGTCCTATATGGTTATTTTTAGCCCAGCCAGGATGTCACTGCTCAGCTTAAAGAGAAACCCTGAGAATTTTTACCTGAGCTCAGAGAAGAAGTGAAAATAAAAACAAGCAAAGGCAGAACCATGCAACTCCCCCCTGGCAGTGCTGTGTCAGCCAGGAGGCTGCTGCCCATGAACATTCCAGTGGATGCTGCTGATGGATGGATGCAGTTCCTCAGCCCACACTTTGCTCCCTGGCCATTCCTTCAAGAGCTCCTGCCTAATCCTCTCCCTCAGGAGCAGTGGTACAGACTCTGGTTTCCCTCTGCCCCCAGCAGCAGGGAGGAGTGCTGGGTCCAACAACAGGTTCCTCTGCTGTTCAGCATGGGGAGCATTCAGAGAAGATGACCAAGAAGCTTCTCCCATTTCTGCAGTGGTTTGGGTAGGGAATGATGCTCAGCATTTCTCCACCCTGGGGAGAAGGGTTTGGTGGTCCCTGCAGGACCCGGTGTGAGACACCCTGGCCCTGGGCTGCTTTGGGGGCTCTGCTGGGCCCCCCCACCTGCTCAGTGAGGAGTGGGAGCATCTCCCCATGTGGGGCTCACAGAGTCCCCGGGAGTGTGTGGGGGTTTCAGATTTTTTAGTGCCACTCAGTGTAATTTTTGTGTAGTTGGAGTTAGAGAGGAGGCTGGGGTGCTCCTGAGGAGCTTTCCCTGCTCCTCCTCAGCCCCGTGCCTGTCTGGGGGCTGAAGCTTGTGCTGTGGTCACTGCATCCTTCCAGGCACAGTTTGCCAAGTGGGAGATGTTCTGGGGGATGGGTGAATCCCCTCAGCCATGAGCTGGGCCTGCTGGGGTGTCAGAGAGGCTGGAGGGGGGGCTAAGGGGGTTCAGCCTGGGTACCACTGATCGGCTGTGTCACAGTGGTGGCCTCTCCAGTTGTCATCTGTGTTTGAAAAGGCAAAAGCAGCTGAGAGGTCCCTCAGATGGGTCCTTGGGGAGTGGGGCTGAGCTGGGTTTGTCTGCTGAAACAGCTCCCTGGTGGCTGCAGCCCTGGGCAGGATCAGGTGGCAGCTTTCGTATCGAGCTGTTCCAGTCTTGGGTACTTTCATCTCTGCATTAGGTCACAGAATTAAAAAGGAAGCAGAATGTGAGAGGTTTAAAAACCATTCCCCCTTGCCAGAGCTGCAGCTGTCCCTGCTGGAGGCTGCCAGCCTCACTGATACCTGTTGTTGATCTGTTGTGGGCTGAGTACATGTCAGTGGGGAAAAATAGGAGTGAATTGATGCAGAAATGCCAGGCAGGGTGTGCTGGGAGGGATGTTGAGGGATCCCAGGGGGACTGGTGTGGGAATAGTGGTTCCTGCTACCTGTGCTGGGTGCCTGGGGGGGTGGAGGGTCCTGCCATGGGGTTGGTGGGTTCATGATCTTCTAGAAATGGAAAGGAAGTGTGGAAGTGTTGGAGAAGAAGCTTCATGGAGCAGCAGAACCTGGGGACTCCAGCAACTCTGTGGGGTGCTCTGGTCCCTCCAGAAACCAAAGGGGTGAAGGGAGGGAGGAAAAAACCTTTAAAAATACATAACCCCCCTCAGCCTCACACTGGTGTGGCCCCTGGGGAAGGTGTGTGAGTTCAACCCAACCCTTTGAGCAGAACCCGGGCGCCCTGAGTAGCTCCAGGATGGCTGCTGGAGCTGGGGCTGTCTCCAGGCTGGGGACCCCAGCTCTGTCCCTGTCCCCACGGGCAAGGTGCCACCAGGGCCTCCCCGGGCGGGCAGGTTAATGAGCTTCCACTAACTGCTGTGATGTCTTTTGTTTTCCTTTCCCTTGCTCTCTGCTGCGTCTGCTGCTGCGCTGCTGTGGTCTGTCCCTCTGCTCCTGTCTGTCCCTGTCTGAATGTCCCTCCTCCTCCTCTGCCTCCCGCTGCCCTCCAGACCAGCGCCCGGCGCCCCAAGGTGAGCAGTGCCCCCCGGGGACACTCAGCGTCCCCCTGACTCTAGTACCAGCTCCAGGCAGCTCCTGGAGGAGCTCCACCTCTTCCCTGGCTGTAGGAAAGCTCTGTGCCCTCAGCCAAAAGAGATGGGTGCTCTCATGGCCAGGCTGCTTGGGACCCCTCACAGTGGCACCCCTACCCCTCGGGGGGCTCAGTGGGGTCCTGAGGGCTCTGTTGGAGCAGTGGGGAGAGCCAGGGTGTTGACTTCCTCACCCAGAATGTCACATTTGAGCTCTGCCCCAAGCCTGTGCTGAAGGGTTTGAGGAGAGAAGGTGAGGGAGATGGATCCTCAGAGAACTCAGTGATACCTGAGTTATGGTTGGTAAATGCTGGACTGTTATTTTTTATTCTCCCATGAAGGGAAGGGCTGGGTTCTCCCTGCCTTCTACAAGCCCTGAGAGCTCTCAGGAGGTCACCATTGCCTTTGGTTTGAATGATGTTTGTTCCTGTTCCCTGCATCCTGTGCTAGAGAAGAGCCATGGGTGGGTGTCCTGTGTGACCCCCTCCTGCTCCTCTGGGCTCCCATCCACATGGGGCAGGAGCTGGATGGGGTTGCAGGAGGTGAAACCCCCATGTTCTCCAGCTGCTCCAGCACTTGGAGAGTTCAGGTCCTCTGCAGCCATTGTGTCCTGCTCTGCTCGGGCTCACAGAGGTGTCCACATGAGGCAGGCTGCTTTCTCTGGTGGCTTGGACCTTCCTGGGGATGGATTTGCAACAGGAACCATTAGGAGGGTTGCCCAGGAGCTCTGCAGAGGACTCTGGGCTGCATTTTGGCCCTTTCTGGAGAGGTGTCCCTTGGTCCTTCCCTGCCTGACAGCCAAGGCCAGGTCCTGGGGCCCCAAAGGTTTCTGGCTCTTCAGATGTGATCTGCTGTGGGTCTATAGCAGCTGTGTCCCTGCCCGTCCTGCTCTGTCCCCACAGAAGCTGGAGGCAGGAACAGGAACGATGTCTTTGTGTTGAGGATTTCTTGGGGACAGTACATGTGGCCTGGGGTGAGCCATGAGCTGTGCAAAGCTGCAACATGCCAGCGAGTCAGTCTGGAGGTGTAGAACTTATAGGGAATTAATTTACACAGCACTGGGTGATGCAGAAGTGGGGTGCTTAGGAATGTGGGTCCACGAGGGGACAGCAGAGGTTTCTGGTGGGGCTGGTGCTTCCCTGCAGACATGGGTGTCCCTTGGCCACTTCACTGCCCACAGCAAAACTGGTAAAGCTGCTCTCTGCTGCTCTGGATCCATCCAGCTGTTCTGGACACTGCTGAGCTCTTGCTGCTCTTTCATGTTCTCCTTCTGTTCCTTTCAAATTCAGTGATTCATCCCCGAGCTGCATCCCTGCAGACTGAGGGTGCAGGTCAGGCACCTGCTGTGTGTCCCCAGCGAGCTGTGGGTGGCACTGCCACACAGGTGTGGGCACAGCAGCTCCTGGCTCGGGCTCCTGAGCAGCAGATTTGTCCCCTCGTGTTTCCAGATGTGGAGGAGGGACGGGTAAAACCTTCCCTGCTCCCATTTCAGAGTGCTTTAGGGTTTTGCTGCCTCATCCTTTGGAGCTCACAGCATGTTTCTGTGCTGTAAATGCCACTGAGGACTTTTCTGAGGCACAGAACCCCAAACTGGTTTGGGTTGAAGGGTTAAAGCTCCCCCAGTGCCACCCCTGCCATGGGCAGGGACACCTCCCACAGCCCAGGTTGCTCCAAGCCCCATCCAACCTTCAACACTGCCAGGGATGGGGCAGCCACAGCTTCTGGGGGCAACCTGGGGCTCAGCACCCTCACCCCAAAGAATTTCTCCCTGCCCAAGATCTCCTCTCCATCTCCCCTCTCCCAGCTGGAAACCCTTCCCCCTCATCCCATCCCTCCAGGCCCTTGTCCCAAGTCCCTCCCCAGCTTTCCTGGAGCCCCTTCAGGCACTGGAAGCTGCTCTAAGGTCTCCCCATGGGATCCTTCTCTTCTCCAGGCTGAACACCCCCAACTCTCTCAGCCTGGCTCGAGAGCAGAGCTGCTCCAGCCCTCCCAGCAGCTCCAGGGCCTCCTCTGGACTCTGCTCAGACAAAGATCTGTTTTAGATTTTCAGCTAAATCCATGCTTTCCCTTCAGCAGTGGTTAAGGTGAGGTTTGTCCCAAGGGGGGTCTGCACAGCAGTGCTGGTGCTGGGCACGCAGTGGGTACGGACATGGACAAACCCCATCCATCCAGAGCTCTGGGTTCCATCTCTGCTGGATGCACCAGGCTGACCTGGAGAGACCCTGGGAGAGGAGACCTCAGCTGAGGTGCTGTGGGAGGGCAGGGAGATGGACCCAGCACTCTCTCTCTCCAAGGAGCTCCCCTGACTCTCCTGTGTCCCTGTCCTGCAGCCCACCCGCACCCCCAGCTCCGCAGCCTCGGGGGGGACGGCCGCAGCCTCGGGCTCTGCCTCTGCCTCTGGGGGTGAGATGAGCAGCAGTGAGCCCAGCACGCCTGCACAGACCCCTCTGGTGGCTCCTGTCATCCCCTCGCCCTCCCTCACCTCTCCAGTGGCACCTCCAGTCCCCTCGCCCACCAAGGTAAGCCCTGGGCTCTGCGGGGTGGGGGTCCCTGGGGCAGGAGGAGGAGGAGGAGGAGGAGGGAGAAGGAAAAGGGGACCAAGATGTCCTCTGATGGGCCTGGTGGTGGTCACTTGCTGTAAGGCTGTGCTGGGGCTGGGCAGCAGCGTCTGCAGGAAGGGGGACAGAGGAGACTGTGCAGGGCTTGGTGGGGGTTGGCCAAGGAAAGATGGAGAGGCTGATACACCAAAGCTGGAGACACTTGCCAGGAGAAGACACTGTGGCTGAACCCACTGGTCCCAACCCACCTCGTCCCTTGCCAGGTCCCTGTGGGGTCAGGTGGCACCTCAGCAGCTTGGTGGGTGTCTGGAGCTCCAAGGTGGAGTGGACCCGTGGGAGGGGAGACCAAGACCACCTTGATCCCGAGGAGACCCCAGACGCTGGCACTGGCTGAGCTGGAGCCAAGGGACCAGCACTGGGGACACTTTGGGGACATTCCTGACTGTGGTACAAAGATAGCACCTGGAGAGGTCCCGTAGTTCCCAGCTGTGGGTGAGGAGTGATGTGTTCTAAAACTGCCCCAGACACAGTGCTGAAATCCAGGCTGGTGGGTCAGGTTCTGAGGGGTTAAACCAACATCCCTGGAGCTCTCTCCAAAGGCTGTGGCTGCTCTTGGTGGTGATTCGTGGTCTGATGTTGTAGGAGGAGGAAAATTTACGTTCTCAAGTCAGGGACCTGGAGGAGAAATTGGAGACTCTGAAGATAAAGCGGAATGAAGATAAAGCAAAGCTGAAGGAGCTCGAGAAGTACAAGATCCAGCTGGAGCAGGTGCAGGAATGGAAGAGCAAAATGCAGGAGCAGCAGGCTGACCTCCAGAAACGGTTGAAGGAGGCCAAAAAGGTGAGTGTCCCCAGGGAGAACACCTTGGGGGGGCTTTGCTCCTCACTGCCTGCCCCAGCCTGGCCTCTGAGGCACATCCATGGGTCAGTGCCTCTGTCAGTGCCAGTTGGACCTGGTGATCTGCAGGGTGTTTTCTGACCTTAATGATTCTGTGGTGAATGGTTCTGTGAGTTTCAGTGTGTGTGTGATGGGAGGAGATGCTGTCTGAGGCTGAGGGTGAGGAGCTGAGGAGGAAGGCACACATCTGGCCTTGCAGTGTCCCCGGGCAGGGGCAGTGTGATGTGTGACATCCCAGCCTGTTTGTTCTGAGGCCTTTCTGCAGGCTTTCCCTGTGTGCACCCAGCTGAGCATCAGCTTCGGGTCCATTTGGGAGGTGGGCTGGGGTGAGCTGGGGCTGCTCAGGAGCTCGGTCACTGCCAGAGAAGGCCATGGGGCTCTGGAGCTGACGAGCCCTGGTGTCACTCGTTAGCCAGAGCATTTCTGCAGTGGTTGTGCTGCTCTGCCCTGGGCTCCCCAGTGCTGCAGGAAGGTCCCTTCCCCTTGTCCCCTTTTCCCCAGGGACAGGTGACCTGCTCTTGGTGCTGCTGGTTGGACTTGGTCCTGCTTTGGGAGAGCCAGGAGAGACCCAATGGTCTGGGGCTCATTGTCAGAAGGAGGGTCTCCCCATCACTGGCCTTGGGCTTCCAGGCCATGGTCTCCTCACCCCTGTGTGCTTGACCTCAGGAAGCCAAAGATGCCTTGGAGGCCAAGGAGCGCTACATGGAGGAGATGGCAGACACTGCTGATGCCATCGAAATGGCCACCCTGGACAAGGAGATGGCAGAGGAGAGGGCAGAATCTCTGCAGCAGGAGGTGGACTCCCTGAAAGAGAAGGTGGAATATCTCACCATGGACCTGGAGATCCTGAAGCATGAGATCGAAGAGAAAGGTGGGGAGGGGTCAGCTTGCAGGGGTCTCAGCCTGGTCCCAGTGCACGGGGGGCTCCTCACCACAGAGGGAAGACTCGAGTGCTCCAGAGCTGTGCTGCCTCCTCACTGCTGGTTCTGCTTTCCCCCTGGAAGAGTTGTGAGGGCCAGGAGGGTTGAGAGCTGAGGGCTGTCACTGTATACAGTGGCATGTCACCCTGCTGTAGTCCAGCAGCTGCTGGGTGCAGTCCATGGGCTGGCACTGGGGTTCTTTATCTGCACTGATGGGTTCTGGTGGCACTGGGCGAACCCCTTGTGGTGTTCAGCACCAAGCTTTGCTTTTCCTCAGCTGTAGGAGAGGGACTGATGTGTTTCACTGAATCCCAGAAGGTTTAGATGTGAAGAGACTTTAAAGCTCACCCAGTGCCACCCCTGCCATGGGCAGGGACACCTCCCACCAGCCCAGGGTGCTCCAAGCCCCATCCAACCTTCAACACTGCCAGGGATGGGGCAGCCACAGCTTCTGGGGGCAACCAGGGGCTCAGCACCCTCACCCCAAAGAATTTTTCCCTGCCCAAGATCTCCTCTCCATCTCCCCTCTTGCAGCTGGAAACCCTTCCCCCTCATCCCATCCCTCCCAAGTCCCTCCCCAGCTTTCCTGGAGGGCACACCTGAAGCCTCATGGCTGTCCTCTCTCTGGTGTTGGTGACACCACTGGGTGCTGAGGTCTCGGGGCTGTCCCACCATCCTGTGACTGTCCCTGCTTCCACAGGCTCGGATGGAGCAGCCTCCAGCTACCAGGTGAAGCAGCTGGAGGAGCAGAATGCGAGGCTCAAGGAAGCTCTTGTCAGGTAGGAGACCACCCCTGCCCCCAGGTTCCTTCCTACCCCTGCCTGGCTCTGGCAGTGTTTGTGTCAGTGACCCAAGGGAGGTCCAGACCTGGCCTTGTGTTGCTGCTGAGCTCTGGTGCTCCTTCAGCAGCAGGGAAGGGAGAATCTCATGGGGCTGGAGAGCAGTGTGGATGGGGCTGCTGCACTGCTGTGCCTGCAGAGCTCCAGCTCTGGGCTCAGTCAGCAGCTGTGGGCCAGGAGCAGGGCAAGGAGGTGGCAGTGTCCCCTTCTGCTGGGAAACGCAAAGGGTTCTGACCCAGTGTGGGGTGGGGGCCTAAGGGTGTCCAGGTGAGGGGAGCCCCCCCTGGGCAGAGCTGTCAGACAGGGACCTGGGGGTCCACGAGCTGAGCTCTGCTCTCTGTGTGAGGAAGCTCCTGGCCGTGTCCCCAGCAGGAGCTGTCCCCTCCCCATGGTGGCTGCCAGCCTGGCAGCGGCTGGGCAGGGAGCAGCTCCTCAGCCCAGGGCTGGGGCTCTGCTGGGCTCCTGATGTCCTGGTCGCTCTCTGGAAGGATGCGGGACCTGTCGGCCTCAGAGAAGCAGGAGCACGTGAAGCTTCAGAAGCAGATGGAGAAGAAGAACACAGAGCTGGAGTCCCTGAGGCAGCAGAGGGAGAAGCTGCAGGAGGAGGTGAAGCAGGCAGAGAAAACAGTCGATGAGCTGAAGGAGCAGGTGAGTCCTGGGGCAAGGCTGGGGCTGCTGGGGTGTGCAGCAGCTGCTTTTGTGCAAGTTGGGTCCTTCTGGCACCGAGCGTGTCCCATTGGCTGCTCCAGGGAGCCAGGCTGGGTGGAGCTGCTGCCAGGACCCATGCTTCTGGGTCCATGAGCAAAAAATCAAACCCTGGCCCAGGGGTGGAACTTGGCTGGGCTCAGCTTGTCCATCAGGTGGCTCTGGAGCACAGGACATGGATGGTCCAGGGGCCATCAGTGTCTGGGTCCTTTGCTGTCCTGGGGCAGGGTGTTGTCTGCTCCTATGGAGGTGATGCTCCCTCTGTCAAACCTTCATCCCCAGGGGGTGAGGGATGTCTCAGCCACGTCCCATGGCTTGGCAGGGTGACCCCAGGGTGCTGTGAAGGAACTGCAGGGTGGGGGTGAGGTGGAGTGTGCTTGCAGGTGGACGCTGCTCTGGGCGCTGAGGAGATGGTGGAGACTCTGACAGAGAGAAACTTGGACCTGGAGGAGAAGGTCCGGGAGCTGCGTGAGACCGTTGGGGACCTGGTAAGATGGATTCCTGGGATGGGGCTGGGGGATTCCCACTGCTCCCCTGGGGCTGGGCTGGAGCTGGGCTGGGGGGCTAGGACAGCCTGGGCAATGCCCACTGCCCTCACACGGCCTGACCACGGCCCCCCCAACCCCTCCTCCTCCTCCTCCTCCTCAGGAAGCCATGAATGAGATGAATGATGAGCTGCAGGAGAATGCCCGTGAGACGGAGCTGGAGCTGCGGGAGCAGTTGGACATGGCCACGGCCCGCGTGCGGCAGGCAGAGCGCCGTGTGGAGGCGGCACAGGAGACGGTGGCAGATTACCAACAAACCATCAAGAAATACAGGGAGCTGACTGCACACCTCCAGGTGCAGCCCCCGGGATGGGTCGTGCCGGGGCTCCCCGGGGAGCAGGAGGTGCAGCAGAGCATCCCTGGGAGGTGGTGGCTGGGTACGGGGACACAGGGGCTGCTCTCGGGGGGTGGCAGGGCAGGAGGCTGCTGGAGAGGGGGTTCCTGGTGGGTCGCAGGTCTGCTCTGTGCTGATTCTCTCTGTCTCATGGCACCTCTTGCTGTGCTCAGGACGTGAACCGAGAGCTGATGAGTCAGCAAGAAGCCTCTGCTGAGAAGCAGCAGCAGCCTCCCCCCGAGATGTTTGACTTCAAGATTAAATTTGCAGAGACAAAAGCCCATGCTAAGGTGAGCTGAGAGCTGGGCTGGCCCTGCCCTGCCCCTTTGGGGTACTCCAGAAGTGGTAGCACCAAGGTGTGACACAGACTGCTCCCCTCTGCTGGGACCCACCCTGGGGCTCAGCTCCTGGAGGAAAGACCATGGTGGAAAGAGGCTGAGGTGTCTGTGGGGAGCTGGGACGGATTCTGGTATCACAAGATGGTTTGGGTGGGGAAAGCCCTTTAGGATCATGGAGTCCAAAGTGCCCAGGCCACCCCCATCCCATGTCCCTCAGCACCACATCTCCAGGCTCTGAAACCCCTCCAGGGATGATGGGGACTCCAGCCCTGCCCTGGGCAGCCTGGGCCAGGCCCTGACAACCCTTGCCAGGGAGAAATTCTTCCCCAGCTCCAACCTAAACCTCCCCTGGCACAACTTGAGCTGTGCCAAAAGTTCCTCTTGTCCCATCCCTTGTTCCTTGGGAGCAGAGCCCGACCCCCCCTGGCTCCAACCTCCTCTCAGGGGGTGTCAGAGAGCCAGAAGCTCTCCCCTCAGCCTCCTCTGCTCCGGGACCAACACCCCCAGGACCCTCACAAGTTCTCCAGCCCCTTCCCCAGCTCCATTCCCTTCTCTGGACACACTCCAGCCCTCAGTCTCCTCCTTCTGCCCCCAAACTGCCCCCAGGATTGGGGGTGCAGCCTCAGTAGTGCCCAGCAGAGGGGATGCTCCCTGCCCTGCTCCTGCTGCCCACACCAGTGCTGCTCCCAGCCAGGATGCCTGCAGCCACCTTGGCCACTTGGGCACAGGCTGAGCTCATATTCAGCCACTGTTGACCAACCCCCCCAGGCCCTTTTTTCCCCAGGCACTTTCCATCTGCTCTGCCCCATGCCTGGAGCACTGCCTGAGTTTGGTGTGACCCACGGGCAGGACCCTGGGCAGGGCAGGGGCTGGTGAATAATAATAAATGTTCCTGTGTGTGTCCTGCAGGCCATCGAGATGGAGCTGCGACAGATGGAGGTGCAGCAGGCCAACAGACACGTTTCCCTCCTCACCTCCTTCATGCCCGACAGCTTCCTGCGCCACGGAGGGGACCACGACTGTGTCCTGGTGCTGCTCCTCATCCCACGGCTCATCTGCAAGGTGGGTGCCTCAGAGGTAGAGCTTGGGTCACTTCTGAGCTGGGCTGTCATCTTCAGACCCCCTGTGTCCTTCAGGCTAACCAGGGGTCAGTGTCTGTGCCAAGGCTTAGGGGGGAACAGATCTTCTCTATCTGTCCCAGCTGAATGTGGGGTTTTAAACATTTGCTTGTTTGGGAACTTCCAAAACTGGGAGGAGGAGGAGGAGGAGGCAGGAGTCCCTGGCTGTGGGGGTGGTAGGTCAGAGCCCTCCACTGTGGTCCTGGTGGGTCGGGGCAGGCAGAGGTGTGAGCTCTGAGCAGCACTGAGCAGGGGCTGGCATTCTGCATCCTCCTCATGACCCCTTCAGACTGCAGGAAACTTCCCCAAATCTGTTATTCTGGGGGGTGGGGAGGTGTTTGCTGGCCCGTGGCTAAGCAGAGCAGATGAGAGCAGGCACGGGCAGGCTCTGCAGGTTTGTGCTCTCCCCTGGCAGGCTGAGCTGATCAGCAAGCAGGCTCAGGAGAAGTTTGATCTGACCGAGAACTGCTCTGAGCGCGCGGGGCTGCGCGGGGCTGCGGGAGAACAGCTCAGCTTTGCTGCAGGCTTGGTTTACTCCCTCAGCCTGCTGCAGGCCACGCTCCACAAATATGAGCAGTGAGTACGCACCCCTTCCTCACCCCCTCCTCACCCCCTACAACCCCGGGGAGCACAGGGGACCTCTGGTCCCTCTGGAGCTGAAGCTGTTTTGGCTTCAGGCTAGGGGAAAGCTGAGGGAGCCCAATGGGTGCTTCCTGGGGGCTGTGTGCTGCTCTTGGAGCTCTCTGCTGTGTTCTCCTCCCAAGAACTGACACGTGACGAGACCCAATTCTCCTGCACGTGTTGCTCAGCCTTCAGCTGTGACCATGTCTTGAGGACAGAAGTCACCTCGGGGCAGAGATTTTCAGTCTGTCCTGACAGGAGATGCATGACAGCCTCTTGCAGAGCTGGATGTGTGGGCTTGGCCCTGGGCTCCTTCCCCGGGCACAGCCCTGCCTCTCCCACCAGTGCCCAGACCCCTGCAGGAGGTCTCAGTGACATCCTGAAGGCCATAGTGGGGTAGTAATTCCCAGGGCTTCCCTCCAGTCCATCCTTCCCTGGGAGACTGGGGCTGCCCTCAGCCCAGCTCAGCTTCACTCTGGGGAGGTGGCTCCATTGGAACCAGAGCACCAGGAGGTCCCTTTGCTCCTGCACCAGCCTGGGGATGGACACCCAGAGTGTCCTTCTGCCAGCCTTCTGCTCCTGGCTTCAAGCCTTGAGTGTTTTCTGTCCTGGGGCTCTCTCTCCCCATAGCTCCCTCAGACCCTGTCCCATCCCTGGGCTTTCTACAGATGTTTTGACATTCTTCAACTACTATAATGCTCCTGGGGGTCCTGGGTGGGGCGTTCCAGTGCCTTAGATTGGCACCCAGCAGCAGGACCTGGTCTTGGTGCAGTCTGGAGCATGTCCCAGCCCAGCTGAGTGCCCATGTTCCCTCCCCAGGGCACTGAACAAGTGCAGTGTGGAGGTGTACAAGAAGGTGGGGATGCTGTACCCCGAGATGAGTGTCCATGAGCGCTCCCTGGACTTCCTGATCGAGCTGCTGCACAAGGACCAGCTGGATGAGACTGTCAACGTGGAGCCCCTGACCAAAGCCATCAAGTACTACCAGGTGGGGCCATGGAGCTCGGGCCTGTGGCCAAGCTTGGGGCCGTTCTGGACCAAGGGGTGAGGAATGGGTGCAACCTGTCCAGAGTGTGCCACGGCTGGAGATCAGGGAACAGTTTTGGGTGGAAAAGACCTTTAAGATGATCAAGTCCACCCATGAACCATCTTCTCCTTGGGTAGGTCACTCCCTGGCACACTGATGAGCTGTGAATAAGCTGTTTGGGAGCACTTCCCTTTGGATGTTTGTCACCTCCAGGGCCTGTGGCAGTGTCCCTTGGGGCTGTCCCAGGGAGGACACAGCTCTCCTCTCCTGGGTTCTGTGCCCTGGGTTGGGGCTGCTGAGCCTTCCAGTGATGGGCAGAGTGTCCCCAGGGGCTCTGCTGAGGCCACATCAGTTAAAAAGCAGCCAAAGCCTCAGTGTTTGGTGTCTCTGAACATCCTGGCTGGATGGGGTGGAGGGGGCTGATCTCTGCCCCTCTCTTCCCCAGCAACTCTACAGCATCCACCTGGCTGACCAGGCTGAGGACTGCACCATGCAGCTGGCTGACCACATCAAGGTCAGTTTCTTCCCTTCCATCTGCTCTGCCCTGGTCCTTGCTGTCTCCCCTGAGGTGCCTCTTCCCCCCCTCTCAGTCACTTTGTCCCCAGCTCCCACAGTGGCACGGGGCCGATGAGGGCTCCTGTGATGGAGCCACAGAGCTGTTTGCCCCACTGACATCTGGGTTAGAAGGGGGAGAGCAGCCAGGAGAGGGTGGAGAGCCCAGTGTCTGAGAGGGAGTTGTGCTGCCCTGAGCTTCTGCAGGAGGAAAACCAAGCTGGGCTGAGGGCAGGTGGTGGCAGGGTGACACACAGAGGGTCTGTCCCCGGGTTGCCCCGGAGGTCTCTGCCTCTCCCTGTGCCGATGGTTCTGTGTCTGCTCCACAGTTCACTCAGAGTGCCTTGGACTGCATGGGGGTGGAGGTGTGCCGGCTCCGGGCCTTCCTCCAGGTAGGACACTGGGGCTGGTTTGGCGGGGTTCCCCGGGGATCCTCTCAGTGTTCCTGAGGTCCTTTCTCTGCACCCCAGGCCGGGCAGGAAGCGTCTGACCTGGCCATCCTCCTGAAGGACCTGGAGACCTCCTGCAGTGACATTCGCCAGTTCTGTAAGAAGATCCGGCGCCGCATGCCCGGCACCGACGCTCCCGGCATCCCCGCGGCCCTGGGCTTTGGGCAGCAGGTGAGTCCCAGGATGGTTTGGGGTGGAGGGACCTCAGAGCTCCCCCAGTGCCACCCCTGCCATGGGCAGGGACCCCTCCCACAGCCCAGGGGGCTCCAAGCCCCATCCAGCCTTCAACACTGCCAGGGATGGGGCAGCCACAGCTTCTGGGGGGCAACCTGGGCAACCAGGGGCTCAGCACCCTCACCCCAAAGAATTTCTCCCTAATGTCCAACCTCAGTCTTCCCATTAACAGGCAGTTGGAGCAGGGCATCTCTGGGCTTCATTTTTCAAGTCAGGATGGGGACATGGACTTCATAACCAACTTTTCTCCAGCCCTGAGTTCCTTTTTGTCTTTCCTGTTGTTCCCCATCTACTCAGTGATGCTCTGTGAGAACTCAGACTCTCAGCAGCTTCAGTCCAGGGGGCACCAGGAGCCACCGTGCTGGGGAATGGAGCTGGGGATCAGCCCCTTGGTCTCCCCCCCTCCCACCCACCCCCTCTCTGCCCCTCAGGTGTCAGACACACTTCTGGACTGCCGCAAGCACCTCACCTGGGTGGTGGCCGTGCTGCAGGAGGTGGCTGCAGCGGGGGCACAGATGATTGCTCCCCTGGCAGAGAACGAGGGGCTGCAGGTGGTGAAGCTGGAGGACCTGGCCTTCAAAGTCAGCGAGCAGGTGGGGACCCCTCTTCTCCCCCACCCCACCTTCCTGCTGCAGGGGGGGAAAGCCACAACTCGTCCCACTCCAGCCCTGCAGACCTGCCCAGGAGCTGCTCCAGGTGGGACAAACTTGTGGAAGGTCCTGGGAATGTGTCCAGGGAATGCCAAAATGAGGAGGGCTTTGTGATCCTCTGCTCCGGCCTGTGGCACCCTGTGGGGAGGGGGCTGGAACAGGGGCTGGGAGCCCAGCCTGGGGCCACCTCCCACTTACTCCCTGTCCGTGGCAGATCTATGGCAGCCAGGGCATCAGCCCCTACGAGTGTCTGCGCCAGTCCTGCAGCATCCTCATCGCCACCATGAACAAGATGGCCACGGCCATGCAGGAGGGGGAGTACGACGCAGATAGACCTCAGACCAAGGTAGGACCTCAGCATCCCAGCTGCTCCCTCATCCCCTGCAGTCTTCTGCAGAGGACTGGGGAGGTGCAGCATTTGCTTGTGGGATGGATAGCTGTCCCCTCTTGCCATCTGGTCCCTCCTGGAATTCTAAAACCACCAATTTTGTCTCGTGCTCCTCCCCACTGCAGCCCACACCCCCGGCCGAGCTGCGGGCAGCGGCTCTTCGGGCAGAGATCACTGATGCTGAGGGGCTGGGACTGAAGCTGGAGGACAGGGAGACGGTCATCAAAGAGCTGAAGAAGTCCCTCAAGATCAAGGTGAGCTGTTCTTCTTTCCATGTCCCCCATCCTGGCTGGTTGGTGACGAGCTGTTTGCTGCTGTTTGGTCCCACTGGTGCTCCAGGTGACTTGTTGCCTGTGGAGCTGGTGGTCCTGGGTTAGGGAAATCCTCAGCTGGATTTCCTCCTGCAAATGCTTTCCCCAGTGATGAGGAAGGTGCTGGCTGCCTGATGCCTGCTGGCCTGACTTCCCTGATGCCGTGGGACAGGGAGCGTTGGCCACAGGGGATGCGTCCCAGCACCAACCACACCTCGTGGAGTTGGGACTCCAGGGCCAGCTCCCAGCAGGCGCTGCCCAGAGCTTGTCCTGGTGCCCACCTCCCCTCCCCAGGGCTCTGGAGATCCCTGAGTTTCTTCCCTGCCTCTTCTCCAGGGTGAGGAGCTCAGTGAAGCCAACGTGCGGCTCAGCCTCCTGGAGAAGAAGCTGGACAGTGCCTCCAAGGACGCTGACGACCGCGTGGAGAAGATACAGACAAAGCTGGATGAGACCCAGACACTGCTCAAAAAGAAAGAGAAGTAAGTGAGAGGTGGGGCAGCTGGTGGTCCCTCGGGCAGGCCAGGGCTGGTTCCTGGAGGGAATGTTGGTGGATAAACCTTTGGTGCTGTGCTGTAGCCTGGGGGAGAGGCTGGGGGGGCTCCAGCCCCTAGGTCTGTGCTTGAGGCACAGCAGGAGGATGCTGGGCAAGGTCCAAGTCCTGGACTTCTCCCCTCTTTCCTTCGGGGGGAACTTCTCCAGCTACAGACACCCCTCTGTGTGCTCTTCCCAGGGAGTTTGAGGAGACCATGGATGCTCTCCAGGCAGACATTGACCAGCTGGAGTCAGAGAAGGTGGAGCTGAAGCAGCGCTTGAACAACCAGTCCAAACGAACCATCGAGGGCCTGCGTGGCTCCCCAGCCTCTGGGGTGGCCTCCATCGTGTCTGGCATTGCTGGAGGTGTGTGTGTGCCCACCCCTGGGAGCTCCAGAGCTGCTGCAGCTGCTGCAGGGGGGCTGCAGGCTGGGAAGGGATCCTGGGACCTCCTCCTGACACAGAGCCCAACAGCATCTCTGGGATGTCCCTCCTCTGGAGGATGTGTCCTACAAGAAGTGCCTGGAAGTGCCATCTTGTCTGGTGGCCAGGCAGGGCTGGGGGGTGGGAATGGGTCTGCAGGAGCTCTGGCTGTGGGACAGTGGGTGGCAGAGCTCTGGTGTCCCTGGGGACTGTGTGCAGAGGCTGTGGAGCAGCCCACTGGCCCTGGTGTGACAGTGACCTTGTGGGTCCAGGTCCCTGATCCTGCTGGTGACATACAGCTTGGCTGGCTCCAGCAGCTCCTGGTCCTCATGGAGCTGCCAACTCTCCCTGGTCACGGTGGCCAGGAGCTCTGGCCCTTGGGGACAGTGACAGTGTGTCCTCAGTCCCCAGCAGAATGTGCACCACCTGCTCTCCAGCACTGCCTTCCAGAGGGAGCATGGGGAGCACAGCTGGGGGGTCCCAGCTCCTGGGGGTGCCCATAGGGTCTGGGGGAGCCTCTCCCAACCCCCAGCACAGGGGGGCTGGGCAGGACAGAGCACCCAGAGCTGGCCAGAGTGTGCCATGGTGAGGGCTGGCTGCTGGAGGAGCTGTGCTGGGGGGTCCATGTCCCTCCATGTGCTGTCGGGGCTCCCCAGGTCCTGGCTGGGTCCCACAGCAGACACTCGGGGACCCCATGGGGCTGCTGGGACTCCCAGGGGGACACGTGGACACAAGACGCAGTTGGTGGTGACCAGAGCTCCTCTGGCCACCCCTCCTCCTCTCAGAGTGACCCTGGGCTTTAATTCTGCTTCTCCTTATCTCTCTTCTGCTTCCTCCCTGCCTGCAGAGGAACAGCAGCGAGGTACCTGCACCCTGCATGCCCCCCACCCTGCAGTGCATGCCCGGGGGGGCCCCGGGATGAGGCTCAGTTTGGGAGCAGGGGCAGGAAGGACTCGGGTCCTGCTGCGGGGCAGTGCTTGGCTCCCCCCCCCAGGGACAGGCACCGGGGGTCTGCATGGAACCGTGTCCCGGGGATGGCACCGGGAGCAGCCGGTACCGGGAGCATGGAGGGGGCTGCTGGGGTCTCTCCCTCTCCATGGGTGCAGGATGGGGGGTGGGCTCCAGGCACTGCTGCCCCCCAGGCTGCAGACACTCGTCCCCTTGCTGGGCCTGGCCCTGTGTCCTCCTGCCAGGGTCACCAGTGTCATTTGTCCCCCACAGGTGCTGGTGCTGGGCAGGTGACAGGAGGTGGCTCGGGGCCCGTCCAGGTGAAGGATTCTCCTCTTCTCCTCCAGCAAATCGATGCCCTGCAGCTTTCCATCAAGCATCTCAAGAACGAGAACAATCGGCTCAAGGTGGGGGGCCAGGAGGGGGGGTACCTGGGAGCCCCGGGGCTGGGATGTGCCATAGGGCAGGAGGGGTGGGGTCCCTGTGGGGTCAGCACTCTGCCGCCCAGGTCGGGGGCCTGGCTGTGCTCTGGGGCTCAGAGCTGGGGATGAGCTTTGGCTCTGCTGGGGAAGGGGCTTCAGGTCCAGGGGAGGGGGCCGAGCCCTTGGTGTGAGCACAGGGTCAGAGCTGGGGGTGCTGGTGCCACCACAGCTCAGCCTCAGGTCTCCCCAGCACCTGTACCCCAACTCAACTCCTCCCAAACCATCTCCCTGCCCTGATGATCTTCCCCCTCTGTTCCCAGGGAGAGCAGATGAAGCTGGAGCTGGCCAGCCTGACACCCCTGCGGGTGCCCAAGATCTCCCTCCCCAAGGAGAAGCAGGGGGAAGGGCTGGCCACCCAGGCACTGTACCGCAGGAGCAGCCAGCTCCTGGAGACCCTCTACCAGCTCAGTGCCAACACCAAGGTCCTCAACATGAAAGGCACCAAGTCCAGTAGGTCCTACACAAACCTGGGGAGCAGGGGGGGGGGGCGGGCAGCTTGTGAGCAACCTCAACATCTTCCCTCTGCCCTGGGGAGGCACCAGCACCTCCTGGAAGCATGGAGTAGGATCACAGGATGGTTTGGGTTGGAAAAGACCTCTTAGGATCATCCAGTCCAAGCCTCAACACGACCCCACCATGGCCACCCCCATCCCATGTCCCTCAGCACCACATCTCCAGGCTCTGAAACCCCTCCAGGGATGATGGGAACTCCAGCCCTGCCCTGGGCCAGGCCCTGACAACCCTTGCCAGGGAGAAATTCTTCCCCAGCTCCAACCTAAACCTCCCCTGGCACAACTTGAGGTGTGCCAAAAGTTCCTCTTGTCCCATCCCTTGTTCCTTGGGAGCAGAGCCCGACCCCCCCTGGCTCCAACCTCCTCTCAGGGGGTGTCAGAGAGCCAGAAGCTCTCCCCTCAGCCTCCTCTGCTCCAGGACCAACACCCCCAGGACCCTCACAAGTTCTCCAGCCCCTTCCCCAGCTCCGTTCCCTCAGTCTCCTCCTTCTGCCCCCAAACGGCCCCAGGATTGGGGGTGCAGCCTCAGCAGTGCCCAGCAGAGGGGATGCTCCCTGCCCTGCTCCTGCTGCCCCCTCCAGCCCGGGTGCTGTGGCCACCTTGGCCACCTGGGCAGAGGCTGGACCCCGTGCTGGGGGCAGTGAGCACCACCCCACACCTCTGACCCCCTGTTCCCGCAGCGAGGAGCTCCTCTGCACGGCTGCTGGAGCAGACAGACCGGCTCTGCACCCTCAAATCCACCATCGACACCCTGCGGGTACGGGGGTCCCCCCAGCCTGGGGAGGGGGCAATGAATGGGCACCTGGGGGGGTGAGGGGCTGCCCCCATCCCCAGCCAAACCAGAGCTGGGCTGTCATCCCTCTGCCTTGTCCCTGGGGAGGGGGGGATGACTTTGGGGGGCAGTGGGGGGCTCTAAGGGGTAGCAAGGGGCTCTAGGGAGCCATGAGGGGCTGTGGGGGGGCCTGGGGGGGCTCTGTGGAGTTCTGGGGGTAACCTTGTCACACCCGTGTCCCCCCCAGGATGACACGATGCGGGCCATGGTCCAGCAGCAGCCGGGTGCCGGCGTCCCCACCGACTTTGGTGTCTTCCCCTCCTCCTCCTTCCTGAAGGTGAGACCCCTGCCCCTTGGGGGGCCCCGGGCTGGGGGGTCCAGCTCCATTCCCTTGGTTCTGGTGTGGTGCTGGGGGCCCAGGACCCTGGGCAGCCATGACGGGGGCCTTTTGGGGCCATCCCCCGCTACCGGTGGGTGGGGAGGGGTCCCAGCCCGGCGTGCCCCCCTCTAACGGCGCCGTGCCCCCCAGGCCAAGCGGGAGCAGGAGGAGGGAATGTCGTGCTACGGGCGGGTGAGCTTCCCCTGCGCCCCGGGGCACAGCCAGGCCCACCGCCTGCTGCTCACCCCCGAGCTGCTGCACCAGCTCCGCGACCACTTCGTCTGCTGAGCGGGACCCCCGGCACGGGTGGGGGACACTGCACAGACCCCCCCCCCGCAGCCCCCTCCATCCCCATCGCTGCTGTCACACACTACGGCCGGGACCCCCGGACTCCCCGCAGTGCAGCCCAGTGCCCGCAGGGCCGGGGGGTGACCCGGGCTGTGACCCCAACCCCCGCCCCATCGCGGCCCCCCCGGCACTCGCGCTCTCCAATAAAGCTGCCCTGAACCTGCCCGCGGCCCTGCGCCTTCCTGCGCCTTCCTGCGGGGGCACGGGGCGACCGGGAGGGCACCGGGAGGGGACGGAAACTGCGGGACCGTGGGGACAGCGGGGGAGAGTGTCGGGGGCACGAGGGGAGGTGGGCGGGGGAGCACGGGGCAGGGGACCGGAGGCTGGGGGGGGGAGGGGGGAGAGGTAACACGGGACCGGTGCCGGGGGGACCCGGGGGGTCCGGGGCGGCCACGTGCGGCCGGAGGGGGCGGGGCGCGCGGCGGCGGGAAGGGGCGGGACTGGCGCGAGCGGCTCCCATTGGCTCGCGGGCCAGAAGGGGCGTGACCCAGCGGCAGTGCCTGATCCTGATTGGTGGAGGCGGCAAAGGGAGGCGGGACCGCCCCGTTCGCTATGTCATTGGCCGGGGACCGCTCCGCGGAGGGAGGCCTGCACCGATTGGTGGAGAGGCTGGGAGGGGTGTTCGGTGATTGGCTGTCTCCGGGGTGGGCGGGCTTCCGGTGCGGCGGGGGCAGTTCCGGTCTCTGTTGGCGGCGGCTGAGCTGCGGCAGGATGGTGAGGGGCTGCGGGCCGGGACTGCGGCATCCGCCGGCATCGGGACGGGGAGGGTCCGCAGGGCACCGGGAATGATGCTGGGAAAGGCCGGGAGGGCGGCAGGGCGCGGGGTAGGGGCTCCTGCGGCGGAGCGGGGGGCGCGGGGCCTGTGTCCGCCCCGGTGCCCCCGGTGACCGGTCCGGTGCAGGTGCTGCTCCACGTGCTGTTCGAGCACGCCGCCGGGTACGCGCTGTTCGCCGTGCGGGAGGTGGAGGAGATCAGCCTGCTGCTGCCTCAGGTACGGCACCGGCACAGCCTGGGAAGGCGACCGGGGGACGGGCAGCGGGAACGGGGCGATCCGGTTCCGGGGGAGGCGGAGGGGCCGTGTCGGGGCTGCCCGCTGTGCCCGCCTCCTTCCCGGCTGCTGCCGAGCCCCCGTCCTTCACGGGACGATCCCCGGGCCCCCCCCCCGCAGGTGGAGCAGAGCGTCCTGACCCTCGGCAAGTTCCACAACGTGGTGAAGCTGGCGGCCTTCAGCCCCTTCAAGTCGGCCCAGAGCGCCCTGGAGAACATGAACGCCGTGTCCGAGGGTGAGCGGGGGGGCGGGGGTACCGGGACCGCTCCCCCCATCCCCACGAGCACCCTCGGCCCCGCTGACCGCCCTTCTCCTCCTGATTCCCGCAGGGATCCTCCACGAGGATCTGCGGCTGCTGCTGGAGACCTCCATGCCGGCCAAGAAGAAGAAGGCGCTGCTGGGGGTGGCCGACCCCAAGATCGGCGCGGCCATCCTGGAGGAGCTGGGCTACCAGTGCCAGGCCGGGGGGGTGGTGGCCGAGATCCTGCGGGGTGAGTCCGGGGGACAGGGGATGCCCCGGGAGGGGGCGGGGGCGGCCCGGGGGCGACAGCCGTGTCACCGTGTCCCCTGGCAGGCATCCGGCTGCACTTCCACGCCCTGGTGAAGGGTCTGACGGCTCAGTCTGCCTCCAAGGCCCAGCTGGGGCTGGGGCACAGCTACTCCCGGGCCAAGGTCAAGTTCAACGTCAACCGGGTGGACAACATGATCATCCAGTCCATCAGCCTGCTGGACCAGCTGGACAAGGACATCAACACCTTCTCCATGCGGGTCCGGTGAGCCTGGGGGGGCGGGAGGGAGGGGAGGAAGCCGGGGGGACACGCGGGGCCCCCTCCCCACGCTTACCGCAGGCAGCTGCAGCTCCGGCTGCCTGCACGGGACGGGGAGGGAGAGCAGCGCCTGGGGCTCGGCACGGTGACGGCGGCAGTGACGCGGTCACAGCTTGCCCGAGGGGACACCTGGGACCCGGGGAGGGACCCGGGGGGCCGGGGGGTGCGAGGGAGGCGCTGACGCTGTCCCGCAGGGAGTGGTACGGGTACCACTTCCCCGAGCTGATCAAGATCGTCCCTGAGAACTTCACCTACTGCCGGGTGGCCAAGTTCATCGGGAACCGTCGGGAGCTGAGCGAGGAGAGCCTGGAGGGGCTGGAGGAGATCCTCATGGACAGCGCCAAGGCCCGGGCCGTGCTGGAGGCCTCGCGCTCATCCATGGGTCAGTGAGGAGGGGCGGAGCGGGGCAGGGGGCGGCTCCTCCGGGGGTCCGGGATGTGCCACTCAGCCCCCTGCCCCCCCTCCCCAGGGATGGACATCTCCCCCCTCGACCTCATCAACATCGAGAGCTTCTCCAGCCGCGTCATCTCGCTGTCCGAGTACCGCCGGGGGCTGCAGGAGTACCTGCGCTCCAAGATGAGCCAGGTGGCCCCCAGCCTCTCGGCGCTGATCGGGGAGGTGGTGAGTGCCCTCCCTCCCTGCCCTCCTGCACCCCCCTGGCCATGGAGGTGATGTCTGAGCAAATCTGTCAATCCTCTGAGCCTTCTGCTGACTCCCTTGCTGCTGATCCCTGGCCCGGGGGGGCTGCATGCCACCGGGAGCTGCATCCTGGGGTGGGGGGCGGCCTCCATCCCCCCTCTCCTCTCCCCTCCCCTCCCCTGCAGGTGGGCGCCCGCCTCATCTCGCACGCCGGCAGCCTGACCAACCTGGCCAAGTACCCGGCCTCCACCGTGCAGATCCTGGGGGCCGAGAAAGCCCTCTTCAGGTACCGCTGCGGGGTGGTCTCCGTGATGGCAGAGACCCCCGGGCGCGGGGCCGCGATGCGTTGGGTCCGCACGGCCCCTGCTGCGTGTGAACGGCCCCCCCGGTGCTGAGCGGCCACCGCGGCTTTGTGGAGGGACCCCCGAGGTTAGCGGGGGAGGGTCTGGGGGGACGCGGCTCTCCCGGGGTCTCACTGGGGTGGGGGTAGCTCCGCTCCGGGGGGGTTTCCCACTGCGTGCCCCCGGGTGTTCCCACCCCCCCCTGACGGGCCCCCTGCCCCCCCGCAGGGCTCTGAAGACGCGGGGCAACACCCCCAAGTACGGCCTCATCTTCCACTCCACCTTCATCGGGCGGGCAGCAGCCAAGAACAAGGGGCGCATCTCCCGATACTTGGCCAACAAATGCACCATTGCCTCCCGCATCGACTGCTTCTCAGGTCCTGGGGGGGGGGCCGGGAGGGGGTTCTGGGTTTCCCGGGGCATGGTGTGGTTTGGGGGACACGTGGGGAGCCAGCCCGGGGTCTCCTCTGCCGTGATGGGAATATTTTTCGTCAACAGCATCTCACTGTGTGAATGGTGACACCGCTGGGCTGAGCAGAGCTGGGCAGGGGGGGAATGAGGGGCTTAGGGGGTGGGATGGAGGAGGGATGCTGAAACCCCTCCCCCCCTTGTTTCCTGTCCCCACAGAAGTCCCCACCAGTGTCTTTGGGGACAAGCTGCGGGAGCAGGTGGAGGAGCGTTTGGCATTCTATGAGACGGGGGAGCCCCCCCGCAAGAACCTGGAGGTGATGAAGGAGGCGGTGGTGGAGGTGAGGCTGCTGCAGGGGGGTGGGCAGGGCCCCCCCCGCCCTCGGAGGTGATGTCAAACACCACCCTGACCCCCTGTGGAGGCAAAAGACTGATTTAATGAGGCTGATCCGAGTGGCTAGGCCGGGGATGGGGCTGAGGACGGGTCTCAGTCACCCTCACGAGCCCCCCACCCCCTCTGGCAGGCGAGTGAGGTGGTAGCTGAGGTGAAGAGGAAGCAGGAGAAGAAGGAGAAGAAGAGGAAAAAACGGGAGAAAAAACGTCTGGAGGCTCTGGCAGCGGCTGCTGAGGAGGTGGAGGTGAGGGCAGGGGCTGGGGGGGCTGGGCTGCAGGGCACGGTCACTGCTCACCCGGGGGGGTCGGGGCCAGGTCAGGCAGGGCTGCTGCTGAGCACAGGGTGTCCCTCAGGAGAACAACGTTGAGCCCAAGAAAAAGAAGAAAAAGAAGCAGCAGGAGGCAGAGGCTGAGTCGGAGCCTGAGGAGAACGGGATGGAGGAGGAGGAGGAGGAAGAGGAGGAAGAGGCGGTGCCCAAGAAGAAACGGAAACTGAGGGTGGAGGCTGGGGAGGAGGAAGAGAAGAAGAAAAGGAAGAAGAAGAAGGTGGCCAGGGACTCGGACTCAGAGTAGGGGCAGCAGGCTGGAGCCAGGCTGTGCTCCAGCAGGACAGACTGAGGATGGACTGACAGACAGGAGGGCAGCAGCCTCCCCACCCCCCTGGCACTTAGTGCTGGGGGGGGGATGCACATTTTAAGGCGGTTTTGGCCCTTCAGGACCCAGTCGGGTCCCTTTGGGCAGCCCTGGAGCTGGTGCTGAGCCCATCCCTCCTGGGGTGGCGTGGGCTGCGTGCGGGTGGGGTGCCAGGAGACCCCGCGGTGTGACCCCCCCTCAATAAAGGGCTGAGGGTGTTGCTGATCCTGATCTCCTCCTGCAGCAAAGGTCACGATCTGGGGGGGTGCTTTGCAGACCACCCTCACCCCTCCCCCGGCTCGCTGAGACGCTGGAGCCCCCGCGCTGCCAAGGCCACGTTTATTGGGAAGCAATAAATTATTTGGGGGGGGGGGGGGGGGAGTGGGGCCGCGGGGCCCTACAAGTCCAGGGCGGCGATCACGGCTTGGGTGAACTCCAGGGACGTGGCGTAGCCCCCCATGTCGGGTGTGCGCACCTGTAAGGAGAGGGGAGGTGAGTGGGGGGTGGCTGGGGGGTCTGCAGCATGGCAGGGACCTTCCACGGGACCCCCATCCCGGGCTGGGTGCTGCATCCAGGGGGTTCGGAGCTGTTCCCGAAGGGACAGTGAGCAGCTGGCAGGGGGGCAAAGCCCTGAGCCCCCCATAACCTACCCCGGGGCCTTGCTGGGGGTGGGGGGAACAGCACCTCCGTGGGGTGGGGGCTTTGGACCCTTTTATTTGCATAAGGAACACAAAGCACCGCGAATCAGCCAGAGCTGAGCAGCTGTGGGGCCACCGGGGCCTCCCTGGTCCCATCAAACATTTCCTTGGTCTCATCGGGGGTCCCCAGAGCTCCTTCCCTGGTCCCACCAAACGGGGGGAGCTCAGCCCCGCTCTGCCCCTGCTCCCCTGGGAGCTCTGGGGGTGGGTGGGGGCTCCCACCCCTGGGTTCTGCCAGCTGCTCAGATACCAGTGGGGCTGGGGGCACACGGGCAGCCCCCTCCCCATCCTGCAATGGTCCCATTAACCGATAAAGGCTCTGCAGGGGGATGGGAGGGGGGGGGCATGTGGTAACCCCCGAGCTGCCCGGAAGCCGCAGGGGTGGGGACACAGCCCTTGGTGCCACCAGCAGCCCCCGGGGGGGGGGGTGGGGGGGCAGGAGGAAGGCCACCCTCCTCCTCCTCATTGGCTGGGGAAGGGGGGGGGCTTCTAAAGGGTGTCTGGGCATTGGGGGGGGGGGGGGGTGGTTGTTTCTGTGAAGCTACGGGGCAGCTGCTGCAGGGTGGAGCCCCCCGAGCTGGGGCCGGGGGGGGGGCAGTCCTAGGCAGCATAGTGGGGGTGCAGGTTGTCAATCACGGACTTGACGAAGTCAGAGGTGGTGGAGTAACCGCCCAAGTCCCGTGTCCGAACCTAAAAATCCAACACAGGGAAGGGGAGAAACAGGGGAGAAATGTGGAGGTGAACGGAGAAAAACGGCTACGGGAGGGGAGGGCGGGGGTCCCCCCCACCGGGCTGGGTGGTGTCCCCCAGACTGTCCCTAAGCCACCAAGCAGCACGACAGGAGTGACCCCCCCAGGCCAGGGCAGAGGGGTCTGCGCCGGGAGGAGCCGCTGGCACGCGCGGGCCCGGCCCCACACTCACTTTTCCAACCTTGATCACCTTCTTCACCGCATCTGCCACCATGTTGGAGTGAAATTCCAAGCTGGGGAGCACAAAGGGGGGGTCAGGGCCTCTGCGCAGGCCCTGGTGCCCCCCCCCCCCCCCCCCACCCCAGCACCTACTTGAGGTGCCGCAGCATGTTGCTTGCAGACAGCAGCATGGCGGTGGGGTTGGCGATGTTCCTGCCCACTGCCTGGGCAAAGGGGTGCCGGGCGCCCTGTGGGGGGAGAGAGCCCCCTCAGATGGGTCCTGACCCACCCCCTGGAGCCCCCGATCAGCTGGGGGGCAGCACGGGGTGTGTGTGTGTGGGGGGTTCCACCTCCTCACCATCTCAAAGACAGCGTACTCAGCGCTGTAGCTCTCCCCAGGCACCACCCCCGCGCCGCCCACCAGCCCGGCTGCCAGGTTGTCCACGATGTTCCCGTAGAGGTTGGGCATCACCAGGACATCAAACTGGTAGGGGTTCTGCACCAGCTGCCAGGGGTGAAGAATCATGGAATCACAGCATGGATTGGGTTACAGGGACCTCAGAGCTCCCCCAGTGCCACCCCTGCCATGGGCAGGGACCCCTCCCACAGCCCAGGGTGCTCCAAGCCCCATCCAACCTTCAACACTGCCAGGGATGGGGCAGCCACAGCTTCTGGGGGCAACCTGGGGCTCAGCACCCTCACCCCAAACAATTTCTCCCTGCCCAAGATCTCCTCTCCATCTCCCCTCTCCCAGCTGGAAACCCTTCCCCCTCATCCCATCCCTCCAGGCCCTTGTCCCAAGTCCCTCCCCAGCTTTCCTGGAGCCCCTTCAGGCACTGGAAGCTGCTCTAAGGTCTCCCCATTGCTCCCTTCTCTTCTCCAGCCTGAACACCCCCAACTCTCTCAGCCTGGCTCCAGAGCAGAGCTGCTCCAGCCCTCCCAGCAGCTCCAGGGTGTCCTTCAGCCTCGCTCCAACAGCTCTGTGTCCTTCTTGTGCTGGGGACCCCAGAGCTGGACAGAACACAATCCCTGCCCTGTTCCTGGTGGCCACCTGAGTGCTGATACAAGCCAGGATGCTGGTGGCCTTCTTGGACGCCTGGGCACACAGTGCCTCATGTTCAGCCACTGCTGACCAACACCCCCAGGCACTTTCCTGGAGCTCAGCCCCACACCTGCAGTGTCACAGTCCTCATGGGTGACAATCTTGATGCCTTTCAGATGTTCTGTCTGTGCTGGGTGGGTCCAGCAGTGGTGGGGCAGGGACAAGGGACTCTGCTCCTCACCTGCATGCAGCAGTTGTCAATGATCATTGTGTCAAACTTGATTTTGGGGTACAGCTCTGCCACCTCCTTACAGCACTGCAGGAAGAGCCCATCACCCAGTTTCCTGAGGGACAAGAAACACATCAGGAGGTTTGCAGGACAGCAGTGGAGCAGTTACAGCACAGGGCAGGGGAAGGCAGGAGACCCCTGAACACTCCACAGCCCCCCCAGGGTGGAGTGGGGGCCCCTGGGGAGCCAGGAGGGCTCAGCAGAGCTGCCCTGCTCAGCTGACAGCCCTTGGGAAGAGAAGAGGCCACGCAAAGAGGAGAAACCCTGTCCCTGGGGCATCCCGTCCCCTCTGGAGCCAGCCTGTCACTGCTGGGGGGTCTGGAGGTGCTCTGTGGGGCACTCACATGATGTTGGCTTTGTGCACTGCTGTCACCTTGGAACGTCCCTTCTTGGTGGCAAAGTCGAAGGCGAACTTGGCGATGCGCTGGGACTTGGCCCTGGTGATGATCTTCAGGCACTCGATGACCCCCTTGGCACTCTGTGGGGCAGAGGGGGTCAGCAGCCCTCACCCTGCACCCACCACCCACCACCCACCCCACGGCTCCTGGGGGCGCAGAGGAGGTCGCTGGGTCACTCCCCACCCAGAGGTTCCTCAGTGCCCACCTCCCAGTCTGACAGCCTTACCCAACCCCCCCACCCGTGGGGTTTTTGTGTCTCTGGATCACCCGGACCCCCCCCCATCCCCTCCCTGTCACCCGGGAGGTCACTGCTGCCCCTCAGCTCTGCTCTGACGGGGGGCAGGAAGGTGTCCCCAGAGGCCACACAGCCCGGGAAGGTCTCCCCGAGGCCACCAGTGACCCCCACCTGGGACCCCCAGTACCTCGTGTTCCAGGGAGCTGTACTCCCCCTCTGTCTGCTCCCGGATGATCACCAGGTCCAGGTTGTTGTGCCGGGTCTGGTACCCTGGCAAACTCTTCACATGCACCACGTTGGCAAACAGGTCCAGCTTGCGCCTGGGGGGCAGCAGGGACAGACAGAGTGACAGCAGCAGGGACAGTGACAGGAGCAGGGACAGGAGAGTGACAGCAGCAGGGATGCAGCAGGGCAGCCCCTCCCTCCACAGGCCCCTCCACCCCTCCTACACCCATTTACCTATCAGTCACTCTGTCAGTCTCTCTATGCCCCCCTGCACCCCCTGTCTGTCCCTGCACCCCCTCACCTCTCCCCTCAGGGACCCCAAGCCAGACCCCCTCATGCTCCCACTCCCCTTCCCTGGGGACAGCCCCCTCTGTCCCCCTCCCACCCCCCAGGGGCAGCTCCTGCCCAGGGACTGTCCCAGGGGACCCTTCTCTTCCCCCAAGCACTCCGGGGGGGTGGGCAGGGGTCTCACCTCAGCCGCATGTCATAGGAGGTCAGATCCCCCTTGAACTCCATGGGGGTGTGGATCTTCCCTGTGGGAAGCAGCAGTGAGGGGGGAGTGGGGGCACTGAGGGAGCTGAGCTGAGCCCAGGAGAAGGGGCAGGGGGGGTGGAGGGGCCAACGGGGGGGATGGATCCCTGCTGTGTGGGACCCTGAGGGGCCCTTCAGCTCTTGGGGACACTGTGAGGACCCCGAGGGGACCCTCTGGATCTCAGGGCCACAGCAGGTCTGATTTCAATCTCATCAGCTGGAAATACCCTCCAGGTTATTTGGTACCACCTGAAGTGACCTCCCCTGGGATATCCCTGGTGAACCTGACACTGCCATGTGCAGCTCAGCTGCCAGCCAGCAGGTTTCCCTCTCCAGGACCCCCAGCCATGGTGATTCCCACCCTCTGGAAGCCCCCAGGCTGCCCATGGCCCTTACCAAACAGAGCCACTTTGCTTTCCTTCATGGAGTCCAGCACCTGGTCCAGCTTCTCCTCTGAAGCAGTGTTCTGCACCTCACTGAGGTGATGCTCATCAAACACCACAGGGACACTGCCAGCCTGAGAGGGACACAGGGACACAGGGACAGGCATGGCTCAGAGCAGGGACAGGGCTGGGGGGCTGCACCAACCAGGAGGGAACCTGGCCAGAGGGGACCCCAGCACTGGTGTGGGCAGCAGGGTCTGCACCCCCAATCCTGGGGGCAGTTTGGGGGCAGAAGGAGGAGATTGAGGGAACGGAGCTGGGGAAGGGGCTGGAGAACTTGTGAGGGTCCTGGGGGTGTTGGTCCTGGAGCAGAGGAGGCTGAGGGGAGAGCTTCTGGCTCTCTGACACCCCCTGAGAGGAGGTTGGAGCCAGGGGGGTCGGGCTCTGCTCCCAAGGAACAAGGGATGGGACAAGAGGAACTTTTGGCACACCTCAAGTTGTGCCAGGGGAGGTTTAGGTTGGAGCTGGGGAAGAATTTCTCCCTGGCAAGGGTTGTCAGGGCCTGGCCCAGGCTGCCCAGGGCAGGGCTGGAGTCCCCATCATCCCTGGAGGGGTTTCAGAGCCTGGAGATGTGGTGCTGAGGGACATGGGATGGGGGTGGCCTGGGCACTTTGGACTCCATGATCCTAAAGGGCTTTCCCTACCCAAACCATCCTGGGATTCAATGAACCCTCAGGAGCTGCTGCTGCTCCCACAGCCTCTGCTCCTCACCTGGGGTCTCTGCACCCACAGCAGCCTCTGGTCACTGCCCGCCCCCCCTCCACCACCCCCATCCCACCAGTACCTTGAAGACCTCCTTGACAGAGTTCATCAGCTCGGGGCCCACCCCATCCCCAGGCAGCATTGTCACCTGGAAGGTGCCCTCTGAGCGGGCGTTCTCTGACTGCAGGGAGGGAGGGGGGGAGGGGGGGTCAGACCCCAGGAGCACCACTGACCTTGTCCCCCCTCCCCAGCACCCCCTGAGCACCCCGTCTCTGTCCCTCCCCCCCTTGGCACTCAGGTTACCTCATGGGTTTTTACTGAGCGTGGTTTTCTGTTTTTTTAATCCTGGGCACAGAATCAGCCCCAAGGAGAATTCAGGAGCTGCCCCAGCCCCAAAGCCAGGCTGCCCACCTTCTGCTGCCTCCTCCTTTCACACAGCCCCCACCTCCCCAAGCCCTGGGCAGAGCTCCAGGCAGCAACTTTCCCAGAAGGGCCTGGGGGACTGCCAGAGACCAAACCGCTTTAATTGGACAAAAAAACCAGGAGACACCAAGCAGCAACACCACCAGAACTCCTGAAATGGAGACGGGGCAGGGCCAGGAGGCAGAGGGTGGTGACTGAGGAAAGAGCATTTGTGAAATGGGGGAGGAGGTCACCAATTGTCACTTTTGGCTTTTACCAGCCGGGTGTCAGTCCCAGGGCAAACACCCTCACCTGCTGCTCAGCAGCTGAGAAAGGGCACAGCAGCTCCAGGGGCCCGTGGCACAGTCCCTGCCCAAGGTCACAGGGACAGAGCCTCCCTGGCACTGAGCCCTCCCACGGGACTCTCAGATAACATCAGGACCCGGGTGCCAGCACCCATCGGGGCAGCAGCACCCATCCTGCCAGCCCGACCCCTGACTGGGCACGTCCCACTCCCTTCTGCAGAAAGCACCCCAGCCCCTGCTGCCCCCCAGCCTACAACTGAGGACCCCCCTGCCCGGGGACCCCCCTGCCCCCCCTCTGCTCCCCCCTGCAGGGACTGCTGGGGGCTGCCCGGGACCCCCACTCTCACCTTGGCCCGTGGGATCTGCTGGAGGGCAGCAGAACCCCTCAGCCCCCTCCATGTCCCGAGGCTCTGGGTGCGCAGAAGACCCTGGGGTGGAGGCAGCGGGGGGGTCAGACACCCCCTCCCAACTCAGACCGCTCCCTGACACCCCCAGACCAGACTGAACCCCTGTGTCTGTCCCTCCCCAGCCCACCCCTCCTGGCCCAAACTAAAGCTCAGAACCAGCCTGGCCCCACACTGCCCCAGCACCCCCCCTCCCTGACTGACCCCCCCCGAGTCTGGATCAGACCCCTCAGCACAGACGGGCCCCTCCCTAGGCCCCTGCTCAGACTGACCCCAAACACACCGACACCCCCACTCAGGCTGACCGCTCCCCCGGGCCCTCCCCAGCCCTGTCTGACCCCCCCCAGCCTTGTCTGACCTCCCCCAGCCCCCCCCCAGCCCTGTCTGACCCCCCACCAGCCCTGTCTGACCCCCCACCAGCCCTGTCTGACCCCCCCAGCCCTGACTGACCCCCCCAGCCCTGTCTGACCTCCCCCAGCCCCCCCCAGCCCTGACTGACCCCCCCAGCCCTGTCTGACCTCCCCCAGCCCTGTCTGACCCCCCACCAGCCCTGACTGACCCCCCCAGCCCTGTCTGACCTCCCCCAGCCCCCCCCAGCCCTGACTGACCCCCCCAGTCCTGTCTGACCTCCCCCAGCCCCCCCCAGCCCTGTCTGACCTCCCCCAGCCCTGTCTGACCCCCCCAGCCCGGTCTGACCTTCCCAGCCCTGACTCCCCCGGCACACACTGAGCCCCTGTCCACGCACACCCCTGATCCCCACACCCCGCGCTCTGTCCCACAATGACACGCCGGCCCCACAGGACCCCCTAACCCCGCAGTGACCCCCCCGGCCCAGACCCAGCTCCCCTCACCGCCGCCCTCCCCACGCCCAGCGCCGCCATCTTGCCGCCCCACAATGCCCCGCGGAGGAGGCACAGACTCCCCCTGTAGCGCCCCCTGGCGGACAGGAGGACCCCGGGAGCCCCCAGCCCCCCCCGGGTGCCCCTGCCCTGGGGGCACAGACAGAGACCCCAGTGCCCTCAGGGGGTGCTGAGTGGGGGGGGGAGCCCTAGGGTGCTGAGCAGGCTGGGGGTCCCTGGGGTGCTGAGCATTTCTCAGCAGCAGTCAGACACTGAGCTCTTGGCTTTATTGAGAAGGAAGGGAGGGGGGAGCACAGGGTAAGAGGAGGGGGCACAGGGTAAGAGGTGGGGTCCCTCCGGCCCCCAGCGGGGTGGGGGTCCTGCAGACACTCAGGGGCGGTCCCAGTGCCGAGCTCCACAGCTGGTGAGGGAGAACATCTGCCACCCTGCCCTTGTCCCCAGGCACCCCCAGCAAGGGGCGGACACAGGAGTGACCCCGGCGGTGGGGGGTCCCGGGGGGGGTGGGTGTCACTTCTTGAGGAGCTGGGCCCGGGCCCGGTTCAGCTTCTCAGCCACGGCGGTGTCGGTACTGCCCGTGCACTTGGAGAGAACCAAACTCATCTCAGCCTCGTTCCTGTGCTCGATGGCAGCGTCAGCCGCCTGGTCCAGGTCCCTGCGGCAGAGAGGGGGCACTGGGGGGCACTGGGGGGCACGATCCCCATCCCCCCACCCCCATGGTTCCAGAGACACCAACACCCCAGGGCTCCTGGGGTCTCCCCTACTCCCACTCCCCCCTCAGCCCCCTGGCCATGGAACAGAAGGACCCAGAACCCCCAGGGGTGCCCCCCAGCCCCCCATCTGCCATACCCCACCAGGACGAAGGCCCTGACACGCTGCTCGGGGGGCACACGGGGGGCGTATTTTTTGGCCTCGTAGCGGTTGTGGTGCTTCACCGAGATCTCCACAAAGGGCTGGGGAGGGGAAAAGAGGGGTTGGAGGGCAGGGGGGTGGCTGCTAGGTGACCCCCCAGCTCCAGCCCCTGTCCCCCCTTACCAAGTACCCGATGGGTGACTTCTTGCTCCTGGAGAACTTCTCCATCTCCTCCCAGTCTCCGCGGGTGGCCAGGGCGCTGATCTTCAGCCACCAGTACCTGAGGACAGGGGTCCAGGATGGTTCCTCCAGCTGATGGACCCTCCCCCCCAGCCCGGGGTGACCCCACCACCCCCTCCCCAAGCACCCACCTCTTGTCGGGGATCTTGAAGTCCCGGTAGAGCTGCTCAGCTCTCTTGTGGTGTCCCTCCAGGATCAGGTTGGAGACAGTGTCGTGCAGGGAGAGGTCCAGGTAGGGTCTGTCCAGGTCCTCCTGGAGGTGCCTCTGGAGCCGCAGGAGTTTGATCTGATCCTCTGTGGCCTGGGGAGCAGAGACATGACCTGAAGGGTCCCTTGTCCCCCTGCCCAGCAGCGGTGCCACCAGACACCTGGCCCCGCTCACCCTGGCAGCAAACTCGTTCTTGGCTTTGTAGAACTCATCCAGGGCATTCTGCAGGGCCCCAACTCGTCCTTCGATGCGCTGGGGACAAAGCAGGGACACCAGACTGTGGGGAGGGGGCAGCACCCTCAGAGCCCCCCACTTGGGACAGGAGGGGTGTCCCATCTCCCTCGGGTTTGCCCCTCCAGGTCCCTTTCATCTCCCTTGAGGTCTCCAGAGGGTCCCTCATGACTTGGGGACACATCCAGTCCCCCTTCCCTCCTCCCTGGGAGCACCCTCCAAGGGTCTCATCTCCCCTGGAAGTGTCCCCATCTCCCTTAGGACCATCTCCAGTGTTAGCGTCACCACCATCACCATCACCATCATCATTGGGATGGACTTCCTTGTCCCCCAGCTCTCAGAAGAGCTGGAAGTGCCCATGACCTGGCACAGCATCAGCCGTGGCCATCACCAGCTTCGTTCCTGCTTCACCGAGTCTTTGCTCAATATCCTCCACTCTTCCTCATCTTCCTCCCCCTCTAGCAAGCCCCTGGACACCACCATGATCCCCAGAGAGGTCTCAAGTGCCACCAGGCTCAGGAGGATTTGTGGAGAAGGCAGGTCCCCCTCTGAGCACCACCAGGCACCCACCTGCTCTGAGTAGCTGGAGTGGACGTGGAAGCTGCCGAGCTCCTGGTGGTTGTCATCCTGGTTGTACAGGTCCTTCAGCGTCTCCCGCTCCTGGTGCTTGCAGAACTGGGGAGGGAGGGGGTCAGGGGGCCTGGGGACAGCCACCAGGGTGTGTCCTGGGGGAGGTGGTGACAGTCCCCACCTGTCGGTAGAGGCTCAGGGCCACGGGTTGGTTCTGCAGTGTCATGAAGAAGGTGCCACGGTTCAGCTCGTTCTTCAGGTGGAGCACCACGGTGTAGACTGGGGGGGGCAGTGGAGTTCAGGGAGGGGACACACACACACACAGACGTGTCCCTGTCCCCGGGGGGTCCCCTCTGCCCAGCCCTGCCCCTCACCCAGGTCGGTGTCCCCGCTCTCGATGGCTTTGCTGAGGGCCAGCTTGCTGCGCTTCATCTTCAGCAGCAGTGGGACCTGCTCCCCGGAGCGTGGCTCGTACTCCAGCAGCTGCAGGAGGGTCCATTGGTGTGTTGCCACCACCTGTGACCCCCCCAGGCCACCCCACAACCCCCTGCAGCTACCAGACCTTGATGGCCAGCTCTGTCCTGCCGCAGTCGTAAGCCCGGGCGGCGATCTCCGAGTAGGAGATGCCCGGAGTGTCTCCCAGCTTCTGGTTGATGGCGTGGGCCACCTCCTCGTCTGACTTGTCCTTCTGCTGCACCTGGGGAGGGAGGGAGGGAGCAGGGAGGTCCCAGCAGAGCCCCCTGCCCCAGGCAGAGCCCCCCAGAGCCACCCTCACCTTGTAGCAGGCCCAGTGGGCCAGGATGCGGCTGACGCCCTGGACCTCAGCGAGGCGCAGGTACTGACAGATCCGGATGGCCAAGGGGTAGAGGCGCCGCAGCACCAACCTGGGGGGCATGGGGAGACCCTGAGCCCACCCAGCACCCAGAGGGGGGAGGGAGGGGTGGGGACAGGGGCTGCAGCATGCTCAGGGAGGTGATGCTGCCATGGACACTCACCTGTCCAGCAGGACCTCGATGGTGAGCCGCTTGTATCTGTGGGGACAGTCAAGGGACGGCAGACCCCCCCCTGGGGTGATGCACACTGGACCCCCAAAGCCCCCCGGCTGGCTCCTGCTCCCCCACCAGGGCCACCCCACACCCCCAGGGTCCCAGGAAGGATACTGGGTGAAGGTGAGGGGCACCCCAATCTGGTAGTCCCGGATGGCGTTGAGCACCCGCAGGTCCTGGCACATCCTGACGAAGCTCTCGGGGGGGAACTTGTCCAGGAAGCACTTCCCGAAGGAGGCTGCCTGTGGGGGGAGGTGTGGGGGATGAGGTGGGAGGGAGCAGCTTTCTGGGGGATCCACAGCTGCCCCCTGCACCCCGCTCACCCTCAGCAGTGATTTCTGGGTGTCGGGTTCGTGCTCGTAGCCTGCTGCCTCAATGCACTGCCTGACCGCCTCCGGCAGCAGCTTCTGCTCCTTGATCTCCCGCAGGTACTCATCTGCCTTCTGGCTCTGCTTCTGCGGGGGGTGCAGCCCAGGGGGTGCTCACACGGACCCAGCACCCCCGCACCCCCCTTCCCATCGCCGCAGGGGGAGGGCGGCAGCACGGGGGCCACCCCAACCTCCCGGGGCAGGGTGGGAGTGGGGACAGTGCCCCTACCTCGTACTCCTTCTGTGCCTCCAGCAGGAGGGCCCCCGGGGCCATGGAGGCGATCCTGAAGATCTCCTGGCTGGGCTCTGGGATCTCCTGCAGGAACTCATGGGAGGTGCGGGACAAGATCCGGACCCCATCCAGCTCCGGCACCAGGAGGGAATCCTCATCCAGGACAAACCTGGGCTCTGCTAAGGGCTCCTGGGACTAAAGCAGCTCCGGGTGCAGCCCAGCAATGCCACAGAGAGACCCCCAGACCCCCTGGACCCCCCTTCCAAGCCCCATCCAACCTGACCTCCAGCACTGCCAGGGATGGGGCAGCCCCAGCTCCTGGGGGCAGCCTGGGCCAGGGGCTGCTGCTGTTCCCGGACCCCCCCTCGGGGCAGTGGCAGCCTGAGGAGGGTCTGCAGTTTGAATTGTCCTTCCAAAATGATGCCCCCCCTCCTCAAAGGATACTGGATGCACTCCGAGGAGTTCCCTGCCACCATCAGCTGCCGGTCCCAGGCCACCACCACGGCACGCTGCCGGCTCCGGGGACGCATGCACCTGCCAGGAACCCCAGCACCCAGGCATGGAGTGGGGACATCAGAGGACCCCACTTGTCCCGGGGAGTGGGTGCAGAGCCCAGCAGACCCTGGCAAAGGCTCGGGGAACAGGTGGGGACACAGCTGAGGGCAGGGAGACCACTCACCAAACCATCTGTCTGGGGGGAGATCGGATGCTGCTGGTGAACTCACAGAGCTTCTCCTTGGAGGAGAGAGCCAGGTCAGGGGGACATCCCCAGCCCCTTCTCCAGGGCTGAGGGTGCTGGAGCACTGAAACCCAGCAGGAGAAAGGTTCCTCCGTCGCTGTGTGTGGGGCAAGAAGCTGCTTGTGCTCAACTGAGGCCCAGAAGGAAGGTGAAGGGAGAAGGAGCAGTCCTGGGAGGCATGGAGGGCAACCAGCACCTCACCAGCATGAGTCCCACGAGGTGGGGACATCCCCAGGGCTGAGTCACAAGGTCCCTGTGCCCCAGGGACCCCACCAGCCATGGTGAGGAGGCTGAGACCAGCCCCAAAATACTGCTAGAACCACTGTGTGTAGGGAAGAGAACTGACAGGGAAAGAGTAATTGTTGGTGGGCTGTTGGGGGAGGGCAAGGGAGGTGTGAGGCCAGCAGAGAGGCATGGCTGGGAACAGAAAAATGGGGAGTGAGGCATAACATCAGGTGAGGGAGGACCTCCTGAGGACAGGAACACAGATGCCTGGGGGTGGCAGCGAGGCCAACCTGCAGACCCGAGTCCATTGGGGACCCCGAGGGCACCCCCACGAACCCCCCACCCTGCTGAATCCCTCTGCCAGGGGGGGGAGGAGGAGGGGCAGACACCCCAGTGCCCTGAGCTGGGGAGGGGAGGGGGCTGCTGACCTTCAGCGTGGCCAAACCCATCCAGATGTAGCCGGTGTCAGTGAAGAGGGCCAGGCAGCGGTAGTTGAAGGAGACGGCCATCTGCAGGTAGGCACCCGCTGAGGGGCTCATGCCAGGGGGGGTCTGTGGCAGGGAGAGGAGAGGGGCACGGCTGGGGGGCACGGGACATGCTGCACCCCAGTGCCAACGCTGCACAGGATGTGTCCCCTCCCCAGCCTGTGCCTGCTGGATGACCCCCTGCCCAGGATGGGGACAGACACCCCTGTGGTGCCCACCTACCCCAGGGACAGCGGGGAGAGGGACCTGACAGTGGGGGTGCTGAGCACCCCAGGGGACACCCTGTGCCCCCCCCCCGGCAGTGTCTCAGCCCTGGCTGGAGGAAGATTTGTGCAGCCTGGGCTGGAGGAGGTGTCCCTGCCCATGCAGAGGGGTTGGCACTGGGTGAGCTGGAAGGTCCCTTCCAACCCAAACCAGCCTGGGGTTCTGTGACTCTGTGACATTAAGGACCTGCCAGCGGGAGCTGGAGAACATCCCATGGGGAAGCAGATGTGGGGGGCTGCAGAGCACCCCGCCCTCCAGGGACACTCACCACCAGGGAGCAGGAGGTGTTGTCCAGGAGGTAGAGATCCTGTCCCACTGCCAGCAGGACGATGGTGACCCTGTCCTGGGACAGCACGGCCCAGCAGGACGGGGGCTTCTGCAGACCTGGTGGGCACCAGCGTCAGGAGCCTGTGCCCAGCAGGAGCTGGAGACAAGGGGGGGGACACGCACCGGGGACCTCGGGCATCCTGCGCAGCTTCAGGTCCTCGATGTTGGTGGCCAGGGAGACGCGGTGTGCCCCGGTCAGGATGGCCACACCGGTGCCATACTCTGTGTGGAAAACCTTCGCCTCCAGCACGTGGTTCTGCAGCACCTCCTGGGACAGACGGGTGGGGGGCTCAAGGAGGCTTCACAGCGTTTCCCCATCCCCCACACCCACCCCGGGGTGTCCCCTGTCCCCCCACACTCACATTACCCATGCTGAAGTGACGCTTGAACTCGCAGAAGAGGTTGTAGACGAGGACAGTGCCATCCTCCTGGATGCAGAGCAGGTCCTCACTGGCCGTCCAGCCCAGCTGCACCAGTTGGCCACTCTTCCACTGCATGGGCAGGAGACACGTGAGCAGGAGAACCCCAGCAGATGGGGGTGCTCAGCTCCCGACCCCCCAGCCCCGCGGATGTCCCTCCAGGACACACGTGAAGCCAATAGCCAGGGCTGGGTGCCTGAGGCTCTGATGCCACCAGCTGCCCTGTGGCCAGAGCAGCCAGAGCAGCCAGAGCATGTCCCTCCATGTCCTCACTACTCCGTGTCCACCCCATATGGATGGTGGGGATGGGAGGATGCTCCTGAGGTTCCCATCCCTGCCTGTCCCCTTCTCCCTGCTCTCCAGGGAGCAGCTCACCGGGAGGCTGGACAGGAGAAGCCCCGAGGCTGAGTAGATCTCCAGCAGTGGGCGGGTGTTGGGGGATTTCTCCTTCCGAGAGTTGTTCTTCAGCAGAGCTGTGGGATTGGGGAGATGGGATGGGATGGGGTGGGATAGGGTGGGGTGGGACAGCCTGAGCTGCGACCCCTCCACCACCAGACGGGTGTCCAGGACAGCCCCTGTCCCGTGGCTGCTGCCCCAGGGGGCTCTGGGGGTGCAGCCTTACCGATGGGCCCCCCGTACGGGGCAGCAGCCAGCAGGCAGTCCCGCAGCTCCTCCTTCAGGTTCCACTCCATGGCGTACAGCTCGAACTTCCTGCAGGGGACAGTTCCTGCAGCCCCGACACCCCCCAGACAGCCCCGGGAACCCCCGAAATCCCCCCGAGAACCCCCCGAGCATCTCCAGGGCCGGGGAGGGGCTGCCCCTGAGCCGGTACCGGGCGCGGTCCCGGTTCTCCTCACCGGTAGAAGGTCTCCTCGCCCAGCGGGTTCCAGTTGGCCGTGTAACAGTCCATGGTGTCGGGACGGGCCGAACCGGGCACTGCCGGTACCGCAGCCCCGGCCTGCGCCCTGCCTGCGCTTCCGCCCGGCCCGTGACGCCCGCTGGGCCGCCGCCATCTTGAGTGAGGGCACAGTGGTGGGGGGGAACCGCCGCCATCTTGAGTGAGGGCACTGCCGCCCGCCCGTGGGTCTGGGGGTCCTCTGTCCCCAGGGTGTCCCTGGTCACTGGAATGTCCCCTGTCCCCTGGGGGTCCCCAGGGTGTCCCCGGTCACTGGAATGTCCCCTGTCCCCAGGGTGTCCCCAGCAAGGCAGCTCTGGGGGTCTTGGCAGGTGGGTGCAGGCACACCCGGTGGCACCCACCCCACAGACCCGCACACACCTGCAGTGCCCCGCAGGCTTCTGCTCTTTATTTCCCAGTGCTAGAAAAGTCGGAACAGCCATGGACACCCGAGTGGGCACAGCCACCGTCCCCCACTGCCCACCCCTGCGGGACCCGCGGCGGTGCCAGGGTGCGGTGTGGCACGGGGTGTCACGGTGTGCCGGGGCCAGCGTCACGGTGTCACGGCAGTGTCCTGGTGTGCTGGGGCTGGAGCGTTCTGGTGGTTCCTTGTGTGCAGGGCTGGGGCTGGAGTGTGCCTCGGGGTGTTGTGACGGTGCCCCTGGGGTCCGGAGGGTGCCATGGCTATGGCTGGGGAGCCAGGATTGGGGGGGCAGGGTCCAGGGTTGAGGTGCCACCATGGTGCCTCATGTCCGAGGGTCAAAGTCTTGTGATGGTGCCTCGTGTGCCAAGGTCAAGGTGCCATCATGGAGCCTCACGTCCCAGGTTTGGAGTGCCAGGGTGGTGTCTCATGTCCTAGGTTTGGGGGTGCCATCAACGGTGCCTCACGTCCCAGGTTTGGGGTGCCAGGGTGGTGCCTGCGGAGCGGGGCCGGGGGGGTGCCAGGACGGTCCCTATCGCGCGGTGGGAGCGGAGCGGCCGGGGAGGTCACAGCGGTAGTGGAAGAGCTGGAAGCCAAGGAAGGTGGCGAGCAGCGAGGGGCTGAAGGTGGCCACCTTCCTGAAGCCCTGCCCCTCGTAGAGCCGCTGGGCCACCACCTGCACGACGGAGGTGGTCAGGACCACCGTCCCGAAGCCCCTGGCACGGGCGAAGCGCAGCACCTCCCCGCACAGCGCTTTGGAGACGCCGCGGCCTCGCCAGTCCCTGCTGACCGACATGCGCCTCAGCTCCAGGGCCACCCCTCTCTCGGACGGGTCCTCCGGTTGCCCCACGGCCACCGTCCCCACAACCGTCCCCCCCGCCTCCGCCACCCAGAAGCCGGAGTCGGGCGCCCGCAGGTACCCGGCGGGGATGTCCTGGAGGTCGGTGCTCAGCGCCTGCTCCACGTAAGCGGTGCAGAAGTTGCGGACCAGGAGCCAGATGGCCACCAGCCCCAGCGCCAGGGCCACCAGCCCCAGCAGCCAGTAGCCGACGGTCACCCGCACGCCCAGGAACACCACCAGCAGCCCCAGCTGGGCCCATGCCGAGCGCAGGGCGTTGCGGTAGACGGACGGGGCGTGCTCCAGGATGCCACGGGTGAAGAGGGTCCGGACCGCCTCGTAGTCCTGGTCCCGGTACTGCCGGATGCGGTAGGACGCCATGGGCTAACGGTACCTGCGGGGTGGCATGGGGAGGGGGGGGTGTGTCAGCGCCTGGCTGGGAACGGGACCCCCAGGGTGTCCCCAGATCCCTTTGCCAGGACCACTGGAGTATCCCCACACCCTATCACCGGGACGCCCAGGGGATCCCCAAACCCAGGACCCCAGAGCATGCCCAGACCCCATCATCAGGACCTCCAGAGTATCCCCAACCCCCCCCCCAGGACCCGCTGGCACAATTCCCCCCCCCCCCCCCAATCACTGTCACCTCCCTAGCCCCCTGTGTCCTACCTCTGACCCCCGCACCCCATGGACCCCTCCAAGCGTCCCCCCCTCACCCCACTTTTTCCTGCTTCCTCCAGGACATGTGGAGGGGATGAAGGGAAGAGCAGGGGGCTCTGGGGGTGTCGTCCCCCCCCCCCGGCACTCACCCTGCAGAGCGAAACGCAGGCAGAAGCAGGCAGCTGCCCGTCCTTTGCCCCGGGGGAGGGAGTGGGGGGAGAAATAGGGCAAAGTGACATAGAGGGGGGGTGATGGGGACAGAACACCCCCCCTCCAAGGGTTGCTCATTTTGGGGGGACCCCGAGCGGAGGATTAGGGGGCCCAATATACCAACCCCCCTCCCGAGTCCCCGCACCCCACATCACCCCCTTAGCAAACTCCCCCCACCTGCTGCTGCCTGCTCCGCCGCTCTCAAACCGAAGACCCCACGGCTGTGCAGACTCAGGGGGGGGGGTGCCCCTCAGCAGACCCTGGAAGTCCGAGCAACCGCCCTGACCAAGGTGAAGAGGGGGGGGGGAGTTTGCTTCCAATCCCCCCCCCAGCGTTGCCGTCTCCCACGCAGCAAGATGCCGGCTCCGTTCAGCTCATCGTTGCGTGCAATCCTTCGTTTTTTTTTGCGGGGGGTGGTCTCGTGTAGCTCGCTGTGCGTGAGGAGGGGGCTCTGGTACCCCCCCTTCTAGCTTGGCCCTTATTCCCCCCCCCCCCCCGCCCCCCCCCCCCCACCCCCCCCCCCCCCACATCGATGGTGGCTCCGGGGACGCTTGGGCGAGCGCAGGCGCCGAGAGGGAAGAGCCGCCCACGCCACTGTGGGGCCACCGAGAGACTGGAGAAGGTGGCAAGGTCACGCTCAGCCTTAGCGGGGGGAGCCTGAGGCGGGGGGCTGCATGTCTGCGGGGAGGGGGGTCCTGGGCGGTGGTGGGGGGCGAGCAGAACCCCCTCCCCGCCAAATGGATGAGATGCGTTGGCACTGGACACCCCCCCCCCTAGCATGAAGCTCATCAGTTCGGGGGGATCCAGCCCCATTTCCCTCCCCGCTCTGGGGGGGGGATGTTCGCCCTGGGGGATCGCTGGGTCACTCTGCCCAGGGACCCTCTGGTGACACAGGTGGGGTTACGGTGATGCCCCATGAGTGCTTTGCCCCCACAGCCGTGCCAGACCCCTCCTTTGCAGTGCCAGGGACCCCCACCACAGCACGGGAAGACCCCAGCGCAGAGCTGTGAAGGATTCATTTATTTTTCCACTCTTTCCAGGAGCAGCACCTGACCTGCAGACACTGTGGATGGGGGGGGAACAGCCGGGGGTCTCACTGGGGCAGCCACACCCCCAAGGGACATGGAAGCACCAGGGCCGGGCACAGCCCCCCTCACGGCCCCCTTGTGCAGAGCCAGCTGGACCCCACAGATCCCCCCCAGCACGAGGGTCCCGACCCCCCCCAACTCCCTGAGAACCCCCACGGTACGGCCCAGAGCAGCACCGCGGCAGAGCCAGCACGGGGGGGGGGGACCGGGCAGGGGCTGCCCCTCAGCCCCACACCCCGCCATGCCAGCGGGGGGTGTGTGTCTCAGGACCCCCTCTCCAGGTCGTAGCGGTAGGTGGTGATGGTGCAGTTGGCCAAGCGGCCGTAGAGGGTGGGCAGCAGGTACCGTCGGTCCCGTCGGAACCCCAACCTCTCGTAGAGCCCCTGAGCCTCCCGCTGCACCATCAGGGTGTTGAGCACCACGGCGCGGCAGCCCCGACGGCGGGCGAAGCCCAGGGCGGTGCGGGCCAGGGCGCTGGCGATGCCCCGGCCCCGGTAATCCTTCCGCACCGCCATCCTCTTCAGAGCCAGAACCTCCCCGACGGAACCACCGCCCTGGGCCGGCCGCACGCCCACCGTCCCCACCACCTGCTCGTCAGCCTCCGCTACCCAGAACCGAGCCCCCGAGCTCTCGGCGTAGGCGGCCCCGATGTCCCCGAGGTCGTCCCCGAGGCAGCGGTCGATGTATGAGCTCCAAGCCCAGCCCAGGAGGTGCCGGGCCAGCGCCAGGAGCAGGGTGAGGGCCAGCAGGGGCAGGAGGAGGGAGCGGGCGCTGGCCAGGAGGAGCCCGAAGGTGCAGCCCAGCAGCAGCAGCACCCAGGGCTGCCGCAGGACGTGCAGGCACAGCGCCGGGGCGTACTCGCTCATGCCGGTGGCGAAGACCTCGCGTACGGCTTCCCGGTCCTCCTCCCGGTAGGGACGGATGCGGAATTCCACCATGGCGGGGGCTGCGCTGAGAGGGAAGGGGAGGGGGTCAGCCCCCGACCCTGGGGGCTGCATCGGGCTGTTCCCCCCCCAAATCCCCCCTTGGATCCCACAGTCCATGGGCCCCCAGATCCTCCCAGGCCCCCAGCCCCTCCATTCCGCCCTGGACGCTCCAAGACCCCCACAGGAATGCCCAGACACTCTACAGCACCCCCCCCCCCCCCCCCATCCCACAGAGCCCCCAGCTCTCGACCCCCGGAGCCCCTCGCACCCCTGTCCTGCCCCCATCCATCCCCCAGGAGACCCTTCCCCACCCCCGGCAGTCACCCCCACACCTCCCCACCACCAGCTCACCCCTTCCCGCACCCCCATCAACCTCTCAGGGGGACTCACCCTCTCTCAGCCCCCTCCCCAGTGCCTCTCTATCCCCGGAACCCCCCCCCTCCCGAGACCCCCCATGATCTCAGCATCCTCCGGACGCCCCCCGACCCCCTCTCAGGGTCCCCACAGTCCCAGCACCCCTCAGACACCCCCACTCGATGTCCCCGTGGTGCCCCGGCCACTCTCCTGACCCCCCCGGACCCCCCTTAATCCAGCACCCCCCCCCAGCCCGCTCCGCCCCCCCCTCACCGCCCTCCGCCGCCAGCGCCCGCCCGACGCCTCCAGGCCACGCCCCTCCCGCCACCACCAGCCAATCAGCACACAGCACTGGGGGACGCGCTGACGTCAGGGCAGACACGTGGGGCAAGTGCTGGGCGGGGCCATGCCCGAGGGGGCGGGGAAAGAGGCGGAGCTTAACCGGCGGAGGAGCCGCTGAGCTCCATGGAGGGGGCGGAGCCAGGGATGGGCGTGGCCCGAGGTGGGCGGAGCTTTGGAGCCGGCACCGCCCCTTTCCCACGGAACCCCCGGGGCTGGGCCGGGGCAGGATCGGGCCCGTAACCCCCCAGCTGGGAGCAGAACTCGGGCCCGTAGTCCCCCCCGCCCCCTTGTCCCGGGCGGGATCGGGTCCCGTCCCCTCACCCATTGTCCCGGCTCGGGGCAGGATCCGTCCCGCATCTCCCAGGCCCGTTTCGTGTCCTTCCCCCCCCCGGCACCCCTTGTCCAAGGCCGAGGCAGGACCGGGCCCCCTCTGCTCCCCCACACACCGGGGGCAGGATCGGGAGCCCCCCTCCCCGCCGCCCCCCCCAGGGCGCAGGACCCCGCACAGCCCCGCACAGCCGCAGCACATCAGCTTTACTGGGAGCTCCCGCTCCGGGTCCGGCCCCCGCGGGCCCCCCGCTGGCTGCAGCCCCCGCTGTGTCCCCCCCCGGATCCCCGCCGAGCCCGCGGCCCCCCCTCTCCCCACGGTCACGGAGCCCGGCGGTGGGCGCGTAGGCGGTTCAGGCGCTGCCGCCGCAGCCGCAGTAGATCGGCGGGGGTCGAGGGGTCCCTGCCCGGTGTCCGCCCCCGGGGCCGCGCCCGAGCCAGCCGGAAGCTGCATGGGGTCGGGGTGTTGCGGTAGGACACGTGGCAAGGCTGGCTAGCCGGCTGGTAGCCCTCGGCCCGCGCCGTCACCTCGTACTCCCCCGGGTTTAGCAGCCGCCAGTAGTCCCCGTCCAGGGCTGCGATGGGCAGGGGGTGGGGGTCAGGCTCCCAGCCTCATCCCACCTCCTCTCTTCCCCACCCCCTCCCCAATCCCATTCCTGTCTCCATCCCACCCCATCCCCTTCCCCTTCCCATCCCCATCCCCATCCCCAAATCTTCTCCTGTCCTCATCCCATCCCCATTCCTGTCCCCATCCCCATTCCCATCCCTACCTCATCCCTTCCCCATCCCATTCCTGCTGCCCCCATACCTGTCCGGATGTCGTGGTTGATGCCATCCACAGAGATGATGGCGTTGGCGATTCCCTTCTCTGTCTCCCTGTCCCGAACCACCCCCTTGATCCCCCGGTGCACCTGGGGCCAGCGGGACACAGCAGGGGTCAGAGAACAGGACCCCCCGGGCCTGTGTTCCCCCCTGGGGACCCCCCCATGTCCCCACCTGCTCCATGTAGAGCAGCAGGGCCTCCCGGTTGTTCTCCCACTCGTCCGGCAGCTCGGAGGCGTGGGGGAACTTGTCACAGGAGAGCTCCACCGTGATCTCGAAGCAGTTGGTGTGCAGGTAGCTGAAGTCGTTCATACCTGGGGGTAAGACCAGGGGGGTCACGGGGATGCCCTGGTGACCCCTCCCAACCCCATCCCCCCCTTCACTCACTGCCGGGCACCGTGTGCCAGTTGGCCCCGTTGATGATGTTCCCAACGCGGGCAAAGTCATCGTAGTGGCAGAGGCGCCGTTCCTCGGTGGCCATGGCCAGGTTGGAGGTGGCATAGACGGTGGCCAGCCAGCGGAAGACCTCGTCATCGGGGGTGGGGGTCAGCTCCTGCGCCTTCCAGTAGGTGCGGGTCATGTCGAAGGGGTAGGTGACCACCAGCTCCCCCCCGTGCAGGTTGGCGCTCAGCACGAAGGGGACGCGCTGCATCCAGTCGATCACCGCCCGCGTCTCGGGGGCCACCTGGGGGTGGGGACACCTGACGTCACCCCGGCCCCGCAGCCACCCCCCTAGACACGCACACGTGCCCAGGGGTGGGTTTTGGGGCGCTCACCGTGGCGTTGGCCAAGGTGTAGTACTCGGGGATGGGGATGTAGTGGTTGGGGAACTGGTGGGGCACGAGGTCATTGTCCTCAGCGTCCCACAGTGCCGTGTTGAGGTCAGCGAAGTTGTGGTTGAGATCGATGCCCTCGTAGGTCCAACGACCCATGGCCCAACCCGACAGCTCCGAGCCCTGCCAGGGACACACACACACACACACACACAGTGTCACCAGGGACAGGACCAGGAGGAGCAGGGGGTGCTCAGCACCCCAACCCTACCAGCTTGTAGGCGGTCTCGTAGCCGTCGGGGTTCATGGAGGGCAGGAGGTGGATGCGGGTCTGGGTGACCAGCTGCACCACGCGGGGGTTGCCACGCCGGAACTCCCGGCACAGGTATTCCATCAGGTTGAGCAGCAGCTCCCGGCCCAGCACCTCGTTCCCGTGCATCCCCGCCACGTAGCGGAACTCCGGCTCACCTGGTGGGCACAGTGTGGGGACACGGGGGACACCCTGCTCCTCCAGGCATCAGGACATCCCCGGGCATCCCAGCCCCATCCACCTGCCCCAGCCTGGGTGTCCCCAGCTCCCTGTCCCCATCCTGCCCCAGCCTGGTGTCCCCAGCAGCCCAGCTGTTCCCTCGCCCCCTGCCCCCCGCCACAGGGTCCGTACCCACTTCATGGCGCCCGGGGTGGTCGGAGATCTCCATCACGTACATCTTGAGGCCCCGGTAGCTCCTCCCGATGCTGTAGACACGGGTGATGTTGGGACACTCCTCGTTCACCCGCTTCATCAGCTGGGGAGGTGGGCACAACGATGGCACCCCAGGGTGGGGGGAGAGAGACCCTGCCCTGTGCCAGGGTGCTCCCAGGGGTGCCGAGACCCCCACTGCCCCACACTGGGCAGGGGGGGTTGCAGGGTGGGCGGCTGCAGGGTGGGCACCTTTCTCATCTCCTTGTAGTTGTGATGTCGGAAATCCAGCGGGTCGGTGGGCAGGGACTGGCGGGGCCAGGTGTAGGCATTGTTGGGGTCTGTGAGGGGACACAGTCAGAGCTCCGAGGACACGGGGACAGGACCCCGGACCCCCGACCCCCGGGGGGGCACCCACCAGGCAGCGGGCAGCCCAGCACCTCTGCCCGCAGGCAAATGGTGCCGTTCTGGAACCAGGTCTGGGGGTTGATGCGGAGGTACCGGGCCACCACCGGAGAGGGCAGCAGGTTCAGCACCGGCGTCTCGGGGTCCTTGTTCCCCGGGAAGACCTGGGGGACACACATGGCCCTGGGCTGCTCTGCCCCCCAAACCCCACCCAGCACCCAGATGGGAGGGTCCCCACAGCACAGTTACCAGGAATGAGCACAGGGACCCCAGACCCATCCCTAACACAGGCACCCCAAACTTGCCCCTGGTCAGGAACCCCCAAATCTGCCTCTGGCACAGGGACCCCCAAACCTGCCCATGTGTGTGCAGGGGGGTCTGGCCAGGGTGGCAGCTGGGGACAAGTGGCCTTTGTGCCCGGTGCCAGGGGAGGAAGTGCAGGAAGAGGCTCATGGGCTGGGGCCAAAGGCAACAAAGCTGGGGCCAGCCCAGTGGTTAACCCCCTCCCCCAGCATGGTTAACCACCACGGCATAGTTAACCACCACATCACCGTTAACCAGCCCATCACCGTTAACCTGGTTAAGCCCCCGGTGTGGTTAACCACAGTTAGAGCCCCCATCAGGGTTAACTCCCGGGTTCAATCACCCCCTGCAGAGTTAACCACCCCGCACCGGTAACCTCACCCTGGGTTAATCCCTTGGCACGGTTAACCCAGACACACAGTTAACCCCCTGACACGGTCAGACCCCCTGCCCTCGTTCCCCCCGGAGGTCTGGGTGGGACAGGGTTGGTAGGGGGTCTCCTCTCCCCCCCCCCACGGTCACCTACCACCTCGGCGGTCCCGTTGCGGCAGGGGTGCCACCCGTGTGTGTCATTGCTGACCTGCACCTTGAAGGTCGTCACCCAGTTGTACCTGTGGGGACAGAGGGTCAGGGGGTCTCCGCGCCCCCCGCCCCCCCCCCACCCGCGCCCTTACGTCCAGATGGAGTTGAGTCCCTGGGTGACCACCCCGGTGAAGTTGGTGATGCCGCCGGCGTCCACCTCCAGCCACTGCTCCGTGTCCTCCTGCCCCGCACACCAGCCCCCGTCGTACAGGTCCCCGTCGTACAGCCCCGACTGCGGGAGAGGCGCGGGGATGGGGCAGGGTCCGGTGTCCCCCTCCCCACCACCCCCCCTGAGCCCCCGGGGGGGTGCTGGAGCCACGCTTGGCTGGGGGCCGAGTCCCGGCTCGGCGGGACCCCTTGAGAGGCCTCGGGTGAGCCCCCTGCCCTGGGGGGGGGCCATGTCCAACGGGCTGGAGAGCCTCTGCCACACGTGTGCCACGCACGGGCCACGCATACTGTGCACACACCACGCACACGCTATGCACACGCCATTGAAAACTCGCACACTCTGTGCATGCACCACATGTGTGCCACGCAGACCTCACACACGCCACGCACACACCACGCACACACCACGCACACACCAAGCACACACCAAGCACACACCAGGCACACGCCAGGCACATGCCAGACACGCACCAGGCACACACCACGCACACACCAGGCACACGCCAGGCACATGCCAGGCACACACCCCACCTGTATGTTGAGGCGCCCGCGGTGCGCACCCAGCCCGTAGCGCTGGTGGCTGGAGGCTCTCAGCTGGGAGTCTTGCACCCGCAGGGACTCCAGCCCCAGGGGGGGACACGCTGGGGACAGAGAGGGGACAGGCTGGCTTGGCTATGTCACACCAGCATCATGCTATGTCACACCACCTTCTTCCTTGTCATGCAGCGGGATGGCTTGTGTGTCTGCCCGTGTCCGCCACCCCACTGCAGGTGTGCCCATGGCAGCACATCCATGTGCACTCACACGTATGTGCAGTAGCACAGAGTGCACCACTCGCCGCGGGGTTCTGTGCGGTATTGTGCAGGGAGCATGTGTGTGCATGTGTGTGTGCATGGCATGGAGGTGTGTGCACACGCGTGTGTGCCCGTGCAGTCCCCCCGCGCCTGCCCCCCCCCAGGTGTACATACGAGAGTCCCGTGGAGCAGCTGTGTCCCTGCCCGGAGCCTTCGGCCTCTTCCTCACCACCTTCTTCCTCACCACCTTCACCCGCACCACCTTCTGCCTGGGGGCTGGGGGGCAGATGGACCCCGGGGGGGGGCTGGATGATGGGGACTCCATCAATCCCATCCCCTGTGGGACCCCCCCACCCCATTACGCCCCTCCAGGACAGCCCCAGGGGGGTGCAGGGCCCCAGCACACGTGTGCACACACACACTGCACATGCACATCTCTGTGCACACACACAAGGTGTGCTCACAGAGCGGTGCATGGATTCACACGCAAAACACATGCATGTGCACGCACAGACACACTCACATGTGCACACACGTTAAGCCACTTCACACGTGTGTGAACACACTAAGGTACATGTGCACACATATCCTTGCACACACACACGCACTGCACACAGAGTTGTGCACGGGTCCCTCCCTGCACACGCGTGTGCACACTACACACACAGCCCCCCCGTCCCCCTCCTACCTTTGCCCCCGGGAGCCCCCTCCTTGGGCCGCACGCCCTCGGGGGGCACGGGGCTGGACGGGGCCCCTCTTGGGGTGGGGGCCGCGGGGGTGGCTCCGCTGCCCTTCGAGGGGGCCGCCCCGGTGCCTTGGGGGGATCCCGCCGCGGTTGGAGAGGTCTTCGGTGCCGTGCTTTTCGGAGAGGTCGCCCCGGTGCCTTTGGGGGGACCCGTCCCGGTGCTTTTGAGGGGTCCCACCGTGGTTGGGGGGGATCCCGGTGCCGTGCCTTTAGGGGGGGTCGCCCCGCTTCCTTTGGGGGGGCTCGCCGTGGTCGGGGTGTGTGTGGGTGCCGCCCCCCTCGGGGGTCCCGTCGCGGTGCCCATCCCCGTGGCGCCGGGGCGCCGGGACTCGGTGGGAGCCGACAGCCCTCGGAGTCGGGGGGGTTTCCCCGGGGGCGCCGCCCGGGCGGGGGGCGGCGGGGGGGCGAGCAGCAGGAGCAGGAGCAGGGTGAGGGGCAGCCCCAGCATGGCCGCGGCGGAGCGGAGCGGAGAGGCCCCCGGCCCAGCCCGGCTTGACCCGGCCCAGCCCCCTCCCCTCCGCCCCCCGCCCCTCCCCGCTCCGCCCCCCGCTCCCGCCTGGCCGGGACCCCCGGCAGTGGGGGTGGAGTGGGGAGGGGGGAACTCGGGGCCGGGCCGGGGGGTGCGGAGGAGGAAAGTGTGCGTGTGTGTGTGTGTGTGTGTGTGTGTGTGTGTGTGTGTGTGTCCGGCTGCTCCGGGACCCCCCCTCCAGCAGCGGACACCGTGTCCCCTCCGTGTCCCCAGTGTCCCCAGCACCGCACCCCCCCTGCCCTTGCACCCCCAGTGTCGCCGCCACCCTTGCACCGTGCTCCCACTGGACTGCGTGGTGTCCTTACTGTCCCCCAGCCCCCCGCAGTGCCCCAGCCCTGTCCCCCCCAGTGTCCCCAAGCCCCGGCAGTGTCCCCCATGTCCCCAGCGCTGTGCAGTGTCCCCAGCCGGGGGCAGCGCTCGGGAGGGGGGAGGCTCGGATTGGGTTCCGCCGTCCCGCCCCGCCGCAGCCCTCGGTACCGCCGGCTGAGCCCGGGGAACCGGGAGGCCCTGGAGCCGCCTGGGCGGAGCGGAGCTGGATCCCAGCAGCGGAACCGGGACCGGACCCGGGGGCTGCTCGGGGGAGCTCTGGGGAACGTGGTCGGGATGCCCAGGTGGGCGGTGGGGGTCCGGGAGCCCACCGGGGAACGGGGACGGCCTCTGGGTCCAGCTTCTCCCCCTGCCCTGAGCGGAAAAGCCTCGAGGCTGCCGGGAGCCTCCCCTGAACTCATCCCCCAAAAAAGTAAAATTTATTTTGTTTTTTTTCCCGGCCAGATTCCTCCTGCGATTTTCTACAGAACGGGGGAACACGGGCTGGGCTCGGGACACCTTGGGGGCAGTTCGGTGGAGCACGGGGGATGGTCCTGTCCCTGTCCCTGTCCCCTCCACCAGGTCCCTTGCTGCCAGCCCAGGATCCCTCAGCCCAGGGATGCTCCTGCGGGATGGGATCCTCCACCCAGCAGCTCCCGGGAATGTCCCCTCCCCACTCTTGGCGGGGGGTGGGGGCCCGGCAGGACGCGGGGCTGGCTGGTGGGAAGGGTTTGCATCTCCCGCATCCTGCTGCGGGCTCTGGAAAGGGTCCAAGGGGGGGTGTTCACCCTCCCCTCCGTGGCTCAGTCCCCACGGGATGGCACTTTCTAGGTTTGGTGCAGACTTGGCCCCTCTCCTTCCTCACCCCCCAGCTGTGGAGCGGTGGGGGGGGGGCGGGGGGTTTGGCCCCACTCCCGGGGTCCCGAGAGCCAAGGCAAGCGGCTCTGCAGGCTCCAGGGCTCCCGTCCAGCCCCACTCAGCACTTCCAGGGATGTTCTGGATGGTTTCCAGATGATTTTCCCCGCCGATGGCTGCCAGCTCCCGCTGTGGGACAGACCTTAAAGGCGCCGGAGCCTTTCCCGGCAGGAATGCCACGGGATGGCTGGCACAGCCCCCCGACACCCCCCCGTGCCAAAAAAGTCCCACCGTACGTTGGAGCTCGTGGCCCCAGGGGTACTGGAGCCTCCGGGGGGGGTGTGTGTGTGTGTGTCCTGCTGCTCCCCAGAGGGGTGGGGAAACGGATCCCTTGTGCTGGGGTGTCCCCAAAAGGGTGGGGGTGGCTGAGCTCCGAGTCCCCAGGCTGGCTCACTGCCCTGGCTGTGGCTGAGCTCGGGGCTACCAGCCAAGGAAAAGGCTTTGGCAGCCACCAGGCCAGCCGCGGGACTTGTCCCCAAGCCACCCGGCAGTGCCTGGGCCTCGACCAAAGGCTGGGGTGAGGAGGGGTCTCCGGGGTGAGGAGGGGTCCCCAGACTGGCTGAGGGGTCCCCGGGCCAGCCTGGCCCCATCTCTCCTCATCCCTGTCCTGCCAGTGGGGGGGACACAGGGGTGGGTGAGATGGGACACAGCCCTCCAGTCTCCCCCACTGGGGGTAGGAGAACTGGGGGGGGCCGTTGAGTTTCGGGGTGAGGGGCTCCAAGGGGCATTGGGAGGGTTTCCAGGGTTTCCCTGGCTGCTGGGGCTGTCCCCAGCCACTGCTGTCCCCTCCCTAAGGATGGTGTCACTCCAGAAGACAGGGTTGTGACATCGGCCCCCAGTACACCCCCATGGTGGGGCAGACACCCACCTGCAGCTCAGGGAGGTCCATGTCTGCGGGAGGTGTGGCCGTGGGTGGGGGTCCGTGTCTGGGTCTGGGGTGTGGGGTTGTATCCAGGGGTGCTCACTCACACCCCGGAGCAGCTGGTGTCCCCAGGGCTGGGGATGCCTTGGCCCGATGGCTCCTGTCCCATCTGACTCCATGGCCCCCGATCCATCTCCATGTCCCACCCCACAGCCATGTCCGGGGTGCTGGGGGGGGAGAGCAAACAGTGACAAACGGTGACAAACGGTGACAAACGAGAGGTCCAGCTGGCGCTGTGCCCCGGGGGTGCCACACGCCTGTCCCCGCTGCCGCCAGCAAATGAATGACATTAGCGCTGGGCGGGGATGGTGATGTTGGGGTGCAGGCAGGGGTACGGGCAGCATCCGCGGGCAGCGACAGCCCTCTGGTGGCCCGGCTGGGGAGGGGACAGGGATGGGGACAGGGACGCGTCCCCGGGGGACTTCCAGCTCCTGATCTCCCCCCGCGCCCCCCCTAAGTGGTCGCCCACGTCCCGTGGAAGTGTGGCATGTCCCCAAGGGCCTGGGGGGTGACACGAGGTGGCCCCCAACAGGTGCCGGTGGCCCGGTGTGTGCCACCTCCCCGCACGCGCCACAAGGCTCATTAACCTTTGGTGATGAAGGCAATAATTAGCACCGCACAGCAGCCGCTGCGCGCTCAACTGCGCTGGGACGGCGCGGGGGGGACGGGAGCCAGCAGGGGGGGGTCCCCAAGTGGGGATACCTCCTCCCGCCCCCCCTGCAAAGAGGAGGGGGCACAGGGAGGGTCCTTGGGGTGACCACAGCTTAGGCAGCCCCCTAGGTAGGGGAAGGGGGGGTCAGAGGAGACAAGTGGGTGCTGGGAGGGGTGGAATGGGCGAGTCCTCCCCCCGTCCCCTCTCCCTGGGGACCCCCGGGACGCCCCCGTACTCCTGTGCCACAGGCCTGGTGTCACAGTCCCTGGAGGTGTCCCCAGATGCCACCCCCTGTCACGGAGCACCCCTCGCGCCCAGAGACACCCTCCCCACGGCCATGGGGGGCCCTGTCCCCGAGGATTGGGCGAAGGAGGGGGAGGGGGAGAGACCCCCCACGGGCAGCCTGAGCTGGGGACATTGGTCGAGGACGGTGGCACCGGCGGGAGGGGAAGGGGACACACACGCACACACGTGCTGGCACCTACACAGGCCCCACCACGCGGATTGGGGGGGGAAGTGGCATTTTTATTTTTTGTCCCTTTTTCTTTATTTACAAAATTTCCGGCTGAGAGGAGAAGGGAAACCCCGGCAGGAGCAGGCAGGGCCAGGGCGGGGGTCTCCTGCCCCCTCCACCCCACCAGAGCCCCTGCTCACTCCTAAAAATAATAATAATAACAACATTATTAATAGTAATAATAAGTGATAATGGTGAGGGAGGAGGTGCGGCTGTGTCCCGGAGGGCTGGGGACGGTGCTGTCCCCAGGTGGGGGCCGGGGCAGCCAGACCACCCCCTGGTGCGGTGCTGGGGGCCCGATCCTGCGCGGGGAGGGTGCTCAGGCAGATATGTGGCCTCAGCCCCCCAGGAGCTGCAGGTGGGCGGCTCCAGATGTGGAGCTGCACAGCTGGGGAGAGAGCTGGGAAGTGGGAAGGGAAGCTGGGTCCTTCCGGAGCATCCATCCCACCCCTGAGCATCCATCCTGCCCTGGAACAATCCTCCTGCTCCCATGCATCTGTTCCGGCCCAGAACATCCATCCCACCATCCCAGCACCCATCCCATCCTAGAACATCCATCCTATCCTAGAGCATTCATTCCACCTTGGAGCATCCAGCCTGCCCTGGAGCACCCATCCATTGATCCATCCATCCATCATCCATCCATCCATCCCACCTCAGAGCATCCATCCCACAGCCACCACTGCACCCCAGGCCCCTGTGTCTCCCAGTACATTTCTGGGGCTAAACCCAGAGCGTTTGGGTCATTCCCCTCCCCAAAACCCCTCTCCAACCCCAGACAATCCGTTCCTCCCCCAGCCAGGGTCACTCCTTGATGAATGGGGTGAGGCCATGGGGCAGGGGGATGGGGGGAGGGTCCTTGCACCCCTTATCCCCATGGGACACCCCCGAGCAGGTTGAGATATGAGTCCTGATCCATATCATGGCTCTGGCACCATCCAGACAAAGCTGCAAGGGTTGGGAATGGGGGGATACGACACCTTGGCATCAACATTTTGCTGTGGACAACTCGACGTCGCCATTTTTCCCACGGCGAGTTGTCCGGTGCTGGGATGGGAGGTGGCAGACGCCAGGACTTACTGTGTTTAGGAATAAGCCAGGCCCTGGAGCGGCCGTGATGGTGTGTGGAATTTATCTGAGTCCTCAAAAACTGGGTCTGGGGTGGGAGGGAAAGAAAGAGAGTGAGGAGAGGTGGGGGGAGATGTGGGGAGTGGTGAGTATGGGGTCTGCAAAGGGATGGAGGGGAGAGGGGGGTCTGCAAATTAGGGTCTGCAAAGGGGCCAAAGGGGAATTAGGCATGGATTCAGGAATCGAGTCCCTAATTTCCCTTTGCCCCCTTTGGGAACTGGGGCTTGGGGTCCCCACCTTTGTCCCCAAGAGTGTCAGCAGTGTCCCCACCTTGCAGGGCGCTGGGACAGGCGGGTGAGGGGGAGCTCTGGGGCCGGACGACGGGGGCGAAGGCGCTTTTCTGCTTGACGGCCGAGATCATGTTGACGGGGGAGAAGGAGAAGCCCGCCCCGGGGGTGGGGACATTGGTGCCCACCGGGAGGGTGACAGAGGAGGCGGCGAGCGGGGGACTGGCGGGCACGACTGGGAAGGGAAGGGGTAGAAAGAGACAGGGGACAGAGCTGGGGACAACAGGGTACGACCCCCGGGGTGGGATGGCACCGCACCCTGGGGACACCCTGAGGGGACGTTGCTGTGTCCCCGCTCTGTCCTTGTGATTGGCAGCGGCTCTGGGGACACACCGGGGCTGACACATGGCTTTGGGGACACCCAAGCGCTGGCACGTGGCTCTGGAGAATCTCGGGGCTGGCACATGGCTCGGAGGACTCCCAAGGGGCAGGTTCGTGGTGTTGGGGACACTTCGGGGCAGGTACATGGCACTGGGGACACCCCGGGGCTGCCACATGGCACTGGGGACACTCTGGGTCTGGCACGTGGCTTTACGGACACCCCGGGGCTGCCACACGGTGTTGGGGACACCATGGATCTGGTACGTGGCTCTGGGGACACCCTGAGCTTGGCACCTGGTGTTGGGGATAGTTTTGGGGACACCCTGGGGCTGGTATGTGGCTTTAGGGACATCCTGGGACTGGCACATGACACTGGGGACACCCCGGAGCGGGTTCACGGTGCTGGGGACCCCCCGTGGTCCCCAACTCACTGGCGTAAGGGGAGGTGGCGGTGGAGCCGTTGAGGAAGCTGGGGGACCCGGGCACCCCCAGCCCGGCCATGGTGCCCCCCCCGTAGCCGCCGATGCCCGCGGCCCCCCCGTAGCCGCCGGGCTGGGGGGTGGAGCCGGGACCCCCGTATCCCCGCGGGGAGACGCTGCCCGTGCTGCGGGGATACCCTGCGGGGCAGAGGGGACAGGGCTGGCACCGGGGGGGCAGGGGGTGACAGCCCCGACCCCCACCACCCGCCTCACCCACCTTGCTCGGCGCCCTGCGGTGAGTCGCCCATGTTGGTGGCCAGTTGGCTACCGAAGGAGTTGGCCCCCATCATGGCGGGCGGGGCGGGGTTGCGGGGCACGCTGTAGAGCGCTTCGGCGATGTCTGCGGCGCGCTTCAGGATCAGCTCCTGGCGTTGGGGACAGCGAGGTGACACCCGGGCTGTGCCGGGGCTGAGACCACCCCGACTCCTGTCACCTCCCAGTGTCCCCAGGGGGCTTGGGCGTGCAGGGTGGGGGTCCGGGGGTGTGGGGGGGCTGCAGTACCTGGTTGCTGTGCTGCATCCCGTACAGAGCCTCCACCAGGTCGGCCGCACGCTTCAGCAGCACCTCCTGAGACGAGGGGGGGGGGGGGGCAGGACACCATGACCCCCCCATTGCCACCTCAGTGTCCCCCCCCATGTCCCTGTCCGAGTCTCCCATGGTCCCCCCCTCCCAGCACCCCCCCATCGGGCCCTCCCATGGTCCCTGACCCTCCTGCACCCCCCTTGGCCCCCCCATGACTCTCTCCGCATCCCCCACCTCACCCCATTCCCCTCCTCCCTGTTCCCCCCACGATCCCCCTTCACCCCCAACGTGTCCTCCCACAGGTGATGACACGTCCAGGGGTGTCACCATCCCTGGGGGTGGTCCCCACCTTGGGCAGGCGCTCGGGGTCCCCGGGGTGCCGGGGGATCACTTTCTGCAGTCGCTGGAACCCGTAGTCGATGGTGGGCTCGTTCAGAGCTGGGGGGGGGCACACACACGTGTGCATGGGCCTCTGAACCCCCCACCTCCCCCAACGTGTGCCCCTTCCTGAGGGACTGTGTCCCACCCCGAGGGTCTCTACCCCATCCCGGGAGCCTGTGCCCCCCCCCGCAGGGGCCTCACCCCAGCCCGGGGGCCTCAATGTCTCCCAAGGTTTTACCCCAACCAGGGGACTCACCAGACCCTGGGGGTCTCACCCCACAGCCCCTGTGGTTCTGACCCATCCCAGGTGGGGTCCTGTGTCCCAGCCCCCGGGTCTCACCCCATCCGGGAGGGCTCTGCCCTGTTCCGGGGGGGGGTTGCTCCCTCCCGGGGGTCTCATCTCGTCCCTCACCGGTGTAGACGAATCTCCCCGGGGCGCCCTTGCAGAACTGTTTGGATTTGTAGGACAGCGTCACCTCCACCACCCCCGGGATGTGGCGCGGGGGGGTCTGCACCCGGATGGCGTGAGGGGTGATGAGCTGCAGGGGTGGGACACAGGCCTCAGCCCGGGGGCGGGGGGGGTCCCCCAGGCCCTCTCCTCATCCCCCACCTCCCCCCGTACCTCGCTCCACACCAGCATGGTGCCAAAGACCACCTGGAGCCCGTCAAAGAAGTTGTCACCGATGACGATGACAGTGGCCCCGCCCGTGGTCCAGCCCTCGCTGGGGCTGATGGCCTTGATGCAGGGGGTGGCTGCTTTGGGGGGGGGGGGGGGGGGGGAGAGAGGGCAGCAGTGAGTGGGGGGGCTTGGGGGGCAGGGGGCTGGGAGAGAGAAGGCAGAGAGGGGGGCAATGAGAACCGGGCAGTGGAGAGGGGGGGGGACGTGGACTTGGGGATGGGGCGAGATGAGACACAGGGGTATGGGGACATGGGGACATGGATGGACACAGGGGACACAGGAATATGTGTGGAGGGACACAGGAAACATGGGGACAGAGGGAGACACATGGAGAGAGGTGACATGGAGGGACATGGGGACACAGAGACACAGGTAGAGGGGACATGGGTGGACATGGGGACACAGGAGGGACATGGATAGACACAGTGACATGGAGAGAGGTGACACAGATGGACATGGGAACATTGATGTGTTTCAGGTGGGAGCAGGGGACAGAGGTCCATGGGGAGGGGACAGGCAGGAGCACTGACGTGTCCCCAGTCCCACACACGTGTGTCAGGGCAGGGCACACGTGTGGCTGTGGGTGTGGGCAGCAGCCGGGGGTCTCTCACCTTCGGTGGGGTCGAGGCGCCGTGCCCGCCGGCCGTGCTTGGAATTGTTGTGCACAAACATGTTGTCAGACACGGCCAGGACGTGCCCCTCCACGCTCACTGTCGTGGACACCACCACCTGCAGGACAACAGGCTCAGGGCCACCCTGTCACCTGTCCCCATGGCACTGGGGGGGGATAAGGGTGGGGACCTCCTCCCGTTTCCCAAAGGGGTCGAGGGGAATTAGGGACTCGATTCCCTTTGCAAATCCCCAGTTTGCAGCCCCCAATCCCCTCACCCCTTTGCAGATCCCAATTTGCAAACCCGAATTTGGTTTGAACCCCTTTGCAAACCCCGTGCTGCAAACTCTGATCTCCTCCAGTTCCTCTCAGAACCACAATTCCCCTCCAGCCCTTTGCAGACCCCAGCTTGCAAACCCAAATTTTGCTTGAACCCCTTTCCAGACCCCAAGTCCCTGCACCCCTTTGCAAATCCCAGGGTGCACAACCAGATTCCCTTCTGCAAATCCTGATCCCCTTAACACCCCCTGCAAACCCCAGCTCCCCGAACCCATCTGCAGACTCCGACTGGCAAACCCCAATTCCCTTCGACCCCCTTTTGCAGCCCCAAATTCCCCCCACACCCCTGATCATCCCGGGATTGGCTCTGGATCCCCTGTGCCTTGCTAGTGACACACGTGTGCACTGTGACACCCATGGAGCGTGTGGGTGTGTGTGTACATACATGTGTGTGTACATGTGTGGCAGTGGACACGGGAGTGCACGTATGTGAGAGTGCACGTGAGTGCATACATGTGCACAGATGTACACACACATGCATGGCAGCACATACATGTACACACACATGGCAGCACATACATGTACACATGCACACACGCCAACACTTTGCACGAGCAGCCCCTGTTCACCCAGGAACACACATGTGCACATAGGTGCCTGCACACGTGTGTGTGTGTGTGTGTGTGTGCACCTGTGTGTGCCACCCTCCCCCAGCTCACCCCCGTGCCACTGACCGGGGGGACCCCAGGGGACACCCCAGGCGCCCCTTCCCCATTCCCCTCCCTTCCTTTCCCCCCCCCTCGCCGTGGACTTGGCTGCTCTCCCGGCGCCGCTCGCGCTATGCAAATTGGATGGGTCGTTAATCACGGAAAAATGTCACAATTATCATATCTTGACGAGAGGCCCTAATGAAGGCGCCCGTGCTGGGGGGGGATTGCGGGCCGGACCCCCCCCCGCTCTGCTCCCCAACCTCCAGCTGCTGCGGGGGGAGCTGAGCTGGGGCAGGGGCTGCGGAGGGGAGGGGGCTGCACGGTGGGGGCTGCAAATTTGGGGTTGGCAAAGGGATGGAGGGGGGCTGGGGTCTGCAAACCGGGGTCTGCAGAGGGGGCGAGGAGAATTGGGGTTTGCAAATCGGGGTCTGCAAAGGGGGTTGGAGAATTGGAGTCTGAAAATGAGGAACTACAAGAGGGGTTGAGGGAATTGGGGGTTGCGAACTGGGGATTTGCAAAGGGGATGAGGGGAATCCCCTCGACCCCTTTGGGAAATGGGAGGAGGTCCCCACTTTTGTCCCCCCCCCCCCTCCCAGGGCAGCCTTTGGGGTTCACCTGGAAGCGCCGCATGTCCCGGGGGTTCCCCGCGTTCTTCAGGCAGTTTTGGTTGCACTTGAGGAAAAACTTGAGGAAAAACCTGGGATGGGAGGAAAGATGTCACGGTGTCACCCCTGGGCACCTTGCTGTGCCAGGTCACTGTGCCGTGACAGATCATAGTATTCCCAGTCCCAGAGTCCCATCCTGTCCCCATCCCCATGTGCCACTCTGTCCCCTTCCCATTGTCCCATCCTGTCCCCAGCCTATGGGGAAGGGGGACATAGGGGACAGGAGGCTGGGGAGGGGACAGAGGTGCTCAGGGGGAGGGGTCCCAAGGCCCCGTTATTTATTGCTGGAGGCTGGAGGGCAGGATGGGACCCCTGGGGACAAGGGGGCACCCAGGGACATGGGCACCCCTGGGACCCCCAGAATGTGGGCACAGGGCCCAAAGCAGAGGGCACAGCTTCCCCGACCCCAGACCCATCCCTGGGGGACACCCAGCCCCAGGAAACACTGCTGGGGGGCTCGGGGCCTCCTGGGCAGAGGGGACACCCCTAGTCTGTGCCCCCCTGTGCTGGGGGTCCCGCCATCGGCCAGCGCGGGAGGGGGAACACAGAGCGGGGATCCCACTCGGGACGCTGCCCACGGGGCCGGGGTGATGCGGGGCGAGGGCAGGAAGATGGGGACCCCCTCTGCGTGTCCCCCCTGTGCCTGGCAGGTGGTAATCAGGGAAGGAAGGAGCCGGAACACGGCAGGAAAACATCTTCCCCCCCCCCCCCAGGAGATTGACTGGGGTGGCGTGTGGGGGTGACCCCCCCGGGCCCCCCAGTCCCAGCTCCGCGCTACTGGGATGGGGGGGGGGGGATCATCCTGCACCCCAGGTCGGCCCCGTCCCCCCCCAGCGGCCCCGCGCACATGGGCCCGGGAGTTAAAAATACCGACGGGTGCATTCATTAGCATCCCTAATGAACCCCGCGCCCCATTTAATATGCAAATTCCCGGCGCTGGTGCCGAACACCTTCTGTTCCGAGCGCATAAATTTGAATCCGCAATTAGAATAATCTTGTATAATTAATGAAAAGCGTCAATTTTAGCTCCTAAGTAATTTGATTAACATGTTGATAGGGCACTTAGCGGGCTCTCCAAACCAGTGGGGCTGGGCGTCGGGCGGGGAGGGGGGGCTGGGGACGCCGGGAGGGGGGCGGAGGTGAGGGGTCGGGCCGGGCACCCGCCTAGCCCCGGCTGACCCCCGAGGGTCCTGGGGACAGATGAAAAGCCCCCTCCCCTCCCCCCCCCCAAACCCCCCGCATGCCCCGAGCGTGGGGATTCCACCAGCCCGGGGGTGTCCCCCCCTTCCCCTCTTCTCCAGCCCCCCTCAAGGGGTCCCTGGGGGGGTAATCGCCCCTCACCCCGCAGCCCCGGTCTCCAGGACGGGCCGGGGGGGCACCCCAGGACCCCCCCGCGCACAGTGCAGGCCCCGCGGTGAGGGGGACACGGGGACGTCACGGGGGTGACGGGGAGATACGGGGGTCACGGCCCGCACAACCGGCTGGGGCACAGCTGGGCGGGGGGGGCAGCACATCTGGCTGGGGGGGTGGGGACCTGCGGCAGAGACCCACCGGGGGTTGGGGACAGCGGGGGGGTGGTTGGAGCTGCTCCCCCCTCTCATTAGCGCTAACGAAGCCGCGCTCGCACGCGCTCCGCAGCCCGGGGGACATCTCGTCCGGGGGGACAGCCGGGGGGGGAAGGGGGGGGTCCGGTACCTGTCGATGATAACGGGGTCCGAGGGCGTCTCGTTGCGGTTCCCGCAGCTCTTCTTGTCGCAACAACGACTGTGAGGGGGGGGTGTTGGGTCAGGGCCAGACCCACCCCCCCATTTCCCCCCCCTGTGCCCCCCCAGCTGTGCTGCTGAGCAGAGGGGTCCTGCCCCACGGCTGGGGACGCAGCGAGGACAAGGGGCTGGGGGTGCTGGGCTGGGACACACAGACCCCCCAGGATGGGGGCATGGGGGGAGCGGGGCGGCAGAGGGCACCCCCCTTACCCCCCCACACCATGGGGCTGAGCCCTGATCTGGGGCTCTCTGGAGCTCGGGATGCCCCTCGGGGGAACAGTGTTACCCACGGGGTTCACGCGGGACCGGCAAACACGGCGGAATTGGCCCCGGGGAGCAGAGCTGGGAGGGTGGACACGCCTCCCCCCCCCCCCCCGGCATCCTTATCACAGCTCCCGGGGATCAATTAACACCCAGCGCTAATTGGCCCCAGCCCCCTGCGCCGGGGCGGTAACCGGGGGGAGGGAGGGGGGGGGGACGCGGGGCATTCCCGCGCTGGCTGCGGGTGGCACAGCCCCCCACACCTGGGGCTGCCAGACCCCCACCACCGGGACCACCATGGGACCCCCACCAGGATGCTCATGAGGGCCCCTACGGGACACGTGCTGGGATCCCCACCACTGTGACCCCCATGGAGCACCCATCGGGATCCCCATGGGACCCCTACCACCCAGGACCCCCCCAGGACCCCCAGTGGACCCTCATGGGCCCCCCACTTCACTGCCACCACTCCCCATGGGATCCCTACCCCACAGAACCCCCCGGGACTCCCAATGGGCCCTCATGAGACCTCCCCCATGACCACCCCCCCGGGACCCCCCCTACCTGCACATGATCTCGTGTGTGAGGAGCACCCGGCACATCTCTGGGTTCTTGTCCTGCCCCTCGTAGATGATGGCCTGGGGGGGGTGGGACAGCGCGCAGGGGGGGTGCCACCGCCTCACGCCCCCCTGCCACCCTCCCAGCCTGTCCCCGGCCCACCCATCCCCCCGGGGTGCCCCCCCCACCCCCGTTACCTGCTTGGACATGGAGTCGATGAGGCGCACGTAGAGGTCCTGCTCGGTGCGGAGCCCTGGAGGGGGGGGGGTGGGGTCAGCCCTGCCCGCTCCCCCCCCCCGCGCCCCCCCCCCAGCACCCACCGTTGCTGTACAGCAGCTGGAGCCGGTAGTGGATCCCGTTGTTGGTTTTCTCCCCGTTCTGCTCCTGGGGGGGGACACACACGAGGGACATCACCGCCCCCTCTCAGTGAAGCTGTGAACTCCCCACACGTGCGATGAGTTTGGGCCAGGTCTCAGCCCTGGCAGTGCCAGCTCCAGGAGCAGGGATGGTGAGAGGGGTGGCCAGGTGAAATGTGTGTGTCCCCCCCCCCCGGCCCAGCACCACTCCCAAGCCCGTGGCCGGGGGTCTCACCCTCTCCTTCTCCACGAAGTCGATGAAGGAAGTGCGCTCGATCTCCACGGGCTGACCCTGCCGGTCGTACATGGCCAGGACGAAGTGGAAGAAGTTGGATTTGCGCAGGTTGGGGGGGGGGCTGCTTCTCAAAGTGGGCACGGGCCAGGCCCACCCCGCTGCCAGACAGAGAAGATGGGGCGGGGGGTCAGCAAGGAGGGGGGGTGGGCTGTGGAGATCCCCAGCACCCTGCCCTGAGACTCCCAGCACCCATCGCCGGGACCCCCATCCTCAGGACCACCAGTGCCCATCCCCAGGACCCTCATCACTCATCCCCGGGATCCCAAATCCCCAGGACCCCCAGGACCTTGAGCACCCATCCCCGGGACCCCATCACCCATCCGCAGGACCCTCATCCAGGGGACACACACAGAGTGGAACATCCCAGGCTCGGGGGTGTTCAGGTGGGGGGGGGCACAGCTCCCCGTTCAGCTCCTTGCTTCAGCAGCGTCACTTGTGGCCTCGGTGTGGGGGGACGGGACCCCCCCTGTGCAGCCAGTGTGGGGAGGGGGCCAAGATAAACACGTGGATGCAGAAATTCTCCCCCCCACCCCCCTGCTTCCTCCCTCTTTTCATGATTAAAAACACATCAGGAGAGGTGGGAGTCGGGTTTGGCTCCCCCCGAGATGACTTTGGGGGTGGGGGGCTGCTGGAGCCAGTTCCCACCATGCTGCAACCAGCCCCTGCGCCCCACGGGGACCCCCGGGCACCCTGGTGTGGGGAAAGACCTTAAAGACCCCCCCCTAAAGTGGAGCAGCACCCTGCAGACCCCACGCCCCTCTCCAGTGTGGGGCAGGACTCTGCAGCCCCTCAGATCCCAAGGGGGTCACGACACAAGGGGGGGGCACCCCTCTGCCTACAGCTGGAGGGGGTCCCCGAGCCCCACAGAGCCCTCAGCTCCACGGGACCCCCTGCTTACAGCTCCCGGGAGGGGGCTGCCCCTGCTGGGGGGGCGGGGGGACATCTCCCAAGGCCTTGGGCTGTCCTTGTCCCCCGGCATCGCCCCCGGCGCCAGTCCCGACCCCTACGGTGGGCACCAGTGTGGCGCCCGGCAGGCCTTGGGGACACTGCTCTGGGGACACTTCTGGGTGGCAGTGGAAAGCTCGTTAAGCTGATTGCCCGGGAGCCGAAGTGTCCCCCGTGGGGACAAGCCTGGCACACCCGTGTCCCCCGGGCACTGCTGCTGGCCGTGTCCTGGCACATGCCACCGTGTCCCTTGTCCCCCAACCCCCGGTTCCGCCCAGTGCCGGTGAGTTTCTCCCATGCCCGCGGCCTCATGTCACAGCACGCTGACCCCCCCGCAGCCCCCGGGCTCCCCTCCCGTGTGCCCACCTCAGCCCCCCCCCCCCCCAGAGGGACAGGTACCCCGGAGCGGCGGGGACACTGCTGTCCCCTGGCAGTGCCACCATCCTGAGCCCCCCATTGCCCACCGGCCCCCCCAACCTTCCTCCCCGAAGTGCCCGGGGGGGATGAAGGAGCTGCCGCCCGGGGGGGGGGTAATGGCTCCACTCCGCTCCCCCCGCCCCCCCGCGGCATTAATTATTAACCGCAATCAGAGCATTTCCTAGCAGCGGGGCGGGCGGGCGGCTCTGCCAGGAAAGCGGGGCGGGGGCACGGGAGGGGGGGGCACGGCTCTGCCCAACGCGGGGGAGGCCGACCCCACCCGGGAAGCTGAGACCCCCGAGTCACCCGTGGGTTCACCCCAGGGCCCCCCTCTGCCTTCACCTCCTGCTCCCCCGCTGAGGTCCCATGGGAGCTGGGGGGGGCTGTGGGTGCTGGTGGTGGTACAAGACCCCCCCCCCCCCCCATCAACTCTGGGGGTCGAGAGGGGTGTGGGACACCCCGTGAGCTCTCCACACGCGTGTCACTGTCCACACGTGTGGCACAGGCCAGCTGCCGGCCATCCCGGCGGGACGGGGAGTGGAGGGTGGGCTGCGGGGGTCCCAGCCCTGTGCGGGGGTCCCAGCCCTCCCCGCACTGCCGGAGCCGGGGCTGGGTGGGAGGGGTCCGGATTTCACCCCCTTTCCTCCCGGCCCCGCTCCGGGGAAGTTTGTGGATGCGCAGTGACAGGGACAGCACCATCCTGAGGTCCCCCCCCAGCACTGCCCCCTCCCACCACCCTGGGCCCTGGGGGCACCCTGGGTCCATCCGCTCTCCTGGGACCGTGGTGGGTGGGGGCTGTTCCCTCCTCGGTGCTGGCTCTCCCCTAAAGTGGGTCCTGTCCCCCCTCTCCCGGGGGGTGGCTGCAGTTTCCAAGTCTCTCGGAGTGTCCCCAAACTTGGTGGCTTTGCGGGGGGAGGAGGGGGCCCGGGGTGCTCCCAGAGTTTCAGGCACCGCCGCGGTCCCCCCCGGGGGGGGCTGTCACCGCGTCCGGGGACCCCGAGCACGTCGGTGCTGGAAGTACCGGGGGTGTCCCGGGACCCCCTGCAAAGGTGAGACACCCCACCCCCTCCCCATCGCCCCCAGACCCCCAAATCCCCTGTTCCTGGCCGGGCAGAGGTCATGGAGCACCCCAGGGGGGGCAGCGCCCGGCTGGCCCGTGTCCCCTCTACACCGGGGGGCATCTCCTGTCCCCCCCTGGACAAAGCCACCGCACAGCCCAACCCCGGCGGGTGCAGGACACGGCACGGTCACCAGCACCGCTGTCCCTCCCAGCACGGAGCAACAGGGGCACTGCCAGGGTGCCGGGGGGTGGGGGGGCTCCGGGCACCTCGCTGAACCTTGAGGGGGTCCCCGCACTCCCGGGGGACAGAGGGGTGGGGGTTACCAGGAGTCCCAGGGGCGCCTGGAGTACCGGGTGGGCATGAGGGGTGCCCGGGGATCCCAAGGTGGGGGGTGGGCCAGCAGGGGGGGGGTGTGCGGGGTCCTGGGGTGCCCATGGAGCCCGGGATGTCCATGGATCTCGGGATGTCCGAGGAGCCCGGGATATCCATGGAGCCCGCGGTACCCGGGATGCTCCTGGGGTCTGGGATGCCCACAGCATCCGGGATGTCCCCAGAACCCGGGATGTCCCCGGAGCCCGGCATTCCCCCCCGCCCCGGGCTGCCCCAGACCCCGGCATTCCCCCCCCCCCCGGGCTGCCCCAGACCCCGGCATTCCCCCCCCTCCCGGGGTGTCCCGCAGCCCCTCACCTCTGAGCGGCCGTGCTGGCGTCCAGGATCCCGGAGCCCTGCAGCCACCGGACCGAGGGCAGCCCGGCGGGCAGCGGCTCCTCCTTCATGGGCAGCCCCCCCCGGGGCAGCACCTCCTGCACGGAGAACATGGCAGGCAGGGGCTCAGCGGTCGCCCCCCAACTTCCCGGAGCCGGACCCGGTACCGGAGCTCAGAACCGGACAGGTGCCAGGGGCCGCCGTCCGGGCCGCCGGGGAAGCGGCATCTGCGGCGGGTGGAGGGGCGGGAGCGGGGGGGAGGCTCGGGGGGGAGGAATGGGGAGGGGGTCGGGAGGCGGAGGCAGGAGGAGGCAGGGCCGGAGAAGTTGGAGACGAAGGAGAGCAAGAGCCAAGTGAGGGGACCGGGAGGGAAAGGGGCGGGGGGCGAGGGGGGAGAGCAGAGGAGGAGCGGAGGGAGGGAGGGAGAGGAGGGAGGGAGGGATGGAGGAAGGTTGAGTGGACTGGAGGGAGGGATTGAGGGAGGGATAGGGAAAACCGAGGAGGAGTGGAGGGAGGAAGATTTAGAGGGGCGGAGGGAGGGATGGAGGGAGAGGAGGAGTGGAGGGAGGGATGGAGGAAGGCAGAGGAGGAGTAGAGGGAGGGATGAAGGCTTAGAGGAGGGATGGAGGGAGGGATGGAGGGAGGCTGAGAGGAGGGATGGATGGAGGGAGGGATGAGGCGAGCCGAGGAGGAGCGGAGGGAGGGATGGATGGATGGATGGATGGATGGATGGGAGAGGGATGGAGGAGGCCGGAGAGGGGCGCGGGCGGGGGCAGGCGGGGGGCGGGAGCTGTTTCCCGGGAAGGGGGGGGGAGGGTCTCGTTACCGGGCGGGCAGCGGCGGGCGCGGCGCGGGGGGGCGGCGGCGGCGGCGGCGGCGGCGGCGGCAGCGGCAGCAGCAGGAGGAGAGGACGGGCGGGGGTGGGGGCGATGCCGGGGGGCGTCAGGGGCCCTTGGGGGCCGCTCCCCCCCCGCCGCCGCCCCCCCCGTCCCCGCCGCCCCCCCGCCGCCACCAGCACCATCAGCACCAGCACCCGCCGCCGCCCCGCCGCCGCCCCGCCGGCCCGGGCCATGCCGCCACCGCCGCCACCTCCCCGGGGAGGCAGGGCCGGAGCCGCCGGGGGAGGCGGGGGCCGCGGCCGGGCAGGCTGACATCATTCCGGGGAGGAGCGGTCCCTCCCCGAGCCGGCGGAGGGGCTCGGCGGCCACAGCCGCACCGGGGGAGGGGGCGGAGGGGACCCGCGACCTCCGGCCCCCAGGGACCCCGGGGGCAGACCCCAACCCCCCCCCCCGGAGCGACCCCCGGCGTCGCCCCCAACTCATCCCGGAGGGACCCCGGGGGGAACCGTGGAGGAGACCCCAACCTTGTCCTGGGGACGCCCCGGGGTGACCCCGCTGCACCCCTTGGGGTGTTCCCTGGGGGGCCGTTCCCTGGGGGGCCGCGTTCCCCCGCTAATGGCCCCTAATGGAGCCTGGGGGGGGAGCCCCGCGCCGGGTTAAGTGCAGGGTGGGGCTGAGGCCCATTTACTGCCTCCCCGGGGACCCCCGCCCCGGGGCCCCCCTCCCCCTGCAGGCAGCACCCATGCTGCTGGGGACCCCCCTGCAGCTGGGATAGGGCCCCTGGGACCCCTCCTGGGGGGGGGTGGGATGAGCAGGAGAGGAGGGGATGCCAGGCAGGGCCGATGTCACCAAACCAATGCCACCCCATCCCAGACCCACCCCAAGCAGGACCCACCCCCCAGGACCACCCCAAGCCCCCCGACACGTCCGCTGTGCCACCACCACAGCACTGTCACAGGCCACTGTCACAGCACAAGGCCACTGTCCTGGGCCACCATCACATCACAGGCCATTGCCATGGGCCACCATCCTGGCACTGTCACCATCCCAGCCACTTCAGCTCTGGCTTTATTGCAAAAAGAGTCCTTGGGGATGCTGGCATCTGGGGACACCAGTGCCACCGGGGGTCCCCAGCCCTGCTCCCTGCCAAGATGCCCCCCCAGAGGTGACCCCGGCACCAGGGGCTCAGTAATGGTGCTAGGAGGGGTGGTGGCTGCCGTGACAGTCCCCGTTGTCCCCAGCGTGGAGCTCGGGGCTGGCAGGAGGGTCTGGGCAGGAGGGCAGGGGGCAGAGGGGCTGCATGTCCCGGGGGTGGGGGTCCCCAGGGGGCTGCAGCAGGGCCCTGGCTCCTCCTGCCACCTCCTGGGGAGGAGCAGGGTCAGGGGGATGGAGGTCCCTGCAGCTGGAGCCCACGCTGTCCCCGCCGGGCAGCTCTGTCCCCTCCGAGCTGGCGGTGGCTTCTCCATCCTTCTGCCCCTCGTGTCCCCCCCCGGGCACCCGAGCCCCGACGGGGTCTGGCCCAGCAGCAAGCGGTGTCACCGGGCGGTGGCAGACAGGACACGCGTCCCGCAGGTAGAGCCACTTGCGCAGGCAGGAGGTGTGGAAGATGTGACCGCAGGGGGTGACCAGGGCCACCTCCATGTCCTGCGGGAGGGAGGAGATGTCACCCGGCGGGCGGGGAGGGCGCGGGGGTCCCCCCGAGGAGGCGAGGAGGGGTCTGACCTGGAAGCAGATGGCACAGATGTCATCGTGGTCCCGCAGCTGCCCAGCGGTGGCCCTGGGCAAGGCACTGATGCTGCGGGCGGCGTGTCTGCGCAGCAGGAAACTCCTCCAGCCCGCCTGGGCCCGCAGCCAGACGTTGAAGTAGGAGTGGATGAGGATGACCGAGGCCCCCAGCCAGCTCCACTCCCCCCTGAGGGACTCCCAGGAGCCGTAGCCCCCCACACAGAGGGCCACCAGGAACTCCAGCACCCGGCTGGCAGCCTTCACCCAGTAAATGATCTCCTCCATCCGCTCCAGAGGCTCCTCCTGCAGCAGCTCCACCACGAAGAGGGCGTAGATGAAGAGGGTGCCCGTCACCTGGCAGGACAGCACGGTGGTGACCGGGGGCAGATGGCACCCCCACACCCACTGAACAGAACGGGTTTGGGTGGGAAAAGCCCCTTATGGAGTCCCACCCTCAGCACCCCATCTCCAGGGCCCGGAACCCCCCGGGGGTGATGGGGACTCCATCGGGATGTCCCCTTCCAGGGAAGGGTTGTGACCCAAGCTCAGGACCTGGCACTTGTCCTTGTTGAAGCTCGGGTGGCCATGTCCCAGGGGCCCAGCCCATCCAGGTCCTTCCTGCCCTCCGGGACCCTTCCACCCAGCTCCGTGTCACCCGCACTCGATCCCCTCGTCCAGAAGATGGATGAAGACATGAGAGAGACCTGGCCCAGAGCCTCAGCCCCGGGTGACACTGCTGGTGACAGGCCACCAACCAGACTTAACTCCAACCACCCCCTCCTGGCCCTGTCCATCAGGCAGCTCCTCACCCAGCGACAGCCACCAGCCCCAGCCAGAAATCAGTTTGTTTTCCAGAAAACGCTCTGGCAGCCAAGGATTTCCTGGAGCCTGGATGGACGACCCCCACGGCCACCCCTTCGCCCCTGGAGCCAGGGCAGGGTGGGGGGATGGGAAGCCCACCCCAGGTGCCCCCATACCTGCAGGGAGGTGAGCATGCAGCTGGAGACCAGGATGAGCAGCCAGAAATCCAGGTGGAAGAAGTGGGAGATCTTGTAGGCCATGAAGCAAGGGAAGAGCAGCAGGAAGAGGCACATGCTGACCCCACGGAAATGCTTCCAGGGGCTCCTGAGGGAGGGACAGCTCAGCAGCACCCTGTGTATCCCCTGCACCCCACCCTCTCCAACAGCCCCACTGCCACCCCAAAACCGGCAGCTGGGACCCCAGGCCAAGGGAGCCCTGAGGGGCCCTGAGGAGCCACACTGGCTCTGCCCTGCCGGGAGAGGGAGAGGGAGAGAGAGAGGGAGAGGGAGAGGGAGAGGGAGGGTCCCCGGGGTGGGAGAAGGGGGGACAGGACAGCTGGCCACCAGCCACTGGCCACCAGCCACCAGCACTGGCCACCAGCAGTGGGGGTGGGAGCTCTGCTCACGGGGCTTGGAGCTGCCCTGGTGCTGAAGGAGAGCTCTGTGTCCCCAAGTGTCCCCCCCCAGCAGAGGGGACAGGACCCCCAGTACCTGTTGTGGGAAGCCCCCAGCGCCAGCAGGATGGGATCCGTGATCTCAATCATGGACTGCAGGGTGGAGGTGACCACGATGAAGAGGATGATGCTGAGGAGGAAGGTCCTCTGGAGGACATGCAGGTCCAGCAGCCCTGTCTGCAGCGCCAGCAGCAGCAGTGTCACCCCCTCTGTCACCCCTCTGCCAGGGCAGAGGGTGGGGGGGACAAATGTCAGGTTGGTGGCCTCACTGTGTGGCACCCCTTGGGGACATCCCCGTCATCCCCACCTTATGCTGGGACATGGGGCTGAGAGGAGGGGTGCCCACCCATGCCAGCTGGCCACCCGTGTCCCCTTCAGCCACTCGTGTCCCCCTCAGCCACCCGTGTCCCCTTCAGCCACCTGTGTCCCCTTCAGCCACCCGTGTCCCCCTCAGCCACCCGTGTCCCCCTCAGCCACCTGTGTCCCCTTCAGCCACCCGTGTCCTCCTCAGCCACCCATGTCTCCCCCAGTCACCTGTGTTCCCCCCCTGTGTCCCCCAGTGTCACCCCGTATCACTGTGTCCCCCATGTCCCCCTGTGCCCCCCGTGTCCCCGTGTCCCCACCGGTGCATGCCGTTGCCGTGGTGGAAGGCGTCCATGCCCTGCAGGCAGAACTTGCAGAGGGTGAGGACCCCCAGGGCCAGGTAGGAGGTGGTGAAGGTGAGGCCCAGCAGGGAGTAGGGGGTACTGCAGCACTCAGCAGCACTGCGGGAGCAGGGAGACAGGGGCTGGGAATGGGAATGGGCTGGGAATGGGCTGGGAATGGGATGGGAAGGGGCTGGGAATGAGGTAGTGGGAGGCTGGAGGGTGCCCACCTGCTGAGGAGGAGGAAGAGGAGGCCCTGGGGGGCTGTGGGGCCGTCGGTGGGGGCCAGGAGGGAGATGAGGCGCAGGGAGAAGAGGATGAGCCAGAAGACGAGGAAGAGGAGGGGGATGGACAACTGTCCCCAGAGGGACACCCCCAGGGCCACCAGCCGGGACAGCTCCAGGGACTGCAGGGGGGGGACACGCTCAGGGGGCTGCCCCCCACGGTGTGTCCCAGGCCTGGGGGGGTTTGGGGACATCCCTGCCGCTGGCCCTGCATCCAGCTGGGCTCAGCCTGGGACCCCTCACCCCCCAGCCCATAACCCTGCAGCCTCCCCGCCCCACAGCCCCCTCCCCATCAGCCCCCCCCCCCACAGCCCCCTCCCCGTCAGTGCCCCCCTGACCTGTGCCAGCTCCCTGGTGGCAGTGGCAGCCATGCGGAGGGGCAGCAGGAGGTGTGACCCCAGGACAAGGACCCCCTGCAGCCCGGCCAGCCCGGCAGCCATGGTGTGGAGAGGGGGCAAGGCGTGGGGAGGGACCCCCCCCAGCCGGGCCAGCACCGGAACCAGGGGGGTCCCCAAGAGCCAGGGCCGGCGGCTCCGCAGCAGCAGCACAGAGAGAGCCCAGAGACAGAGCTGGCCTGGGGGGGACAAGGACATCTGGGCGAGGGGAACACCCCCCCGTGTGTCCCTGGGCCCCCCAGAACACGAGGGGACACCCCAAGGGGTGGGCAGGGCAGGCTGGGGACACGTGGGGACACTCCGAGGGGCGGAGAGGGGGACAGGAAGGGACACCCCATGGTGACACCCCATGGGCTGGGGACACCCCAGAGATAGAGAGGTTGGGGACAGGAGGGGACACCCCAGGGACAGCCACCCCCCCGGCTGGGCTCCCATGGCAATGAGCCAGCTGCCACCATCACCCAACACAGCCCCGGGTGACAGCTCAGCACGGGAGGGGACACCTCGGGGGGGCTGTCACCCCCCATCTCACCTGCCAGCAGGGTGGTGGCACGTCCCAGCGCCGCGGTGTCACCGTACACAGTGCCCTGGCAGCCGGAGCCCAGCTCCTGGAGGATGTAATCCCTGCAGGGAGAGAGCTGAGACCCCGGCCACCCCCCCGCACCCCGGGGTGTCCCCTGTCCCCACCCTGTCCCCACCTGGCTGCCGTGTGTCCCGCGGCGAGCAGCAGCGCGGTCAGGAGGTGGAGGTAGAGCTGCACCAGCGCCGGTACCGGCAGCACCAGAACCACCAGGGACAGGAGGTGACCTGGGGACAGGGAGGGGACAGGGCGGGGGTGACACCCACCCCCCGCTGGTGACACGGCTGTCACTGCCCACGGCACCAGAGAGGACAAAAGGTGGCGGAGGGCAGACGGGGCTGGGGACACAGCTCCCTGACCCCCGGGGTGTCCCCTCCTGTCCCCAGCACGGTCACCCTCGGGGTGTCCCCCTGTGTCCCCAGCCTGTCCATGCCTTGGAATGTCCCCACTGTGTCCCCGACCTGGCCACCCCTTGAGCTGCCCCCCCATGTCCCCAAGCTGTCCTTTCCTGGCGTGGTCCCACCATGTCCCCAGCCTGGTGACCTCTCTGGATGTCCCCACTGTGACCCAAACCTGTTCAGCCCCTGGGGTGTCCCCACTCTGATCATCCCTTGGGATTTACCCCTATGTCCCCAGCATGTCCCCTCGTGTCCTTATCCTGCTCACCCCAGGCTGTCCCCAGCCTGTCCCTCCCTTGGGCTGGACATCCCATGTCCCCAGACGGGGCCATTCCTCGGGCTGTCCCTTTGTGTCCTCACCCTGTCCATCCCCTGGGTGTCCCCACCCTGTGTCTCGGGGTGTTCTCAGTTTGTCCCCTGCCAGCTGTGTGTCCCCAGACATGGCCATCCCTGGAGTGTCCCCTCACGTCCCAGCCTGCCCACCCCCCCGACCTGTCCCCAGCCTGCCCACCCTCTGGGGCGTCCTCTCGTGTCCCCATCCCGTCCCCCCCCAGGTGTCCCCTCGTGTCCCCAGCTGTCCCCGCAGCCCTCACCGAGGCCGTACAGGCCGCGCAGTGCGGGCTCGGTCAGGAGCGGGGCTGTGTCGGGGGTGCGGTGCGGCAGGAGGTGGCCGATGGCCGCGGTGTCCCAGCGGTACAGCAGGTCCAGCAGTGCCAGCCCGGGCACCCTCAGTGCCACGTTGGCCACCGCCTCCAGCCGGGCCATGGCCCCCGGGGCAGGGGGGGGTCCCGGGTCCCCGCTCCCCGCAGCCCCGCACGGGGGGACCCCCACAACGACTCCCCCGGGCCGCCAGGGGGCGCAGTGCCCGCAGGGGTCCCCTCTGCCCGGCCTGCTCCTGCTCCCGCTCCCGCCGCCGCTCCGCTCCCGCCGCCACTTTCGCTTTCTCCCGTCCCGCCCCTCCGCCCGCCGGGCACCGGGGGATTTGCTCTACGGCCGAAGCCGCGATCGCCATCTTAGAAGAGGGCACGGAGCGCCTTCCGCTCCCCCTTCCGCCATCTCGGATCGGGGCGGTGCGCCCGCGGCGGGGAGGACGCCGCCATCTTGGGGAGCGAGGCGGCGCTCGGCGATGACGTCACTGCCAGCGCCCCGCGGCAGCCATGTTGGGTGCCGGGCAGGCAGGGGCCGCCATTTTGAGAGGGGAATGATGGAGCGGGATGGGGGGGAAGCCCCTGGGGTCATGGAGCCCATCCCGTGTCCCTCAGCACCACATCTCCAGGCTCTTAAACCCCTCCTGGCATGATGGGGACTCCAGCCCTGCCCTGGGCAGCCTGTTGGACGGGACCCGCTGGGATCACCCGTTCAGCTCCCTGGAGCCGTGCCATGGGCTCCATCCTCCTGCTGGTCCCTCCAGATGTCCCCTGTGATTCACCTCTTGTGCAACTCAGGCTGCACCCAGCTTCCTTCCTCCCCCTGCCCCTTCCCCTTCCCCCGGCCACTTCCCCAGCACCCTCCATGCTCCCGGGGACCTCAGCCCTGACTCACCCCAACCACATCCCCTGGGCTGAGCATCCCGGGCTGGGCACCTCAACTGGGATGGACACCCGGGGGGTCTGGGGATGGAGAGGAGCCCTCGGAACAACTCCCTGCCCTGGCAGAGCTGCCTGAACCTGGGGAGATGGCACAGGGCACAGGGGATAGGACAGGGATGCTCCTCAGGCTCTGGATGATGCCCCAGGTCCCCCCGTAGGACCCTTCCATGCTCAGCAGACACTTCACTGAGGAATAGAGCAATTAACTGGAAAATGGCTGTAAATGTCAAAATGTAAATGGCTGTAAAATTGCCTGCCCCCCGAGGTCCCGTGTCCCCTCCTCCCAGGCAGGAGGAGCTGGGGGTGCCCGGCAGACCCCCGAGGGGCAGGCAGGGACCCCTCCTCTTTGGGGTTCAGCACCGGGGAGGGGGCTGCAGCCCCTCTGATACCAGCACCGGGTGCATTAGTCAGGGTCCAGGGAGCTCTGGGGGGGTTTGTCCCCATCCTGTGACAGCTGGGGACACGTGTGACGCTGTGCCTGGTGCCAGGAACCCACAACCCACCCACAACCCACACACAACCTGGGTGCCTGGCAGCCCAGTTCCCTTTCCGACCCGGTTCCCTTTCCGACCCGGTTCCCTTTCTGACCCGGGATGGCAGCAGTGGGCCCGGACGTGTACGAGACCCTGCAGATCTGCTACCCCCCCCCCCAGACCCCCCCCAGGTAAGGTGGGGACCCCCTGGGGGATGAGGTCCCTTTACCCCCTGTGCCCTCTGGGGGTCCCGGGGGTGCTGATGCCGGCTCAGGGTGTCCCCCCCTCCTCTCCTCTCCACAGCCGGGGTCTCGGGGTGTCCCCGGGGCTGGGTGCTGGCGATGGGCACGGGGGTGCTGCTGCTGATGGGAGCTCCCCTGGTCACCCTCCTCATCCTCCGTAAGTGTCCCCGAGGGTCCCGGGGAGGGGTTCCAATCCCCCCCTCCTCCCCAGGGTGCTGATCCCCCCCACACCCCCCCCAGACCTGCAGGGTCAGGCAGAGCTGCAGGCAGTGCGGGCACAGCTGGAGGCTGCGGGGACCCCTCTGCTGCTGGACCCCCACGGTGAGGGGACCCCGGGGCTGTCCCTGAGACCCCATCCCCACCTCCTGTGCCTGCCCCACGTCCCCAGACCCTGCCTGCCATCCCTGTCCCCAGCCTCTGTCTCCGGCCCCTGTCCCCTGTCCCCAGACTCTGTTTGCCACCTTGTCCCTGTCCCCATTCCTGTTCCCATCCCTGTCCCATGTCCCCATTCCTGTTCCCATCCCTGTCCCATGTCCCCAGGCCCTGTCCCCTGCCCTGCCCCCAAGACCCTGTCACCAGATCCTATCCCCTGTCCCCAGTCCCTGTCCCCAGCCCCTGTCCCCTGCCCTGTGCCCAAGCCCCTGTCCCCAGCCCCTATCCCCTGTCCCCTGTCCCCATCCCAGGGTGGTGGTCACCCCACTGCCACCCCCCTGCCTGACCCCGGTCAGGTCCCTGGAACTCTGGTGACATTCTGACAGCGGCTCAGATTCGGAAGGACCAGCTGGGTAAGGTCACTGCGGGGGGTCAGGGGGTGACAGCCACCCCAGTGTGTCCCCACGCCGTGTCCCCACACTGTCCCCCCATGCCGTGTCCCCAGGCCGGTGGCTCCAGGGGCTGGGGCTGGGCTGGCGCTATCACCATGGGACCCTCTACTTCTTCTCGGGGGACCGCAAGGGCTGGGGGGACGCAGAGAGAGCCTGCAGGGCCTGGCACTGCCACCTGGCCTCTGTCACCAGCCCTGAGGAGCAGGTGGGTGACACCGACACCTCCTGCCTGCTGCTGGACACCCCCTGCCTGTGACACCCCTGCCTGTGACACCCCTGCCTGTCCCCTGCCTGTCACATCCCTGCCTGTGACACCCCCGTGTCCCCCTGTGTCCCCCCCGTACCCCCGTGTCCCTCTGTGTCCCCAGGACTTCCTGGCCCGGGAAGTGGGTCCTGGTTCCTACTGGATCGGGCTGACGTCCCAGGGCCCTGGGGGCTCCTGGCGCTGGGTGGATGGAACCCCCTACAGCCCGGCCCAGAGGTGAGGGGGGGCTGGGGGGTTCTGCTGTGGAACAGCACCCACAGACACCCCCGTCCCCCCCAAAACCCACCGCCCCCTCCCCACAGTTTCTGGGCGCCGGGGCAGCCGGACAGCCGGGACCACGGTCCCTGGGGACAGGAGCAGTGTGCCCAGATCCACCCGGTGGGCAACGGGCTCTGGAACGACCACAACTGCAACTTCTCCTTCCCCTGGGTCTGCAAGAGGGCCCTGGGCCCCCCCTGAGGCCCCCCCGAGCGCCGTGACTCGGGGATGTCACTGGGATGTCACTGGGATGTCACCAGGATGCCACCGGGGCCCTCGCCCCACCGCCGGTGTCACTGCACTGCCCCCACCCCAATAAAGGGCTCCCCCTGCACCCCACTGCCTCTCGCCCCCTGCTTGGATCCGTGCCCCCCTGCTCTGCCCACCCCGGGGACCTTTGGTGGCACCCAACAAAGCGCTCTGGGGGTGGCAGAGGGACAGATCTGTCCCCTTGCCCTGATGTCGTGCTGGGAGGGGGCACTGGGACCCCCCCACCGGGCACCCCGGGAGGGGACACCCACCCTGTCTGAGTGTCACCTGCACTCCAGTGACACCGGGGCCGGGCACACCCCCAGCCGTGTCCCCACCGGGGTCCCCAGGTGACAGACCCACCCCCCAAACCCCACAGCTCCCCCACCGGGCACCCCAAAACCCCCCAGATGGGGAACCCCCAACCCGAGGTCCCGATGTGGGAGGGGGTGTGAGCCCCCCAGCACCTTCCGCCACCCTTGGGGCTGGCAGGGGGCTCAGCACAAGCCCCCCCCCCCCCCCCTTTTTCTAACATCTCCACCCCTGGTCCCTACACGGCGAGGGAGGTGGCACCATCCCAGCCCTGGGGGGGGTTTGGGGAGGCGGCTCCCGACCCCCCCCCTTGAGGAGATGGAGGGGGGGATAAGGGATTCCACAGCTTCTCCTGCCTCTTTATTCCATCCCAAACACCTCCCGCTCCTCAGGGCGGGGTTTTCCGTCCCAGTTCCCGATCCAGAGCCTGGAGGAATCCCTGGTTGAGGAACAGCATCTGTCCCTGGGGCAGGACCTGATCCAGGAGCCCATCGGCCGCGTCTGGGCGCAGCAAAACCTCAGCCCCGGAGCCCAGGACCCTCAGGGCCACCAGGAGGCGGGGGGCGAGGCGGCGGAGGGTGATTTCAGCCAGGGAGAGGTTTTCCTCGGGGTCACAAATCAAAGCGAAAGCCAGAGCTAGGAAGGACAACCAGGTCACCCGCGTGCGCTGGGGGAAAAGGTCCCCGGGGGGCAACTGGAAAACTCCCCCCGGGGCTTCCTGGAGAGATAAAGCCCCCTCGGGAAGGGGGTGAGGAGGGGGCGAGCGTCCCGATGATGCCTGAAGGAGCTGGCACTGGGAAGCCACTTCCCTGCAGGAGAAAAAAGGGGGGGACCCTCAGGGTTAAGACCCCCGCCCGCTCAATATTTCGGGGGGAGGGGGTCCTGCCGAGCCCTGCCCCCCCCCCCAGTCCTCGGAGGAAGAGGGTCCGGGCTCTGGGGGTCCTGGGTCTGAGGGAGGAGGGGGCCCGGTCCCAGGTGCCCCATTGACCCCAGACCCTCAGGAAAGGGGTCCCATGGGGGGGGGGAAGAGGGGGGGGGCGTGTCCCGGCCCCGGGGGTCCCGTGTGGGGGGGGTTCTGGTCCTGGGGGTACCGTCTGGGAGCGTCCCAACCCCGGGGGTCCCATGGGGAGATGGTCCCGGCCCCGGGGGTCCCCTGGGGGGCTCGTCCCGACCTCGGGGGTCCCACGAGGGGATAATCCCGGCCCCGGGCGTCCCGTGGGGGTTTGTCCGGTCCCGTGAGGGGGGGTTCTGCCGAGCTGCCCCCCAGGTGTGTGTGTGGGTCCCGGTACCTGCCCACGGCCAGGAGCTGCTCCTTGCGGCGGAGGCGCTGCCGCTCGGGGGTCTCCGGGGGACTCCCGGGGGGGGTCCGGAAGGTGCGGGCGTAGAGCAGGCGGCAGGGGGGGTGGGTACCGGGGGGTCCCGGGGGGGGGTGGGTACCGGGGGGTCCCGGGGGGGGGGTGGGTACCGGGGGGTCCCGGGGGGGGGTGGGTACCGGGGGGTCCCGGGGGGGGGTGGGTACCGGGGGGTCCCGGGGGGGGGTGGGTACCGGGGGGTCCCGTCCCGCCCAGCGCCAGCAGCAGGAACGCCCTCACCATGGCAACCGCGCTACCCCCGGCCCCACCGCTCCGATTGGTCAGCGGGGCGCGGGGGCTGCGCTGCGATTGGCCAATAGGGAAGGGCGGGGCCCTGTGGCGATTGGTGGGTGAGGGAAAAGGGGCGGAGCGAGGGGCGCCCGCCCCCTGCGCGTGAGGCGGTGCCGGGTCGCGATTGGGCACCGCGAGGTAGGCGACGCGCTGATTGGTGGAGAGGAAACGGGGGCGGGGCTAAAGGCGGAAGTACTGCCTGGGGAAGGGGCGGACAGGGCTGGGGGGGTCTCATGGGGACCGCGACCCCCCCACTCCCGGGGTCCCCCCCAGCTGGAGACTCTGCACCCCCCCCTGCAGAGGGACAGCAGGGAGGGGGCTGTGTCCCCTCTGTGTCCCCTCTGTGTCCCCAGTGACACCACGGCCCCCAACCCTCTCTGCCCCCCCGAGCAGGGACACGTGTTTGTTCTGCTGCAGCATTCATCATCAAAACTCCAACAATTAACAGACAGCAGCACCGCGGGGGGGGCACACGCACACACACACCCCTCACCCACAGCTGCCTGGGAAGGAGATAAACTGCTTAAATAAAACGGGGGGGTGGTAAAAAATAACCCAAGGACCCCCCCACCCACTGCGGGCAGAGGGGGGGCTGTCCCAGAGGGCACCCCCAGGGTGCCCCCCCCCCCCAGCAGAGAAGGGGCAGGGCTGGGGGGTTAAGTGCTTTTCCGCTAATTAAGCCCCAGAGAGGCTCTGCCCCCCCGGGGTTTCAGGACACACACACCGTGTGCTGGCAGAGCCCCCACCCCAGGCTGCAAGGGGGGTGGCACCGGTTCCCCCCCCACACCCCCCCAGGAAACCTGAGCTGGGCAGTGAGCCCCCCCACACCTTTAGGATAAAACCTAAACCCATTTTTACACTTTTTTAGGGTTCCTGCTGCCCCCCCCCCCCGCGAGGCCAGCACTGTTGCCCAGTGGAAGGGGGGAGGCTGTCAGGCAGGGTGTCCCTAAGGAGCCGGGGGGGGTTCTCGGGGGGGTCCCCGGGGGGGTCAGAAGTCCTGGAGGCGGCTGTGGAGCCCCCGCTTGCTGCGCTCCCCGGCCCAAGTCCGGCTCTTCAGACGGAACTGCCTCAGATCCTCCTTGAAGTCCTCGTGGTGCATGGGGCGGTAGTCCTGGGGCTCGCAGTGGGTCTGGGGGGGTCCCCGGTCCCATCAGAACCCCCACGAACCTACAGAGCTCCCCCCCCTCTCCTTGGGGGGCCCATCCTGATGGAGGATGCTGAGAGCATCCCCGGGGGCTGGGCGGGGGGAGGCGGATCCCCCCTCTGCCAGGGACCCCCCCACCCCACAGAGGAGCAAATGAGGGGGGGGCTCACCTGGTACTGGGGGAAGAACTCCCGGTACCCCCCCTTGAGAACGTAGAGCTCGGGGTAGTGGAGGTGGGGGTACTCATTGCAGGCACGGTCCTTCTCCCGGACAAAGCGGCACCTGGGGGACAGGGGCACGGGAGTGGCACCCGGCCCGGGGGGGGGAGAGACCCCCACATCCCCTGCACCCCCCCGGCCCCCCAGCACTCACATCCTTGGCCCCCGCTCCGAGGAGAACTCGCAGTGGAAGATGAGGATCACCCGCTTGCTGGTGTCGGGGGGCACGATGGGTTCCCGCAGCAGGAAATCCTCCACATCCCGCTCCAGGGGCAGATTCACAGCACCCTGGGGGGGGCAGGGGTCGGGGGGCACCTTCAGACCCCCCCTTCCCCTCCTTCGGGCTGGGCGGGGGGCTCAGGACCCTGCCCCCAGCACCACCCCGGGGACCGAGGCGCCGTCAGCCTCGCTCCTGCCGGAGGGCTCAGTGACCCGGGGGGGGGGTCAGGACCCTTGGGGCGGGTCAGGACCTTTGGGGGGGTTGGGTGCGTCCCCCCAGGAGCCCCCAGCCCCACTCACCTTGATGTGCCCCCCCTCATACTCGTAGGGGTAGCGGCAGTCCACGATGACACAGCTCCCGATGCTGCTGCTGAACTGCCCCATCAGCACTGACACCATCTGCGGGGACACGGGGGGACACGGGGGGACACGGGGGTCACCCAGCGCTGGGGGGGGCACCAGGCAGGTGAACCCCACCCCCACCCCCTGGAGGGGCTGCTGCTCCCTCACCATCTCGGGGGAGATGTACTTGAGGTCCTGGTGCTTCCCCTCCACTGTCTGCAGCAGGTACGCCTGGAGGAGAGGGCACGGGGGGGGTCAGGACCCCCCCTCCTCAGCGAGACCCCCCCGGGGGGGCAGGGGCTGTCACTCCCTGCTCCCCCCCCAAGCCTGGGGCTCTGCAGGGTGGGAGGTCACAGCCCCAAGTCCCCTGGCACTTCCTTGGGGATAAAGTTTGGGCTCCAGCACGGGCACAGGGCTGCACACAGAGTGATCCCCCCCCCACCCTGTCCCTGCTTTGGGGGTCAGGACCCCCCACACCCACACCCACACCCACCTTGGAGAAGTCCCCGATCAGCTCCCGCTGGTCACTGGCCAACAGCTTCTCCATCTCCTCCTGGCTGAAGGACTTGGAGCGCAGCAGCAGCCGCTCCTTCTGCTGGGACACCCACCCGTGACACCCCTGTGTGTGTGTGTGTGTGTGTGCCCCCCCTGCTGGGACACCCACCCGTGACACCCCTGTGTGTGTGTGTGTGTGTGCCCCCCCTGCTGGGACACCCACCCGTGACACCCCTGTGTGTGTGTGTGTGTGCCCCCCCTGCTGGGACACCCACCCGTGACACCCCTGTCCCCCTCTGTCCCCCCCCTCCCTGTTCCTGTGTCCCTCCCATCTGTGTCCCCTCCTTCCCTGGGTGTCCCCCCCCTCCATATCACTGCGTGTCCCCCAGTGTCCCCCCGTGTCCCCTCCCCAACCCCAGTCCACCCCGGGACAAACCCCGGAGCCTTCCCCCCTGACTCACGGGCTCGGTGGCCACCTCCTGGCCGGAGCTGCTGGCCACGCTCCGTCGCCGCTTGGTTTTGATGGGGGTGTCCCTGTCCCTGTCCCTGTCCCTGTCCCGGGGCCGCTCGATCCGTTTCAGGATGGGTCGGATGATGGTGCTGGGCAGGGAGGGCGAGCGGAAGAGCTGCCGGCGCTTGCCAGGCTGGGGGGGACACTGCAGGGGGGGGGCAGAGTCCCTGTCACCGCCTGGGGCTCCCGTGTCCCCCCCCCCCGCCAGGAGCTCGGCTCTGGTGGCCACGTTCCGCCCAGGATGAGCCCAAAGCCCCCCGGCTCCTCATCCCTTGGCCACATCCCCCTCTTGGGGGGGGGCTCCATCCATCCCGACCCCCACTTCTGGGGGGCCCCGGGGCTCCACCTCCCCCCCCCCGCAGTGCCCCCCCCCCCCGGTACCGGTTCTGCCTCCTGGGTGCCGAGCAGTGGGGCGGTCAGCAGGGTCTGCAGCCCGGGGGGCACGGGGGCTTCGCTCTGCGGGGACAGGGAGGGAAGGGGCTGAGTGTGTCCCCCCCCGGCTGGTCCCCACCCCCCCGGCAGGGATGGACCCCTGGGGATCAGTCACCCCTCCCCACCTCCATCTGCCCCTCATCCAGGATCTCCATGAAGCCATCATCATCTTCCTCCTGGCACACGGGGGTCAGGGAGCTCCGCCGCAGCACCGCGGCCTCGGGGACATTTTCCTTCTCGGGGGTGTCAAACTGGGGGGGCCCACAGCTCACCAGTGGGGTCAGTCCCCCCACAACCCCCCCTGCTCCCCATCCATGGCTCTCCAGGACAACCGGGGAGGTCTGAGCAGCAGGACCACCCCTCCCTCCAGAGCCCACCCCCCCCTCGAGTCCCCCCCGCACCCCCGACCCCTCTAACCCCCCCTCCCTACTCCTCTCAGCCCCCCCCCAGCCCCTCTCAGCCCCCCCCAGCCCCTCTCACCAGCAGCTCAGCCACGGTGCTGCCTCCCTGGGGGTCTTTCCCCGCAGCCCCCTGCCCGGGGGGCACCCGGCTGCACGGCCTCAGCGGCTTCTTGAAGACAAACCCCTCCTGTGGGGAGGGGGCTCAGGGGGTGAGCACACAGCCCTCCCCCCGTGAGCTTCCCCCCCCTCCAGCCTCGCTGCCCCCCCCCTCACCTTCTCCCGGGGCTGCCCCCCGCTCCCGTTGAATTCCCGGCAGTGGGAAATGTTCCTCAGGACCGGGCTGGCCCCACGGAGCCGCGGCTGTGGGGCAGGGGGGGGGGGGGGCGTCAGAGGGGCTGCACAGCCGCCGTCCCCCCCCCCTCCCCGAACCCTGCAGAGCCCCCGGGGCTCACCGGCAGCGAGTGGATCCTCCGGATCGGGAGTTTGTCCCTGCGGGGAGAGGGCGAGATGGGAGAGGGAGCCCGGGAGAGGTGGCACAGCCCCCCCTGTCCCCTCAGGGAGCGGGGAGATGTCCCCAGAGCTGTCACAGGTCCCCAGGGACCCCGAGCAGCAACTCCAGGCACAAAGCAACAGCCACGGCCCGATCCAGAGCCTGGGGACGGGGACAAGGACAGGGTGCTGTCACTTACTCTCTGAGCACCCTCCCGGACTCCAGGATGGCTTTCTGGAAGCTGTGGGGGGAGGACAGTGGGGTTGGGGGGGGGGGGGAGGGGTCCATCCCCCCCTTGTCCTCCCCAGCCCCTCCCGAGCCCCCCCAGCAGCCCCCATCTGGGACATTCAGCCCCACAGAGTTAACCCCCTCGGGACCCCCAAGTGGGGCTGGGGAGGGGACACACACACACACCAGGGTGGTCCGGGACCCCCCAGCCCCCCCTGCTTCCCTCCCCCTCCCCGCAGACCCGGACAAAGCAGCAGCCGCTCTCCACCTGTATGTAAATTGGGGACACCGGGGACGCGGGGACGCTGTGCGGGGGCCATATGGCCCTGCGAGGGGGACAGGCGTGTCCCCAGCCACACAGCTGCCACCATCTGCGCACCGGTACTCAGGCACCCGGCACAGCTGCCCCGGGGGGGGACACGGGGCGGGACACGGGGGGGCGTGGGGACACACTCACACTTCCTCCAGCGTCGCCAGGTCCTGCGTGGGGGACTCCAGCCCCACTCCTATGGGGACAAGGGACAGAGGTGGCACCGGGGATTTGGGGACTCAGCCACGCCAGGACCCGCCCCAGGAGGGGTCTTTTCCCCCCCCACATCCCGCCTGGGCCTCCCCCCGCTCAGCTGGGGAGGGGGACACGGCCGGTGGCTCAGGGGGTCCCTCACCGCGCCTGGCAGCCCCCAGCCCCGATGTCCCATGTCACCCCAACCAGGGACCCCGCAGGGGGGGTCTAGAGCCGAGCCCCCGGGGAGTGGGGCTGAGGGGGCTCTTCCCCTGACCCCCCGCAGCCCCCAGACCCAACCTCATCTCCCCCCCCGCCCCCCCCCCGGCCTCCCCAGCCGCTCGACCCCTGCCAGGCACAGCCCCCCCACCCCCTCCCCACCAGAAGACCCCCTCCTCATGTCCCCACTCCCGGGGGTCTCGGGGGGGTCTGCCCCTCACTCACCCGCGTCCGAGGACTCGGAAGAGACGGAGCCGCGGGAGGAGCCGGGGGGGGACAGCCCGGGCACCCCCCGCTTTGGGGTGTCCCAGTGGCTGCAGGGAGCACAGAGGGGGGGTCAGCCCGGGGGACCCTCAGCCCTTCCGGGGCGGGGGGTACCGGGGGGACCCAAAGCGCTTTAACAGCCCCCTCCCCATGGCAGGGTGACACCCCCGGGGGACAGCACCCCTTGGGCCACGAGTGGGTGTCCCATGTCCCCTTGGGCCACGCGGGGGGCAACCTCCCCCCCCAAGTCGCCCCCCGTCCCCACTCACCTGCCCAGCCCCGCCAGGTTGCCCATGTCCAGCGCCAAGGTGGTGACAGGGGACCCGGTGACGGGGGACAGCGCTGGGGGGGCCGTGCCCCCACCCTGCCCCGCCACGCGGCTGCAGGAGGGAACCAAGCGCTCCATTAATTAAAGTGTTAATGAAGCCCCTGCTCTCCGGGAACGGGACCCGCACTGCCCGGGGCTGGGGGGAACTAAAAGGGGGGGGGGGGGGGTGGTTGAGAAGGGGATTTAAGGGGGGGTCCCGTCTGGGCGCGCGCTGCGGCCGCCCCTATTTATATTCGAAAAATAACAGGGAGCGGCGGGCGGGAGGAAAGGGGAGGGGCGGGGGGCGGGGGGCGGGGGGCGGGACAGGGACAGGGACAGGGGCGGGGGGGCATGGCCCAAAGGGGGGACTGAAGATGGGGGGGGTACGGCTGGGGACACATATGGCTGGGAGGGGGCGGAGGGGGAGATCCGGGCAGGGGACGTCCCAGCCTGGGGAGGGGACACATGGATGGGGGGGGGACATTGCGAGGGACTGCAGCGGGTGTTGGGGGGGGGTTAGGGGGTGCTGAGGGGGCTTGGGGGGTGCTGGGGGTCTGCAGCCCGGCCGGGGGTTTCCTGGCGGGATGCGAGGGGGAGGGGGGAGCAGCCTGGGTGGTCGTCCCCGCGGTCATTCATTGTCCCCAGCCCCATTATTTTCTTTCAGAAGGGAAAAGAAAAGAGGAGGGGGCGGGGGTGAAGCCCCCCCCCTTTCTCCAGCCGGCGGAGGGGGTGTTCAGCCCCCAGCTCCCGTGATGCCCCCATCCTCATCTCTGGGGGGTCCCTCAGGCACAACCGGGGCTCGGGGGTCCCCACTGAGGGGTGGTTCAGACGGCCCTGGAGGGGTCCCCAGCACTCCTGGGGGGCTGCGGGATATCCCCCCTGCTCTGCCCCCCCCCCCCCCCCCCGAAGGGCTTTAATTGTTTCCAGGCACGCGAGGCTGGGGTCGGGGGTGTCAGCTCCGGTGACCACCCCGAGCCCACCCTGGGGGTCTCAGAGAGAGGGAAGGGGGGAGGGGGGGGCTGCACACAGGAGAGAGGGGGCGGGCAGGGAGCGGGGGGCTGGGGGGAAGTGTCCCCATCAGCTCTGGTGCCCCCCCAGCTCTGGTGCCCCCCCATGCAGGGTCACAAGTCCTTCCCACCACGGCACCATCCCGGGGTCCTCCTTGCTGGTGGGTGCCGTGACACCCCCTGCCTCTCCCCCCTCCTTGTTCCAGGACCCCCCCCCACTCCTGCTGCTCCCCCCCCCTTTGCTCACAGGGTCCCGCAACATGGCCATGCACCCCCAGACCCCCATTCCTCGGGACCCCCAGATCCCCCCCCCCATTGCTCAGGACCCCCCATTGCCCCCCCGCTCCCGGCATGCCCCGCGGGCCGTTGCCATGGCAGCAGGACGCGGTGGCCTCATGGCGGGCGGCGGCAGCGGGGCGGGGGGCGAGCTGGCGGGGGGCGAGCTGGCCGGGGGCGAGCTGGCGGGGGGCGAGCTGGCCACCCTGTACCGCTGGCTGGACACCCTCCCGCTCTCCCGGCCCCGCAGGAACATCGCCCGCGACTTCAGCGACGGGGGTGGGACGGGGGGGACAGGCCGGGGGGGGCTGGGGCGGGGGGGGGAGACCCCCGACCGGGGCTCTGAGCAGATCCGGGGGGCGCTGAGAGCGAATTGGGGTCTGGGGGGGGGGGGGCTCTGTCCTGGGGAACGGGGTCTGGGGGGCTCGGAGCAGTGGGGGGAGTCTGAGAAATGGGGGGCTGGGGAGCTGAGGGGGATCTGGGTCTCACTGACCTGGGGTGGGGGTCCCAGGGTGGGGGTCCTGTGCTGGTGGTGGTGCCGGGGTGGGGGTCCGGGGGTGCAGGTCCTGGTGTGAGGGTCCTGGGGGGTTGGTACCGGGGTGGGGGTCCGGGGGTGCCTGCCGCCCCCAGCCCCTCTCCTGCCCTGCTCCCCAGTGCTGACCGCTGAGGTGGTGAAGTTCTTCTTCCCCGCCATGGTGCAGCTCCACAGCTACGTCCCCACCAGCTCCACCGCCCAGAAACTCGCCAACTGGGGACACCTCAACAGGTCCTGGGGGGGTGGGAGGCAGGTGACCCCCCCCCGGCTCCTACCCCCGGCCCAAGGGGGTGACTGTGCTCCTGCTTTAGGAAGGTGCTGCAGAAGTTGGGTTTCTGGGTGCCCGAGGAGCTGATCCGGGAGGTTGCGGGGTGCCGGGCGGGTGCGGTGGAGCAGATCCTGCTCCTGCTGCGCCAGAAAATCCGGGAGAAGCAAAGGCAGAAGCACAGCAAGGAGGTGGCCGGGCCGGGCCAGGTCAGGGGGTGGCTGAGGGGACACCACGTGTGCCATGTCCTGTCCTAGGGACCGTGGGGTGAGGAGGGACTGGGAGAGGTCACTGTGGGATCACGGAATTGTTGGGAAAAGATCTGCCAAGATCATCGAGGCCCAACTGTTAGCCAGCACTGCCAAGTCCACCACCAAGCCATGTCCCCAAGTTTGTCCCTAAGCCGTGTCCCCAGTCCAGTCATGGCAGGAGTGAGCCCCAAGGTGTCCCTATGGGTGTCCCCATGGGCACCTCCATGGCCAGGGTCCTGCTGCCACCCATGGAGAGGCAGCTCCGGGGGGAAGCTGAGAGGCAGGGGGGGCTGCAGGGATGGGGTGGGATGGGAAAGGATGGGATGGGATGGAAATGGGGATGAGATGGGATGTGATGGGATGTCCCAGCCCTTCCCACCTCCATGCTGGTCCCCAGCCCTGCAACCCCCCCAGGACTGAAAGAGGTGACACTGGGAGGGCTGGGGTACCCCCTCCTCCCTTCTGGTGGGGGACACTGGGGGTGACGGGCCCTTCCCTGCCTCTCCCAGCAGGAGCAGGACCTTCGGGCAGCACTGGAAGAGGGCAGCTACCTGGAGACAGGGACAGCGGGTGGGTGGCACCTCGGGAAGGAGGGGGGGTCCTGTCCTGGGGTGGGGGGTCCCATCATGGGGACCCATCATGGACTGGGGACTCCCGGTTCTGAACCCCAACTCAGGAACTCTCTGCTCCTTGGGGAGGGAGGCACCCAAATAATGAGCCTGAGGGGGGGAGAGGTGGGGTGGGGGGGCAGAGCTGTTTGGGTGGGTTTTGTGCTGAACTGGGGTGTTTTGCAGGTGGGGGTGCCCAGGAGTCCCCCAAGGCTGGCAGGTAAGGTTTGGGGACCTTGCTGTGTGGGGGATGGTGACATGGGAGGGGTCCTGGAATGATCCCCAGGGGGGTCTTGTGAGTGGGGAAGGGGATGTGGGAGTCCCAGCGGGGGCCCAGGGGTGTGCGGGGCAGGCCCCGGGGGGGGTACGTGTGGGAGGGGTGGGTGACTGTCCCTTTCCTGGCGCAGGGTGACAAAGGGCCACCAGGGTGGTGGCCGTGGCCCCCCGGGGGACCCCACCTCCTGCTCGCAGGTGGCAGAGAAGGACAGAGCCCTGCGCCTGGCACAGGAGAGCATCCAGGTGAGCACAGAGCCACCCCCCCTGGGGACACCAACCCCCTGGGGACACCACCCCTCGGCACCCATGGGTGGCTTGGCCATCGTCCCGCTGCCCAGCTCCTGGCTTGGGAAGCACCGGGGTCCCGGTGACACCAGGGTGGAGTGGCAGTGGTGGCTCAGAGTGTCCCAGGGAGGTGGCACTGTCCCCCGGCCCCTGTCCCCTACCCCTTCCCCGGGGTTTATCAGTTTTTCTGCGGGAAAATGTCACCAAAAACGTCACTTTGGGGACCGAGGGGGAAGGAACAGGGGGGTCTGGGGTGGGGAGGGTCGGCACCGAGTCCTGGGACCCCCCGGGACCACCCCCCGGGTCCCCTTGTCCCCACTGCCTACTGAGGCTGTTTGGTGAGGGGGGGTTGGTTGCCACCCCCACCCCCAAAGCTGAGGAGGGGTCCGGGGGTCTCTGCCCAGATCCTGCAGCTGAAGGTGGGGAGGTTGGAGCAGCTCCTGCTCCTCAAGAACCTGCGGATCGATGACCTCAGCCGCCGGCTGCGGGAAGCCCAGGGACACCCCCCCCTGAGCAGACCCTCACCCCGGGATTGTCCCCCCCCCTTGTCCCCAACCTGCCCCCCCCCTCCTGCCCCCCCCAGTGCCTCCCAGTCACCCCAGTTCCCGAGAGGGAGTCTCAAGGACAAAGAAATGCAGGAGGTGGAAAGGCAGCGGGGAGGTCTCGGGCAGCTCGGGGACCTCTGTGCCCACTGCGGGCACCGTGCCGGTGTCACTGTCACCCCCAGCTCCATCCTGCCTCCTGCATGCTGGCGATGAAAAGATGGGGTCAGGGCTCAGAGAGTCCCAGCATGGCTGGAGAGCTGCGGGGACAACGTGGGGACACGGGGGTGGTGGGGGTGGCATGGGGACATGGGGTGGTGGGGATGGCATAGGGACACGGGGGTGGTGGGGGTGGCATGGGGACATGGGCCATGGGGGTCTGGGATTTAACCCCTTCCCCCAAACTCTTTGTGTTTCTAATCCCTGAAGAATCAGGGACCCGCCCGCTGTCCCCTCCCTCCTCTGCTGTCCCCGGGGATGTCCCCAGCCTGGAGGTGGCTCTGACACCAGCCCAGGGTCATCTCCGCTCATCCTGGGGACGAACCCATCCCTGGGTGTCACATTGTCCCTTGCAGACCCCCTCCCACACTGCGGGGGCCACCCCTGCCCACAGCCCCGTGACCTGGGGGGGCCTGGTTTCAAAAGACACCAAAAATGAGGAATTTCTTCCCGGGGATTCTGCACACCCTCATCCTTTGGTTGGGAAATTGGGGTCTCAGAATAAAAATAATAAATGAATGAATAAATGCAATAACAACAGCAACACCTATAATAATAAAACCGATAATAAACAACCAGGAGAAGAACAAACAACAGCAGGCCGCCAGGTTGCCATGGCAACCGCCTCTCCCGCCTGGCCCAGGCCGCCCCCCCCCTTCCTCCTCCTCCCCTATTGGCTACCGCCACCCTTAGCCACGCCCCTTAGCGACAGTCCCGCCCCTTGGAGACCACCGGCCGGAGCCGCAGCCAATAGGCGTGAAGGGAAGGAGGGATTACCTGGGGGGCGGGCCAATGGAAAGAGCGGAGGGCGCTCCAGCAACCAATGGGAAGCGGGGGGCGTGTCCCGGCAGTGGGAAGCGGGCGGCGGGGAGCGCGGCCCTGCCCGGGACGCCCCGGCGGGGTGAGTGGGGGGGGCACGGGGCAGGGAGGGACCCCCGGGGATTCCCCCTCCCCGCAGTGCCCCTGCCCCCCCTGCGGGGCTCCGCTGCCCCCGGTCCTGCTGGAGGGGTCCGGGAGGTGCGGTGAGGCTCCGCGCCCGTCCGAGGGGTGTTCGGGGGTGCGGATCGCAGGGGGTGGGAGTTGGGGGATGCGGGGGGGTGAGGTCCCGCACCCCCAGCCCGGCTCCACTGCCCCCCCCCCGCCTCCGTGTAGCGGGAAATTCCGGGTGTGGGGAACGGGGAAACTGAGGCACGGGGCGCTGTGCTGGCTGGGGGCCGTGTCCTGCCCGCCGTGTCGGGGGGTGCGAGCCCCCCCTTTTCCCGCTCTGGAGCTGCCTCCGTCCCCGGGAGCCGCTGGCATTGTCCCCGGGAGCCGGTGGCACTGTCCCCCAGGCCCTGGCTCCCCGTCACCTCCAGCAGTGCCACAGCCGCTGGGTACCGGGGTGCTGGGTGGGCTCCGGGACCCCCACCCCCCGGCTCCTGCCTGACCCTGCCCGCGTCCCCCCCCTCCCCAGCTCCGGTGGTCCCGGAGGGTGACGATGGCCACCAGCCCGTGAAGAGTGGCACAAGGACAGCCGGACAGATGGCTGCGGCTAGCAGGGGTGAGTTCCGAGGGGCCCTGCTGGGGGGGTCCCCTCCGCACCCCCAGTCCCCGACCCCCCCCCTCCGGGATGCTGCAGGGTGGTGGATGCTGAGACAAAGCCCCGGGGGGCTCCAGGTGCCGCTGCCGGGTGACATTCCTGTCCCTTTGTGTGCCCGCAGCTGGCTCCGCTCCCTGCTCCGGCCCACGCCCGCCCCTCCCCCCCGGGGGGGTCCAATCCCCCCGCCCCTTGCCCTGGGGACACCCGGAGACCCTCGTTTCGGGGGGCACACGGTGACTCTGGAGGTGGCATCTGCACCCAGGGCTGGCATTGCCATGTGTGTGTGTGTGTGTCCCCCTCACCAGGACCCCCACCCTGGGTGGCTCCGGACACCCCCAGACCCAACCCACCCGTGGGGTCCCCTCTGCGGGGGGACTTGGGGACTCGAGGTCAAACGTGCCAGGGGCGAGTGTCCCCCCGTCTGTCCCTGTCCCCCCGCCTGTCCCCCCGCCTGTCCCCCCGCCTGTCCCCGCTCTGTCCCCTGCCTGCAGGACACATAATTAGGCTCCTCCCCTAATGAGCTTTCCCTGCCATCTCCAGGGTGGGGGTCCCTCCAGGTGCCACTGTCCCCCCTCGGGATGTCCCCTCCTCCGGGGCGGGGGATGGTGGCACTGGGGCGGTGACAGGGGGGTGGTGGCAGCTCCAGGGTGCAGCCGCTGAAGGTCACCTGGTTGTGTGCCCAAAGGGTGACCCTGGGACAGCCCCTTCCCGGGACGTGCCCCCGCCCTGTCCCGCTGTCACCTCCCTCCCGCCCGGTGACCCCTGGTGACACACTCGTCCCTGGGCTCATCCCAGCCCTTGGGACACCTGCGTTTGGCTCTGTGTCCCCTGGCAGGTGACAATCTGCTGTCACCCGTGGCCCCGTGTCCCCTCCCTCCCCAGTGTCACGGGGGGGTTGAAGCGGGGGTGCCGGGGGAGCCCCCCGGGGACAGGGCGGGGGCAGGGGACACTCTGGGGGTGACACGGGTGGCTCTGTCCCCTCCTCCCCGCAGGCAGCAAGGCCAAGGGGGGGGGCGTGCGCTTCGCCCCCAGCCCCCCGAGCCCCCCGCCCCCCGAGGGGACCCCCGGCCACGTGCGCTTCGAGCAGAGCCTGCGCGACTCCGCGGTGACAGTGACACGGGAGAGGGACGGCAGCTTCCTGGTCAAGGTGGGGACAGGGGAGGAGCCCGGGCTCCTGCTGAGCTCTCACTGCTCCTTCTGCATCGCTCAGATTTTCTGGTACTTTAGTTTAGTTTTGTATTTGATTTTATTTTAAATTTATTTTTCATTTAATTTTATTTGCTTTTACTTATTTTCTAGTTTACTTTTTATTTGATTTTATTAATTTTAAAATTTATTTTCTATTATTTAACTTTATTTTTGTAATTCATTTGATTTTATCTAATTTTTATTTACTTTTTAATTTACTTTTTATTTTAATTTTTTAGTTAATTTTTATTGCATTTGATTTTAGCTTTTATTTATTTTAAAAATGTTTAGTTATCTAAACTATATTTAGTTTAAATTTATGTATTTTTTATTTATTTTGTTAATTTTTATTTACCTTTTAATTTGATTTTATTTATTTTTGTTTCGCTTTCTATTTACATTTCTTAATGCCATTTCACCCCCCCCCTGATGTTTTATATCATTTTATACTCTCCCTTTCATGCCCTCTCTCTGAGCTGTGCCCTATAGGGACAGGGAGTGGCCGGAGTGGTGTCACCCCCCCATGTCCCCCGTGTCCCCAGGTGGGGTTCCTGAAGATCCTGCACCGCTATGAGCTCTGCTTCCTCCTGCCTGCCCTGGGGGGGGGGCTCTGTGCCCTGCCCAGCCCCCACCTCCGTGTCAGCAGCATCACCCCCCTGCCCGAAGGTAACAAACACCCCCTGAGCCCCCAGCACCCCCTGAACCCCCCCAGCGCCCCCTGAACCCCCCCAGCACCCCCTGAACCCCCCCAGCGCCCCCTGAACCCCCCCAGCACCCCCTGAACCCCCCCAGCGCCCCCTGATTCCCCGGTTAACCCCCTGAGGCACGGGGTGGGGGGGCTGAAAAAGCTGAAAAAGATGTGGGGGGTGTTGTGCAGCACCTTGGAGTGGGCAGTGCAGGCAGTACAGTCAGTCAGGGTACAGCCGGTCAGGGTACAGCCGGTCAGGGTGCAGCCGGTCAGGGTACAGCCGGTCAGGGTACAGCCGGTACGGTCAGGGTACAGCCGGTCAGGGTACAGTCAGTATGGTCAGGGTACAGCCGGTCAGGGTGCAGTCAGTCAGGGTACAGTCAGTACGGTCAGGGTACAGCCGGTCAGGGTACAGTCAGTATGGTCAGGGTACAGCCGGTCAGGGTACAGCCGGTCAGGGTACAGTCAGTATGGTCAGGGTACAGCCGGTCAGGGTACAGCCGGTCAGGGTACAGTCAGTATGGTCAGGGTACAGCCGGTCAGGGTACAGCCGGTCAGGGTACAGTCAGTACGGTCAGGGTACAGCCGGTCAGGGTACAGCCGGTCAGGGTACAGTCAGTACGGTCAGGGTACAGCCGGTCAGGGTGCAGCCGGTCAGGGTACAGCCGGTCAGGGTACAGCCGGTCAGGGTACAGTCAGTACGGTCAGGGTACAGCCGGTCAGGGTGCAGTCAGTACGGTCAGGGTACAGCCGGTCAGGGTACAGCCGGTCAGGGTACAGCCAGTCAGGGTACAGCCGGTCAGGGTGCAGCCGGTCAGGGTACAGCCGGTACGGTCAGGGTACAGCCGGTCAGGGTACAGTCAGTATGGTCAGGGTACAGTCAGTCAGGGTACAGCCGGTCAGGGTGCAGCCGGTCAGGGTACAGCCGGTCAGGGTACAGTCAGTACGGTCAGGGTACAGCCGGTCAGGGTGCAGCCGGTCAGGGTACAGTCAGTCAGGGTACAGCCGTCTCGGTGTCCGCAGGTGTGCGGGTGCGGTGTGAGTACACGGCTCCGCGGGAGGGGGTGCTGCGGGAGGAGCTGCTCCTGGCTCGTGAGGCCGGTGACGGGGCCACCATCAGGGTGGTGGTCCAGGCCCGCGTGATGGGTAAGGTGTCCCCCCCCCTCCCCACCACCTCCGCCTGTCCCCTGCCCGCGTCACACCCCATGGGGACAGGGGCAGCGTCCCCGCCCTCTGCGGACCCCGGTGGGGGGCAAGAGGGGGGGGGAGAGGGGGGACGCTCCCCAAAACGTCTTTTAAAAAGGGTGAACACCCCCCCCCCCCCAGCCAGCCTGAGCCCACGGGTGGCTGCCCCCCCCGTCAGTGTCCCCAGTGTCCCCTCCTGCCCCGCAGACCGTCACCACGGGACCCCCATGCTGCTGGACGGGGTGCGCTGCATCGGTGCTGAGCTGGAGTACGACTCAGAGCACAGCGACTGGCACGGCTTCGACTGACCCCCCCGGGACACCCCCAGGACACATCCCCCCGGGAGAACCCACCCCCAGGACACCCCCACCCCCGAGACCCCCCCCAGACCACACCTATATTTTAAAAACAGAGGAAAGCCCCCTAAAACCCCCTCACCCTGGGGACTACAGCTCCGTGTCCTTCCCCCTGAGCCCCATCCCGGGGGCTGCAGCTCTGCACCCCCCCCAAAAAAAAAAGCTATCCCTATATAACCCTCACCCTGGGGGCCACAACTCTGTGCCCCCCACCCCAACCCCTTCACTCTGCCCCGTGACCCCACAGCCCCTGTGTGGGGGCAGCTCCTCTCCTCCCCCCCCACCCCATCCTGGCTGCTGGGGGGTCCTGAAGCTCCGGGGGGGGTGTCCCCAAATTCCAAACCCTCAGGCAGGGTCCCCACTTGTTGCTGCTGTCCCCTCGCTTCCCACCCCCCGGCAGAGGGGAGGCTTTGGGGTGGGGGGTGCAGCCCCTTGGGCTCCGCCCCTTCTGCTTTTTTTGTAGCCTCTTTTTATAGGTTTTTGGGTGGTTTTTTGTTATTTTTTTGTTTTGTTTTGTTCTGTTTTTTTCCCTGGCCAGCCGCGCGGGCCGGGGGCCAGCGGTGCCCGGAGGCTTCTTGTGCCTACATCTATCGATATAAAATATAAAATATAAAATATAAACTCTGTACATAGCGACCTGCCCCCCACCCCCCGGAGGCGGCAGGACAACCCTAGGAGGGGACAGGGGGAATGCCCGGGAGGTGGGGGGGGACACACAAGGACAGCCCCAGGGGGGCACAAAGACAACCTTGGGGGGACAAGGACAGCTGGGGAGGGGGGACAAGGACACTTAGGGGAGACAGTGGCACATGGGGACACCCGGGGGTGACAGGGACAGCCCGGGGGGGGGGGGGGTGACAAGGATACCTGAGGGGCTGCAGGCTGCTGGTGGTCCTTGCCTACACTTGGGGGGCAGCCTGAGCCCCCCCGCCCCCAGGAGGCCATGGTGGGAGGGGGGGGGGTCGGTCCCACGAGAAGCGGGGGGGCCATCAGCGGGGTGGCAGCAGGGTCTGGTGGCCACTTGTCCCCTCTGCTGGCTCCTGGGGGGGGTGTGGAGGAGCGGGGTGCCGGGGGGGTCCCCACCCCCGTGGGGAGGGAAGGTCTCAGTTGGAGAGGAAATCGATGGTGGCTCGGACCGTCTTGGAGGTGCGGGTGTCCACGGCTGTCACCTTGATCTCCGTGTCCCCAAACTGCATGCTGGCGCGGATCTCGCGGCGGCCGCGGGCGTCCCCCCCGCCCCCCCCCTTCCAGGTCCAGGCTGATGGTTCCGCACTTGCGCACCCCCGGGTCGGTGATGTAGCGCACCTCCTCGCTGGAGCAGCAGTAGATGTTGATGATGGTTTTGCGCTGGCCGGGGCGGGCGGGGCAGTAGCTGCGCTGCACCACCTCCCCCAGGGCCACCGACTGATCCACAGAGACGAACTTCTCGAAGATGTCGGTGCACCAGTTCTTCCCTTCCTTCACCAGCAGCTTCTCCCGGGGGTGCTTCCCTTCCACGAACTTGTTGAGGACCCCCACGCCGTAGGTCAGGGGGGAGCGGCGGACGCGGACGATGGTGGGGTCGAGGCCGAAGAGCACGGCCCCCTTGAGGATGGTCAGCCCCACGTCTTGGGGGATGATGACGCGGCAGGAGAGGCCGAAGGCTTCCTGGACGGCGCGCTGCAGCATGGCCGACTCGGCGAACCCCCCCACCAAGAAGAGGAACTTGATGCCTTGGACCTCCGGCTTCTTCAGGAGATCGTCTGGGGAGGGACGCGGGGGGGGGGGCGTGGGGCAGGGCCGGGGGCTGCCCCTGCGCCTCGACCCCCACCCTGGGCACGGCCGGGGGTGCCGGGAGCTGAGGGGAGGGGGTCTGGAGAGGGGGCGTGGGAGCCTCCCCTGCTGTGGGGACTCACCGATGTGTTGGATGATCCGGGTGATGGTGGGCTGGAAGAGCTCGGCCATGGCCTCCGAGGACATCCGCAGCATCCCCTGGGACGACCACTTCACAAAGTTGACACTGGGGAGGGAAGAGGAGCTCTGGGGCCACCAAACCCTCCCCCACCGACAGCCCCGAGAGCACAGACCCCCCCCACTGCCCCTCTTCCTCCCCCTCACCCCTTGTTGAGGGTCTTCATGAGCCACCTGCCCCCCAAACCCCCTCATCCCCTGCGGTGGGGTGGGGTGGGGTGGGGTGGGATGGGATGGGATGGGATGGGATGGGATGGGGGGGGGTCTCACTTGCTCTTCTTGAGGGCCGTCTCCACGTTCTGGCCCCGGTGCTTGCGGTAAAAGTCGATGAAGGAGAAGGGGAGGGAGATGTTGAGGGGGCTGGCGCGGGAGGGGGCGGCCGCTCGCTTTCGTGCCTCGAAGGCGATGGTCAGATCCACCCAGGCTGCCGGGCGCTTGGCCTTGAAGGTGCTGATGAAATCCTCCCCGAAAATGTGGCACAGCAGCTTCTCGAAGGCCAAGTCCACCCCCACCGCCCCGTAGGGACCCCCTGGGGAGCCAAGGGGGGGTTTAGGTCGTGGCACAGGTTCCCCAGTCACCATGTTCCCGTCCCACACCCAGCACCCCTGTCCCACTTGTCACTCCCAACCCAGCCCCCCTGTCACCCCTCTCCCACCTGAGGCCCCCAAGCCCATCACCCCTGCTCCTGATTGCCCCCCCAAACCCAGCACCCTCTCCCACTGACCCCCAGTCTGCCACCCCACTCCACTTTGTCCCCCCAGCCCATCACACCCTCCCCAATTTCACCCTCCCCACTCTGCCCCCCCAGGCCAACACCCCCGCCCCACTTTGTCCCCCCAATCCCTCACCCCCTCCCCACATCGCCCCCCCCGATCCCCTGTCCTGCTCCTTGCTGTCACCAGGTGGTGCCACAGCCACAGCCACCACCCTGCTGGGGACAGGGAGGGGACCTGGGGCAGGGGGGTGGTCCCTCAGCCGGGGGGGAGGGGGGAAGGGGGGATTATCCCCAAGGTGGAGGGGAGGTCCTGGGGTCCGGAGCCCACCTGAGGCTTTGTACAGCTCCTTCAGGGTCCCCTGCGGTTTCTCGATCTGGTGCACGGTCAGGTCCACCGTGCCCCCCCCGCAGTCTGCCACGATGTAGCGGTCACCTGCCGGCAGGGACAGTGGCCCAGTGACCCCCCCCGAGTGCTGCAGGGCCTCCCCCAGCCTCTTGTAGGGCTGAGGATCCCCCCGCCCCCCACTCCCGGGACACCCATCCCATGGGCTGGGAGCACCCGCCTGCACGTCTGTGTGTCCCCCCCGGGATGGGGTTTTTCCCCTCACCCGGAAAAGAGCTGAAGTAGGATGTGGGAGCTTTTCTTGGAGGGGGGGACAGGAGGGGCGTTGCTTGGAACAAGGGGAGGGGAGGGTGGCACAGGCCCTCACCCTCTCGGGGGGCTCCCGACCAAGTGACAGCCCGGAGTGGTGTCACTCCCGGCAGAACCCTCCCCGGGGGACCCTGCACCCCCCCGGGGGGAAGGGGGGACGGGAGGGGGACACACCTTCAGCCTCCCAGCCCCTCGCCATAGGTGACCCCAGGGGGGCTGGCAGAGCCGGCGGGGGGCCGCCGTCCTTCTTGTGTTGCCCCCCAGCCCAGTGTGGGGCGGGGGTCTTCGGGGGGGGGGTTGTGGGGGATCACCCCTCCTACCTGCCTGCATCTCCGACCAAAGCTCCCCCACCCCCGACTCCACCAGGAAGGTTCGGCTGTGGCGGGACCTCCGGAGCTGCTCCCGGGCTGCGGAGAGACCCCCTCCCCCAGGGGCGGGAATTATTCTGGGGAAGGGGCAGCCCTGGGATCCCCTCCCCAGCACACCCAGCGACCAGGGAAAGCTGCGGGGGCTGCACTGGGAGCACTGGTTTCTCCCCCCCCCTCCAGCTAGGACATCCCACAGGGTCCCAGCTCCATGCTGAGGGTGCTGGTCCCTTCACCTCTCTGCTCCCTGGGGATCCCCCCAGGTCCCACCTGCCCAGCGCTGTCCCCCGGCCATGTCCCCCCCTCCCTTGGTGTCCCAGTCCCCGGGGGACTCAGTTTCCCGCATCCCTAGAAGATGGTGCGGTTTGGGGGTCTTGGGGGCGGTCGTGCCAGCACTCCCCACCCCCCCTTCCCGGCAGGACCCTCCGGCACCCCCCTCACCCTGCCGAAAGCTGGAATCTATGGGGGTCTCTGTCGCCAGCCCCCTGGCCGGGGGGGTGCAGCTCAGGTCGATGAGTTGGTGGAGCCGAAGTTTCCTGCAGTAAATGGAGGCGGCTTCGGGCTCCAGGGCGATCAGCAGCTGCTCCGGCTGCTCCGGGGACACCAGCCCGGCCTGGGGGGGCACGGGGGGGGTCAGGGCGTCCCGGTGGGACAGGCCTGGCCCTTCCTTCCAGACCTTTTCCCCGGAATCCCCCACGGGGTGGCCGTGCACCGGGTACACCTTGTGCTTGTTGGGTTGCTGGGGGGGGGGGCTCCTGCCCCTCCTAGGGGCCCAGTGGTGGCACCGAGCACCCATGGGACACCCACGTCCCCATTCCCGGTCCCCAGCTTGCTGCACACCCAGCTCCAAAGTCCTCCCAAGCCCACGTTCCCAGGCCAGCAGGATACAACAGAGACCCTTCCCCAGGGAGCAGGAGGGGAAGGTGGTACCCTCTGGAGAGCCCAACCTCCACGGAGGGCCCCCCCTCCCCCCTCTCCGGGGGTCCCCTCACCTTGTAGGCAGCCTCCCGCATGAACTGCTTGGCCGGCTGCTTCCAGATGGCGGGCACGGTGATCACCCAGCGGATGGCATCGCGCTCCGGCAGGGACGGACACTGCTCCCTCAGCTCCTGCGGGGACACCACCGGCTGGGACACCTCCCCAGGCTGGGCACGGGCTGAGGAGCTGCCATGGAGCAGGGAGACCTGGCTGGGGGGCTGGGGGTCCCACCTGCATGCTGCCGGGTGCTGGGGGTCCTACCTGCACCGCATGCTGCTTGAAGAAGCGGAGTGCGTGGGCAAACACCTCCAGGGCCTGCATCTTCTTCCCATTGACAGCTTCGAGTTCAGTTTTCATGGTGAGATCCTGCCAGGAAGAGCAGGAATGGATCACCCCAGGTGCTGGGATGTGGCAGGTATCCCACCAGCAAGACTCGGGCAGGGTGCTCGAACCTCTCCATGCCAAACCGACCCAGGCATGGGCTCTGCAGACCTTAGAGCAGCTCCCAGTGCCTGAAGGGATCCAGGAAAGCTGGGGAGGGACTTGGGACAAGGGCCTGGAGGGATGGGATGAGGGGGAAGGGTTTCCAGCTGGGAGAGGGGAGATGGAGAGGAGATCTTGGGGAGGGAGAAATTCTTTGGTGTGAGGGTGCTGAGCCCCAGGTTGCCCCCAGAAGCTGTGGCTGCCCCATCCCTGGCAGTGTTGAAGGTTGGATGGGGCTTGGAGCCCCCTGGGCTGTGGGAGGGGTCCCTGACCATGGCAGGGGTGGCACTGGGGGAGCTCTGAGGTCCCTCCACCCCAACCCATGCCGTGATTTCCTGATCCCTCTGCTCTGTGGCAGCTCATCTCCTGCCTGCTGTGCCCAGGGGCTGCGGGCCAAGCACTCACACTGGTGCTGTGAATCTTCATCTTAAACTTCTCAAAGTAGAGCCAGTCACGGGCATCCTCAGGGTCCAGGTCGTGGTAGTAATCCCGGGCAGTGTAGCCAAAGCTGTGGAAGGCTCCATCGGGTGTCAGCAGGAGGCTGGTGGGGGTCTTCTGGTTGGCCACCCCCGGGTCTCCTCCTTCCCATTTCCTGCAAACCAGAGCCAGCAGCTGCCCCTGAGCCTCAATAGTCCAGAGGACGGGTTTCACCCTCCTCATTTAGTGATTTATTCCACCCTCCAGTACCTTAATGAGGAACAAAGAAGGAAGACATGTCCCCAGGGGAGGTGACCCATGAAGGGTGCTGAGCTCTGCACCCATGTGGGTCGTTGTGCTGGAGTGCTAATGAAGAGGTGCTCTCACCCCTTCTCCTGCTCCTTCCCCACGCCAGTGGCACCAGGGGACGGGCAGCCCGGGTGGGATGGGGCTGGGAGCAGGCTGGGCTGGTGGGAGGTGTCCCTGGGACTCTCTGGTCTTGCAGGTCCCGTCCAAACCCCACCATGCCGTGGTTCTGAGTGCCCAGCCCGGCTCCATCCCTCCTTCCCAGACATCTGAGTTTCAACCGTTTTGGGGGGGAAAAAACCAGAAAAGTCCTTTGGTCCCTGGGACCTCCTCACCTCATCATGTGGATGGCCTCGGGGTCGCTGGTGAAGCTGAAGGCGTAGCCGCTGGAGGTGGTGCCGAAATCGATGGCCACGACCACGGCAAAGGAGGCGGGGGGCTGGGAGCGAACCCCGCTCCTCTGCAGGGCAGGGACAGCCCCAGGGACGAGGCAAAGAGGGACAAAAAAACACGGAATGGTCAAGTTTTTTCCAAAATGGGCCCGGCAGGGTGGGGGCCCGCTGTGGCTGTGGCTTCCCCTGCAACGAGGATGAGAACGTGGGGCAGCTCCTCCTCCTCCTCCTCAGGAGCTCCAAGCCACGGGGCAGAGGGACCTTCCCGTGGTCACCCCCAAAACCAGACCCCAGGGGACAACCCGGGAGGACACCACAGGGGGCTGGGGTCCCGTGTCCCCCCGGATCGGGGGGTGCTGAGCCCTCCACGCTCCAACCCTGGCAGATTTCAGCCAAGCTCCCCCCAAACCTCCCATTGCTCCCCAGCAGGGACCCTGTCCCGGTGTCCCCACGGTGTCACCCGACCTTCCCAGCTCCCACGGGTGACACTCCTTCCCCTCCTGCCTTTGTGTCCCCGCATCCCTCGGTGACAACAGGCGGAGGTGACAGGGCCCAGCGATGCTGAAGGAGCCGCCAGGACGTGTCGAGCCCCGTGTCGGTGTCACCCCGTGTCGGTGTCACCCCCGCCTGCCGCAGGAGCTAAAAGCCCTCATTAACTTTTAACGCCGCCACATTCGCTAAGTGCAGCCCTGGCTGGCGGGGACAAAAAGCCCCGGGGGGAGCACGGGGACTGGGACGGAGAGGGGAAGCGGGAGGGTGTCCCAGAAAGGCGGGCACCCGGCTCCAGAGGGTGACAATCTGTCCGGGAGGCTCAGAGGGGACAACGCGGGGGAGATGGACCCCGACAGCTCCAGGGAACTCTGGTAGCTCCTGAGGGAGCCCCATGACCCCAGAGGGACCCCCACCCCGCCCCCCAACTGCCTTACCGGGGACTGGGAGGGTGTCAGGGGGGCGATGCTGCAGCTCTCATGGGATGTCCCCGGGGAGCCAGGAGGGGACGGTGTGGGACACCGCTCGCCGTTGGCACCTGGGGACACAGGGGGGAGAGGCTGGGGTGACTTCAGCCTCCTCATGGAGACCCTTCCCCAAGGCAAGGTGAGGAACCCCTTGGAGTTGTCACAAGGAGGTGCGGGCCCCGGAGGCACCTGGTGAGGTTCCCTGGGGACAGGTGACACAGAGGATGGGGACAGCGCTCAGACAAGAGCTGCAGGACAAAGGGACCTTCTCCCACGGGGCTGGGGGACACCAGCTCAGCCGCAAGACGCTGGGGTGCTCGTGGTGTTTCGGGGGGTGTATGTGTGGGATTCAGCTCCCTGGGGTCAGACTCCAGCTGGATGTCTGCTACGTGACCAGGGCAGAGCCAGCACAGCAAGTGTCACCTTGTCCTGAGGAGGGGATCTGCAACACTCCAGGAGGATCTCCCAGAAACCCCCCGGGGGTGGCGGCAGCTGAGCCCCCCGAGCTGGGCTGGGTCCTGTCCTGCACAAAGGGACCGGATCGGGGGAAGCACCGCGGGGGCTCTCGGGGGTCTCAGTCCTTGGGGCTGAAGACAGAGGAGTCGGGACCAGCAGCTCCGTGTCCCCTCGGGTGACCCCCACAGCCCTGCTCTAGGGGTTTCCGTCCCTCCCGGGGGTCTCGGGGCTTCGCTGCCCCTCACCTCAATTAGCAGAGGGGGTTAATCAGCCCGGAGAGCCCCAGGGGAGGGGACGGCGGGGACACCGGGGACGGGGAGGGTGTGGAGGGACTGCCCACCCCACGGGCTCTGAGGAGCCCCCAGCAGCAGCAGCCGTGGGGGTCCCGGCAATGGGGAAGGGGGGTGTGTGTGTCCCAGCAATGGGGGAGCTGTCCCGGCAATGCTGGGGGGGTCCCGGCTGCCTCTCAAAGCTTTGTCCCCTGGGCTGGCTGAGAGCAGAGCCACCTCGGTGTCACACGTATCTGTGTGTCCCCCACTCCGGGGGCTGTGCTGGGGGCTCCGGTCCCCCCACCCCCCCGCCGCTCCGTAAGTGCCTTTCCCTGTCTCCCGTGTCTGCTCCATCAATATTTGATCCCCGACAAACTGGAGCGGCCCCCCGGGGGGTGGCTCCGCGTGCCGGCAGAGCCCCTCGTGGGGATGGGGGGGAGGGAGCCGGGGCGGGGGATGGACGACAGGGTACAGAGATGGGGGGGGAGGATCCAAGGATGGGGCTTGGGGAGGGCATGGGGGGTGCTGTGGGATGGGGAGGGAGTCCAAAAATGATTGTGAAGGGGCTGGGGGGGCTCCAAGAATTATTGCAGAGAGGTTGGGATGCTGTGGGGCAGGGGGGCCCCAAGGGTGATTGTGGAGGGGTTGGGGGTTGCTGCGGGATGGGGGAGGGGCGTTCAGGGATGATTGTGGGGTGGGTGGGGGACACCCTGGTTGGAGGTCCAGGGGGGGGTGGAGAGCGAAGGGCCCGCGGTGTTGGGGTTGTCCCTGCTGGGGACAGGGCTGGGGACAGGGCCAGCCCCCCCGGGGAAGCAGCCTTACCCATCCGCAGGCTCTGCATCCCGGGCTCCAGCAGCATGGCCATGGCCTCGCCTTCTGCAAGACAAGGAGCAGGGCGATGGGACCAGTGTTCCTCTGCCCGGGGGGGCTGCCTGTTCCCTTACCCCAGGCTCAAGCCCACCCCCTCCCACCCCCCCAAACCTCAGCGGGGCTGGGGCTGGGGCTGGCTGTGACCTCCTGCCAGACAGATGTGCTCCCTGCAGATGTTGGCTGCCAGACCCCGTCCCACCGGCGCGGGGCCCACGCTCCAGGTTTTTATGGCTTGAAATTTAAGCTTGAAATTTAAATCTTTTCAGTCAAAGCTCGTCAGAGCCCAGGGGTGGTGGCCACAGTGTCAGGAGGGGAGATGGCCACCAAGTGTCCTTGCCCCTCCTGAGGGCTGCGAGCCAGTGCTGAACAGCTCCCAAATGGATAATAATTATGGATAATAATGAATAATAACGCGTAATCAGGGAGCCAGGTGCCAATCCTGGACAAAATGGGAGGGGGTCCGGATGTTGTGCAGACCCTCATGCTCCGAGTGGTTGAAATCCCCCATCCCAGCACCATTGTCCCCAAAGTGCCACAAGCCCTGGCCACCCTTGTCCCTCCCTGCCTGGGGTCTCAGCGGGGTCCCGGCAGCTGGTGACAGCTCACCAGGGGGCGAGGTGGCCCCCAGCCCCTTGAGGGTTTCAGATGGTGGTTCCTCTCCCTGTGCTGGAGAAGCTTTGGGGCACCCCCACGGTACCAACACATGGACACAAGCGGCTCCCTTGCACACCCCTGTGTCACCGAGAGCCCTTGTATCCCCCAGCTCGGTCCCCAGGACCCACACAACCCCCTCACCCCCCAGGGACAGGGGCTGAAGCTCCCCAGATCCGGGGGGGCCCTACCCGAGGGTTCTGCGGGGCTGGGGGGGCCCCGGGCGGCGGTTTTGAGGCTTTTCCACCATTTCCGCCTGTGCCGAAGCTCACGGAAACGGAGAAGGAAAAAAGTTTGGGATGGCCCCGGGCTGTGTTGGGGAGGGGGACACCCGGGGGGCGGGCAGGGTAGCCCTGTGGCTCGGGGAGCTGGGGGTAGCCATGGGAGTGGGCTGCAGATGGGGGGGGGAATTCGTCCCCAACAGCCTCGTGTGGCGGGAGAGAGGTCTGGGGACCCTCCCACCCCTAAATCCAACGGGAAAAGCTGTGGGGTCGGTGGGCGGTGGTGTCCCCACCGGTCACAGTCCTGTGTCCCACCCCAGGACGGGACGCATAGGGAGGGGGCTCAGAGCAGCAATCCCCCCCTTCCCACCTCTCTCCTCGCAGGGGACAGACCCCCAGAGCCCTGACACCCCCCACCCCCCCCGCTGCCCCCAGACTTGGGGGGTACCCCAGGTTTTCCCTGCTGGGCTGGGGAGGTGGCACCCGCGCCCCAGCCGAGGGACAAGCGTGGCGGTGGCGTGTCCCCACTGTCCCCACTGTCCCCACACCTCTGGCAGTGCCTCCCACGGCCGCTTACCTCTGCGGGGAGGGGGGGGACACACAAGAGGACAAAGGCTGGGGACCCCCCTGCTCCAGCCAGCCCCTCCTGGCTCCGGCGTTTCGATGCCCCCCCGGGCCCCTGCTCGCCGCCTTCCTCTGCCTCCTTCTCCCAGCTCCTTCCTCCCCCGGCCGGCCCAGCCCGCGCCTCAAATTGCAATTCCAGCTGCAGATGTGGGAACGGGAGGAGGAGGAGGAGGAGGCAGGGCCAGAGCCAGGGCCAGAGCCGCGGCGAGTGAAACCCAAACTCCCGAACTTGGCCCCGAAATCGCCTCCCCACTCCCCGAACCAGGGGACCAGGGGCTGCCCGGGGCGGGTGGGGGGCAAGGACCAGGGTCCCAAAAATCCGAGGATATGGATACTGGGGGAGAAGGGGAGATTCCCCCCCTCACACCGCCTCTCCCAGCGCTGTCTCCCCGTTAATTTGATTTCTCTCCGTGTGTCCTCCCCCACCACACATTTCTCTCCCGATTTTTGTCACTGTCCCGCTGACAGCCCCGTGCCCGGCTCTGCCTCCCGAGGGCCCCCTGACCCCCCCGGCTGTCCTGCTGTCTGTCCATTCACCCACCCTGCACTTCAGGGCCCCCTTTCTCCCATCCCCACAGGACCCTCCCCCCCGAGCTCCCCAGCTGGGGGTCCCGGCTCTGGAAGCAGTGCCGGGGGTCCTGGGAGTTGGAGGATTCCTGGGGAGGCTCCCAAAGGTCTCCCCGGCAAGAAGAAACCCGCTGTGCAGGACCCAAAAACGCGGGCAGATCTTTGGGGTCTCTGAGATCCCAGAATCACGGAAGGGTTTGGGTTGGAGGGAACCTCAGAGCTCCCCCAGGGCCACCCCTGCCAGGGTCAGGGACATCTCCCACCAGCCCAGGGGGCTCCAAGCCCCGTCCCACCCGGGCTGAGACATTTCAAGAGATGGTCGGGATCATTGAGGTAATCTGGGTCATTGGAGTCGTTTGGATCTTTGGGGTAATTGAGAAAATGGGGGTCATTGGGATCATTGAGATCATTTGGGTCCCTGAGGTACTGGGGCAAATGTGGAGCATTGAGATCATTCAGATCTGCGAGATAAGGGAGATCTTTGGGTTATTGAGAGAATTGGGATCACTGGGGTCACGTGGTTGTGATTATTTGGATCTTTGAGGTAATTGAGATCACTGAGATAACTTGGATCATTTGGATCTTTGAGGTCACTGAGATCACTGGGATCCTGTCCCGAGATCACGAAGCTCCCGGGGGGGGGGTGGGGGGGTGGAAGCTGCTCCTCTTCCTAAAAACCTCCCACGAGACAGAAAACTGATCAAGATTTAGGAAATTAACAGCGTGCAGGCACAGCGGATCCCGGTGGGGTCACCCAGCAGCTCCCAAACTGCTCTGGGGATGTTTTTTGGGGGGGCAGTCTGTGCTGCTGGAGCAGGGGAAAGTTTGGGGGGGCTGTTGGGAGAGTCCCAGGGGACACCGAGCTGCGGGCAGGACCGGGGACACGTCCTGCTGGGTGCTGGTTGTCCTGGGGCTGTACTGGGCTGTACTGGGCTGTACTGGGTGAAGGTGGCCTGAGCAGGGTGGTCTCAGCCCCCCCAAGCCGGGGCAGGTTCCGGAGGGTGGAGGGGAAGCGGTGGGTGGGGGGGCCGGGCCGGGGGGGCTCCGCCCGTGTTTGCTGCCCTGGCAGCCGCTCAAGGGATGAGGTCGCGCTTTCCCTTTCCGGGAATTGAGGCAAACCCAGGGAAATGCCGGGACAGGAGGGGACGCCCGGGAGGGGAATGAGGAACGGGGCTGGGAAGGGAATAAACTCCCGGGTGTGTGCCCCCAGGACAGCCCTGCACACACACACAGCTCGGGAGGGATTATCAGGTCATGGAATCACGGCATGGGTTGGGGTGGAGGGGACCTTAAAGCCCCCCCAGTCAAAAACCCCTGCCATGGCCAGGGACACCTCCCACCAGCCCAGGCTGCTCCAAGCCCCATCCAACCTTCAACACTGCCAGGGATGGGGCAGCCACAGCTTCTGGGGGCAACCTGGGGCTCAGCACCCTCACAACAAAGAATTTCTCCCTGCCCAAGATCTCCTCTCCATCTCCCCTCTCCCAGCTGGAAACCCTTCCCCCTCATCCCATCCCTCCAGGCCCTTGTCCCAAGTCCCTCCCCAGCTTTCCTGCAGCCCCTTCAGGCACTGGAAGCTGCTCTAAGGTCTCCCCATGGGATCCTTCTCTTCTCCAGCCTGAACACCCCCAACTCTCTCAGCTTCACAAGCAATCTTCATCACCATCACCATCATCACCATTTCCATCACCATGGATCTAGCTTGGCCTCCGCATCCCAGAAGGCAAGAGCCACCTCAGGATCCCAGCTGGGATGGCTCAGGGGTGGCCGAGCACCTCCTTGGCTTTTCACCACTCTGGGGGATGATGTGTTCTTATCTAAATCCCCTCTCATGTCCCCTCTCGTGTCCCCTCTCCTGGCCCATCATCTCATGGCCATCTCATGGCCCATTTCACCAGCTCCATCCCTGCCCAGCGGGGGTGGGGGACACACACAAGTGCCAGTGGTGCCATGTCATATCACATTGCATTGTACTTTATTGCTCATTGTGTCACAGCAATAATTTAAGTCCCTTTCCTTGTCTGGGGTGGCAGCCAACCCTGGGACTAATGAAGCGTCTGGGATCAGTGACTTGAAATGCTTAAAACACTTCAGCCCAGCAGTTCCGAAATTTAAAAGTCAGATTTGTGCATTTGAAATTGATTTTTCACTTGAAAGCTCATTTTGCTTCTACATATGTGAACATTAAAATCTCCTGGAGATGTTGAACCTGACCCAAAACTTTTCCTTCCATTCAAGCAACAGCTCAGCTCAAACTTCTCTCACAGACCAGGAACTGGTGGGACCTTCTGGAGCTGCTGGGTTCAGCTGGGTGCTCTGCAGGGCCATGTTCTGTCCCTGTGCTCAGCACCCACAGAGCTCTCCTGTCCTCTGGCTGCTGCCCCCCACCTTTCTTGTGTCTCATGGCCACTTCTCCCCAGCTCTGCACCCCACTAGCAGCTCCCATCCCATCCCATCCCATCCCATCTTATCCCATCCCACAGAATGTTACAGAAAGTTAGGTGTTGGAAGGAACCACTGGAAATGATCTAGCCTATCATCTCATCCTACCCCACCCCGTCTGATTTATTCTCATCCCATCTCCATCCCCACTCCACTCCATCTCACCCTATCCCATCCCATCCCCATCTCCCCCAGCCCCTGACCCACACTTCTCCCCCCCAAGCTCCCTCCTCTCTCCCCACACAGTTGGGGGGCTGGGACATCCCCCAGAATGGGCTGCACCCTCCTTTTCCAGCCCCCCCCCCACCCCACAGCCCCATCCCACGGCCAGAGCTGGGGTCAGGGGGGTGATCAGGATGGGGCTGGGGGGTGCTGCTCACACCGGGGGCCTCACACCTTCCCCACTGCCAAAAATAATATTTATTCCTTCAGTGTGAGCAGCTGGGCCGGGTTCCCAGGGCTGGGTGACCCTGGGGGGCACTGGGGAGCTGGGGGGGCAGGGTGGGAAGCCTGGCTGTGAGTCTGAGCTGGCTCTGGGGGAGGGGGGGTCTTTGGGGAGGGGTTAAACACCCCTGGCACCCCCAGCACATTCCAGCAGGAAGGAATCCAGATGTTGGCTGGGGGAATTTGGGGAGGGGGGTGTGTGTGTGCTTGGTGCAATGCGGGGGTGTCCCCCCCTCTGGACCACTCCATGAGGGGGTCCCCAACTTCTGACTTTGAGCAGGGAGGAAGAAAGGTCTGGGGGCTGCCTCGCTGCAGTCCCACCCTTTGTAGCCCCCCAGGATTTTCCACCCCCCCAACCACACCATCGCTTCCCGACCCCCCCAGGGCAAAGCTCTCTGTTGATTCAGGTGGCAGCTCCTGGCGTGGTGTCCCCGTGTCACCAGGGAGGTGTCACCGGGCCTGGCTGCTGTCCCCAGGGTTATTTATTTGATTTGTTCAAATAAATTATTTGATCCCTTCCCTCCTCCCCCCTTCCACCCGCAAACCCACTCAGGTTTTGTTTTGGTTTGGGGTTTTTTTAGGGGGGGGATTTTCCCCCCAGTCTCAGTGAAATTTCTGGGGTACAGTCATGCAGTGGGGGGGTGGGGTAGGAAAGGGCTGATTTCTGCTCAGCTTTTCCCTCCCGTGCTCTCCTCTCCCACACCCCAGATTCCTGGGATGCCCCGGTGGCTCCCACCCCCCAGCCCACATTCCTCCCACTCCTCCCAGAGCCTCCGCCCCCCATCCCCCCCCCGCATCTCTTGGGGTGGTGGCCAAGGAGAGGAGAAAAGCTCCAGGGAGACCTTAGAGCAGCTTCCAGTGCCTGGAGGGATCCAGGAAAGCTGGGGAGGGACTTGGGACAAGGACCTGGAGGGATGGGATGAGGGGGAAGGGTTTCCAGCTGGGAGAGGGGAGATGGAGAGGAGATCCTGGGGAGGGAGAAATTCTTTGGGGTGAGGGTGCTGAGCCCCAGGTTGCCCCCAGAAGCTGTGGCTGCCCCATCCCTGGCAGTGTTGAAGGTTGGATGGGGCTTGGAGCAGCCTGGGCTGGTGGGAGGTGTCCCTGACCATGGCAGGGGGGGCACTGGGGGAGCTCTGAGCTCCATCCCAAACCATCCTGGGATTCTGTGAAAATGCAGCTGGACTCACGGAGAGCTTTGTCCCCACAGCAGTGCCTGTGCCCAGGCTGGGTGCAGGGCAGGGGCTGGTTGGCCCCTTGCACTTTCACTGCTTTCTCTCATCTCCTTCATCTCTTCCAGCTGCCCCAGAAAGTTCCCCTTTGCTGGTGGCCACCACCCTGCAGCACTGTCTTAGGACCTGGAAAGAGGAACTGGGATGTGGCTGTGCCCTGGGGGGGGGCAGGCATCTCGGTGTGATCCAGCTCCTGGGGACACTCAGCTCCTGTCCCCCATCTGGGGACACCCTCAGGTCCCTGCAGCTTGGCTGGGGGTGAGGGGGGCACAGGGGGTGCAAGCTGTGAGTGATCAGGGGAATGATGGAATGGTTTTGGGTGGAAGAGCCCCCAAGGTCACCCCCAGCCCATGTCCCTCAGCACCACATCTCCAGGCTCTGAAACCCCTCCAGGGATGATGGGGACTCCAGCCCTGCCCTGGGCAGCCTGGGCCAGGCCCTGACAACCCTTGCCAGGGAGAAATTGTTCCTAAATTCCAACCTAAACCTCCCCTGGCACAACTTGAGTTGTGCCAAAAGTTCCTCTTGTCCCATCCCTTGTTCCTGGGGAGCAGATCCCGACCCCCCCTCCCTGTGGCTCTGTCCGGAGCCATCAGCACCAGGGTAGAGAGGAGCTCCCCAGCTCTGCCTCCAGCCTTCCCGAGACCCCCAGCAGGAGAATCCCACCCCAACCCTGCAGGACCGGGCTCTGCTCAGACAGAAAGGGTCCCTGGAGGGTGGTGGGTCACATCCTGACCCAGCAGCACCCGAATCAGGAGTGGGGACAGCAGCACCCAGCACCTCCTGCCCGAGGGTGGGAAAGGGAAGTGGAGGCTGAGGAAGCTGATGCAGGAGGTCAGGCTGTCCCTGCTCGGGGCCAGATGGGCCCCCCAACCCTTTGCAGAAGCCCTGGCACCCTCCAGCTGGAGCCCAGATGCCTCTGGGACCCATTTCCCACCCTGCCCTGCTGACTTGGCACCCACCCGGGCACAGCTGGGGAGGGGACCTGGGGACATTGCACTGGCTCCTTCAGGGGGGGTTCCCGCAGTCCCAAGCCCACGTGCCCGAGGTCAGGCACTGACTCTGAGCCCCCAGACAGGAGTGCCAGCCTCACCCAGCCGTGCCACCACCCCAGTCTCTTTATTTTAGGACCAGGCGCCCATGGCAGAGGCAGCATCTGGGTCATGTCCCCAAACCAGCCAGAGGCCAGGCCAGAGGGGTCACTTTGCTCCTGGCTGCTCCTCATGTAGGTTCTTCTTGAAAACCCAAGGGGATGCTGCCCCAGTGCAACCCCCTTGGGCTTAGCCAGGGGGTCCCTGGTCCTCGGTGCCCAGGCAGGACCCCCCTTTGGTGGGGCTCTCGGGGTCCTCTCCTCCCTCTGGACATGCTGCAGTGAAACTTCCCCCAGTTAACAGCCAGAATGAAGGCTGGGGGTGACAGGATGACCCAGGGAGGACTTGGGGACATTGCTGTCCCCGCAGGCTCCCGCACCGGGTCTCCTGGCTCCACAGCTCTGGGCAGGGGGGGTCTCAGCAGGGGGCTGCAAAAACCTCCTGTGGGAACCCAAAACTCCCCCAAATCAGGAAAAGGGTGAGAAATAGCTGACAGTGCCAGAAGATGTCAACCACTTCCGAAAAGCAGGACCAAGCCCCAAAGGGGGAAGTGGCCACGGGTTGGGGCTCCTCACTCACACACCACACACCCCCCACCAGATAAAAACCACGGCTGGGACTGTGGGGACCACGACTCCCTTCAGGGACATCGGGGCTGGGGACCCCGTGCTGGCATTCCCAGGTAATGTCACCGCTTCCTGGGATGGGGACACCTGGGGACCAACTCTGGGGGTCACCCCGTGGGGCTGGGGTGCCCTGGGGGGCTGCGGGGTGGTGGCACCTCAGCAGCTGTGGGGCTGGGGGATACCAGCAGTGGGAGCACCTCTGGGGGACTGAACCTCACCTGAATTCTGCTGGGACCAGGGAAGCCTCCCAGGCACCTCCAGGTTGGGGACTCAGGCTCAGGGCTGGGGTTGGAGCTGGGGACACACCAGACCCCCACCCACTGGTGAGGGCTTGAGCATCCCTCACCCCTTGGGGTGCTCCCCTGCTCCCCATCTCCATCACCCTCTGGGTTGGGATGTGGTGGAGTCCAAAGGAACGAGCCCCAGATGTTTCCCCTCTCCACACTCAGCTCCAGTCTCCCCAGTTTGGCACCAACAGGTGATTTTTCTCTAAAGCCTGAAGAAATTGGTGACCTCCCCAGTTCTCACTGGACCCTGGTGGGGAATTTGCTGCCTGGCCCTGGTGGCAGCTGAGGTGGAGCAGCTGGAACGTGGCCGTGGGTGCAGAGGACCTGGGACAACCCCCAGGTATTTCCCTTTCCCCCCTGTTTGACACCAAAATGCTCTTGCCCAGCTCCAGTGCGTGTGTGGGGGGGTCACACGGGGTTTGAGGGAGAAATCTTCACAAATGGGTTAATTTGGTGGTGCTGAGAGGCAGCAAGGTCCCACCAGCAGCTGCTGTGTCCCCCAACCACCGCAGTGTCCCCGTCCTGTCCCGAGGGTCCTTGTCCTATCCTGAGGGTCCCCATCACTGCCCCCAGGGTCCCTTTGAGGCCCAGAAACCGAAACCAGGAGATGGGGCAGAAGAAACGAAACCGGTAGTGGGGGTGGGAAGGGTCCGGGGCTGAGCCCGCTGTTCCTCCCTCTTGTCCCCCCCGGGACCCCTCCCCGGGACCCCCTCCCCGGGACCCCCGTGCCGTTTCCGCTCTTGCCTCGGTCCCGGGGGACTCCGGGGGGAGCTCTGGGGTCCCAGTCCCGCCCTCCCCGCATCCCTGCGCGCAGCAAACTCGAAGCAGATGTAGGGAAAAAAAAAAACCCCAAACAAATCAGGTGCTGGGGAATGGCGGAGGGGGGGGAACGAGGCTGGGGAGGAGGGGGCTGAGCCTCTGAGGGACAGAGCTCCGAGTGGAAATGAACCCATCGGAGAAAATCAGCCAGAAACAAAAATCTGACTTAGTGCAGCATAGAGTTTTTCCTTTCCTTTCCTTTCCTTTCCTTTCCTTTCCTTTCCTTTCCTTTCCTTTCCTTTCCTTTCCTTTCCTTTCCTTTCCTTTCCTTTCCTTTCCTTTCCTTTCCTTTCCTTTCCTTTCCTTTCCTTTCCTTTCCTTTCCTTTCCTTTCCTTTCCTTTCCTTTCCTTTCCTTTCCCACCTCCAGGCTCTGCTCTTTAAACCTCCTGGAAGAGTTCAGGGTCCCCCCCTCACCTCTCCCTCAGGATCCATCCCATGAAGCCCTGCTTGGAACATCTCCCACTGCTTCTCCTTGCCAGGGTCCCCTCTGTCCAGCACTGACCTCGGGGACCCCCCAGCCCCCCAGGGACCCCCAGCAGCACCCAGGGGCTGCCATGCACCTCTCCTGCTGCCTTCTCCTCCTGGCCAGCCTTGTCCCACCAGGTATGGTGCCACTCGTGTCTCCTGCCCCACCAGCACAGCCCCAGCCCCAGTTGGGTGTCCCCATTGTCACCAGAAGGGGTGGGAGTGGGAGCACGGTGCCCAGGGGACAGTCAGGACAAGCCATGGGAACCCGGAGGGTGGTCCCAGCTCTCCAGCAGTTCATGGGACGGCGGAAGCTCGGGGGGGATTTGGTGGTGGGGGTGGGGGTGGGACATCTGCCCACCGGACACTTCCACACCAGAGGTTCCAGCAGTGGCCTGGCAGTGTCCGGCGGGCAGCTGGCGGTGGCCACTTGTCCCCTTCCCCATGGGGTTGGGATCTGGGATGGGGTGGGGGTGGCATGTCCCCCGCCCTGAGCCCTCTGCCCTCCCACACAGTCCTGGGCTCCTGGGGGGTGCTCTACCCCGAGTCTGTGCAGGGTCTCAGCACCTCCTGCCTGCTCATCCCCTGCACCCTGAGCTACCCCCCCACCATCAGGGCCACCAGAGGCATCGTGGCCATCTGGTACAAGGATTATGAGGGACAGAAGACCCTGGTCTACCACTCGGGGGGCGAGAACGTGGATGACCGCTTCTCGGGGCGTGCCAGCCTGGTGGGACAGCCCTCTGCCAGGAACTGCAGCCTGATGCTGAGGGAGGTGACCCCCGAGGACAACGGGCCCTACAGGTTCCGCTTCGAGATCATCGAGGAGGACCGCTGGTCAGCAGAGAGGGATGTGGTGCTGAGGGTCTCAGGTGGGCACAGAGCTGAGACCCCCACATCCCAGCCCTGCCCACCCCCCATGGACATCATCAAATCAGAGAATCCCAGGATGGTTTGGGGTGGAGGGGACCTTAAAGCTCATCCAATCCCACCCCCCTGCCATGGGCAGGGCCCCCTCCCCAGCCCAGGCTGCTCCAAGCCCCATCCAACCTTCAACACTGCCAGGGATGGGGCAGCCACAGCTTCTGGGGGCAACCTGGGGCTCAGCACCCTCACCCCAAAGAATTTCTCCCTGCCCAAGATCTCCTCTCCATCTCCCCTCTCCCACCCTCCATCTCCATCTCCAGACACCATGGAGCAACCGAGGGTGACTGCCAGCCAGGAGTACATGGAGGGACAAACATCCACCTTGGAGTGCTTCAGCCCCTACTTCTGCCCAGACTCCTTCTCCCTGCGCTGGCTGGGCCATGACCCCCAGGTCTCAACAGTGGCCAGTGAGGTCCAGTTGGACACGAATGGGGTTGGCCACCACCTGCACCTCACCACCTCCTTCTCCTGGAAGGATCACTCCAAAAAGCTGCTCTGTGAACTCTCTTACAACTCCAGGAAGGCAACCAGCGAGGTTGTCCTGCGGGTGAGACGTACGTGGGGCAGCCCTGCACCACCCCTCTCCTGGTGTCCTTTGCCAAAACCTGGTGTCCTCTTGCTTCCTCCTCCCTCTCCTCTTCCTCCCCGTGGCCAAAGCGAGCACTGGTTCCCTGACCACCTCTCGAGTCCCACCTCCAGCTCTGGTGGTCACCTCCTGGCACCCACCCCTCTCTGCTCACCTTTTCCTGACCCTCCTGTACCGACCCTGGGATGGGTGGGATGGTGGCAGCGTCCAGTGGGGCCTGCCCATCCGTGTCCATCCGTGTCCATCCGTGTCCATCTGTCCCCCCCAGATGCTCCAAAGGACACGCAGGTGTCGGTCACCCCCTCAGTGCAGCACATCCAGGAGGGGGACACGGTGTCCCTCACCTGTCAGGTGGGCAGCAGCTACCCCCAGGTCTCGGGGTACAGCTGGTACAAGGACGGGGTGTCCCTGGGCAGCCAGCAGGTCCTGACCCTGCGGGATGTGGGCCACGAGGACTACGGGCAGTACCACTGTGAAGCCCAGAACCCTGTGGGGACCGGCACAGCGCCCGCTGTCACCCTCTACATCTTCTGTAAGTGGCCAGAGCATGGCTGGAGGGTCCGTGGCAGAGGGATGGAGGTCACCCAGTGGGGTGGGCGAGGGCTGGCAGGGAGGTGGCTGGTTCTGGCTGGAGATCCAGGGGTCAGCTCTGGGGTCCCCAGCAGCAGAAGGAGATGGAGCTGAGCAGGTCCAGAGGAGGAACTGGAGATGCTGGGAGGGAGCTGAGGAGCCAGGCTGAGAGAGTTGGGGTTGTTCAGCCTGGAGAAGAGCAGGTTGAGGGGAAACCTTATTTCTCCTGCCTCGGAGGCCATCTTCATCCCGTTCCCATCCTGGGCAGCTGCAGAGATCTCGGTGAGCCCTGCGGCCCAGGTGCAGGAGGGGACGGCCACCACCTTGTCCTGCAACATCCCTGCCAGGGAGGGCCAGGCCTTCAACTACACCTGGTACAAGAACGGGGTCTGGCTGGGGGATGCCCTCACACACACCCTCCTCTTGCCCCACATCGCTGCCACTGACGCCGGCTCCTACTCCTGCGAGGTGACCACTGCCCAGGGAGGTGACAGGGACATGTCCCACACCGTCAGCCTCAGCGTGGTCTGTGAGTGCTGAGGGGCTCAGCCCTCCTGGGCAGGGGGGGGGATGGCTGAGGGTCTGCAGAGGGGTCCGGACAGTCGGGATCCATGGGCTGAGGACAGCTGTCTGGTGTTCAACAAGGACAAGGGCCAGGTCCTGAGCTCAGGAAGGTGGAAAGTGCGTGGGGGAAAAGGAGCTTCCCCTAAAGGGTTTTCAGGCCCTGGACCAGGAGTCCCCATCATCCCTGGAGGGGTTCCCAAGCCCTGGAGATGTGGTGCTGAGGGACTCGGGTCAGTGGTGGCTTTGGCAGTGCTGGGGGCAGGGTTGGACTCCACGATCCTAAAAAGTTTTTCCAACCAAAGCGATGTGATGGTTCAGTTCTAAGTGGCTGTAAATGCAGCAGTTCCAGGTGATGAGGCACTTGGACATTTCAGGTCCTGTTAGGTGGGATCTGTGGCAGCGGGGACCTCTCCATCCGTGGCAGCCTCTCCCACTCCTCCACAAAGCTGCTGCACCCCAGGAACTGGTGGGAGGCTCCAAGCCCAGGAACCAGTGACAGCTCAGTGGGGGACAGGGACCGTGTCCCACCTGCAGACACGGGCTGCACCGCCAGCACCTCCTCAGCTGAAGTGTCCTCTCCCCTCCCACAGACCCCCCCCGGACCCCCACCCTCACCCTCTTCCAGGAGACACAGGGTGGCAGGGTGGCCATCATCCACTGTGCCGTGGACAGCCACCCCGTGGCCACCGTGGCCCTTTACCACCGTGGCACCTTGCTGGCCGCCAGTGGCTGGCAGGTGGCCCCAGGCCAGCGGGTGAGTGTCACCACCACCCCCAACGCTCTGCGGGTGGAGATCCGTGGCGTGGGGCCACGGGACGGGGGTGACTACCACTGCACGGCCACCAACACCTACGGCAACGCCAGTGTCACCAAGGGCTTCGTCATCCGCGGTGAGTCCCAAGCTCCCTCACCTGGGGTTTGGGTGCCAACGGCCCCCTGGGGCTATCGGGGATGATTTTGAGGTGGCCACGCAGCCCTGAGAGCTGCAGAGCCCCTGTGGCACCAGGGGACATCGGTGTCTGGGCTGGCAGTGCCTCCTGCGGAGCTGGAGCTGATGCTCAGCTTTGTTCTTCAAAATCCATTGCAAAGCTTCTCCGGGCTGGTCCTTCCTGTCCCCACCAGCACCAGGAGCTGGGGTCACAGTGGGGACTGGCACCTCCTGCTCCCTCCTCCAAGCCTCTGCAGCCCACGGCTCCCCCAGCCTTGGCTGGAGGTGACAGAGGCAGCAGCCCTGGGAAAGGAGGAGAGGAAAGCCCCCCAGAAACATGTCCAAGAAGAAACTCCCTTAGGATGGTTCAAGGAAACCAAAAATGAGCCTCAGGGTCCAAAACCCAGAGGAAATAAAATCCGATTTGGGTGGCCCAGAGGTGGTTGGGGTCCATCTCAAGTTGGCCAAGATGCCTCCAGCCCACTGGGGTTGGTGGTGGCCCTGGCAGTGCTGGGGTAATGGTTGGACACCACGACATCCGAGGTGGTTTCCAGGCCCAGCCATGGGGTGATGCTGGGATTCTCTTTGAGGTTTTTATCCGTGACTCCCCTCTCTCACCCTTCCTCCAGCCACCGAGCTCCTGGTCCAGCCCTCGGCGGAGGTGCAGGAAGGAGCAGACGTCACCCTGAGCTGCCTGGGGGCTGGGGGCTTGGGGACCCTCTACACCTGGTACCGGAACAGCAAATGGCTGCAGGACACCCCCACCCCCACCCTGCACTTCCCCTCCATCCACCCCCGGGACGCTGGAGCCTTCCAGTGCCGGAGCAGCAACAGCAGTGACATCTCCATCCCTGTCCCCCTCCGTGTCCTCTGTGAGTGCTGCTGGGGACAACAAAGGGGTGTCCTGGCTCTGGGGTGGGGGGTCCTGCTGGGAAGCCCCTCTGCTGCTCCCCTCCTCCCCAAGGTGTCCTTCGTCCCTGTCCAACCCTGCCAAGGAGCTCCTGGGCAGAAATGTGGAATTCCCTCTGCAGGAGAATCTGGGGAGGGGAAATTTGGAGAAATCCCCAAATTCCAAAAGAGTTCCCAAGTGTCCTGTGATGTTAAATCCCATCTATCCTGTACCGCTGTCCTGGGGCCTGGAGGGATGGGATGAGGGGGAAGGCTTCCAGCTGCAAGAGGGGAGATGGCAGTGCTGGGGTCCTGGGCTCCTCCCAGCCCCCCCATCCCCAGGGATCCATAATGTTCTCACTGGAGATGTCTTCTCCCTGCAGTCCCACCAAGGCCACCACTGATGAGTTATTTCCTGGAGACCCAGGGTGGGCGCTTGGGCATCATCCGCTGCAGGGCTGAGAGTGACCCGGAGGCCAACCTCACCCTCTGGAGGGGAGAAGCCATCCTTGCCTGCACAGGGGGCTGCCCCCCAGCCCCCAGCCCCAGGCTCCAGGCCAGCTGGTCCTACAACAGCCTGAAGGTGGAGATCCAGGAGGTGGTGCTGGAGGATGAGGGGACCTACGTGTGCCGGGCTGAGAACCCGCAGGGCAACGCCAGCTCCTCCTTGGACCTCAGAGCTGAGAGTGAGTGTGGGGTGGCAGATGGCCACCAGCCCCACAGCCTTGGGAGTCCCTGGGACAGGGGATGCCAGGGAAGGAGGCGAGCTCAGGAGATCAAGGGTGATGGTGGCAGCAGGGCAGAAGGAGCAGAAGTGTGCCCCGTGCCCGTGAGATCCAGGGCATCACCCACCCAGTGTCTGTCCCCAGAGAGGGTGGGGGGAGCGGGGTTAAAGTGGGGGCAGCTCCAGGAGGGGGTGTCAGCACCTCTGGTGGGTTTGGGGGGTTCCCCCATGGCCAGAGCAAGAGCTCCAACTCCTGGTGGGAATCCAGTGCCCATCCCAGGCTCCATCATCCCAGGGCTGGTGAGGCCACGGGGGGGCTGGTACCTCCTCACCTTCTCCTGGAATAGGCACAAAGCCCCTCGGCACCCAGCTGGCCTCAGGAAGAGGTTGGTAGCCCAGCTGAGGTGACAGTGGCCATCACGGCTAAGCTGACCTTTGCCTCCTGCCCGCAGCTGCTGGCATCTCCGTGGTTCCATCCAGCCAGGTCCTGGAGGGCCAAGCGGCCAACCTGAGCTGCTGGCTGCACAGCCAGGCCCCGGTGCTGCCCAACATCACCTGGTACCACAACGGGCACCAGCTGGCCCGGGGCTCGGCCACCACCCTGGTGTTCCAGGCAGTGGCCAGGGAGGACGCGGGGCTCTACCAGTGCAGGGCCAGCACCCCCAGCACCACCCGCAGCTCCCCCACCCTCACCCTGGATGTGCTCTGTACGTAGGGGATGCTGCAGGAGGGGCTCTGGGGCTCATCCATGGGATCTCTGGCTTCTGTTGGTCAGCCTGGAGAGGAGAAGGCTCCAGGGAGACCTTAGAGCAGCTTCCAGTGCCTGGAGGGATCCAGGAAAGCTGGGGAGGGACTTGGGACAAGGGCCTGGAGGGATGGGATGAGGGGGAAGGGTTTCCAGATGGAAGAGGGGAGATGGAGAGGAGATCTTGGGGAGGGAGAAATTCTTTGGTGTGAGGGTGCTGAGCCCCAGGTTGCCCCCAGAAGCTGTGGCTGCCCCATCCCTGGCAGTGTTGAAGGTTGGATGGGGCTTGGAGCAGCCTGGGCTGTGGGAGGGGTCCCTGGCCATGGCAGGGGTGGCACTGGGGGAGCTCTGAGGTCCCTCCAACCCATCCTGTCAGCTGGCAGGGATAAAGTTTGGTTTCATTTGAGGGCCTCTGTATGGCCCAAAATGGACATGGGGGTGGGTGGGGACAGTGTGGTGATGGGGACCTGGGGACAGTGTGGTGACCCTGGGGATGGTGGGGTCCACCCAGGTCCTTTAGTGTCCTGGCCAGCAGAGGCTTTTCCTTTCCCTTGCCTCCCTCTGACATCTCCACCTCCTTCTCCTCCTTCCCCTTCCCCTTTCCCTCTCCCTCTCTGTCTCCCTCTGCTCTCCCATTCCCTCTCCCCACAGACCCCCCCCGGGACCCCCTCCTGACATCCTTCCTGGAGACAGAGAGTGGCCACCTGGCCATCTTCCAGTGCTCGGTGGCAAGCAACCCTCCTGCCCAGCTAGCCCTGCACCGGGGTGAGGAGCTGGTGGCCACCAGCACCATGGGGACAGGCCCAAGGGTCAGCATCACGGCCGTCCCCAACACCCTCAGGGTGGAGCTGAGGGAGGTGACCCCAGCAGACGAAGGCAGCTACAGCTGCACAGCCACCAACACCCACGGCACCGCGGCACGACGGCTGTTCTTCCGTGTGCCAGGTGGGTGACGGTGACAATGGGGGTAGAGGGTCTGGGTGCTGGTGGACACCCAGGTCCTGGAGCAAGGCAGCAGCTGAGTTACCTGCTGGATGAGCAGGAATCCTGGAGTAAAATCACTTTTTGGGTTGGGAGTTCCCATTTTTGTTGGGAATTCAGTTCTGGGGCTGGTAGATCCAAGTGTGCCCAGATCCGTGGAGGTGTCCCCAGGGGAGCCAGGGCCACCCCTCTGAGCTGGTGCCATCATCTCTCTGTGTTCCAGCTGCCCGGGTCCTGGTGTCACCATCCGTGGAGGTGCTGGAAGGAGATGATGTCACGCTGACGTGCCAGGTGGCCATCGGGACACAGGGTGACACCAACTACACCTGGTACCGGAACAGCCGATGGGTCCGGCAGAGCTCAGAGAACCTCCTGGCCCTGCCCCACATCTCCAGAACCGCTGCTGGCGCCTACCAGTGCCGGGCCCATGGTCTTGTGGGGACCAGCCTGTCCCCAGCTGTCACCCTGGGGGTCTCCTGTGAGCTGGAGTCTCCTGGGAATGGAGGCGGGGGAGTGGGATCGGATGGGATGGGATGGGATGGGATGGGATGGGATGGGATGGGATGGGGTGGGATGGGATGGGATGGGATGGGGTGGGATGGGTTGGGGTGAGGATGAGGATGAGGATGAGGATGAGGATGGGGATGAGGATGGAATGAAATGAAATGGGGATTTGAAGGGGTGGATGACAGAGCCCAGAGCCAGGGGGAAGAGGAGCACTCCAGGCTGGAGTTGAGGCCAGGCCACTCATCCCTCAGGGTCTCCAGCTCTGCCTTTCCCTTGGTGTCACATTGTCCCCTGCAGATCCCCCCAGTACCCCAGAGCTGACTTTCTTTGTGGAGCCCCCCGAGGGGACTCGGGGTGTCCTGCAGTGCTCAGTGGACAGCAGCCCCCCGGCCCAGTTGGCTCTCTTCAAGGACCGGGTGCTGGTGGCCACCACGGCACTGCCCCAGCCCCCCGCCCCACCTCGGCTTGGTGTCACCTTGGCCACCAACGCCCTGCGGGTGACTGTCAGCCCCGTCCTGCTGGAGGATGAGGGTGGGTACCTCTGCACCGCACACAACCCGCACGGCAACGCCAGCACCGCCGGGAACTTCACCGCGGGCGGTGAGCGGGGGCAGGGCTGGGATGGGGACGGGATGGGGACGGGATGGGGACGGGATGGGGACAGGCAGGGGACAGGCAGGGGACAGGCAGGGGACAGGCAGGGGACAGGCAGGGTCCCGTCAGCCCCCAGCCCGCCTGAGCGTCCCTTCCTTCCTCTCCGACCCCAGCGACCAGGCTCTGGATCTCCCCGTCCCCAGATGTCCGGGAAGGTGACAATGTCACCCTGACCTGCTCGGTGGCCAGCGGTGCTGAGGAGGTGCTGAGCTACAGCTGGTACAGGAACGGGCTCTGGCTCAGCACCACCCCCAGCCCCGTGCTCACCCTCCCCCGCGTTGCTGCCTCCGCTGCCGCTTCCTATCGCTGCTCCGTGCGGACCCCGGCCCGGACCCGCAGCTCCGCACCCACCACCCTCAGCGTCCTCTGTGAGTCCCCGCGGGGGGGATTCACACCCCCTGGGGAGGTCCCTGGCACCCGCCCCCCCATCCCCCCCATCCCCTCCATCCCTCTATCCCACCTCCTGCACCCCACATCCCCTTTTCCCAGCCCCTCATCCCACTGCCCCGCGCCGTGGGGTCAGTCCGGAGCTCAGGGGGTGACACTGGGACCTGGTTCGGGGGGGTTGCTTTGGTCCCTGGGGACGCCGGGGGCAGAGGCATCTCCTGAGCTGTAGGATGCTCCTGCGCCCCCAGATGCTCCCAATCCCAAACTTCCTCCTCCCCTCCGCCCCCTCCCCTCCCGCAGATCCCCCCCGCAACCTGGAGCTGAAGACTTTCCAGGAGAGCAGCGATGGGACCGCGCTCATCCTCCTCTGCTCGGTGGACAGCAACCCCCCATCCCAGCTCAGCCTGCTCAGGGGGGGGCAGCCCGTGGCCTCCAGCCCCCCGCCGGGAGGTGACCACCCCGGGGGGAGCACCCGCCTCACCCCCGCACCCAATGCCCTGAGGCTGGAGCTGCAGGAGGCGTCCCAGGAGGATGAGGGGGAGTACGAGTGCCGGGCCAGCAGCCCCCTGGGCAGCACCCACGCGTCCCTGCCCCTCCGTGTGCCGGGTGAGGGGGGGTCACCGCGGGGGGGAAGGGGACGAGGGGCTGGGGATCCCCTGGGGGGGTGGACATGGCCCAAATCAGTCTTGCTGTCGGGGAGCAGAGTGTCACTGGGGGGTGCGGAGGGGGGTGAGGTGGGGTCGGTGCCCACCCAAGGGGTTCCACCCGCCCAGAGGGTCCCACAATCGCATCCCCCTAAAATGGGACACCCCTCCCCCCCCCCCCGCCTTGCTGTCCCCAGCTGTCAGGGTGGTGATGAGACCCTCCGCGGAGGTGACAGAGGGGACAGAGGTGACACTGACGTGCCGAGCCCCCGGTGCCCCCCCGGGGACCCTCTACAGCTGGTTCAAGGACGGGCAGTGGCTGGGGGGGGGTCCCGACCCCTCCCTCGCCCTCCCCGCCACCCGGCGCACGGACGCGGGGGTCTACGGCTGCCAAGTGGGGAGGGGGCTGCTCCGAGCTCCCCCCGCCGCCCTCAGGGTGCTCTGTGAGTGAGGGGGCTGTGGGGTTTTTGTGGGGGGGTGTCCAGGGCATCCCCGTGTCACCGTGGCAGCGGTCGGCAGGACGGTCTGTGTCGCCACCTGGTGACATCCCGCGACAGGACTGCGATGAATGGGGGGCACGGGGGGTCCCAAATGCTCCCTCGCCCCTTCCCCCAGCTATTCAGCAAACCTTCCCCACCCCTCAACGCCCACAGCTGTCCCGGGGGGGGGTGGCTCTGTGACCCGCGGTCCCTGTCTCTGCAGATGCCCCCCAGGACCTCTCTTTCACGTCCCTGCTGGACCCCCGGGGGGGGCACCGAGCCCTCCTGCTCTGCACCGTCGACAGCGACCCCCCCTCCCACCTCAGCCTGCACCGGGGGGACGGGGGACCCCCCCTGGCCTCCAGCCGCGGCTCGGACGACCCCCGCTTCAGCGTCCAGGCGACCCCCAACACCCTGCGGGTGGGGCTGGGGGCTCTGGGGGGGTGGGAGGGGGGGGTCTATGTCTGCAGGGCCAACAACAGCCAGGGCAGTGTGTCTGAGACCCTCCGCCTGCAGCCCCCAGGTGAGGGGGGCTCTGGGGGGGGTCCTGGGGGTTCTCCTGGGGGGCTCTCCATGGGGTCAGGGGTCTCCCCTGAGATCAGGGCTCTCCAGAGCCTCTCGGGGGGGGAGTGTGTGAGGGGTTCCCTTGTGCCACCCCCTCTCCCCTCCTCTTCCTCAGGGGTCACGGTGACGGTTGAGCCCTCGCCAGAAGTCCCCGAAGGCACCAGGGCCACTGTCACCTGCTGGGCTGTCCCTTGGGTGGGGGACGAGGCCAACTACACCTGGTACAGGAACAACCGGTGGCTGCAGGAGGGACCCTCTGCCTCCCTCCTCCTCACCCGCGTCTCCCCCACCGACACCGGCTCCTACCACTGCCGGGCCAGCGGCGGGCGGGGCACTGCCACCTCCCCCCCCCCTCAGCCTCACTGTGCTCTGTGAGTGTCCCCAAGGCCCCTGGGGACAGCCCGGCACCACCGTGGTCCCCCCAAGCCGGGTGCATCCCCTTCCTCCCCTTTTTCCTCCCGTCCTGCTCCTCTCCCTTTGGGGGGGGGGGCAGAGGACCTCGGGATGGGATGTGGGGGGGTTTGTCCACCTGCGGGTGTCCCTGGAACATCCGATTTGGAGCCGGGGGGCTCCGGGGGGGGGGGGAACCCAAGAGCTGGAGATGGGGTGAGCCCAACAGAGCCCACCCAGCCTGGGGGAGGGATGGGCCGAGCAGCCCTTGGCTGGTTAGCGTGATGGGGGGGGGTCCCAGGCCGCAGCCCCCCCCTCAGGTCCACCTTCCCCCCCTCCCCAGACCCCCCCCCGAGACGTGTCGGTCAGCACCTTCCTGGAGAACCGTGCCGGGCGGGTGGGCATCCTGCTGTGCCGGGCTGATAGCCACCCGCCGGCCACCATCGCTCTCTACCGCCGAGGCCACCTCCTGGCCACCAGCCTGACCCCCGCCAGAGCTCCGGGGGTCCACGCCTCCCCCTCCCACAACAGCCTGCGCCTGGAGCTGGGGGCGGTGGGGCCGGGGGACGCGGGCGAGTACATCTGTGTGGCTGGCAACCCCCTGGGCAACGCCACGGCCAGAGCCGACTTCGACGTGAGCAGTGAGTGGGGCTGAGCCCCCCCTCGCCCCCCCGGGGGGCTGGGACACCTCGGGGACTGAGCTGGGAAAAGGATTGTGGAGTCTGTCCCCTCCCCGTGGCAGGGGACACATGGGTGCCAGCCCCCCCGAGCCCTTAGTGCAGGGGAGGGTGACATGGGGAGGGACAGCCAGCACCACTCAGTGTCCCCAAGGGGTCCCAGCATGTGTCCCCCTCTCCCCGGTGTGTCCGTGACCCACACATGGGTTGTGGCGTTCCCCCCATTGTCACAGCCACCTCCCCGTTGTCCCCATCACTCCCGAGTCCTCGGGGGTCCCATGTACCCTGACCCCCCCAGTGCCGGGGGTTGGGGGGGGTCTGCCAGGGCTCCCCTCTGCCCACAGCTCTCACCCACCTCCGGCTCTTCACCATCCTGGCGGGGCTGCTGATGGCCATCCTCTGCCTGGCCACCCTGGCCACCCTGGCTGTCAAGCTGTGGCCCAGGTAACGTCCCCAGATGGGATGGGGACAGGAGGGGAGGGACGGGGCCCCCCTGAGCTGAGCTGTCCCATGGGGGTGGGGGGGAGTGGGGGTGGCAGCTCCTTATCTTCCAGGATGAGGAAGTTTCGGGGCTGGCCTGGCACTGAGAACACCTTGGAGCTGAGGAGCAAACAGGAGCAGACAGAAGTAAGGGACTTCGGGGGGGCGACACACACATCTTTGAGGACCCCCCATCCCGGGAGAGCCCTGCGGGGTTGTGTAGAGCTGGGGGGAGCCTCTCAGTACTCAGGGCTGGGGTGCTGGGTTCACACACAGCCCGGGGGGGTGGCCCAGCCTGGCTGTCACCTCTGTCACTGCTGTCTTTGCCAGAGCTGGGGAAGGGGCAGGAGCAGCCAGAGCCTCATCCCAGGGGGATTCACACCCTACATGGGTGCTGACCCCTCCGGGAGATGCCAACCCCAACCTCAACCTTTGCCAGGTGGATGGAGCTGCCTGAGCCTTCCAGCACAGCCCCATCCTGGACGGATCCAGCAACAAAGCCATTCCCTTTCCCTCCAAAAAACCCCAACACATCTCGGTGGGGGTGTGAGCCTGGGAACAACCCCTCCTTTGTCACCATCCTCCTGTCCCCCACTGAAGCCACCACCCCGGGGTGCTGAGTGTGCTGGGGCCTCTTTGTGTGTCCTTCCTCTGCCTGGGAATAAACCTGGCACCAGGCGGGTGGTCTGAGCTGGGAGGGGGCAGGGGGTCACCTGGGGTCCCCCTGGTGTCTGCGTGGGGTCCCCTTCACACTCACTGTTATTTTCTAAAATCGGGAACGTTCTGCAGCCCCCCTGGAGCCATGGCTGGAGATGGGATGGGGACACGATGCTTGGGGACACTTCATGGTCACAGCACCCCCTTTTCCACCCGTCTGTCTCGGCAGCCCCTTGGGTGGGAGGACACAAGTGTCCCCAGGCCAAACGTGTCCCCTCGGTGCCCGGGAAGAGGCAGGGGGCAAGGAGAGGGAGCTGGGGCTGGGGGCGATGGGGGGGGCTCTGCTTGCCCCCAGTAAGGAAGGTGGCTACTGGGACGTGTCCCCTCCTGGCCCTGCTCCCGTTAGATGTCACTCCGTGGTGCCTCGGAGCGTGGGGCTGAAGCCTCCCGAGTGGGGTTGGAGCCTCCTGAGCCCCGGGGAGGGAATTTCCCTGTGCCCACTCGGCTCACGGGAGGGCTCTGCACGGGGACACTCTCCCTGTCCTTATCCCTGTCCTCATTCCCATCCCTGTCACCATCCCAGTCCCTCTCACTGTCCCTGGGGATGCGATGGGACAGGAGCAGCCCTGAGCCCACGGGTGGTGGCAGGGTGGTGGCAGGGTGGTGGCAGCAGCCCCTCGCGGAGCTCCCCCAGCACCAGGTGGCAGCGGGGTCACCTCCCCCTCCCGGTTGCCCCCCCCGGGCCTCAGGCAGCGTCGCGGGGTGAGCGGGGGGCAGCTCCGTCCCTCGGGCTCCCGGTCACCTTTTATGGGTACAGCGGTGGCAGAGCCCCCCCCCCCCAACTCCCTAAGCCTCCACCTGAGCCCACGCCACCCACCCAGCCCCCAGCCGAGGGTCCCTCTGCCCACCCCCTCTGTCCTCCCAGCCTCAAGTCTCAAGTCCGTGAATTCCCCACCCCTCCATTTGCCCCCCCACACCCCTCCAGTGTTGGGGAGGGGCTCAGGGCAGATGTGGGGGCACACACAGCCCGGGGAGTGGGTGGTGGGGAGAGGTGGTGGTCCTGGGGGGTGAGCAGAGAGGGGGGTGCAGGGAGGAAGGGGGTGCAGGGGAAGTCTCAGCACTTCCATCCAAGCCGGAGCAAGGCTGGGGCAGCAGGGAGCCCCCAGGGGTGGGAATGTTCCTCCTGTGGCCCCGGGGAGGGGTGGGGGTCCCGGGGAGGTGGTTGGGCTGTGGATCCAAGCTCAGAGCTGCAGGATCGGGCCCTGGGCCGGTCGCCAGCGATTACCTCCGGGCTCTCTGAGCTCCTTCTCCTCTTTTCCTTCCCCACGTTAAGCCAAATCCTCCCGTCACATGGTGTGAAGAGGGAATAAGGGCAGGTCAGGAGGTGAACGGGAGGCCAGGGATTTGCCGCAGGACCTCACAGAAATGTGCCCGGCATTTCTCCTTGGATAAATTAGCGCCAGCTTTGATTTGCTGCCCCTCTCCCCCCTGCCTCCTCCTCTTCCTCCTCCTCCTCCTCCTCCCCGTCACCCCGCAGCTCACGCGACACCGGTGGGGAGGGTGCTGGGGGGCAAGTACCCGGGCTGGGGTCCTCGCCCTGGCTTTGTGCTGGCCAGAGCCTCCCGGGGCGGTGCCGGTGGCTATCGCCATGGCGGGCTGGTGGCCCAATGGACCACAAGACCCCCTCCCCGTTGGGCTGGGAAATGAGACCACCCGCTGAGGGGTGTCCCCGTGCAGGTGTCACCCACCCCCCAACCTTGCCCCACCCCCCTCAATCCTGCCGGGGGGATCGGATGGGAGTAAATCCAGCCTGGGATGTGGGGGAGACAAGAAATTGGGGTGCGACCCCGTCCCGCTCTCTCCACCCCTCCCCACCCCCCCGGATTTGCGTTTTTCCCAGGATTCACCCCCAAGCCCTTAGCGGGCAGCCCCCCCAGCACCTCTCCTCCATCCCACCGCAGATCCTCCTCACGTCCTTCCGCCCCCCCCTCCCCGAGCTTTACCACAACATCTGCTCCCCTCACCCCGCGTCTTCCTCGCCATCGCCACCAGCCATCTGTGGGGCACCGCGGGCTGGTGGCCCCGAGGCTTGGTGGCCACGGTGGGACATGGCGTGAGGACACCCCCACCTCACCCTTCGGTTTGGGGCCAAGTTGGGGGTGATGGGTGCATGAGGGGGTGGCCAGACAGCCCCCCTCTTCCTGTCCCCATGTCACCCACGCTGGCTGGCACGTGGATGGGCCTCGTGGCCGTGGTGACACGGGGGAGGTGGGACCCGTGGGGGGGGGCTCATCGCCCCCTGCCTCGCTGAGCCCCCAGACCCACTGCTGTCCCCTGGACACCAACCCCCCCCCCTCCATGGGATGTGGAAAGCAGGAGGAAGGGCTGAGCTCTGCGGCCCTCGGCTGTGGGGGATCAGCAGGTGTGTGTCTGTCCCCCCCCCAGGACCCCCTCCTTCTCTCTCACCCCTAAACCCAGGGGAGTCTGGGGGGCTGGCCCCCCCTGCTCCTCCTGACAGTGTCTCTTGTGTCCCTTCTTGTCTGCCAGGGCCACCTGCCCCCCCCAGGAGCCCTCCCGGGGGTCCCAGCTGTGTCCCATCAAGCCCCCCGACTCCCTTAATGTGATGATTGGATGCTCGTTAATTGCATGAGGCAGCCATGGGCGCCTGGGGCGGGGGGAATGTGTTCGGAGCCCAGACCCCCTCCTTTTCTTGGAAGCCCAGGAGTGCTGCGGTGGCTGGGGGGACCCAGGTGGTGTCCTGGGGGGCACACAATGCGTACCTGGGGGTCTGGTGATCGGTGGTGGGGTCCAGCAGCGCTGGAACTGGGGAAACTGGGAGGGTCAAGGCTGTCCAAGCTCGTAGCAGGTCCCCGGGGGCTGTGATCACACCCTCCGCCACGCACTTGGTGGCACTTGGTGGCACACGGCATGCCAGCAGTGTCTACACCTTGTCACCAGCCTCCCCTGCGGGGGTGGCACCAGCTGGGACAGGGTCCCCAGCAGAGGGACACAGCCCCGGAGCTTGGGGAGGGGGAGCAGAGGGTGGGGGGGCCCGCAGCCGTGTCACCCCTGGAGCAGGTACACGGAGGCACGGGTGACACAGCCTCAGCGTGGGGGGGGACCGGGGACACAGTCAAGCCATCCCCCCTCTCCCCCCCCTCTCAAACCATGGCCTTGGGGGGCCTGGGGGAGGTGGGGAGGGGAACGTGGGGGGGGTGCAAGGACTGTTCTGTTCAGATCCCAGGATAAGGAATGCTGAAGGGGGTCCCAAGGGGAGGGATGCTAAAGGAGACCCCCGGAGGGGCGATCCCAGTGCAGGGGGTTCCAGGAACGGGGCAGGGTCTGGGGTCCCGGCCCCCGCCGCTCCCCATGCGAGGTGGTCCCGCCGCCGCCGCCCCTTTTGGGGTGGGGACCCCCGGGGTCGGGGGAACTCGGGTGCTGCGGGACAGACGGAGCAGCCGGCCCGGGGGGGGTCTGGGGTGTCTGCGCCACGGACACGCCCGAATTTCGTTTGATTTCGTTTGATATCGTTCGATTTCGTTTGATTTCGTTTGATTTTGTTTGATTTTGTTTAATCCGAGTGGGAGCGGCGGGGCCGGGCGGGCCGGGCTGGGTGCAATGCACCCACCCGCGGGGGGGTCCGGTGGGGCGTGGGGATGGCCCGAGGAGGGGTGAATCCCACCTGTGAAGTGGTGACCCCCCCTTGAGGAGGGGTGTCCCCGGTCCGCCCGCTCCAGGGCCACCCCGGACTCCCGGGACCAGCGGTTCCGTTAACGAAATTGGCGGTACCGGGGTCCCGGGGTTGGGGGGCAGGGCTGGGCTGGGCGCTCCCTGGGATGAGGGGGTGTCCCTGGGACCCTCATCGCCCCCCATCACCCCCTGCCCCCGGCGGGCTCCCCGCAGCGGCCGCCAGAGCCCTGGGAGGGCGAAGCCACCGAGGCCGCTTGTCCCGTGGGTGGGTGGAGGTGTCCCCGAGGTGTCCCCAAGGGTGTCTCAGGCGGTGTCCGGCCTGACAGGGCACCCTCAGGGCTGGGGACCCTAGCAGGGCACCCTGCACCCCTACACCATAATTAATGAGTCCCTGCACACCCCGCGGATTGCCTCCGTGAGGGGGTGGCAGGGGGTCCCACACCCACTCGTGTTCGTGGGGAGGGTCACAGGGGGTCCCTTCCGACCGTGCACATTTCCCCCGTGTCCCTCCACGGCTGTCTCCCCCCATGATCCCTCACAGCCCCCCGGCGACCCCTTACAGCCCCCCCCCATGTCCCCTCCAAGCCCCCCATGTCCCCTCCAAGCCCCTCATGTTCTTTCACAGCCCCCCCTGTGCCCCCGCAAGCCTCCCCCCGAACCCACCCCCCCCCTCACCGGGTTCCACCGCTACGCCCCTGCCTGGCCCCGAGGAGCCCCCCAGCCCCCAGCCGGGACCCCCGGGATGGGGCAGGAGAAGGGAGGGGAGGGTCCCCGGGTGGTCCCGGTGCACCCCGGGCCGGTAGAACCGTGATCTCCGGTGGGGCTGGGGGGGATCCCGGTGGATGCAGCCCGGGCCCGGGAGTCTCAGGCGGCCGGGATGGGCCCGGGGAACCCCCCGAGTCCGGCCCGGCCCAACCCAGCCGAACCGGGGCATTTCCTGGCCTGCCCCTCCCGGTACTGCGCTTCCAGCGGGCACCGGGCCCGGGAGCCCCTTGGTCAGGAGAGAAAACGGAAAAATGGAGGGAAATTTGGGGTTTTTTTTCCCCTCTTTCATCGGCTCCGGAGCGGGGCGGCGGCTCGGGAGGGCCCGGGGAGGTTCGGCGGGGACGGGAGTGAGCGAGGGGAAAAAAAAAAAAAAAAAAAGCAATAAAAATAATAACAGTAGAGGTAAAATTAACCCAACAACCATCATCTGATAAAAAGCAGCAGATTTTTTTAATTATTCTTTTTTTTTTTTTGTTACTCTTTTTTTTTATTATGCGGAGGCTGACACCGCTGCTCCCACCCGGGGCTTTCCCCTTCCTCGCCCCCCTCACCTCCCACCGGCGGCAAATCCCCTCTGCTTACTGATAATAATAGCCAGAAAAATAATAAGAGACCAGGAACCGTTGCAAGGTAGGGGGGGGGGGGGGGGGGGGCTGCCGGGCCGCTTCTCCCCCGTTATACCGCGGCCTGAGCCACCTTCCCGGGGCTGGGCCGAGGGAGAATATTTCGTTCCCGGGCGGTTGTGCCCCCCCCTTGGAGCCCCCTCCTCACCGATAACCCCTTCGCGGGGGCGGCTTTAGGCTGTGGTTATTTTTCTTGGTTTTCGTTAGGAATCCTTTCCCCATGTCACGATATAAACCAGCGCTGCTCGGCCCCGGCCCGGCCTTCTCGGAGCTCCGGGAATCCTTTACCACCGATCCCGAACCGGGGGGTCCATTCCCTGCCGAACCCCGCAGAGCGGGGGTGCGGGCTGGGGGCTCCGGCCCTGGGGGACCGGCCCGGCCCTTGTTCCGTGTCCGGCTCCCCGACCCCACTGACTCCCTCGCTTTATTTTCTTTTTAATTTTCTCCCTTCTGATTTCCTTCTTTCCTTTTATTTTATTTGTTTCTTTTGGTTTTACCCTTTTATTTAATTTGTTTCTTTTATTTTTTTCCCTTTCGTTTTATTTATTTTTTCCCTCCTCCTTTTAATTTTTATTTGTTTCTTTTGTTTTTACCTTTTTATTTTATTTGTTTCTTTTATTTTTCCCCTTTCACCTTACTTGTTTCCTTTATTTTATTTGTTTACTTTTATTTCTTTATTTTATTAAGTTATTGTTATTATTTTTTCCTTCATCTATTTTTAGTTCCTCCGCGTTGGTTTCGGTTGTTTCAGGGATGGGCAGACTCGGGCCCCACCATAGTGGCAAAAAGGCAGCTTCGGAGGCCTTGAACTCCTCATCCCTCAAAAAGGAAAAAAAAAAAAACAAACCAAAACCAAACCAGAACCAAACCAGAACCAAACCTTTTTCCCGGTGTCTCCCTCTTCGGGCTCTTCCTCCGGGAACCGGGGCCGCTCCCAGGCTCTGCCGGCTCGGGCTGATCCCGCCGCGGGCCCGGGCAGCACCAGGAGCGGCGGAGCCCCCGGGGTGGGTTTCGAGAGTCTTGAGCTCTGGGAGGGGGGGGGGCTGTTTAGGGGGTCCCGACAATTCGGTTATCAGCTCATTTATTTCATTTATTTCATTTATTTCATTTATTTCATTTATTTCTTTCTGAATCCACCGTTTTTAAGAGCGCTTCCATTTGAGGGGATGCGGGGCGAGGTAAGAGGGGTGCCCCCCCCCCACACACCTGAGAAGCATCGCCCCCGCTTTACCGCCGGTCCCGGTGTAGAGAGCAGCGGAACGGAGCCCGGCGGGGGGGACGGGGACGGACGGACCGGGGGAGCAGCTCGGGACCCCCCCGGGTGTCCCCGTCCGCCTGGGCTGGGCACGGGGCAGCCTCTGGCCTCGGTTCTGGAGCCGGTCCGGGGGGCTGCGGGTGCCGGGAGTGGCTGTGCCGAACCGAGCGGAGGGGTGGGGGGGGGAGAGATTCCGGGGGTCCCGTTCTGCCCAGCCCGGGGGGGGGGGGTACCATCGGGGACCCTTCGGATGGCGGGGACGAGGGGACGGATCCCCTTCTCCCCCGAGGCGAGGGTCCCGGCGGCCCCCCTCACCCCGAGCAGAGGGAGGACCCCCCCGCGGGGGGAGCGGGAGCCGGAGCCGCCGCCCCCGGCCCTGCCCGTACCCCCGGGGCCAGGCAGAGGAGCCCGGGGGGGTTCTTTTGTTTACCAATCGGTGTCAGGGACCGGGAACGCAGGAAATTGCGTCTGTGCGGGCCTTTAATTTAAAATCACTCTTTTTTAGAATTTATTTTATGTTCTTTTCTTTCCCCTTCCTCCCCCCTCTCCCCTATTCCCCAGCCGCTCTCCGGTGCGGTGGGGGCTCGGCCGCCCGCTCCCGGCTGCGGGGGATGCGCAGAGGAGCGCGGGGGAGGGCCGGGCCGCAGCAATAAGGACCCGTCTGCATCCCCGGTCCCACCCCCGGCCGCTTCCTCCGCATTTCCCTCCCCTCGGCCTTCCCTTCCCCTCGTCTCCCCCCTCTCTAAAATCACCCCCCCTCCTCCCTCCTCAAATAAACACAGACACACACACGGCTTCAGCCTCCTCCCCAGCTCCCCGCTTTATTGATTTCCTCGCACGCCAATCGCGGCGCGGCCAGCCCCGGTACCGCCGGGTTCCTTCACCCGCTCCCCCGCCGCCCCCTCCCGCCCTCCCCCCCCTCCACCTCCCCCGCTTCTCCCCCGGGACCGGGACCGGTTCCCCATGGAAGGGCAGCGGCGGCGGCCGGAGCGCCTTAAGTTTACCCGAAGCGAGGTGCCGCGGGAGGTGGGTGCTGTGGGTGGGTGGGTGCTGGTTGAGGGGGGGGGGGGCTGCTCAGCCTCTTGTCAAAGTTTTTAACTCCTTTTTCCTCTCGGGATGTCCCGGCGCCCCCTCCCCTCACACCCCCCATCCTCGGCACCACCCTCAGCCGATGGAGTGGGGAGGGGACGGACAGGGGAGGGATGGGGGTGTGGGATGGGGGTGTGGGATGGGGGTGTGGGGGGTGTTTAAATGCCAACCAAGCCCCCCCGGGTGGGAGAGGGCTGGCTCCGCCGTGGAGAGGCGGGAGAGCGGCGGCCCTCGGTGGGCTCCGGCCATGGGGGTGAGGTGGGGCGCGGTGCCCCCGGGGAGGGGCGGGGAGGGGAAGGGGTCTTGGGGAAGGTGTGTGTGTTCTGGGGGGGGACTCTCCCCTCCCCGCCTAGTCTTCTCTCCTCTCTCTGTCTCTCCCTCTTTCCCTTCCCGATGTTTGATCCCGCCGCGGCACCCGCAGGGATGAGCGATGGAGGGGCCGAGGCTGGCAGGAGCCCCGTGCTGGTGGCCGAGCCCGCCGCCACCGGGAGAGCCCGGGAGAAGCCGACGACGACCCGGGCGGAGCTGGAGAACGCTTTGCGAGGCGGGGGAAGTGGCGGGGGAGGCGGTGGCCGAGGCGGCTTCAAGGACATCCCGGGAACGTCGGCGGTCGGTCCCGGTTCCTCCAAGGAATGTGCCCCCCCGGCCAGCGGGAGCCCCTCGGGAGCCGGAGAAGCGGATTACTGCCGCCGCATCCTGGTGCGAGGTAGGGGCAAAGCTCCCCTCGGTCCCCCCCCCCACTGCTTCCCCGCTTCCTCCACCGGGGCATTTCCCCGCACTCTCCCGCCGGGTCCCGCTCCTCGCCCCCCGGGCCGGGTGGCAGGGGGATGGGGTGACCCCACCTCTCTTCCAGCGCACCCCCGGCCAGGGGAGAGCTCCGGGCCCGCCGCTTCCCCCGGTTCCGTTCCGTGCGGCGGCGAGCGGGCCCGGTGCCCCAGCCCGTTCCCCCGGGAGCGCAGCGGGGTGGCCGTGCCCGCCCTCCTGCCCAGCGCTCCGGGCTCCGCGGCCCGAACGGGCTCCGGCAGAGCAGCCGCGGGGACGCGGAACCCCCCGGGCCGCCCGAGCCCCACCGGGGGGATGCGCCGGTACCGGGAGAGGGGCGGAAAGCAGCAGTTTGGCTTTTAAAGCTTTGTCGCAGGAGAAAAGCGTCACGGAGCGGCGGCGAGTTCAGGGATATTTTTTTTATTTTTTTTTTTACCCCCCTCTTCCTAATGTCACCCTCTCCACCGGGGACCGGGGCAGGCGGCGGGCTCGTCTCGGGGCACGGCGGGACCCGGCGCATCCCGCCTCTCCGCCTGCCCGGGATCCCCGGGACCAGCCTGGCTTGAGGCGAACCCCCAAAGTTTGGGGTGCCTGGGCAACGGAAAGGGGTCCGGGGGGGTGAGGCAGGTACCGAGCGCTTCCCGGCTGCATCCCGGCCTGGAGGAGCGGCTCCATCCCGGCTATGCTCCGCCAAACCGGAGCCCAGGAAACCTCCGCGGACAACCGTGGAGCCGGTGCCGCGGCCACTCGGCCTTTGCTCCCCGGGATCCAAGCTCCGGCTCTTCGGGCAGCGCGGTGGGGACCGGAGCCGCGGTGCCGGTTCGGTCACGCCTTCCCCGGGGGCGGTGCGGGGCTGAGCCGGGTCGTGCCCGTTCGCCATCAGCGGGGCCTGGCACGGCACGGGCATCCATCCCGAGTCAACAGCCCCGCCGCCCACCCAAACCTTTTCTCCCGGCTGTCGTGATAGGTTCCTGGACAACCCCTCTATCGTACCCCAAACCCGTCCCGGCCATCGAGCGGGGAGAACGAGCGGAGCTCGGTAGCCGGTCCCGGGGTGTCCCCGGTCCCTTGGTGGTCGCCCAGGCCCAGCCGGTGGGGTCAGGCCAGGGTCAGGCCTCTCCTCCACCCCGGTCTCGGCTCTACCGGGGCCGCCTGGACGGGCTCGGGGCTGGGAACGGTCCGAGGGTCGGTTCCTGACCTCGGGGGCAGGGTCCCCACATCTGCCGTTCACGGGGACCCCGGCCCGGAGCCACCGGTTTCACCATCTTGCTGCAGCCAGCAAGCGCGGACAAAATGGTGGCGGGGAGAAAACACCGCAAATAACCGGGAACGGAGCCCAAAGACAGTGGGAAGGGACACGGCGGGAAGACCCGGGCTGGGGGGGCACCGGCCCGACTGTTCCCCAGCCCTGCCCCGGCCGGGGGTCCCGCTCCCGGGGCCCGAGTGGGTGCCGAGAGCCAGCCGGTACCAGGGGCACGCCTCGCGGTTGATTTTTTTAATTTCCGCAAGATCGGGTTAAAAAAAAAAAAGAAATTTATTTTATACGTTTTTAGTTTTAAAAAAATATTTCTAATTTTGCCCCGGTCCCGCTGGCTCCGCTCTCCCCAGCCCCGGGAGCTCGGGCTCCATCTCCTCCCCGGTTTCCCTCCCCAGCCCCGGGTTACCGCTCCTTCCCCTGCCCCATCGCCGGTGGGTTCCGTGGGAACCGCTTGAGAGGCGGTGGGATCCTTCCGTGGAGCACCGGGAGCGGGCTGGAGGTTCGCCGGTACACTCCGGTACCGGGCACGGGCCGTGCGGGACGAAACCTCCACGGGCATCGCCACAAGCTGGCTTTGCCGCTGGGGGTGGCCCTGGCCACTCGGCCATCCCCGTGTCGCCGAGGTGACAGGGCTGGCGAGGGGACACGGCCCGGGGGGTGCAGACCGGCGGCGGGTCGGTGCTTAGGGGGGATTTAGGGGGCAGGGACTCGGCGGGTAGGGTCCCGCTGCCTGTCAGGGGTGGGGGGCGGCAGCCCCGGGCGGGCAGGGGGAATGGGAAAAGCGGGGACAGATTTCGGGGGTCTCACCCCCTGCTCCCGGTGGCTGTGCCCGGGGGAGGCAGGGAGCTCTCGGTGCTCTTTGGGGTGCAGTGAGGCGGACCTGGGGGCTCCTGTGCCCCTCGAGTGTGTCCCCATGTGCGCGTGTTTGTCACCAGGGCCACACCGTCCCCACCGTGGGGAGGGATGGGTGACGGTATCTGGGGGGTGGCAGGATAGGTGTGTGGACCACAAATCCTACATGGATGTGCTCGGTATGTCCCCATGCCATGGCAGGGTTCCTCGGTGCTTACGGGGGTGTCCCCGTGCAGTGTCCCCTCCTGTGTCCCTGTCCTCTCCTCCCGTGTGTCTCAGCTCAGGCAGAGGAGGGGTCGGTCCCCTTGGCCTCTGGCAGGGGGAATTCTGTCCCAACCCTTGTCCTGGATGTGCTGCTCTCAGGTGTAACCCAGGCTCCCGCAGCCCTGTCACTGTCACCTCCTGGAGCACCCGGGGCAGGACCTGGTGGGTGCTGGGGGGCTTGATTCAGCAGCTGGTGGGGGGAAGCTCTCAGATGCAGGATGGTGCTGTAGCCCCCCCCAGTCCTCAGGGACAGGCAGCAGGGAAGGTCTGTGGTGTGTAACAGGGCTGTGAGGGGCCAGGGGCTCCATTTCCCCCTTCCCCCGTGTCCCCTTCCCTCTGGAGCCTGTGCCCCCCACCCCAGCTGCTGTGGGGAGACACAGGAAATAATGGAGGGTGGAGAGGGGGTTCCTGCAGCTGTGACCGGGGGGCAGGAGCCTCTCTGGGAGCTGCTCCCGGCTGTTGTTGTGCTGGGGATGGTGACGTGGATGTGGGCTCAGCTCAGTGAACGCTTGCTTTGCTTTTTCCCTCACAAAATGGTTCCCGGGCTGGCGTCCCGATCCCGCCGGAGATCCCTCCAACCCATTTCCTTCCCAACAGCTCCACTGGTGGGATCAGATCCCATCCCCGTGGTCTCCACCAGACCCTCTCCCACCCTTCACGCCAACCCTCTGCAGCTCCGGTGCTGAGCTCCAGCCTGGAGCTCACTGGCCATGCTGGGACGGTACCTCTGCCACGCACCCGGACCTGCTTTGGGACTGGGATCTCTTCTCCCAGGTCTTGCTTCTGGCTCCACTATCCCCATCCCAGCTCCATTTCTCCCATCCCAGCTCCACTATCCCCATCCCAGCTCCACTATCCCCATCCCAGCTCCATCGTCCCCATCCCAGCGCCATTTTCCCCATCCCGGCGCCATTTTCCCCATCCCGGCGCCATTTTCCCCATCCCGGTGCCATTTTCCCCATTCCAGATCCATTTTCCCCATTCCAGATCCATTTTCCCCATTCCAGATCCATTTTCCCCATCCCAGCTCCACTATCCCTTCCCAGTCTGCTCCTCACTATTTTCCCCCTTTTCTATCCCAGTGATTTAAGAATTCTTTCACCTCGGAGTCAATCACGAAATCAAATAAGCACCTTAATTCTGGCCACGGCTTTTGGGGACCTCGGGTCCCTCTGAACATGGAGCAGGGCTTGGATCTGGGTCTCCTTTTCCCTGCTCAACTCCTGTGGATGGTTTTTATCCCTCAGAAAACCCAAAATGGGAAACTGTGAAGCCAGGGCTCACCCAAACTGGTGTTTAACTGGTGTTACTGGTGCTTCAGGAGAGCCAGGACAAGGAGCATAAGGGGTTTGGGATGTGGCAGGTACCCGGGGAGTGATTTTTAATCTGTTTTTTAATTTTTAAGGCTGGTTTTTAATACCTGGAGCTGAACATGGCCTCTCAGGGCTCCGCCGATTTTTTCGGAGCAAACTCATCCTTTTCTAGCAGAAAATCAATTCCCCATCCCCAGGCAGCATCCCTTGGGGTGAACGGGGCTAACGTGGGAGTGGAACCTGCTGTATTTTCCTTCCCTGCACACTGAGGGCAATAATAATAAGAATAACAATAATAAAAATAACAACAATAACGACAACAACAACAATGATAACAACAAAACCAACAATAATAATAAATGTTATTGTACAAAATAATAATATATAATAATAATTTATAATATAATAATTATTGTAATAATTTAGTGTTTCCAAACCTTGTCCTTTAATAGAGAATTGCCCTAATGTGGGAATGAAAATGTTCCGGACAGTGTTCCTGCAGCGAGAGGAAGGAGAGAATCGAAACACAGAGACAGTTTGCCCCCCAGTGTTCCCAAAGGATAGAAACCAAAATTAAAATATCTAATTTTTAATTAAAAAAAAACCCCAACCCTATTTAATTGGAGCTCCCCCTCGGTATAAAGCTGCTCTCTTTCAGCAGCCATTACTCCTGCCATGAAATGTGACGGGGTTTGATTCCTCGCAATAAAAATTTAAAAGAAAAGGAAATAAAACAAATCCCTGTTTTTTCCTTCAGCCTCGCTCCTGGTAGGTTTGGAAACTTGCAGCGTTTGTCCTCAGAGGGGACACCCGGAATGTGGCTTCTTTTAGCCACAGCTTAGGGGATTTCTGACCCTTACTGCCGCCATGCCACCGGTGTTTAATTCCGCTTTTCCTCCCCCACTTCCAGGGCACTGGACACCAATTCCCCTTTCCCAGTCAGACACCAGTTCCCCGCTCCCCCCTTTTGCTTTTCCTCCCCACCATGGAATTTTTTTTTTTTTTTTTCCTCCTGATTTTTTTCCCACCTCCCCCGCAGATGCCAAAGGGACGATCCGGGAGATCGTGCTCCCCAAGGGGCTGGATCTGGACCGTCCCAAGAGGACCCGGACGTCCTTCACAGCGGAGCAGCTCTACCGCCTGGAGCTGGAGTTCCAGCGCTGCCAGTACGTGGTGGGCCGGGAGCGGACGGAGCTAGCCAGGCAGCTCAACCTCTCCGAGACCCAGGTATGGGCACGGGGACACCACCCGGGGGGCAGGACATCTGCAGGGTGCTGGGAAAGATCTCAGGTGGGGGGGGACATCTCTGTCATGGTGGGGACATCTCTGTCGTGGTGGGGACATCAGTGTTGTGGTGGGGACATCTCCATCATGGTGGGGGCATCTCCATTGTGGTGGGGACATCGTTGTTGTGGTGGGGACATCTCTGCTGCGGTGGCTCCACTGTGGTGGGGACATCTCCATCATGGTGGGGACATCATTGTTGTGGTGGGGACATCTCCGTCGTGATGGGGACATCTCTGTCATGGTAGGGACATCAGTGTTGTGGTGGGGACATCCCTATTGTGGTGGCTTTGTTGTGATGGGGACATCTCTGTCGTGGAAGGGGACATCTCCGGCATGGAGGGCACATCTCCATCGGGGGGGGGGGGTCATCTTTGTCATAAGGGGAACACCTCAGTCGTGGTTGGAAACGTCTCTGGCGTGGGGAGGACATCTCCAGCTTGTAGGGCACATCTCTGTCGTGGTGAACACATCTCTGCCATGCTGGGTGCCATGGCTGGTGTGACTGAGTCTCAGTTTTGGGGACATCTCTGTTGGGTGGCTCCCTTGTGGTGGGGACGTCTTTGTTGTGATTGTTCCTATGTAGTGGGGACATCTCTGTTATGGTGGGGACATCTCTGTTATGGTGGCTCCGTCACGGTGGGGACATTGAGGCCTCTCCATGGTAGGGACATCTCTATCGTGGTGGGGACATCGTTGTTGTGGTGGGGACATTTCTGTCATGGTGGTGCCACCGGGGTCTGTCCCTGCAGCCCCCTGCCCTGTGGGGCAGTGCTGGTGGGGAGGGGGATTTTCCTGGCTCTCTGGTGGGGTTTGCTAATAACAATAACATTATCACCACCAACAATATTAATAATAATAATGGGATTGCAGCTGGAAACGGCAGGGCTAGGGAGCAGGGAAAATCCCAGTCAGCCCAGTCTGTCCCAGTCAGAGGCCCCTCTGGAGGTGGCTCCATCGCTCTGTTGGTCTCACAGGGAGGTTCAGGTCCCCCTGGGATGTGGCCTCAGGGTCTCTGCAGACTCCCACGTCCCCTGACACCCGTGGGGACCTCGGGACTTTACAAACCTCCTTAGCTCTGGTGGCTCTTGCACGGCTCTGTGCTGGGCTGCTCTGGATGTCACCTGGAGGCTGGATGGTCACCGCTGTGGATGTCACCTGGAGCTCCTGTGCCCACTGGCTCAGGCGGGGACAACCCCACCGTTTGCCACCAGCCCAGTTTTTGTGGTATTTTCGGGGGGGATTTTTCCTCCCAGCCCTTGGGGCCGTTCCTGGTCTGGTTGCTCCAGCTCCGGTTTTGTTGTTGGGCTCCCAACCCGCAGCTCGTGGCTCTTCCCGTGGTTGACATTTGGGCTGTGCCGGAGGTTGGGATGTTGGGATGGATCCTCTCCATCCCCTGGCTGCAGGAGGGGAGCCCCCTCCCCAGTTTGCTCCCAGCGGGTATCCCAGCAGGTCCCACCACGGGGAGGAAGAGCGAAGCTGGTGAGGAGGAGGGGGACACACGGGGGAGATTTTATTTTGTTGTTGTGCCTGGGAATGTTCCGGGGGGGGGGATGGAGGAAGGATGATTCATCCCTGCTCCTCGGGAGTGGTGCAAGGAGCGTGATGAGATCGGAAGAGACACGAAGCCACGGCAGCTGGAGGAGCTGCAGCCCAACCACCCCCAACGTGGGGCTGTGTATCCGGGCCCAGATACACACACGGGGCAGGAACGGGGCCGGGGGGGGCCTGGCCCAGCACCTCCTCCCACTTTTGGGGTTGGGATGGGCCCTCCTGGGGGGATCATCCCCTGCCTTGGTGGTGGCTCCTGTCCCAGAGGAGATGAGGGTCATCCAGGGGAGGTGGTGGTCACTTTGCATGGAAGGGGGGGGTCATCCAGGGGAGGTGGGGGTCCCCCAGCAGAGGCATGGTCACCCAAGAGAGACAGGAGTCCCACAGAGCAGGGTGGAGGTCAATCAGGGGAGAAGGGGTTTGTCACTCAGCACAGACGGGGGGTCACCCATCATGGAAGAATCCCACCTAGGACAGAGGGTGAGTGGCCCAAGGGACGGGGGGGACATCCCCAGGGGACAAGTGTCCCTCCTTGGTGGTGTTAAGGGGACGAGGAGGAGGCAGAAGGAGGGATAATAATGCCCACAAATCCTCTGGCAGGAGGTGAAGCCTGGGGGGGATTTGCCTGAGCTTTGCTCTCGGGGTCAGAAGTTCAATGCCAGGCTCAGGTTCAAGTGACCCGGGGGGTCTGCCAGCTCCCCAGGGCAGAGTGGTGACACTCATCTCAAAGGTCTGGGCACCCAGGACAGGGTTTGTGTTCCATGTTTGCCACACAGCATCCATCTCCAAGCCTTGTCCTTCTGCCAGGAGGTGGCTTGTCCCCTCCCGGAGGCAGGAGCTTTGGGGGACAGGGATGTCCTCAGGTGAGGAGGCCACGGCCAAGAGCTCTGCTGGCACCTCCTGGGCCCATGGAAGGTACTGGTGAGGTTCTGGGCTCCTGGCAGCATCTGAAGACCCTTTTGTAGAGGGCTGGTGCGACCCAGAGGGGGGGAGAGGGCTTAGCATCGTGCTTCTCACCTTTAAGATGGAGCTGCATGGCTGAAGGGGAGTTCCTGAGACCCCCATGGATCCCCTGGAGCTGCCCTCACTGTGATGGGCTCCTGACCCGGCTGATCTGTCGGGACGAGCTCCTGGGCCACCTTTGGCAGGGGTTGGGCTCCTGTGTCACTGCTGGTGTCCCCCGGGCACCCAGCACCACCTGGGGCTCTCAGGACTCTGATCCCCCCAGCACGGAGCAAAACCTACACCAGAGAGCAGCTGAGCTGGAGGGGGGTGGAAGGGCTATTTATAGCCCTGGCAATTAAGATGAGGCTGTTAATAATTAATCACACCTCCAGTCATTAACAACTACCAGCCAGAGGACACCGAGACAAGGGCGGGTGGCAGTGCCAGTTGTCATGGCACGAGGGGGTGAGGGTCACCCAGAGCTTGTGGGGGGCTGGGGGTCCCCGGGGTGTAGGGGACAGGTAGGAGCATGAGACAGGGATACTGCTGGGGGACAGCTCCTGCCTCCTCCCCTGAGCCCCTCCAGCAACCAGGGAGAGGGAGGAGAATTCCCAAAGCTTTGCTGGAAGTCCCTTCTCCAGGGAGTGCAGAAAACAGAGGTGTAGCCAAGTGTGTTCTTTCCGTCTCCATCCAAGTGTGTCTGTCCATCTCCCCTCTGTCCATCCATCCCTCCCTCCATCCCTCCCTCCATCCCCACCATTCCCAGGACAACCTCTAACACCTTCCATGCCCCACGTTGTCCCCACTGCTCCTGGACTCTCCCTGCCCCGTGCTGTGGGTGCTGATGTTTCCCACTGTCCCGTGGGCAGTTGTCCTTCAGGAATGTCACGTTCCCTCTGCGTTCTGGACTTCTCCCAGGTGAGCCCATGTCTCATGGCTCTCTGGATGGATCCAGATGCTGCTTCAGCTCCCGCTGGCCTGGGGGAGGGGGTGGCCCCTGGGTCCCCTGGCAGGACGTGGCCACTGGAGATGGCCAAGGTCACCCTTGGAGGAAGCAGAACACCTCCAGTAGCTTCTGGAGATGTTCTGGAGCTTCTTCCCTCATGCCACCCCATGTCACATGCCATTTGTGGAGCAAACCTGCTCACATGGACGCTCTAATCCCATCCCCTCCTGCTGCGGGGGCACGTGCTGGGCTTTACCCACCAGCCGGGGGGGCCCTGGGCTGGTGACAATAAATCTGGGTCAGAACCAGGTGCTGGGTGGTAACAGGACCAGGCTGGCACTGCTCAGCCCCTCGGGTGAAGCAAACAATTCACCTCTTTTTAGGATATTTTTTGCCCAACGCATGTGAGGGCAGCAGAGGGGGGGGGGGGTGATGAACACCAACTTCGGGGGGAGGGATTGGAAAATATTCCTGCAAGGAGGAAAGGAGCAGCTGTCCTCAGGGCTTGGGACACCAGGGGACCCTCTGAAGACAGGGATCTCCTGCAGGAGGGGACCCCAAATGTCCAGGTATAAATGTCCCAAAGTCAGGAGCAGGAGGAAGCCCAGGACCTGATGCTGGGAGGAGTTCTGGGGGACAGAAGCGGGTTGGGGACAATTCCCACCTTGTCTGGAGTTTGGTGTGGCTGGAAACGTCACCCCAGGCACCTGGCTCCTGGGGCAGGGGGTTGGGTGGCCCCAGCACTGGAGGAGAAGCTGAGGGATGGATCCATCACAGCATCTGGGAAAGGTGCTGGAAAAGGGCCCATGGGTGCTGGAGTGATGGTTCTGGATGTCCTGAGGGGGACAAGAACCATCCTGCTTGTCCTGGGAACCATGGGAGCAGACAAAGACCATGCTGGTTGGTCTGGGAACCCCAAGAGATGACAAGGACCCTGGCCCAGGTTGCCCCCAGAAGCTGTGGCTGCCCCATCCCTGGCAGTGTTGAAGGTTGGATGGGGCTGGGAGCCCCCTGGGCTGTGGGAGAGGTCCCTGCCCATGGCAGGGGGGTTGTTCCAGCCACAGTCTCTGGTCCCTCCAGCCACTGGCTCCCCTTCTGGGGAGGTGGAGAGCAGAGCTGGCGACAGCTCTTGGCTGAACATCCACCCCACTGCATGGCCACCTTTGGACACCATCTCCAAACACTCGGATGCAGTTTGGAAATCTGGATGGTGCTCATCTTCCTACCTCCAGCATCCTGCTCCTTCTGCCGTGCTGTGTCTCCCAGGGCTTTCAGAGTCATCTCCTCCACACATTCTGCCTCTCAGCTCAGTTCCTGACCTCTCATGTCCTGCATGGCTGGGCCTGGATCCCAGGCATGGGTTGTCCTTCATCCCACGGCCCCGAGCAGGGGGTCTGCAGCCTCTGAGAGCCATGGGCTCTTCCAGGGACTCCTCTGGAGCAGAAGGAGGCTTCTCCCCCCCGAGCTCTGCACTCCCCATCCAGATGTGTTCCCCTTCCATCCTTCTCTCCATTCCTAAACAAAGGGTCTCCTTGCTCTCGTTTTCTTCTACGTTACCTCCTCCAGAGGTGCTGGAGATGTGATGCTCACCAAGGATGGACCAGTGTGGTCCTCCCTGCCCTTCCTCCAGGCCAGGCTGGGAAGTGTCCTGGTCACATCAGATGCACCCACCAGGTCACCCAGTAACTTGGGTGAGGAAGAAAACTGCTTTTGTAGAGGAGCTCAAGTGGCTGATGGGGAGCTGGGAACAAAAGAGGAGGAAAAGGTGAGATCTTGCAGCCTGGAGGAGGAACCAGGACTGAAAGAGATGGTGGAGGTTGTTGCTGAAAGAGGAAGGGTCAAGGCTGGAGAGAAATCACTGATGGAGTTGCCAAGGTCTGCATCTGGCTGAGCTCGTTTCCATCTGGGGTGAGAGGAATGCAGGGCTTGAGAATGATGGGGGATGAAAAGGCCACGGAGCTGCTCCTGAATGAGAACCTGTGGGTGAACTTTAGCCAGGAAGGCACACAGGGACCTGGCTGGGCTGTGACATGGGCCCAGCAGTGCTGGTGGCACGGCAAGAAGGGGCCCACGGTCCTTTGTGTGGGGCTGAGGTGGGACACAGCCAGGGAACGTCCTCCAGAACTTCCACGTGGAGCCCGTGGCCGGGGCTGGGTGGGACGTGGGCTGGAAGTGGCCCATGGTGCTGGGAGGCTCCTGCTGGGGGACATCAGCTCAGCCCTGGGGCCCTGGTGTCCCCCAACCCCACGGGGGCACCTCCCCACACCCCCTGCCCACTCTGATACCATTTACTGTGGGTCTGTGGGGACAACACCAGTGGGGCCTGTCCTACCCCCAGGGGCTTCCCATGGCTCGGAGGGGTTCCCACCCCCTGGAGCAGAGGGGGCTTGGGGGCCGTGTCCATGGGCTGGGGTCCATGCTGGGGGTCCCGGGTGGCACCCGACCCCTCCCACTCCTCTCTAACCCCGATGTCTCCCCCATCTCCTTCCCCCACCTCCATCTCCCCTCCTCTGTCCCTCCCGGCTCTCTCTCTCCCTCTCTCTGCCTCTCCTCCCCCTCTGCTCTGCCAGGCAGGGATGGGCGGGGGGCTGCCCTCCCAGGGGAGAGGTTAGGGGGGGGCGATGGGGGGGGACAGCCTGGGGGCCACCCCGCTGCACTTTTGGGGCAGGGGGGTCCCAGGGGGGCCTCGGCTCCTTCCTCTGGCCAGAGGCAGGTGGGGGGGAAGGGGGGGTGTCCCCAGCAGGGGGTGGGACAGAGACCCAGGGCCACCAGAAGCCACCCTGATCCCTGACGTGGTCCCTTGCCCCATAGCAAGGCTGGGGTCCCCCCCCGCCCCATGCAGAGGGAAGGGCTTGGGGTGGGGACACCAAGGGGTTTGAGGGTCACCACGGAGGAGAACCCAGCACCCCCCTAGCTCAGCACCCCGGGGGGCAGCACAGGGCGGAGCCAGGGGGCAAGGGGGAGCTCAGTCCCGGGACCCTCTCCCCAGGCTCCATTCCCCATTCCCACTCCCCCATTCCTAGCTTCCCAGTTCCAGTTTTCTGCTCACATGCCCACTCCCCCATTCCCAGTTTCCCTATTCCCAGTCCCCAGTTCCCGTTCCCAGTCCCCCCGCAGGTCTGGCAGGGCTGGGGGGGCTCTGGGTGGGTGTTTAACACTTCTCTCTTCCATCTCTCACTCTCTCCCGGCTCTCACCTCTCTTTCCCCGTTCTCCCCGCGCTCTCTTTCCATCCGTGCCTTTCTGTCCCGTCCCCCCCCGTCCCCCCGTGTCCCCCCGTGTCCCCCCTCCCTCCCGGCTCCCCCTCCCCAGGTCAAGGTCTGGTTCCAGAACCGCCGCACCAAGCAGAAGAAGGACCAGAGCAGGGACACAGAGAAACGCTCGGCTGCCACCTCCGAGTCCTTCGCCACCTGTAACATCCTCCGGCTGCTGGAGCAGGGCCGGCTCCTCTCCGGCCCGGCCCCCCCCGGCCTCCTCTCCCCTCCCCTCGGCACCCCCACGGGACACGGAGCCACCCCCGGCACCACCTCCCCCGGGCTGGGGGGCGGGAGCAGCCCCCCCGCCACCTTCAGCCTTCAGATCCCTTCTCTGGCTTCTGCTTCTTCTTCTTCTTCCTCCTCCTCCTCGCCCCGGCTGCCGCCCCCCCTCCCCGGGCTGTGTTTGGGGGGGCCCCTCCTGGGGGGTCTGCACGACCTGGGGGGTTACGGACTGGGCAGCTCCGCGTTCGAGCCTTACACGCGCCTGGAAAGGAAAGACAATGGGAGAGCCAGCAAGAAGCCGAGCCCTTAAAACAACACGAGTGTCAAAAAGGTGTCCCCGTCCGTGTCACCCCCCCTCCGCCTGTGTCCTCCCCATCCCACCCCCGACACACCGACACAGCCGTGGGGAACCTGTGTGTGTGTCCCCCCCACTCCTCACCCCACGGGTGATGCTGAAGATGGTCACGTCTGGGGGAGGGGTGGGGGGGTGTCTCTGGGGGTCCCTTGCCACCGGTGTTGTCCCCCCACCCTGGCTGGATCTGCCACCGGGGGCGTTTGTGTGCCCCCTCCCCACCCCCACCCCCCCGGTATCTCCCCTGCAGGGCTTGGGAGGTGACGCTGTGGAGGGCTGGGAGAGGAGCAGCTCCTGGGGGGGGACACACAACATTGAGGGGGGGGCTGCTGGACTGTCACCCCCTGGGCAGCGCTGGGGTCTGTGTCTGCCCAGCCGCGGGGCCCTTGGGCAAGCGCCGTGCCTCAGTTTCCCCAGCTGCATGGTGAGATGGGGCCAGCCCCCCCATCCCAGACCCCCCCTCCTCCCCGATGTGGCCATGGGGGCACTTATGAGGGTGGGATATACCCCTCGGGGGGGGTCTTTGCCATCAGTGGGAACCCTAAGTGCCCCCCAGCCCTGTCCAGGGGTGCTGGGTGCTCAGCCCTGGCACGTCTGGGGAAGGGGCGAGCTCGGGGGGGCGGGGGGGTTGACCCGGCCTCCTGCCTCCTCCCGCTGCTGTTTAATCTGTAATAATTATAATTACCCCTGACACCCACCCCCCTCCCAGCCCGGCCCCGGCTGAGCAGCGCTCCCAGGGTCTCCCAGGGAAATATTTAAAATAAAAGATTTTATGGAAAGCTTTTGGTAATTATTATTTTTTATTATTTTTCCTTTTTAAATCTAGCGTTTCTATGGAATTGTATTTATTGAGCACCTCGCCTCCGAGCACTTTATAGGAGCCAACCCTGAGGGGGCTGCTCTGGTGGAGCTCAGGAGGGGTCTGAGCCTCCCCCGGCCCCGGCTGCAGGGGGGGAAACTGAGGCACGGAGCGGGGTTTGCCCAGGGATGCGGGAAGCAGGGGCGGAGTTTGGTTCTGGGGATGAGCTCTCCTCTCCTGGCTTGGCTCAGACCACGGCTCACTGCCGGCACCTCCATCCCTCCATCCATCCCTCCCCCTGGTGTTTGCCGGATCCTCCCGGTGCCCCCGGCGGTGCTCAGCCCCCCGCCCCCCCCGTGTTTGTTGGAGGTTTTGGATCCCAAGGGGACACAAACCTTCTCCTCCTCACTTTATTTACTTTTATGGCTCCGTCCTTCATCCTTCCCCGGGGTGCTGAGGCTGAAGGCGGGAGCTGAGGGGGGCGGAGCAGGGCAGGGGGGGCCGGGCAGGTGGGATTCAGCCCCCAGACCTCCCCCGGGACTCCTTTGCCTTCGCTTTTCCCTGAGGTTTTCCGACCCGTGTCCATCCCACTCTTGCCTCAGCGAGGGGGAGGTTGGGAGGTGCCCCCCTGCCCCCCCCGGCTCTGCTCTCCCGCAGCTCCTCCTGACGGGGAAGTTTTTTTAAAAAAAGCCAAGTTTTGGGTGTGCAGCCTGACCGAATCCCGTGGTTTCCCACGGTTAATAAAGGTTCTGTCCTGCCTCTGCCGCCTCCTCCTGCCCCCCCATGTCCCCGAACTGCCCCAGCCCCTTGTCCCCACCCCATATCACCCCCCCCAGCACCCCCCTGCCCACCCCCGCCCCCCCGCCCCACTCTGTCCCCGGGGGTTCCGCTCCCTCCCGCTGTTTACACCCAACACGGAGCTCCCGGGGCGGGACGGGACCGAACCGGCTGGGGCCAGGCCGGGTACAAACCCCGGGGACAAACCCGGGAGCTGCCACACCGACCCCGTCCCTGTTCCGGGTCCCTCCGCCGGTCCCCATCCCAGCCCCGATCCCGCTCCCGATCGCAGCCACAGTCCCGGTGCGGATCCCGGTCCCGATCCCGATCCGGATCCGATCCCGGTGCCGATCCAGGCCATGGCCACCACCAAGGTGTCGGTGTCGGTGTCGGGGGGGTCCCTGCCCGCCGCCCGGGAGCACGCTCTGGCTGTCACCCGCGACTACACCATCAACCCCCGGCTGAGTGAGTGGGGGGACACGGGGGGGACACGGGGGGGACACGGGGGGGGCACGGGGGGGACACGGGGGGGACACGGGGGGGGCACGGGGGGGACACGACACGGGACTCGGGGGGGCTCGATGGCAGCTCTGGGGCGGCAGGGACTGGGGGGTGGCACTAGGACAGGCAGAGCGGTGGGACAGGCAGGGGTGACAAGGACAGAGGGTGGCAGTGGTGGGGGGGGGTGACAGAGGACAGGCAGGGGTGGCAGGGACACACGGGGGGTGCTGGGGCAGGCACAGGTGACAAGTACAGAGGGGGTGACACTGGGACAGGCAGGGGTGGCAGGGACAGGGGGGTGGCACTGGTCTCTGGGGGGGTTTGCTGTGACCTTTGCGCCATCACTCCCGTGCCAGGACGGCGGGAGGGAGCCTTGCTGTCACCTCCTGTCCCCAGGCCGGGTGGCTCTGGGCTGTCACTGTCCCCACTGCACCCTCCCGGCCCGGCCCGGCTCTGCCCGCCCGTGTTTGCTGTCAACAGGCAGCAGCCACCCGTGGGTGACACTGGGTGACCCAGGGAGGGGACAGCGCAGGGACCGCGGGTGGCACCCCTGGGTTGTCCTCCCTGGTGGGCACCGGGGGGGTTTCCCCGCCCCTCAGCCCCATGGCAGGGACCCCCAGCCCCACAGAACATCAGGGTCCCCCAACCCCACAGCCCGGGGGGATCCCCCAGCCCCACATCCCCCCTTCCCATCACTTCTCCCCTTGTCCCCCACCCAGCCCGGGGGTCCCCCAGCCCCTTTCCTGCCCACCTGCTCCCTCCCCGCCCCCAGCCCCATTTCGCCTGCCCCACCCCACCCCCAAGCCCAGCCCCGCAATTTATTTGATTTGATTTTGGGGGGATTTTTTGGGTTTTTGTTTTGTTTTGTTTTGTTTTTTCTGGTGGCCGGTGGGGGCGGGTTGGGGGGGGTTGGGGTTCACGCTCGGCTGCTCGGGGCCCTTTCTTTGCGGTTCCTCACGTGACGGGCAGGTGTGGATGGGAAGCCAGCACCGAGGGGACTAATTAGTGGCATAGAGTGGGACCCCCCGCAGCGCCTTTCACCGCCCCCCGCAGGGCTGGGGCTGCGGATGGGGGGGGCCCGGGGGCTTTGAGAGCGCAGCACGAATCTGACCCATGGGGCACAGTGGGCAGTTTGGGGGGGAAACGGCCAGGAAGGGAATGTGGGAAAATCGGGATGAGGCCACCGGGGGATGCGGGGTCTGGGGGCTGTGTCCAGGTGGATCCTGGAGGGGGGGGGGGGGGGGGAGAAAGGAGGATGGGATCAGCAGCACGGGAATGGGGAAAAGGGCTGAGAGGGGCTGGAGGCTCAAAGCTGGGGGCGGGGATGGGTTCTGTCCTGTGAGCTGGGCTCCAGCACCCTGAACATCAACTCTGACACCTCCGGTGATGGCTCCAGCACCTCCCGTGCCGGCTCCAGCACCCCGAACAGCAGCTCTGGCACCTCCAGCCTTGGCTCCAGCACTCCGGGCATCCATCCCAGCGCCTCAAGCGTCCCCTTCTCACAGTTTGGGGGTTAAAAACCTCTCTTTTTTAAAACCCGGTCCGGAGCCCCCCAGGACCACCCTGTGCCTGCTGCACAGCCCACCCAGACCCCTTCTGCCCCCCCGGGGTGTTGTCCCATGGCTGTGGGGTGCTAAGCATGGGGCAGGGGGGTGGGACCCCCCCCCCTGTGCAGGGGGAGGCTGGGGACCCGTTCCGGTGCTGTGAGGTCGCTCAGGACCAGCTCCGGATCTAGGGGGGTGATCTGGGGGCATTTTCGGGATGTTTCGTGCCCCCGTTTCCCATCTTTGCTCCACGTCGGTTCCGTGCTCCGGCTCGGGGGCGGGAGGGGGCTGTGGGGAGATATCCTCTGGGACAGGAGAGCAGGTCCCCGAGGCCAAGGTGACAGTCATCCCAGGTGTCGCCGGTCCCCGCACCTCGGGGAATTTCGGGAGCGATCCCTGGAGCACTTTGGAGCCGAGCCCTAAGGAGGGGGGGGGGCGGGGATTTGGGGAGGGGGCTTTGGCCGGGCAGGGGCAGGGGGCTGGGGGGGGCAGGGCCGGGCTGAGCGGCAGCAATTAGCGACGGGTGGAGATAGGTCGGGTCCGCTTTGTCACCGGGGGCCCTGTCCCCCCCGTTGTCCCGTCCCCCCCCAGCTCGGGTCAGGGCTAACGGAGATTGGAGCTGACAGGAGCTGTGAATTTGGGGCTGGGGGCGGGGAAGGGACGGGCTTGAAAGAGTTTTTCTTTTCTCTTCCCCCCCTCCGAAGCCCACACACCCCGCTCCTCCCGCCGCTTCTTCAGCCCAGCTCAACGGCTTCATTATCCAAATTATCCAAATTATCCAAATTATCCAAATTGGTGCTTTCCGGTAACCACGAGCCCGGCCCTCCCCGCAGCCCCCTCCTCCTCCTCTTTCACACTCCTCCTTCTCCACCTTCATCCTCTTCCTCTTCTTCCTTCTCCTCCTTCATCTTCCTTCTCCTTCAGCCCTCTCCTTCATCCTCCTCTCACTCCGTCCTCCTTCATCATCCTCCATCTTCTCCTTCACCCTCCTCCTCTTTCTTCACTTTCTCCTTTCCCTCCTCCTCCTCCTCTCCCCATCACCCCCTGGCACAGCCCCAGGGCACTCAGTGTTCCTGCCAGGGTGCCCCTGGGGGGAGAAGCCCCCTGTGCCTTGGGGGGTCCTCAGGGGGCTGGGATGGAGACCCGGGGTGCTTGGACCTCACTTTGGTGGCGGTGCCCCCAAAAGTTCATCCTCCTGCTCGGCAGCACCCAGCTGGGCTTCTCCATCCCCATTTGGTGACATTTGGGGACAGGTGGTGACCTCCTGGGCAGCTCTGGGGACACGGTGAAGGGAAAGGAAGGGAGAAGGGAGAGGTGGAGGTGGGATGGACGGGGAGGAACCTGGGGAGATGGGGGGGTCTGGGGGCACAGGGGGCTCAGCCTGGGGCTGGAAACTGCTGGTTGTGGTGGCAGCTCCTGTGGTGACATCCCTGGCTGTGGTGACATCCCTGGCTGGAGTGTCTCCGGGTGCTGATGGAGTGTCCTTGTCCCCCCCCCAGCCTACCAGACAGTGTGTGGTGTCAATGGGCCACTCGTGGTGCTGGACAATGTCAAGGTAGGAGCCCGATGGGTGACAAGGGGACACCTCGAGGGTGGCAGCACTTTGGGCTTGTGGGGACCACCCGTGCTGTCCCTGCCCGGGCCTGGCTGCCACTCCCCCTCCAGCGCAGGGAGTGTGTGATGGGCAGAGTGTCCCCACTGTCCCCTGATGCAGCTCCTGTCCCCTGGGACCAAACCTCACCTCCTCTCCCCTGTCCCTTGTCCCCTGTCCCCCGCCCACCCCCAGTTCCACCCAGGAGCCCGGTCCGAGCGAGGTCCCATCGCCACCCCCAGCTCCTCATGTCACCCCCAGCACCAGGTGGCATCTTGGTGGCACTTTGGTGGCCCCCTGGCTGTCCCCGCTGCCGGCGCGGGGTTTGGGGTCACCTGGGTGGGCTCTGGAGGTCCCGGCATCCCCGCGGGGCCAGCGGGGACCCTCAAGGGGCTTTTGTTGCCCGGTGGCGGAGTCCTGGGGCCCCTTTCACCCCCGGCCCGGCGGGGTGACAATTAATGAGGCCAATTAAAAGAGTCAGCCCGGGGCGGGCGGGTACTGCCCCCGCTTCCCAAGGGATTTGGAGGAGAATGGGAGTGGGGAGTTCAGGGGGAGGGAGCCGGAAGAGGAGGAGGAAGGAAGAGGAAGATGAAGGAGGATGAGGAAGGATAAAAAGGAGGAAGATGAAGGAGGAGGAAGAGCGGGGTGCTCCTGGAGCACCTCCTGTCCTTGGGCGTTGTCCCCCGAGCAGGACATGTCCGTCAGACAAGGGGCCGCACCAAGTCCCCCCCACCCTCCCCGGGGGTCCCTCCCCAGTTCTCATCCCCCCTGTCCCACCAGTTTGCCCAGTACGCCGAGATCGTCAACTTCACCCTGCCCAACGGCACGAGCCGCAGCGGGCAGGTCCTGGAGGTGATGGGCTCCAAAGCCATCGTACAGGTGAGAGGGGGGGCCAGGGGGGACCCCGACACATTAGGCTCCCCCCCCACCTCCCCCCGGCTCGGATCACCCCCGAACCAGCCCCCTCGGACCGATTTCGGGTCAAATCGGGTTCAGCAAATGCTGCCCCCCCCCCCCCCCCCCCCAGTGTCTGTGTAAACCTGATGGGGAGTGAGGGGGGAGAAGGAAGAAAAAAGAAGGGAAAAAAACCGGCAAAAAAAAAGGGGGGAAAAGGGGGGAGAAAACCGGCAAAAAAAAAGGGGGGAAAAGGGGGGAGAATAGAGGAGAAAAGGGGGAGGGGGGAGAGGAGGAAAAGGGAACAAAAGAGGAAAAAGGGAAAAGACGGGGAAAAGGAAGGTAAGGGATGGAATGAGAGGGAAATAAGAGAGGGGAAAGAGAAAAAAGGGGGGAAAGGGGAAAAAAGGAGGTGTGAAGGAAAAGGGTAAAAAGAAGGAGAGAGGAAAAGAAAAAAGGATTGAAAAAAGGATTCTTTTGCTGAAACAGCTCGGGGGAAGGGGGGTGCCCATCCCTGCGTCCCCCCCCGGCTCTAATCCGCCCCCACAGACGGTGTCAAACTTTGTGTGTCCCCCCCAGCAGACCCCTCAGAGGGGGTCTCTAATCCCGGGATTGCCCCCTCCCCTTTTCTCACCTCTCCCTGCCCATCCCCTCCCCCCCCCGCAGCCCTCTGGCCTCGTTAATCCCCCGCTAATTGCCACCCCCCGGCCCCCCCGCCCCCCGGGGTCTCCGCAGGTGTTTGAGGGAACATCTGGGATCGACTCCAAGAAAACCACCTGCGAGTTCACCGGGGACATCCTGCGGACCCCCGTCTCCGAGGACATGCTGGGTGAGACCCCCCCTCACCTCCCTGCCGGGGGGGGGCACGGGGCACCAGGATGTCCCACAGGGTCACCAGGGGGTTTGGGGGTGCTGGGGGGACATCAGGATGCTGGTGGGACCCAGTGCCACCCCTACCATGGTCAGGGACCCCTCCCCCAGCCCAGGCTGCTCCAAGCCCCATCCAACCTTCAACACTGCCAGGGATGGGGCAGCCACAGCTTCTGGGGGCACTCTGGGGGTCACCACCCTCACAAAGGGTTCCTGGACCCCTCCATATGACACCCAAGGGTTGGGTGACACCACAGCCCGTAGGGTAAGGACAAGATCAGCACAGGGGTCCCCAGAAACCCCCCCCCAGCACCCCCCAGCAGGTGCCACCAAGACCTCCCCACCAACCTTTTTTTTTTGGGGGGGGGTGGGGGTGGTCCAAGGCTCCCAGAGCTGCTGCTGCTCCATCTCCTGGAGCATCCTGGCTGGGGTGGGATCGATAGCGGTGCAGCCGCTGTGCTGACCCCCCCAGTGCCCCCCCAGAGCCCCCCGGGGCCGGGAAGCATCGGGGATGTCAGAGCAGATCAAGGTGATGGCCGAGCCCGAGCACCGAGCAGGAAAGGTCACCAACCAAGCAGCCAACCTTGGAGCGGGGCTGGGGAGGGACGGGGGGGCCAGCGAGACCTCGGCTCGGGGGGAGAGGGGGGAGAGACCCCCCCACTGTCCCGGGGGATCCCCGCTGCAGGGACGTGTCCCGCTGTCACCGCTCCCTGCCCTTTGTCCCTGCCCTTTTCCACCCGCACAGAGGGGAAGGAGCTGGCAGGAGACATCTGCCCCCCCCGCTGCAACCCCCCCGTGGGACCCCGAGTGACCCCTGCCACCAGGTGCCACCCTGGCAGCCCCCGGGGCCAGGGCTGGGGGGCTCAGGGGGCTGCTCCAACCCCCCCTTTTCTGGTGGCTCCTCGGGGACACTTTGTTCCCTGTAGGGACAGGGCACTTAGGTTGTGTCTGCAAAGTCCCCGCAGTCACCCAGCCCGTCCCCCGTGGGACACCCCGGGATCTCCTGTGCCACCCCCCCCCGGGGGCTCTCCTGGTGCTCCCCCCACCCCAGCCATCTGCTGATGTTCTCCCGAGGACACCGGGTCCCCAGCGGGCAGGACACCTCCTGGGTGTCCCCTCTGCCCATGGGGGGTCTCAGCCGGTGCCTGGGGCAGGGGCTGAGCAGCTCTGCTCCCTCCAGGTCGGATCTTCAATGGCTCAGCCCAGCCCATCGACAGCGGCCCCCCCGTCATGGCCGAGGACTTCCTGGACATCAATGGTGACAGTGCCGGGCACGGGGGGGCTTTGCTGCCTCTCGGGGACAACCTGGACATCTGGGGGTGACGTCCCGATGGCCACGGTGTCCCCTGGGTGGGGGTAGGGGTGCTGGGGTGGGTCCTGGGGCCCCCATCCCCCCCCAGGGCAGCCGTGGGGGGGCCCTGCTGGTCCGAGACCACGTTGGGTTTTTTCCTCCTGCCTGATTTTTGTCACCAGAGGGAGGGGGGGGGGGGAGGGGGATTCCTCCTCTGCGGGGTCTCCTCATTCCCATTCCTGCTCCAGGCCAACCCATCAACCCCCACGGGCGCATCTACCCCGAGGAGATGATCCAGACGGGCATCTCCCCCATCGATGTCATGAACAGCATCGCCAGAGGACAGAAGATCCCCATCTTCTCAGCTGCTGGTCTGCCCCACAACGAGGTGGGTGCCGGGGGGTGCTGAGCCCCCACACAGCCCCAGTGCCTGGGCTGGGAGGAGGAGGATGGGGGAGGCACCAGAGGGGGCTGTGGGAGGGCTGCAGCCTCTCTCCTCCTCTCCTCGTGTTCCTCTGGTGACCTCGATGGAACGCTCACACCTTTGGTTGTGTCCCCTCAGCCCCCCAGCCCCGCAGGGTCTGATGCACGTGGGGCACGTGGGACCTCGTGCCTCAGTTTCCCCATCACAAAGGTGATGGAAAAGGCACCCTGGCAGCTCGGGGGTGGCAGAGGGGGAGGTTGACCACGGTCACCTCAGTGCCATGAGGAGGGGACACATGGATGGGGAGATGGGGGACAGCCCTCACCCCTGGTGCCCATCCTGGGCTGCTTCCTCTGTGTCCTCTCCATCCCAGCACCCCAGGGTGGGGGGGGTGGCTCCCCCAGGAGGGGTTTCCATGGGTGCTGCTCCCCCCATCCCTGTCCCCCCACAGATTGCAGCTCAGATCTGCCGGCAGGCCGGGCTGGTGAGGAAATCCAAGGATGTGGTGGATTACCACGAGGACAACTTTGCCATCGTCTTTGCTGCCATGGGGGTGAGTCCCTGCCCAAGCCTCCTGCTGGGGACCCCAGGTTGGAGGCTGCGCCTGCTCGTCCCCTCCCTGCCTCAGTTTCCCTCTGAGCGGGCCGAGCTCCCCCTGGCAGGTGAACATGGAGACAGCTCGCTTCTTCAAGAGTGACTTTGAGGAGAATGGATCCATGGAGAACGTCTGCCTCTTCCTCAACCTGGCCAACGACCCCACGTGAGTCACCCCCAGGGCTCTGGCACACAGCTCTGCTCCTCCTCACCTTCCTCCTCATCATCCTCCTCCTTCTCCTCCTTTCCCTTCTCCTTCTTCTTCCCTCCTTCTCCTCTTTCTCCTTTCTCCTCCTCCTCCTCCAGAGCTGCCCTGGGCCATGTGTGTCCCCTGGGGTTCCCACCCTGTCCCCTCTCAGGATCGAGAGGATCATCACCCCCCGCCTGGCCCTGACCACCGCCGAGTTCCTGGCCTACCAGTGTGAGAAGCACGTCCTGGTGATCCTGACGGACATGAGCTCCTACGCCGAGGCCCTGCGGGAGGTCAGGACCTGTGCCCTGTGCCAGGAGATGGGGGTGGCCCTGAGGGGGTGCTCAGGGGGTGGGGGTTCTCGGGGTCCCTGGGGTGCTCAAGGTGCAGAGAGCTCCTGAAGTTCTTGTGCTCAGGACAGCTGGGGTGATGGAGACCACTGGAGGTCCCCAGGGTGCTTAGGGTCCTCAGGGTGCTGTTTTTGTTGGGGGGTTTTTGGGGGTTCCTAGAGTTCTGGAGGTGCTCAGGGTGTTTGGGGTGTCCAGGGTGTCGGGGGGATCTGGGGGTGCCTGGGATGCTCAGGGTTCTTGGGGTGCTGGGAGTGGTGCCCAGGAGACTCGGGGTCCTTGGGGTGCTCAAGGTGCTGGGAAGGTTCTGGGGGTGCCGGGGGGTCCTTGGGGTGCTCAAGGTGCTGGGAAGGTTCTGGGGGTGCCGGGGGGTCCTTAGGGTGCTGAGGATGCTGAGGGCTCTGGGGGTTCCCGGGGTGCCGGTGGCTCCTGGGGTGTCTGGATGTTCCTGGGGGGTTTTCTTGGGGTTCCCGTGCCCCCTCCAGCCCCCTGCCCACCCCGCAGGTCTCAGCAGCCCGGGAGGAGGTTCCGGGGCGCCGGGGGTTCCCGGGGTACATGTACACAGACCTGGCCACCATCTACGAGCGTGCGGGGCGGGTGGAGGGCAGGGGCGGCTCCATCACCCAAATCCCCATCCTCACCATGCCCAACGACGGTCAGTATCTTGGGGGGGGTCCTGGGGGGGTCCCGGTCGGTGTTTTGGGGGGCTCACGGCACCCTGACCCCAGACATCACCCACCCCATCCCGGACCTGACGGGTTTCATCACCGAGGGACAGATCTACATCGACCGCCAGCTCCACAACAGACAGGTCCGTGCTGGGACCCCCGGGCTGAGGGGACGGGGGGGGGGGAGCAGGGTGAGGGTCCCCGGCAGTGACGGGGGGGCTGTGTCCCTCCTGCCCCACAGATCTACCCCCCCATCAATGTCCTGCCCTCCCTCTCCCGCCTGATGAAGTCTGCCATCGGGGAGGGCATGACCAGGAGGGACCACGGGGACGTCTCCAACCAACTGGTGAGGGGGTGAGGGGGGCGGGGGGGACACACGGGACACACAGACAGACAGACAGACAGACAGCCAGACTCGGTGTCCCCTGCCTGTCCCCTGTCCCGCAGTACGCCTGTTACGCCATGGGGCGGGAGGTGCAGGCGCTGCGGGCGGTGGTGGGGGAGGAAGCGCTCTCGGCAGAGGATTCGCTCTACCTGGAGTTCCTGCACGGCTTCGAGCACCGCTTCCTCACCCAGGGTGAGACCAGGCCCAACCCTGGGCCCAGCCCCTGCCTCCCGTCCTGCCCGGGGGGGCTGATTTACCCCAATGAATCCCCCCAGCAGGCTCCCCCTGTCCTGCCCCTGGTGCCGCGGGGTGATGGCCGGGCTGGGCTCACACCCTGACAGATGTCACTGTCCCCTCCCGCACCTCTGCGCAGGGCCCTACGAGAACCGCACCATTTTCCAGTCCCTGGACCTGGGCTGGCAGCTCCTGCGCCTCTTCCCCCGCCACCTCCTCAAGCGGATCCCCGAGGATGTCCTGGCCGAGTTCTACCCCCGGGAGAGCCCGGGGCCCAGCGGCACAGCCCTCTGACCCCCCCCGGGACAGCCCCCTGACCCCCCCGGCACAGCCCTCTGACCCCCCCGGGACAGCCCCCTGACCCCCCCGGCACAGCCCTCTGACCCCCCCGGCACAGCCCCCTGACCCCCCCGGGAGAGAGAGCCCCCTGACCCCCCCGGGACAGCCCCCTGACCCCCCCGGGACAGCCCTCTGACCCCCCCGGCACAGCCCCCTGACCCCCCCGGCACAGCCCCCTGACCCCCCCGGGAGAGACAGCCCTCTGACCCCCCCGGGACAGCCCTCTGACCCCCCCGGGACAGCCCCCTGACCCCCCCGGGAGAGAGAGCCCTCTGACCCCCCCGGCACAGCCCTCTGACCCCCCCAGGAGAGCCCTCTCACCCCCCCCCGGGCTTTGGGGAGCGGCACCCCTGACCCCAGACCCCCCCAGACCCCCCCGGACCTGGGGCTGGAGCGGGGCTGGCGGCCAGGAGGGTGCAGGGGGGGGGAAACCTCTTCTTGTTCAATAAACCCCAGCTGGGCACCAGATCCCATCCCTGTTCCTGTGCTCCCCAAACCCCAAGCCCCTCCAGCCTGGAGCCCCCAGCAGTTGGGGCACCCACAGCTTGTTTTTGGGGACACCCACAGTCTCTGGGGACACCCACAGTCTCTGGGGACACCCACAGCTTGTTTCTGGGGACACCCACAGTCTCTGGGGACACCCATAGCTTGTTTCTGGGGGCACCCTGGCCCAGGGGCTGCTGCTGATTTTTCCCCTTTCTGTGTTTTTTGTGGTGGGGGAGTCCTGGGGCTCTGCTTTTCCCCCCAAGCAAAGGAGGCTCCAGACCCCAGGGCCACCCCTGCTGTCCCCAAGGTGACAGTGACAGCTCCCCAGGCATTTCCCACCCCTCCTGCTTCACCTTCCAAAAGATAAAATTCAATTTACAAAAAAAAAGATAAAATTCCATTTAAAGCCCAACGCCCGGGGGGGGTTGCCTCACTTGCTGCTCCCCAGCAGCCTGCCTGGAAATCTTTTTCTTTTTTTAGGCAAAACTTTTTCAAACTTCACTTTGTCCCTCAGGGGAGGGAGAAGCCACCAGCTTGTCCAGGGGACAGGGCCTGGCGTCCCCCACCCTGTGGCCTTCCAGCAAAATTACAGCACCCACAGCTCATCAAAAAACCAAACCAACCCTGAAACGACTGAGTTCAGAATAGTTTCTGCATTATTAGAAACCAAACTATTAACGAACAAACCGTGGAGGTCACCCCAGGCAGAAGTGATCACAAAATGAGCCCTTTTCCTCCAAAAAATCCTCCCTGAAAGCTGCATTCCAGCCAGGTGCTCCTGGTGAGTCCAGGGGAACTGTGCTGGTGCAGGCAGGAGGTGAGCAAAAACGGGCAAAAAGAGGAAAAAAAGGGGAAATCAAGAGGATTCTGTGATTGTGAGGAACAAGACCCTGGGGTTCACCTCCCCCTCTGTGTGAGTGGGGTTTGAATTTCCCCTCAGGAAAGGAGGAGGCTGAGGGGAAGGGCTCACTGGGTACAGAATCACTCCTCCAGGTTTCTCAGGGGAGCAAAGGGAAAAGTGGGGATTTCCATCAAAATCCAAGATTAAAACCCAAGAAAAAAGCCACGTGGAGTCCTCCCAGGGCAGCTCCCCGTGGGGAGCAGGGAGAGGCACCCCCACTCACCCCCCCATCTCCCTTTGCTGCCAGCTTTCCCCCAGTTTCATCACTTCACCTGCCTGGTGTTTGCCTGGGTTGCTTTGGGTTTGGGTTTTTTTTTAATTAATGGCTCTATGTAAACCTCAGGTAACCTCACACACTCTGCTGCCACCCCCAGGGAACCATTTCCCCCTCAGCCAACCCCCAGCCAGGTGCCAAACTCCTGCCTGGAAACCCGGATCCCAGAGCAGGGGGGGGGCAGCATCACGGGGGGGGGGGTTGGATCCTCCTGGGGGGATGGGGAGAGCTCAGCTGGAGCCCCAAATCCTCCTGGTGGGGTCAGCAGGGAAAGGCTCTCCCCCTCTGTCTGTGCCCCTCCAGCCAGCAGCCAGGAAAATCCCTTCTGGAGGAGGTGGGGGGAGGCCAGGGCCCCCCCGGGCAGTTCAGGTCTGCAGTGGAGCTGAGGGGGGGCTCAGAAGATCTTCTGCCTGCTGGGCAGGATGGCTTCCTTGATGAAGGAGAAGATCAGGAGGATCCCCGAGCGTTTCCCTCTCTTCCCTTTGGTGAAATAGTTGGAGACCACATCGTCTGGGGGGGGGAGAAAGGGATCAGCAACCCCACAGCCCCCCCGGGGAGCTGACCCCCCCACAGCATTTTGGGTGTGTGTGTGTGTGTGGTTTTTGGGGTCACACCTGGCTCTTCCCAAGCCCCCTCTGAGCCCCAACCCTGAGCTCCCCAGGATGGGAAAATCAAACCTCGCCCCCCCCTTACATCCCCCCCCCCCCCCCCAAAAGCCTGGGCAGCTGCTTTTGGGTTGGAAAAGCCCTTTTTCAGAGCTCTGGATCCAAGGCTTTACTCAAGGGGCTGCCTGCCCTGCCCTGCCCTGCTGTGTGTGTGTGTGGGGGCACACAGGGTGGTGTGAAGGCAGGGGGGGGCAGGGGGGGGGCAGGCTCACCCCCAGGCTGCACAGTGGAGGGCAGAACGTTCTCTCCAGCCGACAAGGAGACGAAAAAAGCGAAGGGGATGAGCCAGAGGCAGAAGGTGAAGTAGGCAAGGACCTGGGGGGCAGGGGAGAGGAGTCAGACACAGCCCCCCCCCCACACAAACCCCCCCCAAAACCTCCCCAAGGGGCACCCCCAGCCTGCACCTGAAGCTGCTCCCAGGGGTGCTGATCCCCTGCTCCCCCCCAGGCCCCTGGGTTTCAGTTAAAGCAGAAAAATAATAATAATAATCATGATCATCATCATCATCATCATCTGTGTGTCTGTGAGGACTGAAATCCTTCCCCCGCTCCCAGGCACCAAAAGGAAGAGCAGGAGCTGGGCTGAGTTCTCCTCCTGCCCCAGGGTGCTGGGGGCTGAGCTCAGAGGGGTGGGAAAAGCTGGAGAAGAGGTGAAACTTCCTGAAAAGATTGTTTTATAGATTTGGTTTCCTTTTTTTTTTTTCTTTTTTTTTCCAGCTGTTTATAACAATTTGAGCTGCCTGAGCAAGGCCCCGGGGGAATCTGGGTCCTGGCAGTGTGAGGAGACAAAAGAATTGGGATGTGAGAGGTGAAAGCAGTGAGGAAATTCGGCTGAAAGGGGGAAAATAAAATTAAAACCAGTATTTTTCTATTTTTCCAATTCCAGAAAATCAGATTTTCTCAAATGAAGATTTGATGTTTTGCCCTTCTGCCCACAGCTGAGAGAGGAAAAACTGCAGGAGAATCCCCCAGGGACAGGGCTGTGAAAAATACCCACAGTGCTTCTCCCTGCCCACTGGAAAAATCACACACAAAAAAAAGGCGTTTTCCTAAAAGGCATTTTCCTCCTCCTGCCCCTCCCAGGAAGCCCCCAGGCCCCCTCACCTCAGAGAAGAGGTAATATTCCTCTGCAAAGTACTGGAAGGCCAGGTAGTGATTGAAGACAACCAGCACTGGGGAAGGAAGCACAGGGCAGGGTCAGGAGCAGGAATCCCCCCCTGCCCCCCTACCCCAGACACCTCCAATCCCCCCCCCCTCCTCCTCCTCCTCCTCCTCCTGCTAAAACATTTTCACACAGTCAGTGAGAGATGGTGTCAGCAGCTTGAGATTTACCCTCCTCACCTCCCCCCCATCCCACCTCCCCCCCATCCCACCTCCCCTGGCTCAGCCCGGGCTGACACTGCTGAGAGGAGGAGCAAAAAAACCCCAAAAATGGGAAAAAAAACCCTCCAAGCCCCACCCAGCTGCTGTGGGGGCAGGGGGGGGCATCTCACCTGCTCCTCAAGGAGAGGAAGATGCAGCAGAGCTTCCCAAAGCCCAGGCTGGGGGGGGGCAGCCCCAGAGCACAGGGCAGAGACACAAACCAAGTGGCAGCCAAAAAAATGTCCCCAGGGCTCCTTCCACCCCCAGCCCACCCCACGGGAGGAGGCACCCTCATCCCCCTGGGGGACAGAGCCACAGAAACCCCCCCCCCCCAGCACACATGGACAGGAAACCCCCTCCCCAAGCCCTGACTGCAGCTGCAGCCCCTGGGTCCCTGCCCCCCAGAGCCAGAGCAGCAGCAGCCGGGGGGGCAGAGACCCCTGGGAAGGAGGGAAGAGGGAGAGGGAGAGGGAGAGGGAAAGGGAAAGGGAAAGGGAAAGGGAAAGGGAAAGGGAAAGGGAAAGGGAAAGGGAAAGGGAAAGGGAAAGGGAAAGGGAAAGCTCTGCTGCCCCCCAGAGCACACCCGGGCTGGGGGAGGGAGAGGAGGGGAGAGGGGAGGACAAGGAGGGGGAGGAGGAGGAGAGGGAAGAGGAGGAGGGGGCTGAGGAGGAGGGGGCTTCCTCTGCTCCACTCACCGCAGGAGAGGATGAAGTTGGAGGAGGTGAGGATGATGAAGGGGAAGGTCTGCAGCAGCCCGAAGTAGACCAGGTTGGTGAAGAGCCCCACGCCCACCATGAACCCCGGGAAGTGCTCAAAGAGGTAGAGCCCCACCAGGATGGCTGAGGAGACCTGGAGGAGAGCAGGGGGGGTTGCACCACCTCCCCCCACCCCCCTGCTGCAGCTCCCGGGGGCTGAGCCTCAGTTTCCCCGGGGAAGGGGAAGGGAAGGGGAAGGGAAGGGGAAGGGCCATCCCCTCAGGAGTGGGGTCACCACCTCCCTCCTGCAGCTGCTCTGGGGCCAGCAGAAGCTTCCCAAGGGCTGGTCCGGAGCCAGGGTCCCACCCCCGGGTCAGCACCCCCCGGGGTGACAGCAGCAGGGTCCTGCACCCCCAGGGACTCACCCAGATCATGTACTTGATGATCCTCCTGGTGACAACCGTGTACTCCTCGATCAGCTCTGCCAGGTAGTACAGCCCAGCAGCTGGGGAGAGACCCCCGGCTCAGCCCCGGGCACGGGGAGACCCCCAGCCCCCCAGCCCAGCCCGGGGGGGGGAGCAGGGACAAACCCGGGTGGCCTCAGCTCTGGGGGTCCCTGGAGCCAGCCCAGGGGAGGAGGCAGAGCAGGGTGACCCCAGCTCCCTGGGGCTCTCAGGTGGGGACACCCACGAGAGAACCTTCACCCACCCACCCCCCAATCTCTGGGGCACCCAGGGGCACCCCAAATCTTCCGAGGCCTCAGGGACACCCAGGGACCCCAAATCTCGGGGACATTCTGAGGCCTCAGGGACACCCAGGGAAACCTCAAATCTCAGGGGAACTCAGGGACCCCCAGGGACCCCAACTCTCGGGGACATCCCGAGGCCTCAGGGACCCCCAGGGGAGCCCCAACTCTCGGGGTCACCGGGGAGCCCCTGGCCGGGCTCGGGTCCCTCGGAAGCTCCAGCGTCGCGGCCCCGACCCCGCTCCCACCATGAGCCCAGGCTGTCCCCTGCCGGCAGCCCCCCCCTCCCCTCACTACGGAACAGGGCCCGGGGTGAGGCCTGCGGGCCGGGCTCACCGATGGCCAGGGTGACGAAGGCCACCTGGATGAGCAGGGAGAGCCAGCTGAGCGCGTAGATGAACCACATGGCGGGGAGGGGACAGGAGGGGACAGGAGGGCAGGGGAGGGGATGGGGAGGGGGGGGGGGACCGGGCCGGACCGAACGGAACCGAACGGAACCAAACCCCGCGGCCCGGCTCTGGGCCGCTCTACACGCGGCGCCGGAACAAGCGAGAGGAGCCCAGAGAGGCCCCGCCCCGCCCCGCTGCGAGGACAGCGCCCCCTGCAGGCCCGGAGGAGTCTGCCGCCTAACGCCGGGGGTGGTGGTGGGGGGGAACGGAGAGGACAGGGACCCCCTGAGTGTAACGGGACCCCCTGAGTGTAACGGGACCCCCTGAGTGTAACGGGACCCCTAAACTGCCCCGGGACCCCCTGAATGTAACGGGACCCCAAAACGAGTGTACCGGGACCCCAAACTGCCCCGGCACCCCTCAAAATGCACAGAGATCCCTCCCAGACTGGCCCAGCACCCCAAAACTGCACCGGGACACCAAAACTGTACCGGGACCCCTCAAAAACGCAGAGAGATCCCCCCCAAACTGCCCCGGCACCCCTAAACTCTACCGGGACCCTGCAATGTACCGGGACCCCTCAAAAATGCACAGAATCCCCCCAAAACTGTACCGGGACCCCCGAACTGTTCCGAGACCCCTACAAATACCCCGGGACCTCCCCCAGAATGTCCTGGGACCCCCAAACTGTATCAGAACTCCTCAAAACTGTATCTGAGCCCCTCCAAAATGTACCGGGACTCCCGATAACTATACCGGGCCCCCCTAAAACTGCACCGGGGCCCCTGAACTGTACCAACCCCCCCCCAACTGTATCGGGACGCCAAAACTTTACTTGGACCCCCCCAAAATATATCGGGACCCCTCAAAACTGAACCGGGACCCTGCAATGTACTGGGGTCCCCTCCCAAACTGTACCGGGACCCCGAAATGTAACAAGACCCCCCCAAAAGTGTACCAGGACCCCGCCCAAACCGCACCCCCCCAAACTGCACACCGGAACCGTACAGGGACCCCCAAAACCATGTGTGGATGCTGAACTGTACAGGGACACCCCAAAACCATGCAGGGACCCCCGAACCACACAATCCACCCCCCCCCCTATCGTACAGGACCCCAAAGTGCAGGGGGAACCCCCCTCAAACTGTGCAGGGAACCCCCCAGAACCTGCGTAGGGACCCTCGGATCCAGAGAAACCCCCGCACCCCTGAAGGGACCCCGCTATCCATATAGGGACCCCAAAATCCATATAGGGACCCCTGTAACCCTCTGGATCCCCCCTGAACCCCCTGTGCCCCCCCAGACCCCTCTGTATCACCTCTGTATCCCCTGTACCCCCCTGCATCCCCCCAACATCCCTCGGGACCCTCTCGGGACCCCCCTGGATCCCCTGTGTCCCCTCTGTGTCCCCCCCGTCACTGTAGGATTCCCGGGGGGTGGGGGGTGGGGGTGTGTTTGTTATTGTAGGGTCGCCCCCCAACGTTCAACAGCACCCCTGGGGACCCCCCAAAAAAACGGGCGGGCAGGCGGGGGGGGAGCTCTGAGACCCCCTCCCCCAAGCACCCCAAAGGTGAACGAGGGGTCCTGGGGAGCCCCCCGGGTGGGGGTGCTGGGGGGTATTTGGGGGGGGTGTTTGGAGGGGGATGCTGGGGGTATTTGGGGGGATTCTGGGGGGTATTTTGGGGGGAGTATTTGGGGGGGGGGATGCTGGGGATATTTGGGGGGGATGCTGAGGGGTATTGGGGGGATGCTGATGGTATTTTTGGGGGGTACTTGGGGGGATGCTGGGGGTATTTTTGGGGGGGGTTTCCACCCTTCCCCAGAGCAGCCAGGGAGCCCCATCAGGGTGAGTGCAGCCCCCGGGGGGGCTCAGCCCCCTCTTCTCCGATCTTCTCCAGGAACCGATGTTCCCCCCCCCCAAAACCCCATTCCCCCCCCCAGGAACCGATGTTCCCCCCCTCCCCCGGGATGGATGCTCCTCCCCCTTTCCCCCCCCCATTGTTGTCCTGCCCATTGTTGTCCTGCCCATTGTCTGGGGGGGGTCCGGGCCCTACGCCCCGCTGCCCTGATGTGTGCTGACAGCCCCGGCCCCCCCGCGCTGGGGGGGTTCATCTGCTCCGTGTTGGGGCTGGGGTCAGGCTCCGGTCAGCCGTGCCTGAGCCCCCCCCCGAGCCCCCCCTGCCCGGGGAGGGGGAGAGGGAGGGGAAGGGTCGGGCTGTCAGCTCCCCTCAGCCTCCTCCTGCTCCTCCAGCCGTGAATCTCCCCCCCCACGGCACAGACCCACGGGAGGGTCCCGGGGGGGGGCAGGTGACTCCAGAAGGTCCCCGTGGGGTGGTGGAGGCACCCGTCGGGTCCCCGGGGGGTCTGGGATAACTCCAGGGGGTGACAAATGTCCCCGAGGGGCACCCCGAGGTCTCCGTGGGGTGGCAGAGAACTCCCGCAGGTCCCACGGGTGTCAGCAGAGCCCAGCACCCCCCGCAGGGTGCTACAAGAAGCCCCCCCCCCTCCTCGTGTCCCCTGCCCCCCCCGTGTCCCCTGCCCCTGAGTCACCGAGGACCCAAACCCGCGGAGACTCCTCCTGGGGGGTCCCGTGGGAGGTGCCCCAAAGGTGACGCCCCAAGGACCCCTCCTGGCTCGGGGGGTGCGGGGGGTGCGGGGGGTACCCCCCCATGTCCCCACCGTGCAACCAAAGGGTGCTGCCAGGGGGCTGGGGTGACAAGAGGACACGCTGGGGTTCCCCTGGGGGGAGCTGTGCCCCACGTTGGGCACCAGGAACAATGGGAGGGATTCTTGGGTGGCTTGTAGAGGGTTGGGCACCCCCCCCCCTCCCCCTTCCTGTCCCAGCCCTGGGGGTGACAAGGGGACACCTCCAGGTGACACTCCGTGGAGCTGTGACACTGCCAGCCACACACCCGGGGGTGGGGGGGACACAGAACTGTCCCCTGGGATGGCACCCTGGGATGCCCAGGGGGGTGACACCAGGGGAGGTGACACTGGGGGAGGTGACACCAGGGGTGACACCAGGGGAGGTGACACCAGCCCAGCACTAAACCCCTTCCCGTGAGCTGGAGAAGTCCCCTGGGGGGTGACAGGCTCAGCTCCTGGGGGGAGGGACACGAGGAGGTGGGGTGTGTGCCACCACCACCAGCCAGGGGACACAAGGGGGGAACAGGTGGGGGCCAGGCTGGGGGGGACAGGGGTGAGGGGTCCCACTTGTCCCTGTCCCCATCCCCGTCCCCAGGGCTGGAGCAGGCAGGGGCTGGGGGCACAGGGGCTGAGGGACACAGGTGACATTCCCTGGTGACAGTTGTGTCCCCTGCTCAGCCCCAGACCCCGGAGCTGCTGCTCCCAGTATGGACCAGAGCCAGGCAGGAACCTGGGGGTGACCAGGGCCACCAGGGCCACCATGGGATGGGGCAGGGGGATGGGGTGGTGGGAGGTGTGAGGAAGGACAGACAGACAGACAGACTGACTGACTGACTGACAGACAGACAGACACAGACAGTCAGACAGACTGATTGACAGACACAGACTGACAGACACACACACAGACAGATGGACAGACAGACGGATAGTCAGACAGACAGTCAGACAGACAGACAGACACAGACAGACAGACAGACAGACAGACAGTCAGACACACAGACACACAGACACAGACAGACAGACACAGACAGAGAGACAGTCAGACACACAGACAGACAGACACAGACAGACAGACAGACACACAGACAGACAGACAGTCAGACACAGACAGTCAGACACACAGACAGACACACAGACAGACAGACAGACAGTCAGACAGACAGACAGTCAGACAGACACACAGACAGACAGTCAGAACCTCCCCTCCTGCCCCCCCCCAGCTCTCCCTCCTGGCTCCCCAATCCCTGTCACCCCCCAGAGAGCTCCAGGTCACTCAGCTCCATCCTCACCCAACCCCCCCCCCAGGGCAGCCCCCAGCCCCCCCCCAGCCCCCAGCCCCAAGCCCCGTGTCCCCGGCTCAGCCCCCAGACCCATTTCCCAACCCAGGGGATGGGCTCCGGAACCCCCAAACCCACCTCAACGCCCCCCCCCTTTGTGGTGAGAGGGGAACCTCCCTCTGCCAGCAGCCATGGGGCCTTCCTCCCACCCCTCACCCTCCTCTGCCTCCCCAATGCCCACCCTGTGCCCCTCAGCACCCCCCGGGTCCCCCCTCCCCACTGGGACCCCCGGTGGCTTTGGGGACGGAGCCATCTGGGATCCCACAGGCTCGGGGTGTCCCCTGGTCCCGCGCCCCTTTCCGGGGGTCTCTGAGGGGGTCGCAGGGGGGATTTGCTGCCCACCCCCCCTCAGTCTCTGTGTCTGACCCCACATCACCGTGTTTCACCCCAAATCACCATCCTACTCCAAACTGCCCTCTCTCACCCCAAATCGTTCTCTTACCCCAAATCGCTTTGTCTCACCCCAAATCCCTGTGTCTGACCCCAAATCCCTGTGTCTGACCCCAAATCACCATGGTTTACCCTAAGTCGCCATCGTACTCCAAATTGTGGTGTCTCACCCCAAATCAATGTCTCTTACCCCAAATCGCTTTGTCTTACGCCGAATTGCCGTCTCACCCGAAATCTCCGTGTCTTGCCCCAAATCTTTGTGTTTCACCCCAAATCTCCGTGTCTTGCCCCAAATCTCCATGTCTTACCCCAAATCTCCGTGTCTTACCCCCAATCTCTGTATCTCACCCCAAAGGGCTGCAGGACCCCGCGTGCCCACCCTCCTGGTTGGATCCAAGATGGAAGGAGCCACCAGCAGCAGGGTGGGGACAGCTTGGGGACAGGGATGGGAGGTCCTGGGGCTCCTCCTGGGGTACCCCCCCCATCACCATCTCCTTGGTTCCCCGGGGGACACCCAGCCCAGGTGAGGCAGGGGACACCACGTCCCATGATGTCCCCATCAGCCCCCAGGGCCGCTCCTCTCGTCTCGGGGGTGCTGGGGAGGGGACCCCCACCACAGTCCCCCCCCTCCCCCCGACTCACCCGCAGCCGCTCGGCTCCGCTCCCAACTTTGGCAGAAGTTGAGACAAAAGCCTGGGGTCGGGTCCCCGCGGTGGCGCTGGGGATGTCCCCCCCCCTGTCCCCGCAGTCCCCAGACTGCCTGGTGCCACCAGGACTTAATGAGGGCACCGGGGCTGGGGGCTGGGGGGCTGCACACACACACGCTGAGCTTTAACCCTTCCCCTGCCGCTCCTCCCCGCCACACCCTGGGGACATTCCGGGGGGGTCCCCTCAGCCCTCGGGGCTCCCTGCACCCGGCGGGGGCCTCAGGGGGTCCCAGGCACAGCCCCCCGGGGGTCTCCCCTCTGCTGCCAGGCTTGGGATGTCCCGGAGCGTCACCGGCCCTGTCTGTCCCACCAGGGGATCAGGGGCCCGGGGTGTCCCCCCGCACCCCCCCCCGCACCCCCTCCCGCACCCGCACCCCCCCCATCCCATCCCCACCCGGGGGCTCTGCTGGGGGCCGGGCACAGGGACCCGGCGGGAGGGGGCGTGGCCAAAAGGTGATGGGGCGTGGTTATGGGCGGGGTTAGACTGGGCGCGGTCGCGGGGCGTGGTGCCGGCAGTGGGCGTGGTCTGCCCAGAGCGCGCGATGATTGGGCGGGGTGCGCGTAGGGGGCGTGGTTTGCTCGGAGGGCGGGGATCTGTGGGCGTGGCTTGTCCCGAGGGGCGGGGCCAGGGGCGGGGCCTGTGCCGCAGCCATGGCGGCGCTGTTCGGAGGCGTGGAGGGGTGAGGGGTCTGGGGAGGGGTCTGGGGGGGTCCCATGGGGCTCCGCACCCCCGAGCCCTGAGCCCCGCACACCCCGGGGGGGCCGCAGACGGACCCCGCATCCCCGGCCCCTCCTGGGGACCCCCAGTCTGGGCAGGGGGGTGGGGCAGGGGGAGGCTGGGGAGGGGGGCACGGGGGGTGACTTGGGGTGGGGGGGGAAAGGAGGGGGGAGCAGTGACCGAGGTCCCCGGGGCAGGATGGGGAGGGGGCTGCAGACGCCCCCCCTGCTGCCCCCCCATTCCTGCTCCCATCCCCTCTCAGCCCCCCCTGGGGTGGGTTTTGGGGGTCGCTGGGGAAGGTGCAGAGCCGGTGGGTGGGTGGGTGGGTGTCCCCCCCCCCAAAGTGGGGACGGGGGGGCCATGAGGTGGTCTGTGTGTCCCCCCCCCCTTCTCTCCGCAGCGGGGCCACGCACTCCAGGGTGGTGGTGGTCTCTGAAGATGGCCACATCCTGGCTGAGACGGAGGGACCCTCCACCAACCACTGGGTGAGCCCGGGGACCCCCTGGGACAAGGGGGGGGGTGTCACAGGGTGGGGGGGACACGGACGAGGGGTGTGTGGGGTGGCCCCGGTTGTCCCCAGGGATGGGATGGAGCCAGCAGAGAAGGAGTTGGGGGGAAGGTGTCGGCTGGGGGTGAAGGTTTGGGGGGATCCCCCCGGGAGGGAGCCCCAGGTTGGGTTGAGTTGGGGGCTGGGGGGGGCGGTGTTTGATGTCCCCCCTCCCCATTTGTCCCCAGCTGATCGGCTCCGAGCTGTGCCTGCAGAGGATCGAGCAGATGGTCACCCAGGCCAAGAGCCAAGCCGGGGGGGACCCCCGCGTCCCCCTCCTCTCCCTGGTGAGTGTGTCCCCCCCCTGCCCTCCCGGGGGATGCCGGGGGTCCCTGTCCCCTCCGGGGGGTGACGAGGACCCCGTGTGTGGGGCAGGGTCTGTCCCTCAGCGGGGGGGACCAGCGGGAGGCTTTGGGGACACTGCAGGAGGAGCTGAGCCGCCGCTTCCCACACCTCAGCCGCAGTTTCCACCTCAGCACCGATGCTCTGGGGGCCGTGGCCACCGCCACCGACCGGGGTAGGGGACACCCTGGGGAGGGGAGGGGAGGGCCCGGCCGGGGGGGGTGACAGCATCCGGGGTGTCCCCTCAACCCCCTGGCTCTGTCCCCCTCCCCAGGTGGCATCGTCCTCATCTCGGGCACGGGCTCCAACTGCAAACTCATCAACCCCGACGGGTCAGAGGTGGGGTGTGGGGGCTGGGGACACCTGATGGGGGACGAGGGATCAGGTGAGGGGCCTGGGGGCCGGGGGGGCACGGGTGGTGTTGGAATCGGGGTCTCAGGGTGGCTCCTGCACCCCCCCCCTTTTCCCCAGCCTACTGGATCGCCCATCGGGCTGTCAAGACGGTGTTTGACTGCATGGACAACCTGGAGGTGCCACCCCACGATGTCACCTATGTCAAGGAGGCCATGTTCCAGTACTTCCAGGTGGGGCTGGGGGGGCTCTGGGATCTGTGCCGGGGTCCTGGGGGGTCTCCAGGATGTGCTGGAGAATCCTGAAGGGTCTCTGGGATCTGTGCTGGGGCCCTGGGGGGTCTCCAGGCTGTGTTGGGGGGTCCTGGGGGGGTCTCTGGGCTGTGTCCTGGGGTCCAGGGGGGCTGCAGGATCCACCCAGGGCTGGTGGGATTTGGGGGACGCTCTGGGATCCACCCCAGGACGGTGCAGTCTTTGGGGTGGGGTCTCCCTGAGAGGGTCCCCAGGCTGCTCACCAGGATGGGGGGGGTTCTCAGGGGCTCGGGGATGCACTGGGGGTGTCACCCGTGGTGACATCTGTGAGCGGGGCTGACCTGGGGGTGTCCCCGTGCCCCCCTGGCACCGCAGATCTCGGACAGGATGGGGCTGCTCACCCACCTCTACCGCACCTTCCAGAAGTCCAAGTTTGCAGGATTTTGCCAGAAGCTGGCAGAGGGTAGGGAAGCCCCTTCCATGGTGGTTGGGGGTGGGGGGCTGCCTGTCCCTGCCACCCCCGGGGACAGTGCCACCCTCACCCCTCCCTCTGACACCTCCCCCGTTCATCTCTGCCCCCCATGCACCCGGCATCCCCAGCACCCTCTGGGGTTTGGGGGGGCACACGCAGCCCAGCCCCGCTTCTGGGTGCTGGGGAGGGGGCTGTGGGTGTTGGTCCCACTCCCCCCACCCTGTCCCCCCCCCAGGTGCCCAGGCTGGGGACCCACTCTGCTGCCACATCTTCAACAAAGCAGGAGAGGTCCTGGCTCGCCACGTGGTCGCCGTGCTGCCCAAAATCGATGAGGTGAGAGCTGGGGGGGGTCAGGGGGGCTATTGGGATTTTGGGGGGGGGGTGTCCTGGCTCTCACCCTCCTCCGTGCCCCCCAGAGCCTGTTCCTGGGGGAGCTGGGGTTGCCAATCCTCTGCGTGGGCTCTGTCTGGAAGAGCTGGGAGAAGATGCGAGAGGGTGAGCGGAGAGCTGGGGGCTTGGGGGGGTGTGGGGGGGTCCTGTGGTCCCCCCCAACCTCTGACTTTGTGTCCCAGGATTTGTCCGGGTGCTGGCAGAGGCTCAGGACCAGGTTCCTGGCCACCTTTTCTCCCGTTTCAGCTTGCTGAAGCTGAAATGTTCCTCAGCCCTGGGGGGGGCCCGGCTGGGGGCCAGGAGCATCGGGCGAGCTCTGCCCTTGGACCCCACCAACAACGTGGACATCTTCTACACACACACCTTCTGACCCCAACCCCGACCCCCCCGGAGAGAGGGACAAGCAGGGGGGGCCTTGGGCAGTGGGAAAGTTGCAGGGCCCAAAGGGGAAATGAAAGGGGAAAGGGGGGGTGGGTGTGGGGGGTGCCCAACGTGGGGCCCCAGGGAGAGGAAGCAGCCCTGGCTCTGCTGGGAAAATGAGAAAAGGGGTTCAAATGGACCTTCCCAGGTCCTGGTGTGGTGTCTGATGGGCTGCAGGGGGGATGGGGGGTGCTTGGGGGGGCTGCAGCCAAGCCCAACAGGAGGGAGAAGAGGAGGAAGAGGAAGGAGAAGAGGAGGAAAAGGAAGCAGAAAGCCCCAGGGTGTGGGGGCCATGGTGAGGGGCAGGCACAGCCCCAGGGAAGGCTGAAATTGTTCTTCATTTAAAAGGACAAAAAAAAAAAAAAAAAAAAAAAAAAAAAGCAAGAAAATAAAGCAAAAAAAAACCCCAACAAAACAAACAAACAACAAAAAACCCCCAAATCCTGTTTTGCCTCTCCTGTGTGGAATCAGCAGAGGGTCCATGCCTGAGCCAAGTGTGGGCAGGGAGCTCCTGGGCCAGCAGGCAGCAGCCTCCATCCTGGGAATCCTTTCTCCTGGTGTCCAGATTCATTTTTAGATCTTATTTTCTGGGTGCCAAATTCCTGAGCAGGCATAAAGCAGAGCTGGGTCCTCCTCCTCCTTCAGCAGAGCAGAAAAATCCTCCAGGAGCTGCCCCTGAGCTTGGCCGGAGCGAAACAAACCAGGAGTGAGGGCTCAGTTCCCAAAAAAAGTTTTATTTTTTAATAACGCAGTGTCTGAAATTTCCAGCACCTCAGGGTGTGTGTGTGTGTGTTGGTTTGGGTTTATTTATTTTTTTTTTGGGGGGGGGGAGGTGTAAGAAATCAAATAGAAACCAAAGGGGGATCCTGCACAGCCCTGGGCACAGCCCGAGCTCGGAGGAGCCGGAGGTGACCCCGGGATGGGTGAGGAATTGGGGGGGATTCACCCCGGGGCAGTGAGGGGGCTGGGGCTTTCTGATGGAGTTTTGGGGTGGCAACCAGAGATCTTTCTGGTCCAGTAACCCCGGGGGGAGCTGCAGCCCCCGGGCTTTGCTGTGCTGAGCTCAGGAGCCCCGGGATCTGCACCCCCCCTGCTCCGGATGAGTCCTGGGAATGCTGGAAGGCAGTGCCCCCCAGGAGGGGGGATTGGAGGGATGAGCAGGAAGCCGTGTGCTGGGGGGCACAGCAGCTCCTGGGGGGATCCCTGGCATGGGAACACCAGGGCAGAGCTTTGGGGAGCCAGAGCCCAACCAGATCCTCCCAAATTCCCCAAAACCAGGGCACCTCAGGTCCCCTCACCCAAGGGAGGCTCCTGGTCCCCAGGTCCCCACCCCCCCCAGTGCTCTGAGCACTTTTTCCTGGATTGATTTCAATGGGAAAAGGCAGGAACAGCCACCTCAAGAGCTGCAGCTCCCGGTGCTGGGGAAGCTGAAAGAGTCAGGAGAGGGGTTGGAGGTGTAAAGAGGAGTGTGGGGGGAGCAGCCCTTCCTCTGGGTGCTGGCTGGGGGGGTCAGGGCACCCCCAAGAGCTCCCACCACCAGCAGGGAAGCATTGGGGTTCATGTTGAGCAGGGGGGGTGGCACTCCTCTGACATTTCACCTTTCCTGGGGAGCAGGAACTCTGTCTGAGGGACACCAGGGAAGCCACCAAGGCTCCTGGCCCGGGCTGGGGGGAGAGCAGGGGGGGATGATCTCTACACCTTCTAGTTCAAGAAGAAAAGCTGATTTTGCCTCTAGCAGGTTGGAAGCACTCGTGGAAAGGGAGCTGGGAAGCAAGGAGGGGGAGGGAGGGGCTGGGCTCCAGGCCTGACCTGAGGGCTGTGAGTCCTAGGGAGCAAAAAAAGCTGCCAAAAAAACCAAAACAAAACAAAAATCAAAACAACCCAAACCAAAACAAGAAGAAAAAAAGGTGACAGACGATAAAAAGGAAGAGATAAAAAAAAAAAAAAAAAAAAAGAAGAAAAAAAAAAAAAAAAAAGAAAATGGTACTTGAAGCACAGAGCAAGATTGCAGCAACTCCAGCAGGGTGCAGAGTCCAGCTGGGGGCTGGTGCCCCCCTCCAACCCCCCCCCACCATCCCCAGAGGGGACACAGTCTCTCCACAGCCCCCCCTCAGTACTTCACTCCGGGCACAAACTCCTTGGCATCGGGGTTCAGGTTGCTTTTGCTCTGGAAGAGAAGAGGGAAGGGGAGGGGGCAGAGGGGGTGAGGTCCCTCAGAGCCCACCCCAAAGGAGCCCCCAGTGTGGGGTTCAGTGTCTGCCCTGCTGGCTCTGGGGATGCAGTGACAAGGACAGCTTGGAAGGGTTCACTCCCAGGCTGGGGTTTTTTTGGGGGGAAAACCCAGGAGATTCTGCTCTCTCCACCTTTTGCTCCAGCTTGCTCCAGGACCTGAGCCCAGCTCACATCCCAGTGACAGCCCCATCCCACAGCTTCTGAGGAGCAAGTTCTGGATCCTTTTTGCTCTCAGAACCACCAAGTATCCTCACCAAAAAAAAACCCCAAATGCACCCACACCCCCCTGCCAGTCAGAACTGCCCCCCAAAATAAGCCACCCCCTGCCCAGGAGGGGCCTTCTGCTCCTCCCCAGACCTCTCAGCACCTTCTCCAAGGTCCCTCCTTACCAGAATGTCCTCAGAACCGTGGCCATCAGTGAGGGAGAGCCCGTGGAGCTGCTGCTGCAGCTGCCCCATGCCCTGGGGGAGGTCTCGGGATGGGATGAACCAGTCCTGGTCCTCTTCCTCCAGCATCTCCTGGAAGCAGCGGTCCAGAAACTCCTGCTCCTGCAGCTCCTCCTCCACCTGCCCAAACATCCCCCCCCTGAGCAAACCCTGGGCTTTGCCAGGTGCCTGCAGAGAAGAGTTTCCAAGCCCTGCCCCAGCACTGGGAGAGATTTCATCAGATCTCCATCCCCCAGCCAGCCAAGCCCAGGAGAGCTCAGGAGCAAAGTCAGCTCTTGGGGAGGGGGGATCAGGCTGGGAGCTGACACCCCCGGAGGGGAACAAGCAGGGCTGGGGTGCAGGGGACGCCCTGGGGGGTGCAGGCTGCGAAAAGGAAGGGGAAGGCTTGGATGCCCTCCAGCCTCAGAGACCTCAGCACCAGGCTGAGGAACTGGCTTTGGCCAGGGGAAAATCCCTTCTGCCATCAGCAAAACATCTCCTTGCTCTCCTCCCCCAGGCTTCCAGAGGCTGTCCTGGAAGCTACAAGCACATAAAAACAGATATTTGGAAAAAAAAAAAAAAAAAAAGAAACCATCTCGTGAGGGTCGGCTCAGCCCTGCAGGTGACAGTGAACACCCAGGGGTCCTGTCCTCCCCTCTGGAACCAGCCTGGAGCTCTGGGCACTTCCCAGCACCCCAAACCCTGGGATATCCATTCCCTCTTGCCTCACCTGCCTGTTGAAGTCCTCCTCGTTCTCCATCCACATGTACTCTGCAAAGGGGTTGTTCTCCTTCTCATCGTGACCATTCCCGACTTGGTCCTCTTTGGATTTGGGACTGGAGGCCGTGGTGCTGCTGAGGTCAGAGCCATTCATCATTCCTGACTCTGGGGACAGACAATGAGGGGCTGAGGGTCCTGCTGGGGACCCCCGTGTCCCCCGGCCCCTGCCAGCCACCAGCTCCCGGGGGTGGGGGGGACACCCCAGCCTCCCAGCACCTGCTGATTTTGGGGAGCCCCCGTGCTGTTCCCCACTCCCCTGGGAGCAGCACAACACCTCTGGGGCACTGCCAGCACTGCCTGTGCCCCCAAAACCCAGCAGGGACACAGAACATCCTGGCTCTGGACTCAGAGCACGGAGAAGCCACGAAGAGGGCTGGGAAAGGCACCAGCACACCCCAGATCCCATCCATCCATCCCATTTCTGTTAAAGCTGAAACAGAACACCCTGCCCATCCCTCCATCCCTGTTCAATCTGCCAGAGAACACCCCAAGAAGTGCACCCCAGGGTCACCCCTCCAGCCAGCACACCACAGGAGCAGGTCACTTCCTACCCCTAAATGCTGAATTCCCTTTCCCTTCCCCTTCCCCTCCCTCTTCCCCTTCCTTTTCCCTCCCTCCCTGCTCCTCCAGCTCCCAGCACAGTTCTGGGGGTGCAGGCAGAGCCTGAGCTCTGAGGAGCTGGACCCAGGGCTGCTCCCCCAGGACTGCTCAGGAGGGGAGGGGAGGATTCCCCAGGGCCTCACTTGATGGCAAGTGAGCGATGAAAAGTGAGTGATGGCACTTTAATGGTTTTTCATTAAAAACAGAAACAAAAGTCTCTCTCTCCTTCCCCCAGCTTCCCCCTCCTTACCACCCCCACCTCCTCTCCTGCAGCACTGGGCTGCTCCCAGGTTTTGGGGTTTTTTTGGTGTTTTGTTTTGGTTTTTTTTTTTTTTGTGTGGGTGACCCCCCAAAAATGGGGAGCTGTGGTTTGGGGCCGTGGCTGCTGTCAGGTTTGTCAGGTGTGTGGGGAGCAGAGGCAGGAGCAGCACCCACAGCCCCCCGCATCACCACCCCCTCTCCTGCTCCAGGCACCCAAAGGGGTCCCGGGGGGCAGGCAGAGCTCAGCTCTCCCCCTTTGGGGCTTCCCCCCTCCCTCTGGGGCAGCAGGGACACTGCGGTGTCACCCAGCCAGCCAGGAGCCCTTCTGCAGGAACATCCTGGGTGGAAAAACCCCAGGGAAACCACTCACCCAGCAGGCAGAGGGGCACCCAGCCCTCCCAGGTGCTGCCTGCCCCCCAGCCCAAACACTGAAGGGAACAAACAACCCCCAAGGGGGGGCATTTATCCCCCCTGCTTCTCCCAGCTGGCTCTGAGGGACCCAAGGTCAGGGTTTGCCCCATCAGCCAGGGCTGGGAGCAATGTCCCTGTCTGGAAAAGCACCTCCCAAGTGTGGGTTTCCCAGGGTGTTTGGGTTTGGTTTGGATGTTCTGGATCTGAGTCAGAGGAGCAGCCCGGGCCCCCTCAGCCTGGCTGGAGCTGAGGAGCTGGGGTGATCCTGAAAGGTGGCACTGGGGGATGAGAAATGTAAATACCTCCTCCCTGGTAACAAAAACTTCTTGGGTTTGTTTCTCCTTTCTCCAGGAAAATTAACTAGATGAAGTTGGCACCTCCCCACCCCAGCTGGAAGGTGGCACCAGCCCCCCAGGAGCTGATGGGACAGTGGAACCCCCGTTTTTGGAAGAATTCCCAGGATTTCTGTGTCTCTCAGCCCCCCGGCCCAGGCAGGAGGAACCCCAAAGCGGAGCATCCCAAAGATGCCAGGAGGGCAGAAACCTCGTGGAAGGACTCAGGAGGAGGTGAGGATACAGCAGGCAGCACCCACGGGTGGGGGGGAAGGAGGTGGTGACCCCCGGGGGGGGATAAGGCAGAGGAGCAGAATGCAGAGCACAGCACCCCAGGGATGGGCACTGCAGGATGAGGAGCTCCCGGGGGACAGAAACCCCCTTGGGACCCCCACCCCCAGGAGCTGCTGTGCCTCCCCTCGGCCCCCAAAGGGTTAAGGAGCTGAGCTCAGGTTTGGCTCCAAGCTGGGACATCTGCTCCTCCTCACCCTCCCGGAGCCAAAACCTCGGAGCTTTTGGCTGGGCTGGAGGTTGAGCACTCTATAAATAGCTCTGGGAATGGTTGGGATTGCAGGAAAACCCACCCGGAGCAAAGCAGCCCAGGACAAACACCTCCTGAGCCCTGCTGGGGGCTTCTCCCCTCCCTTTCCTCTCTCCTCTCCCAGGGATTTGGCTTGGGAAGCCCCTCCTGGTCCCAGAGCTGCCTTTGGGATTCCCAGATCCCACCCTCTGGAGCCTTTCACACCCCCCCAGCCCTGGGGTGAGGAGCAGCCCCCGGGGAAGGGCAGAGGGGTCCCTGCTGGGGGTGCTGCCCAGGGGTCCCACCCCAACCCCTGCCACTGCCACCCGAGGGACAAAAGGGACAAGATCCCCCCCGTGCTTCAGCCCCAACTCCCCCTCCCCTTCCTCCTCCTCCTCCTCCTCGCAGCCATCACCTCCCGGCACAGATAAATTCCTTTCACCTCTCTGGATGTTCCCAGGAGCTCTGCCCATGGCACTGCTGCCTCCTCTCCTCCTCCAGCCCACGCTCTACCACCACCCCGACGCCTTTCAAGTATTCTTTTTATTATTATTATTATTATTGTTATTATTCATTGTTCCCCCCCTCCCACTCTCCCGGCGGTTCGGGTTTGCTCTCCCGACGCTGAGCGGCTCCAGCCCCGCGGGAGGGGCTTCCCCTGGGGCTAATTACAGGCCTTTAATTAGCTGCACCTCTGGGGTTCTGCCGGGTTCCTCCTGCCCCTTCCCGGACAATCTCCTCCCGCACTCCTTTCATCCCCAGCCACCGCACCAATCCTTCCTCCCCCCTGCTGACAGATCCCCCCCCCATCACCCCCCTGCCCCGGGACTGCCAGAACCTCCTCAGCCCCCTCCCCACGAAGCAAACCTGCTTCAAACCCTGGATTTGAAATCCCCCCCCCCAGCTCTGAGCTGCTGGGAACCCCAGACCTGCACAGCCCAACCCCAACCCCAGGTCCTGTGCCCCCCAGGATGGAGGCTGGGGGGGGGGGAGACCACCAGCTGGCACCGGGCAGGAGCCAAAACGTCTCAAAAAAATAAGAAAAAAAAAAAAAAAAAAGACTTGAGAAGAGGGCAAGCAGCAGCCCCCACTTCCCCTCCAGCTCCTCCAGACCCTTTTATTTTGGGATCTCAGCTCCATCCCTCTGGAGCTCTGGTGGGACAGCTGCCCGGGGCTCAGCACCCTTCCCCAGACCCCCCCAAACCCCCAAATCCATCCTGTCAGCACCGGAGAGGCCAGGCAGCTGCCTGCCAGCCGCCGGGGTTTCAATGTGACAACAAGCAGAGGGGTGACATGAACGGGGCAGCGATGACAGGGGAGGGGACAGGCCCTGTCCTCACGCTGCTCCCGAGGGCTCCGAGTGTCCCCTGGGTGACCCAAGGACCAAGCCTGCTTCCCTCCCTCGGCTCCCGAGTTCCAGGGTAAAAAGCTGGAAGTTTGGAGGAGGAGAGGAGCATCCCGTGGGCACAGTGCTACAGCCCTGCCCGGGACCCCCTGCCCGGGACCCCCTGCCCGGGACCCCCTGCCCACCCCTGGGCTGCCACTGCCACTGCCGGGTCATCCCGGCACCCCCTGGGGACTGTCCCCTCAGCTCAGCACCCCCAAGGAGGAACCCACCCGACCCCCACCCCCCAGAGCAGAGGCAGCCATTCCCCACCCCATCCCCCGAGAGGTGTTTGTGGCTCCAGCTCCCAGGAACCCAACAGAGCCCAGGCTTGTGCTGCCTGCATGGCCTGGGGGGGGAGAGGGGAGAAGGAGGGGTGGAAGGGGGGGGGAGAAGGAGAGGAAAGGGAGGAGAAGAGAGTGAGAAGGAGGTGGTTGGAGGTCAGCGGGGGGGCTCTGCCCGCACCCCTCCAGCTGCTGCCACCCCCTGGGACCCGGACAGAACTTTTCCTACCTGGCCAGGCCACTGCTGGTGCTGCCACCCCCGGCTTGTCCCTGCACGCCTGGGGAACCTGCACAGCCAGCACGGAACCAAAGCTCCCAGAGGGCAGGAGCCACCCCCAGCCCCGCCGGGGGGATCCATGGGCTGGGGGCAGCGGCTTTGCGGGGCAGGGCAGGAAGCAGGGAACACACAGGGGGGGCCGTGGGGATGGGGGTCCCGGCGGGGCCGTGGCAGCGTGCGGGACCCCCCGAGCCCCCCGTCCCCATCCCCACCCCCGATGCGCTCCGGGGCGGCGGTTCCGAGCAGGTAGGGAGGGAGGAGCCCGGCTGCCCCCCGGCTGCCCCCCGCCTCCCCTCCCGCACAGCCGGGGTCACGCTCCCCGAGCCCCCTCCCCAGGGACAGCGGGAACCGGGCCGGGCCCCGAGGAACCGGGGGGGGAGGGCAGGGCCCGCAGCTCCTCCGCCCGCCCGGGACCCCGGAGCCTCCGGCTGGCAGCGAGCCGAGGGCTGCGGGAGCCTGGCGGTTGTGCGGGGGGAGGTGCGGGGGGAGGCGCGAGGCGCTGCCGGCACCGGGACCCCCGGGACCCCCCAGCGGCACCGGGACCCCCGGGACCCCCCAGCGGCACCGGGCCTGCCGGGCCTGCAGCCGCCCCGGGCCCGCCGGACCCGCTCCCCCCGCCGCTCGCCCCGCGGGGTGCCGGGGCCGTGGGGGTGCCGGGGGGACCCTGCTCCCCGGGGCGGCTCCGGACCCCCCCGCGCCCCCCGTTACCTGCGCCGGGCCGGGCCGGTGCCGCTCCCCGGGCGCCCGCCCTCCGCCGCCGGACCCCCCCCTCCCGGCAGGCCGGCACCCCATTGGCCAGCCGCTCCGCGCGGCCCCGCCCACCTCGCGGCCCGATTGGGAGACAGGGGAAGGGGCGGGTCGCTATTCGCTCATCCGGCCGCCAATCTTACCCTTAGTCCCGCCCACTCCATGTGGGAGGCTCCGCCCCTCCCGCCTCCGGCTTGGGGGAGCCGAGGGAGCGGATTGGCTGGGGGCACGCGGCACCCACGTGGGGCGCGCGGCGGGGGGCGTGGCCGAGAGCGATGTAAATAAGGGCGTCGCCCCGCCCCCCGAGCCGGCGTTCTGATTGGCGGGCGCGGAGCCCAATGGGGAGAGGCGTTACAAACAGCGCCTGGGGACCCCCCCAACACTGACACCCCCCCCCCCAACACTGCCCCCCCCATCCCCCCCCCATCACTGCCCCCCCGGACCCCATCACTGCCCCCCCATCACTGCCCCCCCCATCACTGCCCCCCCCCATCACTGCCCCCCCCATCACTGCCCCCCCATCACTGCCCCCCCATCACTGCCCCCCCCATCACTGCCCCCCCATCACTGCCCCCCCCATCACTGCCCCCCCATCACTGCCCCCCCATCACTGCCCCCCCATCACTGCTCCCCCCCCCCATCACTGCCCCCGCGGGGTTGGGGTCCCTGGGGGGGCTGCAGCCCCTAGACCCGCAATGGGGGGGCCTGGGGAGGGGGTCCCAACCCTACCCCCAAATGTTGGGGGGCACTCGGGGGGGTCCAGCCCCTCACCCCCAGGGCGGGGGGAGCCCCCGGGGGGTGCATTGTCCCCCCCCAATGTTGGGGGGCATCTGGGGGGAGGTGTCATTTGGGGAGGGGACCCAGTTTAGGGGGGGCAGCCAACCCCACACCCCCGGGGGTCCCCTCCCTGCACCCCCCCCCTCCCCCAGTGCCGCCCCCGAGGATCCCCCCCCCTCCCCACCTCCCCCGCTGCCGGTGCCCGGCGGCCGCTCCCCCCGTGACGATTCCGGGCCGGGGGCCAGAACCGAGCCGGGACCGCGCCGCTCGCACCCGCACCCCCGAGATGCCGGCGGGAGGCGGCGGGGGCTCCGCGCCCCGAAAACGGGGTCCCCAGGGCCCCCCCGCCCCCGGCCCCCAGCCCCTCGACCCGCTCAGACGGTGAGTGCCACGGTCCGGGGGGGTCCCGCAGCCCCCCGGGGGTCCCCAAAGCCCCAGGGACATCCAGAGCCCCCACCCCCCCGGGGACCCAAAGCTTCCGGGGGGGCCCCAAAGCTGCCGTGGGTCCCCGCAGCCCCCCCCGGGAGACCCCTCAGTGTCCAGGGGTCCCCGCAGCCCCCCGAGATACCCCACAGCCCCCCCGAGGTACCCCATAGCCCCCTGGGGGTCCCTGCAGCCCCCCCCCCCAACTCACCAGACCCCAAACTGGGGGGCACAGGAGGTGGGTGGGACACGCGGCCCCTGCCCGGTACTGGGATGGGGTCAGAGCTGGGGGGGTCCTAAAATATGGGGGGTGTCAGAAGGGGTGAGGGGGTGTCCCGGTACCCCTGTCTGGGGGGGGGGTTTGGTCCAGGGACACCCCCTGGGGGTCACCCCTCATCTGGGGGTGGGATGGGACCCCCTGGTGTCTGGGGTGTCCCTTGGCTCCTGCTCCATGGGTGCTGTCCCACCAAGCCCACCCCCCCATGGGCTGGGGGACGGGTGGGGGGGACCCCAGAGCTCCTGTGGCATCGTGTGTGTGTCCCTGTCCCCCCCCCTCTGTGTCCCTCAGCCCAACATCTGGCTGGGGACACCAGGGTCCCACGGGTGGCACTGGGGGTGCAGGGGGTCCCCGTGGCCTCATCCCTCGGGACCTGCTCATCCCCAGCTGCTGATTGGGGGGGAGCTGAGAAATAAGGGATGGGGGCAGGGGGAGGTGACAACGATGACAAAAACATCACAAGGTGTCCAGGGATGTAAGAGGAGCAGGTGACAATCCCACCCCCCTCACTATGAAATGTGGCACCTTGGGGACAAATCACCTCTCCTGGGGGGGGCTGCTGGCTCCTTGTATGGGGTTGTGTCACCAGAGGGGATAAAAATAACCCCTGGCCATGGGGACAAGGACAACGGGCTGCCTGTCCCCCTGCTGCGTCCCCAAAAGGGACACAGGGCTGTGCGTCCTCTGCCGTGTCCCCAAAAGGGACATGGGGCCCCTGCTGTGTCCCCAAAAAGGAGATGGGGCCTCTGCCGTGTCCCCACACTTTCCTTTCTCTCCTCCATCCCACTCCTGCTCCTCAGAGCCGGGAGGAAAGTGAGGGGAAGGGAAAAAATAGATCTTCCTGGAAGTCCAAGGGGGAAAGGGAGGATTCCCAGGAAGCTCCTTGGGAAGGAGGTGTGGGCTCCTTGCCAGGATTTGGGGTGCTGCTGCTCAGGACCTTCTCTGAGGTTGATCCTGAGGAGCAGAGGTGGGAGACAAAGAGTTTGGGGTTTCCACGCACCCTGAGGAGCAGTCAGATCCTCTGCTCGGGGTTGAAATATTCAGGCTGGAACGTTAGGGGCTCTTCAGCACCCCGGGTGTATGGTGAAAAACGACCAAAACCTTTCCCCACGTTCTGCCCAGGGCTGTGGGCACCCAACATCACCCGGGGAGGGAGTCAGGAGCCCGGAGAGAGAGGTCAGCAGAGAGGCAGCAAACACCTGACAGGAGCTGGATGGGGAGCCCCATGTCCCACATCCCATGTCCCCCATCCCATGTCCCACATCCCATGTCCCCTATCCCATGTCCCCTATCCCATGTCCCACATCCCATGTCCCACATCCCATGTCCCACATCCCATGTCCCCTATCCCATGTCCCCTATCCCATGTCCCACATCCCCTGTCCCACATCCCCTGTCCCACATCCCATGTCCCCCATCCCATGTCCCACATCCCATGTCCCACATCCCATGTCCCCTATCCCATGTCCCCCATCCCATGTCCCACATCCCATGTCCCCCATCCCACACTGCTGTCTCCAGGTCCTGCCCCAGCTCTGGCTGAGGCTCTGCTGAACACTTTGGGGTCTGCCACAAGTCCCGGGGTAGGTGGCCAGGAGCAGGTTTCAAAGGCCAAGATGTGGAAACCTGAACTCTGAAGGGTTTATGAAGAGTTCCCATGTGCTGGAGAGGAACCAAACCAGGGCTGGAGCCCAGCACCAATCCGTGTCTGTGCCAGCCCCACCTTTGTCCCAGGTCCAGCCCCAGTGACTCAGTTTTTTTTTGGCTGAGCGTCTGCGGGACCTCAAAGAGGAGGAGAGAAACAAACCCCAAGAGACTCCAAAGCAGCAGCAGAGCTGGAAGGGGCTGCAGGGGCTGCCTGGTGCCTGCCAGGGGCTGCAGCTCTGAAATGTGCTGCACCACTGAGAAAGCAGCTGGGGGGCTCAGCTGGGGAGTTTGGGGCTGATCTGTAGTGGAATCCTTGGAAAAGACCTCTTAGGATCATCCAGTCCAAGCCTCAACACGACCCCACCATGGCCACCCCCATCCCATGTCCCTCAGCACCACATCTCCAGGCTCTGAAACCCCTCCAGGGATGATGGGGACTCCAGCCCTGCCCTGGGCAGCCTGGGCCAGGCCCTGACAACCCTTGCCAGGGAGAAATTCTTCCCCAGCTCCAACCTAAACCTCCCCTGGCACAACTTGAGCTGTGCCAAAAGTTCCTCTTGTCCCATCCCTTGTTCCTTGGGAGCAGAGCCCGACCCCCCCTGGCTCCAACCTCCTCTCAGGGGGTGTCAGAGAGCCAGAAGCTCTCCCCTCAGCCTCCTCTGCTCCGGGACCAACACCCCCAGGACCCTCACAAGTTCTCCAGTCCCTTCCCCAGCTCCGTTCCCTCAATCTCCTCCTTCTGCCCCCAAACTGCCCCCAGGATTGGGGGTGCAGCCTCAGCAGTGCCCAGCAGAGGGGATGCTCCCTGCCCTGCTCCTGCTGCCCCCCCCAGGGTGCTGTGCCCATGGTGTTCAGGCCACCCAACCCGACAAGAACCTTTTAGATGCTTCTCAGGTCAGCACCAGCACCGCAGCCCATGGTGTAAACGCTGCATTTGGGGACAGTGACTCACTGCACCCCAGGGGTGGGAGCTTCTCGGGAGGTGCCAGGCAAAGCAAGCGCCCTTCCCACCAGCAGCGTGGACAAGCCCTGAGTCAGTGCCTCAGCAGCCTGGTATCCCATACTGGTTTCCACTGGAAAAGTGGGGCAGCCGCTGGCTTCCCACCAAGGCCCCGGGACACCTCTAAGAGGAACCCAGCCCTGGGGATCCCCCCTTCAGCTGAGGGTGGAGAAACAGGGTCCTGTAGGGCGAGAACCAGCGGAGGGGACACCCTGAGGAGCTGGGATGGTGCTGAGGGGACACCCTGAGGAGCTGGGATGGTGCTGAGGGGACACCCTGAGGAGCTGGGATGGTGCTGAGGGCTCTGGCGGGAAGGGAAGGAGGGATGTGGGGGTTAGGGGATCACGCTGGAGGGCTGGGACCCTCACCCCAGAGCAGAGACTGGGAGCCCCAACTCGGGGCTGCAGGGAGGAAGCCCCAGAGGAAAGTGGGGACTGGGAGCAACTGGGGAGGTGTCCTGTGACAGGAGGGGGAGATCTAGGTGACCTTTAAAGGTCCTTCCAGGCGTAAGTATTCTGAGGGGCACAGTAGGTGCAAGAGAGGGCACAGAAAGCCCAAAAAAAGCAGAAACGAAGGGCAGTAGCACTCAGAAATAAACACTGTCAGCAGACACACAGCACAGCCCAGACCCGCTCACCCCGCCATCCCGCCCGCTCTGAGGGAAGCGCCGCCCTCCGCAGCGCTTATATATCGGAGGAGCTCTCCCGGCATGCTCCGCGTCGGGGCGGGGCGCACGCGCGCTTCCCTGGTGACGCCGCGCGGGCCGCTCTGCACACGCGCACTGCGGACGCTCCGCCCCCTCCCCCGCGGCTCCGTGCGCATGCGCAGGGGCGGTTGCCGCCCGCCTCAGGGCAGCAGAACGGTGGGGGCTGCCAGCGGCCCGGCCCGGTGCCCTGCGGTTCCGTTGGGTTCGGCTGGGCTCGGTTCGACGCAGCGGGGAAGATAAGCGGCAGGGAGCTCGAGAGAAAGGCGGTGGGGAGCGGCGAGGCCCGGCGGAGGTAGGAGCCGGGCGCCCCTCAGCCGCCGTGGCGCAGCGGGGGCTGTGAGGGGACGCACAAAATGGCGGCGGGGAGACTGCCCAGACCCGGCCCTCCCCGACCGACACCTCCGCCGGACACAGACCCGGCCCCGGCCCCGGCCCTGGCCCTTCCCCTCCCTGCAGCCCCGGGGCTTGGCGGCCGGGCCGGGGCGTCTGCCGCCTCTTTTATTTCTTTATTTTGCTGCTACTGCCTGAGCACCGGGCTGTGTAAGGCAGCGGGGGGGGGGGCTCGGAGCAGCCTGGCAGTGGGCACAGGGTGGGTTTCCGTGCAGTGTGTAAAGGGGGGGAACAGAACCCTGAGGTTTGTCTGCATTGCAGCCCGGCCCTCCGGCAGGCCTGCAGAGTAAAGGGCGGGCTGACCAAACCTCGGCTCCTACACGTGTGTAAGGGCCCCGCTTGCCCTCCAGTTCTGTCCTTCTCCAGCTGTGGAAGCTCAGACCTTTGATTAAATCCACAGATTAAGCTCATTACTCTGAAACAAAGCTATCTGGCAGTTTGGGAGTAGTGGTTTTGGCTTTAAAACGGGCCGTTGGAGGCAGTGCTTCTCACTGGGTAGCCAGAGGGGTTGCTTTTCATCACCTTGTCCTTGGAGACCTCAGGGCTTTGGTCCTCTGGCACCTCGTACTTGTGGGATGGGGTTACAAAAGGTACCTTTCCCATTTCTTCTCTTTGTGACTGGCTTTCTTGACTTTAGAGAAGGTAGCAGTTGATCAGAATTGGTCAAAACAACCAAAATACCAACAGAAATTCCGTTCACTCCAGTGTATTTGTACCTGTACCCACGTTATTTGGAAATTTGACTTTGCTTTGTGGCAGCTTACACATACTGGTTTAGTATTTTTGTTGAGTTGCTGTTATTTTAATACAGTGATGTGATACAGGTTGGGGTTTTTATTTGTTTTCTGTAGGATTATTTTAGAAGTATTTAAATAGCTAATTAAAATGTTTGCTTTTTTTAATAATGATCCATCCTGGTTTCTAGCCCAGAGTTGATGCTGAAATGCCTGTTCAGTTCTGGGTGATGATCTCTGCTATGTAATCACTCACTAGACATCTAGAATATTACATTTTAACTATGTTCTGAGGCCTTCAGGAGGGTGGATATGCAAGTGAGATAATTATTTTCCCTGCTGAGAAGGCTCTCTTCAAGGACAAGAAGTATCTTTAATTGCATTTTTTTATGATTTAAAAAAATAATCATCTGCCAGTACTGTCAGAAGAATCCTGCTGGGAGGGTGGGGGACATGAGGGACCAGCCTGAGCTCCTCTTCTCCAGCAACTGATGCAAACTGAGGGAGGTTTTTCCAAGGGTGGGGATCCAGGAGTTTACAAAACTCTCTGCTGGGTCTTCCCTTGCTCCAGAATTCTGCCCTTTGCTCTGGGGGCTGGGCTGGGGGGGGAGCTTCCCCCTGGCAGTCCTTGCACAGCAGGGAGCCCTTCTGCTGGGAAATGGGAACAACATTGAAACCTTGTTTGCTGTGAAGGTAAAGAAAATCTTCTCTTATTTCTTTGCCATTGAGTTAAGTATTCTGAATGGAATTTAGGTGGTTTGGTTTTATTTTATTTTTTTTAGTAAATTTTAAGCCAAAGTATTAGTGTTATTTGTTAGTCTGGGTGTTGTCAGGTGCAGCCCCCATCAGAGCTGTGGGATGCACATGAATGTGTCTGTGAAACAAGAGTGCAGGATTTGTTCTGTGAGCACTGCAGAAACCCAGCCTGTTCCTGCAGCTTACATTCTATCAAGGTACAGAAATGCCCTTTTCCCTCTTGTTTTCAGCACTGCTGAGATACTGCTGCTGGTTTTCTGTGCGTGGGTCAGTATATGAACTTGAGGCACTGAACCCCCTGAGTGGACTGGGGCATTTTTGGGGCTCTTCCAGTGCACTGTGGTGCTGGGCAGCCTCAGCCATGGCTGGGATGGAGTTAAAGTCTCCAGCTGTGGGCTGTGTTTTGGGTTTGTGGCTATGGGTGTTTTGGCTGTGCTGAACAGGGGGTACAGTGTCAAGGCTTTCCCCCCTCCAGCCCGGGGAGCAGACAAGAGGTTGGCAGGAGGCACAGCTCTGCCCTGGATGGGCTAAAGGGATTTTCCATGCCATGGAATGTTCTGCTCAGGGGGAGGAACTGGGGGAGAGGAGGAAGAAAAGGGTGAGTTTGGCTTCCCAGGTGGCTGTTGCTTGGAGCCTGCCTGGGCACTGCTCTGCCTGTGGGAGGGGGTGAGTAATAATTGGCTTTTTTTTTTATTGTTTTCCCCTCTTTCCTTCACCTATTAGATTGCTTTTCTCTTATCCCAAGCTTTTCTCTCACTTTCAGGCTTACTTTTCTCCTGTGGGGTGGGAGTGGGTGTGAGTGAGCAGCTCTGGGGGTGTTCTGGAGCTCAGAGAGGGGGCAGGAGGCAGCTGAAGGTACCACGGTGGCTTTGATCTGAGTGTGCCAGGCTGAATTTATTGCTGTTCAACAGCAGCTTCCAGGCACTGGAGGGATTTGTTGTGGTTTTTGGAATATCCTGGTGTCAGAAACCTTCACAGCAGTGTATCCTGTGAACCTGGTTATGATTTTGGTCTGTTACTTACTTGTGATGGCAACAACTGTGTCCTCCTGCACGCTGCCACCTCCTCGGGCTCTGGATCCTGGGAGTTTTTGTCTGAGCAAGATGGAATCCTGCTGGAATGGAGCAGCACCTGAGGAGGGGGTGCCTGGGCTCTGCTGGAAAAAGCACAGGGGACTTGGCCTCAGAGTATCCTGCCTCCCAGGAGCTGGAAGGAGCCTGGATTTGAGAACAGCACAAAGGGACAGACACCGGGGCTGAGCCAGAGCTTCAAGGATCAATCTTCACCTCAAGGATCATCTGTAGAGCCTGGTGGCAAAGAGGAGCACCTTGTCTGTTACCTGGGGGAAGTGTGGAGATGCTCTGCAGCCAGCTGGACAACCACCAGCTCTCCAGAGATGTGCTCTGTCAGTAGGTTGTATCTAGAAAAGTCTGCACCATTTATAGAGAAACCAGCAGAAAATGATCCTTTCAGGGGCTGTGTGAGATTCTGTCTACAGCTGAACCTTCCTCCTGGGCCCAGAGGGAGCAGCTTCCACATTCCTGTGAGCTCTCCTGACCAAACCTGGGTCCTCAGCCTTCTGTTTGCTTTGTGGTTGATTTTTGACTTGCACTGCTGACTGAAAGGTGGTTGTGGTGGTGAGAGACACTGGCCCACTGGGACAGCTTCAAGATACAGATTCCATTTTCTTTCCCCTTGAATCCCAAGAGCTTGGACTTGGCATGGTCCTGGCCAGGGCTGCATTGCCCTTTTTGCACAGGCAGGATATCTCCTCTTTAGTTCCAGCCTGCCTGTGCTCTCTGCTCTGGGCTGTTGGTTCCTGTACCTGTGTGAGAGAGAAGCTTGCTGCATCTTTTCAGTGAAATGTCAGCATTGTTGGCATCCCTCTGAGGGCCACTGTGGTTAGGTGGGCTTCTCAGTGTCCTTAGGCTGCTGTCACCCATCCCTCAACACCCCCTTCCTGGTTTGCTTTTTGTCTAGGATTTTTTTTAACCATTCCCAGCTGGTGTTTTTCCTATGGAATCCTCTGTGCCTGCCTGTAATCCCCACCCCTCAGCTATTTTTAAACTCTCCACAGACATCACCAGAACAGCTTTTCTCCAGCTCCAGCAGGTTTCTCTGCAGCCTGGCCAGAGTTGTGCAGGTGGACCTTGGATCCTGGGAACACGGGCAGCTGGGCCTCTGGAGTGGGAGGAAGGTTAGAGGGAGAGAGGGTGCAAACTTTTTTGGGGTGTCTGCCAGAGGCAGGGAAGGTGCCAGGCCCTCCTGTACTCCCCACATGGGCACAGGTTGTCATTAGGGCTCTCCAGTGTGGAAACAGCCAGCCAGAACCTTTCATTTAGCTCTCCAGATTGGGAAGCTTGGCACCCTAGAATCAGAGAATGGTTTGGGTTGGAAGAGACCTCAAAGGTCAGTCAAAGTTCCAATCCACTTTAAAAGTGTAAATGTGGCGCTTGAGGAGATGAAGGAGACGTCAGGACATGGTATGAAGAAGGGAAAGCAAGAATGGTCTCATTTGGCTTTTCTGGAATACGTCTGAAATGTTAATTTCAAGGAATAACTTTTCCAGGAGTCAGGTGAGGACAGTGGGCTTTGGGGATTCCATTCCTTTGGGGATGTTTCTCGTGGGCTTGCAGTGAGGCCCCAGCCAGGTGCTTTGGTCACTGCCCCCAGCCTGGTCAGGATGTCCCCACACCAGGAAAAGCAGCCTAGAGGCTCCCAGACACACCCCAAACAAAGCTGCTTCTGAAGAGGAAGGTGAGCATCTTAGCTTCAACCATCCAGGCCATTGTTTCCTTGGGCTTGGCATCACTTTATCTCTCAGCTGTCATTTCCAGCCTTTCTTTTGGAAAGGTCAATCACAAGACCCAGCTGATAAAGGCTCCCTGTCTGCTCTGCAGCTCTTGAGGGGACATCAGGAGAGAAGCTGAGCCCAGGGCTTCCACCACGGGGAGGAATGCAGCTGGAACTGGCTGAGCTTTTTGCAACTTCAGATGTAGGTAGGGCTGGGGGAGGAGGAAGCAAATGCCTCGGGTGTGCTCAAATGTGTTTGCATCATCTTGGGTATGAGGGAAGGTCCCTCAGGTGGGCTTCAGAGGCACTGGGGGCTGCCCACAGCAGCTGGGCACCTTGTGTGGGCTTGAGATTCCCGTGGACTGGAGTTGTGAGTGCTTCCATCAGCTGAGAGTCACAAATCACTGCACTGTCATTTCTACACCTCATGGCAGTGATGGAGTGCCTGAGAGTTTCAGTCTGGGAGAGGAATCCTTAGAATCTCTTCTGATATTTTCCTGACCCAGGGAAGTACAAACGTTGGTGCTTCAGGTCTTCACTTGCAGAGGTTGGGTTTGTGCTGGGCCTCCCAGTGCCAGTGTGGCTGAGGCAGCAGCTCTGCTGTAAGGCCCAGAGCCTGTCTGACCATGCCTTATCTGAGCAGATCTTGTTTGTTGCTCCTCAGAAAACTCTCTAATTTCTTGATCAACATCTCTGACAGAAGACATTGCAGCATTCAGCCTGTTTACTGAAGGACGTTTCGGGACTTTGGAGAAAATGCATTCATCTATAGCATGGTCTGTAGCATAGGGCTTGGGGTACTGTTGAACACAGGATGTTGGACATCTGAGCTGCTTCAGGAAGGCTGTTTTTCTGCTTTTAATACCAAAAATGCAAGATGTTAACTTCCTTCTGTTGGAGTACTGTTGCTAAAACAAAGTGGGAGGAAGTTAGCCTCAAGTATAGTTTAGAATATTTGCTGAAAAGCAAAAGAAATTGAATCTGCTTTGCTTTTAAATGGATTATTTTAAATGTCCTCTGTTAATGTACTCATACTTGCTGTTGTGATGGGTGGCTTTGGGACTCTTATCTCTCCAGCTTCTTTCCAAATTAACATGCCAAGAAGTTGTTTGGTTTTTTTGTTAGCCCTCCAGTGATGGGAGTTCCAGGGAAGTTCCCTTTAAATCTAATTTTAATTTGTGTAGGGATGAGGGATGTTGGGTAAGGAGTCCTGGATGAGAGCTGTGGGGTGGGTTTCTGGTTGAGAAACTTTTCTGCAGTGTGTTCTTGTAGTGGGGAAAAGATACAGTTAAATGTTTCTGCAGCTGCTGTTTCTCCTTGGCCTGACCTGGGTTTGTACTTTGTTAAATAATTGGGAGTAGAACCTAAAAAGAATGCTTAATATACTGATAGCAACAAGTTGCAGGAATTCAGCTGTAAAATCTGAGTCTCCTGCAGCTTGTCCGTGGGTCACCTCTCCCAGGCTGCCTGTAGTTCTAATTTATTGAGCTGGGGCTCTCAAGCTTCAGAACTTCACTCCTTACAGATGGCAAAGATGAGAGTCACCTCCAATTGCTTACAAACCCCTCATTTGGAGGCACCTTAAAGTGAGATTTGAAAACAAAAGCTCTGATGGAGTTAGTGTTGGTGAGATGAGAACCTCAGCCCTGCAGAAGTAGAGCATGGCAGTTCAGAACCAAGTGTGGCTCTCTGCCAGCCCTGTTGTTGTTCTGCTTAGTGAAAATCTGCTGGTAACACTCATTCACACCTCCTCCCTTGCTGCCAGAAGAGTGGAACCAGCAGGTTGTCTGGTTTGGGGAGAGGGCAGACTGACAAGGGGTGGGATGAGAACTCCTTGGGATCTTTCTGGGAGTGCTGGACATGCCTTGCTTTGAGCCCGCTACAAGAACACGATGCCAAAACTGTTTGTTTTTTTGTCAGTGTGAGTGTCACTTTGTCTTATTCTGCCTGTATTGTACCTTCTTTTGTTGCCTTCCAGGGCTGAGTTCTCTGGTTTCAGCCAGAATAGAAGGTGGTGGCTCCCATTGCCATTGTGCTGCCTTCTGCTTGTACCTGGGTGGTGTCAGCCTCTGTATGATTTTACATGTTTACAGCTTGTTTCGGTACCAAATCTTGCCTTTAATATCTGGGTGCTGGAAATCCTCTGGCCACAGAATTCAAATGTTGTCACACCCCATGAATACTTTCAGGGTGTTGTAGTTTACCCCTGAGAGTGGTCCTGGGAGTGACCTCCCGAAAGCTGAGCTGACTTCAGACCAGTTTCCAGATGATTCGCCATCCAGCTTCTCTGCAATCAGTTCTCCACATCATGATTTCCCTTTACGAGCCCAGCCTTGCAAATGTTTGGAGGGGGTTTTAATGCTTTGGTTTACTGCTCCTAAAAGAGCTCTAATTGTAAATGAACCCAAATGGTGTTGTTAAGAACTGAAATGTCAAGTTTTGAGAAATGCTGTTGGAAGAGTGCCATTGCTAGGTGTGTCACCTGCGGCGCTGACCCTGTGGGGTAAAGCTCCTTTACTCAATGTCCTGCTGCCAGTTTGCTGCGGTTAAGGTTTTCTGCAGTGAAAGAGAATGGGTTTGTTCAGCAGAACTATTGAGTCCCCAAGTACCATTTAAACTGTCAGGAAAATGGTGTTTTGTGGCTCGGGTTGTTGTTCTCACCGGTTATAGAACCCACCGCGTAAAGTCGGTGAAAAGATAAAACAATCTAATACTTGTCTTTTAACTTTCAGCTTTGTGTTATTCTTGGAAAGTTTCGCACCACTTGTGAATTCCTTGAACCTTGGCATTGCGAGCCCGTTTCTGTTGGGCCCTCCTCCTTTACAGCTTGCACAAATTAAGACCCAGTTGGCTCTTCAGCAGTTGACCTCCCTTGCCACCAACAGTTCCGCACCTCCTAATGCTTGGTTCAGCCAGGCATTGCTGAAAAGCACCATGTTTAGCCCCAGAGGAACTTTACCTCAGAGGCCGAGAGGACCTAATCCATCTGGCACAAAGCCTCCGGGATCCTTTCCGGGAGGAGGTGCAGCAGGTCTCCAGAGAAAACCTGCCTCTGGAACGCCTCAAGGAGCACCGCCGAGATTTTCGGGACAGGAAACCTTTCAGTGGACGGGTTCGCAGAGGATAAACGTTCGGGTAACTCTGCACAGGGCTGATCCCAGGCAGGTAAAGGAGAAGACAAACCTCCACCAGGAGCAGAAGGGAGAGCCTCGCCCGAGCTGCTGGGATGGAAACCCCCGCCCAGGCGTGACCAGCGGACAAAAGCCAGCGGCGCCGGCGCGGGGCTCGGAGCAGAACCCCCCCTCCCAGAACCGCTACACGCCGGAGAGCGCCTCCAGCATCCTGGCGAGTTTTGGGCTGTCCAACGAAGACCTGGAGGAGCTGAGTCGCTACCCGGATGAGCAGTTAACCCCTGAGAACATGCCCCTCATCCTGAGGGAGATCCGCATGCGGAAGATGGGCCATTCCTCAGCTCGTGCCCACACTCCCGGCCGAGGAGAGGAGACGCTGGGCGGCGGGGCGAGCGGCGCAGCCGTCAAGAGCAAAGTGATCGATTACGGGCACGCCAGCAAGTATGGCTACACTGAAGATCCTCTGGAAGTGCACGGGTACAGCCCCAAAGTGCTGCCCGGAGAGCCTCTGGAAGCACGTGTCTACAATCCCGAAGCCCCTGGCGGGGAGAAGAGGGAAGACTTCCAACGGGAGCAGAACATGTCCCTCGGTGTCCCCTCCTCCAGCGTCTCCCAGTGTAACCCCGTGTTCCCGGTTGAAGAGTTAATAAAGCCCACGGGGTTCCAGAACGATTCCTCAAGTACTCCACCTTTTTTTCCTGCCGAGGCCCCAGGCAAGGTGTCTGGGTTGTGTGTGGCCCCTGCTGGACTCACCGTGGTCACCTCCATTGCCCAGCCCGCGGTCCCGCCGGTGATGCCACCCCCAATGGTGCCACCAGTCTCCCAGCCTGCAGTACTGCCGGTGATGCCACCGATGGTGCCACCAGTCTCCCAGCCCGCTGTCCCGCCGGTCATGCCACCGATGATGCCACCTGTGTCCCAGCCTGCCATGCCACCCGTGATGCCACCCGTGTTGCCACCCGTCTCGCAGCCTGCGGTCCCACCCGTCATGCCGCCGATGATGCCACCTATGATCACCCCTTTGGCACCCATGCTGGCACCTGTCATGCTGACTTTTGTCCAGCAGTCGATGACCCAGCACGTGATGCCCCCAATAACCCAGCCACCTTTTACACCCGAACTCCTCGTGAGTGTGAGCCAGCACGAAAGGCTCCAGCAGGAGGCTGGGAGCAGCCAGCCCACCCCTCCCAGTGCCCCGGGCACAGGACAGAAGCCTTTCCAGCCAAAGGCTGAGGGGCCCATTAAATCTCCTTTTGGGATTGTGAAAGCATCGTGGCTTCCTGCCTTCCTCCAGCCTGATTCCCAGAAGACAAAAAGATTACCCACTCCCTCAATGATGAATGACTACTATGCCACATCTCCAAGAATATTCCCACATATGTGTTCTCTGTGTAACATTGAATGCACTCATATGAAGGTGAGTGGCTTTCACAGATTATTGCCTAAACTTGTACTCGCCAGCTTACCTGCTGCCCTGTTTTATCAACTAATTCTTTCCTGTGCCTTAAGTGAACTGTTGCTGGTCGCCAGCCTGTGCTGACACACAGGTTGCAAACTGCTAGACACAGTGCTAGTAAATTATTGTAACTGCTGCACAGCCTGTTCTGTTCCAAATTGCTTTTCAGAGTTGCCATGCATATTGACTTATTATTATTTTTTTTAATATTAAAGCTGTATCTTCTGCAACAGGTTTCCAATGGCAAAACAAACCCCCTTTATCAGTGGGGTAAAATCCTGATGTCATCTGGGTGACTCGAATGTCTGCAGAAATTGTATGCTGAACTGAGGGTAGAGGAGATGTTGGTGTATTCAAACCCCCCCCCTCCCCATTCCCTCCTGCAAAGTCTGTGTTAAAACAAAGCAGTCTATTGATCTGCAAAATTTTAATCTTCCAAATGTGGTCTGTGTGACACTGACTGTTCCAGAGCCTGGAGACCAGCTCTGGGGACACACAGAATGCTTCCATTCATCTGACCCAGCTTCCAGCTCTGAAGCATGTAACAATTCCAGCTCTGGAAGGAAGAAGAGGAAATAACTGGTGGATACTGGGAGAGAGAGAAGAAAAGCATTCTGAAAGCTGTGGATTTGTCTTGAAAGACCCAGGCTTGATATGTCAAATTACAGCAGAACATAATTTAAACAAAAAAAAAAATCAAATGATTCCTTGTTAGTTTCAGGTGTTTAAATTTTAAACAACCTTTGACACATCTGGGAGTGCTTTTTGGCAATTTGGCAGCAGGCAGTGAGCTTGTTGAGGCCCTGTCTGTGCTGGGCATGAACAGAGACAGTGAGCAGGGCAGGTGGCAGAAATCAGTTGTCAACTTCTTTGACACGGGCAGCACCACAAGCCAGGGAGAGGTGCAGCTGTTTGGGCTTACTGGAAAACTTAGAAGGGAAGATGGAATGGAAAATAAAAATATGTGCAGTGCAACAGGGCAACAAACTTGGGTTTGTATTGATAAATGGATGAAGCACTTGGGAAAAGGGGAGTCTGAGGTGTGGGTGGGGCAGTTGCTCACTGGTTCTTGGGAAAAGAGAGCAAATGTTTTTACTAAAAATGCTTCCTGGCAAATTAGCAAGTTTTTGTGGGAGATGAAAGGTGGTGACTTCTCACCCTGGTGGCACTGTGGCATCCTGACCCCACTGCTGCTACACAGCCTCTTCTCCCTGTCACAGTTGCTTCTAGCTCTGGCATATATGAATTTTCTTCTGAATAGCACTTTTTTCCTTAACGTACACGTGCTGCTGTGGAGGCAGCTCAGACTGGTAGGAGAGCTCATGGGGCAAGCTGTGGTTAGACAGCGGTGTTGCAAAATAACCAAAAAGAGTTAAAAAAATAGAAGTTTGTGGTAAGAAGTGCCAGTTGTGTGTGTTTGTGAATTCTAACACGTGAAGAATTCTTCTCACTTTGGGTTTTTACAGTTTGGTCTCTCAAATAAAGTGGTTGTCTTTGAGTTTTGTGGGTACAGATGACCAAGATGTGCAGGGTTTGTTTGTTTTTTTTCCTTTAAAATTGTGGTGAGTGTTGTGGAGAAAGCACATGAGACAGGAGCTGCAGGCTGTGAGAGGAGGAGGGCTGGGGAAGCAGTGGTGGTCATGGGTGGTGTGGCTGCTGCTAGGAAATGATTGTTTCACACAGTGTAGATGTGGTTTGCCATGTGATGAGGAATTCTTGGTTGACCAATATCTGAGTTAGGGCCAAGGTGGAAGAAGTGGAGGAATGGAGAAGGCTGTGTTATTAACAGGTGCCTCTGGAAAGCTAACGTGAAGCAAGGAGGGGTGAAGACCATGGAAGATAGCAAATGAGGAAAAGCTTCTCTTCATCCAGCTCTGGAAGATGCTGGATATCTGAAGAACAAAGTTCCAGTGATGTTGGAGCAAAGGGTTTCAAGTTCAGATTATTCAGGGGGATGAGCTGTGTTTTTCTGGGGGCTTTTTTAATCCAGCTTTGTGCTGCAGGACAGACTCAGCTGGGATTCCTTTCCTTGCCAAGCTTGAAGGAGAAGTTGTGTTGCCTGTGAGAGGAGAAATCAAGTGTCCTACCTGGTGATAATTTATTAAAATGACAGAACTACAGCTGGAGGTGAGACCTGACTCCTGTTTCTGGACAGTCTGAAGCTGCAGTGACCATTCATAGCTGAAACTTCATCTTGACATCATCTGAGCTGGATTTCTGTGTTCCTCAGGCTCAGCTTGCCTGTAGCTGCTGTGAAACACTGCCTGAGCTTTGCCTGGGACTGAAAAATGCAGCTGCTGGTATTCTCCAGAGCCAACCCCATCACTTCTCCCTCTAGGTCTTTCTTAAGGATCTAACTTGCTTAATTACTGAGTTCTGATGGAATCAAAACTGGAGATGGCCTTGAGGTGCCTGCAGGACACCAAGATAGAGAGTTCTGTTTTGAGTGGCATGCAGCTGAGCAAGTAAATGGATTTCCTGGTTCTTCTGTACTCTGAACACATCCTTCTGCAGAACTATTTCTATATGTTTGAAGGTGGTTTTTTGCTGATACATTCTTCGGAAATCAAAAGTCCCAGTCCTGCACCTGCATGGCCTCACTGTCAGGAATGTCCATGGAAAGTTTTGTTTTCAGCTTTGACACTTTTTTGTCAGGCCTGTGGATAATCCTTGTGTGCAGTGATCCATGGTAAGAGAGCAGCTGCATCATGAGCTTGTGACAGCCCAGGCTTGAATGTGAGGAATATTCCAGCCCTTCCCTGTGATGGCCTTTGGAAAAACTGCAGGATTTCTCTTCCCACCAAAACCGTGCCTTGGATCTGTAGCCACCTGACTGGTGTTGACCATGCTTCCAGCAGTCTCAGCTGGGTTGTGGTGAAGGTCTTGGTTGAGAGGTGAGCTGGGAGAAGTGCTGCCCTCAGACTCAGCAGGGCAGCTTTGGTCCTGCAGGTGGGTGTCAGCTCCTGACAGGCTCTGAGCTCTCTGAAATACTGTACTTTGTGGTAAACATGGGCTGGAAAGCTTGTTGTTGTTGGAGCAGCATCAGAAATGTGCAGGCTTCGTTCTGATCAGGTCTCTGGAGCTCTTGTCAGAGAGGGCTGTGCACTGTACTGTGTTAGAAGAGGTGTGTGGAGGGTGGGCTTTCTGAGCTGTCCAGAGTTGATTTGGAACATGAATTGACAGTGAGTGACTCACTGACCTGGAGAGTGGGCTCAAAAATCTGAGTTGTCCTGCAACATCTGTTGAGGGAAGAGTGCCCATTCCTGCCCTTAGTTAGGTGGGACCTCACCCTAGGGGTGTCTCCTTTCAAATGTATTTACAACACCACGACATATTGAAATGTTTTATAAATACTCCACAGAGCAGGTTTGTTGTCAGCTGGAGATGGTGTAGCTGTTGGAACAGCAGTGTGGTTTCAGGCACACATCACTTCTGGAACAGAGTAGATCTGCACTGTTGCCAGCCTTGAGGGATGAGATTCACCAAGATTACAAGTTTTGTTTTCTGGGTTGAATAGATGTATGAGGGTGCTGTCTGCTTTGGGCTTTGGATTGTGTGAAGTGGGAGGGACGCATGGCTTCCTGCAAAGGCAGTCACTGCTGAAATACAGGGAGAAAATGTGGATCTGCTCCATTTCACTCCTGCTTTTCTATGCAGTGCTTTCTGTGAAACCAACCCCCCCAGTGCAGGTGTTGTGTCTCTGCTGGGGGCAGAAGAGGAGGTTTGGAGACTTGGAGGCCCTGTGCTCTGCCAGCTGCTGCCTTGGGCCCTTTTTTGTCCCCCCCAGAGGAAGGGATCCTTTGGGGGAAGGATCTGTCTCTGGGGACACTCACCAGACACAGGGGAATGTGACAGAAATGGCAGAAGACTGAGGAGTCCAAGAGTGTGTGTAAATTGGGACTTCTGCACAGAATGCAAGAGGGCTTTGGCACAATGAGGACTTGGAAGAAAAGAATGTTGGGTTTGTTAGGGAAGGGAATCTCTCCTTGTAGGTCTGCCAGGAGCAGTAGCTGAGGACACTGGGAAGCAGAATGTCCCTGCTCCCTCATGGACACTGTGCACATCCCTCCATTGGAGCCATGCAAGTGGGAGACTCCAAACCCAACTTCCTTTCCACAAGCTCATTGGTTTTGCCCTTGAGTAATAGTTTTTCCTGTTTCACTTGCTTGGATGAGCAGCACTCAAGAACAGGATTGCTCAAGAGTGCCAAGGTAGGAAAAAAAAAATAGTTCAACGAGAGACACTTAACATAAGGGGTCTTGTTGTATTCTGACTGTATTTCAACAGGTAAAAGGTTTTTATAAACACAGTAAGTAAAACCTTTCTGTGCCTTTCTGGTTATCCAGTGTATCTGCTTCTGTCATGTGCCTCAAATGTATTTTATTTTCTTCAAACCCCACGGGTTTCATGTGTGGAGTGTCACTGCGTAGGGTGGCTCTGCTGTCACCCTCTGTAGCACTGATCCTGTCAGTACTGTTTTCTCTGCTGCCAAAAAGCACAAAGCAAACTGTGTCCTGGTCACTAATTCTGCCTGGCAGGCTGTGAGTGAAGCCTCCCCAGCTGCTCCTCTAACCAGTGTGCTCAGCGTTTTGGGCACTAAACAGGAGGGTCTGATCCTGCCAGGGAGGCCTTTTGTCATCTTTTGTGTTACAAACCAGCATGTGCTCAGGATTTTCCCAGCCACAAGTGATTTTCTGAAGCCTTGCCTGCCAGTGGCATTATTCAGCTAAAGCAGCTAAAAATTGTGGTTTGTTTTATTCATTGTTTTGTCAGTAATTGTTGTTGATGATACCTTCCAGCTTCAGCAGTGCCTCTTCTCAAAGCAAACTCTGCCCTGTTCAGCAGCTGTTCTCACTAGTGGGACAGTTTTTGGAGTAATATTACTGGAATAAAGTCTTCAGGCATTGTTTCTGTCCCCAGCTGGGGAGTGGTTCTATGCTTACACTTCAACCTCTGCTGGAGGCTGGGGGCTTGCACTGTGCTTCTGTCTTGGGCTTAGCCCAGGAGTTATTTCCCCAGTAAAACTTGGGTTAAGGGTTTTTTTAATATTAAAAAAAGAGTCAGGGTGTGTGAAAAATTCCATCAGCCTTCCTGACTGACCTTTAGTTGTGACATTATCAGGGGTGAGTGTTCTTGAGCTGATGCTTGGGGACAGCGTGGTGTCTGCTCCTCAGGCTGCCAGCCTGGAAGCTGTTAGTAGTTTTGTCTCTTCTCGTGGAGCCAGTTATTGGATCAACCTTTTAGGTGAGCAGTGTGGTGACAGCAGCCCAGTGCATGGCTGGGAGTGACAGATCCATTTGCTTCAACTTCCACATAGATTCCTGCCTGTTCTGTAACAGCTTTTGGCCATCAAGTTGTGTTTGACTCTGGTGCACACAGAGCAATGATGTGAAGTGAAGAATCCCACCTTGACATGAAATCATTTGTTAGGTAAAATGTGGTGGAGGGTGAAATACAACACCAGGTAACTCAGAAGCTGGGAAGTGATGAGGTTTTACCTGCTAACTGAGCTTCTCTGGATGTTTTTTCTCCACCTAGGACTGGATTCTGCACCAGAACACCTCCTCTCACATTGAAAGCTGCCGCCAGTTACGTCAACAGTAAGAAACCTGTTAAAAAAATTCTCTTGGTGTAAAAATAAGTGTTTTCTGTGCATGCCTGATGCCTGGGTCAGCTTTCCTGGTGCTGGGACCTCAGCATTCTTCCCCCTTGGCTTTAGACTAGTGGGGTAAAATGTGGTGCCTCTGGAGCCGTGGCTGGGAGTGTGTGTCTGTGACAGCTGCTGCTGTGAGTGGGACTGACTGGGAAGCAGTGGGACTGGGAAGCAGTGGGACGTGGGACTGGGAAGCAGTGGAGCTGCTTCCCTGACAGCTGTTTTTGGCATTTAACAGGTACCCCGACTGGAACCCTGAGACTCATTCCTCCAAGAGGTAACTGCTCTTTGATTACAGCTCATTTCTCACTTGCTATCCTAAACACCTGGTAGTTAATGTGGTGAATTTTCCTGTTGTGCTGACTGGCAAGCTCTGCCAGTGATGTCCTGTTGTTGCTGTGAAATCACAGGGGGTGTTTTTGTGGGGTTTGCCCTCAGTTTGGTAACGTGGGTGACAGAGTATCTCAGATCCTTTCACAGGGGTCAGAATGAAGTCTGTACAGTTAAATCACTGAGTTAAATCACTGATTAAATTGCTGGAGTGATTTCTGACTTCTAGACTTCATCTTTTTCCCAGTGAGGCCACCCTGGTTTGCAGCTTGGACCTGGGGACAATAGGCAGGGCAGTGGCAGCTCTGCACTCAGCACTCCACAGATCCCTTGGGGGGCCCCTGTGGTCACAGCTTGAATAAACACTGGAATTTCTGATCTCTCTCTTCTGTCCTTTAAAATTATGCTGTTTACTGTTAATTTTCTTGAACAACACACCCTGTGGACAATCTCAGCAAGATTGGATTATTTTTCTGGTTCAATATTTGTACATAGTTTGGCTTGCATACAAATAGGATTGACAGGACTTCAGTTTTTTGCTGGGTTTTCCTGTGACTTTTCATTAATTAGTTTGACACACTTCCTGGGAAGCTGCCTATTCAGCTAAGAAAAAAAATGTTAAAAACCTTAATATGTAGGTCAGGTTAATTTGCAGAGTGCATCTGAGGTCTTTCCATTTTAATAAACAAGGAGGAATAAAATTTGGAAGAAACAATTAAGGCTCTCACAAGGAGAATAATTTTATTTTAAAACCTCAGACTGGAAATGTTATTTACACTGCAGGAGAACACAACTTCTCTTAGCTGAAGGAAGTTGATAAACTGGGGAAGTGTTTAATAGCACTTCTTTTGTGAGTGAGGCATTTTCTGTGCTTGCAGGTGGAGCAAGAATTGGCATTTAGGGTGATGCTTGCTTAGATCCTGCCTGATGAGAGCATGTCTGGCTGGGTGAGGACACAGCTGGAGGCTCTGGGTGATGCTGATGTTCAGAGCTGCTGGGTGCAGTCTTGGGGCAAGGTTGATGAGCTGGAAATCCCTTGACAGTGTTTGCTCCCTGTAATCCTGCTGCTTTGTTAATGCATGCAAACATTTTGATTTGGCAGAAGACTAATGGGATTTAGATGGATTTTTTCCTAATTAAGGAATGCTGAAATACTGCTATCTGAGATTCACTGGAACATCACTTAGGAGACTTCAACTTCTGTGTCCTCTCAGGGTTTTCCTGTGCCTAATCATTTTTTGTGCCTCTAAGAGGGGCTCCTTCTCCCATGGAGCTCTTCACTCTTCCTTCTTCCCACGTCCTTCATCAGTTTTACCTCTCTGGGAAGCATCAGTGTGCAGTGTATGTTGTCTGCTCACATCTTTCAGTGTTTCAGACATAATGTCTCACAATGACTAAACTTGGTAGAAGCATGGGAAGTGTCTCAGTTCATTGCACTTTCATCTCTCCTTTTCCTTTTATTTTTTATACCGCTGTAGCTTGTAACTTGCAAGTGTTCTTTGCAGCTTGCTCTTGTTCCGGGCAGGGTGTTCTCTTCCTTCTTTTCAGTTCTCTCCACCTACCCTAACTCCATGTAGCAAACACCTTACTTGTCTGTGAAGTGTCTCAGTGAGCAAGTGAGACTCTAAACTTTGCCAGTTTGGGCTCTTTCTTGCAGAAAGTCTCTTTCAGCCTCCTGGGCTTGGCTCTTTTCTCCCGCCTTGTCGAACCCTGTTATTTATTTCCCTTTCCCCTCCCAGAAATGCTGCTGACAGGAAGGAAAACCAGACCCCCAAGCGTCGTTCCAGCTCTGCCAGTCCCAGCCCCAGGAGATCCAGGTTTTCCAGCTCCAGCTATGGCCCCCGACGCTCACGCTCCAGGTCCAGGAGCCCGGGGCGGTTCCGGCCCAGGCCAAGGAGCAGGAGCCCGCGGCCCGTGCGGCGCCTCAGCCTCAGGCACAGGTCCAGGTCACCCCAGAGATCCAGAAACCCCCTGAGAAGCAATCCCAGACCTCAGAGGTCTTCCAGTCACGACTGGTCATCCAGGAGGCCGTCCCGATCCCAAGGTACCTCTCACCTCAAACTTGGGTTAATTGCAGGAAAACTGAGTTGGTGTTGAGATGTTTCTCTGCCCAGGTGTCACCGAGGTGTTTGTCAGAGCAAAAGTCTGTAAAAATCTCTTCTCCTTGCTTGTAGTGCTCAGAAGAAGATGGGGTGTTCAGAAAGGTCTGAGGTTTCCCTCGCACAGGGTTGGGAATTGGTGAATCCTCTCAGGAACAGCTGAACAAGTCTCTGGTCTGGGTGTGTTTGGTTCCAGAGCAGTGAAAACTGACAGCAACTGAAGGCTTTTCCTTCAGCATCCCAAACCTGGCTCTCTAAGGCAGTGTGGATGAGGAGAGAGAAGATGAGGTGCAGTCTCCAAGGAAAATGTAGTGTTTTGAGGTGGTTTCCTTGAGCTACCTTTACAGCACTTCCAGTCCCTGCACTGCTCTGTGACTCCATTCAGCTTCTTCCTCCAGTTTGTTGTCAGCTCAGACAGTTCCACCCAGTTCACTTTGGGCTCAGCTTCTGGCGCATTTGGAGTTTTTGTTTCTTTTTTAATCCAGAAGAGGAAAACCAGAAGGATTTGGAAAGGTTGGGCTTTTTCTCTGAGCTGTGTACTGTCACTGGGGTGTGTGTTTGCCTCCTAAAAATGCAGAGGTGCTGAGCTCTGGTGGGAAGGAAGCCTAGGTGAGAAGTTGTGAAGGGACAGGTGGTTTCAGAGATCTCCTCAGGGTGAGCTGCAGGCCATTTTAGCCTAGAAGAATGAAGGGCAGAAGCAATTAATAACCAAAATACAAATTTTCCACAGAAAACAAGCAGACAGGAAATTAATGTTGTATGAGAGCGTTAAAGAATAATTTAAAACACAACATCAGTCAGTAGGATGAAGAGCAAGACAGAAGGACTCAGAATTTAGCAGAAGGCATCAAGATAGTAAGTACTGCTGTGCATTGGTGTGTGAGAGGAGGAGCAAAGTCTGGAAATATGCCTTTTTTTTTTTTTCTCTTTTTTTTTTTTTTTTTTCATTCCTTGGCATAAAAAAAAAAAGAAACAATTGTCCTTTGGCTCCAGCCTCAGGATGTTTGTAGGTCTGGTTGCCAGTCTAACTAAAAATGTCAAGTTACACAAGAGGGCAGTGAGAATAGAGAGGTTTGTTATTAATTATAGGAGTGTGCTTAAGGTTCTCTGACTTCAGACAAACTATACCTTGAATCAGGAGTGGGTGGTGAAGCTGAAACCATAGGAAACCCAACAGCAACACACATCAGTTTCCTTCTCAAACCAAACCAACCAACCCCAGGTTGTTTTTTCCCTTTCCCCCCTCACAGACAGAAAGTCAGCTCTGGAGGCAGTAGTGAAGAGTTTGGGGCCTGGCTTTGTGGCAGAGTACAATAAACACAAATCACTGCAGGCAGCTGGGCAGGGCTCCTCGGGCTCAGGGAGATCCTCACCCTCCCACGGACCCTCAGGGAAGAAGCCTGGGAGCACCAAGAAGCCACTGAAAACAAGTGGTTCTGTCAAGGCTTCCAAGAAAGAGGGGTCGAGTTCTTCATCTCCTGAAACTGATGATTCATCCCAAAATAAAGAAACAGAAGAGAATGAAGAGGACCCCACAGGAACCAGTGGGCCTCGTCCTGCTCCTTACAATAGGGTGAGTTGCTTAATGCTTGTTTGGGATTTTGTTTTCTTATAAAGCAGATTGTATTTTATTTGTGACAAGTGCAGGTCTCCTTGGTGGCCCTTGGCCATGCCTAGCCTCTAAGGGAGAAGTGAGGAGAAGGTTGCTGTGTCCTGTGAGGGCTGAGAGATGGGATTGAAAGGAAAGGTGTGGAACTGGGCAGTTCCTCATGCCTCCAGCCCAGAGAACTGGGACCATGGAGATCCACAGAACTTGGTAAAATCAAAAAGGTGGTGGTGTGATACTTGGTGATCCCATGCTGGGTCTTCTGGTAAGTGAAGATGGTGACAGAGCAGTGGAAGCACAAAACTGTGGGTCTGTCCTCCTGTCAAAAAGCAGAAACTCAACACAGCAGCCTCTGCCTTGGAGTCATTTGTATTGCAGACACCTTTCTCCTTCCCTTAACTGGACTTGGAAAGTGTTTCATTTTTGTTTTGTTTTCAATTCCTAGCTGTTGAGAAAGGAATTGCTCTCCTGTGGGACAGTCCTTCAGATATCTGACCTACCAGATGATGGCTTTTCAGATCAAGATATTAAAAAAATTGTTCAGCCGTTTGGCAAAGTTAGCGATTTCCTTGTACTGCGCTCCAAAAACGTGGTGAGTTCTCCTCTGGGAAGTTTTTTCTTCAGAGTGCAAAAGAAGTTGTCAAGCAATCAAAAAATGTAGTGTTTGGATCCAAGTCTTGGGTTGGACCTGAGCCTTTGGTCTCAGAGGGAGCTGATGCTTTCTGTAGAATCCTGAAATCTCAGCTTTTAAATCCAACTCCACATAAACTTGAAGTGGGAAGTCCTTGGAGCTGTTGTGAGCAGCTTCTCAAAGGGAAAAATTGCAGCAAATGGTGCCTGTGATCCACGTAAATTCTGAAAGTCTCCTTTATTTTAGGCCTTCTTGGAGATGAACTACAAAGAAGCTGTGATAGCAGCTGTGAAATACGGGAAAACGACGCCGGTGCTGATCAATGGCAAACGGGTGAAAATCAGTGTGGCAGAGAAGCCAAAATCATCTCCTGCCCAGGTGAGCAGCCTGGGTCTGACCAAAACCTCACATAATGCAGAAAAACAGATTTAATACTTCTTAATATATTTTTAAAAATCCTTTTCATAAATGGCGGTCTAAAGTAAATAGGGAAGTACACTCCCTCATGCCAGTTTTTCCTGTTTCTTGGTTAAGTTTTATATTTGTGAGTAGCATTAGTTAAACAAGCAGCAAAAGCTAACCCCTCTATTAATATGTATGTTTAGTTAATACTACTTATATGTACAAACACATTTGTCTATAAATTAATCAGTGAAAGTTCTTCTTTCTGTCAATTTCAGGCCAAAATGAGTATCAAAAAAAAGACTCCAACTATTAAAAAAGTTGCACCAAGTACAAAGTAAGTGTTGGCACCATGGACAGCAGTGCTAGTGCAAACCAAATGGCTTCATATCTCCGTTTTCTGGAGATTTACTGGGTTGAGCTTTTTTAGCTGGTATGATATTCTTTAATTGTCTCAAACCTGATTTTTCTTTTTTTTTTTTTTTTTTTTTTTCCCCTCCCTGCTCATGATAGAAAAGAAAAGAAGACCACCACCACCAAGACAAGTAAATCCATTGCAGGTGAGGTTATTGCCCTCCCTTTTTGTTGCTGGTGTTGAGACACTGGAAATAACAGGCATATAACTTTTTGTTCCTTGTTTTATTTGCTGCTGTGAAGAATTTTCCTGAGCACAGTTAGGGACCAGACATTATTTTGGTGGGAAATTTGGGCTTTTTAAGGATGTGTATTGGTCTTGATTAAGTCATCAACATGGTCACCTCAGAACCCAGTTTCCAGAATGGAATTGAGATTCCTGTAACAGAGCTGGCTCACAGATGGAAACTGAAATGTTCACAGTGGTTTAAAAGAAAAAAAGAAACTTCTTATCAGGAACAAGGTTTTGTCACCAGATACTTAAACAAATTCACATAGGATGCTCTACTTCTTGGCTTTCATTCAGTAGTTTGCTGGAATTAACTTAGGTTTGGGGATTTTTGCAGATTTAACTCAACCATGCAGTTAAGTTTTGCAGATTTAACTATTCTGTATATATATTTATACTCCACAAAAGAAAGAAGCATTTCTGCTGACTTACTTGGTTTTGGGTATTATGTAGGTAAAAAAGAAAAGATTAAGAAATTGACCAAGACAGGAGTTAGTAAAGTCAAGAAAACTTCAGATACTGCAGGTAAGACAAATGAGAACTTTTACTTTTTACTGTGTTTTGCACAGCTTCTCCTGGATGTACATTTTCTGCCCGTTTGTAACAAGGAGCAGGAATTTAAGTGACAGGAGGCCTCTGGGTACCTGGCAGAAGAATCTAGAGTGCAGTTATTTTCCTTTTGCAAATCAATTGATTTAGTTGAAATGAAGAATGCTTTTTCTGTTTTTTAGAAGCAAAATCTGTAGATGCAGAACTTCAGATGTCAACAGAAGGTGGAATGGAAATGGAGGAAACTAAAGTGTCAGATCCAAAGAGTGTGCCAGAAGGGGACAGTGTTCCTGAGCCTGGAAAGACAGAAGAGACTGAATCCAAAGGTGTGACCAGTCCCACACCTCTACCAGGTAGTTCTGAGGCGGTAATGCCATTTTTATGTTACTTTGCAAGGTGTAAGTTAGGTGAAGTTAACCATTGTGAGGTTGGTTTTTTGTTTATTTTTTTTCCAGAGAAACTTGCAGAGGTGCCTCAGGCTGCAGCGTGTGATGTGGATGAATGTAAAGAAGCTTTCACTGAGCAAGGTAAATTGCAACCTGGCAGGTTCTCTTTCCTCATTTCTGTCCTAAACCTCTGCTATTGTGAGCTAAATGAGAGTGCCTTGGTGGCCAGGAAGCTAAAATCATAGAATTGTAGATAAGTGACACAGGAGATCAGGAAAGAAAATCTGTTAGAAGAGCTTGACTGATGAAATGTAAGGCAACAGCTCATCCTCAGGACTGAAGTGGCTGAACAGCCTCTCAGCAGACATCATATTTATAGCTAGAGCTCTGCAGTGGGACATGGGGACTGTTGTTCACAGCTCATTAGAGCAAAGGCTCCAGAGGGTTTCTGTCTCTCCTGCTTACAGCTCCACCACCATTTCTTTTCATCTCAGTGCTTTACATCACCTGCCAGAGCTGGTTCAGTAGGTGCTCTTTTCCTCATATTCTGCAGCTAATGGCTACCAGACACTGTTTTAAACATGCCCTGAGCACATACTCATTCTCTCACATCCTGCTGGGTCTTGTCCCAGGGAAAAGAAAGAAAAAGATTGTGTGGACACTTGTTGGGCACCTGCATAGTCCCCATGTGCCCACAAGAGAGCCTTGTGTGGTTATTCAACTGATAAGGCCTTACCTCAGAAAAGTCTTTGCATGTTAATGAAGAGATTTTAATTTTTTTTTTCATCCCTTCTTAAACCTTTTTTATCTGGACACCTTTACCTCACATTGCACGTGCCTCACCACTGTCATTTGAGGTTATCAGTGAAATGGAAAACCACAATATTTCACAGTGAGGGTGGTGAAATGCAGTGCAGGGAGTTCTTAAAGCTCTGCAGTGTTTAAAGAAATTTGCTGAATTCCCTCACTTTGTTTTTTTTTTTCTTTTTAGAAGCTCCAGAAGTGACTCTGAAGAGTGAAGAGCCCACAGAACCAACTAACAAGGTCAGTCTAAAGGTGCTCCAACCCCCTGCCTAGGAATTTATTTTGAGAAACTGAATATTTTCTCCTTGCTGTTTGGGATCTGACAGCTCTCCGCCTCTTCCCTCTTCTGATGCTTTTGTTTCCAGCTCCTTGCACCTTTCCTTTGCTCCTTTCTGCTGTGATGATCTCTGTGGGCCTCTGCTCTGCAGGTGCAGGATTTGCACACCCAGCCCTGCAGTGGTGGATGTGTGAGCACATCACAGCTCTAAAATAGTGCCACAATTCCAGGGGGCTTTGGTTTGCTTTGAATTTTTGATAAGGTAGCATGAGACAATGCAGGGTTTGTACAGAATTGGCTGAGATGTAGTTACATCCATAATTAAACACTAATTAAGGTGAGTACATGGCATAATTAGGAAAAAGGGTTAAAAATTGTTTAGCATGTTTTGCTACTGTAACTGCAAGTCTTACAACATGCTTTCAAGCAAGTGCTTCATTCAGTCTCATGGTGGTTTTATGTAGTAAAAATAAGTGCACCCACCAGTAATAAACAGTTTTGGTTTAGAATTGAGAAAAATACCAGCAATGCTTCCTTCCCTTTGTTTACAGGAACCTGATGATGTATGTGTGGTTGTTGTTTCCAACTTGCCTGAGAAAGGATACTCTGTGGAGGAAGTTTCCAACCTAGCAAAGCCATTTGGAGGCCCAAGGGATGTGCTGATTTTATCATCTCATAAAAAGGTTGGTGTAGGGCTTGGTGTTCAGCAGCATTTCCACCTAGAAGCAGCAGCAAATGTGTTTTTGCAACTGCAGATGTGGTCATGTAGCATGGCAAGCAGGGAGGTGAGGGGCTTTTGTTAAATGGGAATTTAATCTGTTTTGTTTTCTTTATTTTAAAAGGCATATATGGAAATAAATAGAAAATCTGCAGATTCCATGGTTAAATTTTACACCTGCTTTCCGATGTCACTGGATGGAAACCAGCTCTGCATCAGCCTGCTGCCCCAGTACAAGACTATAAAAGATGAAGTAAGTGCTAAAATCTACTGAAAGGCTGGGATATGTGCCCAGGTCTCAGTGTAGGGCAGGGCTTTGTGTTTATCTGACTTTTTTACTCGTGCTGATGGTTTGTGCTATTGAAGACTGCTCTTGTAAATGTCTTTTTTGATCCTGATCCTCTGGTACAAGGGCAACACCATGTCAGATATGCTCTTGACTTTATTCATAAAGCAAAAGCTTAAAAGGTGTTGGGAGTCAGCTACAGATTTTCTGAAGCTTTGTTTTATATTTCAAATCTTACAATGTCTTTTTTTTCTTTCTTTGTTTCTCTTCAAAGGAAGCAATATTTACTGCTATAATTAAAGATTCTGACCCTCAGGTAAGTTGCCAGCAGTGTAACTTTTCCTCTATGTGCTATCAAAACAGAGTACTTTAAATTGGAATTAGTCTAACTCATTCTGAAATCTTATCTAATTGAATTGTTATCCAAGCTTTCTCTTGAGTTAAATGTTTATATCTGTTTTCACGGGTGAATGGGCAGGGAGTGGAATGAGTAAATGTTCACTCAGTTTAGCTCCCTGATGCGTGAAGTGCAAGGAATTAAACATTTAATAGGAGTCCTTGGAGACCCTCCCCTTCTGTTAGTGTTTTTTCATGTTCTAACCACCAGCTGCTGACCACTCTAGCTTGCAGAATGTGCCCTCTTTGCCTCTCTGCAGTGTCACTCCTTTGCCCAGAGAGTTTTCCAGACAGATATTTTGGTTTAACTACCAAAGCCATCCCTGTGCTGTCTTCAGTGGGGTCTGTCCCCCTTCTTGTCCCTCCTGTCCCCTCCCTGCAGCCACCCCTGCTGCTCTGCCCTACTGGTGCTTCTGATCTGCTCCTGGGGAAAGATCTCTGCTCCTGGGGAAGTGACAAAGAATGGAAGCAAAACAAACCAGACCTGCAGAGGGGACAAAAATCTCTTCCTTATTGGGAGGGAGTGTTTTGTTTCTAAGGGACAGCTTTCAAGTCTTTAGACAGAAGACTGGTTTAAGAGTTCAGAAGTCTTCTGGTCCCTTTGGACTTTGTGTCTCAGGGCCCTTCCCTTTGATCTGCACAAAATGTTGGGGTCAGTCCCTGGTTTTAGTGGCACTATGTGGCTGTCAGTCCACTTCAACCTTCTGCACCAGGATCCTTCTTGGGTCTCCCTGGTATCCTGGTGATAACTCCCTTTGAAAACTGAGAAACAGGAGAAATTAGATTTGACCAAGGAGCAAACTGGTCAAATAAACCAACTTAGAAGTCCAGCTTAAAAACCAGGGCAGGTTTCTGTGCCTTGACCCATTTATAATCTGACTAGACAGTGTGTGCTTTTCAACAGACTGAATTTTCTCTAAACTTCAGCTATATTTTGCTGTGTTCCTTAAAGAGGCTTTTGCTAAAGAGTTAAAAAAATTAAATGATAGTTTAAAACAAGACACTTGGGTGGATCCTTTGAAGTTTCTGACTGGGAAGTCCAGCTGGTTCTTGTGACATGCTGCAGAGAAATCTGGAAACCCTGATGGGAAAGTGAAAATGTGAGCAGGGGGTGTCTGCAGAGGCTCTTTTTCCATGAGATCCACGTGCTACCTGGAGCTTTCTGTGAGGCTTTTCTAGTTCAGAACTGACTAATAAAGTCTGGTCTGAATTTAAATCAAATTCTGTCATTGCTTTTTTTCAGGTCAATACTGAAACTCTACATAACCAGTTTGTGCACCTTGGGAACTTGCCAGCTGATGGATACAGAGAGCTGGAAGTCCTTTGTGTGGGGCTGCGTTTTGGGAAAGTGGATCATTATGTTGTACTGAAGAATAAAAACAAGGTAAATAGGGTTTTTTTTCCTAGGGTGCAAAGTACTATCTTAGGGAAAAAAAAATAAATTTAAAAGTAGGTTTTTCATCTCCCAGTACCAAGAATGTTCTGCTAATGAGAATTGGAAATTTCTGACTTGTTCCCACTGTTCCCATCTGTATCCACAACATCATTTAATCAAAAACTCCTCCTTGTAGCTCAGTCCAGTCAAAGATGTTGGGCCCTTCAGGAGTGCCAGCTGCCACAGGCTGTGACATCTTCATTTGTGACATTTGTTCTGCAGTACAGAAGTCAGATGAAGCATGGAGCTGTTTTGGTTTTCCCTGCAGGCCATTCTGCAGCTGGACAGCCCCAAGTCTGCCCACTCCATGTACACCTTCCTGAAGCAGTATCCCTACACCATGGGGGAGCACACCTTGACCTGTGGCTTGTCACCCCATGGAGAGGCTGCTGAGGTGAGCTGGCTGCTTGTCAGGAATGCATGATTTGTGTGGAACAGAAGCACCTTGCCCTGGGGAGGTGACTCCATGTCAGTGTTTGCTGGCAGTGAGGGGGAGAGCAGCAGCTGGATCAGCTTGGCTGTGTTCTGGGATGTGGCAGAGGTGTGGAAGTAGGTGCTGCACTTTGCCTCCTGTCTCTTTCTGTGATTTACAAATGTGTATGGGGTCTTTTTCCACTGCTGAAGGTATTTCTTGCTGAAGGATGGAGAGAAGAAAGGAGGAAAGCAGCTTTTTAGAACTGGTCAGAAAAGGGTTGATGATTGAAATGGGTAGAACCTCTTTGAGTCTGGTCTGATTCACTTTTTTAGCTGTTCATCTGCCTTAGTCCTCTTGTTTCCAGACTCAGTGTCTGTCAGCACTGGTCTGTGTGCCCACAGCTGCTTCCATCCATTGCCTTCAGAAAAGAGATTGAGCTTTCAGCTCCTCAGTTTTTAAAGGTTTTGTTGCTTTTTTAAAATTGTTCAGGCCTGTGCTGCAGCACTTGCCTCCTTCCTGGCTGCCTTGTTTTTTATCAGCAAATATTATTTAATTTCACATTTATTCCTCAAGTTTGTTCTACATGACAGAAAGCAGAAAGGTGTAGTCACCCTAAAAGAAATGAATGGTACATTAGCAGGTTTTAAGGAAGAGAATCTTGCCTTGGGTTCTCTGTAGATAATTTCTTAGAATGTAATTTGTCTTCAGAAAAGGAGTGACAGTGGTTTTTGCATTTTATTTACTAGCCAGGCTCACTGCCCTCAGCCAAGCTCTGCAGCCCTGAGTATCCTTGCAGGCCCAGGAAAGGTGTTGCCTGGGAAAAGATCCATTTACCATCCCTCCCCCCAGACAGATCACAGACCAGAAGCTGGCAGCTGTGGAGATGAGGTGGACACCAGGGCTCTGCCCAACAACCTCTGACACTGCCATGAGCTTTTCCTTGTCACCTTCTGAAAGAGGCTGAGCCTCCTCTTTGGGGTGCCAGGTGCCTGAACTGGGGGCTGTGGGGTCCCCCTGAGCAGGGGGAGGCAGACCCTGTGCTGATGCTCTGATCCTGAACCCCAATTTTTGCCTTTCAGGCAGAACCTGTGAAAAAAGAAGTGAAGCAGGAGGAGCCAGGCCTAGGAAGGTATGGCTGTCACCTCTCTCTGTGCTTTGAGTTTCTCTGTGTTGTTTGTGGCTCAGGACTGGGCAGGGGCTGAGCCATCCCTAAGCACACCCCTGTGTGGTGTCAGCTCCATCACCTCTTCCCTGCTGTTCCTTTTCCAAGCTTTCCTGTGGTGTCTGTGTGTGCAGGGTCTGCAGTGCCCTGCTGCAGAGCTGGGATGGTTGTGAGTTCTTTACAAAGAACCTGGACACGTGGGGTTGAAATCCTGTTTTCTGTGTAGTCTGCTGTGATTGTTTTACTAATTTGACCAGGATTTTACCACAGGTCCTGGGAAGTATGTTTGGAAAAATACATGTTGGTAAGACAATTTTTTTGTTGTATTTAACCACAAAGTGATTGTTTGATTTTTGTGCTACAGCACTTTCCTCTGTCAGAGCTCCTGGCTCTATTGTGTCTGTTTCCCAATGCTAAAAATAAACTGAAACTTTCTTGTCTAACTTATTAACATTAACTTCATGCTGTGACACAGGTCCCTGTGAATGTGAATCAAGTTAAAAAAAATAAATAAATGTTTAGATGCTATATTAACACCAGGACCCAGAAATGGGAAATGGTGCTTTTTGGTATGTTCCAGTTGAAATTGTTTTACAATTAAATAACAATTGTAGTAAAAATTTAATTGTGGAGTAACTGTTTGTTGTTAGAGTTTGGAATATGTTGTTTGGTTGGTTTTTTTTTATAAATGGATAGATCCTTATGAGAGTGCTTGTTAACAGTTATAACTTAATAGACTTTTTGTGCCTTAAATCCATATTTCTGGATATGAAATACCCCTTTAAAAACCAACCAAACAACAAAAAAAATGCTGTGTAACAATGTTTCTAAGCTTCGATTTCAGGTGATGCCTTTATATTATCAGGGACTGTCACATTTCCAAAACCTGTTTCTTTCCAAAGTAAAACTCTCCCAATTCCATGAAACTTCTACTCAGACCTTAGCCAATTTTGGAGGTGTTTTATTTCCAAATCTCCTCCAGGCCCCATGGGGACAGAGGTGCAGGTGACCTCCTTGAGTCCAGTTTGGGGCTTGAGCTGCCTGGGGGAGCTCATGCAACCCAGTGCCTCCTGCCTGCCCCCCAGGCTGCCTCTGGGGCAGGATGTCCCCTGCAGAGCCCAGGACAGTCACTCTCCTTGGCTGAGGCAGCTGTCTCCTCCTTGTCACCTTCTCTGAGATGTCTGCAGTATGATTTCCATGGGCAGAACCTTGTCAGGTGGTTCTGAGGAGGGACTCAGTAGCTTAGAGCAGAAGGGACTTGGCCTCTCAGTTGCCTGGGAGGATCTTGACAAAGCTGTGGCAGGCTTCTGGCAGCCTGGTGTTGTCCAACCCTAGCAGGTATTTCATCTGTCCTTGTGCCTCATCTCTTTACATGAACAGCTCTGCTCTTTTTTGAGGCTGCTGCTGCCTTTTCTTGGCATTTGTTTTCCTTGGCTAAAATAGCCAGAACTTTTCTTGTCCAGGTAAAGCTCAAGGACCCATCCCACTGCTCCTTTTCACCCTCTTGGGTTTGCCCTCTAATGTCTGTGCAGGAAATCCATCTTCCAGGTCCCCGTGTGGTTTCTTCCCCAGGAAAAGCTGTCCAGGTCTGGAGGTGTCACTCAGAACCCCTCAATGCTTCATCAGGCTCACTCATCTTCCTCATTGCCTCTGCAGAGCTCTCCTTCCCACCCTTCCCAGTCTGGTTTGAACCCAGCCATGGATTTTGGAGACCACCAGGGAAGGCACAGGGCAGGTGTTGGCATGAAAGGAGACACAAAATCCTGAGGATTCAGGGACTGATGTCTCATTTGAGTTGTGTAGAGGGTAATAGATGTGAGCAGCTTGCTGTGAGCAGTTCCAATGCTCACTGACATTTTTCCGTCCCTGCAAAAAACACAAACAGGAGCTGTGGGGTAGGGATTAGTGAGGCATCAGAGCCTGTGTTTAACTGAGCTTCTGCTCCTCAGTGACAAAGCTGGGCTCTCAGAGCCAGGCTCTGGGCTTTGGGCTCTGCCTTCCCCAGGTACTGGTTTTGCAACACAGACTGGTGAGACACATCTGAGTGCTCTGGGGGATGCTCAGGTAGAAGAGGAAATTACCTGAGAGGGTTTCTGCCTTTGGAACACAAATGAATCACTGACAAGTATCTCCTGTGTTAGGACTGAGTAAAGCCCTCCTGTGGCACAGGAAGCAGACCAGCCCTGACAGCTCAGGTACTCACACGTGGCAGGAAACATTCCCAAGTAACAAATGGATGGGAAGTGTGAGGAGCTGTTAGAGGTGGGTGGGATGGGGGAATGAGTGAGGTTCCTTTTCTTTCCTCAGACTGCAGTGACTGCAAGTGGAGCTGCTTGGGCTCTCAAGGAGATTCCCAATGATTTTTGGGGCACAGTTCTGTGTCCTGGTGCTGGGCTGTGGAAGGATGTCCTCACAGCCTCCCTCTGCGTGTGGTCCTGGCCTGTGACATCTGCACCAACTTTACATTGGAGCTGGGAGAGAGATTTTAAAGCAGAATTCATACCCCTCATCCTCTTTTCTCTCTCATTTTGGATGAGCAGAGGGCAGTCCCCTCAGATCCAGAAGAAGCCTTTGGGATGGGTGTTTTCCTTGTGCTCCCACAGCTCAGGTGTCACCTGGTTGGGTCTGGTGCCATTTTTCTCTTGATTCCACGTGTCTTCATCTCATCAACCCTTGCATCTGCCACGTCAGGACTCAGCATGTCCTCTGACACTGAGTTCCATTCCCCCTGGCCTTCCCTTTCCTTGTGCCAGCAGCATGACCCCAGCAGCAATTTCCTGCTCCTTGTTCAGTTCCAGGAGGCTTTGCACAAAGCTGCACTTTGTTCAGAGACAGAGATTCCCAGGAGCTACAGCTCAGGCTGCTCCACCCTGCATGGACACCAGTTAATGGTGCTGGTTTGCTGCTTGGACACTTGGTGAGATCCTCAGCACCTTTCCATCTGGAGATGTTGGGATGCTCCTTTCCTCCAGCTCAGTGGGGAGAGGGGCACAGACATCTCAAATTCCAGGTTCTCCTGACATCACCTACAGAGGATGCTTGCTTTCTTTCTTGCTTTCTTTCAGAGAAGGGCAGTGCACTTGCTGTAAGTGCAGCTCTGAGCAACTCTCTCCTCTGCTTTTATCATCTTGGCCTTTATTCTCCTGGGAGCTGATGGTGGAACTATCCAGAGAAAACAGAGCCTGGCCAGAAGGAGCCTCTGGGCTCTGGTGTGCAAGGTCAATGCAGTTTCAGGACAAAACCATCCCTCCCTCCCCCTTAAACCTGAACCAAAAAAACCCCCAAACTTCAGGCTCTGAGCTAGTGCAGGAATTCCCCAGGTTGGTGGCTGCAGAGTCTGCTGACTTCAGACACAAAGCTGGTGATTCCCAGGGCAGCTGTGTTGGGGGTGCTCCCTCCAGAGCTCTGACTCCAGGTTAAGTCTCTCAGAGTGTCCAAGGTGGATTAAACAGGAGCACAAACTACTCAGCCCTCCCGTCGCTGGGTTTGTGGTCACCTTTAGCACTGGTGGGGTCCCAAATGCTAAGCACTAATGCCTCAGGAAATCCCCCCCACCGCTGGCCTCAAGAGCTTGCTGCTAACTGTAGAATTCTCAACATAGTTTGATTTCTTCTGTTTTTTTTAAATGCATTTAGCTCTGGCTTGAAAAAATATCCAGAGGGATCAGGAGTGGTGCAAAGAGCAGCTGCTAATCCTCCCGTAGAGCCCAGTGTGGCACAGAGAGGACCCCTTCCCATCTCTCATGTCAAGGATGAGATGTCAGCAGAGCAGACAGAGCCCTCTGAGCCCCAGCTGGAGCGAGTGGGAAGGGAATGCCCTGCAGAGACAGCTGTGGAGAAGGTGGCCCCTGGAGCAGGAGCTGCTGTGGTGTCCATCCAAGGCCCCCACCCCAAAGCCTCCCAAGTGAAGGCAGAAGCTGTGCTGCCACCGCCTGCCAAGCTGGAGGGAGAGGAGGCAGTTCAGGACCCTGCTGGCCCAGAGCTGCTGGAACCTGCTGGTGTGGCTGCATCAGAGAAGGAGATCAAAGAGGAGGAGGAGGAAGAAGAGGAGGAGGAGGTCTCTGCTCCTGCTGTTGAAGCAGCACAAGAGGTGTCTGGAGTGGGCAAGGCTGAAGAGGCGCCCTCAGATTGTGCTGTGAAGCTGGCAGTGGGGGAACCAACAGGGGCTGTCCCTGAACCCCTGTGCCCTGCTTCTGGTGCAGCCTCAGGGAAGGTGGTGTCACCTATTGTCACACCAGTGAACAAGCTGGAGGCTCCTGAACATCATCCTGTTTCTGATGCTGTGAAAACCAAACACGAAACGCCCGCGACTCAGATATCGGAGAAGAAACCTTCACTGACAGCTGGGGCAGCCTTGGAGAAGAAAGTGGATGGAGCTGGAGCAGACACAGAGGTGAAACCAGAAGAGTCTACACACAAAGCTGGAGGAGCTGCAGAGGAGGACCCTGAAAAGCTTTTGGTCAAGAGTGGGGCAGAGGCAGAGCAGAAACCTGAAAATACTGTGGCCAAGGTTGGAGATGCTGTGGAAAACACCACGAGTGCTGGCAGTGAGAGCAGCGAGGGAGGTTCCATCAGCACCCATCAAACTAAAGGAACAGGAGCAGCAAAACCTGATGAGACCCACCAAGCACTGACGTTCAGCTCCTCTTTATCTGTCAAGGAATATTCCTCCATGAGTAAAACGTTTCTAAAGGCGGTGGTTTCTCTTCAGGATATATCAAAGACAAGGTTTCCACTGAGGAGAAATGAACCTTTGCCCTGCAAAGGAGGGGAGCAGAAGGCTCCTGCCAAGCCTGAGAGCCAAGGCCAAGCAGTGGAGAAGAAAGTGGCATCCAAAGAAGAGGATCCCCCCCAACCTGGTGGCAGCCAAGCAAGCCCGGGAGATGGCAGCGGGAAATGTAAAGTGAGCAGAAGTTCGGTGGTTGGTGGAAAGGGAGGCAATGGGAGGAATTCATCTCAGCAAGAGAAGGAGTCCCGAATGGAAACTAGGGCTAGTTCAAAACTGTCTCAAGAGGGAGAGAGTAGATCCTCCAGCATGAAGACAGACACCAGCAGCAATAAGGTGAGGAGGGCAGGAAGGCCGGTGCAGTGTGCCTGGTCAGTAACTAACTCCATGCTTCTCAGATCTGTTGAGTCTGGGACTCTGAGATTATGTTCCCCTTCCCTTTTCCATAAATCACTCAGCTGCTTTGGGACACCAGAGGAGTTGGAGTAGCCAGAAGGAGGGCAACCAGTTGCATTTAGATGCAGTGTGTGCAACGCAAGGAGGTAACTGGTTTGAAAATGCTCCTTTGAAAAAAAATAAATCTAGCAGGAAGGTATTTTTGAAGCCATTCTTTACTGAGTGTCATAACTTTATGTTCTTGTATTAGTTCTGAATGGGAATTAATAAGCTTCCTGTCCTGTCGTGAGCTGATATTTGCCTTGTCAAGTCCTGCACAGACACTGGTTGCTGAAAAAAGAGGCTGCTAAGCAAGGTGCTACCTGTGACTCGTTGCTAGAGACTCTTTGCCTGGACTCTCCTGCTGACAGTTGGCTTAGTTCTGTATTTGTCAAGCATGTGATCAGAAGCAGCAATCTGGACAACTTAAAGTTCCTTAAGGGAAAAAAAAAATAGCTGTTTTTTTTTTGTTTAAGTTTTTTTTTCTTTCTCTTGTGGGCAGGTCAGTTGGCTTGAGTGATTTCATGTGAACTTCTGTCTGATTTTGCAGGCTTCTGTTGGTGGCAATGCTAAAACTTCTAAAAGTGGCATTAGCAGCAGTGCAAAGCAAAAAGAGGTAAGGCTGGAACTGTACCTGAACTGGAAGTCAGATTGGTTGGGGTGTGTGTATGTGTGTGTGTGTGTGTGTACTGACACAGTCAGCATCCTTCCCTAGGAAACTTTGCCTATGAGTAGTTGTGCAGCCTAGGAGCTTAAAGCTGAAAAGCCAAGCCAGTTGGAAGAGAAACTTCATTCAAGAAGTGAGTGTTAAAAAGAGGCATTTTTTGGTCTTGGGTGTTTTTTGACAGAGAAAAAAGTAATTAATTGGATCCCAGCTGCCTGCGTGAGAGATTTCACTTGGGAGATGAGGAAGGAAGGCAGGTTGGAGTCTTGGAGCTCTTTCTAAATGATTTTGTACAACAGGAGGTGGTCAGAACCTCTCCATCCATAGGGAGGTATCTCCAGTGGGTTGTTGGGCAGAGCAAGGATTACATTACATTTCTGGTGCAGCATTAGTTGGAAGAAGAGTTTGGGAGCCTGTAGGCTGAACTGCTCACTCTGTACAGGAAGGTGAAGAGAAATACTGTCTGTGTCTCTGAGATAGCTCAGGCTTTGGGGAAGGGAAACAAAAAGAAGGTAGGAAAAACCCACAGTGATGAGTTTCTAGAGGCAGTGTTACGGGTCCACATCCTTGATGTTCACATTGCTATATTCCCGTTTTTACACCTCTCCAGGAAGAAGAGCTCTTCCCCTTTAACCTGGATGAATTTGTCACTGTGGACGAGGTGGTGGAGGAAATTGAATCCCCCGTTAAAACCCGGAGGAACCCCCCCAGGGGCAAGAGAAAAGACGGTGCCAAACCCAACCCCTCCTCTGAGCCCGGCTCCAAGAGGAGGAAAGGGAAGAGCCCGGGGGCACCACGCCTGGCTGAGAGCCAGCTCTCCTTTGTCACCTTGGATGAAGTCGGGGAAGGGGAGGAGGTGACTGCCCAGCTGATGGCCGTGGCTAGTCTAGAAGCTCTCCCTGACCCCCAGGGGCTGGTGGTGGTGGATGAAGTGATGGAAGAGGAAGAGCTGCTGGCCGAAGCCGTGAAGGATCCGCAGTCGCTGGTGACTTTGGATGAGCTCTCGGAGCAGGAGGAGCTTCGGCCTCCCCAGGACCTCCCCGGGTGTGGCTTTGAGGAGGCAGATTTGAAAGCTGAGCCCTTGGTAACCGTGGATGAAATCGGGGAGGTGGAAGAGCTGCCCCTGAACGAGCCCACGGACCTGAGTCTGGAGGAGGTGCTGAAGCAGAAGGAGGGTGAGAAGGTGGGTGCTGAGGATGCTGGAGATGGTGGCTCCTCTCAGGTGCCTGATGATCCCAGTGCCTTGGTGACAGTCGATGAAATCCAAGATGACAACGAGGAGAATCCTCTCCTGACTCTCGATGAAGTTAATGAAGATGAAGATGATTTTCTGGCTGACTTCAATCGCCTGAAAGAGGAGCTGAACTTTGTGACAGTGGATGAAGTTGGAGAGGAGGATGAGGAAGAGGAAAACACTTGCCCGGAGAAAAACCTGAATGAGGCCAAAGGCACTGAAGATCATGTTGCCATTGCAGGACCAGAAGAAGAAGACACTGGTGCTGTTGCAGGACCAGAGGAGGAGGACATTGTGGCTGTTGCAGGACCAGAAGAAATGGAAATTCTGGGAGAAACGGGTCCAGAGGAAGATATTATTGCAACCTCAAAGTCAAAAGGTGAGGAACTTCTTGTAGAAAATAAAATGCTTGTGGTCAGTGCCATGCACAGAGGTCCTTGTAGCAAAGAGAAAAACCCCAAATCTGATGAAAGAAATGGGGAAAACCAGAGACTGAGCGTGGAGTGGGACCTGAAGGCAAAGTGTTTCATCAACTCATCTGACAGTCCATCTTTGCTGCACACTGGGAGTGTCCTGTGGGCTAAAATGGGGGGGAAATAGTGTCTTTTCTTGCCTATAATGCACTGTGGCCTGGCAGCCTGCCTAACACAGCTTGTCTCTGGCCTGTAATTAACAGGGCTAAACCTTAACAAGGTGAGTCAAATGAAACAGGTACAAAGATGTGACAGCTTCCAAGCCTGATCTAGAGGGGAAAAAAATAATTGTAGCACATCTGCATCGTGGATTGAGCAAAGGGTTAAGAAAGTCCATCAGAGAGCCAGGCAGGCAGAGCTATCTATAACTGACAGAGGAGAAGGGGTCTGGCTCCAGGCCTGGCTGAGCTCTGCCTGAGGCCTGGAGGTTTCTTTGTGCTGCTGCAGCTGGACACTGACACAGCACCTTCTGTCCTGCTGCTTTGGAAAGGCTCTGCTCCCCTTTGATGCTCCTGGAGCTGAGCAGGGAGGAGCTGCAGCTGATCAGTGTTCAGACTTCACACAGCTTCTGGGGGAAACCTGGGCAACCAGGGGCTCAGCACCCTCACCCCAAAACATTTCTCCCTCCCATCTCACCTCCTGTAGCTGGAAACCCTTCCCCCTCATCCCATCCCCTTCCCTCTCATCCCATCCCTCCAGGCCCTTGTCCCAAGTCCCTCCCCAGCTTTCCTGGAGCCCCTTCAGGCACTGGAAGCTGCTCTGAGGCCTCCCCATTGCTCCCTTCTCCAGCCTGAACACCCCCAACTCTCTCAGCCTGGCTCAGAGCAGAGCTGCTCCAGCACTAGTCCTGCCCATGGGATTCATGTCAGGAGTTCCTGGGAGTTGCTCCATGGAAAGATCAAACCCAGTAGTGCAGCTGAGAGCCAGGCCTGTACAGCTGGGTGTTTGAAGCAGTAACAAACTTCACAGCCAGATAGAGGAGAGAGAAATAAAGATAGACCTGTAGGTGAGTGGCAGCCTGTGTTTAACGTCTGCATTTCTGCCTCCAGTGGCTCAGCTGAGATCAGAAGATAAAGACCCAGAGTCTAAGAGGAAGAAAACATCTTCAGATGCAGCAAAGCCACTGAGCACCCCAAAAGGTAACAGCAGCAAAGCCCACCCCAAACTGGCTGGGGGACAGCTCTGGTGCCCCTCTGGAAGTGCCTCATTTGCCTCATGCCCTCTTTTGTGTGTTTATTTTGGCTCCTGCAAACAGGAGTTTAACAAATCCCTGCTCTTGGCTTCAGAGCAGCAAGAAAACTGAAAGTCCTTTTTCCTTCAGATTGACAAATATTGGTTAATTCATTCCCAGTGCAGTTTCCCACTGTTCTCATCCTGGCACAGGTTTTATTATCAGATCTCAGTGTATTAGGAGCAAAGGAACTGCTGACATGCTTTGAAAAACCTGTGTGTCTGTTTTCCAAGATCCTCGTGGAAAATACAATATTTTCCTCTAAAACTGCTGGTAGCACTTGATCTGCACAGAGGGGTTCCCAGGCAAGAGGGCCCCTTGCCTGTGTGATATTCCCTGGGACAGAAAACCCTGTGTAACACCCTGCAGGCCAGAGGTTAAACTTGGCAAGTGAGTTGTGGGTATAAAATACTTGGAAGGCCAAAAAGACTCTGGGGTGGTTGCAGGTCCAGCAGGTCACTTGCCCCCTTTGCAGAGAAGCTTGTCCTCCTCTTTTTTGGATGTAAAGCCTACATTTAGAAGCCTACATTTTTGAACACTACAAAAAATCCAACTAACTTTCCCCCAGTAATAACAACTTGGACAGCTTTGGCTAGAGCAATTGGGTTGAATTATGGTTTGTTTTTTAATTAAGCTGTGTGTTGTTAATGAGGTGTTTCAGAGCTGTTGTTTTGTTCCTTTTGGGTGCTGTCTGCTCAGATCTGGATTACCTTGTCCCCAAGGCTGGCTTTTTCTGTCAGATCTGCTCACTCTTCTATGCAGATGAAACCTCTGTGAAAAATCACTGCAAGACCCCCCTTCACCAGCAGAACATGGAGGTAACCCTGCAGCTTCTCTGCTCATTCCCAAAGTGCTCCCATTAACCACTGCCAGGGGTTTTCTGGTGACACGGGGAGCTCCTGTCAGGACTTTGAGGGGTTGGAGTTTTCAACTCAGACACATAATGTTAACTCATAGGGTCACAGGATGGTTTGGGTGGGGAAAGCCCTTTAGGATCATGGAGTCCAAAGTGCCCAGGCCACCCCCATCCCATGTCCCTCAGCACCACATCTCCAGGCTCTGAAACCCCTCCAGGGATGATGGGGACTCCAGCCCTGCCCTGGGCAGCCTGGGCCAGGCCCTGACAACCCTTGCCAGGGAGAAATTCTTCCCCAGCTCCAACCTAAACCTCCCCTGGCACAACTTGAGCTGTGCCAAAAGTTCCTCTTGTCCCATCCCTTGTTCCTTGGGAGCAGAGCCCGACCCCCCCTGGCTCCAACCTCCTCTCAGGGGGTGTCAGAGAGCCAGAAGCTCTCCCCTCAGCCTCCTCTGCTCCGGGACCAACACCCCCAGGACCCTCACAAGTTCTCCAGCCCCTTCCCCAGCTCCATTCCCTCAATCTCCTCCTTCTGCCCCCAAACTGCCCCCAGGATTGGGGGTGCAGCCTCAGCAGTGCCCAGCAGCCCCACAGCTCACTCTGCACCAAGCCCTCTCCTTCCCTGGGGCTCTGGGGATGCCTCCTGTCCTCCCTTCATTTTTGAGAAGTGATCTGAAGGACTCTGCAGTCAGTGCTCTCATTTCCATGCTGCTCCTCTTCTTCTTCTTGCAGAAGTTCATGGCCCAGCAGGAGGCTGAGGAGAAGGAAAGGGAAGAGCAGAGTTCCAGGTGATCGGAGGGAAGAAGAATTTCCTTCGGTGAAGCTAAACCTTAGGGTCCAGTCAATTTTGTGTATTTTGTTATGAGTTACATTTGTAATTTTGTCTCAGAAAGAAGCAGTTCATGTTGTATAAATTTTGAGCTCTGTAGAGACAGACTTAAAAAACCACCAAACCAAACCAAACTAGAACAATGAAACCATAGAGTGGCTTTGATTTGTTTATCAAACCCTCGGGCTGGGGAGAGATTTCTTTCACAAGTGTTGGTGTGAAATAAATGTTCTTACTGTATAGTTACCTCCAGGGGGTTCTCTTTGATGTCATTTATTGGGTTTTGCTGATTCTGGGTCATCATAGTGACCAGGAAGGACTTCAGCCCATGGTGCCTTCTGTGGAGCTCTCAGCAGCTGAAACCTCAGGTCCCAGAGCAGGACATTGGGGTCCCCAGGCTGGACCTCACAGGATGGTGATGGGACCTGGCCAAGAAATCCTTGTTCTGCTCCTCATCTGCTGCTTTGGGTCTGGGCCTCCCCTCTGAGACCCCCCAGTGACTGCAGGTGAGTGCATCCCAGGTGGGAGGTGTGGGCACCCCAGGAAAAATGTGAGGAAAAAGAAACGTCAGAAAAAGGAGGTGACCACCCCCTGGCCACCATCACCCAGTGAGCTGCTGCCTCCTTCCTGAGCACTGCTCCCCAAAACCCTCAGCTTGGCTTCACCCCCACTGCAAATCCAGGGAATTTGGGAGCTGTTGGGAATTAACCCCTCCCTGTGCTGCCTGTCCCTTCCCCGGGGACACTGCCACCCCCCCCTGCCAGCCTCTCTGGTGGCTTCAGGGAGCTTTTCCAGCAGCTTTGCCTCTGCCCTGGGCTGGGGAGGGGGTGTCTGGGCAAGGGACAAAGGGGCTTTTCCCAGGGGATTTGTGCAAAATCGGGAAGCTGCAGGGGATGGAAATGGCGAGGGGGGTGTGATAGGGACCCTGTGAGTCCCCTCAGCTTTCATCCCTCCCCTTCATCATTTTCCTCATGGAGTTCCTGCTGCTCCAGAGGTCCCGGGGGGGGTGGGGGGGGAAGGGACTTGCTGGGAAACCCAGGGGTAAAAATAAAAATAACTTCCCCGAAATAACCGGGGGGCCGTGCCTGTCCCCAGCTGTCCCCCGAGGTGACGTGACGGGTGTCCCCTCCCCTGGCTGGGGAAACTGAGGCAGGAGCAGGGGGCTGTGCCCACCAGAGAACAGTCGGCACGGGGGGGGGGGGGGGGGTTGGGGTCTGGGGGGGGTGCCCCCAGCTCTCATGGGTGCGGGGGGTTCACCCCACATACAGTTCCGCCCCCCAAGACCCCCATTTTCACCCCCCAAACCTGTCCCTGGTGCCAGGGTGAGGGGCGGGGGCTGCACCCAGGGGCTCATCTGGGCTGACCCCCATTTTTGTGTCGTTATGGGGGGGGGGGAGGTGCGGGCTGGTGTCTCCTCTGGGGGGTACAGAGGAAGGGCAGAGCACCCCCTGTGCTCCCTCCTCTCCCTCTTGGGCTGCTCCCACCCACATCCCTTTTTTTTTTTTTTTTTTTTCGGGTTCCCATGGCGGGGGGGGGGCACCCAGCTGCCCTTGCCGAATCGGGGGTGCCAGCCCCTCCCGCCCCGTGGGGAGGGGTCTCTCGCACCCAACCTCCATCGCCGCCCTTCCCCTTTAAGAGGGGCGGGCACCGGGCGAGGTGCGGGGGGGCCCGGGGGGTGCAGGGGGTGGGGGTTGGCTGGAGGGGGGGTCAGCAGGCCGGGCCGGGGCGATGCTCCGCGTCTTCATCCTCCAGGCGGAAAATGTCCGCACCCCCGACACCGACATCAGCGACGCGTACTGCTCCGCCAGCTTCGGAGGTGAGGGCTGGGGGGAGGGGGGGGATTGACCCCCCGGGGGGGTGGGGGTGGTCCCCGCCCGGCTCTGTCCCGACAGCGGGGACGCTGCCGAACGCGGTTTTGGGGGGTCCCGCATCTCCCTCTATCCCCCCCCCCCATCTCCCCCCGTATCCGATGTGCCCCCCCTCCCCCCATGGGTTCTGTTTCCCCCCGTGGGTGCCTGGGGAGCCCCCGAGCCCCCTCCCAGCTCCTTCCTTGGGGGGGAGGGAGGAGGCGATGCCGGGGGGGCCCGGGGGGGGCATAGCTGAGCGGTGACAGCACCAGCACAGCCCGGGCTATTTCTGGTCCCTGCTCCAGCTGGGGGGGCACAGGCCCGTGGGCGAGGGGGGGGCCTAGGGGGGTCCAGAGGACGCGTTGTGTGTTGGGGACCTCCCTTCCCCCCCCCCTCACCCCCCAAGCCCCGTACTTCGCCCGGGGACTGATTTTGCCCCCCCCCTCCCTGGGGGCAGGGCCCCCCGCATGTCCCCTGCGTGGTGACAATGACAATGGCCATGGAAGAACCTCCATGTGACCCCCCCAGTGCCAGCCTGGACCCCAAATCCCCTCCTTCCCCCCAAAAAAAAGAAAGAGGTGAGGGGACAACTGAGGCAGCGTGTGACATGGCAGAGCTCCGGGCATCCTTGGGGTGGAAAAGGGGATTTTTGGGGCTGTCTGAGCAGGAGAAGCAAGGCCACGTGTGACTCCTGTCCCCCTGTCCCATTGTCACCCTGTCCCCACGCATGGGCACAGCCCTGGGGGCTGAGTCAGCAACTTCTTCCTCCCCACGTGTCCTTGTCCTTGTCCCGCTGCTGCGGTGTCACCAGGTCCTCTGCAGACTTTGTCCCTTTGTCCCCTCGGGCCTTGCAGCACCCCGGCCTCCCACAGATTCCATTTCCCCTTCCCAGGACTTGCAGCACCCCCAGATCCCGGGGATTTGCAACATCCCTGGATCCCGAGGGATTTACCCCCCCCAGGGCTTGTCCCAGCCCCGCTTCCTGGGCTCGCAGCATTCCCGGAACCTGATGATTTATTTACTATCCCTGGATCCCACTGCTCGGGCTTCCAGCATCCCCACATCCCAGGGATTTAGTCACCAGTCCCATTACTCAGCATCCCCAGGACTCACAACACCCCCAGACTTCCAGGACTTGTTTCCCATCTCTGGAGCTCACAACACCCCAGATCCTGGTGGTTTATTTCCCATCTTCAGGGCCCTCAGCATCCCTGGATCCTGATGATTGATTTCCCAGTCCTAAAGCTCCCGGCATCCCCCAGATCCTGGTGCTTTATTCACCAGTCCCAGAATTCAGAGCACCCCCAGAACCCGGTGATTTATTCACCAACCCCAGAAACCTCAGCATTCCTGCATCTCTGTAATTTATTTCCCAATCCCAGAGCTCCCAGCATCCCCCAGATCCTGGTGGTTTATTCACCAATCCCAGAATTCAGAGCACCCCCAGATCCTCGTGGATTATTTCCCATCCCTGGAGCTTGCAGCCCCCCCAGATCCCCAGGGATTATTTCCCAATCCTAGAGCTCCCAGCATCCCCCAGATCCTGGTGATTTATTTCCTACCTCCATAACTTCAGCCCCCCCAGCTCCCCAGGGTTTATTTCCCATTCCTGGAGCCTGCAGCACCCGCAGCTCCCAGAGTTTTTCTTTTTTTTACAGCCCCGTACTTCAGCATCCCCAGATCCCCGCGGTTTATTTCCTAATCCCTGAGCTCCCAACACCCCCGCTGATTTATTCCCCACCCCCAGAAGCCCCCCCCCAGCCCCTTAGACCCCGTTTCTTTCTTTCCCAACCTCGCAGCATCCACTTTATTCCCAAATCTTTCTCCTTCCCATCACTTTGCAAACCTCGGGAGAAACCACGCCGGGGCGCTCCGTGTCCCCTCGTTGTCACCTCCTCCGGGAAGGGCTGGGACAATACTGGGGGTGGTCATGAAGTGTAAAAAAAGGGGGGGTCGGGGGGGGGGACTTGGCGGTGTCCGGATCCTTCTCGGGACTTGCTTGGTTCCAACCATGCTCCGCTGCTTGCTCCACCGAGCTTCTCACCTCCCCAATTTGGAAAAAGGGGACAAAAAAAGCGACCCGGTGGCCAGCTTGACTTTCCGAGGTGAGGAGACTTGGAGATTGGGTGGGGAGGGGGAAAGTTTGGGGGAAAAAAACACCTTTCTGAGCAAAGCCAGGATGCTGCAGGGCACCCAGCCAGGACATACGTACCCACAGCATCCTGGCTTTGCTAAATTGTTCCTAAATCCTTGCAAAATTCCCCATTTTTTGGGGGGGTGGCTTGGGAATTTTACCCCCTTTCTCCACCCAGATTTTTGAGGGGGAAGCCAGAAAGGGTTTGGGGATTCCTGCAGGCACTTGGAGGTGGTTGATGGAGGGGGGAGGCTTTGCTGCACCCATGGGTGCTTTCAGTCTTTAATTGCTGATTAATTGGGGATTAATTGAGGAGGAGAAGCCTTTCTGGAGGGGTGGGATGGGAACTTCGAAGAAGTTGATGGGAGGATGTTGCCTGGTTTTTGGTTTTTTTTTTTTTGCTAATTTTGGCAGCCGTTTCCCGGCAGTGGAAAATGGCTATTTTTAGGGGGAAAAAAAAAAAAAAAAAAAAGGAAAACACCCCCCCCTAAAATAATAACAATAATAATAGGGAAAGGGATGAGTGGCTCCTGGCCCAGCCTTTCCTCTGCTGCTGCCAAGGACCCCTCGTTTATCCCAGGGTGGGCTCCCCCCAAGTGGGAAAAAGTTTTTCTCAGCCAAATTTTGATCCCTGGGGAGCAGGGAGAGGGAATTCCAGGGCTCTGTGTCCCATCAGCAGGAGATCAGCCTTAAATCACGGGGGGTTGACACCTCTTGGGTTTGGTGATGTTGTCCAGAGGTGGTGGCAGCTCTGCTTCCATCCCGGGTCCATTCTGGCTGCTGCGAAATCAATTAAAAAAAAAAAAAAAAGGGTAAAAACAAATGGAGAAAAAAAGAAGAAATAAACAGACAGAAGAGAAACTAAGGACAAAAAAAGAGAAGCAAATGAAAAAGCAGAAATAAGAAAAGAAACAAATAAGAAAAAGGAAACAAATAAAAAAAAAGCAAAGAGAAACAAAAAAAGCAAAACAAATGGAGAAAAGAAACAAGAAAAGAGAAAAGAAAGAAATACAGAAAAGAGAAACAAATGAAAAAACCCCAACAAAACAGAGAAACAAACGGGAAAAAAAAAAAAAAAGAGGAAAAAAAGAGAAGCAAAAAAATTGAAACAAAATAAAGAGCAACAAATGGGGGAAAAAAAACAAAACAAAAAAAAACCGAAAAAAAGAAACAAGCAAACAAAAAAAGACCCCAAGGAAGGAGCAGGACCCAAGGAGATCAGGAGGAGCATCCCTGAGCCTCCCCATCCCACCCCATCCCACCCCATCCCACCCCATCCCACCCCATCCCATCCCATCCCATCCCACCCCATCCCATCCCATCCCACCCCATCCCATCCCATCCCATCCCATCCCATCCCAGTTCTCCCTTGGGGCTGGGGACGCCGCTGTCCCCGCTGTCCCCTCTGTCCCCAGCCAGGCCATTGTTCTGCTCTTCCTTTTCCTCTTCCCCCTCTGACTCACTCCCCACCCCCCTCCCCAGTGATTTTTTGGCAGCTTTTGGGTGTGACACAGGGGGTGGGTGCCAGGAGGGCTCTGGGGGGAGCTCCAGCATCGCCAGCCCCAACTTTTGGGGCTTTCTGTGTCCTTCTGGGTCTGTACTGGGCTTTGGGTGGGGGAAGGAGGAGTCTGGGACCCCCATGGCACCTCCAGCCCCTAAAACCCACCCAGCAGCACCCAGGAGCCTCCTCACTGCCCTTCTGCTGGGGAAACTGAGGCACAGCACATTGAGGTGACTGATGACACTGAGGGGGATCCTGACCCCCGTCTGTGCCCCCCCAGCCTCTCTGCAAGGATCAGAGCCTGGTTCTGCTCCCGGGAGCTGCAGGAGGGGTGGTGGGGGGCAGAGTTTTGGGGTCTTTCCCTGGGGTTTGGTGGTGAAGCTGCTCTGACCCTGCTGCCTCGCTCCCTGCAGGTGTGAAGAAGAGAACAAAAGTCATCAAGAACAATGTGAACCCCGTGTGGAATGAGGTGAGAGTGTCCCCAACCCTGTCCCTGTCCCCATCCCCATCCCTGTCCCCATCCCTGTCCCTGCACCAGGGCACAGCCTGGGGGTGCCCATCAAGGTGCCCCAAGCCCCATGAGCCCCGGAGATGCCACCCAGGGAGGGTTTGGGGACAGTCCCCATCAGGTCCCAGTGCTGGTGGCCTTGGCAGGACCCAGCTGGCTCCCCCCCCCTTCTCTCCAAGCTCTTCTCCTCCCAGCAGGATCTCCTCAGGAGCTCTGCAAACCTCCTGCAGCTCCAGGGGAACTCCAGTGCTTCACTCTCCAGCCTGGGATTTTTATTTATTTATTTTTTATCAACACCTTCCTCCTTCCCACCCTGACCTGTGCTCAGGATTTAAATTCAAATGGGTTCTGGGGGGCCAAGTGACCCCGTGGTGCTGCAGGAATTCTGCCTGCCAGGTCCCATGGTTGTCTTCCTCATTTTTCAGGGATGGTGAAGGCTGGGGGGGATTTCCCTGGGGGGCTGCAGGGATTTGGGGGGGGAGTTCTGGGCTTTTGCTTCCCCACCTCCTAGAATGGGGATGAAATTAATATATATATATTTTTCCTATTGATCTGATTTAGGCTGCTGTGGGTCAGGCTGGGGTGGGGTGGGCACCGTGGCCCCATCTGGGTGCTGATCCCAGCTCCTTTCTCCTCCTCTCCAGGGCTTCGAGTGGGACCTGAAGGGTGCTCCCCTGGACCCGGGTGCTGAGCTGACTGTGGTGGTCAAAGACCACGAGACCGTGGGGAGAAACAGGTGGGGGGAGAAGGTTGGGGTGGGGGACACCGAGCCCACTGCCAGCCCTGGAGCAGCCCCAGGGGAATTCCAGCCCTTCCTGGGGGAATTCCAGCCCTTTCCCTGGGATGTGCTCCAGCACTCCACGTGGGGGTGGAGGTCAGAGCCACATTTTTGGGCTGCTTGGTTCAATAACAACAAGAACCAACCCCCCCACAACCAACGTTGGAGGGCAGGGAGCACACAGGGACCTTTGTGCCACGAGGCCCCGGTGATGGGCGCTCGGCCGGGAAGGCGTCAGCCTTGGCCAGGGTCCTTTCCTGAGCAGGGAGGTGGGAAGGGTGGTGCTGACAACATCAACCACTTGGAGATATTTCCTTTCCCACAGCAGCCCCTGGTGCCACAGGGGGTCAGGGTCCCCGTCCCCATGGTGGCCGCAGTGTCACCTCCTGCCATGGGACACCCGTGGGACACCCATGGGACACCCACCCGTGTCCTGGGGCTCCTCTGGCTGGGATGGCTGCTGGCACGGGGACAGAAAGTGGAGGGAGTCATTTCAGAGGGTGGGAGAGGGGGGGACAGCCCTGGTGTGAAGGATCCGGATGCCAGGGCTGGATTTGCTCTCGGGCTGGGGGCCAAGGGAGGGGGAGGTTGGGTCTGGTCCAGCCTGGTGGTTCTGTAAACAGTGAGGAGGAGGGGGAGAAGGGTCCTGGGGCAGGGAGGTTGTGTCTGGGGAGCACCCAGAGCCATGACATGGGGTGGAGGGACCTTAAAGCTCCCCCAGTGCCATGGGCAGGGACCCCTCCCCCAGCCCAGGGTGCCCCAAGCCCCATCCAACCTTGGACACTGCCAGGAATGGGGCAGCCACAGAAAAAACCAAACCCCAGTGCCTCAGTTTATGGCTCCTGGCTCCCCAGCATGGAATTCCTGGTGCTTTTCCTTGAGAAAAAGAGGAGCCAAAGCCCCCAGAGATGCTCACCCTGCTGGGCTCATCTGGGCTGGTTCTGGGTCCTGCCCCCCCCTGGGCCTTGGGTTCCCCTTCCCCTCCTCATCCCCTCCTCCACTTGTTCCTTCCCCCCAGGTTTTTGGGAGAAGCCCACGTGCCCCTACGAGATGTCCTCTCCTCCCCCAGCCTGGCAGCCTCCTACAATGTCCCCTTGCTGGACACCAAGAAGCAGAGCACGGGGGTGAGTCCCGGCAGTGACACCAGTGACACCAGTGACACCAGTCTGAGCAGCGTCCCTGCCCATTGCATCTGGCCCTGGCTCAACCCCTCCTGGGGCTGCCATCGGGGGGGATGGGGACCCAGTGGCCACTCCACGTGTCCTTGGTGGCCCCATGGCCCTGGGACACCTGGGGCCCTGCTGTCCCCCCCCTGGCTCTGCCCCTTTTTTCCACCATTCTGGCCACAGCCCTGGGGTGAGCCTCACGGGTGGCTCAGGCCCCAGGTTTTGGGGTCTCCATCTATCCAGGATTTCCTTTCTTCCAGGCTTTCCTCGTCCTACAAGTGTCCTACATCCCTCCCCCAGGAGCTGTCCCCTTGTTCCCCCCTCCTGCCCCCCCAGAACCGGCACCTTCTGAGCCCGATGTGGTCACAGGTAACCAGGAGCCTGAAGGTGTAAGGGAGGGACCTGTGGCACTTGTGCTGTCACCCTCTGGTCCCACAGCACCCAGTGCCACCTTGTCCCCATCCCCCTTCTCCTTCCTTGCCCCAGAGGTGGCTGCAGAGGAGGAGACAGAGGATCAGGTGGCAACAGGGGATGAGATGGAGCCTTCCTCCTCCTCCTTGGGGCCCCCAGGGTCTGAGCCCCCCGTGCTGCCCCACAAGCCCCCCATGCACCACCTCCAGGGCTTGAAACGCAGGAGGAGCTCCCCCAAAAAACCTCTGTCCAACAAGCCCCAGGATTTCCAGGTGAGGGGAGGCTGGTGGGGATGAGCTGCTCTCCTTCAACCCCATCCCCATCCCTAACCCCAACCCCATCCCCATCCCCATCCCCATCCCCATCCTGTCCCTCGGGGGGGGTCCAGCACTGGTTGGTGTCCCTGAGCTGGGAGTGACCCCAGGGACTCCTCTGCCTTCCTCTGCCCCCCCAGATCAGGGTGAGGGTCATCGAGGGCCGGCAGCTCCCTGGGGCCAACCTCAGCCCCGTGGTGAAGGTGACAGCTGCTGGGCAGACCAAGAGGACCAGGATCCGCAAAGGCAACAGCCCCTTCTTTGATGAGGTGAGGGGGGGTCTGCTGGGGGGCTGGGGGTGTCAGGAGAGGGGTTGGGGGTCCCAAGGGATGGGAACCAGAGGCTGGGCTGTGCCCGTGGGCACTGCAGTAGGGGAGAAGCTCAGGGAGTCCCTCAGGAGCAGGTCCAGCTCCTCCTGCCTTCATCCAGGGCTCATTGTGGTCACCCTCCTCCTCCTCCTCCAGTCCCAGAGCCACTGGTGACATCCTGGTGGCATCTCTGGGGTGACACAGCTGGCTGTGGGGGGTGGGCACGCTTGGACAGCCACGGGTGACTTGTCCCCAGCCCTGTCCCCACAGTGGATGCTCTGAGCCTGGGATGTCCCCAGCTGCCACCTCCCCCTCTGCTTCATTTGGGGACTCCAGGCAGAGCTGCTCTGGGTGCCTTTTGTCAGCCACCCCCCCAGCCCAGGCTGCTGCTCTGATCCCTCTGGACAGGAGGGGACAAATCCCAGCCCATGGAGCTGGGGGGGCTGGGAGGGGCTGGGATTAGGTGCCCCCCTGCCTTGCACCCTCACCCCTCTTTCCTACAGACTTTCTTCTTCAACATCTTTGAGTCTCCAGCAGAGCTGTTTGATGCCCCCATCTTCATCTCGGTGAGTTCCTGCCCCTCAGGAGGGCTGTGGGGGCCATCACCCCATCCCCTCCCCGTGGTGCCCAGGCAAAGGTCTCCCCGTGTCCCAGGGGACCCCTCCAGCCCAGGCTGGGTTGATCCTTGTCCCACGTTCTGCTTCCCAGGTTGTGGATTCCCGATCCTTCCGTGCGGACGCGGTGATCGGGGAGTTCCGGGTAAGGTCCCCTCCTCCCACCCCTGCTTCCCACCCCCTGACCCAGGCCTGAATCCTGATTTTCCTTTCACATGGCCCAGATGGACGTCGAGACCGTGTACTCGGAACCCAGTGAGTCCAGGAGGGGGGGGGGGCTGGGCCAGGGTCACCTCCTGCGGCTGGGTCTGGGGGGCACCAACACCTTTTTTGGGGCCAATAGTAGGAAATATAGGAAATACACCCCCACCCTCTCCCTGCCATCCCATCTCTGCACCCAGATGTGGTCCTGCACCCAGGTGTGGTCCTGCACCCATCACCACCCCCTGGGATGTAGGACCTTGAGGTTTCCACACCATCGTGCCACCAGCTGGCTGGCAGGAAGCTCTCCCAGCTCTCCCAGTTCATCCCAAGCCCTGCTCTCTGTGTCACCTTTTAGCTCAAAGATGTTTTTGTCAGGCACAGAACTGTCCCAGCCCAGGGACTGCAGGGGAAAGCTCGAGCTGCAAGGAGCAAAAATCTCAGTGGTTTGCTTGAAATTCTGCTCAGCCCTGAAGGGGTCAGGAGCCTGAGCCTGACGGGCATGGGGCAGCCCTTCCAGCTTAACCAGTGCCTCAGCTGGGTTGGAAAAGACCTTCAAGAACATTGAGTCCAACTGTAAACTTCCCCCTTCTTTTCTCCTCCTCCTCCTCCTCCTCCTCCTCCTCCTCCTCCTCCTCCTCCTCCTCCTCCTCCTCCTCCTCCTCCTCCTCCTCCTCCTCCTCCTCCTCCTCCTCCTCCTCCTCCACCTCCACCTCCTCCTCCACCTCCACCTCCTCCTCCTCCCTCCTCCCATGCTGTTCCATCTCCTCTCCCCCAGGACACTGTTTCCTCAGGAAGTGGCTGCTGCTCTCTGACCCAGAGGACTTTTCAGCAGGGGCCAAGGGCTACCTGAAAGTCAGCCTCTTCGTGCTGGGGCCTGGGGATGAAGCTCCTGTGAGTTCCATGGTGACTGTGCTGGGGGGGACACCTTACAGCCCTGGCACTGCCCCCCGGGCCATCAGACCCCACGCCTCTTCCCAGGGAAGCTGCTGCTTTCGTCTTCCTCCATTCTGGGGGCAAAGTGTTGGGCTTTGGGGCTTTGGGGCTTTATTTCACGACTTTTGGGAAGCTTTCTTGTGCTCCCGGGTTGGACGGCCCTTTGAGCAGCCTGGGCTGCTGGGAGGGGTTGGAACTGGGTGATCCCAGAGGTCCCTTCCCACCCAAAGCAGTTTGGGGTTCTGGGGTTCCTCTTGTCCTGCAGCTGGAGAAGAAAGAGGTGTCTGAAGACAAGGAAGACATCGAGGGCAACCTCCTGCGCCCCACCGGGGTCACCCTGCGAGGGGCTCACTTCTGCCTGAAGATCTTCAAAGCTGAGGATTTACCCCAGAGTGAGTGTTCCCTTGGAGAGGAAGGAGGGGACAGAACGTAGCCCCGGGCCACAGAGCTGGCAGCTGCCACCCAGTTGTCACCTCCTGAGAGATGAGCCTCGAACTGGTGCAAACTGGGGTGCTACCTTCCTGCCCATCTCCTCCTGGTGCCACCCAGACACCAGAGACTTCCCCGGCCTTCCAGCATCTCCTTCCTCTTCCAGTGGATGATGCTGTGATGGACAATGTCAGGCAGATCTTTGGCTTTGAGAGCAACAAGAAGAACCTGGTTGATCCCTTTGTGGAAGTCAGCTTTGCAGGCAAGACGGTGAGTGGGGCAACCCCCAGGGCTGGGAACAGGGCTGGGAAGGGGGAAAATTTGGTCCCAGCATGAGGAATATTTTGTCTTTTGCTTCACTGGAGAAGAGAAGGCTCCAGGGAGACCTTAGAGCAGCTTCCAGTGCCTGAAGGGGTTCCAGGAAAGCTGTGGAGGGACTTGGGACAAGGGCCTGGAGGGATGGGATGAGGGATGGACCCTTCTCCCAAAGGGGTTTGCCTACACGCTGCTGAGCCCCCCACACCCCCATCCCATGGGACTCTGCATTTTGGGGAACCTGCCACTGACTGCTCCTCCCTCATCTCCAGCTCTACTCCAGGATCCTGGAGAAGAATGCCAACCCCCAGTGGAACCAGTGCCTGACACTGCCAGCACTGGTGAGCACGGCCACCCCTGTGTCCCCCCACCCACCCATCCCACCCCCCCCACCACTCACTGCTCCTCTCCCCACCTCTTTCCTCAGTTCCCTTCCATGTGTGAGAAGATGAGGATCCGGGTGACCGACTGGTGAGGGGGCTGGGGGTCACTGGGGGGGCTGCCATGGGGAGAGGGGGGGATAGGCAGGGGGAGACCCCATGGCCACCTCCCCCAGGTGCACGGTGTGATGGCACCATGGGTTGTGTTGCAGGGACCGTGTGACACACAATGACATCATCAGCACTGCCTTCCTCTGCATGTCCAAGATCTCAGCCCCTGGAGGGGAGCTGGAGGGTAAGGGGGGGGCAGCAGGGTGGGATTTGGGGTGCATGGCCTGGAGGAGGAGCACGGCATGCTGGGGGCTGGAGCTTGGTGTTGGCTGGAGCTTGGTGTTGGCTGGAGGTTGGTGTTGGTGTTGGATGATGGCACGGCCACCGTGGTCCCTGCCAAGGTCAGCAGTGGGGAGCTCTCGGGGGGGAGATGTGGGATGAGGTGCTGGGGGTTTTTTTCTGGGGGGACCTGGCCCCTCCTGCTGTGTGGTTTGGAAGATCTGCAGATCCTCCCAAGGGCGTGGGGATGGATGGGAGAGCTGCAGGGCTGTGTGTGCTGGAGGTTTTGGTTCCCCTTTTCCTTGCTGAGGGGAGGTGGCTCTGGTCCCCTCTGGTGACAGGCAGTGGTGTCACCGGTGCTGGAAGATGCCACATCCCCCCCTTGTGTGTCCCTGCTGGTGGCTCCTCAGGGGATGGGTGTTCAGGTCCAGCTGGTGCTGAGGGTGCTGTTTGGAGTCCCAGGGGCTCTCTGAAGCAGAGCCCCACCACGAAGGTGCTGGCAGGGATCAGTTGGGTGACAATGACAGTGTCACCTGTGCCGAGCAGGAGCTGGGATGTGCTTGTGGGGCAGGTCCAGGAGCAGAGGCTTCCCTAACCTGCATGGACATCTGCTGCTGCTAACCCCATCAGACCTCCCCTCGCCCTGCTCCCTTTGCTTTCTGCCTCTCTGAGACCCCTGGGGACCCTACAGCCCCCACCCCATCCCCACCATCGCCCCCTGGACATCATCCTGGTGCCAAGCTGCATCCCCCTCTCCTGCAGCCACTGCCCACCCCTGCATGCAGACCTGCAACTGGGGTGCTGGGGTGTCCACCACCTTCCCCAGTTAAAGGAGCAGCTCCTGGGATGGTCTGGAGAGAGAGAGAGAGAGAGAGGGAGGGGGGGGGCTTTGAGGGGTCTGCCTGGGGCTGCCCCATCCCACCCCTCCCCTTGCTCCTCAGGAGCTGCACTGGGAGCTGTGGGTCCCACCTGCCCCATGAGCCCATCTGCACCATGCAGAGCTTCCTCCAGGGGGTCTCAGCCCCAGGGAGGGCCATTGGGGCCATCCTTTTGGTTGGAAAAGCCCTTTAGGGTCACCAGCACTGCCCAGGCCACCACCACCCCATGTCCCTCACCACTGCATCTCCATGGCTTGGAAACCCCTCCAGAGATAGGGACCCCACAACCTCCCCCTTTCTCTCTCTGTCTCTCCAGCATCTCTTGCCACCAAAATCCCATGAAAACATCCACCCTTCTTTCCATAACCCTCCATCCATCCCCTCCTTCTCCTTCCCTAACCTCTCTCCCTTTCTTTGTGCCCCAGATGAGGTTCCTGCTCTCTCGAAGCCTCTGAAGGCCACAGATCGTACGTCCCCTTCGCTGCTGGGTTGGGGACTTGGTTGGCTGCTCCAGGCTCATGCAGCCAGGGCTGGAGCTGGGGGACCATGGGCTGGCTGATACCTGGGTAGGAAGAGGGAAAGGCAGCAGGGGAAGGGCTCCAGTGCAGGTTTGGGGTGTCCAGGTTGGGCACTGATGTCTTTGTGATGCACGTGGGGTGTTGAGTCAGCTCCACAGGGAGCAGCTGGCTTGGGACCTTGGACCTTTCAGCCCCTTTCTGCCCCTTCTGCTCCTTCTGCTGGAAGTTCCATAAGAACCACCCAACCCAGCCCAATCCAACCCTTCCCTTCCCTTTCCTTCCCACCATCCCCTGGCTGCCCCGAGGGGAGCAGGGGGCACAGCTCCTTGCCTGGGGTCCATCCCTGCACTGGTTCACACCACCAGAGCAATGGACTCCTCCTCTGGGGACCTTCCCTCTGTGCCCATCCCCATCTCCCCTTGGTCTTTCTTCTGCAGAGAGGTAAGTGGGCCTGGGGCTCAAAGGGGGTGAAGCCCCACGATGTTTTGGTGGTCTCCGGCCACCTGCGTGTGGTCCTGGTGGTCCTGGTGGTGACGCTCCACGGGACACGTCCCTGAGGTGCCTTTGGGACTCTCTAATGGCTCTTGTTCCCCAGTGGATGATGGGCTCGGGTTCCTGCCCACCTTTGGTCCCTGCTACATCAACCTCTATGGCAGCCCCCGGGAGTTCACCGGCTTCCCCGACCCCTACGAGGCGCTCAACTTGGGAAAGGTGATGTCCCCTTCCCTCCAGGGGCACCTCAACTAAACTCCAAAAAAAAAACAACCCAAAACCCCACCCAAACAACTAAATAAGCTGCTATTAACCCAAACTGGCTTTATCATCAGGAGCCTGCACTGCCCTGCCTGCTCCCAAAGGCTAAAGACCTCTCCTGACCTTGCTCTGCTGCCCAAGCGCTCTCCACCTTCGAGGCTCTTGCAGAAATTCCTTTCCTGAGCTCCCTCCTCTGCTGTGGCACCCCCTGCAAGCAAAGGCAGAGGGAGGAGGGGACGCTGGGGTCCTCACCCTGTCCCTGCTCTACCCCAAGGGCGAGGGAGTGGCGTATCGGGGCAGGATGCTGGTGGAGCTGGAGACCAAACTGGTGGAGCACGTGGAGCAGAAGGTGGAGGACATTTCAGCTGATGATATCCTACGGGTGGAGGTAAGGGGGTCCCTGCCCGTGGGTTGGCTGTCCCACAGAATCACACAGAATCATCCTGGTTGGAAAGGACCTCTGAGAGCATCAGCTCCAACCCTTCATCCCCTCCCCCCGTGGTTCCCAGCCCATGGCACTCAGTGCCACATTCAGTCTCTGCTTAAAAACCCTCAGGGATGGAGAATCCCCCCCCTCCCCGGGCATCCCATTCCAGTGCCTGATCACCCTCTCTGGAAAGAATTTTTTCCTAATATCCAACCCAAACCTCCCCAAAACCTCCCCTAACCTAAACCTCCTCACCTTCCCACAGCACAGCGTGTGGGGCACCGGGGATTGGGTGTGGGTGCTGGTCCCGGGTGGGTGATGTCCTCCTGGAAGCTGTCTCCTGCTGGTTTTCCATCCCAAAGGGCCCAGCTGAGCTGCTGCAGGGTGCAGAGCAGAGCAGGGTGACCGCAGAGGGGTGGGGGGGAGATGTGCCCCGGGGGGGACCCCGCTCCCAACTCCAGCACTGTCAGAGCCGTGCATCCTTCTGCATGTTTGGGTCTGAGCTTCTCCAGCTGGGTGGTGGTGTCTCCTTGCTCCTCTCCCTGCCCCAGAGGTACCTGCGCCGACGGAAGTATTCCCTCTTTGCTGCCTTCTACTCGGCCACCATGCTCCAGGACGTGGATGATGCCATCCAGTTTGAGGTCAGCATCGGCAACTACGGAAACAAATTCGACACCACCTGCCTGCCCTTGGCCTCCACCACCCAGTACAGCCGGGCTGTCTTTGATGGTGAGCGGCACCGGGGTGGCCCTGCAGCAGCTGGGGCTGCCCAGGGTGGGCGTGGAGTCTCCATCCTCGGAGATATCCCAAAGCCAGTGGGACACGGGCTTGGAAAACCTGCTCGAGGTGACCCTGCTTGAGCCAGGGTTGGAGCAGGTGACCTCCAGGGGTCCTTGCCCCACCTCGAGCCCCTTGGGAAGGGAGAACGTGTGTCTGGGGAGGTGTGGGGCAGCCAGGGCTGCTGCTTTCAGCTCTCTGCTGCCTCAGAGGGGTCTTCAGGCAGCTCCTGGATGCTCAGTTTTGTTCAGGGATGCTTTGTGGTGGCCTCTCCCCACTCCTCTGAGGGTCTCTCCCTGGCATGAGCTGTCCTCATCCCACTGGGCTTGTTTCACTGATTTGTTGCCTCATGGCTGCAGCTCTGGAGGTTGCCAAACCCTCCTCGGGCCCTTGGTTGCCCCGTTGCACGTGGGTTTGGGGCACAGGCTCCTCAACCTCCTGCCCCGACAGAGCCAAGTGATGGACTTCTGCTCCCCTTCACCTCCCTCCTGGTCCTGAGGTCAGGAGCTCACCCAGGCTGTGTCCTCCAGGTTGTCAGTATTATTACCTGCCCTGGGGCAATGTCAAGCCCGTGGTGGTGTTGTCATCCTACTGGGAAGACATCAGCTACCGGACCGATGCTCAGAACCTCCTCCAGCACGCAGCAGACAGGCTGGTGAGTCCTGTGCTGGCAAGGGGCAGTGGGCAGCTCCTTTCTGCACCCCAGAGAGGGATGGGGGGACAGGGAGGGGATGGAGGTTGTGTGGCTGGGGTGTGGATGCAGTGGTTTGCCATGCCACCCCCCTGCCTCCTGCTGCAGGACTTCCTTCAGCTCCCGAGCTCTTGGTGGGATTTCTGGCTCTGTTTCACTGTCCTTTCCCCCAGAGCTCCAACCAGAGCAAATCCCAGAGCTGCAGAGCTCCCATGGGACCCACGTTGGAGTTTCCAGTCATGGGGAGCATCCCCAGGCCCTTGCTGGGAGGGTCCTAGATGTGGGGGGGAGCGGGCCATTGGGGGGGTCCCCACTCTTCACCTCCTCTTCCCCATCTCTTGTGCAGGAAGCAAACCTGGAGAAGGTTTACCTGGCCCTCAAGGCCAAGCACTCCCCGAGTGAGCTGGATGCCCTGGCTGCCCAGCTGCTGGATGCTGTCATCTCTGACTGCAGGTATTTGCTGTCCCTTTCCACCAGGAGCCTCTCCATGGGGGGAGCACTTCTTCACCTTGGAAGGGATGATGACTTTTTCAGTTCTTTCTGTTTCCTCCCCCAAAACGTGGCTCAGTGGCCAGCAATTGCCTCAAAGGTCCCCAAGCCAAAGCACTGTGTTGAAAAGGTGACACTGAGGGCAAGACACACATCCCCAGGCTTCAGGAAAAAATATTCCTCTCTGAGCCTTATCTGAGGCTTTATCTGATCTTAACCTGAGCCAACCAGCACCAGAACTGTGCTGGGGAGGTACTATGGGGGGTGTCTCCATGGGAGGTGTCTCCATGGGATGTCCCTATGGGATGTCTCCATGAGCTCAGCTGGGACAGAGATGTCCCTTGGAGTGATTGTGCCATGGAGATGGGGCTGATGGAGCCCAATCCAGCCCAAGGGTTGGGATCTGGGAGCAAGGGGAGCATGATTCCCAGCAGCACCATAAATGATCCCAGTTTCCAGCAAGCACTCAGCACAGAGATCTGCCCAGCTTCCTGAGACATTGAATGAATGCATATTAAATAAATAGATTTAATTTATACCAGGGACTCAGCCTGGGCTCCCTCCTGGCTCCTGGGGGTGAGGTTGGGGCTGCAGGTGTGGTTTGAAGCTCCTTTGCTCTTGGTGTCACCCTGTTCCTCAGCTGTATCTCGGGTGGCTCGGTCATGCTTTGGGAACTTGCTGAAAAGGAGGAAAAAAAAGATAAAATCAAAGAAATGACAGCAAAACTCAGGGTGAGGCAGCTGCTGCCACCACATCTCTGCCTGTCCCCACAGCCTGACCCTGCCTGATGTCCTGAACAAGCCAGCCAGCACCCACCTGGACCAGAACATGTACAGGTTTCGCTGCACCAACCTGGAGCAGATGGTGAAGGCAGCCCTGAAGCTCAAGCAGGAGGAGTCGAGCCTCTCAGCAGCCCTGGAGCAGGCAGAGGATTGGCTCTGCAGGCTGAGGACCATGGCAGAGGAGGTGATGCTGCAGGAGAGGCTTTCCACCTCACCAAGCTGACCTGAGAGCTGTTCTGGTGTGATGGTTGTGAGCCACCCGGGGGGATGCAGAGATGCTGCTGCTCTTGCAGGCAGAGCCCTGGCCCCCAACCCGTGTGAGGGCTGCAGGCACAGGATGGTGGGCAGGGGATGGGCAGGGAGCTGGCTGTCTCCATGGGATGTCCCTATGGGATGTCTCCCTGGGAGGTGTCTCCATGGGAAGTGTCCCCATGAGCTTAGCAAGAGATGTCCCTTGGATTGATTGTGCCATGGAGATGGGGCTGAGGGAGCCCAATCCCAGCCTGAGGGTGGGAGAGGGTTGTAGGGAGAAGGGTGGGACTGGATCTTAGAGGCCTTTTCCAACCGTAGTGATTCTGAGATTTTAGGATGGGGATTGGGTTTGGGAGGCACCAGGGCTGGCACCCCTCCAGTGAGCTTGAGCTTTGCCAGGAAAACCTCCAGTGAAGCTGCTCGTGGGCTGAGGCTCAGGGAAAGTCTGGGGCTGCCCTGGCCTGGCCAGACCCCAGTGGGATCTGGAGGTGCTGAGCTGGGCTTTGGGTTGGGTGCTCTTATTCCATGGGTTTGGGTTGGGTGCTCTTATTCCATGGGTTTGGGCTGGGTGCTCTTATTCCACGGGTTTGGGTTGGCAATGGGATGCGGGACAGGGCTGCTCTGCAGCCTCCTGCCTCCTTCCCTGGCTGATTCCTTAGCTCAGAGCCCTCTGGTTGGACACGGTGGCTTTTGTGTCCCCAGCCCCAGAATAGTCTGCCCGACGTTGTCATCTGGATGCTGCAGGGGGACAAGCGCGTCGCCTACGCCCGCGTCCCAGCACACGAAGTTCTCTACTCCAGGAACATCAACGACTGCTGTGGCAAGAACTGTGGGAAGCTGCAGACCATCTTCCTGAAGGTACTTGGGTTTTGGACCCCCCGAGGGACCAGCTGGGGCTCCAGGGACACCCCCCCCATCCCCCCCCCCCATCCCCAGTTTTGGTGAGAACTTGGTTGTGCTTCTGGTGGTGTTCACCTCCTCATACATGGGTCTGCAGCGGATCCCTGGGGATATCTTCATATTTTCTGCAAGTTCCAGGTTTTTATTTTTAAAAACTTAAACATTTTATTATTTAAAAAAAATATTTTAATGTTATTTTATGTACTTTCAAAATTCCTGACCCTCTGCCACCCCAGGAAGCTGAAGCTGGAGCCTCCTCTGCCAGGCACTTTCCAAGCTTCCTGCTTCTCCCATGATGTTTCTGTGGCCTTTTGCTGCCTGCCAGGCTGGCAGCAGACAATCAGTGCTGAACAAGCTCAAAGAAGAGAAATACAGTGAAATGAAATAAACTGAACAAAGCTCCAGCCCAGCTGGCAGCAAAAAGAGAAAATATATTGGATTTTTTTTTTTCCTGTGCTTCAGCTGTGGCTGGAAAGGTGACATCACTTGGATGGGGAAAAAAATGACAGAGAGAGAACAGTGAAAGGGCAGGGAGATAAACAGCTCCTTGGTCATTTCCAGTTTTGCTGGAGTCTGTTGGCAGAGTTTGGTGTCCAAGCCCTGAAGGTGTCCCACGAGAGATGAAGCAGCCCTGACCACCAGGGCTTTAATGAATCGAATCATGGAATGGTTTGGGGTGGAGAGGACCTTAAAGCTCATCCAGTGCCACCCCTGCCATGGGCAGGGACACCTCCCACAGCCCAGGCTGCTCCCAGCCCCATCCAACCTTCAACACTGCCAGGGATGGGGCAGCCACAGCTTCTGGGGGCACCCAGGGGCTCAGCACCCTCACCCCAAGCTCACCTCCAAAGGGCTCTCTTGATGTTGTCCCAGTTTATAGGGAAGCTCAGTGATCACCCTCCCTCCCTCCCCAGCTGGGTCTCTGGGGGTTTCACCCCATCCTCCCCTCCCCATCCTTTGGCAGTACCCCCAGGAGGAGGCGATGGGTCCGAAGATCCCAGCCCAGATCCGGGTCCAGCTCTGGTTCGGGCTCTCTGTTGATGAGAAGGAGTTCAACCACTTCGCTGAGGGGAAGCTCTCTGTCTTTGCTGAAACTGTGAGCACCTCTCAGCCACCCCCACAAAGGGATTTTCCTTCTCTCTGCCAGGGGCAGCGGCTCCAGCGTGGTGGGGAGGGGGAGGGCTGGGCCATGGTGGGGGTCACAGCAGCACCCACCAACTGAGGGATGGGAGAGCACCCAGCTGAAAGCAGGGGAGAAGCCACACTGGGGTTTCACATCTTCTGCATGCTGGGGGACAAATGTGGGGACACCCACGAGGGTGGGGACACAGGCTCTTCCCGGGAAGTCTGTCCTCAGGATGGACCTCTCCGAGAAGGAAGGGATTGTTGGTGGGGTTTCCAAAGGATCATCCATGGGTTTCTGTGCAAAAACATCTCTGCTTTTGCTCCCCCAGTATGAGAACCAGACCAAGCTGGCACTGGTGGGGAACTGGGGCACGACTGGTCTGACCTACCCAAAGTACTCAGATGTCACCGGCAAGATCAAGCTGCCCAAGGACAGCTTCCGTCCCTCCACGGGCTGGACCTGGGCTGGGGATTGGTTCATCTGCCCAGAGAAAACGTGAGTGGTGGATTTCTGGGGAGCACAGAGCCCTTGGTGGACTGTCCCGGGCACCCCAAACATCTGAGCAGGTGGGAAGCTGATGGGAAAAGTCACCCAGGAAGCTGGATGGAGATCTGGGGTACCATGGGGGTTCCTCCCCTGCCTGCCCCATCCTTGGCAGGCAATGATGTGACTGAGGAGTGTCCTTGGGGAAGTGTCCATGAGCACTCATGGATGTGATGGACCCAACACCCAGCTCGTGGGGACACTGGGAAGTGGGAGACCCCCCTGGGGAATCCCCTGCTGCAGGGGGATGGTGGATGCAGAGCTCTGCTCTCCTCCTGTGTTGGATTTGCTTTGAGCTTCACCCCAGTTGGGTGGGTGAGGCTTCGCTCCATGCACCTGAGGTGTAAGAGGTTGAGGAGTGTGCTGGGGTGGCACTGGGGGCTCTGGGAGGAGCTGGGTGGGCAGGAGGGGACCCCTGACCCTGTGCATCTCCTCGGGGTGCAGGTTGCTGCACGATGTGGATGCTGGGCACCTGAGCTTCGTGGAGGAGGTGTTTGAGAACCAGGTCCGGCTGCCTGGGGGTCAATGGATCCACATGTCTGATGCCTACACTGATGTGGTAAGGACAGAGGGGGTGGGAGGGGGCTCAGCACCCACCCCAAGCTGCATCCCAGAGCACCCCACAGGCTCAGGGATCTGCTGGGCACCCGGTGATCAACATCATTCCTGTGTCCCACAGAACGGGGAGAAGGTCCTGCCTAAGGATGAGATTGAGTGTCCTCCAGGCTGGAAATGGGAAGATGTGGAGTGGGACACAGACCTCAACAGAGCTGTGGATGAGAAAGGTAGGAGGGGAGGCAGTTTGGGGAGTTTGTGACCTTTTCATCCCCTTCCATCCCCTGCCCATTGAGATCTTTCCTTCCATGGTCCCACCCAGCACCAGGGATGCCAACGTCCCCTTGGTGGCTCTGTGAGCTGCCCCGATGGCTTCAGAAGAAGGGGGCCAGGCCTTGGGGGTCCCTTCTTCACCCTCAGGGCTGGAGCTGTGGGGGGGGGCAACAACAGAGCAGAACTTCCTTTGGTGCTGGGGGTAGTCCAGGCTCTTCTGGATGATCTTACCTGGCTGGTGGTGAAAGAGAAACGGGAAGTGTCTGTCCAGAGAGCATCCGAGAGGGTCACAAGGGTTGGGGTTGCCTGAGGATGGAAGGACAGGCAGGAGAGCTCCCAAGGTGTGACTTTGAGCCATCACCTGTCCCTGCCCCATGGGACAGCTCCAGCAGGGACCAGTGTGAGGTGGTTTCTGTGTGGAGCAGCAGTGGTCAGGTCAGGAGAAACCTTTGCAGTTAGAGCCCTTCCAACCCGGATGAGTTTGGGTTAAGAGAGGTCCCTGGGGGGGTGGTGGTGGGGGCTCCTCTCCTGCCTTTACCCAGCTCTCTCCTTCTCTCCCAGGGTGGGAATACGGCATCACCATCCCACCGGAGCGCAGGGCCAAGGCGTGGGTGCCAGCTGAGAAGATGTACCATACCCACCGGAGACGGCGCTGGGTCCGGCTGCGCCGCAGGGACCTGGCACAGATGGAGGCCATGAGGAAGGTAGGGGGGTGGCTGTGGTGACAGCGGGCTTTGGGCTGTGTCCCTCTCTCTGCAGGGGACACTGGAGGTGCTTGGCCTCCTGCAGCAGCCTCTCTGGGTTCCACCACGGGGGTCAGCATCTCCCAGAGGTGGAGGGGATCTGATGGATTGGGATGCAGGTGCCATGGAGCATCCTGGGCGGGTTGGAGCGGAATCCCCGGTGTGTCCCGGCCCCGCTTTCCTCTAGGTGGTGCAATCGGACCGCAAATGTCACCAGGAGCTGCTGCTCCTCCCTCCCCACAGCCCCTTCCCCATCGCTTCCCTCCCGCTCCAGCACTTTTTCTGGATAATTGTGGCTGGACGGCGTGGGATGCAAACGTCACATGAAGGTGACACAGCTCAGGAGCGAAAAAACCCCAAAACTTCCTCAGGCTTGTGACAGATGTAGGAGAAGTTCTTGGTGGTGGCAAAGCAGTGGTGGCCCTGGGAGGGATCAGAAGTGATGGCAAAGCACAGAGAGGGCTGAAAAGATGGAGGTGCAGCTGCCACCCAGGCTGGGCAGGATGTGTCCTCCTCCTTGGTCAGCACGGGCAGCCCCCCACCCAGTGAGACCCTTCCTGAAGTGGTGTTCACCCCTGGGAGTGGACGGGAAGGCTGAGTCTCCAGGGGAGGACCTGGCAGTGTTGGGTTACCACTTGATGACCTTAAAGGTCTTGCCTAACCAGTTTCATGATGAGAATCATGGATGATTCTAGGATTCTTAGAATGATTCTAGGATTCTGAGCTGGGGGGGCCACGGGGGTGGTAACTGCAGCAGCCAACATCTCCTGGAGGTTGGATCAGGGCTTGGGGTGGGTGCAGCCGTGTCCCTGGGAGAGCCCCGGGCTGCCCGGAGATCCCACGGGGACGGCGTGGGGACCCAGCCCTTCCCCTGCCCCGAACCCCTCCGTGTTCCCAGCACAAGCATGAGGAGGTGGATGGGGAGGGCTGGGAATACGCCTCGCTCTTCGGTTGGCGCTTCCACCTCAACCCCCGCCGCACCGATGCCTTCCGCCGCCGCCGCTGGAGACGCCGCATGGAGCCCCTGGAGCGCACGGGGCCCGCTGCTGTCTTCGCCTTAGAGGGAGCCCTGGTAGGTGCCCACCTGCCCTGCACCCCCAAAAATCGCTGCTGGGGAAGAGGAGCCTCTCCCCCCCCCTTCCCCATACTGGACCCAGAGCCCATCTCCTGACTGCCGCCCGCTGCTCATGGCTTGGTGAAGGTCGTGACTTGCCTTGGATCTCAGCAGCCTTCAGCTTTTCCTGTCCCTGAATAAGAACCAAACACAGCAGCACAAAGCCTCTATAAGGATTTTTTTGTTTGTTTGTTTTTCTCCCTGTTTGGCTTTTTTTCTCCCCCTTCCCCTCCTCTGCCCCACCCCACCCGTCTGCTGCTGGTGTTTCGTCCTCTTCCCTCCTGGTGTGGATCAGGAGCTGGGTCCTCTCTGCTCTCCTGGGGATAAGGGCCTCAGGGTGCTTCCATGGGGAAGCTGAAAGTCCTCTTGGACACCTAGCTAGTCCTGGAGACCCCATCCCCTGGCTGCAGGGTGGGTCCCAGCAGGCCTGACCTTACTTTGCTTTCTCTTGCAGGGAGGAGTGACAGATGACAGGAGTGACGATGGCAAATCCATCTCCACCCTCAGTTTTGGTGTCAACAGACCCACCATTTCCTGCATATTTGACTGTAAGGTCCCAAGGGGTGGAGGGGTGGATGCAGTTCCTGGTGTGGGGTCTCTGCTTGGGGACCCTGTAGCTGAGCAATTCTCACCCTCTGCCTCTCACCCATCTGGGTGAACCATAGAATCATGGAACCCCTGACTGGTTTGGGTTGGAAGAACCTTAAAGCTCCCCCAGTGCCACCCCTGTCATGGTCAGGGACACCTCCCCCAGCCCAGGGTGCTCCAAGCCCCATCCAACCTTCAACACTGCCAGGGATGGGGCAGCCACAGCTTCTGGGGGCAACCTGGGGCTCAGCACCCTCACCCCAATTAATTTCTTCCTAAGTTCTCATCTCCATCTCTTCTCTTTTAGCCTGAAACCCTTCCCCCTCATCCCATCCCTCCAGGCCCTTGTCCCAAGTCCCTCCCCAGCTTTCCTGGAGCCCCTTCAGGCACTGGAAGCTGCTCTAAGGTCTCCCTGGAGCCTTCTCCAGGCTGAACACCCCCAGATCTCTCCCCTTGGCTCCAGAGCTGCTCCAGCCCTGCCAGCATCCCTGTGGCTCATCCCTGAAGGGGGATGGAAAGGGGAGGGTGGTTCAGGTGTTCCCTGGTGCTCTCTTGGGGAGGTTTAAGCCCTCAGACAGAAGCCTGGGGCTGGTTCAACCCCAGCTCTTCCCCTGGTGCCCTGTGTTGATCCCATGGCTCATCCCTTCATGGTTTCTCCTTCCTGGATCCAGGTGGGAACAGGTACCACCTCCGCTGCTACCTGTACCAGGCCCGGGATCTGATGGCCATGGACAAGGACAGCTTCTCAGGTGAGCCCTCTCCCACCTCGTTATGCTCCTCATTAGTGCTGTAATTAGTGCTGTAACAGGCTGGAAAACAATTCTTGGGTACTTCTGGCTCACAGCAAAGGGTATGGGCAGGAGGCTTCCCCAAGGCTGGGAGCTTGATTTTCCATCAGAAAAAAAATAAATAAAAAAAATGATAGTTTTGAGAACTTTTATGTGAGAAACCAAGCAGAAACCACAAGTCACCCTGGTTGGGGGTGAGTCAGAGCTGTGTTTGCTTTGCTAATAGCTCCTTCTCCCTGACCCGAGGTGAGGCTGGGAGCTGGTGGCAAGGCTTGGGAGCAGACAGCTCAGGGACACAGCAAATAAACACAGAGCAGAGGGCAGGGATGTTGTCTGTGGCACTGAGCCAACCCCCCCTGCCTGGGGTGCAGGCTGGGAGCAGGACAGGGAGCTCTGGGATGGGGTCAAGGTGATGGAGCAGGGACAGGAACCTCCGGGTGATGCGCCCAGAAAAATTAAAAAGGGTGTGAGTAGGACAGAGAGGAGCCTTCTGCATCCTCAGGAAGGCTCTGGTTGGGCTGATGTGCCCTCAGCACCCAGCTCACTCCCATCTGGATGAGTCCTGGCCACCCTCTTGCCTTCCCCTGCAGAGCAGCAGCCTCCTGGGCTGGGGATTTGTCCCCTGGCTTGGAGAAGGGCTCAGGGCTGAAGAAGGCATCCTCTGTGTATTAGGGACAAAAGAACTGATTGAGAATAGGGTTGGAAAGGAAAATCCCTACCAGTGGCAAACCTGTTGGGGGGTTTGGGTTTCAGCAGAGGCTGGAGGGTGGCTGCAGGGCTGGGTGGACATCTGAGGAATGGTTCTTTGCATTGAACCAACCTCCTGGCAGCCAGAGGGTCCCACAGCCTCTTCCCCATAGGCTGGGACATCCCAGACAGGTGACCCCGTGGCTCTTTGGTGACCAAAGATGCCTCTGCTCACTCACATTAACACTTTGCAGTGTCATTTGGAGGTGGGAAAACAGGACAGGGGCATGTTGCTGCTTACATCAAGCTCAGGGATGGAGCTGGGGCAGTACAAGAAGTTCCCCATCAGTTCATGGGATTATAGAATGGTTTGGGTGGGGAAAGCCCTTTAGGATCATGGAGTCCAAAGTGCCCAGGCCACCCCCATCCCATGTCCCTCAGCACCACATCTCCAGGCTCTGAAACCCCTCCAGGGATGATGGGGACTCCAGCCCTGCCCTGGGCAGCCTGGGCCAGGCCCTGACAACCCTTGCCAGGGAGAAATTCTTCCCCAGCTCCAACCTAAACCTCCCCTGGCACAAGTTGAGGTGTGCCAAAAATTCCTCTTGTCCCATCCCTCTTTCCTGGGAAGAGAAGACCACTCCTCAGCAGCTGGCTGTCACCAGGACCTCCCCTGCTCCCCTGGGTGTTTTGAAGCAGAGGGAAAGGTGGCCAGAAACCTCCTGGAGAGGTGCAGAGCACCCAAACAATCACCCAGTGTCTGCCCCCGGCCAGGTGCCCTCTGCCTCCCACAAAGGGTTTGTTGTTGGGGTGGTGGGACCCAGGTGATCTCCTGGTGGGAAGGGGAGGGGAGGGGAGGGGAGGGGGGGTCCCTGCCCTGGGACAAACCTGGCCAAGGACAACATGAGTAACACCATGGCACGACGTGGAGTTGGGATCTCTGCTGCCCTAACAAAGCATAAAGGAGTTCATTAAGGGGGCTTTGCACAGTTAGAAAAATAAACCTGCCCTGCCCACCCGGCTCTAAACAAAGGGGCTTTATGGAGGCTCCTTCAGAAAGGAGAAGAAGGGGAGGAGGGAGGAGAGGGGAAGAAAAAGAAGGAAAAAAAAAGAGCAGAAAAAGCAAAATCCAATATTTTTTTTTGGTGTTTTTTTGGTTGGCTTTGTTTTTGTTTGTTTTGGTGTATTTTTGGCTTTTTTTTTGTTGTTGTTGTTTAATGTTTATTGTAACACAGTCTGCTTTCCCCTGGCTGGAAAAGAGTGGGAAAGGTTCTTCCCAGCATGAACTGGGGCTCTCCCCAGCCCAGCCACCTCCCAACCAGCCCCAGCTCATTTCCCACCCCTGCTGCCACCCAGAAAATTCACCCCCAGCCCCTGCCCTGAGCCAGGAGCCAAGAGGAGAACCTGGACCAGGAGAGGCAGTGAGGACATTTCTCCTGTGCCAGGAGATCCCACAGGCCAGGAGAGAGGCTTCTTCTGGTTAATGTGGTCTGCTCGGGTGTCCAGAAAGTTTTTGGCTAAAAAAAGTTCCTTCACCCAATGTTTTTAAGGCCAGGAGGCTGTGGGGTCAGAAGGAAAGGCTTTGTGTAGCTAGACAGCCAAATTGTATGGATTCTTATGGTCATCTTGACCCAAAACGAGCTGGGATGAGGAGGGGTCAGGGTTGGATGAGGGATAACTCCATAGGCTGGGACTCTTCAGGCTGAAGAAGAGGTGTTGGCAGGACAGAACCTGCAGAACCCCAGGGAGCTGAGCTGTGCCACCCAGCTCAGGGGTTTTCATGGCAGGGACCTTGGCCCCATCCCCTTCTCAGCTGGGGTTGCCTGGGACATGATGGGAATGTCCTTGCTGAGGGACCTGCAGCTCTGCTGCCTCCTGAAGGAGTTTCTTCCTCCTTTCCAGACTCTAACTCATCCTTTGCCTCTTGTCTAACACCCCTTGCAGATCCTTATGCCATCGTCTCCTTCCTCCACCAAAGCCAGAAGACAGTGGTGGTCAAGAACACTCTGAACCCCACTTGGGACCAAACCCTCATCTTCTACGAGATAGAGATCTTTGGGGACCCACAGAAAGTCTCTGAGTCCCCTCCCAACGTCGTGGTGGAGCTCTATGACCAAGACACCTACGTGAGTGTGCTGGGTGCTGGGGTGGATGGGACCGACACGTGGGATCCCTCCTGCCCTCAGGAGAGCAGGGATGGGGCACCTCTGGGGGGCTCAGATGTGGAGATGGACACTCAGAAAACAAAAAAAAAATTCAGCAAATAGCTCTGCTGGTGATGGGCTGGGTGGCCCAGCTCTAGGAACCAAAGGGGCTCCTGCTTCTCGTTCAGAAGAGCGACCAAGTTCATGGGTCATTAAAATAAATGGAGTTATTAAAATATTTCCTTGTGGAGAAGGCTTGGGATGGGACTTGAAGCAGCCATGCACATGGGGGACAATTCACTCTTGTTTGCTGAGCTCTCCAGAGGTCCCCAAAGGGCTCTGTAGTGGTGGCATCAGGGTGAGGGCTGAGGAGATAACTTGGAGTGTAGGATGTCACTGGAGCAGAAGGGGTTTCAGGCTGTGTGTCAGAGCAGCACAGGAGTGAAAAGCACTTGGAATACATCTGGGGAACATCTCAGGAACACCTTGGGAACCCTTCTGTCCCTCCTCCTCCATCTGGAAGCAGCAGAGGCAGCAGAAGGTCCCACTGCAGACCAGAGGATGGGCTGAGGAGCTCCTGCTCTGGGAATCCTGTGCTGCTGTAGGAGTTTCACCTGCTGGAGCCAGAACACAGAGGGGGAGCGTGGTGCTAACCCTGCCAGGAGGAGTTTGCCAGCTCCTGTGGTTGCCTTTCAGGGTGCAGATGAGTTCATGGGGCGCTGCATCTGCAAGCCCAGCCTGGCCAGGTCCCCGCGGCTCTCCTGGCACCCGCTCACCAAGGCCAGCAGGAATGTTGGGGAGCTCCTGGCTGCCTTCGAGCTGATTCAGAGGGAGAAGGTGAGCTGGTCCCCACCCCCACCTCAGCCTCTCTCTGCTGGCTTCTCTCCTTGGAGCCTCTGCCAGGGTTTAACACTGCCCAGCAATTAAACCGAGCAAGAGATGCTCTCTGTTCATCCCCCTCCCTGATAAAGGGACTGACAAGAGACTGAGCTGGAAGCAAAAGCACCAGACAGAAAATTACCTTTATCCTGGCCCACACCAGGACAGCCCCTCAGCACCCAGCAGCATCCAAACCTTTGCTTGGTGCTGAGCTGTGTCCCATCCCAGAGCCCCACCCCTGGCAGGGTCTCGGGTCGGCTGGGATGGGGTTGGAGCAACCTGGGCTTGTGGGAGGTGATGTGCAAGGTCCCTTCCCACCCAAACCATCCTGTGACTGGTTCTGTGACCTCAGCAGCTCTGTGGTTTCTGCTCCCAGCACTCAGCAGTGATGCTCAGCTCTGGCTGCATCTCAGAGGTGGGATGGGAGACCTTCAGCAAAGGCAATGGGAAGGGGCTTGGGGCTGGGGGCTTGGGATGAGGTCCCAGCTCTGTCCCATGGTGCTGCCTCAGCAGCAGGGGTACCATGGGAACTCCGTGTTTCTTCTCTCCACAGCCAGCTGTCCACCACATCCCGGGATTTGAGGTAATGTCCTCCTCCTCTTAGCAGCTCCTGGGCTCTGTGCTCCTCTCACTGTCCCCTCCTTGGCCCCCCAGGGCTCAGCACCATCAGCTGCACCCACAGGGCTTGGCAGGGGGCCCTGCACCTTGCCTTCTGCAGGCACATTTTCCATCCTGTGGAATGATGGGTGAGCTTTGGGCTAACTCTGTGCTCTCCTTCTCTCTCCCAACAGAACGAGCTGTCCTCCAGCCTGGAGGAGGTGAGTCCATCCACTTTTGTTGCCTCTTCATCTTGGGGGTGTTAAATCTGAGCCTTCCTGGGGCGGCCACTTCTTGCCAGAAGTCTCAAGAGCAGGACACAGGCTCCAGGCTTCACCCTGCTGCAGGGTGCATGGGGCTGTAATTCACCTTTTTGGGAAGTGTGTCTGTGAGGTCCAACCCTTCCAAGCCAAAGGTTGAAAAGCTGAGCTGACCTTTGGCTGGACCTCAGCTGGAATCCCAGTTGAGAAGTTTCATGGGGCATTTGCCAAGGACTGGGGCAGGTGCTGGGAATGAAGGAGTCTCCTCAGGATCCCAAGATGCTGCTTGGGACAAAGTTGCTCCCCAGACCTTGTGCATCCTACAGAGAACCCAGGGCTGCCAGGCTGGGCTGGTGTCTGGTCCCACCCCACCGCAGGGACCTGGACAAGGGACATCTCTAGTGGGGTGTTTTATTGCAGATGGGTTCCTCCCTGCCCAGGCAGCTTTGGGGCTCAAATTTGTGCTCTGGGGGGGGGGCTGAGATGGGTCAGCTCCTGTAAACATAACTATTTCTCTGCTTTTCCTCCTCCATTTCTTGCCATTTTCTGGCTGGGGCACTGCACAGCTCTGCACCACTGCTGCCTTCCACGAGGGGCTCCTCCAATGGGTACCTTCCATGCTCAAACCCCCAACTCCCCTCCCTTCCTCTGCTTTTGCTCAGAAACCAAGCAAAGACCCAGCAGAGACTCTCAGGGTCACCAGTTCCTTCCTGGCCTCCCCAGGAGCCCCCTCCAGACCTTCCCACTGAGCCTGCAGCCAGAAGAGTGATGCCAGCTGAGGTCCCCAGTGCCCTTGGCAGCAACCACCAAACCTTGTGTAGCATCACTGGGGCTTCATTCAGGCTCCTGAACAACCTGGCTGGCCCCAGGACCCCTCCTGCTGAATTTTTTGGTGCAAATGGGAGCAGCCTTTGGCACTGGACCAGACTCCCCAGGGGGGTGGTTGGGTCTCCATCCCTCAGTGTGTTTAAAAACTGTCTGGATGTGGTGCTTGGGGCCACGGTTTAGTGGTGCTCATCAGGAACAGGGTGAAAGGGTTAGGACAAGGCTGGACCTTGAAGGTCTTTTCTAGCCTGAACAATTCGGTGACCCTGTGTCTGAGCAGCCTGATCTGGAGGCTCTGGCTGGGTCACCAGAGGTGCTGAGCACCAGAGTGATGCTGGGGATGCTCTGCACCTCTCCCTTGGCTCTCACCTCCCTGCTCCCCTTCCCCAAACCATCCCATCAACATCTGGGCCATGGGAGGGGGGGATGCAGGCATCTGCCCTGAGATGGAGCCACCCAAAGTCTCTGCAATTGCTGGAGATTGTGGAACACCTCCTGGGCCAGCATGAGAACCCCTCTGTGGAGCAGTTCCACACACACACATCTGTGAACCTCAGCCAAGGGCTGCATTTGTGGAGGATTTGCTTCCTTCCTGCCTTTTTGGTGATTCTGATCTGGAAGGTGCGGGTCAAGGAGAACCCAAACCCTGCTTGGGTTCAGAGCATCATCCTCAACGAGAGGTCAGGGTCCCCTGGCTCCCTGCTTTCCTCCTCCATGAGGGCAGATGTTGAGTCCCTCCCTTGCATCCCTTCTGCACAGGGACCACCCCAGGGAGCTCACACCCCTCCCCCTGTCCAGCCCATGGGTGTCACAACCCAACCCCTGCTGCTGCTCCATCTCCTCTCCTCCTGTCCCTGCTGTGGGAAAGCTGCTCCCATCCCCTCCTTCCCGGGAGGTGGCACCAGGATGGATGGAGGAAGGATGGATGGATGGATGGATGGATGGATGGATGGATGGAGGATGGATGAATGGATGGATGGATGGAAAGGCTCAGGGCTCCCTCACAGCAGTTGATGTTTGACCTTTTCCAGGGTCAGATGACAGGGACAGAAGCACTTTGCAGGTCCTTTCATCCCCCCCCCAGCCCTCATCTCCTCCTCTCCAGGTGTCCTGGACTTCTGGGGGGTTGGGGGATGAGTTTTGCAGAAAGGGGACCCCGGGAGGACAGAGCCAGGGGAGGTGATGGGCTTGGGGTCTCCTCATGGTGTCAGCTGATGTCTTCTCGGTGTCTCTGCTCCCGGCAGTCTGAGGACTCTGACCTTCCCTACCCCCCCCCACAACGGGAGCCCAACATCTACATGGTGCCCCAGGGCATCAAACCCGTCCTGCAGCGCACGGCCATCGAGGTGAGTGGGGGGGACAGCACCCATAAGGGGGGGACAACACCCATAAGGGGGTCACCCTGGTGGGGGGCTTGAGGCCCAGGAAGGGGGTCAGGGCCAGACTTTCAGGGGGTACAGAACCCCACCAGTGCTGGGACCTGGTTCTGCCCAGGGGTTGCGGGTCAAAATCCATCGTTGTGCTGGGACAAGGAGTGTCCCCAAGCAGTCATGGTGAGGCCAGAGCAGAGCCCTGGGCACGTTTGGTTTTTAGGAGGAGACTCTGAACCCCAGGGGGAAGCTTGGGCAGGCCAGGGATGTCCCATTGGCCACCAGCTGTCCCTCGTGGGTGACACAGCCACCTCCTCCCTGGGGGGACAACCTTCAGCTTTACCTCCATTGCTGAGGAGCTCACGAGGGAACCAGAGGCCTGGGGACAAACCTCTGGCTGAGTTTTTGTTGTCTCTTCCCCTCCACCCTTCAGATCCTGGCCTGGGGGTTGAGGAACCTCAAGAGCTACCAGCTGGCCAGTGTCACCTCGCCCAGCCTGCTGGTGGAGTGTGGAGGTCAGCTCGTCCAGTCCTCTGTCATCAGGAACGTCAAGAAGAACCCCAACTTTGATGTCTGTGTGCTCTACATGGAGGTGGTGAGGAGCTGAGCCCTGCAGCCAGGGGGGTACAGGAGAACCCCTTGGGGGGAGGCACCTCTAGAAGGTCCCCTAAAAAAAAAAACCCACATCCCAGGGTGAAGCCGATTCTGCCCCAGTCGGTGTTTGTTCTTGGTGAATTCTTCCCTCTGTGTTCAACCCCCCCTCTGCCCCCAGCGTTTGCCCAAGGAGAGCCTCTACAGCCCCCCCATCATCATCAAAGTCCTTGACAACAGACCCTTTGGGAGGAGACCCGTGGTGGGGCAGTGCACCATCCGCTCCCTGGAGGATTTCTGCTGTGACCCCTACAGAGAGGAGACCAATGGTCCCCAGGAGCACCCAGGTACATGAGGACCATGCTGGGTGCATGCCTGTGTCCTGCTTCAGGAGTCCTTTTGGTTGGAAAAGACCCTTAAAATCTTAAAAAAAGATTGGAAAAGACCCTTAAAATCATGGAGTCCAACCCAGCCCTGCCACCCCCTGCCCCATGTCCCTCAGCACCACATCTCCAGGTTCTGAAACCCCTCCAGGGATGATGGGGACTCCAGCCCTGCCCTGGGCAGCCTGGGCCAGGCCCTGACAACCCTTTCCTCACCCCTCTCCTGCTTGTTCTGGTTGCAGATGATGTGAGCCTCACGCCTGGGGATGATGTCCTCATTGACATCGATGACAAAGAGCCTCTTATTCCTGTCCAGGTATGGAGAACACCAGAGGGGTGGGAATGGACTTAATGATCCCTGAGGTCCCTTCCAACCCAGCTGATTCTATGATTCTATGATTCTATGACACTGCTGGAGATGGGGCAGAGCAGTGCAGGTCTCTGATGTGAGCTCACGTCTGGGTTCCACCTTCCTTTTGAGGCTTCCACCTCTGTTTCTACCACCCCTCCTCCACCCTGCCACAGCCTGATCCTTCTCACCCAGATGGGAAATGTCCCATTTGCTTTCCTGGAAGAGAGACAAGAACCTCTCTCTGTGCCCTCCAGCCACCTCTTCCTCAAACACAGGCTTTGGTCTCAGGCTGAAGGTCTCACCCCCCCTTTGGGCTCTGCTGGGTGCTCCAGCAGCTCTGCTCACTCTGCAGAGGGTCCTGGTGGGGACTGTGAGTGCAGAATGTCCCGGGGTGGTGGGACCTGGACGTGCTTTAGCCAGGAAGGAGGGCTTGGGGTGTGCTGGTGCAGAAAGCAAAGCATCTCTGTGCCAGGAGTTGGAGAGGTCTCAGCTGTCCCCTGGGGATGGGACAGGCTGGACATGTCACCTGGGTTGCTGTTCCTCCTCCCTGAAGGAGAGCTGGGAGGTGTCCGGTGACACTGGTGACACTGGTGACACTGGTGCTTTGCCTTTCTGTAGCCTTTGGGTCTCCTTGCCAGCAGATGTGTCCTGTGGGAGGTGTCAGTGCTGGTGTGTGCAGTGCCAGCTCCGGGGTCACCCTGGCTGCTGAGGAGCAGCTGAAAGCATTCTCAGAGGCATCTGGAGGAGGTTTTGATGCTCCCCTCTGCCCTTTGGTGTCTTTGGGGGGTCCTGGCATTTCCTGAGGCTGTGGGTGCTGGGTGGTACTTGGAGCTCTGCACAAAAGCTCAGGCTCTCAGGTGGGCTCTTGCTCTGCTTTTCACTGCTCACAAAAGCCCAGATGAACAATTTGGGCACTGATGCTTCCACCCTTTCCTCCCCTCCTGGGTGGCACACAGGGTTCTCTTCCCTTCACAATCCCCTGGTCCCTGCCATCAGGTTTCTGCTGTCACATCCCCAGGTGGGCTCAGGCTGGGGTCCCAGCATCAGGCTGTCCCCTGGGGGTTTGGGGATGGGGCTCTGCCCCTCTCTCCTCACCACCACGGGAGATTGGTGCTCTGCAGGTCCCGCAGCAGGAGTGGGTGCTGCCACTTTCAGCCTCTGGGCCAAGGAAAGATAAAGATTTGGGCCAGTGCTTGGCCAGTCTGAGGCTTGTGGTCTCCATCCTGGCGTGGTCTGCACTGCAGCTGGTCCTGCCCATGCCATCCCCAAACCCTGGGGAGATCCCGGGCAGGGAGGTGTTTTAGTGCTGGCCTTGGCACTGGGAGGTTTAGGGTTGGACTCATTGATTTTCAGAGCCTTTTCCAACCCAAATGATTCTGCAGTTCTCTGAAATGAGCTGATCTGCTGGGCTCCTCACCAGCCCAGGGCTGGGAGTCAGCTCCCCAGGCTCCCTGACCTCAGATGCTTCGGGGCTGATCTGGGGCTGGAGAGTGGGGCTTGGAAACCTTGGCCCCAGGGAAGGAGTGGTGTTGAAAGGGAAAAGGCAGCTCCAGACAGAAAATCCTCCTGACACCCTGATTGCCTCCCCACCCCCTGGCCCGGGTTGGTCTGCATCGTGTACAGCTCTGCTCCAGCTTGCAGCAGGAAAATAACTGGAGCGTGGCCGTGGAAACAGAGACAGAGGAGGCTGGGAATGGGAACTTTCACTTCTGCAAACAGAAAACAACCCAAAAAAGAACCCCAAACAACAACCTGGTTTTCTAGCCCAGAAAGTGATGAGGAGAAAAGGGAGGTCAGGAAATAACAGGGGTGCAGAGCAGGACTTCACCCCTGAGGAGCTGCATGGTGCTGGGTGAGCTCTTAGAATCATAGGATCATAGGATCATAGAGCCATGGGATCATAGAGCCATGGGATCATAGAGCCATAGGATCATAGAACCATGGGATCATAGAACCATAGAGCCATAGGATCATAGAGCCTTGGGATCATAGAACCATAGGATCATGGAACCAGAGGATCATAGAACTATGGGATCATAGGGTCATAGGATCAGCTGGATTGGAAAGGATCACTGAGATCATCAAGTCCAACCCTTGTGTCCCTTTGCTGGCCCGAGGTGGCACCCATCACCTCCTCCAGGGTGGTGACAGGATGGGTGGGATGGATCCCCAGGGAAGGGTCAAAGCCCCCCAGGATGGTTTTGCTGCTCCCACACTGGTGGGCATGGCTCCAACCCAAGGGCAGCAGCAGGGAGCAGATGTGGCCCTGGGAATGCAGCTCCATCCCCGTGCTGCTGCTGGGGTTTTCCTGTGCTGCTCACCCCAGCTGCAGGCTGCCTCTTCCAGAACCATTCCTGAGCACTGCCTGCAGGTGATCCTGGGGACTTTTTTCCTTATGGAAACTCCTCACTCCCCCAGGCAGCTCTGGGCTGGGATGTGCAGATGGAAATCTGTCTGTAGGAAACCCCCAACCTGTCCCAACCACTCCTCTGGTGGCTGAGGGAACAGGGGATGGCTTTGTTGTCCTCCTCTGAAACAGGGGAAAAACCAGACCTGAGCTTGCTCTGTCTGTATTGTCCATCTCCTCCCAGGGGGGTGAGAAGTTCAGCCCCAGGTCTGTTTCCAACAAGGCTGTGTTGTGCATGGGGCTGCAGCCCTCACCCTTACCACACAGGAAGGAAAAAGAAAAGTTGATAAAGCTCCTAGGAAAGCAATTTTTTTTGCAGCCAGGTCTCCTGGGCTGAGCACAGGGTGGGGGTTTGCAAGGGCTGAGGTGGTCCCCAAGCTGCTGTGGGGTTTTTCAGGGTGATCCAGGTGTAGATCTGCCCCAATTCCTGCCTGCTCTGCCCCCTCCCTGCCCTTCCTTGGGTCCTCATCCCCCCGAGGAGCAGAGCAGGGAGGATCCTGAGGTCCCTCTGCAGCCCATGGGGTGAGCAGGGCTTTGTCTGTTTGTTTCTTCTGATCAAAGAGTCACAGAGGGGCTGCCTCCCATTGGCTTCCAAGAGTTTCATGGGTCTCCTGCTGGGAACTGAGCCTGGGCAAACCCTTCCCCCACGAAACAGATGGAAATTCAGAGGTTTTGCCTTTACCCAGTGCATGGTTTGCTGTTTGATGGGGTGTAAAGCAGTGTGTAAGGAGAGCCTGATGCTCCAAGCCAGGGCTCTTCTGGTGAGAACATCTCATTTCTCCTTCTTCTCCACCTGGCAAGACAGAAGCAGAGCTGCCACTTGCTGCCCTGGGCAGCTCCTGCTTTGCCAGGGACAAACTGGGCTTATTTTTGATGGTTTTGTTTTTCATTTCAAGCGTTGGTCCTGAGGACTCCTCAGCCCTTCTTGCTAAGAACACCCTGGGGCAGATCCCTCCTGGGCTCACTGCCTTTGGGAGCCCTCAGCCTGTCCTGTGCTGGGAAACACCAACAGCTTGGCTGTCACCTGGACTTTTCCCCTTTTTAATCTTTCTTCCCCTCTCTTAAACACCCCATTTATTCTCTGCAACCATCCCAGCCCAGTCCCCGTTGATGAACATCTGGCCACATCTGGGGAGGCTTCACCCTCACTGCCCAGGGGAGGGGGAAGGTGCCACCCTTTGGGTCCATCCATTTTCCCTCTCTGGAGTTGTGCTTTTGCTGATATCTGTTCCATGTTGGTCTCTAACCTGGTTGCTAACCAATCATTTTAATTTGTAGCTTGCAGAGGGTCTGACCAGCTCAGCACTAATTAACAGCCCAGCTGCTCGGGCCCAGCCTCATGTAGGTATTTGCTCCATCCCTAACTGCCTCACTTGGCTCCTGACTTTTCTGGGTGGGAAATGTGGGGATGTCTGTGTTTAAAAGTCTTGGGGGGAAAAAAAAACCAAAACAAAACAACAAAACTCTGGAAAAATGGAATATCCTCCAAAAGGTGGAGTGATGTAGTTGAGGCTTGATGGGACTCCTGTGCTCCTTCACCTCCCATATTCCAGCTGGGGTGCTCTGACAAATCCCAGGCACCATGCTGGTGATTTAAGGTGTTGTCCTTCGAGGAGGAGGAAAGTTCCACCCCAAGGATGGGGTTCCTCCTTTGTACAGTCCTGCAGATGTGTTGGTTTGGATTGTTAAGGAGAACCATGGAGCATTCTTTGCTCCCAGCTCTTTAGTGCCCACTCAGCTTCTGCATTCCCAGGTGGTGAAATGATCTGGTGAGATCTCCTCCATCATCCTCCCCTGGTGAGATCTCCTCCATCATCCTCCCCTGGTGAGATCTCCTCCATCATCCTCCCCTGGTGAGATCTCCTCTCCAGCCTTCTGCTGCTGGAGCACTTGCAGGATTCTGGTGGTTTTGGAGCATCTCCCAGGGGAGAGGAGCTCAGAAGAAGCCCTCAGACCCCCCTGAGCTATGAAACTGCCCGAGGAGCCTCCTCTCTGCCCAGTTAGTCCTTGGATTATGTTGGATTGCCACGCTTGGGTTGCAAGAAGTATAAATAACCCATCAAAGTTAGCAAGCCAAAGAAGAAAGTCAGGATCTGTAAACTATTTGGAATAATTGGTTATTTGCTGTGTTTTCTAGCTCCAAACCAGAGCACATATTTTATAGCTTATCCTGTTAGTGTCAGCTGGGAGAGCTCTAGGTGTTGGGGATCTCCTGCTGACCCCAGAGCCCAGCTCTGCCCCCAGCACCTTCCTCCTGGCACTTTTCTCTCCTGGTTTTCTGTGCATCCTAGGGACATGGCCCATGGCACTGGGTGGGAGCCCCCCAGAGAGCTTTCCATCAGCTGGGGGTACAGGGACAGCTCTGGTGCTGACACCTCCATCCCAGGGTCTTGGGCAGGAAAAGCAGGGAAAGAATCTGATTTTTCCCAGGCACTTCTGCAACTGCTCCTGGTCTGTGTTTGTAGGTGACGGGCAGGAGAAGCTGGCACGGGGACAGCTGCCACCTTGCTTGGCTTTAGGTGGTCAGAAAAGCCCAAGGAGAGCAGCTGTGGTGTTTGAAAGACATTTTTATCCCTCCCAGCTCTTTGCCATGGTCTCTGCTGGAGTTTTCTGCAGCCATGAGAGGACAGGGCTGAGCTGGGTTCCTGAGCTGAGCAGGCTGCAGGTGATGCTCACACCACCCCCTCCAAGGCTGGATGCAGGGTGGCAAAAAACCTGGTACCCAGCAGCTGGGGAGCTGCAGCTATAAACGTGCAGGCTGGTTCCCCTGTCCTTCACTAGTGACATTCCAGCTGCTCCCCTTGCCTCCACTTTTTATTTTTCTTCCCCTCTTTTGTCTGTTTTTTTTTTTTCTCTTTTCTTTTTTTTCTTTTCTTCTTTGCTTTTATTTCTTTATTTTTTTGTTTGGTAACATCAGTAGAAATCAGCAGAAACTCTCTAACCAACTTCTTTGTCTTGGGGCTGCAGAAGATCCCGTGGGTAAGTGGGCACATTAGCTGAAAGGATTTCTTGGTAACTCAGCACCTGTGGAATGCTTTAACCCAGCCACGATGGGCAGAGTGGAGCTTTGAAAACAGTAAGGCAGGGTTGAAAGCAATGAAAGGCAATTTTTTTTTTTTTTTTTTTTTTTTTCCCTCAGAAAACAGGAGACAGCAGAGGCCTCAGAGTTAATTTCTCTGATACTGCTATTAAAACCCATGTCTATTCCAGACAGCAATTTAAAGCCTGCACCCACTGGCTTCAATCTAACCCCAATAAACCTCATTTCTGATTCCCCCATTAAGTCAGCCTGCTGGAATTTGGTGAACTTCTAAAATAAGAGAGCATTCTTTTTTTTTTTGTCACGCTCAAAGCCCCTTTGCCTTGGCTTGTACAAATTCCCCAAAGAAATGATGCTCCCATAAAACCTGTGGCTGTGCTGCAGCATCCTGGGAGCTGGGGTGCAGTTTGGGTGGGAATGAGGCAAATTCTCCTGAGAGGCAGTAAGGATATGGGTGGGGGGGTGGGGAGCTTGAGGTTGGTTTTGGTCTCCCCATTTCTTCATGAATATCAGTGAGGAAAGGGTTATGTTCCTCCTGAGAGGTACAGCACAAGTGGACCACTATTTTTTTTTTTTTTTAGTGGAAATGTGTGAATTTTAATGAATGTATTGGTTTGCTCACGTTGTTCGGATGGAGGGGTTGGGTGGTGCTGGGGTACAAACCCAAAAGGCATTTCCCATCCCAGAAACCCCAAAGCCTTCCAGGCAAAGTCCTCTCCTCCTCCCTGAATTTCAATCTGTCAGCTCAGGGTTAATTTATCTCATCCCTTCTCTGCTCCTGCACTTGGGAAATCTCTCTCCAAAGGGGCAAAATCTGACCCTGACAAAAAAAAAAAAAACAAACCCCAAACATTGGAAGTTTCCTGGGAGCATCCCAGAAACTCCTGGGGACCAGGGAGTGAGGAGCTGCAGGGTGGGCTCATCCCAGAGCCCCCCAGAACCTGGCTGGGTCCTGGGGCAGGAATTCAGCTCCAGGGGTGGGTGGTGGTGGCTTTTTGGTGGGGGGGATGTGTGACTCTGCTGTCCCTTGCCCCAGGAGGAAGAATTCATTGACTGGTGGAGCAAATTCTACGCTTCCACGGGAGAGAGGGACAAATGTGGCTGCTACCTGGAGAGGGGCTTGGACACCCTGAAGGTAAGAGTGGCCTTGGGCCTGACCCATTGCACCTGCACTCTCCCTGGTGGTTTTCCAGAAGCTTTGATTAATTTTTAAAATTTTTTTTTGTCAAGACTTTTTTTTTTTTTTTTTTTTTTTTTTTCCCTTGAGGCAGAAAAAAACCCAAACCCAAGTCAAAATTTTCCCAGCGAGCAGGTATTTTAAGTTAGAAAAACCCCAACTACTTTGAAAACTCAAGGTTTTGGGGGGTTATTTATTAATTTATTTATTTTTAAATCCTCTCTGGTAACTCCCCCTTTTGCAGCCTTCACGAAATTGTCACTTTTCTAAGTGGCAGAGGGCGTGGGGACTTTCCCCCCTGCAAAGGGTTTGGGAAGAAGGAAAAGCAGAGGTGGCTCAGGGGAGGTTTTGTGCTGAAATGAACACAGAGGCCCAGACAGGACCAAACTGGAGAGGACCTTGCCTGGAGGAGAAGGTTGCCATCAGGAAGATGCAAAACCCCTCTGAGCCCCTGCCCCAGCCTGTGAGGGGCTCTCCCTGACTCTAGGCTTGCCAGCAATCTGTTCTTCATCACTGCCCTGGGGAGGGGGACACTTCTGTCCCAGGACTGAGAAGTTTGGGTCAATTCTTGCTCCAGCTCCCCGGGGACATTCTGCTGGTCCCCTCCTGCCCAGGACCCTCACCCCATCTCCCTCTCCCCAGGTCTATGAGACGGAGCTGGAGAAGGTGGAGGACTTTGAGCAGCTCTCAGATTTCTGCCAGACCTTCAAGCTCTACCGGGGCCGCTCAGAGGACTCCAGGGATGACCCCTCCGTGGTGGGGGAGTTCAAGGTCTGATGGTTTCTCCTCTGCAGGTGGAAGGTGCTGGTGCTGAGGGGTTGATGCCAACTGGGTCTGTTTGGGTTGGACAGCAGAGCACTGGGTTCCCACCACTGGTTCCCACCAGTTCCATCCCAGACTGCTCCTGAAAGCTCCTCCAGTCCCAGTGTCTGCAGGGGTGATTCAGGCAGCTCAGCACCCTCCTCCTGGCTCCCTTGGCCATGGAGAGCCTGGCAGGACATGGTCTGGTCTAGAGGACAAAAGAGGATCAGGATCTGGGCTCCCACCCCAACATTGTCATGGTTGTAGATGCTCCATCCCTGGAAACATTCCAGGTCAGGTTGTATGGGGCTCTGACAACCTCATTTAGCTGAAGGCCCTGGCTCATTGCAGAGGGTTTGACCTTTAAAGGCCAATCCAACCCAACCCAATCCAACCCAACTCAACCAAACCCAATCAAACCCAACCCAACCCAATCAAACCCAACCCAACCCAATCCAACCCAACCCAACCCAACCCAATCAAACCCAATCAAACCCAACCCAACCCAATCCAACCCAACCCAACCTGACCCAACCCGATCCAACCCAACCCAACCCAATCCCACCCCACCCAACCCCACCCATGTTTCTATGACCCTACCCAACCACCCAAACTGCTGTTGCCAGCCTGCTCCCATGTGACCCATCACCACGGGTGGGTCTGCAAGCACAGCTGAACATATCTGTCCTTCACAGGGGTCCTTTAAAATTTACCCTCTCCCAGATGACCCCCGGGTCCCACTGCCACCTCGGCAGTTCCACCAGCTCCCTGCCAGAGGACCCCAGGAATGTCTCCTCAGGGTCTACATCATCCGGGCCTTCAACCTCCAACCCAAGGACCCCAATGGCAAGGTATCCTCCTGGGGAAAGCTCTGGTGGAGCTCTGTGCTGGCTCAGGGGTGGGTTCCTGCAGCACATCAGCCTGAATTGAACTGATCAATGTTTGCATAGATGACTTAAAATGTCAAAGCAATGGTGACAGCAAAAAGGGTGACAATCTGCCACCTCTTTCTGCCTCCACTGCAACGTCTGGGGATCCCAGGAGCCAACTCTTCCTCCACCCTGAGGGATTTTGCAGTAGAGTTTGTTAAAATAGCTGAATAAGTTGGCTTGTTTGTTTGTTTGGGTTTTTTGGGGGATGGATTTTGGTGCCAAAGGAAACAACACCAGGCCTCTCCCATGGCTGCTTTTTGCAAAGCTTTGCCAGTCTGGAAGGAAAAATTCAGTGTAAAAAGAAAATTGTGTTGGTTGAAAAAGAAAAATGTGCATTTTGTTTCAATTCACAGAAAAAAAATATCAGGGAAAAATCCTTCCTAACTCTGTTCTGCTGGGAAACAGGAAAGAAGTTAAAGAATGGGAAATATGGGAAACAAAAGTGCTTTTTGACCTGTCCAGTTGTTGAAAATGAATTTGGGATGAAGGTTTTCAATTACTTAGACATCTCCCATAAGAGATTCTTGTTGAAAAAAAGACAGAGAAGAAAAAAAAAAATGCATTTTTCAGCCTGAAAATCCAAACCAATTCCAGTTTTCCCCCCAGTCTTTTCTTCCATGCTGTGAGGTCTCCTGAAGCTCATCCCAGTCCTGGGAAGCCCTGGATGGTCAGAGCATCCTCACGCCCCAGCGCTGCTTTCCCATCCTCTGCTTTTTAAAAAAAAACCCAACAATTCAGGGGAAGGTGATGGGACCCTGGCCTAGGGCTTTCTCCAGGCAGAACTGAGCCTTTCCCAAGCTGGCTGAAATCTTTTAGGGTAAATTTGTGGTGGTTTTATTTTTCTTTTTCTTTTCTTCCCTCCCCCCCCCCCCCACTTTTTTTTGTCTTCCTTTCCCTGGCAAAACTTCTGACTATTTGACCACTTTTCAGATTTATGCTGGTTTGCCAGAATAGTTGGGAGTTGTGAGAGAGAAGCATAAAAACTTGCTAAAAATGTGAAAAATCTCTGATACAGTTTGTAGATGCACAACAGGATTTCATGTTAAAGTATGATTCCATTTTTTAATCCTTTTAAATTTTGTTCTTACTTTAATTTTAATATTTATTTTCTTTTTTATTTTTCAACTTGTAGCACCTTGGAAAGAAAGCTCTGGAGCCACACTTTTTTTGAACCAAAATGCTTTTCTTTCGACTTTTTAGTCCCCTACCTTTATAAATCTCTTTCCCAGCAGACCCCAAACAAGAACACCCTGAGTCCTTCAGAGCCAGCCTGAGGGAGCCCCAGGGGTGGGAGAAGGGGAGGCAGAGGGTGTCCTGGGCCCTCAGCCCTGCTCTGACCCTTCCCTGCCTTGGTTCCCATTCCCATCTTTTAGTGTGATCCCTACGTGAAGATTTCGGTGGGAAAGAAGTCCATCAGTGACCAAGAAAATTACCTGCCCTGCACACTGGAGCCCATCTTTGGGAAGTAAGGCTTGGGGCAGCCTGGGACCTCTGGGAGTTTTTGGTTTTCTGTCCTGTTGAGGGAGCAGGGCTGAGGCAGGCAGAGGCTCCCAACCTGCATCCCAGCTCAGGCTGGATGGAGCAGCCTGCTCTGGTTGGAGGTGTCCCTGCTCCCTGCAGAGGGGTTGGGCTAGAGGAGCTTTAAACCATCATCATCATCATCATCATCATCATCATCATCACCATTGTCAAATGAGAGATGGTTTAGGCTGGAGGGAACCTTGGAGATCATCTACTCCAATCTGCCAAAAGGGTTTTTCCAACCCACCCCATGCCATGAGCCCATCACCCAGGGTTGCTGGGAGAGAGGACAGGAAGGCTTTGAGGGTCAGTTCCTGACCACAGGCTTGGCCCGGGCAGGGTTGATTCCTGGTTTGGACATTTGGTCTTGGGGCTCAAAGATCAGAAAGTTTCCCAAAGCTGTCACCTCAAGCTGTCAGCCAGGCAAAAGTAGGGACCTGCACCAGCCAGGGATGAGCAGGGTCCTTCCCAGCATGGGTGGGATGGGATGGGATGGGGTGGAATGGTGTGTGGGTCCATTTCCCATGGGACATCAGTCTCAAAGGGATCTCTTGGCTCCTCTTGTGCAGGATGTTTGAGCTGAGCTGCACGCTGCCCCTGGAGAAGGACCTGAAGATCACACTCTATGACTACGACCTCCTGTCCAAGGATGAGAAGATTGGGGAGACCACCATAGACCTGGAGAACCGCTTCCTCTCCAAATACGGGGCACGCTGTGGCCTCCCCCAAACCTACTGCCTGTGGGTACCTTGGGCAGGGGGCTCGGGGTCTCCCAGAGCCATGGGCAGCAGGGGGATGTCTCATCCCAGGGGGACCTGAGCAGTGCTGTGCTTCACCACTGGGATGTGTCTTGGGTTGGAGTGACACCAGAGCACCCCACATCTGAGCACCTTCCCTGAGCTCTGGCTCTGCTCCAGCAGCATTCAGACAACATGAATGTCCCTGGGGATGTCCCTTTAGGTCCCCAGTGCCTCTTGGGGACGCTGTGGTGAGGGCATCCTTGGGCTCAGGGCCAGGTGGTGGGTCCGGGGGAGTCCTGGCAGCTGGGCTGGGGGACACCCAGCTTTGGTTATCAGTGAGCACAGAATGAGCTGCACCTTCCTCAGCCCAGCCCTGCGTGGTGGGATCTGCTGCTGAGCCTGGCAGATCTCTCACCAGATGGCAAACTCCTGGGGTTTTCCCTCCTCTTTGGTTTCAGCTCTGGACCCAACCAGTGGCGAGACCAACTCCGTCCTTCCCAGCTGCTTCACCTCTTCTCCCTGCAGCACAACTACAAAGCTCCCACCTACAAATCTGACCGGGTCATCTTCAGGGAGCAGGAGTACATCCTCTCAGAGCTGGGTAAGGGAACAGGGCTGCCTGGGCTTGCCAAGAGCTTTCCTTCATCCAGGAGCAAGGGATGGGGTTGGAAGTCAGGAGCATCTCCCAGGGGGAGGTGTCATGGAGACCAAGGCTGGTGATGGCCACGTCCCCATCCTCCTCATCTTGCTGCCCAGCTTGGTTCTGCTCTTTTCCCAAGCCTGGCTCTGCCCCGGGGGCTGCAGGGTGAGGAGCAGTGGGGACGTTTCCATCTCTGTGTTTTGGGGTTGGGGTGACTTGAGGGAGACAATCCCCCAGGAACACTGCCCCTGCTCCATCCAGTGCCAGGGCAGCCTGTGCCAGCAAGCAGGAAACAGCACCCAGGCTGGCAGGAGGCATTTTCCTGTTTGCAATGAAAAAAAAACCAAACAACCTCAACCCAAATCCAACACTGGCCCCTGCAGGACCCTGGCCATCAAATTGGAATTGTCCATACCTGGGTGGGTGTAGCAGGGATCCTGAATGCTGGGAAGAAAGAAGGTAAAGATGTCCCCCGTTGCTGGGTCTTGTCTGACCTGGCAGCCACTGGCACCCAGCACCCCCAGCTCCTTCTCCAGCAGAGCTCAGCACTCTCTACACTTTCTTCTTAGTAAACTGTGAAAGGACCAGAGGGGATAGATGGAAACTGTGCCAGGGAAGGTTTAGGCTGATGTTAGGAAACATTTTTTTCCCTGAGAGGGTTGTCAGGCATTGGAATGGCCCAGGACAGTGGTGGAGTCACCATCCCTGGAGAGATTTAAAAGGCATTTGGAGCTGGTCCTTAAGGACAGGGTTTAGGAGTTGACTGGGGTGTTGGTCAAAGGTTGGGCTGATGATCTTGGAGGTCTCTTCCAACCTAAACCTTCTGTGAACCCCCTGAAAGGAGGCTGGAGCCAGGGGGGGTCGGGCTCTGCTCCCAGGCAGCTCTCAGGCAGACAAGAGGCCATGGGCTTCAGCTCTGCCAGGAGAGGGTTTGCTTGGATATTAGGAAAAAATTCTTTCCAGAGAGGGTGATCAGGCACTGGAATGGGCTGCCCAGGGAGGGGGGGGATTCTCCATCCCTGGAGGTTTTTAGGCAGAGACTGAATGTGGCACTGAGTGCCGTGGGCTGGGAACCACGGGGGGAGTGGATGAAGGGTTGGAGCTGATGCTCTCAGAGGTCCTTTCCAACCTGACTGATGATTCTGGGCTCTTTGTTTTCTCTGTGGCAGAGGATGGAAAACCCCCCAACCCCCACCTGGGGCCCGTGGAGGAGCGTTTGGCCCTGCAGGTGCTGCTGAAGCAAGGATTGGTGCCAGAGCACGTGGAGACCAGAGCTCTGTACAGCCCTCTGCAGCCTGAGATCGAGCAGGTGGGTGATGGGCTGAGGGAACATCACCTCCTGCCCACCCAGCACTGGCCAGATGGCTCTGGGGCTGTGCTGGTGACACCAGAACCGGGAGCTGGGCTGTCCCCAGGGAGGGGAGGCAGCTCCTGGGGTGCTGGCTGGAGCTCAGCTCTGTGGCTGACTGGCTCAGGATGCTTGGGGAGATGGATCCCAGCCTCCCTTGCCCCTCTGCATCATAATATTTTAAAGTTTTTATTGGTTTTGATTTATTTCCTGGGGGAAGGAACCCTGTTCTGATCCAAAACTGAATGCAGAATTCTTCTGCAGCAGCCGTGGCCCCGGAGGCTCCTTTGGCAATGTCCTGGGGTGGTTTCTGCAGCACCAACCCACCCCCAGGCCTGCAAGGTGCTAGTACTGCTGCAGAATGGAAGTTTTTGAGCCAAACAGATGATTTTAACCCATCCAAGCCCAGTCAGAACCCAGGCACCTGTCCTTAGCCCTAAGCCCCTTTCTCTGATTCCCACCCACATGCATTTGGGTCACAAAAAATGCTCCTTCCCCAGAGGACAAAGTGGTTCACTGGCACCTCTGACATGTTTGGCAGACCCCCAGCTCTGCACAGCCACTGCTCTGCACCATCCCAACCCTTCCCCTTCTCTGCTTCACTTTTAACCAGAGGACTTCTCCAGCACTGGGCAGCAGCAAACACACCCCGAGCTGCCCAGACACCTTCTGGTGTTAATTCACCCCAGGGGGATGATGAGTAGAGGCAGGAGATGGCTGGGATCAGCTGGCAAGTGGGTTTGTGCTGCTCTTAGAGGTGCCATGGTCTTGTTGGACCAGCCATGGAGAGGAGGACTGGGGCTCCCTTCATCTCATAGGGCTGTGGGTGGGCAGAGTTATCAGAACTGTGGAACCATAGAATCCTCAGGGTTGGAAAGGACCTTCAGGGTCACCGAGTCCAACCAGCAGTCCTACAGCCACTAAATCATCTCCTGAGGTGCCACATCTCCCCCCTCCTGGATACACCTAGGGATGGTGGCTCCTCCACCTCCCTCAGCATCCCTCTGCCCCTGCTTCCAGCCCAGGGTGTCCACTGGGGTGCTCAGTGTGTGGTGCATTCAGGGCAGTTCCCCAGAAATGTGGTTCTGACCCACTGCAAAGCCAGAGCCCCAGCAGGCTCAGGAGGGTTGGCTGCAGGGAGCTGAGTGCCTGGTTGGGCTTTGGAAGTTTTCTGCTGAAATGGGAGATTTTCTTGCCAAAAAAGCAAGCAAACCACAAACCCCTCTGTGATGTCTGTGATGGGCTGACTGGCAAATGAGGGCTTTTTCTTTTTTTTTTTTTTTTTTTTTTTTTTTTAATAATTTCAGCCCTTGAGACTGCACAATAAAATATTTTATTGGCACCCATTTGTGTTTTACAGTAAAAGGGACCACCTAAAAACCACCAGCCCTGGGGTTTCAGTGGGATTTCTGCTGCTCAGTCTCTGGAAGGATTTTGTGAAAGTGGAATTAGATTTCCTCATCCCATCCTATCCCATCCCATCCTCCATTCTCATGGTCAGAAACCCATAAAGCAGCCATTCAGCTGGTGGCACCTGGTGGCACCATGGGACACAAGTGAGCTGCTTGCTTCTCCTTTAGGCTGTCCCTTTCTAAATGTGGCCAGGGTGCTCAAAAGCCAGGGTGCATCTCCAGCTTGTCCAGACCAACCTCTTCTACATCGTGAGTGTATACCCAACTGTCACTAAAATAATGGAAATATAATACTTAATGACACCTTTCCATGAAGGGTACTTTAGTTTTCAGCCCAGGAACCCTGGAGCACTTGGTGTTTTCTCTCTGCACTGCTCAGCTCTCCTGAGGAGCTGAATACAACCCAGTTAGGAGCCTCACCAGGCTTCATGTCTCTTTCTTTCCATGCAGGGAAAGCTGCAGATGTGGGTGGACCTGTTTCCCAAATCCCTGGGTCAGCCTGGGCCCCCTTTCAACATCACACCACGCCGAGCCAAGAGGTGACTTGGTTTTCATCCCTTTCTTGGGGCAGTGCTGCTCCCAGCACCTGCTGGGGGAGAGGGGAGGGCTCGGAGATGTCAGATGGGGTGGGATTCACTTCTCGGGCTGAGAAACCTCCCCCTGAGCTCATCTTTAGAGACTGAGGATTTGCAGCCCCAGCTGAGCAGGCTGCCTGGGCTCTGGGGTGGCTCAGGACCAAGCTCTGCACACTCCCATCCCCCTTTGCTCAGGTTCTTCCTGCGCTGCATCATCTGGAACACCAAGGATGTCATCCTGGATGACCTCAGCATCACTGGGGAGAAGATGAGTGACATCTATGTCAAAGGGTAAGTCAGCCAACCCTCTGCTGTACCTCTGGGGACTGTCACCTCTGGGAGGCACACAGCCCTGCAGGGATGAAGGGGCCATCCACACATCTCCAGAGGGGGATCCAGCATCTTGGCAGATGTCTCTGCTGGGCTCATGATCACTTCTTGATGTCAAGAAAAAGACAAGGAGGCCTCAGAGCAGCTTCCAGTGCCTGAAGGGGCTCCAGAAAAGCTGGGGAGGGACTTGGGACAAGGGCCTGGAGGGATGGGATGAGGGGGAAGGGTTTCCAGCTGCAAGAGGGGAGATGGAGAGGAGATCTTGGGGAGGGAGAAATTCATTGGGGTGAGGGTGCTGAGCCCCAGGTTGCCCCCAGAAGCTGTGGCTGCCCCATCCCTGGCAGTGTTGAAGGTTGGATGGGGCTTGGAGCACCCTGGGCTGTGGGAGGTGTCCCTGACCATGGCAGGGGTGGCACTGGGGGAGCTTTAAGGTTCTTCCAACCCAAACCAGTCTGAGGTTCTATGATTTCCAGTGCTGGTTCCCTCCCAGCTCTCTCTGGGGCAGCCCTGGGTCTGTTCCACACAAAGAGGTTGGCTTGTTTGCATGGCTGCTTCTTTTGGAATTCCCCCCCCCCTTTTTTTTTTTTTCTTGAAACACACAAAAATGTGGCAACCAGCAGTAACTCCTCTGGCACATTCACTTCTCTGCCTGAACTCCATTTACATTTTATCTTGTGTGAAATGGTGCAATCCCAGCCAAGGGACTTGCTTATTTTGTGTGCTCTTTGGATTTATGGGCAGGAAGAGGTAGGATTTTGAAACAGACTGTAAATCCCTGCTTTACAACCCCAATTTTCCTCCTGTAAATCCAGCCTGCCTGGTGCTTACCTGGTTTTCACATCAAGTGCTTTGCTATCAGCTCCAGCCAAGCTGCTCCCTGCACCTCGGGGCTCTGAAACCCTGGAGCTTGGGGGGTGTTATGGGGGAAGCAAAGAGCATCCAGCCCTTGCTGATGGCCCTCACTTGGCTTTCGGCATCTCCAGTGATAAATTTAAACTCTTGCTCAGTTTCCTCATCTCCCCCACCACCGGCTGCATCGTTACCATCCCTGGGGAAATCCTGAATAATCCCACTGGGAGGGGAGGCAATGGTCCTGCTCAGGAGATCCCATGGCCTGGTGATGCTTTGCATCCCTAAATAAAAGGGTGATCTGGGTCTTCCAGAATCTTACACTCATGCTGAGCAAAGAGGGAGGTGTGGAGTTTAGAGAACAAAGTCACCTCCTGGATTTCAGAACCTCTCTTCACCTTTGGGTGTTGCAGATACTGTAAGCCCCATGGGTCCAAAAAGGACTGGATGAATGAATGAATGGCCCAAAAACCAACCCCTCCTCCCCCCCAGGAGATGTTTAATTTTGTGTTAATAATTAATTATTAATTATGATCACAAACTCATTGTCTATAGCTCAGGAAATCTCTGACTTGGGAAGAACTGGAGAGGGGTGTGGGAAGGTTTTGACGTGCTCACCCCAGTCCTGTCCTCCTCTGGGGACATCAGCCCTGGGCAGAGGGTCTCTGGGTGACCTGGGCCTTTGGGTGGTCACCATGGCCACTTCTCTGTTGTGTTTTTAATTCTGGGGCACCGTGACTTGAATTCTTCTCACTGCTGGTATCTCCTTCCTGCAGTGAGGAGGAGAAATCCTGCAGGAAAACCCAAAATGTGCCAAAGAGGCAACCACACTGATCCATTTATTTATTTGTGTCCCATAGGATGGACGAGGGGAGAGCTCCCTTCCCTGCCTCTCAGAGCATGTTTGGGGCAGGGCATGTGCTCCTCTCAGGCTCTGGAGAAGAGGGGAATTGTTGTTATAGCTGGGGAAAAAAAAAAAATAAATTTAATTTGAAATTTAAGTGAAAAACACTCAAATGAGATAATTGCTTTCATTAGGGATTCTCTCAGAATCCTCTGGCTTCTCTCCAGGAGGGCTCTGAACACACAAATGGAAATGCTCTGCTGTTTTGTTTTGTTTTCCTTGATTGCTGAAGTTTGGAAAATCTTGGACAGGGAAAGGTGGCAGAAGGAAAACCTGGCAGCTGCAAAACCCACAGCTGGAAACAAACAAACAAACAAACAAAAGTAATTGTTCTGGAAAGTTTTCAGTTTGCCCCTGGAGTGGCTGTGGAGTGACCCTGGGAAGCAGTTGTAGGGCAGGAGGGGACCTGAGCTTAGGAGAGCCCCAAGGTCTCACCACTCCGGGGTTTTCCTGGGGAAGGACTTTTTGGCCATTTAGGACTTTCAGTTAACAATGTCCAAGAAACCAACAGAGAACAGAGGGGGAGGAAAAGGCCTTTTGATCTTTTAGAGTGGGCTGGAGCTGGAGGTTGGCTGTGGGGTCGGGGTGGCTGCAGAGCTCTCCCCAGGGCAGGTCAGGAGCTGATTTGTGCAAGGGACAACTTCAAGCCTGAGCTTAAGGCACTGTTGAGTCTTAAAAACATCCGTGGAACCCAGGGGAAGGAGGAGAAGCGATTGCAGAGCTCCTCAGGCTGGTGCCAGCACCACAGGGACCTTTGCATCCCCTCTCCAGTCTCTGGGCTCCAGGTTCCCCCTCCAGCCCCAGGCATTCAGAGGGTTCAGACAGGGGCTGAGCTCCACACTCTGCTCTGTGCCAGGTTTTTTCCATGCCACACGTTTGCATTTTGCAGCTGGCTGGTTGGCCACGAGGAGAACAGGCAGAAGACAGATGTGCACTACAGGTCCATGGGAGGAGAGGGCAACTTCAACTGGAGGTTCATCTTCCCCTTCGACTACCTCCCTGCTGAGCAGATGTCTTACATTGCAAAGAAGGTGAGTGGCCCTGGGCAGATGGAGTTTTCTCTTCTCATAGGGAGTCTGGGGTGAAATGTGCTGCCTGAGCTGAGACCTCCTCAGGCACAGCACAAATGGAGCCGTGCAGGGCTCAGCCCTACCCTTGGTTTGGTCTGAAGCACAAAACCAGGGCCAGGTTAAAATGGGTTAAATTGGTTAAAAAAAAAAAAAAAAAAGAAAAATTATCCACATTTTGAATACAGCATTTGAGGGGCTGGAATGAGAGGTGGCTTTGGGTGAAGAGTCTGAAGGGACTGAGCTCCCCCAGCAGAGACTTCTCTAGCCTGGAGGCAGCTGAATGTTGGTGCAGATTCCATGGGATTTCCAAGATGCCTGCTCTAGAACAGAGTTATCCCAGAGATGGGGATGCCATTTCTGTGGGGATGGTTAGGTATGTGTCTCTGGACATCATGGAAGGGTGAAAAAGGTGGAAGGAAGGAGCTGAGGGCCTGAAGGGGTCAACAGCAGGGAGAGTCAGGGGAACATGGGCTGGGTGGTTGTATTGGTGGGGAGATGGGAAGGAAAGCTTTGGATTGGGATTCAGGCTGGAGATGCCTTTGGTCTAAGAAAAGAGTTGGTTACTCAGGTAGGGAGTGAGAAGTGATAGGATTTTGGTCCCCTCTTGCCTTCCTCAGCAGCTTCTGATGTTGGATGGGATGTTCAGCTCTGGGCTGGGACTTGCATGGAGGGAAGGAGACAGGGATGGAGCTGGGGGGCAAACATGGAATAATGCTGCTGAAAACTGGACTGGGTTTCGGGGAAGGTTTTAAGGGAGGAAGAACTGTTCCCTGAAATGTCCTGCTCAGGTCTATTCACTGAAATGTTCTGCTCACCTCCTGGCAATTAAGAGGAGCATTGGCTCTGTGTGGACAATCCCTGCTTTTGGGACTCAGTCCCATTTTGCTATCCCTCCCTGAGAGCTCAGACCCTTCCAGCCACCCAACCCTGAGTCTTTGTCCCTGCTTCTTGCTGGGAACTCAACCTCGTGGCTGGTTGAGCACAAGGACATTGAGTGGCTCTGGGTGCTCTGCACCCCCCCCCCCCCAACTTGTTCTGTGGGGCCAGCAAGGTCCCAGCAGAGCCTGGGCTGGAAGCAGTGCTTGGGCAGGGAGGATGCTGAGTGAATTCCTCATCCTTGGAGCCAGACTCTCCCCAGGAGGAGGCCAGGCTTCCAGAGGGCTGGCTGGCTGGCTGGCTGGCCAGTAAAAGTGAGTGACAGCCTCATGGCTGTACCCATTTCACGCTTCATGTTAAACAAATCAAAAGTACAGTGTGTGCTACATTCAATTATCCCCCTTTGAAAAAGCAAAGACCTCCCCCCCCCCCCATCCCATAAACCACTGAAGGAAAATACATCCCATGGTGCTGATATTGGTTCTCCTTCAGCCACATGTCTGCCAACACTGCATCAGAAAATAAACAGCTTGTAAAACCTCTCTGTAAAGGGGGAAAGAAAAAGAAAAATAATGAATGAGAAGCTGTACTTTGTGTTTGTGGGATGTGTTTCCCCCCCCCTCCCCGGGGCAAGTTTTGATCTCTCCATGTGTTGGTTGAACTCTGGGTTCATTACTGCTGCTGTAAAAGCCCACGCACCCAACTTGAAACGCGGGCCATGGAAAGTGGAATTTAAATCAAAAACGGTCAAATGGCAAATTCTGAGCTGCTGGAAAAGCACCTGCACCCAGCTGGGCTGGGTTGGTCCTCAGGGAGAGCCCTGCAGCTTGCAGCTCCCTCTGCTTGGTTTGCTCCACTGGGGCTGGAGGTCCCCTTGTCATAGAACCACAGAATTCTAGGAGGTCACGGAATCCTAGAATTCCCAAGGAGGTCCCCTTGCCATCCCTGAGCACAGGGAGGGGTGCCACAGAACTGGAAACTTGAGGAATTTCAGCTCCAAATCCTCAAAGATTGCTTGTCTGGCCTCAAGGTCAAGCAGGAGCTTGGACATCTTGTGAGCATCAATTCAGCTCAGAGGTCTGGAGTGTAGGCTCTTCCTCCTGCTTTTCTAAACACTGTAATCATTTCAGAATGTTTCCCCAGCCATATCTTCTCTTGCTGCAGTAATATTTGAAAGATTTTACTTCTCCTTCTTGGAAAGGAATTTACCCCATTCTGAATTTCAAAAAATCCCCACAAAAGAGGAAGCCCTTCTTGAGGACAGCTCTTCTGAACATCTGGAAACTCCTGTTTCTCCAACATCCTCTCTCATCATTTGTGCAGAATTCCCTTTTTCTGTTCTTCCTTCTTTTTGGGCTTTCTCTGGCAAAGAATTTCTCCCCAGATTTCACCTCAAAGTATTTCTTCCTCCCCAGGATCTCCTCTCCATCTCCCCTCTTGCAGCTGGAAACCCTTCCTCCTCATCCCATCCCTCCAGGCCCTTGTCCCAAGTCCCTCCTCAGCTTTTCCACTGGAAGGTGCTCTAAGGTCTCCCTGGAATTTTGTCCAGTCCAGAGGAGATCTCTCAGGCTGCAAATCACGGAGTTGTTTGGGTGAATGGTTCCATCCGTGCTGTGTGTTGGAGAGTTGTTACTTCGCAGGGGGATGGAGGGTGGGAAGGTGGATCCAGCTCCCCTGAAACATTGGCAGGAAATTGTTTATTGACTTAAGCAAGGGAGGAGCAGGCAGGTCCAGGTCCCAGCTGAGCACAGTGCTCTGCTGCCTGCAGGGTTTCAATCTGAGATGCCCAGGTCTGTGCCTGGCAGCTCTGCTCTCCTGCAGCCAACCTTCTCAGGTGGTGCTGGGGCAGCCTGGATGTGGCTCAGGTTTCACTGGGCACCCAGTTCAGAGAGGAGCTGAGCTCCCAGTGTCTCCCAGGCCTCGTGGAGGTGAAAAAATGCATGAAATTGATTTTGAAATGTTCAGCTTCAAGGGCCAACTGCTGCTGGAGCAGGAAGCAGCTGCCAAATCTAAAGATGAGATGTCCTCTGGGTTAGAAAACAAAACAAAACAAAAATGTTTGAATGTCTGAGCAAATGTCCCCTGCACAAGTGGAGGGGTAGAATTTCATGAGCATCTCAGTATGCATGTTAAAAACTTGAGTGGACCTGGCAATAAACACCAGGCTGGGTTGTTCCTGAGCCATCTGACAAGTGCAGGAGGTGAGCAGGAGGGCTCTGGGAGCATCTTTGGGCATTTCCAAGCCCCAGGGAATGAGCTCTTGTCTTCATGCTTGTTCTGCCACGAGGCTTTGGTGTTAGCTGTCAACAAGAAAATGAAGAGTGGTGGCAGAACACAAAATGTTCTGCTCTGCAAAGGCAGAGCCATTGGGAGAGGACCCATCCCACTATTGTGGAAGAAATTGGAAGTGATTGCCTGGCTGGGGAAGGGGGGGAGCCCTGGGGAGCTCTTATGTTCCTCTCCAGGGTGTGATGAGAAATTTCTGTGCTCTGGTTGGTTTGAGTTTGAAATTCTGGATACGAAGCACTGATTTTTGTTGAAAACAGTCAATATTTTACTGGACTGAAATTTTTCACTCCTCCTTAGTGTTCGAGGTTATAGGGGAAAAAAGCTGTTGGCTTTGAATTTGGGATTTCTTCCTCTCCTGTTCCTGTCCTTTGTCACGTCTGTCCCTGTTTTTCTTGGTGACATCAGAAAGCAAAGTGAAACTCAAAGTCTTCCTTTTCCTGCCCCATTTATTCAAAATGTGACATTCTGACTGGGCTCCAAGTACATTTAATTTTTTTTTTTTTTTTTTTTTTTTTTTTTTTTTTTTTTTTTGTGGAAGGCAGCGTTAGAGAAGGCATAGAACATATCCTAATGAGAACATATCCTAGTGGGACTACAGCATGCAGGGACAACCAGACAAGAGTCCTCTGTAACCAGGCAGGGGCAGCAGCTGGGAGGCACCAACAGTCCCTGTGGTATTCCAGCAGGAATTACTGTTGGGAATTTTGCTTCCCAATGGACGTGTGGAAAGGGATGAGACACACATGGCTGTGTTGGGAATGGAAAGTTTTCCAGGGTGCTGGCCATAAACCAGACAGGACTGGGACCCCAAGGCTTGGAGCTCCCTACATGGCAGTGAGATGGCCTCGTGTCCCTGGAGAAACTCTGCCAGAGGGAGAGCTTGGGAGGCTGAAAAAACAGCTCAGGAAAGCTGTGGCTGCCCCATCCCTGGCAGTGTTGAAGGTTGGATGGGGCTGGGAGCACCCTGGGCTGTGGGAGGTGTCCCTGACCATGGCAGGGGTGGCACTGGGGGAGCTTTATGGTCCCTTCCAACCCAACCCAGTCTGGGATCTGATGATTTGATGGCTCTGGGCTGTCATCCAAGCACTTCTGGGTGTCTGGGCTGCTCAGTTACCATGGGATGAGGGATCTGATGTTCTCCCACATGCTGGAACAGGACAGGCTGACTTGGGCACCATCACACTGGAGCTGCTCCTTACTTTGTATTCTGTACATGAGCAACCCAGAAGAAATGCAGCCCTGTCAACCCTTTCCTAGTGATACAAGCTGATTTTTTTCCCTGTTGCATTATTCACGACTGTAAAATATTCACCAGCCCCCTCCCATCTCTCCCCCTCCCTGCTGCCAAACAAACCCCCCAAACAATAACTCAGTCCTCCTTTCCTTCCCTGCATCTTGCAAAAGGCTGAGGAAATAAATTCCTCACCCTGGGTTGTTTTTATAAAGTGAAACTTTGGTTGTTAGATTTAATCAGGGAGGCAAATTTCACACTGCCTGGAAGTGCCCCCAGAAACTCAGCTCAGCATCACATTCCCCTTTCCCCCTGGAAATGCCCCCAGAAACTCAGCTCAGCATCACATTCCCCTTTCCCCCTGGAAATGCCCCCAGAAACTCAGCTCAGCATCACATTCCCCAACCTTCCCCTCCCAGCTCCTCTCTGCCATGTCCCCCCAGCTTCTCGGGGCTCCAAGGAGGAAAAGCTTTGCCAGCAGCCAAACCACACTGACAGTGTTTTTCCACAAGAAAGGCCAAAGCTGTGCAGATCCTGGTAGCTTTGTACGAGCTCTGCTTTGCCACCTGGAAAAGCTCAGATCCTGCCTGAGTCATCCTTCATCAGGCAGGGAGTCCCCAGCAAGCCAGGGCATTGCTCTCAGGCGTAGGATTGGTGCTGGGGGATGCAGAGAGCACCCATCTGGGCTCCGGGGTGGGTTGGGTTTGTCTGGGGGGTGGATAAGTCCATGGGCATTGCAATGCGCAGGAGGGAAGGTGGAAACCCAAAGTCATTGAATCTTAGAGTCACAGAAGGGTTTGGCTTGGAGGGACCTGAACAATCATCCCTGGACACCTCCCCCAGCCCAGGGGGCTCCAAGCCCCATCCAACCTTCAACACTGCCAGGGATGGGGCAGCCACAGCTTCTGGGGGCAACCAGGGGCTCAGCACCCTCACCCCAAAGAATTTCTTCCGAAGAGCTCATCTTCATCTCCCCTTTTGCAGCTGGAAACCCTTCCCCCTCATCCCATCCCTCCCTGTCCTTGTCCCAAGTCCCTCCCCAGCTTTCCTGGATCCCTTCAGGCACTGGAAGCTGCTCTAAGCTCTCCCCATTGCTCCTTTCTCTTCTCCAGCCTGAACACCCCCATCTCTCTCCCCCTGGCTCCAGTTTCTCTTTCAGCAGCAAGGCACTGATGGGTTTGGGTCTCCCCCAGGCAGTAGCTTGGCCAGAGAGCAGAGCTGCCAGCATCCAAAGGGCTCCTGCAGTACCAGTTCTGCTGACCTGCAGCCCTGGGATGGTGCAAAGAGGAGATGCAGCCTGTGCCTGGAGAGATGCTGCAAGCCAGGCTGAGAGCATGGACACCTCTGCTGAGGGCAGGGGGGGTGGAATCAGCCTCTGGTGACTTCTCATCAGAGAGGGCAAGGGACAGGTAGGACCTCATCCCCTCCCAGACTGAGCAGAGGTGCAGCTGCCTGGATTGCCCCAGCCAGGAGGATTTGGCAGGAGCCCCCGGTGTCTTGCTGGGGTGCAGAGCATGGCAGGGGATTCCTCCTCCACCCTGCAGACCCCAGGTGAGCCTCACCTGCCCACCTCCCTCTTCAGGCATGGGTACCTGGTGTCTGAGGACTTTCACCTCTGGATGACCAACAACTCTTCTGCAGTGCAGGGACAAGGGAAGAATCACCACCAGCTCTTTCCTTTTTTAACAGCTTTAATTAAAAATGACTTACTAGCTGGCAAAACATCCTCCCCTTATCCCCCTCGGATAAACAGGCACTTTAATACATCACAAGGAGCAGAGGGGGGGGAGATAGAAGTTTCCACTGACTTTATTTTATTTTTTCCTAGATTATAAAATATTTAAAATGCATAAATAAAATGCTCTGTTGCAAAAATGCTGGCGTGCTCTCCCAGAGCCAGGCAGGGAACGGAGCTAAATTGAAATATAACCATCCAGGGTGATCTCTTAACATGAAACCAGTTTTGATGGGATTGAAGTGCCCCCAGTCTCCTTCCCTGAATATTTATGTTCTTCTGGACTGTGACACATTCTTCCTCCTCTTTCTCTTTTTTTTTTTTTTTTTTTTTTTTTTTTTTTTTTTAATTTTATTTTATTTTACTATTGCACGATACAATGAATCAGAGGCTCAGAGCCACCCCAGTGGATTTATGGTGCTACCTACGTGGCATGAATAATGCTGAAGTTTCCTGGCTTTAATTAAATCTGTTCCACGTCCATGGTGCAAGAGTGTGGCAGGAGGCATTGCCCACCAGTCCTGGCTCTGCCTTCTCCTTGGCAGAGTGCTCATGGAGCCAGATACACCAGGACCTTGGCTTTATGTCTGTCTTTTTCTCTCCTGCTGTCCCCACACTTGCTCCTAACTCTTCAGGCACCCGCGGGCATCCCAGAAGTGTTGGATCCCCATGGGAAATGCCACCGACTGCAGCTGCAGAAATAACAAATTCTGTGGCAGGGCCACATCAGTGCTGGGCTCACAACTTGGTGCTCCCAGTTGGAGAAGTCCCATTGGAATGTTTCCCTCCACTGACTTTTTGGGGAGTGCTAGGCTGACTGCTTTCTGTCCTGCTGTGATTTCAGGAGCACTTCTGGAGCTTGGACAAGACAGAAAATAAGATCCCCCCGCAGCTGATCCTCCAGATCTGGGACAATGACAAGTTCTCTTTTGATGACTATTTGGGTAAGTCAGGAGAGTTCTTTGGCTCCATTCCCCCTGGTGCAGACAGGAGGGAAAAACAAAGAGAGGTCGAATCCTCTCAGGGTATAAAAAGTCTGAGGGGAGCACTGCAGAGGATTTGGTGTCAGCCTGGGGTCAGGACTGAGGAAGGGGCAGATTTCCAGCCTGCTCCTGGGCTGACATCACGGGGACATCACTGTCAGTTTCTTCCAGAAAGACCCAGAAAGTTTTCTGTGACTCAGCTGAGTCCAAACATGCCCTCTGGGGCTGAGCTCCTATTTGGACCAACTTGTCCTGCCTGAGATGTTCAGACACAAGCACAGCTCAATCCAACCTCACCAGTTGTCACCAGACATCTAGGTTTAGGCCAAGAAATAAAATTATCCAAAATAGGAAGGACACCAGAGCCCTGCAGCAGATGATAGGAGCAGAAGCTGGAGGCTCCAGCATGATGAGTTGTTTTGGTTGGATCTTGTCCTGCTTTTTGCCACTAAAACAATTTAAACCATCAAAAGCTTTACTAAGGAAGTTGGTGGCCGAGATACTTTAAAAGCTGTCTTTAATTATGTAGGCTGAATGCTAAAATGGCTCCTCCAAGGTGTGCTTTCCAGCTCTGGCTGGCTCTTCCTTGGAGATGTGGTGCTCAGGGACATGCTCTGGTGGTAGACTTGTCAGTGCTGGGTGCATGGTTGGACTTGATGGTCTTAAAGGTCTTTTCCAACCAAAATGATTTGATGTTTCTATGATTCTGGTCACAGTGGTGGTGCCAAGTGCTCCGTTCCTAGGCAGAGCAGCTGATTAAAGTGAGCACTGTGCTTGGAAAACAGGGGCTTCCCTTGAACTTGCTCTCCCTCTTGCTGCCTGGGTGTCTGCCCAAGGTCCCTCAGGCCACCAGGGTGCCACAGGGGATATTTCTTCAGGGAAAGAGCCTGCGTTTTAAGGACCTGTAGCACCGAGATGTCTTCCCAGTACTGTTCCTCCTTGCAGGCTCCATCCAGATGGATCTCAACAGGATGCCCAAGCCTGCCAAGACTGCTGAGAAGTGCTCCCTAGAGCTGGTTGATGAGACCTTCTCTTCAAGTCGCTTTGTGTCACTCTTTGAACAGAAAACTGTCAAGGGCTGGTGGCCCTGCACTGCTGAGCAGGATCAGAAGAAGATCCTGGCGGTAAGGGGTCCTCTTCTGGTGTTTTCCTGGGGGATTCACTCGGAGCATTGAGGAGGGATGTGGCTGGGTCAAGCACATGCAGGATGCTCATGGTCAGAAGTGCATCCTTGGGTTGCAGTTTTTACAACCTGGGTCAGCTTTTTGCCAGCAGGATCTTTTCCAGGACTTGTCCAGCACCGTTCAAACGCCTCAGAAGAAGTTATTTGGTCTGTGGGATTCTTGTTGTGGGTTTTGGAACATGCCAACTAATCTGACTCTGTGTCACATCTTTTTTTTTAATGGTATCGTGTGGTGCAACTACCAGGGAAAGGCTGCAGCTGCCAGACTGCTCTGTCTGATTGTGTCTGGGCTCCTGTTCAACTCTTTTGGCTACAAAAGACCCTTGAGCTGGTTGCCTACACTTGGATGTCAGCGACATTTGAGATGTTCTGGAGTATCTGTTGAGGACATTGTAGTGGGCATGTGAGGGATCTCTATGAAATCTGCTCTTAGTGGGCTCCTCCTGGTCCTTGCTGGTACTGGGTGGGTCGTGCTCAAAGGACTTTTCCCCTCCCCAAGCAGTCTTTTGCACCATGGATTCACTCCTCACCTCTCCTTCTGGTTCGGTTGGTTTATAGGTTTGTTTTTTGCTCATCCAACACAGGGCAAGCTGGAAATGACTTTGGAAATTGTGTCAGAGCAAGAGCACGAAGAGCGTCCAGCTGGCATGGGTCGGGATGAGCCAAATATGAACCCCAAGCTGGAGGACCCCAAGTAAGCATCCCCAGGTGGAAAAATAACCAGGGCACAGGCTTCTGGAGAAGCAAACCTAAACCCTGGCCTGCTGACCTACTGGTGCTCAGCCTGAGAGGGTCCAGGGTGGTGGGGAGGTTGGTCTGGACCACCAAGAGGGTGACTTGACACGGTCCCCCCGGAGGGATGTCCGTAGGGTGAGCAGCCAGCTCCTCCTGCAGAGCTTGCTCCTGGGGCTGGGGAGCCAGGAGGGTGAAGCTCAGGTTGTGAAACTCAATTCCCCTTGGCTCCAGGCGCCCGGAGACCTCCTTCCTCTGGTTCACCTCTCCCTACAAGACCCTGAAGTACATCCTGTGGCGGCGGTACAAGTGGGTGCTCATCCTCTCCATCCTGCTCCTCATCTTGCTGCTCTTCCTCGGGATTTTCATCTACGCCTTCCCGGTACGATGGGTGCAGGAGAGAGCAGGGGGTGCTGAGCGAGGTCCCGGGTGTCCCCGAGGCTCCCCGTGGCTTCCCAGCATCCGTGGGGACAGAGGGGGTCCCAGGGCAGGTGGCTACAGAGACCCACGCTGGTCCCTGAGGAGCAACCTGCTGGGCCAGGAGGGCTCAGGGAGAGGTTCTGTGTCCCTGGTCACTGCAGGGTGCTCACCTCTTGGTGCCCATCCTGTAATTTGGGTCTGATTATCATTTGTGCCTAACGAGCCTGAGGTTAAGTGGTTGTGTTCAGAGAGGTTGGAGATGTCAGAGATGTTGCAGAGGGCTGGTGGGAAAATCCCTGAGCAGTGCAGCCTGATCAGCAGTGCAGTCTAATTAGCAGTGCAGCCTCATTAGCAGCATGGCCATTTCACAGGGCTGAGCAGTGGCAAAATCCTCACTGGTCTGAAACTGTTTAGGGCTGGGGGGGGGGGAGAGGTAATTTGGAAGCTCCTGGCCTGGAACAAGTGGTACCAATGAAATATCTGAAACGAGGAGGAAGTTTTCCACCTCATTTATCAGCCAGTGCTGTCCCCAAAGCAGTGTTGTCCCCAAAGCAATGGTGTCCCCAAAGCAATGGTGTTCCCAAGGCAGTGGTGTCCCCAAAGCAGTGTTGTCCCCAAAGCAGTGCTGTCCCCAAAGCAGTGGTGTCCCCAAAGCCATAGCTGAGGCTTGTCAGTGGGAATGAAGAAGCTGGTGAGTTGGTTTTGTGCAGAGCACCCATCAGGAGATGCCTTACCCCCCAGAAATGTTTCTTCTGCAAAATATACATGTCCTTAGAGCTGCCTTAGGGGATCAGAAACCTTTGAGGATGTGATGCCTGTGTGCCTCCCCCATCCTCAGGCCACAGGGGGATGGATCATGGGCTGGAAGAAGGAATTTGTGATTCCTCCTCTGAGGTGCTCTGCTCTGAGCCAGGCTGAGAGGGTTGGGGGTGTTCAGGCTGGAGAAGAGAAGGGAGCAATGGGGAGAGCTTAGAGCAGCTTCCAGTGCCTGAAGGGGCTGCAGGAAAGCTGGGGAGGGACTGGGGACAAGGGCCTGGAGGAATGGGATGAGGGCAGAAGTGTTGGGATGAAGAGGAGCTTCTCGAGGACCTGTGGGGAGGTGGAAGGATGGCAGCATGGGGTGTTTAGACACAAGTCCTTAAGAACTCAGTCATCAGGGGTGCAGCTGTTTACAGAGCAACTCAGTTTAGTGGTGGAGAGGCTGTTTCCAGCTGAAAAACATTTTGGTTTGGGTGGAAAACTGCACGGTATTGCAGATTTCTATTAAAAAAAAAAAAGTTGTCTAGTTTACAAAAATGGGAAAATATGTTGAAAATCTGATATTCTGAGGTTCTTAATTTTTTCACTTGGGCTCTTCCACCCAGTTTCAGTGTCAGATTACTTGCTGGTTTGCCTTGACTTCTTTGCAGAGTGGTTGCTATTCTGGTCTGTACAAAGCCAGGGCTCTGGGAGCAGCATTCCCAGGGTATTTCCTATATGATTTCCTCAGATGGTCCTTAGATTGAACTTGACATCAAAAGATTCCCTCAAGAACAGACGAAAGTCCAATGAGATCCAGTAGCTGAGTGTCTGAGTTAGAAGAACCACTCCAGTGGAAATAAGATGTTAATTTTTGAGGAGAAGGGAGTAATAAACCACTGGGACCCTTTGCCAGAGGTTGTGGTAAATTCCCTGTGGCTTGAGGTGTCCATGTATCAAGCTTGAATGTCAGAGAATCATGGAATCCCAGACTGGTTTGGGTTGGAAGGGACCTTATAGATCACCCAGTGCCACCCCTGCCATGTCCAGGGACACCTCCCACCAGCCCAGGCTGCTCCCAGCCCCATCCAACCTTCAACACTGCCAGGGATGGGGCAGCCACAGCTTCTGGGGGCAACCTGGGGCTCAGCACCCTCACCCCAAAGAATTTCTCCCCAGGATGTCCTCTTGCAGCTACAAACCTTTCCCCCTCATCCCATCCCTCCAGGCCCTTTGTCTTTTTCCCTACCAGATGCCTTTCTACAAGATGTCCCCTGCTCCCACCCCATGCCCCTCTCCAGCAGTGCTCACACAATCCAGGGTTTTGTTGTTTTTTTTTTTTTTTTTTTCCAAGCTTCAGTGACTTTGAGGGACTTTTCATCCAACATTGCCACAGCTGAGAATGGCTTGGGGTTGGGCACACAGGCAGAAGAAACTCTAAAGTTACAGAAGTTATAAAACCCCAACCTGGGCTGCTGCAGCCAGCAGTGAGTTACCTCCCCCCAAGCTGTGATTAGTGCGAAGATTTTAGTGGCCACCGCCAGAGAAAAAGGCAGCCCAGGTTCCAGCTGGCCCCAGCCCTGCAGCACCACGGAGATGTTCAGTCCCTGGCAGAGCTGGGTTTGTGCTGGGTCCATCCCCAGCCCTTCAATCACTGCTCCCTGGCTGTGCTGAGTGAGCACCCTGCAGCCCTCTCAGCACTTCCTGAGGACAAATGCAGGAAAACCTCCCTGCCCTCCAGAAGGCCAGGAGTCCAATCAGGAGGGAAAAAAAAAAAAAAAAAAAAAAATCAGAGTATTTTGGAGGGTAAGCTCCGCAAGACAAATGGATGGATAATTAATTGGGAGGTTATGTGTCACTGGAGGCTTTTCTAATGACTCCTGGTAAACTGCCCTGACTCGGCTTGCTTGATTTATGGCATTATTAGAAATCCTCCCCTGGCAAACTGCCTTATAATTTGCTGCATGTTGTGATTTATCAGGATGCCTTTGGTCAGACTTGATTTTTTTTCAAATTTATTTTATTTTTTAATTTCTTTTTCCTTTCCTTCTTCCCCCCCCCTCCTCCCAGGTCCTCCAAAGCTCTGACTGGTAACTAGCACCAGGCTTCAGTTCCAAAGTTGTACTTTTTTTTTTTTTTCTTTTTTTTTCTTTAAATGACAAAGTGATGGAACATCCTGTACCAATTACACTCAATATGCTTGGGAGGGACTTCCAAACGGGCTTGTCTGTGGTCAGAGCTACTTTAAATATAGTTCCTTTCCCAAGCATGTGTCTTGAGCTGACTTTTCCCTCTGCTCTTGATAAGCAGTGTTGGAGCAGCTTCTCCTCTGCTCCCAGGGCTGTCGTCTGCTTGCAGGGAAGGAGCTGCAGGTCTGAGAGGTGAAAGTATGGAAAGACAGTGACATTTTTTTATTCTGCCAGCCCCATACTTCAACCATGCAACCAGAGTGGCGGTGGAGATCCAAAAAGGAAAAAAAAACCCCAACAAAAAGACCAAACAAAACCCAAAAGCAAACAAAAATGAACAAACGAACAAAAAAAAACCCCAAAACCAGGCTCAGGAAGGTCTTTGCTCTTGGAAACAACCCCCCTGCACCAAATGCTGCTGCTGGAGCAGATGGCTGAGGCATCCAGGGATGCAGAGGGAAAAAAAAAACCTCAACCCAACCCCAACACAACTCAGCAATAGCTTTGCCTCTCTTGATTGCACTTGGCAAATTCTTTGGAGATTGTCCCTTGGACCTGCAGGCTGGGTTTGTCCTCAGGAAATGAAGCAGGGCTGCTGAGACACTGATTGCTGGCCCCAGGCAGAGCTTGGGGGGTGCTGAGGGATGGGGCCTGGGTCCAGCCCCAGGGGCAGAGAAGAGGAGAAAAGCAGAGAAAGGCACTGGGGCACTGGGCTGCTGCTGGGCAGGGCACAAAATCCTTCCCAGGCTATGAGGAGGGGACAATTTATCTGGAAAGGTGGAAATAAAGTCCAGGAGTGAGTCCTGGTGGTTGGGGTTAGTAGCTTCTACTGGAAGAAGACAAGACCTGTTTCCCTGTGTGTTTTGGGCTTTCCATCACCCTCCCTAGCAGGGAAAGCAGTTCTGGTGTGCTTGACTCCTCCAGCTGAGCCTGGGGTGCAGCCCAGCTGCAGATCTGTGCCATGCTCCCAAAATGCTTTCACCTCCAGGGACCTCTCCTAAAACAACTTTTCTTTTCCCTTTGTTTTTTCCATCCCTCCAGAACTATGCTGCTATGAAACTGGTGAAACCTTTCAACTGAAGCTGGGCTGGAGATCACCTGAAAGGTCCAGTGCCTGCCTGGGGGGTTTGGGAAGAAGCTGCAGCTCTGGATCACATCAGCAGATGGAGGAGGAGGAGGAGCAGGAGCACCTTTTCTCAGGCCCTAGGCTGCTGCCAAAAGGAATCCCAGAATTGTTTTTGTTGGAAGAGACGTCTAAGATCATCAAGATCAAGAGTTAAGAAGACACAGCTTACCCTGATGCATTCTGCAGCATCCCACCTCCAGCACTCCCCTCGGAAGCAGCACGTAAAAAAATACCAAAAATACCAGTTCTGAAATATTGACAGTTTTACTTCTTTATTGTCTTGAATTTTTTTATTATTATTTTTTTTTTTGTTAAACTGCTATGGTTACTAAAGCTTGAATTCCAGTGCAAAATTGGAGAGTGTGGGGAAGGGACATTTTTATTTCTAGCCTGGAGGAGGTGTTGGAGACCTGAGGGGGGGAGCCCTGGGCGGCAACCACAACCTCTCCCTGTCTGAACACACTGAGCAAGCCTCAGTTTCCCTTGGCCCTGCAGTGTGTCCTCTGGTTTCTGTGTGTCTGCTGAAGATGATGATTTTTGTTCAGTTTGCCCTAGAATTCTCCTTTGCATTCATTATCCCCAGTCAGAACTACAGATCCTGGTGAGATTTTCCATCACCTCTCTCTCTCTCCCTGAGGACCCGATGGGCTGAGGACAGTGCCTTTCCCTTGCACCTTAACCAGTGCTGGGCTTTGTATTTTCAGGAAATGTTGGTCCCTTCCCCTCTGCCCCCTGCCCCAGCTCTGCCTGGCATTGCTCCTGCCCATGCTGGGGAATCCAGCCCAGTACTGCACCTCCTTGCCTGGCTTTGCAATTTCCCACCCTGGCATCATTCCTCTGTGTCCCCTACCCAGTTCAGGATCTAAATTTGGTGCCATCAGCCCCAGGGAGGTGAGAGCTCCATGCCTGAGAGCATCTGGCAGTGCCAGCTCGGTCCCATTCCCATTGCTGCTTGACCAACATCACCCACCCCTTCCCTGACCCTGGGCTCTCTGCAGCTGGGTTCTGGCTCTCTGCCCAAGCCAGCCAAGAGGTGGGACCTGGATAAAATATTCCCTGTGGCTTCCCCATCATTCAGGGCTTTGAAATGTCTGGAAGATGCGGGTGTCACCTCTCTAAGCCTCAGACACAGTAAGACAGACTGCACTGTGGTTACAAACGAAATGCTCTGAAACACCTTCTGCTGCCTGGAGTGTTTTGTTGTCTTGATAGAATGAAGGCACTTTCCCTTTTCTGGGGTGGGAGTGGGAAAATTCAAATGGAGGGAACAGGATCTCCTCTCCATCTCCCCTCTTGCAGATGGAAACCCTTCCCCCTCATCCCATCCCTCCAGGCCCTTGTCCCAAGTCCCTCCCCAGCTTTCCTGCAGCCCCTTCAGGCACTGGAAGCTGCTCTAAGCTCTCCCCATTGCTCCCTTCTCTTCTCCAGCCTGAACACCCCCAGCTCTCAGCCTGGCTCAGAGCAGAGCTGCTCCAGCCCTTGGACTATCTCTTTGGCTTCCCTTCGTTTCCCCTTCTCTTTGGTCTTTCTCTTCCCTTTCTCCTTCATCTTTTCCTCCTTTTTCACTGCTTGTTGCCCAGCAGTTCATGTCCAGACCACCTGGAGGTTTGCCATCCCAGGAGTGCAGAGCTGCAGCCTCACACATCAGGAAAGCCATCTTCCCTTTCCCCCTTCATTCTCAGAACATGTGTGAGAGAAATTCATCCATTCTCTTACCTCCTGACAATGGGACCTTTGGGTGGTTTTTGTTCTGGAAACAGCATCATAATCCCATGTTTATGAACAGCATGAAGCCAGGCCACTGACACTGGCTGGAGAGCCTGGGGCTGGCTCAGCAGCTGATGGAGGAGGCAGCAGCCTCTTTATCCCCTTGGTTTTGGGGGTTTTTTTTGTCCTTTGGAGCAGGCTCAAGGTTGTCCTTCTGTCTGCAGCAAATAAAGACAAATAGGATTTGGTGGATATGGAAAAGGGGATAAAAAAAAAAAAACACACAACAAAAACCCAAACAGCCAAACTGAACAAGCAAGAGATTTATGGTTGCTCTTTGCCAATGAAAACACAGTGGGAAGAGTCATCTGCTTGCAATGTCCATGGCTGGAGGGTGGAAAACAAAGCCTGGATTGATTGTCTTCTTCTAGAGTCAAGAGAGAACAATTGGCACCTGTCAGGATGAGTCAGTGGAGCTGAAGGCAGCCGTGGGCTGGGGCTGTCTGGGGACTTGGAGCTGCCCAGTGACTCCAGAGGGACAGGAAGGTCACTGGTGTGGCTTTGCAGTCTACTGCTTCAGTGCTGGAAGTCTGGCAAGATGCCAGCTGGCCCAGCTCTGCTGCCCATCCCTTCTCCTTTCCCCTGGGGACTGGGAGCAATCTGGAGCCAGGCTCAGAATTCCTCAAGAATTGGGACTTTTTTAGCACTTGTGCAATCTGACGAGAGAAAATAGAAAAATTACCAGGAAGGCTTCTCTTCTCCTGTTCTCCTCTGGCTGCCTGAGGCAGGGAGGGGGGGGATCTGCAATTCCAAGATGTTCTCTGCAGTTAAAACACCCCACAAACCCCAGAGGTTGCCATGCAAGAACCCATCCCTGCCTTTCTGACAAACCCTTCAGTCCCAGCAGTATCTGTTGTAAGAAATACCAGAAAGCACAAATCTTAGGGGCCATGGAGACAGATGTTCTCGTGTTCCTCATGACCTGAGCCCACACAGCAATGCTGAGACCTTCCCCACTCCTCAGAATTGTTGATGAAGAAGAAACCTTGAAAGGAAAATCCCTTCCCACCTTCACCACCCACCCCAACCCAGTGAGGAGCATGAAATGGGGAGGCCATGGAGCACTGGCTGTGAAGTGCTCCTTTCATCCATCCTAAGGGAAGGTCATGAAGAACTAAAGCTAAAACCTGGATGGTTCAGAGCTGCACTGGTGGTGGAATTATAGAATCCCAGAATGTTTAGGTTGGAGGAGACTTCCAAGCTCATCAACCCAACCTTTGACCAACACCATCATCTCACTACTAAACCCTGTCCTTAAGGACCAGCTCCAAATGCCTTTTAAATGCCTCCAGGGATGGTGACTCCACCTCTGTCCTGGGCCATTCCAATGTCTGACAACCCTCTCAGGGAAAAAATGTTTCCTAAGCTGAGGGGCATCAGTGTGTGGGGAGGGGGAGGTCACTACCAGGCTGCTTGTGTGAGCAGGGAAATACCTGAAAGCCAGAGCCAGGGTGAGCCATGGCAGTGCTGGGACACAAGAGGTTGTTTCAGTGGTTCCCATCATCTGCAGCTTTCATTCCATCCCCATCCCAGGCTCCTGGTGGAGCAGAAGGACATGGACTGACTGAGGACTTCTTGCTCATCCTGCTTGATTCCCCCTTTCCTACCAGAACCACCCAGTGAGCTCAGTGCCAAGGGAAACACCTGATCTGCAAGGGAGAGAGAGAAGAAGGAGGAGGAGGGATGAGGATGGGCAAGGAGAGAGGAGGTTTATCACTGACAGAGTTAAACTCTTGGGACCTTCCCCTCCATCTCCTCACCAAACCCTGCCAGCACAGTAAATCAGCCAGACTTCGATAGGAAGGGAGTTGCCAACTTGGACAAAAGAGTAATTGCCATGCTAGGAGTCCAGTTGCTTTGGTTGGGGATTTGGGGGAATGGAGCTCAGCTCTGGGTTTACAGAAGGGCTGTGCCAAGTTCATGCATGAGTGAAGATCTGGGACTTTCTGAGGTCCCTGATCCTGCTGCTGAGCTGCCAACACCACCAGCACTTGGACCTCCAGAAGGGGAGGGAGGGCTGAGCCCTGGAGTGTTTTACAGTAACAATAAAGCTCCCGAATGAAGAAAAGAAAACAAATATTGCTGAGATCAGTGGGAAAGCCACCAACACCCATCACCGTGGCTCCTATGAGGGGACCCGTGGGGAGGGAAACCACTGCAGGGCTGGGGGAAGAAAAGGTTTTGTTCCTGGTCAGCAAACTGCTGCTGTGGAGAGGAGCAGAAAATTTGCTGGAGGAAGATAAGAAGAGGCAGATTCCACCCAAGAGAATCTTGGTGCATCTTGCATCTTGCTGCAGCAGATGGTCAAGAGGGAGTGGGAGATGGCCCATGCCCCTCCTGAGGTCTGAGCTTTGCTTGAGAGGAAGAGATTTGCCATCTGAGATGGAGACACAGGAGGCAGCAGGGGGGGACAGGGGAGAACTCCTCCAGGGTGCTCACCTGGGGCAGAACTTGGCACAGCATTCCCATCCCAAGGCTGAAGTGGTTCAAGAGGTGGGATGTCTGATTCTTGCCAGCTGCTCCATCCATGGCCTAATAAGAACAGATTCATTTTGGTGTGTGTTCATTTCCAACCAAAATCATTGTCTTCTCTTCCCCTTTTTTCTTTCCCTCTCCCATTTTCTTCCTCTTTTCCCTTCGTCTTACCTTTTCCCCATCTCTTTCCCTTTCTCCTTCCCCTCTTTTCCAAGCCCCTGATTCCCAGACAGACCCCACATGATGTCTGCATCCTCTGCCTGGGGGAGTCTGAAGGACCCAGAGGTTGATCAGACTCAAGGTGAACATGAGGAGGAGGAGAGGGACTCCCAGTGCTTCCCCCCTGGAAAGGTCTTGGGAGCACATGGATGTCCTCAGGGCAGGGGTCAAAGAGCAGATGGTAGTTTGCAGAAGAGCCTCCTTCTCTTTGAGCTCATCTATGGCAGCTTCATGAATGGTGAATCCCTCCCAGGCCTCCTGGAGGGAAGGTCCCAACCACTGCCAGACAGAACACTGGCATTTGTTTGACTTTGTTTTATTTTTCCTGCTGGTAGCAAATTAAAATGTGGTAAAACATGACTGTCCCCAAATAGAGTTTGGTGTCACCAACCGGGCCACTCACTGGGGAAATAAAACTTTAAAAGAAAACAAGAAAAGAAAAAGGAACCCCTTTGAAAATGTAGAATTACTTTGTTTAAACCTTTTTGGGGGAACAAAACATTTTGATGTCCTGATGTGAAGCAAGTCCCTGTTTTGAAATTTCCTCCAAGTTATTTTAAGAACACTAAAAAAAAATAATAAAGAAATAAAACAATCAACCAACTGTCTTGAGAATGAAAGAAAACATTTCATTTCTGGTAGAATTAATTTTAAAGAGTGGGGTTTTTAGAATTGCTGCTGAACTGGAAAATTCATTATTTGTTCGCCTTGCCTTGCAGCCCCCAGGGGAAAGCACAGCCCAGGGACATGAAACCATTTATCCAGCAACTGTCAGAGCTGAGACTTGAACTCATGTTGTCACAAATTCTGGTTAAATATACCAGCTGGGAACGTGTGGTTTTGATCTGGGGGTTAAGCTGGGAGGGGAGGCATTGCCTGGCCATGCCTTTCTCTCCAGCTGCTGGGGGACCAAGCAACCCCTGAGGTCAAGCTGTGTCATCTGAAATGTGATGAGCTTCAATTCTGTTCCTCTTACCTCCCCTTTAGATAATAATAACAACCAAAAAGGGATCCTGAGAGTTTTTAAAACCTGTTAATCATTTCCAGCCTGTTTGCTAACTCAGAATAATAATAACAATCATCATCATCATCATTTGCCTTGGCTTGTGTGAGAGTAGAGATGTTCCAAAATTCAGCAGAGCCATACAGCAGATTGAGGAACATTGTCCTGAGCTTCTCCAGCAGCTTTGATGGATGCTCTGTAGTGGGGTCACCCCCAGCACCCCCTTACCCCTTCCCCTTTGCTTTGCAACCCAAGGAGAGGAAGAGACAGAGCTTCCCCAGACAGAGCAGCCTGGCCACAGGTAAAGTGCACCAGGAAATTAATTACCCTGGGAAGATGACAAGGTCACTGCTGGCCTCGTCAGGCTGAGGAGAAGAGGAGCTCCTGCAGGCTCCCAGGGTCCTGCTGCCATCAGCATCCATTCACACTTTGCCTACAGAGAAATCAGATTCTTCCCCTCCTCAGGGCTGACCATCTGGCTGCCCCATCAGGACACAGCAAGCTGCTCCTCTGCCATGAAAAGCAGCAAGGGAGCAACCTGGACTTCACCTTGGCACTGCTCAGAGGTATTCACCTGAGGACAAAAATGAAAAAAAAATCATCGCAGAGTCGTCCCAGTTGGCAAAGACTTTGAAGGTCACAGAGTCCAAGAGTCAACCCACAGAGCATGTCCTGAAGTGCCACATCTACACGTGGTTTGAGTCCCCCCAAGAGATGGTGACTCCACCACCTCCCAGGCATTCCAGTGCCTGGCTACTCTTTCAATAAAGAAATTCTTCCAAATGCTCAGTCCAAAGCCCCCAGTACAACTCCAGGCCATTTCCTCTGGTCCTATTATTTACTCTGAAGAAGAGGCCAACACCCACCTCCCTACAAGCCCTCCTCAGGTGGTTGGAGAAGGAAACCTCCACTGCCCTGCTTTGGGCCCCTTTGCTGAGCTCTGACCATGGCTTCAGGACTTCTCATCCCCCATAGCTGGGTTTGGCTGAGCCTTTGCCAACGCTGCCTTTCTGACCCCCCCAGACCTGCCCAGGGAATTCCAGCCCTGTGCCATTCATTGCAAGCAAGGCTCCACTCACATTCCCAAGTGTAGGAGCCAAAATGTCCTCACTGAGCTCCTCGGGGACCCTGAAAGGGAAATTCAGTCCTGGAGCCCCCAGCAGCCCCTCTGCTACCTCAGGGTAATAAAGCCAGAACATTTCACACATGATTCTGGAATGGGCTGCAGGCTCTGGGTTTTAACTGGAAGAGCTGGGTGGATATTGTGGAGATGGGAGAAGGTGTAGGGGAGAATCTGAGACCTCTTGGGATCAGGTGGACATCCCTGCTGAGAGCAGCAGTAACAGGGTGAGAACAGGAGCAACCTGTGAGCATCTCTCCCCAGGTGCCTGTGCTAAGGGGGGCAGGAGGGCTCAGACCCCACCTCTGCTCATGGCCACTGGCTCAGGTTGCCCAGATGCCTTCACAACCAACGGGACAAGAAATGTGCTGAGAAGTGGCCTGGGCTGTGGGCAGGGAAAGTTTAAAGTGTGTGAAAGAGGAGATTTCCCCTCCCTCCATTCAGCAAAGCCCTGGGAAGAGCAGCAGCTTCTGTGTCTATTTTTAAGCCTCCCGAGGACAAGGCTGGAGAAGGAGGAGCAGCCCAGCTGTAAGGGGAAACCAGAAGAGAAGGTGCCAAGCAGACTTTGGTCTCAAATTTATGCACAAAAAAACCCCAACCAAACTCTCTCAGAAATTGGTTCCAGATAAGGGGTGACCTCCTCACTTTGACAGCTGCTCCTACAACAGCTGCCACCCCACCAAGTGCATCCAGATGTCTTCCCCCCCCCAGCATGCTGTGCCCAGAGCAGCAAAATTTTCCACCCTCACCCCAGCTCCAGAAGCAACCTGGGAGTAGATGTGCTGACATGATGGATGGCTTGTTTCTTTGTCCTGCTCTCTGGAGGGCTGATATTTTTGGGTGTTGGGAAGGTCTGGGCAGCTCAGTTCTCCACGTCACGGAGTTAATGTCAGCGATCCGCTTGCTCCAGAGTGGAACAGACCAGGATTTCAGGATGGGCCTTCCCCAAATCTTCACTGCTAATTGTGCTGAATGGCCTCTACCAAGCCACCTTGGTCCTTGCTGCCTTGGTGGCTCTCCATCTGTCACCTCGGGGTGGATGTGCAAGGTCTCCAGGATCAGGACTTTTGCACCTAACACCTGGGAGAGCCTTGTCCTGGGTTAGGGCATCCAGGAGGTGCTGCAGAAAACCATGAATGGGCTCATCTGGTGGGCATCTACCAGGGAACAGTGCTTAGGAAATCACAACTATTTCTGTGGTTAAAAAGAAAATAAACACACCATAAAAGACAGCCCATCAAATAGTGATTTCTAACTGTTTCTGCCATCCAAGAACTGCTGCCCAGCTCTGCTCCTGGGCTGTGCTAAGCTGAATCCTCTTTCTAGAGGTGGATTTTGTTGAGATTTGTACAAATCAAATGGAGTGGCCTCTGGGCCAGCAAACACTGAGTTTCAGTAGAGCTAAACCCTGCACAAGTTTGGAGATGGTGCTCAGGGACACGGGTCAGGGGTGGACCTGGCAGTGCTGGGTTAACCTGATCAGCTGAAAGGTCTTTCCCAACCAAAATGATTCCATGAAGCTGCTACTCTCTGGCCCAAGTTAAAAAGTAAAAATTATCCAAGTGGAGGAAGAGCAGTTGTAAGGGTTGCAGATATCAAAGTGAAAGCTGTCACTTGCAGCAGGGCAGTTCAGGCTTAAAAATAACATTTCTCCTGGTGCAGGCTCTCCAAGCCATTCCTGTCCATGGCCTTAGTGTTGGTGCAGCAAATGAGATGTTGTCTCCCAGGTCCAGGCTGGTTCTCCCTGTAAATCTTTTTTGCCTTGGAAATGGGAACAAAACTCCAGCTGGTGTTTCCAGCCTGTGGCTTGGGAGATGCTGCCAGAGGAATGAGAAAAACTGCAGAGAGAGAGAAATCCTCCTCTGCTGATAGATATCAGTGGCACGGAATGACCAGGAGCCCTGGAAGGAGAAGTCCCAGGGATGGCTCCTGGATGGATTGCTGGACTTACTGGGAGTCCCAGTAAAGCACAGTCCCCTCCTGGTGCTGAGCAGCCCATCAGAACCACAACACAAGCTCTATCTGCTGCTGTGGCAGGAGGCTCCATGCCAACTGGAAGCACTTGGGCTTCATCCAGGGCTTTGTTTCAGCTCTTCAGGCTTTGGGATAAACCCTCCCTGACCTTCTGAACACGTTACCTCCCAGCTGATAGTGTCTTCTGAGAGACATCACCTGCTGAGAGCCCTCTGAAAGTATTTTTAATCAGCACAAGGCTGATCCAGAGTTTGCTGCTCATGTTTGGTGGGTTTTGGGTCGTGCAACACCTTCCCACACTCAGGAATTAAGACCCCCCTGCTCCAGGCTCAACACCCCCATGTCCCCCAGATGCTCCTCAGAAATTCTCCAGACCTTCTCCTTGTGCTCCAGCCCCTTCCCCAGCTCCATTCCCTTCTCTGGACACATTCCAGCCCTCAATCTCCTTCTTCTGCCCCAAAACTGACCCCAGGATTGGAGGTGCAAATGTTTGATACAAACAATCTCAGAATGCCCAAGAAAAACTCCACCTGGGGGAGCTACCTTAGCAAGGAAGCTGTTCTTTTGCTCTACAGCAGCATAGCTCTGGTTGGGTATCATCTGCTCATGCTGGATTTGTACTTTAAAAAAACCAGAATCTCTTTCTATCTCTGCTACTATCTGGAATTTGATTTTTTGGCTAAAAAAGGCAGGTTTCTTGACGGTGTTTTAATGCTTCCTTGACCCAAATCCAACTTCACTTCATCTTGGCTTCCTCAGTAAGAGTTTTCCCCTCTCTGCTCTGGTTTATATGGTTTCTGTGCCCTGACACGACCCCCATTAATTTCAGTTTTAAAAAAAAGAAGTTTGTCTGAAGACAAGAGCTCCTCTGGCTTTTTTCACCTTTTTCCCTCCAAACCTCTGTTTCTGGGCTAATAATTTTTTACGAGTTAAGTGATTTCTAGTGCCCAATTTGCAAGCTCCATTCCTTATTTCCATGTTGGGCTTTTATTGGCAGGGAAGGTAAACAAATAACATTTGTTGCCATACAGTCCACAGCCCCCCCATTTCACTCTGTACCTTCAAACCTGGCTTCTCTTTGTCTCCTGTCCCGTGGCCATGTGAAGGGGATGTGGATGCTGAAATGCTTCTGATGCTTGCTTTGGGGAAAAAAAATTAAAAAAAAAAAAGGTTATTTTGGGTACACATCTCCACATCTTGGGGTGGGGGGGGATGTTCACCTTCTTGCTGTGCACTGTGATATCATTGGGCTGAAAGAGATGAGCCTGGGATGTGCTGGGTCATCTCCCCCTCTGCTTGGCTCTTCTGGAACCCCCCTGGGGTAAAGCTGGGTCCAGTTCTGGGATCCCCAGCACCAGGAGGACACGGAGCTGTTGGAACCAGTCCAGAGAAGGCCCTGGAGCTGCTGGGAGGGCTGGAGCAGCTCTGGAGCCAGGGGGAGAGAGTTGGGGGTGTTCAGGCTGGAGGAGAGAAGGGAGCAATGGGGAGAGCTTAGAGCAGCTTCCAGTGCCTGAAGGGGCTGCAGGAAAGCTGGGGAGGGACTTGGGACAAGGGCCTGGAGGGATGGGATGAGGGGGAAGGGTTTCCAGCTGCAAGAGGAGATCCTGGGGAGAAATTCTTTGGGGTGAGGGTGCTGAGCCCCTGGTTGCCCCCAGAAGCTGTGGCTGCCCCATCCCTGGCAGTGCTGAAGGTTGGATGGGGCTTGGAGCACCCTGGGCTGTGGGAGGGGGCCCTGGACATGGCAGAGGGTTGGAACTGAGTGGGCTTTGAGTTCCTTTCCCACCCAAACAACTTTCTGATTTTATTATCTCTGACCCATTGCAGGTGATAACCGAGGTGGGTTAAAGGCACAAATTTTCTTCCGTCTCCTACTCTGTCTCCACTTTTCCTGTGGAGCTTCTTTCTTCCAGGCAGTAAAGCTACTCTGCTTGTGCACAGGAGTTCAGCCTGGAAGGATGTTTTCCATCATACAAAATCAGCAAGGCTCTGGGTTGTCCTCGAGGGGAGTGGGTTCTGCTCTTGGCTTGGCCATTCCTGCTCTTCTCCTGACCCCTGGTGCAAGACAGATCCTGTTTAGGTTCCTTCTACCTAAGGCCATGTGAGCTATAGCTTAATGCCACTTATTCCAGTGGAGATAAAGCCATTATTGTCACTTAAGGAACATGTTCAACTCCCCCCATGCAGCTTTCAGGCAGGGAATTTTCATAACTAGGGCCTGGGTTAAGAAAAGAGAAGGGGGGGGAGGGGAAAGAAGGAAAAATCCATCATTTGCTGCCCTTACAGCATCTTGAATATGGTTTTTTGGAGCCTCTGCTCTGTCCAAGAATCTCCTGCCTAACCACAGCCCTTTTCACATTTCAGCTGTGGATGATTTCTGCCTTTTCTGGGGAGGGTTTGGCATTTACTCCCCAGCTTTGCATTTGGGCTCTGGCAGCTGCCATGGGAGTGATGGAGTTCAGGGGCTGGGGGGTGCTGAGTGCCCCCAGGGTGGGAAACGTGTCCTGGCAAGGAGAATCCCCCGTGCCCTGTGTCACCAAGGCACAAGGAAGAGGCTCCCCAGGATGCTGATCCAGGTTTCAGATGCTTCCCACTGCTTTGGCTGCTGGAAGGAGCTGGAAAGCTGACTGAGCTCTCCAGGAGATCCCAACTGGATGGGCCCAGTGGTCCTTGGAATAACCCCATCCCCCCCTCCACGTGGCCGATGAATCCCAGATTTCTGGGCTGCTTTTGGGAGGCAAAGACCACAAGGAGGAACCTGGGGCAAAGGGAGGACTCCACCTCCCTGTGAGCATCTCCAGAGTGGTTGTTGGGGTGGGGGTCCACCCAGCAGTGATCTGAGTCCAACACTGGGTGCTCAGAATGCTCCAGGTACCTGATGTGAGGAGGTTCCACCTCCCCTTACTGGGATCTGGGCTGGGTTTCGCTAAAAAACCTATGGGCAGAAATGTCCACCTTTTCCTCTGCCAAAACGATTCCCAAATTTTGCCATACGTGCCCATTGTACCCAAGTGTATTCATCTGAGAAAGTGCCAAGCATGCTTCCCCCTCTCCTCTGTCTCCTGGAGGTCTGGCACCCCAGCCAGGGAGTTTGGCTACAGAGTTCATCCAACCTCATGGTGCTGGAGCTTTGAGACAGCCACAACAGCAGCCCTGGCCTCAATGGGAGTTTTTGAGTAGAGGTAAAGGGCAAAATTTGACATTACAGCTAAGCCAAACCTCTAATTTCTAATATTTTTCTTATTTTTATTCTTGACTGGATCGCCATGTGCTGCTGAAAGCATTTTCTGAGCTGTTCTCCCCTTCCTTCATCCCCACCTTCCACATCTTTGGACCTCAGCTTCTCCCCCTGCATCTCCTCCCACCCTGTGACTCCCCCCTGCCCTCCCAGTAGTTTCCAAATTGAGAAAAAGAAGGAAAAAAACCCAGCCCTTGTGGAGGAGGCAGCCCTGGCACACAGGTTGTGCAAGAGAATTTGTGCAAATGCCCAATTTTCAAGTGATCCCAAAATGTTCATGTGCTCCTAAGCAGCAGCAGAGTTGATTTATGGCACAGAGAGATGGGCAAATAATGAATCTTTCTTTTCAGCAAATGACCTAAGAAATTGGGGGCTGGAGTGGATGAGGAAATTTGATTTTTCTAGTGTGAGAAAATAAAGAATTTTTTTTTTCCTCAAGCTTTCTGAGCCTGAGAAGCAAATGAAAACAAAACACAACAATAAAGCAAGCAGGCATGTGTGCAGCATAGCCCAGCATTTGGTTTGGACATGAAACAAAAAGTCCCCTTCCCTTTCAGCTCCTGGAACTAACTCTGCCTGAAAAACCTTGACTTGGTGTGCAAAACCAAAGTGTAGCTGCTTCCTACCCCCAAAATGGTTTCAAACAAGAGTCTGATCCATTGGAGAAGGGATTCATGGAGTAGGAAACCTCAGGAGCAGAGGAGTGACCTCTGCCAGGCTCAGAGCCACCCTGATCCAGGCCTGGGGTCCTCTTGCCTGGAAGCTGCAGAAACAAAAGCTGCAGATTTAGTTTGAGCCTTTGGCCCTCTGAAGCTGCTGATCTCTCCCACTGGCCATAGATGGAGCACAGACAGCTGATGTGGAGGATTTTTGATGGTTAAAAATAGGTGAAAAGTTAACAGTCATCTTGACTAAATTAAAGGGGTTGGCTTTTTTTTTTTTTTTTTTTTTTTTTTTTTTTATGGTTTCCTGGCCAGGCAAAGTGCATTTCTCTGGCCTTCAGTCATTGCCCTTTTCTGGCTTCTCCAATAAATCACCATCCCTGGGCAAGGAAGGGTTACAGCTCCGAGATGAGACGTGGGGAATGAGGCACAGGGGAGGACTGGCTGGCCAAGCTCAATGGCATTTCCTATTGTCATGAGAAGAAGGAAAAAGGTGCCACCATATGAGGGAAAACCAACAGCACCAGGAGAAGCACAGAGAAAACAGAGCTGCAGGATAGGCTCCTTCACCTCTGGTATTTGCAAATCGTGGAAGTCCTATGAGCGAGGCTGTGTCTTGCAATCTAACAGACCTTCATGTTTTTGTTTTCTTTTTTTCCCCAAAAAACCCTTGTCCTTTCCTTCCCAGAAGACAAGTAACCTTATGGTTTTCACAGCTCCACTGAACATCCTGACCCCACCATGCATGAGGAGCCACGTCCATGCTTTTTGGGTTTCATCCTGCTCCCACCAGTCAGCCTGCCCAGGTCTGAATGCTGATGGAGTTGGCCACCAGACCATGGTCCAAAGGGAAGCTCTCACCTGGTAAATCCCTCACTTGCTGAGAGCCAGGTGGTTGGAGGACATAAGCTGAAGAAGACCCATGCAAGGTGTGCCAGCTCCTTTGGGACTCTCTGCGTGCATCTCTTCTGGAGGATGCTGGGCTAGGTGAGCGTTTGGTCCAAACCACTGCAGATCAGATCTTGCCATGCTAGCACAGCAAGTGAAAATAGATCTTCAGATGATCTCTCTGTCTCTCTGCTTTCCTCCTCCTGTGTTCTGTCCAGGAGCAGGGAACCCTTGAAGCCAGTATAAATACTGACCTGAAGCAGTAGTAAGAGATGAAATGGATGAAGTTCCCAGTCACTGAAAAGCCCAACTCCCACAGAAACCTCCAGCCTCATTATTGCTGCTGTGAACATCCATGAAGTCTGACAAACCATAATTGCTGGCTGAGGTCAGCTTCCAGACACAGTTCCCTTTTTCTCCCCTTCTTTCCCCACCACCCCTGAGGGTGCTTGGTACTTAACTGTAACCCTACCCTGGCTTCTGCTGCCTGGAACAGATGGAATTGTGTCTGACATCCTCGGGAGCTGCCTCACTCCAGACCCACCTTGCAAATAGCCACTGGAGCTCAGGGTGCCAGGGGACATCACCTCACCAGCCAGGGCCATGCTCACCTGGGTAACCCCACAGACCCTGCCCTGGGGCAGGCATCATCCCAGCAACAGCCCCTGGGAGACTTGTATTAAATTTGGAATTTATCAGTCAATGCTATTTTTAGAGCCCAGTAGCTGAGCTTGATTTTCATAATTTTTTTAAATACCCCTGGCAAGTAGCCACGCTTAAATCTGTCTTGATTTGAAGCTAAATAAAATCACTGCACGTATATGTCTGGCTGCTGTGGAGCTGTGTCAAGATTTTACCTTTTCATTAGAGAAAAAAAGAAAAGTCAATCCACAAAGTTGCCCTTGTTAGTGCTTTATGGTTTATGTGATATAAAAGTCTTTGCTGATATTTGTTCTGGGTGGTAAAGGCAGTCACTGGGAACCATGAGGGAGAGATGTTTGCACCTGCACCCAAAACTGGCACCAAAACTGGGGACTTTGCCTCCTCTCATCACCGGCAGGAGAAACTGAGGCAAGAGAAGTAACTGGGATGAGGAAGGGATGTGCTGAGGTGATGGTGTTCCTGCTACTGATGGTATTTTGCTTTGGGTATTGCTGCAGCCCAGAAACCCCTTCCAGCTGGGAGAGGTGACAGCCCAGCTCTGCTGGCTTGGGAAGTGCTCACCCCTCTCTCAGCTGAAGGACGGAGCAAACCAGTGGTGGATCTGGTCATGTTCTCCGTGGAGAACACAGGAGCAAGTGTGAGAAGCTTTCCCAGAGGCCAATCTCAGAAAATTCCACTAGTTTATTCCCCCAAATCCCGCTGCAGCCCTCACGTTCCCTAGGGAAGCAGGGGGACTGCTGCCCCTCTGCTATTCATGCTCTCCCCTCGTTCCTTCGTGGTCTTCCCTCCTCTTGCTGAAACCTCTCGTGTCACATGTGGGCTCAGCGGTCCCCTGGGCAGAGCTTTGATGTGTCCCAAAGCCTGTCTGAGTGCCACCTCCTTTAGCCTGCCCATCACCTCAGCAGTTGGAGCACCTGGAGCAGCAGTTTTGTTCCTCTGGTGCCTCCGGTCCAGCGCAGGCAAAGCAATCCTGGCCCCATCACTGGGGGAACCCAGGAGGACCAAATTTCCACCTGAAACAACAATTTCTCCTTTCTTCCTCTACATCCATGCAGCATTCTCTGGAGCTGATCCCACAGCCCCGTTTCCATCCCTTCCCTCCTGGAGGATGTCAGCAGGAGCATCCCTGGGAAGATGTGTCACCTTGCCCTGGGCTCAGCACACCTGGGAAGTTCCTCACTCCTAAATGCACCTCCTCAGGTTAAAACCCAGCTCTGGGACTCACTGTTCCCAGATCTCATCTCTCCCAGCCGAGGACATCCAGCCTTAATCCATCTCGGGGCTTCCCTCTTTACAAGAAAAGTTCTGGGGCAGGACTAACAACCATTGCCAAGTAGGCTGAGCCTCCCCTAGGACCCTCAGGTCATTTCTTCCACCACTGCCTGGGCTCACCCTGCCTGTGGAACCAAAATAGAAACTTTCACAACGGACTCAACTTTCTCCCACTTGTCTGCAGGCCAGGGCTTAGGCCATGCTATAAATTATGGTCCCGAGTCAGCGTGTGCCAACCCTTAATTTGTGGTAACTTTATCCCACAAATGCCCCCATTGTTCAGCGAGGTGACACTTTTGCTTTCATTTCTATATTTATAGCTTGGTTAATATCCCCCTTTACATACATTTCCTTGGGTAACAAAAGTCAGTGTGCTTCCCTCTCCTACCCAAACCCACCTCAGCTCTCATCAGCACAGGGGGAAAAAAAAAAAGCTGAAGATAGGGAAAGAAAAATCAGCTGCAAAAGAAGAGGTGGCTCCAGCCTTGTGGAGACCTAGAGTGTTCCTGCATGGGGATGCAAACAAATGTCCAAAGAGCATCACAGGATGCTTTGGGATGGAAGGGACCTTTGTAGGAAATCTGTATAAATATCACCTGGATTGGGAATGTGCCAGCCCACCCGGAGGGCTGTTGATACCTAATGCAGGAGATGCAGGAGATACAACATCCTGGGAGCAAGCAGAGTTTCAGCTCTGCCCCTAAGGATTAAACCATTGTGATGGAAATCTGGAAAAAAAAAAAAAATGAGCCCCAGAGCTGCCCATGGAGGTGACTCTGCAGCTGCCCAGAGATGTTGCAGGGTCCATTCCTGCCAGATCCCACAGGGAGGACACACATCCCTGCCTCACCTCGCTGAGCAAAACTGAAGGAGTTTGAGAGCCTCGTGGAGGAAGCTACTTCTGAATTAATTCTCCACGATAAGGAGATGACCCCTATTACTGAACCACTTCAGAAGGCTTTGCACTGATTTCCCTTTCCTGATGCGTTGGCAGACAACAGGAATGAGATGCTTTTTGTATGGGTCAAGATGGAAACGGGGGGATGAATATTGGTGATATTTTGCCCGAGGCTCGGATGCCTCCATTGCCAGAGGTTTTGTTTTTTGTTTTGTTTTTTTTTCTTTTCAAGAGCTGTGTCATGCCCTGGAGGGGATTAAACAGAAAAGAAGCAATTTCCAGAAAGCTTCAACAGGGCTCAAGCACCTGTGAGTTCCTGAGAGGCTTTTGACAATGTTGTCAGTGTTTATTTATAAGCAAATGAGTGGGGGGAGGCTCATTGAGAGCTCTCTGTGAGTGTCCCTCTGCCTCCAAGCGCTCCCCCCTTGGCAGGGAGCCCACTGCCTGGCAGGGCAGGAGGATGATGAAGATGCCTCACTGAGTCCTTTTCTCTGCTGCTAATCTTGCCCACCAGGCAATATTTCACATCAGCTTGGGCTGGGCTGGGCTGGGCAGGTCCTGCCTGAGGGTCTACACCCAGCTCCAGCTCCCTGTGGGGTTTCTTTGACTGCAGGCAAGGTCCTCTTTGCCTCTGTTTCCCTTCCACAAGATTGCATTTCAGACTTGCAAAAGGCCCAAGCAAGTCAGAGCAGGAGCATCCCTCCCTACCCTGCACAAGCTGGGGGGCACAGACTGCCTGGAGGAGAGGTTTCTACACATTCCAGGGGTCTGACACAGAACCCCAGACTCGTTTGAGTTGGAAGGGACCCTCAAGATCATCTAGTCCATCCTGCCATGGTCAGGGACACCTCCAAGCAGCCCAGGATGCTCCAAGCCAGGGAGAGGGAAGTGCCCTCTCTGTGTCCTCTGTCCAGGAGCAGGTGAACAGGGCTTCTCCTCTCACCTCCAGATCCTCAGGGCAGGAATCCCAGAAGGACTGACTGGAGAACATGTGGGGATGGATCTTTAGACTCTGAGAGGGAGTGCCTCTTTCTTTGGTGCCACCCCAGGGTCTTCTCCCATCTCATTCTTCCTTATTTCTGCTCTTGACCCCCTCTTCCCTCCAGCTCTGCCCTTTCTCCAAGATGGTGTGAGCTCAGCTACCCAGAAGGTAGGAGCACCAGGGGTTGTTTTCCCCACAGAGATGTGATCCCCCCGAGGCAGCAACTGCTCCACAAAGTGCTCTCCAGCAGCAGTCAGCATCCCTGGCTTCTCCCGGGGAGGTAGGTGAGAAAACCCAAACATCAACAAGAACCTGAACCCAGCAAAGCCCCAGAGGTGCCACTTGAGAGGCAGAGTAGCTGGTGGAGTTCAGCAGAACATTCTCGGGTAACAGCAAGGTTAGTTGCTCCCCGGGGGGAGCTGGGTTTGCTTACTTACTATTAGTTTCATACTAGAAAAACATTTACTGGAATTTTTAGTGAATTATGCTCAGATGTGCCTGTGGTCAGTCCCCCGTCTCTCCCTGACTTGGTGTTACCACGGCATAAAGGAAAACAAGGTTCCCAGGGCTTCCTTTGGTCAATAAAAAAAAGCCATAAAACGCAACGTATGGAGCAAACCTGATAGGCTGGGGGGAGGAAGGGTTTTGTCACTGACCCAACGCCCATTTTTCCTCCTCCCTCTTCATCTTTTCTTTCTCGGCCAAGGGAAAGGCTGCGGACACCCCAAAGCTGAGGTGACGGATGGGAGGGATGAAGGTTTGGGTGTCCCCCCACCCTGGTCCTTGTTTGAAATCTGCAACCCAGCCAGAGGAATTTCACAGGTGTGAGGGAGCAGGTCAAGGAGTTTCCAGCCAGGCTGGTGGGTGGGTGGTTGGCCCATGGTGTTAAGCAACTGGAGAGATGGATTTACGAGCTGCCTACCACAGCGGGGCCCCAACCCAGATGAAGTTTCTCGAAGCGAGCGCGAAAGAGATAAATAAAAAGAAAGGAACATGTAAGGCTGGATGGGTCCGGTCACAAAGCCCCCACCACAAATTTGGTGTGGAAATAAAGCTCTTTTCATTAACTGTCAGAACACAATGCTCTGAGGACCGTGGTCGTGTCCTGTGCCGGGGCCAACTGGAAGCTTTCCTGGCAGGAGGAACTGGAGGTCTCCGAGGGGCTATGGGATGCTGTGGAGAGGTGAGCCCAGTGCTCTGTCAGCTGTAAAACTTGTGATAGGTGCTGAATCCAGGTGCACAGCACGGGGAGAAATCCTCTGAGGTCCTGCCCACCCAGCGGGCCTGAACTTAACTCCCGAATCATCACGAAATTCAACATCCAAAGCTTGAGACTTGGGATCTGTAGTTTTTTTTTTTTTTCCTTTCTATTTTCTTCCTTCTTAATTTAACGAAGCTGACGTCAGCTCTGTATGTTTGGAACAAATACATGCCAAGGATGGAGGAACTGGTTTGGATGTTTGTTTGGTGGCCTCTAGCTCACTGCCAGTCATTGTGCATCACTGAGTGATGCTGAGATGTCTGCATGGACCAGCGGGGCTGAGGACCTGGCTGTGACTTTACCCTGGCCTGACTCTGTTTTTAAGACCTGAAGCCAGGTTTGAGAACTCCCAAGATAATTCCCTTAGGTGTGCAAAGTCCTCACTTTTGTGGGTGGGGATTTGGGCTTTGGGGTCAGGTGGGACCTCTCGATGTTCAGGTCTCAAAATGAACCCTTGGTGCCTGCAGTGAAGAGAAGGAGCAACCCCTGAGAGCTGCTGGGGAGAAACAGATGCAAATCACAAGACTCCAGGCAGCTGTTTCCCTCTGCTACTGACTTCCTGAGTGGTTTGGGGTAAATCTCTTCACTTTTTCCGTGTCCTCACAAAATGTGAATCATAGCAGGATTCAAAGACAAGGAATGAAGTGGGGTTCAGCAAATCCAAACTGTTTTGTTTTTTGGTTTTTTTTTTTTCTTTTGTTTTTTTTGGCCTCTGTCTAGTCTCTGGGCTCCCCTGCAGGAAGCCTTCTCCTGTCCCTCCTGGATTGCAGGATCTGGTGGTGGCACTGATTGCCTTGGTGGAGAGGGCATGGGGAGGTGGCTCCATCCATTCCTGATCCCCTGCCCTGGGATGGGGGGCTGGGCCATGTCCAATCTCTGCTGTCCAGAATTTACTTGTAAATTAATTAGAACACCAACTGTAGATTCTCCTACTCCTTTATCTCTTTTTCCTTTTCCTGTAATCTTTTTTCTTTTCCTTTTTGTTCTCCTTTCCTCTCTCTTTATCTCACTTTCATTTCCTTTCTCTTATTTTCTCTTTCTCTGCCTCTGTCCTTTTCCCTCTCTTCTTTTTAATTCTGTTTCATTCTTTCATTAATTCTTCTCACATTTCTTCAACTCCCCCTCTCCCTCTCTTTGCTTTCTCCCTTTCTCTCTCTCTTTGTAATCACCCCTATTTTCCATATTTCAGATCTTATCTGCCTGTCCCACAATGAATTCTGGCACATTTTATGACATCTTCGGGGATGATTTTCCATGGTTAAAGGAAATAAAAGGAACTTCAAAGCCCCCATGTAACACATCGCCCACCTTGATGGGGAATTTCTGTTTTGCATTCCCTGCAGCAAATTGGGCTTTCCAGCAAGAGGAAGGTCTGGGAGGGAAGGGGCAGGAGGAAAGGGGTGCAGAGAACAGGAGAGGCACAGCTGTGTCTGAAAAAAAAACCCCAAAATATCCCCGTAAGTCTGGAGATGCGTGGCTGGAATGTAAAGTCCATTTCCCCAGGAAGGATGCGGAGCTGGCTGGATGCTGCCAAGAAAGGAGCTTCAGAAGCTGGAGGGAGCTTTGGGTCTTTCACTGCTGCTCTTTTCCACTGCATTTGGGGGTGGATTTGGCAGCCAGAGCCCCTTCAGGGCTCCCAACCCAGCCCCATTCTCCTGTAGCTTTGGGGAGAGGAATCCAAGCCCTAAGGAGGTTCCTGCCCTGCACTGCTCCTTCTGCCAAGGGGAAAACCAAAGGAAGAGTGGGAGAGGAGACAGGAGAGATGGAGGTAGGATATGGTGTGGGGACTGGGGATGGGCAAAGCTGACAGCCCAGCTCTGACTTATTTGCTTGGCCTTCTGCAAAAAAAAAAAAAAAAAAAAAAGAGACCAGCAGGTTCCTCCCTGTGCAGGGAGGGGTAAAACTAAACCTAGCCTTGGGCCTTTGGGTCTGCCCAGGTGATGCTTTCTGAGACACCTTGCACACATCCATGTCCTCAGCCTGCTTTGCCCCTCTGGGTCCTTCCCAGGCCAAGCTTCATCACAGCTTGGCTCCTGAACTGCTTTTTCCTTCCCTTCCCCAGGTGGACACAGCTTCTGCCTCAGCCCCTGCTCAAATCCATATTTTCACCCCCCCCTCCCAAGCACCCACTCAGCCACCTGAGCAGCAAAGGCAAAATCAGCCCCAGCAACAGCCTAAGACTCATCTCATTTGAAAACCAGGTTAAAACCACGTAGGTATAATGATTAAATAATTCATTAAATAGGTATTAAATATTATTAAAGGTTACATAAGATTCCTGCTTCCTGTGCTTGCACTGAGCTCCAGCTCAGGACCCTTTGCTCTGTTCCAGTGACATTAATGGCAATTATTCTGTTCTTGTCTTTTTAAATCATGGTGCCATCTATGGCCATAATTAATACATGCAACTCCTTCACATCCAGCACATTTCCTTGCTGCACAAATGAAGCAGGGATTATAATTTCATCGAGAACTTTCTGAGTGCTCTTTTCCCTGGGGGCTGGCCAGACCCACAGGCTCTTACATTTGGTTCTGCAATCAGGAGAAATTTAATTAAAAAAACAAAGCCACAACAAAAATGAGGAAAAGATGAAACAAACCCAAAAAAAAAAAAAAAAAAAAAAAGTGTCACGTGGGATCTTTCCCAACTTCCCTCACCAGATTGGTTTTGTGAAGGGAACTTGAGTTAGCCCTGGGTGGAGCTGTGCCCTCCCCAGCTGTAAGACATTGGGAGCCACAGCTGGTACCTGGCAGCACACCTTTGTCCCCATTGTCCCCATCGTCCCTTCCCCTCCTGCATCACCCCCCAGGCTGTGCTTGCCCAGTGCTGACACCCACCCCCTGCTCTCACCCAAAGCAGGGATGGGTGATGGTCCCAGGGTAGGGGGGAGCAGGGGGAATGCCCAGCACCCTCCTGATGGATGGGAAGCTGCAGGCAAGGCTTGGGCTGCCCTGGCTGCACCAAGGGCTTGGCATGGGTGAAGAATTGGAGGGCTGCTACCTGCCTGGCTTGGGGTCAGGGCAGCAGCAGCTCATGCTGCTGGGATAAGGAGGAAGGAGCCTGCCCTGGGCTCTTTCTAGCCCTTTGGCTTCTCCTGACCACAACTCTTCAATGCCCTTTTGCCAGGGCCAGAGAAGCAGAGACTCCTCTTGTCCCCAGGCTGCCCCCAGAAGCTGTGGCTGCCCCATCCCTGGCAGTGCTGAAGGTTGGATGGGGCTTGGAGCATCCTGGGCTGGCTGCCCAACCCATGGCAGGGTGGCACTGGAGGAGTTTTAAGGTCCCTTCCAACCCAAACTGCTCTGATTTTCTATAATTCTATGACTGCCTCACTGGAGTGGCTACCAAAGCACCTTTGCAACCTGCCCCATCCCAAAGCTGCTCTCTGGAGCTTTTCCTCCACTTTACAGACAGAGGGGTCCAGCTTCAGTTAGAAACAGGATTGGGGTTTGATATCCAGACACCAGGACAGTTCTTCATTTGGGCTCACATCCCTTTTGACACGACCACAATTATCTGGGTAGTTTCAAAGCACAGGGCTGAGAGGCTTGGTCACCCTCTCTGATGTGGGTGAGCACTGCCCTGCTCTCCTTGGGAAGATTTCCTGAGATTTTGGTCTCTCTTGGGGTGACCAGAGATGGGCAAGCAAGTGGGGGAGACAAGCAACTGGCTTTTCCTGACTCTAAAGAAGGGGTCAGGGTGGGTCCTGTCCTCCCCTCTGGAGCCGACAGGTATGTAGCAGCAAAGATCCCTTTCCTGGAGGAGAAAGAATAACAGAAAAGGAAGAAAACAGGGATTTTTTTTTCAGAGAGGATTCCTGGTTGCACCAGAGGGAGCCCTTCCATTGCAGATGAGGCAGGAATCAGACTCAGGCTGGAGCTGGAGGATAAACCCTGTGAGATGCTGCAGCCCTGGGCTCACCTTCCAGCTCTTTCCAAGCTGTGTTCAGTGGGACAGGCAGAGTCACCCACCCATCCAGGGCTGTCCCTGTCAACCAGAACTGTGACCAGAGCTGGACAGAGCACCTTGGCACCAAGCTCTGGCAGATGAAGCTGATATAATTTTATCCCCACCCCCAGCTTATACCCTGGCTGGAAAATCCTTTCACTTCAGCCTGCCCAAGCATCTCCTCTCCATTCCCCCCCTCAAGACAGTTTCCACCCCAGTAGGACACTGGGTTTGCTGGCCAGGCTGGAGGGGATGCTGGAAAAAGGCTTGAAGGTTGATGGGAGAGAAGACCCCCTTCCAGTTAGTCCTGGGAAAAACCCTCTTGGGGTGCCAAACAGAGCCAAGAGGACTCTGATGCCCAATTTCCCATCCCCTGCTGAGCTCTGGATACCTGGCCAGGGCTCAGGGGTCCCTGTGACAGGGCAGGGGACAGCCCAGTAGTGCTGGAGAGGAGTTCTGAGTGTGACCCTGCTGACCTCAGAGCCCTCTGTGCCCTCAGATCTTCTCCAGAGGTTCCCTCTCTGGGTCCCAGAGCACAGACAGACAGATCCTTGGGCTTTGCAGAGGAAACACCTTTGCCTCCAAGCAGCAAAAGCAAAGGCAGAGCTAAAAAAGAAAGGAGATGCTTATACTCTACACTGGGGCCTGGACAAAGTGGGCTGGAGACAATTTCCCCACATGCTCAAGCACTGGGAATGATTTAATGGATTTTATTCAGTGTTTTTTTTTAAAAGCAGCCTTGGGAGGAGAGGATTGGGGTTGGTTCCTGATCCCCATGTCTGTGCCAGCCACCTCCTGAGGCTCTTGCCCAGTGTATGTTTAAGCTGTGCCAAGCCCCCCCAGAGGGTTTGTTAAAGCATGAATGGCTCCACCTCTCCCATCCAGGTGTTTTATTTCTGCCATACTGACCTCCCCCTGAGACCATCCTGGGGCTGCTCTCCAGCCCTTGCCTTACCTTGGTCCCTGGAAGCACCAACCTTCCTTTAATGCCCTTCTCTTCCTCTTCCCTTTCCCAGTATCCTTTCCCAGTCACTCCCAGTGTCCCAGTTTTCACCTCCCCAAACCTGCTCCTCACCTCTCCTCAGATCCATCCATCCTTGGCAGCTGCAATGGGAATGTTGGGAGCACACAGTTTTTTCCTGACCTTGGGAACCATGTTGGGTCAGAGCAATTCCACCTGGGGAAGCCCCGCAAGCTGTGGTGGCCCTGATTTGGGGCATTCTTCTTGTAGGGCATTGGCATTAAGCACTGGGAACGGGAGATTGATAGCTCAGCCATCCTGAATTCCTCATAACCTGGGAGGACTGGAAGTGTCTATGGATGGGGAGAGCCTGGCTTCAAGTCACTTCCCTCCAGCTGGAATTTCTTGGCAAAATGCTGGCTCTCCCTTTCCTGGTGTGTCAGGCAGTCTGCTTTTAGGGAGTTCTATTTTCAGAAGTGGCAGAACCACTTCTGTTGGAACTTGACCAAGAAACTGCAGCTTTGGGTGGGCAGGATGGGAAGAAGGGCAGGGCAGGGAGGTGAGGAGTGGCAGCTCCATCATCAGCTCCTGAGACAGTAAAGAGATGTACCAGCTCAGCTCCTCTAGATGCTAAATTTCGTGTTTGGGGCTCAATTCCAGCTCACCTCATCTGCTGTTTCTCTGCCTTTCTCCTGTCCATCTCCTCTCTGGTGGTGCCACCTTCCCTCCTGATCATCCCATCACTGGAGTCCTGCATCCTGCAGCAGTTCATGGGGTTTCACAGTGGGTCAGACATTGGGTCTGGGTGCCAGGGGACAAACCTTTCCCCTCCAAACCTTCCTCAGGAGGGGGGTCCCAACGTGCCCCAGGGTCTCCATTCTTGCTCTCTCTCTGCTCTGTATCAGTGAAGGTGTTTGGCCATGGGCTCAAGCCAGCAGAAGTAGTGATGGAGTTTAAAAACAATCCTGTTAAAAGGAAGCAGATTTATAGGATTATTTTTTTTAAGTGAAATAATTTTTTTATCTAGTTTGGCATGAGGATATGGTAAAACATGCTCAGTGGGCTGAAGGCACTGCCTAAAAATCCCAGTTGAATATGGCCACCTGTGTCACCAGCAATGGAAAGAAAGACTCCAAGAGTGATTTATCTTCTTTCTGCAGGTTCTGCTCTTCACACGCTGCTCTTGGATCTGGCAGCACCCAGAACCAGTGCAAGCAGAGGATTTGTGCCTGTTCACCACCTTGCTGTAGGGCAGGGGAGGTTGGGTGGATCTGGAGCTCCACGACTCCCTGTGTTGGCAGGAAGAGATGCTGAAGATGAAGATTGTCTCCTGGAAACCCACTGGGTCTGTTGGGAGGATTTCCACACAGGACTGACCATGGGCTGCATGCTAGGAGGGAGGAACATGAGGTGTTTTGGAGATAGCTGCTGGCTCTGACAGTGGAACCAAAGCGATCCATGGGGAGATGCATGGAGAGAGCTTCTGCCTGCTTCCTACTCATGCCTGATCTTGTCTCCCATCAGGCAAGTGACTTTGTTCATGGCTTGGACACCTAGAGGCAGACACTGGGGAATGGTCTACTTCAGGTTTCCTTTGGTGCCTGGAGGACCCAGGTGAATTTGTGTGCTCTGTCCCCATCCTGCTCTGATGCAGTCACTCACCTGGTGGGATCCAGCAGCAGGATCCCTGCTCCTGCTGGCGAGGCGTTGGTGGAGTTGTGTGGCTGTGATACTGCTGATAAATTGCATCGTGGTCCCTGGCTAAAGGCTGCCATAAAAGAACAAAGAAATGCCCAATTTGCCACATCAAGAGAGGGACCCAGTCCCCCCCTCGGTGTGGAGCCAGCAGCTCCCTGCCAAGGGGAGCAGCAGCCGTGCTGGGCAGGGTGTGCAGCACCGTGGGGCTGGGAGCTCTGAACCCCAGACATATGGTTTAAATATTCTAATAGATGTGGTAATCCTCTTGGTTTCCAAATAATGTTATGGTCGAGTCGATTTATGGTAACGCTATCTTAAGCAATGAGAGCAATAAAAAGAGTTTTAAATGTGAAGAATTATTTTCTTCTTGCTTTTTTTAAACTAAGGATTCTTTTTTTTTTTATTTAATTTTTTTCCCCCCAAACAGCCTTTCCTTTGTGCTTGGTAAAGCCTTCAAGAGTGGAGATCCTGCCAAAGCTACTTGGTGCTTGTGGAGCAGACACACACCTTGCTGCTGAGTTCTTCTTCCTGGAGCCTGGTGCTGTCCCCATCCTTGCCAAGCATCCTGGTGACCCAGTCCCTGCTCAATGGCAGGATGGGTACTTCTGTCCTTACTTATTTGCTTGAGGTGGGGTGGGAAACTTCTGACCCATCCAGAGGTCTCTGTTGGCTTGCACAGTTGGCTGGCTTCTTGCCTGTTGCCACCTCCCTCATCCTAAAGCATTCCAGCTGCACAACAAGAAGGTCTCAGGATGGTTTTGTGTCCCCTCCTGTCACCAGAGCAGAGGCTGACCCAGCTCTGCTGGAGGACTTCTCCAGGAGACAACTGGCCTCAGCTGGCTCTGGCTGAATGCCTGGACAGCCCTTGCCCAAGGTTTTCTCCCAGCCTGTGGAGACCTGGCATGAATTCCAGCCCTGGAGGTGGACGAAGAGACCTGATCTTCAACCACTTCAGACATCTTCATCTTCAGCAGCAGCCTGAAGGGACCAGAAGAAAACCCTCACCATGCCATGAACAGGGAAGGTTCTCCATGCCAGTCCCTTTTTTATCTCCCCCTTTTTTTTTTTTTTGGGGGGGGGGGGGGCAGTTGGGTCCCACCTATTTTTATTTATTTATTTATTCCTACAGCTTTGGAGAAGAAATGGTAAAAATGGGATGCCAGGAATGCCCAGTGTGTAGATGAGGGAAAGATCTGTCCCAACCCACCAGAGATGGTGACTCCAGATTTGCACAACCAGACCCACCTCAGCTACAAAGGCACTGCAGCAATTTTTCGGGCCAATCCACTGATACATGAGCTCTCAAGACCACTTTGAAAAAGTAGCTCTTTAAACAAAAGCCCTTTTAGTCTTCATTACAGAGTCAAAGGCTGCTTTCACGTAGGGCTGGGGTAGGTCAGGTTTCATTTGCTGGGAGATAAATGGCTTTGTCAGCAAACATCTTTTGTGGATTTTTTTTTTTTTTTAAATTTGAATTATTGGTTTTCCTGGGAATTCTCAGCAAGTAAAAAAGGTAAAGGAGTGAAGCTACATATAAAAGCAAGCTGAAAACCCCATGGTTTTGTTTGTTTGTTTTCAGTGAACACTATTACCCAAATTAGGGGATGCTAACCCCAACAGGGCTTAAGGAAAATTCTATTTGTGAACAATACTGAGGACAGGAAAAAGTTGCAATGCTTTTTTTTTTTTTTTTTTTTGCCAGGTCTGCTCTGAAATCATGAAATGGGTTTTGCTTCAGGATTTTAAGAGAAGAAACTGGGATGCACAAAAAGACCTCAGATGGGTCTCTGGGTGTAACTGGAGAAGCGAAATAAAAATCTCGCCTCATGCCACATCCATGAATAAACTCAGAATTTAGAAACCCATCATGAAATGCTCACCATGAGGCTGCTCTTCTCCTGTGCTCAGACAAGGCACCAGATTGAATTTTTACACTTTACTGCAATCTTTGTTAAAGTCTGCTGGAGCCCATCCCACGCAAGGACATGCTCCAGGAGGGATGGCTCCAGGTTTCTTCTGCTCCCAGACTGCCTGTCCAGCTCAGTCATTCTGGGAAGAGTCCATGGATGCAGATCAAAGGAAAGGGTTTGAGCTGCTAGTGGCACATCAAGCCTTGTCTCCAATCCCAACCTTTGGCAGCTCCCCCAAGGACCCTGAGTAGAAAGTGTTCTCCAGCAGCTGAAGGAACAGACATGCAGGACCCCACCTGCTTTTCTTTTCTCTTCATCTTTGCCAGCTCCTACGCAGAGCTTTCTGCTCTATCATCATCATTATTATTATTATTACTATGATGATGATGTCAAAGCTTCTGGAGTGCAAAGAACAAGGAGTTCCTTGGAGTTGGAAGGAAAAAAAAAGCCCAGCCTTCCCTTCCCCCTTAGCTGAACGTTGTCAGCAAGTTGCTTTTTGTCTGCAAGCCTGAGCACCCCCAGCTCTGCTCTCAGCAGCTCCTGCAGAGGTTTGGCCTCTTTGCAACTTTTTGGGCAGCTCCGTGGAGACCCCGCAGTGCTGCAGGAAAAGAAGGGCTGAGGGGGGTGTGCCATATTCCCAAGGAGACAAAACCCCAAGAGCCCTCATCCCCTTCCCTGCTCCCAGAGAAGGGAGCCCAGGAAACTTTCCAAACTGAAAATGAGCACTTATCCTCCCGGGGCCAAGTTCCCCACACAGATGCAACTGGATGTAAGGTGACTTTCCACTGTCCCCACTGCTGCTCAGCAGCAATCACATCACCCCCAGGGTCCTGTGCCTTGCAGGCTCTCTGTCCACAGTCCTTGAAAAGTCCCCTCACACCTGGTCAAGCAGCAGACACTTGGGAACAGGTCTGGGGACATGGATGGACCCCAGAGATCCCCAGGAGCACGTGTCCTGCTTGAGAACTTTCCTCTGGAGTAACCTCCTGGAGGACATAACCAGAAGTCTAACTTGTCTTCCTGCCCATCACAGCCTTCCTTCATTGAACTAATAACTTAAAGTTGTAGAATCAGAGACTGATTTGGGTCAGAAGGGACCTTAAAGAGCAGACTTTTATCTGCTCAGTCCCATTACCTACCCCTCAGGCTGCTTTTCCAGGAAAGGTGAGGAAGTCAGGGGGAGGACATTAAGTACTGCTAGAAGAGACTCCTTCTCCCTCCTCTTCTGCCTGGAATTGCTGCCTCTCTCATTCAGCAAGGTCTCATCTCCTGCTCCTTCCAGCTGGGATCTCTCCACCCTTTTCAGTTCATTTGGTCACTGATTCTCTCCTCCCCTCAGGTTTTTTTTTTCCAGGCTCTCCATGGCAGAGTCTTTCTCTCCCATCACAGCTCAGGCAGACACCCCAGGACTCCTTCCCTCCTGTCCCAACCTCCTGCAGGAAGCTCCATGCCTGGGACATCCAGGTGTGTAGTGAAGAAATAACTCCTGCTCTGGGTTGTGATGTTCCACCTGGTGCCTGGGAGCTGGGATTTCATCTCTGAGTTATCCCTGGGTCTGCCACACTTTGCAGAGCTCTTCTTTGGCCAGCAAGCAGCTCTTGGTGCTGCCAGGGTACAGACCTTGGGTGTTCAGATGGAAACTCTGCTTCCTGCCACCCAGATCTGGATGCAAAGCAGGCAGATGGCACGGGTGGAACATCCTCCAGGCAGGCTGTGATGTCCTGCATGGTGTTGGGGGGGTGTCCTCATCCAGGTGGGGATTCTGGGGACCACCCTGGGGAGCAAGGGAGGGAGAAGAATGTCACGGCTGCTCCTCTCTTCAGATGGTCCAAACCCACCCAACAAGGGCAGGTGGATGTGGCAGTGCCAGGTTAGGGTCTGGACTCAATCTTTCAAGTCTTATCCAACCCAAGTGGGGGTGGGGGTGTGTGTGTAATTTGGAGAATTAACCTGGTCACTGGTTTTTAAGGGTAGCATCTTAATAACCATGTGCAGCCAGGCCTTCCTTGGATGACTCCAGGGGCTGCAGATGTTCCCTCTCTACCAGAGCCCATTTTCCAGCACAGAGGAGGCACCTAAGGCTTGTTTTATTGCTGCAACGTATATACACAAACCCAACCAATTTTAATTAAAAGCGCTGCAAAAAGTGCTAAAGTTCAGGAAATTTAAAGATTAAGGCCAAGGGTTTGTTTTCACACATTCTCAAAATGAACAGATTGGACTTGGAAGTAATTTCCCTTTCAAAAGCAAAAAAAGATATTTATTGGAAGGTGATTAAATCTTTCCCTGATATATTGATTTTATTTCAGTTTGGTAGGAGCAGTCTAATCACTCTTTACCTATGAATTTGAGGTTAAAGAAAGATGCACAGCAAAAGGCTTCAAACCTGCTTGTTGCCCATGGGCAAGGAGTTAATTCTTTTTTTTTTTTTCTTTAGGAAATGAACCCATGCTTCAAAGACATGTTCAGCAAATAGTCCACTTGAAAAAATAATCAGCTTCTCTATTCTGCAAGCCTGCTGCAAGCCTTCCTACAACCAGAATTCTACATGCAATTTGAAGCGGTTCATTTTTATTACACAGGAAAAAGGGAAAAGGCTTGGGCTGTAAGTTCAGGCAGTGATTAAGCCAGGGCCACTGCCAAAAGCAGCAGTGCTGCCTGCCCTGTGCAATGGCACAAATGGAACCAACCTGAGATGGAAGTGGTTCTGTGAAGAGGTTTGGGATGGAGGGAAAAGAGCTCTATGCCTTCCTCTGGCTCTGCTGCCTCCTGGGTTAACTGATCTCTTTGCATCCTGAGATGTGCTGGGTTTGGAGTCTGCATCTGAGCTGCCCTGGAGGGATCACAAAATGTAGGAGAGGTGGAATCAGCCTGGGGGGGGCTGCTCGATGACCCTGGCCTTGGCTGTGCCTCTTCCAACTTCAGTGCATGCTGCTACTCCTCAAAATCCCTCTTGAAACTCCAACTGGAGACATCCTTCTCCCTTCCTCATCCTCATTTCTTGCCTGTGTCTTGCCCTGGCCTTGCCAAGACCTCCCCATCCCTCATCCCTGGAGCAACTTTGTCCTCACCATCTGTCTGGAAGCTGCTGGCCAGGCAAAGCCTCTCCAAAGCTGATGTTTTCTCTCTTCTCTCTACCCCCAGCCACTCTCTGCCTTCCATTATTTAAACCTCCCAAACTGTTTCTGAAGGAATTGCTTCGAGATGCAGCTTTGCTCCAGCCCCCCAGCACTTCGTGCTGCGCCTTCAAGTTCAATAAGGAACCGTCTTCATTAGGGCTGGAAATGACTTCCAGTTTCTCCCAGTCCAGCAGCTGTTCAGCTTCCTGCTGGCTGCCAGTTGCACACACCTGCCCCTGGCAGCTGCTAACACCAGCTCCATCCCCAGCTGAGCAGCCAGCACCTGGAAGACATAAAGTATTTACAATTCGGAACAAGAACAAAACTCCCTCAATAAAAATACTTGTAGGTGATCTGTAGTCTTTCAAGTGGTTGATGCAGAAAACATTTTTATATATCCCCCCCCCCCTCCTCTCTCCTTCTGATTGCTGGGCTGGGGGGTTGGGGGGATGTAATTTGTTAGCAGCCCTGCTTCCATGTTTGGGGTCTGGAGGGAGGTACCCACCAGCAGCCCTGGGGGGAAGACCAGAAAGCAGGGAGCAGAATAATTCTGGCAAACAAGAAGACATCAGGTTGAGAGTCAAAAAAAAAAAAAAGAAAAAAAAATTAAATAATGAGAGGAATAAGGAAAGGACTCGCAAAAGGGAATGTGGCTGGAGCAGTGTCCTCAGGATGAGGTCTGAGCTGATGCATGATGGTTTCAGGGAAGAAACTTCTTTGCTTGAGCTGAATTCAGCCCTCACTTCAGCAGAGGCTTTGCCAGTGCTTGTCCAGAAGTGTTTGCATGGTGGGAGGGAAGCTCTGCACAGCATTTTTATGGGGGATGTGCCCAGCTGATCTTGGGAACCAAAGAAAAAAAAAAGTCTTCCAATAGAAGGATAAAAATGGGGTGGGGGGGAGAGAAACTGAACGGTGAGGTAATTTTTCCACCCTCTTTCCTTCCTGGAGAGGCAGTGGGCACACTGAAAGCTTTTTCTGCCAGCTGAAGAGCATGGGTGAGATTTCCACGTGTTGAAATTGGCCTGGGCAGTGGAAGAGAAACTCCACCCTTCTGCTTTCTTCTCCTTTGCTCAGATGCTGAGGTCAATGAAATTACAGTGTCTCTTTCTGTCACCCTCCCTAATGATTTTTTGGGTCAATTAGGCGATTTCACCAGGATTTTGCAAGGTAAAACCAAAAAAAGTCCCAAGGGATTTAGAGTGGGATTCCTGTTGAAGAGATGAGTCTGGCTCTGGAGGCAATTCTTTCCATTGACTATTTAAAAAATAATATTAAAAAAAAAAAAAGTTAAATCGGGCCTCCAACCTGAAGGGGAGAGAGCTGCAGTTTGGGTGGCAGAGGCTACACAAGGTGAATCTAATGTCTTCCAAGCTTGGAGGGAAGAAGAAGTTTATTTTTCTCTTCCAGGTTTAAAAAAGGTAACACTCCTTAAGGCTTTGAGGGCTCCCACCCTTCATGTCATGGGTGAGAAGTTTTCATCCCATCTCCTGGCTGCAGAGGGACCTGTCCAGCCCCAGGGGGGGGGTCTCTGGTCCTGCCAGCAGATTGGGGTCCTTTGCACAGGAGGTATCTGAGCACCCAGCCCTGAGCACCCAAACTTGAGCTGCTCAAAGGGAGAGAACAAGCCCTGCTGCCTTCAGGAACTCTGCCGTGGGATCTTTTGCTCATTGCAAACTCGATGGCTTGGAGTTCCAGCTGCTGATGGGTCCAAACCTGGAGGAGGGGACAAGCAGTGTGTGCCCTCTTTGCAGCATGCAGAGGCCATGGGACATCCCTGGGTCCTTCCCCCTCTCCAGGTGAGGGGCTGCATCCTCCAACTGCTCAGCAATGCCCAGGAGATGTTCCCTTCCACCCTCTGGCCTTAAACACCTCCGTGTCCTTATTCCATGATGCTCTTCCACAAGCTGCCATGGGGGGGATGGCATCTGGGGGACCCCTGGCACAGAGTCTGTGGGGTCTGGAGGGCCACGGTGGGTTTGGCAGGAGCCCTGGGCATCTCTTCATCTTGGAGTTCAGAGTTCAGTTTCTGGAGCCTGTCCAGGCAGGAGCTGTGCCCAGACTTCCACACGAGTGGAGTGGGAAGGGAATGAGCAGCCATGGATGTCAACTCAAACCTGAGTGGGGAGGAGAAAGGATGGCCTGTTTTCTGGGAAAACAAAGCCTTCACTGCAGGACATAAATTTTGTTTTAACAGATTAGCATCTTAGCCCAAGCCCCTGATTATGGGGTGGGGGGAGAAATATATAACAAAAAAAAAATCAATGGAAAATGTTCTGCCTGCTCTAATGCCAATTGTGCATGGAGACCATTCTGGAGCTCTGTCTAGGTGCCTGTCTGCTCTCTACCTCCTGTTTGTTTTTAAACATCCCATTTCAAATGCTGCTCCTGCATTGCTATTCTGTGTAAGTCTGTTAGATGGATAAACTATTTCTGATCTTCCAGAGCAGTAAACCTCATGGCTCCCTTGACTCGGTCTGAGAAATTTCCACTGCTTGACATATTAAAAATATATGGAAGTCTGCAACAAGAGCAGATTAAGCTTTATGCCTGTGGAAATTCATTTAGATAACTCCAGATCAGCTGGTGCATGGAAAAATCATTTGATGAAAAAAAACCAAACAAACCCCAACCAACCCAAACCCCTCCTGAAAAGCACAGCTGATGCTGTATGTTGAGGAGGAGGACTTTTTATAAAGCATCTTTCATTCCCAGAGCACTTACTGACCTATATATAGAAATCATTTCCCTCTTCCCCTAAGAGCAGCCAACTCTGGGGTGGAACACTCCAGTTGATTAACTGGGCTCAGCATCACCATCCCAGAGCTCAGCAGAAGACAAAACTCAGTCCAGCTGGCTCTGGCTGACAGTAGACTTCTCCTTTAGGCAGCCTAGAGGCCAAAAATCAGAGCAGCCTCCACGGCCTGGAGTTTTTGGGGTGACCCTGCTGGTGTCCCAGGAGGCTTTTTATTCTTGCAGTGCTGAGCAGAGGGATGGCAGAGCCTGAGATGTGGCTCTGGGGCAAGAGGAGCCAGCCCTGAGGAGGGGGAATTGCTTCTCCTTTGAGGTCTTTTGGAGGTGCTGCCTGGATGTGCTGGTTAGGGACCGAGGTGCTAGACCAAATCAGGGTCCCCCCAGACTGTCTCTGGCAGGCACCCTGCAGAGGTGACTGCTCTGGGGTTCCTGAGCCTCTAAGGAATGCCAGGGAATGGCTTTGAGCAAGCAGCAGTGGAGCTTTGGGAATTCCCATTTCCTTGGGCTGCCAACTCATGGGTAGATAGATGGGCTGAGGGCTTGGTGGCCTCCTTGGGTCTGTTCTGCCTTGGAGCTCAATTTCAGAGAGCAGAGCCTGTTCGTGAGCTCCAGCCATGGATTCTGTGTTACCAACATTTGGAAGATTCAGCTGATGTTGGGATGTCCTCTCCTGGGTGGAAGTTCCATTCTGAGCAGCTGGTCCTGGGGCTCTGCTTGTCCCCATGGATCAGCTGCTCTGAGAGCTTCTCTTTCCTGGCTTCTCCTGTTAAGCAGCAGGAGCTGCAAGTCTGGCTTGGGAGTCCTGGGGTACAAACCCCTCTCTAGAGCTGAAGAAAACACTTGGCTGCATGTTCTGCCCCCAGGTTCCTGCTGGCAGTACCACAACACCACCTCTGACTCTGCTCCTGTGCATTCACCCTTCTCCAGAGCTGCAGCAACAATAAAGCTGGAAATCCTGGCACTGGCCAAAGCTTGGTGCAAAGGGGGGCAGCACATCCCAGGCTTTTGTGAGCTGCTCAGGTTTGTTTCTACTCTGAGGGGCTTTCATCCACTTCTACAGCCTCCTCACCCTCCTCAGACACTGGAGCTGCTCTCTGCTTCAGCAGAAGTTGTGCATCAGGAGACAAGGGATGGGTGATGCTCCCCCTGCTTTAGGGGGAGGAACAGAGCTGAGGTCCTGCTGGGGATGCTGGCAGGAAATGCTGCTGGTTGGACTCCATGACCTCAAAGACCTTTTCCAACCAAATTCCAGTTCCCTTCAGTTGATGGGAAAGTGTGAACAGATATGCTGTTGCTTTCCTGACAGCCAAAAATCTCAGAGAGGTTGTCTAATGGCAGGATGGCCAAATGTCTGGTGGAGGTGACCCAGGCAGAAGGTGTCCAGGTAACATTTCTCCATTTGGCCCCACCTCTCTTTTGCCTCAGCTGCTTTTTAGATCTCCTGAGAAAGGATTTGTAGTCCTGAGCATCATCTGCCTTGTCCCACAGTTCCTGAGGGCTGGGGCTGCTGCTCCTGCCTGTTCCTGTCTGCCCACCCCAGAGAGGCAGACGTTTCAAAAAACAACAAAAAAAGAAATTAAAATATCAAGGTAAGCTTCCAGGCTGCCCTACTTTTCGACCTTAACCTTTTTCTTGTCCTTCCAGATGCCTACACCAGCTTCTAGCAAGGACCTTGGGGCCATCCCTCCCCAGGAATGGAGGTGTTCATGCTCCAGGCTCCTGCTTTAAGGGGAATAACTGGGAATTCCTTCCAAGGCAGCCCAGGAGAGTTTCTGTCTGTGCTGGGTTTCTCTTACTCACTGAAATCTGGGGAACAAAGGCAACTTCTTGCTGCTCTCCCTGGAGACAGGAGGGTGGCAGGGAGGGACAGTTTTGGGGGAGAGCCCCAGCCCTGTGTCCACATGGGGTCTTTTGGAGGTGGATGTGGGGCCATCCTGCCCCTGCTCCAGCTGCACGGGGCTGGTGTAGGGAGGGTAAAAGCAGCTCTGAGCTGAGGACCTGCAGGGCCCAGAGGAAAGCTCTGTGGGAGACACTGTGGTGCCTTTTTTTAGGTTTTTTAATTTTCTTTTTTTTTTTTTTTTCCTTTTTTTTTTTTTTTTTTCCTTTTCTTTTTTTTTTTTTTTTTCTTTTTTGCTGATGTTCAGTCTCACAGCTTTATTTCTGGCTTCTCTGACTCTGCTGCCTACTCTCCTCCTGCTTTCTGCCAGCAAGGGCTGCACAGAAGGCAGCAGGCTCTCAGCATCCCCTAACCAGTGAGGTGACAAAGTAGGTGATGTGACACCATCTTCTTTTTCTTTCTTTTATTTTCTTTTTTCTTTCTTTCTTTCTTTTTTTCTTTTTTTTTTTTCTCTCAGTGTCCCTTTTATTTTCTGCTGCTGAAGTGAGAGGGAGGGGGGAGAGAAGGAAGGGAAGTTTACTACATGGCTACCTACCATGAGACCTGATAAATCTGCCAGACAATTTATTTGATCTTTGAACCCTGGGGTCCCTTGGAGACAGGCTAGGAGGCCTGCAAAAGCAATCAGAAAGAATATAAAAACCTAATGAGGCCTGGACTTGATCCCCTTCTCCAGGTGAAATTTACAGCAGCTGGCAGAGAATCAGAGCGGTTGAAAAAATTATAAAATGTGTGTGTAGAGATAGTGTAGGAGAATGCATGGAGTGGCTCGGGCTCTCTGCTGTGAGCAGCATCCTTTGTGCTTGTGGCATTTCATTTTAGCAGTGGCCCCTGTCTGGCTTTCACAATATCCTGCTGCAAAGGATTTGCTTAAAGAAAAAAAAAAAACAACAAAACCAGCCTCGGAGTGTTTCTTAGATTTAGCATCTTGCTCCAGGCTTGGCTGTGTAACAGAGCCTTGGTCTGTCCCTTGGGCAGGGGGAGAGATGTTCAGATGTCCCTGACTGACTTTGGAGCACGAGTCCTCTCAGCTGGGTTTTGCTCCCAACTATTTTTGAGGAGGATGGGGAGAATTTTCCTTGTTCCCTGTGCCCCTTCCTGATTGCAGGCAACTCACTGTGTCTGGAACCCAGTTGAGCAGTTTTCCTTCTGTGTCAGTAGAAGCCAAGGAATCCCAGACCCGTTTGGATCAGGAGGGACCTCCCAGCAGCCTGGGTTGCTCCAAGACCCATCCAACCTGATCCATCTGGAAGAGGCTCTGGGGCACCTCTCCTCTCTAGCAGCCCCTGGCACCCTTAGGAAACCTCCTGAGCTGCAAAGAGTCCTGAAGCCCCAGGGAACAGCCAGTCCTCTTTGCTCTCCTCTTGCCTTGAAGTCACTGCTGATGGCAAGAAGATGCTCCCAGGCTTTGGTGGCACCAACTGGTGGCCACAGAATGGGGAAGTCATCACCCAGGAGATGGCTTTTGGCTCCTGGGATCTCACAAAACCAGATCCTGTGCTGAGCTCAGCTTTGGAGCAAGCAAACGTCTGTGCAGGCTGATTTACCCCTCTGCTTCATGTCCTCATCTCTGCACAGCTTCTGCTTTGGTGTGTCCAGAACTTCTGTGTCTGACCTTGCTGCTCCTGGACTGGAGCTTGGGGCTTCTTCCTCGGTGTCTCCAGGTGAGGGTAAGAGCAGAGGCTGCAGCCTGGGGCAGAGCAGTCAGGGAGAGCCCAGGAGGTTGCTCAGGCTCTTGGTCCCACATGTTGTGTCCTGCAGGGAAGGGACCAGACACCTAAACAATGAAGTCATGGCTGGAGCTAAATTTCCAGTGACGTTTTTCTTGTATCTTGTGATGCCCTTCAGATAGGACAGGACGTGTCTGTGTCTGCCCCACACCCAGCCCTGCCTGCCAGAGCTGGCAGCAGCAGCAGATGCTCAGAGGTCCCTTATTTTAGGGTGGAGGTTATGCCACCCACAATCTTGTTTGCAAAATGACTCATGAGGACAGCTCCAGGGTTGCTTTGGATGACCAAGTGATGTGTAAGGTCGGAGCTGTGCTCACTGACAGGTTAATTCTGGCTGCCTGCTTGGCAGGGGCTTGGGAGCACTTGTGTGGCACCTTCTGCTGCCATGCCTGGGGCAGAAACTTTGAACCACCTCACCATGAGCTGCCTCCCCCCTGGGCCTGAGCAGCTCTTCTCAGCCACAACTTTGTTTTTCACCAAAAAATGCACAGTGGGTTCAAAGGAAGCATTTCTGGAATTTGAGTTGATTCTGGACAAATTGTTCTGATGGAATTATCCAATCCTCTAAATAACAGCAGAGGGAAAAAAAATTAAGTGGCTCATTTCAGTCTTTTTAACCAAAAAGTTTCAGCTTTGGGTTTGAAGTGAAGTTCTCTTTCCAAATTTATGTTCATTTTTTATTTTTAATAAATGCTTTTAATAAGCTGAAGGAGGAAACGAGGCATTTCATTTTGAGTCTGGTGATGGGCTCTGCTCGACCCTCCAGCCACACTTTTACAGCTCTTTGGTTTGCTGAAAATTTTTAAATATTTCTGGTTTCGGTCTGACCCACAGCAAATCTCTTTTCCAGAGTCTGGGATCTGCTTGTGGAGAAATTGGAGACCTGCAGAAAATAACAGCCCTGACGTGCACTGCTCAGCCCCAGCTGGGTCATGACAAAACCCAAGGCTGCTGTGGGGACAGCAATTCCTCCTGTGTGACAGGAGACAGGGTCTGATCCAGCACCCAGAAACCTCAGTGGAGTCACCACCTCGAGCTGGGGACCTCCAGACACAAGTTCTTTGGTAGGTTATTCATGTTGTAATGGCTTTGGGGTCCAGGCTCTTAATTCAGAATCAAGTTCCAAAAAATTCCCACAGTCTTGGGAGCCTTTAGGGTTTGCACCCATTTGAGGGATGGCTCAGTGCCACAGGGCAGCTTCACAGGGTGGCCATGCAGCAGGAACTGGGTTCTGATTCTGGTGGATGTGACCATGAGAAATCAGAGAATCAGGGAATGGTTCAGGAGGAAGGGGAAAAGGAAAAAAAACCTTTGGAGGTCATCTAGTCCAACCCCCTTGCCATGGGCAGAGACATCAGCTAATTCTGGTTTCTCAGAGCCCTGTCCAACCTGTCCTACCCAGGGATGGGGCATCTCCCACCTCTCTGGGCAACCTGGGCCAGGGTTTCACCACACTCACCGAAAGAAAAAGAAATCTTCCACATACCAAGTCTGCATCTCCCCTCTTTCAGTTTGAAATCATCCCCCCTTGTCCTGAAACCTCAGCTCTGCTAAAAACCCTGTTCCCATCTTCCTTAGAGGCTTCCTTTAAGTACTGAAAGGCCACAATGAGGTCTCCCTGGAGCCTCCTCTCCTCCAGACTGAACAAAGAAGTCACAGGAGGCTGAGTCCTTTGGGCCCTTGCCAGATGATGTGCAGGAATCACCAACCTCCCCGGGGGATCAATACCAGCCTGGGTTCCTCACCTAAAGGCCATGGGAGATGTTGCTTACTTGGATTTCTTTAACCTTACGTGGTCCCCCAGTTCTCTACCACCTCCTGGTGCTTCTCCAAGCTTCTGTAGGAAGCTGGTGATGGGTTTGTCCTGCAGTGGTCCTTCCAGACACCTTGACCATGGCTCAGGAGCTCCTTCCTGCCCCTTCTTGTCTCCAGGGTTGCTGGGGTGTAAATAAACAAATAGTGAGAGGTGTGAGTGCTCAGGGAGAGGAGGCAAACACAAAGGTCAAGTGAGAAGGAGGGAGATTTGAGCAAGCAGTGAGCTTCAGTGGCCTTCAGGTTATTGCCCAGTGAAAAAGGAGGAAGGAGAGATGTTGGAGGCAGGTCTGAACAGACACTGGGATGGAAATCAGCTAAAAGAAAAACTTTTTTTTTTTTTTTAAAGAAAATCATAATAATAAAATAAAAAAATAATAAAAAAAGAAAGCCCCACAAACCCTCCCCGCCTGAGTTTTCTATGGAAACTGTAAAAACTCCAAGGAGTCCCCAAGCAACAATTGCTCTGTCTGCTGTTGCACTTGAGAAACATGCCCTGGAAAGTCTCCTCTCTGCTAATAGCTCACTGGCTACTAAACATGAATGGCCGAGATTTATTTGGGGTGAGGGAGATGAAAGGGAGTCAAGTTTATGGTCTCTCATTGCATCTTGGTTTGTTACAACCCCAGGCTCATGCAGACAGAGCTGCCTGCCCAGACTGCCTTGCTCTGGATAAATCTGCAAAGCCAGAAGCACAGTGAGAAAGGCCAACAAGGTTTTGTTCTCTTAACACCTTTTCCCAACATCCCCAAGCACTCATCAGCTCCTCCAGCCCTGGGTGCTGTCCTCTTGGAGTGTCCCTCAAACATTGATGGAAGGGATGAAACCTTCACCCCGTGCAGAGCCACCAGCTCAGGTTGGTGAGGGTCCCAGGGATGCTAACGCTGGCCCTTTCCTGCCTGTTGCATCCAATCTCTCCTTGCCTGGAAATATTCCCAACTACTGAGACTCCTGCCTTCCCCTGACCCCTACTCGGAGTGTGCTTGCAAGTCCTTGAGGAGGTGGATGCTACCATTGCTTGAGCTTTCCTGTAAATGCAGTTTGGACTGCAAACCATGTGGAAATTCCCAGAACTAGCAGCAGCAGTCAAGTATTTTTTTCTTTTTTTTTTTTCTTCTTTGGGTTGCCTTTGTGCTGGAGCAGGAAAGGTGGTGGGCTCCCAAATTTCTGTCTGTCAGGAGGGCTGGGGAATGGCCCCTCCTTGATCTCCGAGGGTGTCTTCACTGAGGCACAGCACCAGGAATTTGGGAAGCTCCAACCCAAGTGATTGCTCCAGCAGCCAGAGGGGTTTGAGATAGGATGGAGAGATGAGCAGGGAGGAGATGGTACGGATGCTGTGACCTGAGCATTGCCTCCTGGGAGCTGGAAGACCTCCTGACATCTCCCTGCACTGCTGCAGCTTCTAGGAGGGGAAAACACCTCTTAAAAAAAAAAAAAAAAGCACAAGGCAAACTGCCCTCTGAAGTTTCCCCTCCCTGATGGTCATTAAACCAAACACCTGGACTCCTCCTGACTTATTGTAGAGAGAAAAAAAGGTGATGTGAATCCCACCCAGAGTTTTGGAGGATAACTGGTTTGATTTAAAGGTCCAAGAAACCAAAAGCCCAGGGTGTCTCCAGGTAGACTGTTTTGACAGTTCATTCCCTACATTGTCAGAAAACTTCCATTTCAGGCCTGATTTTGCCTCCTTTTGGCTTCTGACTCTTGGATTTCATTATGCAGTCATCAGCTGGCAGATTAAAGAGCTGTCTGCTATCAGAAATCTCTTCCCTATGCAGGTACTTGTGGGCTGTGATCAAGTCACCTCCTAACCTTCTCCTGGAGAAGCTATTAGCTTGAGATACTTATGGCAGGTTTCCCAGACCTCAAACTCTGCTTAGAGCTCTTTCCTGAACTGTTTCCAATTTTCTTTTTTCTTCTCTTCTCTTCTCTTCTCTTCTCTTCTCTTCTCTTCTCTTCTCTTCTCTTCTCTTCTCTTCTCTTCTCTTCTCTTCTCTTCTCTTCTCTTCTCTTCTCTCCATCTCCATCTCCATCTCCATCTCCATCTCCTCTCCTCTCCTCTCCTCTCCTCTCCTCTCCTCTCCTCTCCTCTCCTCTCCTCTCCTCTCCTCTCCTCTCTCCCTCTTCCCTCTTCCCTCTTCCCTCTTCCCTCTTTCTTTTCTTTCCCCTCTGATGTCCTTTCTCAGATGTGGACACCACAATCTGATGGTGTCTCTGGTCAGGTCTTTTAAAAACCAGACCCAGAGGAGATGGCCTCTTCCTTCTCATCGCTTGGGTACACACCCAGGGACTGACTCGGGGTCTCCTTGGCTGGGACCTCCAGTGTCTTGGGATTTGAGCCTCTCTGGGAATGGACTGGCTGGATGTGAGCAGCTTCCCTTGTTCCTGAAATGGCAGCCCTGGAGAAGAGGAGAAAGCCCCCAGGGCTGGGGTGGACAAGTAGAGCCTGAAGTCAGCCAGGTTCTGCTCCCTGCCCAGCTGGGCTCTGCCCAGGGAGGTGTCCCCATGGTTTAGCACCCAGGTTTCAGCTTTGGGGCAGCCAGGAACTTCTGGAGGTGCCTCCTAGCCCAGTTAGGAGCAGCCTCATAAACTGCCTCCTTCCTTGGGTACCTGAGAAGGGTGACCCAGAACACAACGGAGCTGCTGGTAAGAAGGTACTGGGTTAAGTTGCAAGAAACCTTCTTCTGTATAAACAGAAAACACCAGGAGAACAACAGAATATCTTTTTTACTCCGTTCTGTCTCATCTTTACCACTGATGATTTTGTATTTTCTCTTACCTCAGTGATAAAAATGCCGAGTAACCTCAGCTCAGGAGCAGATTCCCTTTGGAGGCCACAGCAGAGGTGTGTGCTGAGGGATGGTTTTGTCCTTTGCAGGATTCTGGTGGGGCAGAGCTGGCTCAGCTGCTGGGGGTGGTTGTGCTCAGCCAGAACAAGAGCCAGACACAAGTGCTCTTCAGGCACAAGTTGAACATCAGTGCTGTTGGCTTTTGGTCCTCCCTGTGGTTCTGTAAGAAAACAGCGTGTCTACACATCAAAGGTTATCTAATAGGCACTAGCTGATATTACATGTAATTAATATGATGGATCTCTGCAGGTCTGACCAGACTTGTGGCCCAGAAGCCTGTTCAATGTCCTGATTTATGCTCTGTTCTCTCCTGCTCTCACAGAGGGGCTGGGGAATAGCAGGAGAAAGGGAAAAGGCTATTGTTCAGCAATTGCTGTCTAGGGGGTAGTTGAGGGAATTGTAAATTATTATAATTACATATTTAAATGTTTTCAAGGTTGCCTAAAACCGCAGCTTCAGAAGAATAGAGCTGGGTAATAATTCTGGTGAGAGTTAAATCTATCCGGAAAAAAATGCTGGTTTGGAACTCAGTAGAATTATTTCAGGTGGAAAGGAGAGATGGGAGGAAAGAAAGAAAATGAAAAAGTTAAAAGGTCTTTATCTTTTCCAATGGCAAGTGGACCTCTAAGATTTTTTTTAATTTCTTTTTTTTTTTTTTTTTTTTTTTTAAGGCAAAATAACCTGAGAAGACCACAGGATTTTGAGCCAACTTATGATTGTACTTTCAGAGAGCAAAGTGAAATTGTGTTGTCTGCAGTGTCTGGCAGAGCCAAGGGGATGCACATTGCTGTCTGGGCAGAGGTCATAGCAGTTTCTACAAAAATTCTTCTGAGGTTGCAGCTGATGATCCCAGGCTTTTCCCCTCTGCTGGCTGAGCACCCATGATCCACCTGCATTTATTTCTAGTTCCCTTTCAGCTTCTCTGACTGCTGCCTTGTTGAATGACCCTGGGACATGAGACTTACTTTCCTAAACCAACTCACTGGAAGTTCTTTTGATTTTTGACTTTTCCTACTGAAAATCTTTGAGATAATTCTAGTATAAAGCAGGCACATTTTTGGGTGATTGAAAAACTAAACTCTGTTTTCAGCACCATCCACTGGAGAGGAAAAAAAAAACCCACAAGAGCTGTCACCTCGTCTCCTCCTCCATTCCAGATGAGAGCATCTCTTTACTCTTGGTGGGGAAGTAATCACAGCAGATACAACCCTAATTCTTTCCTGAAAGGCCCATGATGCCCAGGCCAGAGAGATAGCTTTATGGGCTCCGAGGATTTGATCCAGTAAGTGGCTACACCCCCATACATTTTGCATCCCTTTTCTTTTGGGTAATGCCTTTGTGCAACCGGACAGGTGCATCGTATTTCCAACATATTTTTTCCATTATCTGCTGGGGTAGCTTCAACTTATCACTGAGATTTGTAGTAACTGGATGGCTTTTGCAAGGGAGTTTCTGGATGGAATGCATTAACTGCAGACTGGGGTGACTGCCAGTGGCCTCCCCATGAACTTGTAATCCTGGCCTTTGAGTAACAACTGTGAAAAATCAATGACGATCACTTCCATTTTTCTTGCCGCTGCTTCTGGCTTGTAAGGACTGTTTTGGGGTTGGTTTTTTTTTTTCCCCCTTCCCTTTTCCTCCCATCCCTTTTCCTCTTTTTGTTTTCTCCATGGCAAAGGAAGAAATGAGGCTCAGGGCTTGGACAGCAAAAGTCACTGAAGAGACACGGAGCTGGGGTTCCCCTTAGGAGGCTGAGATTGGCATCACCCTGAGCTGAAAACTTCCTGCTGCAGGAGGTCATTCAGCAGCCAGGGAAGTTTGCAAGACCAAACTGGGACTGATCTGATGTCATCTAGATGGCAAGGTGGTGGAACTGGTTTATGGCTCCTGAAGAATGAGTTGAATTTGGGATGCTTAGTTGAATTTTTGCCCAGGTCAGCTCATAATGTGTCACCATCCCATGCAATTCCAGCTGTGGCATCTTTAGTGTGTCCTCTGGGTCTCCTTCCACTCTCTGGCAGAGCTCAGTGTGGGCCCCTTGGGTTTTTTGTTTTGCTCTTCCAGATGAGTTACTTGCTCCTGTCCCACCTTTTCCAGCTTATGCTCCAGAGGTAATAAAAATACTGTTTGCTGTGGCAGCTGCCACCAGCAACTGTCTAGGAACCTACAGGAGGTCCATCCTGCTTTGTAGATTTCTGACCTGCAGAACCAGACCCAGCAGATGTTGAACATTTTAGGCTGAGAGAGTTGGGGGTGTTCATCCTGGAGAAGAGAAGGATCCCATGGGGAGACCTTAGAGCAGCTTCCAGGTCCTGAAGGGGCTGCAGGAAAGCTGGGGAGGGACTTGGGACAAGGGGCTGGAGGGATGGGATGAGGGGGAAGGGTTTCCAGCTGCAAGAGGGGAGATGGAGAGGAGATCCTGGGGAGGGAGAAATTCTTTGGGGTGAGGGTGCTGAGCCCCTGGTTGCCCCCAGAAGCTGTGGCTGCCCCATCCCTGGAAATGTTGGAGCTTGGATGGGGCTTGGAGCAGCCTGGGCTGGAGGAGGTGTCCCTGACCATGGCAGGGGGTTGGGACTTCCACTCTGTGAATCTATGAAAATGAGTGTGAGCTGAAACCTTTGTTCTGAAGCACCTCAACACTGGGCAAGCCCTAGAATCATAGAATCAGCTGGGTTGGAAAGGACCTCTGAGACCATCAAATCCAACCCTGATGTGATGTGAGAGCCAGCTAAAAAATGATCTTAACACAGGACACCTAGAAAGCAGCTCATATAGGTGAGGAGCTGGAAGATTTTAAAACACATCTATACAGAAACTGTATTTAAAATAAGTGTCTGCTATTTTAGTAAGAAGTAAATATCTCCTCTTGGAGGCCACTGGCAATGTCAGAAGTCTCTCAGTGGACCATTGATGGAGCAGCTCTTGGGTAGTGCTTTGATCCTTGACGTTTCTACAGCCCTGGATGCATGAAAGGTATCTTGCTCCCACCACTTCATGATCTCTTCCCTTCTTTGCCAAATTCCAAGCAAAATTGTTGATGTGTTTCAGCCCTTAGAGATGATTGAGGGACTGGCACATAGATTATAGACCCATAAAATGAGATCATCCCATGAGCATTTTCTGTGGTTCAGAAAAGTTCAATTAACTTCTCTTGCTCAGTCTTCCCCTTTCCTCCCTCCCCCATCCCCTTTTGTGGCTGCTTTGGTGTTTCCTGGCTCCAGCTGAGATCAAAAGCAGAAGAGCAGGGGATTGTAAGGAGGGATATTTTAGCAGAACCACCGGGCCTGCGGAAAACAGAATGGGGAAAAACGGGCTGGGTTTGGTTTTGTAAATATCAGTCAATCCTCTCCCCCCCACTAAATCAAAACCAGGGATGTTTTTGAGCAAGTGATCCTTCGAATCAACTGTTGTTTGGGAAATGTCCAGAAATGCAACCAAGCCATAGTGGTCATTGATGAACTTGTACTAAATGGGGGGAGATTGTCTTAATCAGTTCCAGACTAATTTAAATAACTTACTCACAGGGCAGGATTCATTTCTCTTTGTTCCAGAGGCACTGAGAGATCCATGGGGTCCTGACCTAATTTAAATGTATAATCTTGAAAGGAAAGGGTGAAGATTTTCTAGCAGGGATGGGACACCCCCCCACTAATGTCAAAACTCACTCTGCTCTCAGCAGGCAATTGGAAGATCATCACTCCAGAGACAACCTGGAAGATGAGGATGAAGTTCTGGGCAATGGCAGAGAAAATGAACACTTCTACTTACCTCTGGGTTTTGAGCTTTGTGTTGGATGTACAACTGAAATGGCAGGGATGCCATTCTGGATCTCCCAGTCCCAGTGATGGGCTCCAGATGATGGCATTCAGATGGCAATGGTGAGGTAGCTTCCCTTCCTGTATCTGTTCATACTGAGCAGTGAGCTATTTCCCCCTCTCCCCACCTTTTTTGGGGTTGTTCTTTGGCTGTGTTTTTTTTTCCCTCTTTTTACTCCATTTTTCTCTCCTTTCTCTTGGTCATTCAGCACCTTGGGCTGGGCCAGGAAGCTCCAGAACCACATCCAGCCTTGGCTGCTCTCTGTGTGCTCACAGGTTCTTGAACCAGCAATGTCTGCTTTGCTTCAGGGAGATGTCTTCAGCTCCAGAGTTTCCTCCCTCCTGGATTCTCACTTACTTTGTCCCTTGCTGGACCAGGCAGCAGGAAAAGCCTTCACCAGGGTGGGGCTGTCCCTGGAGGAAGAGGTGGGTAGGAGGACTTGGAAAGCCATGAATGGGAAGCCCATGAGCCAAAGCTAACAGCATTTCCAGGGATGCAAGGGCTGGGGCCTGGGAGCCCAACCCCATCTTCATCCCATGCTCCTTGGAGAGATGATCCCTGAGAGTCCCCATGGCAGGGAGGGATGGTTGTAGCCTGGTCCCAGGCTCCACTGCCTCTCCTGCCTGCACGGGGCATCCAAAGCAACTCCTACAAACAGCAACACAGAAAATCTCACAATCAACCTGGTGCAGGTTAATTTGTAAGTTAGTAAGTTAATAGTATTGATGTATGATGTCCTCAGAGATCCAGAACCCTTTCCAGAACCCTTCTAAGCAGGGAATGAAAAAACCCCCACAACTTAGAAGTATTTAGCATCTCTACCCAGCCTTGATATTCTTTTAACTCATATCCAGCATCTAGCTAATTTTTTTTATTTCTCTAAATTCCTGCCTGTTGCAATGTGTGGTGATGGGTTCCACCACCTGGTAATGCTTCAAGTATGGAGAGAACCTTTTCCTGAAGTTTTGGTTCAGCCTCTTCAGCTTCCCTCTCTTCTCATGTACTCTGTTATTTCATACAATCACAGGATGGCTTGGGATGAAGGAACCTTAAGGATCATCTAATTCCAACCCCTCTGCATGGCCACTGCTTCTTATTATTCCTGTTTTGTAGGACTGACCCTCCTCTCATTCATGCTGTGATGGGGGGCAGATGGGTTGGGGTCACCTCTGAGACTGTTTCTTCAGCATTGCCACTTTTCACAAGTGTAGGACACTTCTGTGACCTGCCCAAGGGCATAAAGGAAGATTTTGGTGGAGCAGAAACACATCCCGAGCATTCCAGAGACTCATTCTACCTTGGCCTTCCCCAAGAAAGCACCCTCAGAACGGGCATGATGCTTCAAATCTCTTTCTAGAGACCCTCAGAGGGATTGTGGAGAATCCCCAGGACGGTTTGGGGTAAGCAGGTCTGCAGCAAACTGTGACTTTCTGTGTGTAGCTGACTAGGAAAGGTAGAGGGAAATATTGGACTGTAGGTTCCATGAGTTGTCAGGAGTGAAACCAAATCACGTGCCTCAGCTGGGAGACATTACCTCTTTGATTCTCCATCCACATTAATTAGAAGTCCCTTACATGACCTTGCAGATGATGCTTTTCCCCCCTTCCAAACTGTATTTCATGAAAAAGCCTGGCTTGCCAGGTGGGTGATTTTTCCCAGGATCTCACAGCACTCAGATTCTCTCTGATGAAAACCTCTTCAGCTTCAGGAGAATTTAGATCCAAGCAGCATTTTTCCCCCCCCCCTCTCTTTAATTTCCCACAGTTTTCCATCCCAAGAATTACCCTTCAGAACATATTTATTCCAGCTTGTGCAGTTCAAAGGCCTAGAATTTGACACAACCCCTTCTACCTTCCAGATGCTTGTCAGAAAGGAGCTGCTCCCCCCTCCTGAGGGCTGTTCCACAGGGTCTGAGTCTCAGTGCAATTGAAATCAGCAGGAATGAGGGGAGAGGAGACTGCAAGAGCTGAATCTACCCAGGAGGGGGAGAGGGGCTGGTTTTGCCCTTTGCTTTCTGAAATGAGACTTTTTGCCTATCAGCCATTCCCTGAATACTCAGTCTTTCTCCATGGAGCGGCCAGATTTGGGGGAAGAAAGAGAAAATTGAATGATAGGTGGAGAGTCTCCACGGAAGATGAATGTTCCCAGACAGAAATTCCAGCTCTGTGCCCTCTAAGAGTTTCATTTGGATCCCCTCTCCTTTCTTCTTGTAGGTGGGCATCACTGCTGCTCCTGAGCTGCCAGAGAACACCAGAGCAGCACTGGGTCTCTGGGACTTCTTGGGCTGCTGGAGCCCCTCTGAGGACCCAGACCACAACACCCCCCAAGCACTGCAGCTGCTCCTCTGAACCAAAAAAAAGTACAAAATGTGAGCTGAGAAGGTTCAGGCTTCTGATTGCAGAACACCGTCACTTCTGCATCCATAAACAAAAAAACCCCTCTTGACCTGTGGGATGAAGGTGCTAAGGGCTGAGAACAAAGAAGAGTTCTGGAGCAGGAGGTGGGTTAGCAGGGGCACCCAGCTTTGAGCAGCTCCATGGTGGTGCCTGCTGTGATCTGTGCTCTGGGGAGTGGAAACCCTGCAGGAGGATGTGGGGAGCTCAGGAGCTGCAGAGTATTTTACCCCAGTGGGAAAACTTTCAAGAGGAGGAGGAGGAGGATGTTAACACCTTTCCCCTGGAAAGAAAAACCAAGCCAAGCAGGAGTGTGCCAGAGCCTCCTGAGCTGGGACAATGCCTTTTTCTGTCCTCAGCAGCACAGCACCCCTCTGCCACGGTGAGGACCATCCAGCAGGAGATGGAATCCTGCCACCCATTGAGTCACCCACACCACCTCCCACCTCGCTCTCTGTCGAGGCTCCTAATTACCCAATACATCCACAAGAGCTTTTCTGTCATCCCAGGGCTGCTCCAGCAGCAGGCTGGTGCTGGGAAGGTCTCAGTTGTGTCTCTATGGGAGGGTTTGGCCCCTGCCAGGCTCCTGGGGCTCGGGGTGGGTGAGGGAACCCATCCAAGAGCACAGAAAGGGCTTCAGTGAAAAAAAATCTTCTCTGAGCAGGAGGAAATTGGTGTGCTCCACCTGGGCTGGGATTAACCACTGCTGGGGTGGTGGCTCCCAGAGCCCAGCACCTTGGTCCTGGAATGAGGAGGAGGTTTGAGTGAAAGGGCTTCAACTCCCATGGTGCACAAATGCTGCAGGGTGCTGAGCCCTGGGCACTTCATACCTGGTTGTCTGTGGGTATCCAGGCTGTCTGGGGAGCTGCTCTGGGGTTTGTACCTTAAACAGGGACAGAAAAATCAGGCTGGAGCTTCTCTCCAGCTCTGACTCTTGCTGCCTGGTGATTAAAGCAAGTTCTGCCTTGCAGGAATCCTTCTCCAGCCTGCCAAAAAGACACTCAGTGCTCTGAGGCTGTTGTAACTCAGCTGTAGTACAAATAGTTGGAGGCTCCTGTCATAGAATCGTGGCTGGAAGGGGCTTTAAAGGTCATCTCCTCCACTCTGCTTGCAGTGACCAGGGACATCTTCCAACAGACCGTGTTGCTCAGAGACCCACCAGACCTGATCTTGAATATTGCCAGGGATGAGGCTTCCACCACCTCTCTGGGAAGCCTGGGCCAGCATTTCATCACCCTCATCATTAAATGTTTCCTCCCAAAGTCTAAGGTACAAAGGTTGTAGGAGAGCTGTGACTGACAGCAGGTTGTCCCCTGACTGATTAAAGTACCTGGGGAGCAAAGGCAGCCTCCAAATGGTCTGAGATCTTTAGAACTGAAAGGTCCTGGAGGGCACAAGACTCCGTGGCAGAGTGGAATTGCACCTGGAGGGACAAAGTCTTCATCACAACAAACATGGGGATAGTGTCAGGAGAAGACTTTCTTCATCATACCTGCTTGCTTGACAGACATCCCCCCGTGGAGATGGGCAGGAATGTGGTGCTGATGCTGCCATGCCCTGCTCCTGACCTATCTACTCTGTGCCCTTTTTCTCACTAAAGTCCATTTCTAGCTGGTTTCCTGGGGCAGGGACCCTCTGCTCTGTGCAGAACCAGAGGACCAGGAGCCAGAAACTGAAGTGGCACCACGGGGAGCAGCCCTGAGGCCTGAGGGTTGTCCCTTGGTAAGGTCCTGAGTCTGAACCAGCTGGCAGAGACACGTTTGACTCTCCATGAGGAGGAGACCAGGGATCTGGAGCCAGGAGCTGGGTTGGAGCAGCAGCAGGGATCCAGATGTGTCTGTGTTGGCAGAGGTGCCCATTTTCCACCCACAGGTCTCATCCTGGTCGATGAACATTTGCTGAGCAGCCCCTAGGAAGCTACACACATAAAAGAGTGGCATCACCCAGGGTAAGGAATGGACTGTTCTGATCCACCAGAATGAAAGGTGGGCTGGAAAGTTCTGGATGTGCTGGGTGAAGATCCCAGCTCCTCGTGCTAAAGGCTTTCTGGAGAGAGATGCCAGACACTCCCTGGCAAGGAGAGCCTGGCCTTCCCCTCCTCTCTCCTCTGACACTTTTATTTCATTTGAGGGCATTTATAGCAGGAACATTTCTTTTTATAAACTCTTCCCTCAGCCGGATGTGCCTCTGGGGGACATGTTGACAGATCAGATGAGGCTGTGGTTTGGGTGGCGGCCGCCGTGTGCCTGAGGATGAGAGGTGGGAAGGGAAGGAGGAAGGCTGCATGGGAAGGAGGAAGGCTCCTCATGGCTGCAAACCTGCGGTTGAGAGCTGGCTCTCAGCAAAACCACCTTCATCAGAGCCTGAGCCATCCCTGCTGGGATCCTCACACTCTGCACGTCCCCGTTGTCCCTTGAGGAGGGCGCTGGGGACATTCAGAGGTGGCCCTGTGCTTCAGCCCACGTCTCCTCCTGCCCTGATCTGCTTTTCTGGGTACTCTGAGACATTTGATTTGATCCCTTCTCTCCTTTTTTTCTGGGTTTTTTTTTTGTGTGTCTCAGTGCTTCCCCGTTCTGGCTGGAAAGACTGGAATCCCTGCCAGGAAAGGCTGTTCTCATGGCATCTTGCAACTGGCTGACCCAACCCTGTGAGATTCCCTCTTCCATCCAAGAGCTTGTCCTTCTTCCAGGCCAGGAGATCCCACAGGGTGTGCAGTGCCTTCCCTCTGCCCTGCTGCCCTGGGGGCTCAGTGCAGCTCCCATCTCTCTGCTTGTGGGGTTCCCAGTAATTCCTCTCTTCTTCTGCTCCCCAGCTCCTCTCCAGGTGCTCAGTGTGTCCCCAGCTGGGACAGAGCTGACAGTGCTGGTGCTGAGCTGCACAATGAGGGGGAGGAACAAGCACTCTGGGCACAGCAGAATGATAGAATGGTTGGATTGGAAGGGACCTTGAAGACCACCCAGTTCTAACCCTCCTGAAGTGATCTCAGGGGAAATCCCTTCCCTCTGAGAAGACCTTAGTGGGCTAAAACCTTTTGCCAGCAGTGTTGGGTTACCCCAGATCCAGCCTTTCAGCACAGGTTTGGTGTAGAATGAAGTTTGCTGACTTTCAGACAGATCATGGACTTGATGTGAGACCCATCCACCTGGGTCACATGCCCTGCTCCTCTTCTCAACCCACTTTTCCAGCTTTTTTTCTACTCTTGAAGCCAAGGAGCAGCTCAGTGGCTTGCAGAGTGGTGATGCTGGAGGGCCATAGTGTGGCACTATGCTGCTTGACTCCCCCTCTACTCAGCCCTTGTGGGAACCCCTTGGGGGAAAGCAGGGTCCAGCTCTGGGGTCCCCATCACCAGAAGGATATGGAGGTGTTGGAGCCAGTCCAGAGGTGGCCCTGGAGCTGTTGGGAGGTTTGGAGCAGCTCTGGAGCCAGGGGGAGAGAGTTAGAGGTGTTCAACCTGGAGAAGGGAAGGGAGCAATGGGGAGACCTTAGAGCAATGTGGTGAAAAGGACTTTGAGTTGACACTGACACCAGAGATGTTGTCCTCTGCCTGTCAAAAATGGGCTCCAAAAAAAGAGAAAAAAAAACCCCACCTGAAATGGAGAGACAGATGAAAGGAATCCTGCTGGACATTAATCACTTGAAATGCAGCCTTTCAAGAGGGGAAAAGGATCCACGTCCTGTAGCAAAGTGTAGATGCACCGAATATAAGACAAGAAAGGATCTCTGCCCTCCCACACAACCCCCCTGCCTGCCCCCCAGTTTCTGGGCTGTAACTCACACAGGAGCCCATGCACGTGTTTTAGAAAGACAGTCTTGAGTTCAAAGGGGGAACCCACACCAGCCTTAGGTAAATTGTTCCTGTAGTTAATTATTGGATTGAAAGGGAAAGAAGTGTGCTTCATTCCAGAGTGAATTTCTCTGGCTTTGGTTTCCAGCCATTGGATCGTGTTAAGCTGTTGCCTGCTAGATTAAAGAGCCCTCTGCTGATTACAGACAAATTGGCAATCTAGAAACAAGAAGATCCAAGGCCAGGCTCTGTTCTTTGTTAGACTTGCACAGCCCTGCTCAAAGGAGAAGCCAAATGCTCAGGGTCATGGGACAACTGAGCTGGGTTGCTAAGGACACCCTCCTTTGCCATCTCCTCTTGGCCATGCCAGCTGCAAAGTCTCTCCAGGTTTTGGTGGGCAGGTCAAGACAGGGCTATGGCATGCTAAAGGAGGAGAAAAAGCAAACAAACATCAGCCCCCACCCCCACCTTTTATTGGGGGAAGCTTGGAGGAAGACAAGAAATGCTTGGCACCACTGGGGTGTTTGCTTTGTTTAGATCCATGGTGTTGGGTTGGACACTGGAGTCCTGGAGTGGGAATACATGAGCCATGCATGGGGCTGGGCTGCAAGGACATCATGCTCACCCTCTGGTGCAGAGGCCAACTGATCAAAATATGTCCCTGGGGCTTTGGCAGGAAGAAAAGAACAAGGATCATCTTAAAAAAAATAAACCCAACAAAAACCCAACAGAACAATGGGGCTCATCAGTATGGAGAAAATCCCCTTTAATGGGGAAGAAACCAACCCAGTGATGGCCACTCTTGGGCTAGGCAGAGCAAGGGGCCCAACCTTGGGATGTTGCCATCCCTGGATGGTGGGCAGGGCATGGCATTGTGGTTTCCTTCACAGTGAGGGGCTTGGGCTCAGCCTCCAGCTGACCCAGGAGGGAAGGCAGAGAGGAGACACAGCCAGGAGGAACCTGGAAAGAAGGAGACCAAAGATGGAGCAAGGGCCCCCAAATTGGAAGGCAAAAAAGCACAGCCATCCATTTCCCTCCTCTTAGGTTATCTTCCTCACAGGAAGATGTGAAGCATCTCACCTCTCTCTCTGTCCCACCTCAGCCCCCAGTTCAAGGGGACTTCTTGCAGCATTCCTCAGCCCACTCCCTGCAGCTTCACACTCATGTATTTAGCATTTTAAACACTCTCTTTTGCCCTGAACTTCAAATTGTCCTCCTCCTGTCCCTTCCCATCAGTGACAGTCACAGTCCCTTTGATCCAGGCCAGGTTACCCGACCATGACCATCTAATTATGGTTGGAGCCACAGAGCTATTTTTATGCCCTGCCAGAGATTATTCACTTATCAGGAATGTGTATTTAAGTGGCAGGCTCTGAACTGTCCTCTATAAATAGGCAAACCCAGCACCCTCTGTGTTTTCTTTCAACTCTGTCATCCCTCACGCCTTCCACTGCCACAACCACATCCACGTCCCTACAGGCAGACTGGGAGAGAGCAGCTGGTGACCTGGCTTTAAAAAAAATAAAAATAAAAATAGAGGGAAAGGAAAGGGAACACTTAACACCACCTTGAGTGTGGTGATAGGCTGGGGAGGGCAGGACTGTCCTGCCTGCCAGGGTCTCTGTGCTGCTCTGCATAGAAGCTTCTCCACATCAGCAATCAGCACCTAAGGGGTGGGATGAGGACTTGGGTGCTGGGACAGACCAGGCAGGAGCTGAATGCACCCACCCCAGAGGCTCTCTCCCTGCAAACTTTCAAATCACAAAGGTGATAATGAAAAGACAATGAAAAAAATGGTGCTGAGCCCCTGGTTGCCCCTGGTTGCCCCCAGAAGCTGTGGCTGCCCCATCCCTGGCAGTGTTGAAGGTTGGATGGGGCTTGGAGCAGCCTGGGCTGGGGGAGGGGTCCCTGACCATGGCAGGGGGTTTGGAATGGATGAGCTTGAAGGTCCCTGACAAGCCAGGATTCTCTAACACTATGATTCTGTAAGTACAGACTTCTTTCTGTTGACCAGAGACAGCCTCAAGGTGATGGGCTCAGACTAGAAACCTGAGTGAAACTGGATTGATTTCTATCCAGCTTGGTTAAACTTAGACAAAACTTCATTCTCCATTTGCATATCAACACCTCTGGGTCAAGAGAGGCAGCACGAAGTTAATTGTGTTTGGTGTGAAGAAAATGTCCCTTTTGCAGCAGAATTGGCACAGGAGACTCCTCCAGGATAAAAGGCATGCAGGACCAGGGGACTGGGACGTGTCAGAAATCCCAAGCAGGAACATGACATCAGTAGGAAAGGCTGTGACAAAATCCTGATAGTGGTGGTTCTGAGAGGCAGGGTGTGCAACTTAAAGGTTCAGGAAAGTAGCCAAGCAACACAGAACAGGGGTATTTGCTCAGAAATATCTCCAGAAAGGGATGTTTGGGACCAGATCCAAGGGGAAGGCGTACAGCTCCCATAAAACTGCCAGATTAGAAAAGGTTATTTCACATCTAAGGTCTTGATGAGAAGGGAGACAGAAAACAGCAAAGTATCCTGAGACTGCTGCCTGGATAGGTCCTTTCCAAAGCAGAAAAGACTTCCCAGGCCTTGAAACAAACCCAAAATGAGGGATGGGGAATAGAGATAGGGATGCCAGGAGATGCTCAGTGTGCATCCTGTGGAAGAGCAGAGTCTCACAGAGATAGACAGATGATTTATCAGTGTGCAGGGGGCTGCAGTGAGGTGTGCTCATGGTGGAAGGAGATGACGGAATCCCAAACTGATTTGGGTTGGAAGGGACCTTCAAGGTCATCTAGACCGAGATCTATTCCATTTCAGAGACCTTAGGAAATCCTTCCCTGCTTGTAGCAGTCACTACAGAGAGGTCATCATCTTTTACTGATCCCATGGGGCATCTCTCAGCCCTATACAGAGGGTTTGAATACACCAGGAAATCTCAGACAACACAAGATGTCTGCATTCAGGCAAGTGAATCAGCTTCTTGACCTTCACTGTCCATAACATCAAAAAAGATCAAGAGGATGTCAAACACCCTGCTCCTCTGTAGACACTTGAATGTTAGAAACGTGAGTGTCTCAGCCTGCAGCTCAATATCACCCCTGGCTTTCTGCAGAATAAATGAATAAAAAGCTGAGGTCACTCTGATGTGTACAGATAGGAACAAGGACAGGTTCTAACCCATAACTCTACCATGGGAGATGGAGAGAAGAACCCTGGGCCATCCTGGGTCCTGCCTGTGACCTGCAAAGTGCTCACAGACTCGTACACATCTCCTCTCCAGAATGTCCTTATTTTATTGTGGCAGAGGTGTGGATTTTTCTCATAGGTGGATACACTGAACAGATGACACAGGATACACAGGACACTGGTTTTGGGTTAAGCCTCACAAAATCATGGGGGTTTTTTTGGTTTTTTTTTTTTTTTTTTTTTCCCCCAACTGCTTCACATTCATTCCCCTGGCTTCCTGGGATAACAAAAGCTCCTTCATAACTAACTGAGCACCAGCTCTGACCCAGGCCCTGACAGATCAAGTTGATGTTTTACATCTTTACACTCTGTAACATGCAGCAGTCCAGAGGGGGCAGAGCAACCCCTCCACTCCCATGTGCTGTGGAGCTAGGAGCCAGGTCAGATGTTATTTTCCTTGGCTGACACCTTGAAATTGGTTGAAACATTTCTCCTTTCCTGCAGGGATGAAGGGAATCATTTGGGATGGAGGAGAGGCAGCTGCACGTCTGCCAAAGTTGGGGAGGGGGAAGGTCGTGCCTGCAGCACCATTCCCTCTGCATTTCTGGCCTCCCTCTTAGCAGAGGATGGGGTCGAGCTCTGCACTGATGTGTGAACATGAAGAGCTGCCAGGAGCTGGAGTGGGGCACAGCTGGCTGGGTGCCATGCCTACAGGAACCACAGCTGCATCCCAGCACGGCCAGCCAGCACTGGGAGGAATTCAAAGGGGTGGGGGGGAGGAATGGCACAAAGATGAAGGACCGTGGAAATTCCTGTGTGGTCTGGTTGCTTTTTTTTTTTTTTGGGTCATCTGTCTCTTCTGCATCTCTTTGCCTGACCATGCTTGCAGCATCTCGAGATGTTTTGTAGAGGATGGACCCTCCAGGATTATAATGGGAGGTAGTGAGGAAGAGGCTGTAGCTAGTCCTGTGTCTCCCAGGAAGGAATAATATTTGGGAGCTCTATTTTCTGGCTGTACAGATGCCCTTTTCTCTTTTTGCACCCAGACAGCACTTCCTCTGAAACCAGACCTCTGGAACCTATTCTGCATTTTACCAGATGATCACTTCTTGAGAGCCTAGCTGGGATTGTATGTCTTGAGCAAGTTCCAGGAGATTCTGTGAGACTGCAGGTCCAGTTGATGACATAACAGCAACTACAGCTCCTTCCCCCCTCCCCTCCCCAGCCCCCCAATATTAAAATAGCAGTTTTGCATGATTTTTCTCAAACTCATGCCTGCTTCCTAGCAAACGAAGATTTTTCCTCTTGACAAATAGCAGGGTGACCTAGTGACAGGTGGGGTGACTAAGGAGGTAACATCCAAACTCTCTTTAACATATGATGTCTTTAACAAGCACTGTCAAAACCTTTCCCTCCAAAACATACATTCACTCACTTAAGAAAATAGCTGGGCCACGGGAACAATAAACCCTCTGTTGCCCAAATACATTTATGTTGGCTCACTTAAGCCCAAGCACTGACATTGAGAGGAATACATATTTTTTCCTTCCTTCTCTTCCTAAAACTTACACACTTTTCCCATTGGAGTCACAGGAAAGAGCTCTACTAACACAGGACTAAGATTTTGCTTTGAGGCTTCCAGGCAGCAGAACAAAATCCAGGAGAAGTTGGCACCTGCCCACACAATATCTCCTCTGCCTCCTGCTCCTCTCCATGCATGGAGCATTAAGAAATACTTGTGCCTGTCTCTGTCCCTGCCAATAATTAATTTTGACTGATGTGGGCTGTGCTCCATCATCCTTTCTCCTCTGTCCCCATACCCTCCTGTTAATGATATTTCTTTTATTCCTGGTAGGGCTGGCACTCTACTAATGACAGGTTTGCCTGTCCCCCTGAGCTCAGGAGCTCTTGCTGCTGCTGGACATCACAAACCAGCTCTTTTGTCTGCCAGAAAGAGGACAAAGATGCATTAAATGTGTCATCATTGTTTGGAAACGCTCAGATGAAAAGAAACATCTTCAGTAACCAAAGGTTGCTGAAAACTGACTTACATGCTGTGGATTATTCTTTTTTTTCTTGTATCAATGGGAAAAACAAAACTTTTCTGCTTTCCTTTGAAAACTTAAGTGAGTCAAAGGAAAAATATTTTTTTCTGTGTGTATTTTTCTTTAATATCAGCAAGCAGATGAAAATATTTCACTCAGGAGCAGAAGACATTGTTTCAGAATCAATGCTAGCTGTATCTAAAGTTGAAAGATCAGATGAAGGTCTGCAGTGTCTTCCTAGAGCTCAGGAGATCTCTTAATAAAAAGAGATATATGAAAGAAGGAAAGCTCCAAAAGAGACTGGGCCAAGTTTTGATTCATTTGCAGATGAGCTGTGTCTCAATGAGAAGAAGAAGAAAAAAGACATATTAATCCACTGGGAATATCATAAAAATGTCATGGCTGAGCTGTGTCAGCTAGGAAAAGTCGTTCTGGCAGTTCCAGCAACACGAGTGTGTGCTGAAAGAACATTCTCAGTCCTCAGATTTATCATTTGTAGCAGCCCTGCAGTATGTCAGAGGATATATTAGACCTTGTTTTATTTCACTAAAACAAAGTGCTCCTAAAAACCCCTGTGTTTATTAGACAACACAAAAAACCTACTCTGGAAATTTTTGACGCTGAAGTCAGAAAATAAATGAATGATCAAAAAAACAATAGTTTTAATTTTGAGTTTCAACACAGCTTTCAACTGAGACTTGAATTTGATGGGTGGTGGTTCTGACTGGTTTGTTCTGGTAACCAACCATTTGTTTTATTTTTGTGATGTCTTGAACTGGATCTGAACCCAGACTGGATACAACTACACCCAGCCCCCAAGCCAGTGGAACAGCTGTCCATCTTTGAAACACCTTCTTAATTCTCCTACAGATTTAGTATTCTCTTGCTCTGTAAGGATGGTTTCCTGATTGAGTCCTCATCCAGGAGGTCATGGGAGCTACCAGCACTGCAGATGAAGGAGCAAGGAGGATGTCTCAATGGAAGAGATGAAGATAAAGAGCTGAGGGGGTGGGATCTGAGTGAGGAAGTGATATCCAGTTCATCATCAAAAAAATAAATACATGAACTGTAATTTAGATTAAATTAGTATAGCACATTCCAGGCAGCCCGTGATGTTTTTCTCTCCTGTTCATAAAATCAAGAGTAATCACCATAAAATGTGGGGACAGCTCTTTATTAACTCTATGTGCAAGTGAGTGCACATAAAGAATCTCCCAGGGAAACTCCTGAGTCTGAGCTAGCAGTCAAGCCTGGACCCTTAAATCTTAATAAATTAAGACACAACTGAACAATCATTTTTAATAGCAGTTTTTAAAACTCTTTCCCTCTATCCCAGATTATTACTAAAACTTTTTTGAAGAAGCAAATTTCCTTCCCAGGGGAAATGCCAACATTTCTACTTTCTGCTTTAATTCCAAATTGGAATGCAGAGGTGAAAGGCTGAAACTTCTTGTTCAATGGCACTTCCAAAAAAACCTCTTGTTGGGAATACTAAAGCATTTCATGCTAAGAGCATCAAAACATTGCAGTTCAGCATCAGAGGACTGTCTCTGTTTGATGGCACACGACTTGCTTCGTTTTGACAACAGTGAAGATTTCATTCCAAGGAGGCAGGAATGCTTCCCACTGGAAGCTGACACAGCACCATGCTGGGAAACATCACTGAATGTGATTGCTGGAAGTCCAAACAAAACTATAGAAAGCAGCAATGTCTCCACATGGGCTTTGCCTTATCGGATCCAGGGTGTTGGCAACCCCAAAGAAGAGGAGAAAGCAGAAATGGCAAAATCAAAGTCACAGAGATGGCGGATGGGGGGAAGAGGTTTGCATAATTTTTTGTTCAGAATTTCATGGAAATTAAGTTACACCCACAAAATATTTGGGTTTCACTGATGCAGTGTTTGCCAATGGAAAATTGTCCCATCCAATTTTTTTCCACCAGGCCTGCTCAGAACGTGCCTTGGCCCAGCAGCCCAGGTAGGCAAGGAGCCAGGTCTGAGAAACCTGGGGCTTGATCCTGGACTCACGTGGAAGTCCAACAGGGACCAAAAAAGGAAGTGTGATTAATATTGAACCACTTGGTCAGCCAAATCCTGCCAAAAAGCACAAAGTTAATGGAGGTTGTTCTCTGCAAGTGGAGCAGAGCTGTGAAGCTGTGGTTGGCAAGGAACAACCTGATGAACGTGGTCCTGATGAGCATTGTCCCATGGCAAAATGAGACTTTTGTGCAGTGCCAGGGGACACGGGTGAAGAGATGCTCTGGGGAGCTGCTTGGAGCTGGTGTTTAGCCCTTAGCAGAGCTGTATCCTGTGTATTTGGGGTATAAATCCAGTGCTTTCCTTTGGGTTGGAACAGGTTACAAAAGCTTTCCCAGTGGTTAACAGACACATGGAATGGCAGAGTTACCACTTCCACCCACCCACCCCAAGCCCTGGGCCTTGCTCTGATGACTTACAAGTAGGTCAGACAGCTCTCCTGAAATTCCCAAGGTGCTTGGGAAAGGAGAAGGAGCAGGGCAGAGGGCAGAGGAGGGGACAAGGCCATTTCTGAGAGCTTTTTGCTCTAATTTCCACATGGAAGGGCCAGCTTGGCTGGGGAGGTGTGACATTGTTCTCACACCCTGCAGGCTGTGGCTCTGGTGTCCCATGCCATCACACGTGGTGGCAGCCAGGTTGTCCTTAGGACAGGGAGGAGAAACACTTGTTCCAGGAGGACCACGGGAACAATTCCACCAAAAGAAACCCAGCCAGCCAGCCCTGTCTGCAGCCAACAGATCTTCAGGTGTGGCTGAAAAGCCAGTCTGTCTGTCTGTCCGTCTGTCTGCTCTCTTCCTGGAGACCCCTTGAGCCAACACCATGGAGCCATTCCCAGCAGGATCCCCGTTCCCATTAAACCACATCACAGGAGAGCAGGGCTGGCCAAGAAGCAGAGGGAAGAGAGAGTTGGGTTGTACCCATCCTGCTTCTCCCATCCCATCTTTTGCTTCTCCTTGCAGAAGACATTGCCTTGCTTCCAGCCTGAACCTGGCTGCTGGGCTTCAGGAGGAGCAGTCCCACACCTCTGCCTGGAGCACAGACAGCACCTTCTCCCCAGCCTGGGCTGGATGGAGAGCAGGGAAGTCCAAGGTCCAAAAAATAGAAGGGGAGGATGCCACAGGAGATGCCACAAACTCAGACCTCCACCTCTCTCTCCAAGGAAACCATTTCTTGGCAGCTTTGGGCTGCACCCTTTGTCCCCCTCCTAAGCTGCTCTGCCCAAGCATCCCAGTTGCATGAAGCCTCTCAAAGCCAGGCAGAACCTCTCAGACCAGCACAGTGCTGGGTTTACATTTCTTTGAGGGCCTAATAAGTCTTCCTTCCATCCCCGGAGAGATGGCTGTTTGGACTGGGACTGTCCTTAACTGTTGATGATATACGAGAGCACATCTCAAAGGTTTGCTATTTTGGGAAGAGCCATGAGGGAGACCTTTCCAGCAATGTGCCAGGGCTCAGTGCACAGAGCTGTGTGGCTTTGGGCCCTTTTTCAGAGGCAGAGCTGTATTTCAGCTGGAGGCCATCTCTCTGCTGGAAGTACTAGAGGGAGGTCACTTGTATTCCATGGGGAAGAACTGCTGGTTTGGGGTTTCTGGGATGGATGCAGGCATCTGCATTTTGCAGATACTGTGGGGAAGGGAGGTTGGGGATGTAGGTAACAACACTCATCCTCCACTCTCATCTTCCCTTCCCTTGTCTGTGTTTCTCACAGAATGAGGGTACAACTAGAGACAGGATGAAAATGTGTCTCCTCTTCCTTCTAGGAATCGCCAGTGTCCTCGTTGGGGCATCTCAGAGAAGGAAAGATCTTGAGATAACAAAAAATTATAGAATCCTAGAATGATATGATTTGGAAGGGACCTTAAAGATCATCTAATCCACCTCCCAGCAGCCCAGGTTGCTCCAAGCCCCATCCAGCCTTCAACACTGCCAGGGATGGGGCAGCCACAACTTCCCTGCACATTTTATCCCTGGTCACCAGCATCCAGTTTGCCAGTGAAAGCTGCTGACTGTAGGAGGATGGTCACTGCTTGGTGCAGTGATCTCCACAGCCCATTTCCCACCCAGCAATACTCTGTCCTGCAGCTCTTTGGGACCACAGGCTCATGCCAGCATCGGGTGTCCTTAGAACCAAATGCATCTTCCTTTCCTGCCTGCCCAGTCCTTCTGGAACCCAAATTCTGCAGCAGCTCCAAACAGGGATCCAGGGATGCATTTAAAACAAGAGCAGGTCCTATGTCCTTTTTTTCTCATCCCCAATATTTTAGAGTGGGCATGGCCAGTACTGAATGAAATCAGACCTATTGCTGTTCCAAGGATTAGCAGAAGACACAGAAAGAGTATCTTGGTGTTTGTTTGTAAAGCTGGGCTGGTAAATTGTCCCTGCTAACAGATAAACTGTGCACAGAAATGGAGGAATAAATAGATAAATGGGGAGGTGAGAATACACAAGATGACAGAATCCAAGAGCTAGATTAATGCTTTGTTATTTAGCCTCCAGTTTATATTATCTTATAAATAATGCCTTTGTTTTAGTGGATTTTGGAAGGATGAGGAGAGGCTAAATCAGAATTTTCTGGAGGGTGGGAACATGGGAAGCAAATATGCCCTTTGGGACTATTATGGCCAAAAGTGACTTTATCTACTGAGAGCAGCATGGTGGGGTTCTTCAAAGAGCTGAGCTACTTAAACAGCTCTTGGAGCCAGGTTCTTGGTTGCATCCCCATGATGCAGCCTCCTCATAGCATCTGTCACTCTCTGGATGCAATATAGACATCTTCAGGGCTGCTGAAAACTAAGGTTTTGGTGATGATTAATAACTAACAGATTTTTTTCCACCAGGGAAAAAAAACCCAAAACAACTCACGACAATTAGGATTGGTTTTCCAGCCCGTGGGCGTTTACTGAGCCTGATGATCAGAAGTGTAAACAATACTATAATAATGTCCCACTGCCCCCCAGGGCTTTCTGGGGAACACAGTGTCCAAGTCAATGAATTTCAGGGTAGGAAAGAGGCAGTGCTGTTCCTGGGGAGGACAAACACGGGTGGAAAATAACAAGGGGAACCATATTAAGGAAGAGAAGAGCCATAGGAAGAAAAAAGAAATGCAAACTAGAAACTGGTCAGACTTGGGGAAAAAAGTGGCCTTCTGAATCCAGCACCAGTTCTGGAAGAGAGGGAGGTCTATGAAGATCAAATGGGCAGCACTTGTCCCAGTAGTGTACAAAGCATCATGAAATTGGTCCTCTCAATGCCAAGTGTGGGGCAGATTGTCACTGCCAAGGTGTCAGCTGTCCTGCTTTGTCACAAATGGCATCCCCAGCTCTGAAGGCTGCTGTCCCCACTGATCCTCCTGTCACTGAACTCTGCATTAAGGGGAGGTTTAGATTGGATATTAGGAAAATCTTCCTCCTGGAAAGGGTTGTCAGGGCCTGGCCCAGGCTGCCCAGGGCAGGGCTGGAGTCCCCATCATCCCTGGAGGGGTTTCAGAGCCTGGAGATGTGGTGTTGAGGGACATGGGATGGGGGTGGCCTGGGCAGTGCTGGGGGAAGGGTTGGATTTGTTGATTTTAAAGGTCTTTTCCAACCCAAGCCATTCTATGATTCTAACCATAAGGTTGACATACCCCTTGCCCAAGTGCCATATTCACAGATAAAAAGGTTCAGCTCTGCAGAAGGAATGGCAGCCCCCTGTAGAAGAAAAGCATCCAGGAGATGAAGGGGGGGTCACCATCCATGAGCTTTCTGCTACACTGTTTTCACGTATCAAAGCAAAAAGCAAACTGGGGGCTTTGGGAAAATAAACCTTGATCTTGGTAAGGTCTTAAGTCAGGTTTTCTTCTCTAGAGGTCACAGCCACCAAATGAAGCAGCAGTTTCTCTATCAAGGAAGCTGCTCTCCATCTGGATTTCCAGTTTATCTACAGATAACAGCAACAAGACTCAGTCCATCTGATTTCAGCTCTCCAGGGATCTGAGAGTTAGAAATATCACCCTTTGGAGATGAGCCTGTCCCACCAATAGGTCCAGAGACATGGCTCAGAGCAGATGCCCACCCTATCAGAGATGGGTCTTTCCCTACAAGCCAAGATCCATGCTTGCTCTTACTAAAATTACATATTTCCAGGAACAAGGGAAGTTTAGCAGGATTAGACTTCAGTAAACATCTAGAAAAAAAATGGAAAGATGAACTCTTCCATTGTATTCCTTTCTGAGCTTTGGCACCTGACCAAGAACCTGGATGGTGTTTATTTAACCTCCTGGGTCTGTAGATTCATTCCCTGTGAAATTGCCATTGTTTTCAGCTTCCAGCTGGTCCAGGAATGCCCAGGAGAGAAGAGGGTTCTGCTGTGGGTGGGGTGGTTGTTTATTTGGGTTTTTCTTTTTTTGCTATTGAGGGTTTTTGGTTGTTTATTATTCTCCAGAATTTTGACACATGTTCTGGATGTTGTCCTGAACCAGAAAGGGTAGAGGTACAACAAAAATATCAAGCAGAAAAAGGTTATTCAAACTTTTTCAAACCTCAAGTAAGGTTCAATATAGGAACACCTCATGTATGTGAGTGTGGCAGAGAAATGCATCCTCTTAAATCTCAACCCTTCTGGACACCCTCTCCTCTGAAGAGGTTGGACCTGATTCACAAAGGTGAAACCTTTCTTGAAGACTATTCCATGGCTGAAGAGCTCATCAGGAGTCAAGAGGCTCCCTCATCCACAGGGAGAGCAAAATTACTGAGAGTTTGAAGTATTAAAAGAAAAAGGCAATGGTTTAGGAAGAAAAAATCCTTTTTAACTTGGATCACCACACTGACATCTGACTAAAACTGGGAAAGGGGGAAGAAGGAATAAATGGGAATGTTCTCCATAAACAGGTGAAATTAATTTTTTTCTGTGAGAGGTTCATAGATGCCTCTAAGTGTCTGGTCAGGACATCTCTGCAAGCAGATGCTCCCATGAGATGAATTTCTGGTCTGATCCAAGAGGGAACAGTGATCTTCTCCATATGACAGATGCTCAGACATCCTGGACCAAAATAACTTCCTTTTGTCCAGATTTTTATTGAAAAGTTTATTATTCATATTTTTTTCTAAATAAGTAGATTCCAAAACCTTGTGGTACATTAAAAATAAAATTCCAGCCTTCAGAAAGAAACAGATTTTTTTGTTCTATTTCAGCTCAAAGACATTGCAGGGGCAATCTACCTCTTCTCCTTTCCCCTGCTTCATATTCAGGTTTGCTTAGGTACTGTCAGCTATTTCTAACAAACCCAGGAGGGATCTGAAGGCACCTGGCTGTTCACAGCTCCACTTCTCAGAACCCACTTTTAAATTTTGGTTCCTCTGAAAAAGTTTTTCTGGTACTTCAATTCATATTTTTCTCTGCCATATCCTAAGTCTCTTTGGCTCACCCAAGCCTTTTGTTCCTTCTTCTGTTTTGGTGTTCTGCTCTTCTTTCTCACTTGACCTTCTGAAAATTAAAATGCTGCTATTTTTCCAGAAGGAAAAATACCCCAAAACAACACAGCAACCCAAGAAGAAAATTTCAGTTCAAATGTTTTTTTGTTTTGGTTTGTTTTTTTTTTTTTTAGTACATTGTGTGTGCTCTACCTGTAGACTTCCCACAGAAGAAATAAGAACTTTTGACCAAGCCCTAAATTTTAAGTAATAATTACCCTTTTGACTGGGAAAAAACCATTATTTTCTGTCTAGTTGGGCCAGGCCTAGGCTGGTCTGCTGCTCTTTAACAGCAAAACCTATTCCTTGTGATTATTTAATATTTTATATTGTCAAACATTACTATTTCTTTGCCCAGTGCCCCAAAACTTCCCTTTGCTTGTACCCAAGGCAGAGCAGGTGCTGCTTTGAGGAAGAGGCACAAACAGAAACCCAAGTGCAGAGAATTTTGCTCTGGAGGAAGCCAGAGGAAGTTACCTGGTGGTTTCTTCAGAGTTCAGATCTGCAGATCTCAACACCTGGGGTTTATTCCACCTTTCTGGATAGTCAGCAAAGGGTTTCAATGCTCTTCAGCCTCAAGTTGCACTGTTTTTTTCCAGAATTTTCCTCAAAATTTGTCATCATCTGCTTTTTGCTCAGAAGCCTCCCCAAGCCTGATACCCCTCCTGCCTTCTGCAGTCTCCCCAGTGTCAGAAAAATTGGTATTGGGATCAAATTCCTACAGTCAGGCTGAGTCTCCAGTGAGGAACAGTCTCCTGGAGTTGGACACGAGTGAGAAATGGTAAAACCTGCATCTGGAACAAAATTTGATCCATATTCCCCAATATTTTTTTTTTTAGTTCTCTTGTCCTGCTTAACTGGTGAATTGTGTGTCCCCTGAGACATGCTCAGAGCACAAGGAAGGAACAGACTCAACAAGTCTCCCAATTAGGTGAATAACGATTTAAGAATGAGAGCAAAGAAGTTGCTTGCTTGCTATTTTTTTCCTACACATTTGCATAATTTGGGGAAATTTGCCCCTTGGAGGGTTCTGGTCCAGCACGTGTCATCATGGTTTCCCATGAAAAGGACTTTTTGAAGCCCTTGGCAAGCAGAGCCCACCAAGTAGGTGTAAGTGCAAGGGTCTTCTCCAACCCTAATTGCTCAAAGGCCTCGAGGCAGCCAGGTTGCAGAGGACAGGAAGGCTCCATCAGGAGGAAATATTTCATCTTGAAAAGGGGAGAACGTAAGGAAAACAAACCCCATTTACCTTATTGAAATAAAGGCTAATTAGCTGGGAGGAAATGTGAAAGGCGTAAAGAACAAAAAAGAGAAAGCCCTTTTCCTGGAGTGGGAAGACCACCAATAGTCACCAAAGAGGAGAGAATTTATGGCAGTGTGGGGGAGAGACTGCTTGGAGATACTTTAATGGTAATTTTTAGGAAGAATTTACAAGCATACTCTGCTACTGAGTGGAAAAATACATTGGCCACAAAGAAATTGCTGTTTGCCAAGCCTAATGATTCATTTCTGAGTCATAAATAATAGGTCCCTAATGACAAAGGGTATAAGAGTGGTCGTCTCTTGCCAACTATTTATTAGAAAATAGAGCTAAATCATTAGCTGGGAGCTCTCTTACCGGAAAGCTGAAACCACATTTCTCTATGAAAGGTCATAAGCTATTTCCACAAGAATTTAGACAAAACATTATTGCATTTTAAATCTTTCATCTTTAGCACCAAAAAAAAAAAAAAAAAGTAGAGAAGAAGAAAAAAAAAAGCACAGTTGGTTCACCAGAGAGCTCCAATTTGTCATGGGGCATCTCTTGAGATCCAACAGGGTCAGTAAAGAACAAGGGGAGTTTGGAAACATCAGCAGCACTGTCTTCTGAAGGAATGGAAATTAATTCTCTTCTCCTTTGGAGACCCTCCCCATCCTATCCTGCCATGCTGCAGCTCTGGAGGAAGGTGCAATTATTGGTAACCAAAAAATTAGGATAGGCTTAACAAAGTTGCAATGAAGATGGCAAATTACAGGTATACATAAAGATGCAAATATGGAACCCTCCCTCCTCAGCTGATAATCATTTCCCACATAGAAAAGACCCACACTTTTCTTGCCACTCATCAGTAGCAGATGAAGGTGCCCAAGCCCAGGGTCCCAACAACAATCTCAGACAGCCTTAGAGCAACCAAGCTGCTCCTACCTGGGAAGGCAGGAGGAGGGGACCATGGACACCAACATCACCACCACCAGCTGCAGGTGCTGCTGGGTTCCCAGCCAGTCTCAGCTCAGTCTAATCACAGATAATTTTTTCTCCTGGTCCCCTCAAACCAGGACAGGAGTCTATGCAGAAGCAGTGTCATTGGACTCTCTCCATGCCTCAAGTCAACCCTGGTGGGTTTATTTCCCATTCTCACATTGCCCATCAGGGTCTCCAAGACATGATATCCCAACCCAGGAGCCTGAGGAATGCATCCTGGGGTTAGCAGCTGGCCTGCTGGGAACTGACACCCCTCTTCTGCCAGTAGTTATTCCCAGGAGCTCAGACCTATTTGCTTTCTGGACAGTCCATGGAAACATCTAGAGAATAAGGTACCTGGCCATCCTTGGGAGCTGAGCCTGCACTCCAGACACCCGGGATCTCTTTGACACCAACAGCACTGAAAGAAGAGTGACAGAGATGAAACACCTCTCATAAATGTCTGACTCTCCAAATATCTTGGGAGGATTGTGAGAGACCATCCCAGGGCTGACCCATCCCACATTTTCCTTTCCCAAGCACGTGCACACACTCCCATCCCAAACCTGTGGCTTTTCCACCTTGAGAGCAAAGTGCAAACTGCATGGAATAAAAAGTAATTGCTGCCTTGGAAAACCACAGGAAAGCCTGGAGAGGTCTTGGAGGAACCTTTCCCTGTCGAGTGAGCTGTTCTGTTCTGGTTAGCTCTGACTGGGCTGCATGGAGCTGAAGGATCTGCCAGAGGTTTATGATCATTCCAGAGGAAAAAAGAAAAAAAAAAAACAAAAAAAAACCAAAAGCCAAGCATGGCTTCTGAGGGATCAGAAGGGATCTCTGCCTGTCCTGATAAACCTGATACACTCAGCACTGAGTCTGCCTGGGGGGCTGAGGGCAGTCACTGTATGGAGACACTAAATTCCCTGTGAAAATTGTAGGGGGGTAATTCTCGGGGAAGGTAAATATTGGGAAGCTATTTACCCGGCCACCAGTGGGACTTGCAGGGACAATGTCACCCCACTGACAAGTAACTAGGCAGGAGAGCTACCTGCCTGCCTTAGCAAATGGGTGTCTGCCCCTCACACCGAGCAGTGGGAAGGGGCCTCATCCAGCCCCAGCCTCCAGGACTTGCTCTCAAGCTGTGGATTTTGTGTGTGTGTCCTGGGATTTTGTGTGTGTGTGCCCTGGGATTTTGTGTGTGTGTCCTGGGATTTTGTGTGTGTGTGTCCTGGGATTTTGTGTGTGTGTGCCCTGGGATTTTTTGTGTGTGTCCTGGGATTTTGTGTGTGTGTGTCCCCTGGGATTTTGTGTGTGTGTCCCGGGTCTCTTCCCACAGGTTGAGTTCTCTGGTTGCCAAACCTCTGTCCCTGCCTCCTCAGCAGAAGGAGTGCTCTGAAGAAGCCCGTGTGAAAGAGGAGCCCAGGCTTTCAGATGAAATCATGGATTTTCCTAGAGGCTCCTGTGGACACCCCCTGTCAGTGCACCCACCCAACCCACCCGATGTGTCCCAGAGGTGCTGTGGCCACAGAAACATACAGCATCTTCCAGCACTTTGTGACTGAAGACAAATGATAAAACTCTTAACTGATAAGAATGAAGAGCAAAGAACCCAAACCTCTTCCATCGTTCTGCACACCAAAGTGTTTCCTGGGTCTTCCAGGGAATTTTGGAGCAGTAGGCAAAATCAAAGTCTTTGTTTTATAATGTGTGGAAAAAAAAAAAAAAAAAAAAAAAAAAGGATCTTGTATAACTGTATTCCAGCCCCAAGATAGAAGCAATCTAATCTTCAGAGGTCATGTGCCCCCATCTGTCATTGCCACACTGAAGTGAAAAGGATCTTCCCATACTCAGCAGCCTTAAGCAACGACAACACACTTATTTTAAGGTTAAACTTGATAATTTGGGGAACTCTGCTTTGTAGCCCGTATTTGTAAACTCCTGTCTGATATGTGTCAGAAATATAGGGGTGGAAGGAGTGCCTTGGCTGAGGCAGGAGACCATGTCATATCTTCTCATCCATAACCATCTCATGTGCCAGGAAAGCACTTAAACACACGCTGAATTCCCACGGACGTCAGCGGGACACACACGTGTCCTGCCCTGACTCATGTTCTACTTAGATAGCTGCTTAACTGCTTTTCTGAATCAGGGCCAGGGGTATCCTGGGAGCCCTGCCCTGTCAGAAGTGATGCAGCCAGATCCTGCATTAGGTAATCACACGAGACAGCAGGAAACAGCTGCCACCTCCCCCTGAAACAGCCCCACTGCAGAGATGCTCAGCAAAGTGCTTTCCCGGCCTGCTCTGAGAAGCAGGAGGATAAACATCAATGTCAAAGCTGATTAAGAATGTGCAAATGACCTTTTCTTTGCATGACCAAAGATTTGTTTGGTTTTTGTTTTTTTGTTTTTGTTTTTTTTTCCAAAATGGGAGTGATTCTGTCCCAGAGGCAGTGGGAGAGTGGCTGCAGTTTTCTCTCTGTGGAGAATAGCACTGAGCTGGTGCCATCTCCAAAAACTGAACTGGAGTTTCTGGGCTGACCTCAGAAGAAATCCCTAAAAGCCAATGGGGAATGTTGGAGAAGAGGAGAGCAATGAAAGACAAAAGGCCATAGAAAAAAAAAGAAAACATGAAAAAAATAAAAACCAAGAAAAAAGAAAGGAAGGAAGGATACAGAAAGACTATAAAAAAATCAATACATCAGCTCAGCTTCCAATTACCACCAGAACAACACCCTTTCCAGCACTGTCCTGTCTCAGGTGAGGGCTGACAGTGGATGCTCAAAGAGGGTGTGATATCACAGGAACCAGGAGTGATCCCGTCCTGGGTTATAACCTCAGCAGTCACTGGGGAACTGCCCTGGGCTCTTGGCCTCTGGAGGTTACAAGGACAGCAAGGACTGACAAAGAGCTCTCTTCTGTCCAGGTGAACCTCATGCCCAACTTCTCCCCTGCCCTCAAGACTCTGTGGGAGAAACAATCATTTTCCTTTGCCCAGGTTCAGCCAGGAAAAACACATCCTCATCCTGGACCAGTCACTGCTTTTCCCTTATCCATGAGGATCATTTCATCTGATGGTCATCACCCGCTCCATGTCCCATCCAAGACCTTGTACTAGAAAGCTGAGGTTTAGTTTCTCAGGCAGTGAACTGGGATATGACAAAAGCTCTTGTTTAGCCTGGAGCAGCACAAGCCATCCTGCCATGGCTGGAGGGCTGCAGCACTTCATGGAACAAAGAGTTGGAGAGTTTGCAAAGGAAACAGACTCCACCAGGATGCAGTTTGCTGGAAGTGGAGCACTTTGCACTGAGAAACGTGTTTCAATCTTAAGGAAAGATCAGGTCGTGCTGAAACATCCCTTGTAGATGTTCTCTGAGCAAAGTGGCTCATTTCCTCACTGTAAAATATGATTTTTTAAAAATTTCAGCTTTTAGTTTAGAAACATTTCATTTTCATGACATTAGATACCTAGATCCACATCTAGAAAACACAATCTACAAAAAACCCCAACAGAAATCATAAGAAAATGGGTCATTTGAAACCCTTGAATCAAACCAATGCTTCCCCCACTATTTTTTTTTCTTTGAAAGGATTTCTAAAATTCCCTATTTTTCTTCCCCTATTTGTATCCAAACCACATCTCAGACACTCCAACCCCATCCAGAATGAAATTTCTTGTCTTCATACAGACCTTTCTATTTCTTTGAAACCATCTGGCCTGCAGCAACACGGACACACTGCATTACCCCATGGAGCCCCAGTGTACTTTATAAATTATTGGTGGGATGGGGATCAGGAGCTCTTCAACACCTTATAAATATGGAAACATACTGGGCTGCACTGGCCTGTGCACACTTGGGACTGGACGTATGAATTTTTATCAATGTGTTGATCTTCTTTTTTTCCTCGGATCCTTTCTGGAGTTTTACTTTTCGTGCTTTGTCCATCCTGAATGGTTTGAATGCCCACAGACCTGGAGCTGCTGCCCAGTGTTCCCGGGGAGGTTCACCTGTTCCAGCCAAGATATTATCAAGATATTATCAAATCTATCAAATCTAACACAAAGGGCTTGATCAAAGACCTGGCAAAGGCTGAGCCATGGGGTAGGGTGGGTCCCTTTAGTGCTGTCACCATCGATGAGAAGAAAAGGCATTGCTTAATTTCTGTCAGGATTTACTGGTGAGTTTGTGTTGTGGCAGCATGCAGAGGCTTCAGCTCTGAGCAGGGCTGCCCTGTGCTGGGTTTCCCATTGCTCCTGGGCTGAATGCCTTGGAGGATGTTGCTGAAAGGCAGAAAACCCTCCTTGCAGATCCAAAGTGCATGTTGGTGGTCCTCAGGATACTTCCAAGGCGTTTGGGATGTGTGGTTCCCAGGGGGGGACACCTTAATTTCAGTTGATCTTGAAGGGCTTTCCTCCTATGAACTTCTTCAGTTGGGTCTTCAGCCCACATGGATGCTTAACCTGCACAGTTTCCTCCAGGCACTGGAAGCTGCTCTAAGGTCTCCCTGGATCCTTCTCTTCTCCAGGCTGAACACCCCCAACTCTCCCCCTGGCTCCAGAGCTGCTCCAGCCCTCCCAGCAGCTCCAGGGAATGGAAAGCATCCAGGTTCACACAAATCCCATCTCTCCCTGCCCTGTGCTTGGAAGGTTGGTTTGCAGAAGGTAAACTGAGGCAGCCAGTGATGGAGAAGCTTGTTTGGGATTGCTGGTGCATTTGTGGGAAAGGCAAGGAGAGCAGCTCCCTCCTGCTCTGTCTCTCCTGATGACCTGGTTCCCGTAAAGCTAAAAATAAGATTCAAGGGGTCACCATCAACAAATTGCTTCACCCTGGCTGGAAGAACACAGAATATTTCTGTCTCCTGCCCTCCCTCATGACCTTCTCCAGGCACTGTGTGGAGACCCATGTGCTGGAGCCAAACGTGACCCAAGACAAGGCTGGATTGTTCCCTGCACACAGGCTGCTCTCTGTCTCTGCTGCCTCTGAGACTCCAGCCCTGACTCCTCCTGCCAAAGGGCAGCAGGATGGGGGGGCTGCTGGGGGGCTGCATGTGCCTGGGTGTTCCTGGAAGCCACAAGAAGGTGGGAGACCTCCTCTGAGGGGATGCTCAGCTCCCTCTCTGCTGTAGGTGAGTGCTTGGGGAAGTCCAGTGGCTCTCTGGCTGCTCTGCAGCTCACAGAATCATTCTGGTTGGACAAGAGCTTTAAGGTTATCCAGCCCAAGCATTAATCTAACTCCACCAACCATTCATCCCATCTCTACCTTTTGCAGTGCTGAGACCACATCCCTCAGCACCACAGCACAGCACCTCAGCACCCCAGGGGTGGTGATTCAGCCACCTCTCTTTGTGCCAGCAAAAAAGTTTCTCCTAATATCTAATCTAAACCTCCCCTGGTGCAACTGGAGATAATTTCCTGGAGCAACTGGAGACCATTTGAGACCAGGTCATGCTCTTTGACCAGCAGTGGGAATCCTCCAGGACAGGTCCCTCGGCAGTCCCAGTGGGGGGGTTGAGCTGCTGGGGGGTGCAGATGGTGGATGGGTCTCAGTGGGAATCAGAACCCCCCAACCTGAGGAGCTGAGGTCAGCCAGTGTGGCTGAATGAACAAAACCCAGCACGAGAGCACAGCAGGTGGGAGTTTTATCCCCAGCACTTTCCCCCCTTCCATAACTGGGTTCTGCTGATTTATGGGGGGCCAGAAGCACCAGTGAGGGGGTTTGTGGAGGACCAGGTCCTGCTCTGAGCACTGTCCCACGATTATTCACATACACCTAGTGTCAGCACATTCCCTGGCATGGTTGTGACCCAAGCACCATCAAAAGAGACCCAGACTGACTTAAGGAGATATCCAAACCCATGGTCTGCTCCTGCTGGGAATGATCACATCCACCCTCCTGGTGGGGACATGAATTGATGTCCTGAGTCCTGCAGCATTTAGTGCACTTATATTTAGGTGAACAAGGCTCCTCCAATAGGTTAGCCCATTTCTTCATTTGTTGGTGCCAGGGTTGTGCTACAAGCAGCTGGTTTGAACACCAAGGTGCTGCCAGCTCAGAGGAGGCTTCTGTGCTCTGCAGTGCCCGAGCTGCTTGGTCAGAGCACTGAGATGTGGGCAGGGGGAATCTGCAGCTGGGCTAAGAATCCCAGGGCAAAAATAATACTGTAAAATATCAGAAGGAAGCAGGCTGCAGTTCTGCCTGGCTGGGCCTTGCAGGGCAAAAGTGGCTTTTCCTATTCATCTGCTTATTGAAATTTTTGAGAGTTTGCTCTTTCCCAACCAGCCTTGACAGCTATTGACACTCACTTGGCAGCCAATCCAAGGGCAGAAAAAGGTGGTGAAAAGCTCTCAAGCCAAATATTCCCTGGAATGACTTTGGCAGCCCTGGCTGCACTAATCCCTCCCCCCCCAATTGCATTACCTAAGAGGACAGTCAGGCTTGTGGTGTACCACAGCCACAAAAAGCAGCCCACTAACTTGTTAGCCTGAGTCCAGAGAGCAGATTGCAATTAGAATTTGGCAAATGGGTCTTTTTCCCATAATAGCACACCTCCTCACTGTAAACCTTCAGCCAGAGCTAGAATAAGAGAAGGGGGACCTGTGTCTGTCTGCCTGTCTGTCTGCCTAGCTGCTGTCCTTCAGCTTTTCCACTTCACTGCCCCCATCCTTTGAAGGTAAAATTGGTCTGGGCTTTTTTCTGTCCTGTTCTCCAAGGCCAGTGAAGGTCTGTGGGGTGGCAAGTCCCTGGCTGCCATGGGTTCACAAGGTGGGGTTAAGCCCTGAGCTGCAGCCAGTCTGGGATTCCACGATTCTGTAATCCCTCCTTGAAATCCAGCAAAAGCTACACACCAAGGTGGGTGGGTTTAAAAGGCAGTGTTCACTCTTCCAGCTGAAGAAGAGTCTCTTGCTCCAATCACTAAACCTCATGCTTTTTACTCCAAGTACCCTCATAAGTGTCCTGAGAGAAAGAAGAAGGGGTGGAGATGTTCTTTCCATCTCAGCTGCAAAGGGAATCTGCTGGACCTGCCCTGAATGTTGGGCTTTTCCTGGTCTGCATACTCACTGGTGGGGATCAGAGCCTCCAGAGCAGTCACTGGGGATGGTCTGGAGGTGTGGACGTTGCTTTTAAGTCCCTTTGCTCCCGTTGGTGACCACCATGGCAGGAACAGGGGGAGGAGGCAGCTGGGAGCGGGGCCGTTATCACTCGCTGCTAATTTATGGCTGAGGGCTGATCCCTAAATTCCTAAAAGCAAGGGGCTGAGATGATTTATTTGCTGGAAACAGCCACGGGCTTGTGCTGAGAGCTTTTATCATAATTACAGGTGTAAAATGTCAGTGTCCATAACTTTTCAAAGAAATTGCAGAGGTTACGTTTCTCCTCAGAACACACCAAGCCTTTTATGTGTGAATTTACTGCTTTGGAAATGGAGCTGACTGACAGCCCTGCAAGAGCTGGATGCTGCAAACACACTTCCCTGACACCAGTATGGCCAGACCACTCCCAAGGAGGGATTTGGGTGGCTGTTCTTCCTGAATGGCTCCATCTGGCTCTCCCAGAATTGTGTCCCACCAGCCTTGGAGATTTTTCCCACTGGGTGAAACCACAGAGCAGATCAGGAACTTAAATACCACATGCCAGAGAGTGGAGCAGCTGATGGACCAATGTTGAAATGGGACCTCATCACTGAGAATGAAAGGGTTCAGATCCTCAAGGGGTCTACACTGGGTCCTTTGATGGAGATTTACGAGTCAGGAACTGGCAGGGACCTAAGAACTGTATCAGAAGAAAAGAATGTGGGTCACATACCTTTGGCTATAAGACAGCTAGCCACAACTCAGTTCAATCAGGAGATGTATCCCTGGGAGACCAGCTGATTCCTCCATGGATTGCTTTGTCAAATGACACTGATCCAGGCTCCACAATTCACTTCCCTATGTCAGAAAGTGCCCAGATAAAACTGATAACTCTTCAAGAGTCACTTCTCCTCCCATCCTCTCTACTGCTGCAGGATAGAGTGATAATCTGGAGCAGGAGAGCAGTGTTTGAAGTTGATATTCCCTGCTCCAACCCACCCCTCTCCTATCCTTGTTTCTCCTTGTTTTCATCCCATGCAGACCCAGACATGAAGCAATCAATAAAGCAAAAATCAGAGAGCTTGGAAATGAAAGCCTGGAAGCCTTTCCACCAAGGTGGAGATGCAAAGCACTTGGCACAGACCAAGGTTTAATCTCAGAGGAAATTACTCCCTTCCCAAGCTGTAGTAAGGATAGTTGGACAATATAACCACTGAAAGACTCATTTACCTCATTTACCACCCATAGTAAAATGCCATAATACTGGAGGCATTGGACACCAGACCATGTGGAGTCTTGAGTAAGACCTTGGTTGAGAGTTGCTCTGGAAGGCCAAGGAAATTGGTTTTGCTGTTTAGGTCTATGTGGGAGGGTTGGAGAGCTCAGAGTTTACTCAGGATTTGGACAGTCCTGGTCCCTGCAACACAGCAGCTCTGTTCCTGTAGTGCTGTTGACCATGCCAGTTCATTTTCCCACGTTTGACCTCACCCACCATCTGTAAAAACAGGGCAGGAATAACAAACCACTTCCAGGGGTCTGATGAATTCACATCCCACTTTGTGAAGGGTTTTCAAATCCTCAGGAGTGGGTGGTTGAAGATGTGGTGTTAGATGAGAGATGATTTCCATCATAAGCCTCCTCTGGGAAAATGGTGAAGTTCCTTATCTTTTTTGCTACTGTTTCCTTTTCTAAGTGGGTATTTCTTTACCTCACAGAATAAGTATGTGAAAGACTTTGATATTCTGGAGCTGAGGACCATGCCTATGCTTAGCCCACTCCTGGCTCTGCTTGCAATGATTGTAGCCTCCTCTGAGGCAGTCCTGAAGTGATATCAAACCTCATAAAATCAAAAAGTTAAAAAGCTCAAAACAAAGCCTTTCATCTATTGTTTGTGTGCAATTAGGACCCTGGCAGCAAAAATAAAATTAAAAAAAACCCCAAACATTACTCCTCATGAAATTAAGTTTTTAAAATCAGGTTAAAACTGGACAACTGGTTGAGAACTTGTGAATGGACAAGTTCCAAACTCCATCTCCCCTGCAAAAACATTTCATTCCTGACACATGAGAGAGCAGTGTTTGATAGAGCTGGGGTTCATCCATCCATCCATCCATCCATCTATCCATCTCCCACTGGTGCCCTATCTCCCTGGCTGGGGGGCTTCCGGAGTGATGAGCAGTGATTTAGAGACCACCAAGGGGTGTTTTCCATTAAAGTGGTGTTAGGTCCTGAGCAGGGTGTTTCTGAAGCTGACATTGTGCTCCTCCATCTCTGTCCTCCTCAGGTGACTGTCAGGAGGGGAAAGGAGTTTTCCAGTAGGCTGAGAGCAGCCAGGTCCCACCCTGAGGTTCAGCTCTGTGCATCCAGGTTGGAGGAAGGCTGTGAATAACACATGAGCTGGAGCCAAAGAGAGTTCATGTTCCCAGAGTTGGGCTTTGCAAGTCCAGGTCCCATCACAGCTCTGGCAGGGGGGGGTTGGACTTGATGATCTTTTGAAGTCTCTTCCAACCCCTAACTTTCTGTGATTCTGTGATTCACAAGAGCTGGGCAGGTCCTCTGAGGCTGTTAAGCAAGAGTTGTGTGGCCAGCCTGGGTTCCTGCTCCAGGAAAGCTGGGGAGGGACTTTGGACAAGGGCATGGAGGGATAGGATAAGGAACAGTTTCAAGCTGAGAAAGGGGAGACTGAGATGAGATCTTGGGAAGAAATTCTTTGGTGTGAGGGTGCTGAGCCCCAGGTTGCCCCCAGAAGCTGTGGCTGCCCCATCCCTGGCAGTGTTGAGGGTTGGATGGGGCTTGGAGCAGCCTGGGCTGGTGGGATTAGGTGCCCATAGCAGTGGAGTTGGAACTGGATGATCTTGAAGGTCCCTTCCAGCCCAAACCAGTCCAGGATGCTCTGGTTCCAGCCTAGGAAAGCCACAGCTGAGCCCTCTGAGGCCTCAGGGAAGCACCAGCCCCAGCATCAAGCCAGCAGCTCCAGACTTGGGGTTTGTCCCATTTTCTTCTGAGCTTCTGGGTGACCCCAGCCTTCTTATTTCTGCTCTATGATGCCTCTCCAGATTTTTGCTCCTGTGTTTCAAATGTGAGCAAAGGTGATTCCTGAGCCCTGCAGGATTTCAGGTTCCTGGTCCCAGGCTGTGCCTCGTGCAGTGGGTTCCACCTTAACTACCCTAAGGCTCCTCACATCAGTACCCTCAGGAGCTCTGCTCTGTTCCTTTAGTTAGAAGGTTTTTTGGATTGTAGCATTGGTTAGAAACTCTTGGACTAAAATTCTGTTCAGCTGCCTGCTCTTGCATAATTACAGGATCCTGTTAATAGACACTTATCTGGATATAAAAACAAAAATCCAAATAAGCCCCCCCCCAAACCCCATGTTCAATATTTTCCTTTTACAAGAGCAGCAATTATTCCAAGGCAGATGTTTCTCAGAACTGATCTGAGTGACTTTCAACTGTTTCCACCCTGGCAGGTCATGCTGCAAAATAATAATAAAAAAAAAAATAATAGAAAAAATAAAGAAAAAATGGAAAAAAAATAAAGAAGGAAAGAAATAAAGTTAAAACTTTTGGGAACCTTTTCCCATCAACATTATGAAATCCTGTTCTCATCTACCTCTGGAGAAGCCTACAGCTGGCTGGAAAACGTTTGGGTCTTTTTTTTGCCCCTGCACAATCTCTGCTTTTTGTTGTTAAAACCTGTCAAAAACTGAGAGGAAAGCTTTTGTTTTTCTGACCACAATTACTCTGTTTTTCCCACCAAGAGAGGCAACACAGTCCACAAACTGCCTGATTTAATTACACAACCTTCCTTTTTTTTTTTTTAATCTTAACCCATTAATATACCTAATGGGAAATTCAACCAAATTTACACCCCTCCCAAAACATATTTATTGTGTTTAATAATTCATAAATAATAATTAATAAGACGGGACATTCACCTCTTGCTGAGAACCTGTGATCAAATACAACCCAGGACTTTGCTGTGGAAACAGCTGCTCCCCAACCTTCCATTTCTTATTGACCACCCCTTGGAGGAGGGGGTGCAGCTGGTGGGGAAAATACCTTTTAAAAAAGGTTTGAAGACTTCCCTCACTGGGACAAAACCAAAATTTGGAGGAGCACAGCAGTTATACTGGGAGAAAACTCAGGTTTCCCCTCACCTTCCTGCCCCAGTGTTGGCAGTGTGTGGCCAAGGGCTCAAGCAGTTGGGCAGTAAATTGAGTTTATTCCAGAGAGCATCCTTGAAAACCTTCCCTGGGACAAACCTTCTTCCTTTCCCCCTGCTCCAGGTGACATCAGGTCCTGATGTCCAAGATGTCAGTGAACCCTGGTGATGGCCCTGCAGCCCAAATTCCAGAGTGATGGCACCAGGCAGGATGCAGGACACAAAATAAGGAGTGATGGGGAGGAAGGCACCTAGAAACTCTCCTCTTGTAGCAAGAGGGAAGAGGGGCAGTCAAGAAAAGGGGCTAAGGGTAGAGAGTGACTTGTGCACAAAATAATACAATTGTTCTGCCCAGCTTGGAGTCAGTGCTTGCCCTTGGGACTGGGAGTGGTACAAAGGCTGACAGCAAACTGGGGAGGGTTGTTCACATCCGCAACAAGAAATCCAGGGCTCTGGAAAGGCCAGACTCCTTTAGGAATGAACTCAAATGGCACTGGGTACAATAAGGGGCAGGTAACAAGTTCCTAGCCTGACCTGCTCGGGGTCTATGAGGATACTGCATTGCTTTACCCAACATTAAAACACACCTCACAGCACCAGATTTCTAAAAGGAGTGAAAAAGGCCAAAACTGAAGGCCATGATGAGTAATTTCTCTCCTCATCGTCCTTAATGTAATGGAACTATAATCTGTTCCTGTAAACACACCAGTGACCTCTTTGCTCTTTTCAGAACTGAGAAACTCTTCCTCCCTCCCCTGCCCGAGCCATCCGTGTCCCTGGAACATTCTTGTTCAGTCTCCTGAAATGTTATTAACAACCCCAGCAATGGAGAGCCATAAATCCCTGCAGCCCCCTGAACTTTACTGCACTCCAAACTGTTTGGATATTCAGTATCAACAAATCATCCCGATAAATATGATTTCTGTGATGGCATTTCATCAAAATAGTTTACGGCTCTGACATTTTGAGCTTGGATTTACAGCAGCTGCAGCTTGTGCAAGTCTGGCGGTCACCTTATTGAAATTCATCTAAGAAAAAAAAGGGAAAAAAAGGGGAAAAAAACCCCAAACAACCCCATAACCTTGCAGCGTCTCCTGACATGAGAACTTTCAAGAGATTCTTCTTTCTCCTTCCCACACTTGCTTGGAAAAGGCAAAGCAAACATCAGCTTTGGCTCATCCTAATCAATACAGTGATGGTCAGGCCTCCAGCTCCTCAGTTCCCAAACACGTGCAGGGAGAGGTTTTGCAGAGCTGCTCCAACTCAGTGCTGGAGAAAGACGTCTTACCTCTTGCTCCAACAGGAAAACAGCTCCTCTGCTTTGCCTCTCCTGCTGTCCTGAACTGCTTCTTCACTGGGAAGATTTCACAACACCTGAGACAAAGAGGAGAGTTTTGCATCAGAAGAAGTGTGTCTGCTGGAGAGAGGGGGTCAGTGCCACTTAAGGAAAAGCACTGGTGGCATCTCTAGAAAATGTGTGAAGTCTTGAGGACCAATGTTCAACACCAGCTCTGAGCAGGAGAGGAGGAGAGCTGGGGAGTGGACATCTGGTCACAAATGAAAAGAGGAAAGTGGCTATGTTTAACTTTTCAAGCAAGGAAGAAATCACCTAAGGAGGAAGGTAATCCCTCTTCTCCTAAGAAGGAGAAATCCTTCTTCTCCTAAGAAGGGGAAATGGGGTGACTCCACACAGTGCTGGGCAGGAGTTCAAACCAGGAGATGCCACCATCTCCGGTGACCCTCAAGTCATTCTCCAGCTCTTGGCTTGTCAGAAGACTCAGCTCATTCCTCCCATTGAAAACCTGGATCCCAGACCTGAGGGGCTGCAGGGTGGACTTGTGCTCCTGTCGAAAGCTCGTTGAGAGTTGAGAGGGAAAGAAAATTACTCTTCCCTCCACGAGCTCTTTTCTAAGTCAGAAGAGGGTGTGGTGATGGGAGCAGTAAAATATGGGATTTCATCTGTGCACTTGCTGCAGTCTCCCCTCTCTCTGCTGGGCCAGGCAGCCTGAGCTCCTGATTTATGGCCATGATTTATGTCACCCTTCCACGCCGTGGGCTGCTGGTGCTCTCTCCTTGAAGCAATCTAAGCAGAACCTGATATGAAAAAGGAGAGACTGTATCGTATTTCTCTCACACTGCTTGTCAGACAGAACCAAAAAGCAAACTCTGGTGTGTTGAGCTTCTTCTCTTTTTAATCCCTGGAGAGTTCCAGCTCCAAGGGCCTTTCTGTGACTCTGCCAGGGAAGGGTGAGGGGCAGGGAGGCTCCTGAAGGACACACAGGACCTGTGCTCTGCCTTTTGCCTTTGAGACCAGAGAATGATTCTTTGCTCGTTTCATTTAGCAGGGCAGACCTGGCAAAAGCAGAGTAGAGGCAGAATAGGCATGGTTTGCCACTCCCCATCTCATGGTTCTGCCTCAAAGAGAGGAAAGGGAAGGACTGATCCCATTCAGGAAAGCAAGAGAGCTGCAAGAGATGAGATTCAGGCATCACCAGACACCAGGACCTGCAGACCTTGCTGAGATCTTTGTCAGCATCTCACTTGGCCTCAGAGGAGATGGGGACCAAGTGGTGCTGGGCTGGTGATCCTCATAAGGCTGATGGCTTTGCTCTTGCACCCAGTTTGGTGCAAGATTCTAGGGCAGTGCCAGAAGAGAGATGCCCAAAGAGAGGAGCTGATACTCTTATTTCCCTGCCTGGGCCATACTTTTGTCAGAAATGGCAAAACCTTGATGGCTGTTTTGCAAAAGAAGCTTTGCTGCCTTTGGGTAACTGGGGGAAGGAGAAGTTGGACAGAAGTTTTGGAAAAATCACAGCCAGAAAACTGCTCCTGTCAACAGAAAAAAAGCCCCCAAATCATCCTGGTTTCAGCCCAGCCAAGTCGGAGTTGGTGTCTGGATTTGTCAGCTCATCAGAGAGGGAGCAGAAGTGGGCATCTCAAACATCCCAGGAACTCGAGGCTCACAATAATGACTGCCCAGTGACCACAGCCCCGAGCAAAGCTGATAGCTCATTAGGCACGGGCATGTAGGCAATTAGTGTTAATTTCAGCTGACAATTACAACCTGATGGCTGACTGACTGACACACCATCATCTGTCCTAAGGAAATAGTTCTCCTAGCTGCTTAATTAATGATAAACAGACCCTTTGTTGTTGCTGTGCTAAAAAAAAAAAAAAAAGAAAAAAAAAAGAAAAAAAATAAAAGAAAGAAATCTGCAGTTTTCCAAAAGAAAAGGAAAAAGGAGTAAGAAATCAGTGAATCAGTGCAGCTTTTCCTTGCCACATGTGCAGAATACAAATGCAGAATGGAGGCTGGAGTGCTCACCAACCTTGGTGACAAAGCACATGCCCCTTGCTTCATCCTTTCCTTCCAGTGGCGTGAGATGGGAAGTGAAGCATGGAGGATGAGCTTGGGATGGGAGCCTGGGAAGCATCCAGCCCAAGAGGAGCTGCTCCAAGTGGGCTGGAAAAGGGAAGCTCAGGCAGCCCTTGCGTGCTCTGCCCACGGTTTCAGAAGAAGTGCAGACATCTCCTGGAAACTCTTGACACAGATCATTGTTCTCTCTTTCTGATGCTTCATCAGATGTTTCCTGCATTGCTCTTCTTGATTGTTATTTGTTTTTGACCAAGAACATGTGTCTGTAAATAAGCTCTCTAACGAGGCTGCCTTTTCCTCTTGTTCTGCATTTCCAAATATATCTCCACCCCAGCCCATCTCCCAGCAACCTCCTGATGCACCCAGCAGACTTGTCCCACACCCTATGGGAGTACTCCTAACATTTCCCTCATCATGTCACCCTAATAGGTACTTCAGATGACAGCAGAGTTTTGTCACATGGGGTCTTTCTCTGGAGAGGGCCACCCCTGTTCTGCATCCCACCAACAGCTTTGCCACAAACCAGGATATTCCAGGGAAGAGCACATTGAGGAAGGAGGTGAATGGGAGGACCAACTGGGACCTCACCTCTCAGCCAACTCACAGTCTCCTCCATCAGACTGAAAAATACTGATGATTAGTGAATGGTGGCCTTGAGACCAGCCATGTCCCCAAGCCCCTGGTTTGGTTATCCCATGGGAAGGCTGTGGCAAAGCTCTTTGTTGAGCAGAGAAATGTATGGAGAACCCCATGGGCCGAATCCCATCATGCTGGGCCAGCAGGAAAAGCCTTGCTTTCCTTCCAACTTAGCCACCATGGATCTGTGGGGCTGAACCCTCCTCTCTCTTCTTTTGAGGCTGAAGCAGAAAAAAAAAAACACATTCACCAGGGTTCCTCCTGACCTCACTCGTGTTTTCCCAACACCACTGAGGCTGACTGAACAAGGGGGGCTTTGGAGCTCCTGGGAGCCAAGATGATTAAGTCCATTGGCCCTGGCCCAAATCTAATGTGAAACTCCTCCTCCCCACACTCCCCTTGCTCTGTCAATGATCCCTTTATCACTTACTAACTCCCCTCTTGCTCTGACCACTCCAAAATACCTCCAGGGCCAAGCAAGGGGAAGAAGAATACCCCACGTCCATTGAGACCTCAGAGCTGGCTCTTTGTTCCTCAGGTTTCTTGTCCTGGCTTCCTTTTATGTTGCTTAAAAAAAAAAAAAAAGGAATCATTATTGTCTCTTTGCCTATATCCCTCCCTGCTCTGGCTCTATTCAAGCATAATGGGGTTTCTCTGAGAAAAGAGCTGATAATATCACTTCTCAGGCAAAGAGGCTTAACTCTCACCTCAGCAGGTCTGAGGAGGTCTGGGCAGGGTTGTCTGGCAGCCCTGGAGCATCACCTGTCTCCCTTGGAAAGCCTGCATTCTGCTGGGGGCTGCAGAAAAAGCCACCAGGAGACAGTGAAAAGCCCACCAAGTCCAAAGCTATTCAAGCCTGGAGAGTCCCTGCTGGTAGGTATCACAAAGAAATAAAGAGTTCCACGGAATATGGATGATTTAACATAGTAAACATTAAGCAACTTGTGGCTGATGTAAATGCTTCCTTAATAGGCTGCTGAAATTCCTTGGGACCTGGCCAAGTTCATGTAGAACCTTCAGCTCTGATCTACCAGACATCAGCTCCCTCCTTCCCCCCCCAGCTGCTTTTTTTTTTTTAGTGCCACAGTAGCAGAATAATGTCATTTGCAACAAAATGGGTGCCCAGGGAGCCCCAAAGCCTTGCTCAGGTCTTGGTCTCCTACCCACTGCTGGGTCCCCATCCTTTCATCCTCAAATATCAAAATACTTTATTCAAAGTGAAATATCTTCAACAGGAGCTGTTGCAGTGGAAGTCCAGCCCAGGGTATCTCAAAGGTCAATGGTTGGGGTGCTGGTGAGTCCTCTAACTCCAGGCTTTGTAGGTAGAAAGAGAGAGGAGTGTTGAGGGCAGGAGATGTGTGAGAGCCCAGGTTGGTGTGCCTGGGACAGGAGGTGGCTGAGATGGGCCAGCAGCTCACAGCCACATGGTTCTGCTCCTTCCTTCCCAGCAGCTCTGGCACTCTGACTTGGGGTCATTCAGTTGGCAGAAAACTAAACCAGAAAACAAATGCCATGGGTTTTCGGGGAGTTTAGTAAGTATCAGAGCTCCCACAAAAGTTCTGATGGGACCAGGAAGAACTGCAGTTTTTAACAGTGAGAGCATTTCACTTCCCCAGAAGCTGCTGAGAACCTGATCTGGGAATTCCACCAGAATCTGTCAGAGGTCTGCAAGGATTTGGGTGGTTTAGGGCATATCTTCCAACAGAAACGTAGCTCCTTGGTGGGGCTGTAGGAGCATCCAACAACAGGCAGGGCTGGAAGGTGAAGGGTTCTCAGCTAAAAACTGAAATTTTAGATTTAGGCAGACCATGATTTTTCAACATTTTCAGGCCCTGAAGAAAATGGGCTGAAAGAGGTACCTTGAAGATAAGGCTACAAATGAGAATGGGAAGAAAAGATTTTGCTTAGCACTGTAACAGACTCTTAGATTTTTAAATATGTATTTTTCTTTACCTTGATGAATGAACCCTAAAGTGAGCAATATAACACATGTGAAGGACAAGACCAGCATGTACATTTTTTAGATTTTTTTTTTCTTTTGGTCAAGTATGATCTGTGCATGATTCCAGACTCTCAAGAAATCATTACAATTTCTGCCCCAAATCAAGTCTTCCTCAGTTTTGCAGAAGATTTTAGCTAAACCACTGTTATTTTAGCACTGTGATTTTTTCTTTCCACTGAGATACCACTTTGCTAAATAAAGCAAGAGCTTTGTATAAAGCTTTGGTTTATCCAAATAATCAGTTCCGAGTGAAAAAACAGTTGGGATGGAAAAAGTCCAGTCCCATCAGAGCTCTGCAGACAGAGCTGACCTCTTCTGTCCTGGACTCTCAGATTTCAGGGGTACCTGCACACCAGGGCCATTTGCTCCCCTTACCCAGAGCTCTGTCCAGCCCCTGGGGGCAGACATTCTGCTTTGTAGCATCCACACACCTGGGTCACCAAACCATTTTTGCTCTGCTAGCCACGTGCCATGGGGCACTGGGTCCATACTGTGTAACCCCCTCTGTTCTCCTGGAGATCAGAAGCTCCAGATGTGGCTGAGTGGATCTGGGGAGGGACAAAGCAAAGAGAAGCAACTGTTCTTCTCTTCCTTCCATTAGCCAAATGAATTCTTTATCTTTAGATGTAGAAGTTGTGGATGTCCCCTGCCTGGAAGTGTTCAAGGACAGACTGGATGGGGCTTGGAGCAACCTGGTTGGAACTGGATTATCTTTAAAGGTCCTTCCAACCTAAACCAGTCTGGGATGCTCTGAGAAGTTCAGCTGGGTTGTACATCCCCCAGCAGCCCTGGGCAGGAATACAGAGTGTGAGTGCAGGGAGAAGAAAGAGGGGGACAGGGACCCTGGGGCTGGTCAGATTGACAACCTTGCTGTTGGGTCTGCTTCTCTTTGAAAAAAGATAGGCCACAAATCCATCAGACAGCCCCTGGGCCCTCCTCTTAATCCCTGCACCAGAGTCTCATATTTTTTTTTGTTTATTTTTTATCCCGTTCAAATTGCCTGCACTAACATGAGCTCTGCTGCCATTCCTCAAGCCACTGCACTTACAGCAGGAATGGGGGTGTTGTAAGCTTGTTTGGAGACACAAAAACCTTCCAGACTGGAGCAGTGTGTGGGTGACCAGAGCCCATCTGGGTGCAATCTCACCCTTCCAGGGGGGGTCACAGGATTGAGCTCTCCCCACAGCCACATCTCCAAGGGAGCGAGATGGGGTGGTCTGACACTGAGCCAGCAAGCAAGGCAAGGGCTGCAGCAGTGTGGACAGGGAGGGGTCCAGGGCTGGGACATCCCCCCCTTCCTCAGCAATATCCATCCATCCATCCATCCATCCATCCATCCATCCATCCGTCGTTTCCACTTTGGGGAAAATTCCACAGTTTTCATGTATTATTTTTTTACGACTCCAACACAAAGTGTGTTGTTATTCTCCAAGAGGTGACATCTGGCTAAATAAATAACAATTACTGGCTGGTCCAGCACATGTTTTGTTTTGACTGAAGCTTTGTTTTTAATAACTAAAACACAGAATATAAATATGACTGTTGCATATCCAGACCCATGCGCACACACACATCTAATTTTTGTGTGTGTGTGTTTGGAAGGCAGAGTAAATTCCACATGAAAGCAAATAAAACATAGAGCTTTTATCCATGTGTTTCAGTTATTTAGACCTAAATAAAAATGGTGTGGCTGTCATCCCACTTATTTTTAGTCATTTTGATTGCAATAAAAATAAGAACATTTCGCTAAATTTTTCCTGCCCTTGCCTAGCCCGCAGATGACAACTTATTTGCTGGTGTGGCTCTCATATTTGCTGGGCTTCAAAGGGAGTGAACCTGCAGATTTTGGGTACCTGGTTTGTTTTTTCATACAACACAGGTTCCCCACACATAGTTTCTCTCTCCTGCTCACTGCACACTGCATACACATCAGCTGCCACTTGTTGGAAGGGTCAGGGGAGGTCTGAGGCTCCAGCCATGGCCAGCACCTCAGTGGGGATCAGGATCTACAGTTAGGGTTAAAGAAAGGTGAATAAATAAAGCAGAAGGTGTGACAGAAATGGGGTGGGGTGGTTTCCCTGCATCACAGAAGAAGAGCTGGAAACACCAGGTTTTGTTCCTGCACCATAAGAGCTCAGAGCTTCTGGAAGGTGAAGGTTTGAAGGTAGAGGGAACTCCTGCCAGGAGAGCTGGAATGACTGGATGGACACTGAGGAGTTTCCAGGTCTCTTTTCAGTGTGAAACAGGAGAAGTAAACTTCAAGGGCAAATGTGAAGTGAGAAGAACTCCTCCGAGTTTAAGTAGAAATGGAACAGAGGAAGAAGATGGCTGTTCCCTGTATGGCAAGAGGTGTGTTAGTACAGGACCACCATGCAAAGAGTAAAAAGACATGTGTGACTTAATTTGAGCTGAACATGAAGAAGTTAGGTCGAGAAAAATAATAATCCATAAACCAGGTCTCTCCAGAGGGTTTTGGAGCTGTGCTCCATGATGAATAGATTTTCAGATTTGGTCAGGTTTTGAAGGGGTTTTTTATGTTATACCTGAGCCTGGCAAAAAATTGTAAAAATGCCATGTGGGGTCCACCACAGGACCTTCAGTCACAACCCAGGAGGTAGATGGGACCCACCAGTAACATGGGAGAAACCATTCTGAGCCAGCCCCCAAAAAGCCCTGGCACTGGGGCTGTCCCCACAAGGGTTGGACTCAGAGGTCTTTTCCAACCTGACTGATTCTACAATCCTAAAAATGTGGTTTAGATACACCCAGTACTTTGGTGTCATGCCCCAAAACCAGGACAGGCTGGGGTCACCTAGTGGGGGATCAGAGGAGTCTTCTGCATGTCTTTGGGATCCCTTTGGCTTAGAGGGAGAGAAAAAGGAATTTTGAGGGGGTCCTTTGTTTCCTGCTAGAGATTTTCAGGGGATCACCATACAGAGTGTGCAGGGATCTGTCCCCTTCTGGGGTTAACTCCCTGCTTGGCCATCTGCATCCCAACCTCACAACAAGATGAGCCTGCAAATGATCTCTCCCTTTGTCCATAACCTGCTTCCCACCCCTCTCCTGCCTTCCTGCTGGTCGGGGCACAAAACCAAGAGTGGAAAACCCAAACTCCCCCTGTGTGTGTCTGCCCCCCTGCTTTAGGTGATGCTCTCCTGAGCTCAGTGCTGCTGTGCCAGGGGGGCTCAGGGGGCACCCAGGAAATTGCTGAACATTGTGAGCAGGGTAAACAACACCCCAAGAAAGCCCCAGCCACCCGGGCTGGGTGCAGGGCGTGCTCACCAGGGTGCTCAATAGGTAACCAGATGCCCTGGGGAAGAATAACCAGAGCTGCAAAGGGCAGATAAAAACTGCTCCCACTCAGTAAAGAGATCTATCTTAGCTCCAGCAAACTGTGTTTTTACATTCATTAAGGGCTCGGGAAACATGGCCCTTTTATTCCCTTTGTCTTTTCCCTCCTCTACCTCAAATGTTTGGCAAGATTCAGGAGTTTTCTTCCCAGCCTCTGCCTGTTTCTCCTTCCAGCTGCCTTCCCTGCATGGCAAGAGGCTTCCCCTGGGCAGAGACTCAGAGAGGTGGGATTCCCACAGTTAATAACAGAGTTAAGTAACAACACTATTAATAGCACAGTTAATTAATAACACAGTCAATTCCCACTGTAATAACAGTTTTCTGGGAAATGAAAGTGCCCAAGAGGCTGGAAGAGGAGGACAATGCTGATTTATGTGCCACATAGAGGAGGCACAAACACTGGGGAAAGGTTCAAAGAGAAGGAGAAGTGGGGTGAGTGGGAACAGAGAAGAAAACTCAAATTCAGGCTTTGCAGGTGGGATGGGCTTCAGGATGTCCTGCAGCTCCAGCCTAGCAAGCAAAGTCTGCTGGGGTTGGTGTTGCTTGATCTGTGCTGCAGGACCTGATGGAGAGCAGCATCCAGCAGGAAAGATGGCAAAGAAATCACTTCCACATTTCTCTGCAGCTGGCAGATGCATTCAGTACCTGAAGTAAACTGCTAGTAAGTACAACAGCAGCAGACAAGAACTTTATGACACCATAAAAAAGCCTTGGCTAACAAGATAAGAACTTTTTCTCTCTGCCACTTCCTCTTCCTGTGGCCACCAGGTAGTGGTGCAACCCAGGACAGTCTGGCTGCCAGCCCTCCTTCAGAAGTTACACAAACATTCGATAAAATAAACAAAGAGAATTAAAAAACAAGAGCCACAAACTGCCTCTGTGAATAGAGAGATAAAAATACCTATTTTTTGCTTCCATAAACGTCTGGATGATTCTGGGTACTTTGTTGTTGCCTTGAGAGTGTTAATTTAGACTTTTGCAGGCAAACCCCATCTGCTCACACGTCTGGGGGGTTTTACACTCTGGTGCCAGCACTGTGCTGTGGGAGTGGTGACATGTCCTGTGTGGGGCACAGCTGAGCTGTTGTCTGTGGGAGTAGCTCATCCCCCTCCAGGTCTCAGCTCTCAGAAGGTTGAAAGGGAAGATTTTACTCATTGCCTCTGTGTCAGTGGGTCACAGCAACAGTTGATGGCCAGGAAAGAGGTCATCGTCCTTTCTGTGAATGGGGAAACTGAGGCACGGCTTCTCCAGGAGAGGGAAGAAGGGAACTGGTGGCATGGACAGAAATGTTCCTGCTGACCTGAGCCAAGCAATGAGAAACAAACCTGTAGCAGAGCAGGGCTGGGTTCACCCCACTTCACCCAAACCAAGGTGGGGTGAGTTTTGGGGTCAGTTACCAGGAGGCAGTGAGAGCAGAAAGGGCAAAGATTGGGACCCTTTTTATATCCCATGAGAATGATAAAACAAAAAGAGAGAGAAACCTTCAGAAGGGGTGGGAAGGGAGGGATAGGAAAAAGGAGGAAAAGTTCATGACTGAGATCAATCCCTCCGTCTTCTCCCCTTTCATTAGCAGCCCCAGGACCTTTGGGGAGGTGGAGGCACAAAACCCATCCCCAACAGTGCTGTCCCTTTATCAGCAGCCTGCAAGTGGACAAGAGGACTTATTCTCCTGGCCTTGAGAATGAAATCTTCCCAGGGTAAGAGGCTGAGCCCAGGGCCTGAGTTAAAAAAAAAAAAAAAAAAACCAAACAAAAAAATCCCCTTTTCATTGCAGAGTCATTAGGAAGAGATAAAGGTCTGCTGCCATGGGTATCTCACTTGTCCTGCCAGCCACCTTCTCAGCCCTGGGACAACAGTGGGGCCATTTTAAAAGGCCCTTTAATTATCTATTTCCTCCCATTGCTGCTGCTTGCAGAGGGAGTTAGGGATTGAAAAAAGGAAAAGAAAAAAAAAAGGAGAAAAAAAAAAAAGCTTATTTCAACAGTCCTTATCTGATAGAGCATTCAGGATGAGTTTCTCTCCCTTCCTCTCTCTCCCAGCCCTTTCTTTTCTTGCCTCCCTCTCCTCCCAGTGTGGATGGGGTGCGTTTTGTTTTCTTGGCCACCAGGACCAGGTGGGTGGAGGAGTGGTGACAGGGTTAACAAAGGAGACCTCACTTTGCAGATAATGACTGTCCCTCTGCTCCTTTCAGGCAGGACACCCAAGCTCCCCAGCCCGGGATGTCTTTCAGGCTCGTCCTAATTCAGCTCCATTGTCCCTGGCTTTTCTAAAGGAGGATGACAGCTGACATCAGCTCTCTATCTGCAGAGGTTTTTGTCCTTTTTCATCCAACTCAAGCCATAGATTTCCCCGGTTTGTTATGCAAAAACCAACAGAGGCTTTTATTGATTTTTGTTTTTTTTTCCTTTTTCTATAAAAGCAGGGTCCTGATAAAGGCTGCCAGCTACCAGCCAGCACTGAGTTTTGATGGAGGTTTGTTGTTTTGTTGTTGTTTTTTTTTTCCCAAGTCTGTGCACAGGGCACTACTGAATTAGTGGAGATTTCCAGTCTGCCAGCTACCATAGAGACCTCCTGGGAAGATGTGCCCACCATGCAGCACCTTTTCTTCCTGGGCAAACCACCTCGGGGCTGCTGCAGCCCCCTCCAAAGTGACTGAGGCAATTCCTGATGTTTGCATGGACCTTTCCTACACCCTGAAGGCTTCCTACACCAGAAAGCTGTGCTCAGGGGTTGGCTCCTCTCACCCAACAAGGATGCTCCTGCATCTTCAGCCCAATTTTTTGCAGTTCCACTCTTGGGTGTGTTTCCATCCATGGTTTTCCTGCAACCCCTGCATTGTCTGAATCCTCCAGCTCCACATATTGGTGGCACACAGGGACCCTCAGAATGATCAGCCTAATCCTCGAGGGAATGATAAATAAATCCCTCAGCAGGAGAGGAGGGTTGGTGGCCATTGTGCTGTCTGTAAATACAATTAAATTCACCTTTCCTGTTTCCAGTTCCCTCTTCCCCCAGAGCCAAGCACATGGCTGAGTCCTTTGGGCTCTGGATAACTTCTGTGTGAGGCTCAAGCACCTCTGCAATGCAGCATTCAGTCCCCTCCCACTCCTGTTTTCAGACTAAAAGTCTTAGAAATAAATTGAAAAGGTCAGTTTGTTCCCTGAGATGGACCTTTGCTTTCAGAAACTCTCAGTTTCACCCCAAAACCACTGCATCAATCCCCAGAGCTAGCACAGAGCTATCTCCTGCAAGCAGACACCCAGATTTATTGAGCTATTCCCAAGGGAAACTTCATCCCTCACCAGCAGGAAGGAGCTCCCACAGCAGCCCCCTTGAACTGCTCCTAAATTTTCCCACCTCTTCTCCTCTGTTTTGCTTTTCCTCCCCCCAGGTTACAGAAGGTTTTCATGCCTGTGTTCTCCCCAACATCCCTTCCCACCTTTTGATACACCAAAGTCCTCTCTGGCTTTGAAGGTTAGGGGGGATTTTTCTGGCAGCAGAATTGCCCTCATGGTGTTTTCAGCATGCTTGCTCACTTCCACATGTTTAAAACTCCCCCACAAGTGGATCAGGGTTTCTATACCAGGGTGATCACTGCTCTTTCCCAAGGTAAAAAACCATCCTTGCCTTTGCTGCTTCTGCCCCCCGTGTCCCACGGGTCTCAGGAAATTCTCTTTTCCTTTGGTAAGCAGAGACTCCCTCCATGAACTCTTCTCTCTGTATAAATCCACTCCTGAACACAGCTCAGAAAAGACCTTGCTGGAAGCCAAAGCTGCAGCAATTCCCCAACTCCCTTAAATGAACATTTTTAGGGTCATCTGCACTGAAAGGACATTCTGTGAACTACCTCCTGAGTTGCATTTCCAGCACTAAGAAGGTGATTTCCACAGCACAGAAGTACCATAAAATGCATACCCCATCTCCACATTTATTTATTTATTTTTTTAATGTTAGAGGGAATCCAATAGAAAAACATCTCAACTAAGTGATAGCAGACCCCAGCTCTCCAGCCTGATCTGACCCAGCAAAGAGGCACCCAAGGTGCCAACACAAAGCAGACAGCACAGAAATAACCCCCAAAGCACAGCTGCTGGGGATGAAGAGTCAAACTCCTCGCCCTCCCTTCATTCAGTTGTCAAGGAAGGTGTCAGGGAGAGGATGGGTGTCCTGCAGCACCCACCCAAGGGCTGCAGCCACTCTCCTAAGCAGAGCAGGGTGCTGGCTGATGGCATGGTCAGTGCTCAGCTCTGTTCTGCAGCTTTTGTCTTCTGCCTGGCCTGAGTTTGGGGTCAGCATCTCCCAGGCAGTGTTTGGCCATGCCTCTGGGCAGGGACTCTCAGATGTCCCATAAAACCCCTTTGTGCTCAGCTCTCTTCCATGGGAGGTTTGCTCACAGCCTGGCACAGACACAGGGCTGGACCCAGGAGGAAGCTGCTGTGACCTGGCAGGGAGGTGGCCAAGCTCCATGGCCAGCACTTGGGTTACTGACAATTCCTCCTTGGTCCCCAGCCTGGCAGCACTCCTTCAGAGCTCCTTTCCCGGGCTCTTCTTCTTGTGTAGATTCTGCTGCAAAACCTTCTGCAGGAGCTTCCCTGCACAACCTGCTCTGGGTCCTGAGTTCCTACAGATCTCAACCATTCCAAGACTGATTTCCCACCTCCATCCCAATTCTCAAGGTTAGACTGGCTGCCCAAGTCTATTTTTTTTGGTGGTTATGAGTAGGAGTAACATCATGTTCCCCCAGGTGTGGATCAGAAGCTCTCACCTTCAAGATGAGTGGTTTTCATTTAATGAAGGAAATGCATGACACCTACTCAGATTTAAGGGGATCTCTTACTCCTGGAGGTGCTTGCCTTAACCTGACCTCTCCCACCTTTCTTCACAAATTTAGGACTATATCTCAGTCACGTTTCCCTTGCTCCTGGCAGCCCCCATGCTGGGTAAGCTCATATCAGAGCTCAGGGCACAAAAGCCATCAGAGTCCTAAAATATCCCTGAAAAAGGATGAAAATCCACAGCGCTCTGTGTCTTCATATTCAATTCTGTGCTGACCACTCATAAAATAAAGTGAAGACAAAGTTTGCCACTGTTCCTTTCCAGGGGCTGTAGCACTGACAGAAATCAAGGCAATCTCTGCAGCCCATAACCACTTGCTGAGGGGAGGTTAAGGTTGCTGAAAATCCTATTTGACCTCCTCAATGGAGTTAATGAGTCAGAAGATTTCCTGTGGATAATCCAATGAGGTGGATAAAAAGGTCCTGAACTACTTGGCATGAAGTCGATGCCAGAGAATTTCCTTACCCTCTAATCCCTACAGGCAGAACAGCACAATCCCATCTTCCCTCAGGGTTTCATGGGGCTGTCATTATTGCTGAATTTTCTCCAAGGCCATTGTCTTTTATGGGAAAGGAGGGTGTAGAAATCAATAATAAAATTCCTACTGTGTCAATCAGAAGCTGGAGATGACAGGATACAGGAGAACCTTGTCCACATTCTTTACATGTGTTAATTCATTATTTTTTACTATGACATCCCTAAGGAGTCTTAAATATATACCAGGACCCATTTGGACTGAGCTGAAGACAAACCTCAGTCAGTGCATGTAGTACAGACTTTTTAAATCTTTTACTCAACTGCTCACTCGAGTTGGTGTCATTTAGATTTTATAAAACAGACCCAGAAACAATAGAAACCTTTTGTGAACTTCCAAGAGGCTCCTCCCTTCCAGAGTCACCGGGAAGCCCTGCAACATCTGCAGCTGTTTTTTCCTGCCAGTTTTCAGGAGAGTTTCACTCAGCAGCAGTCAGGTACATTTAATGCCAGCCTGGAGCCCCAAGTCTCCATCCTCATTTAAGCCAGGATTTATCTCAAGGCTTGGTAGAATTGCCTGGAGAATTAGGTGTCTGGTTGTCCCTGGTTTTGGTTTTTTTTTTCCTGTGGAAGCCAGTGAGAGGGTTGCCTCTTTGGAAGTGATTCCTTATATCCTAAAATACAGAGAGGCACCTTGTGGACCCAATCCCTGGGGATTCCAGCTTCTTTCTGGTGGTTTTTCAGGGCACCGGGACTCATTTATACATTAGGACTAACTTTGTATGGATACAGTCAGGTGAGCTGCATCATCCCTTAAGTGGCTCCTGCTTAATTACAATATGCAAATCTCTGCCATCAGGTAACTCATCTCTGAAGACTGCAGGGTTTGAGGGCCCTGTTTCAATGAAAGATACTCTCAAGATGATGCCTTTGCATGCTCCATTCATGGCCTCTATTGCTGTTTAGGACTCCCATAGCACCTTTTCCAGGTGCTCCCACTGTGGTCAGAGAAAAGGCACAACCCAGTCCAAAGGAGAAAGTCAAGAGCAAGGTACCCAATGCTGCTGAGAGCATCAGGGAGCAGAGAGCTGGTGTGGTGGGTGGGATCTAGAGTTGCTCAGCCTGGTTAGTTTGCAAATTAAAGCCAAGAACAGATGCAACTGGTGACTAGAAATACATCTGGGAGTAATACACCAAAGCAGGGAGACAGCTAGTAAAGCTAAAGGCCAGTGTTGGCCCAGGAACAAAGGGAGGGAGAACTGGGCACTGATAGAAGTCAGACTGGAAATCAGATGGCTGAAGTGCTGGTGATGTGAGATACTGGAAAGCCTCAAAGTTGGGGCAGAGTGAAGGGTGAGCAACCTGCCTTATGTATAATGGGCACAACTTGTGGGAGACAGGGTGCTAAAAAAAAAAAAAAAAAAAAATCCAAAACGGAAAGGGCCTGGGAGAGACCCTTCCTACCCCATCTCCTAATTCTTATTTGTAGCAGAAACAGGAAAACATCAGCAGTGTCCATTCCTATGCATGGACTGCGGGTCCCTGCCTCCTTCCCAGATGAAGACCACCTTCTGGGGGCTCTCAGAATAAGACAAGGACCCTGTTCAGTCTTTTTGACTCTATAAAACCCCTGCCCTGAAACTGCAAGAAGCTGCTGCCTTATTTTCTGAGTCTACCAAGTCTATTTTCTGGTGCAGGTTTCCAAAAGCCCGCAGCTGATGGCCATGGCCAGTAGTGAGCTGTGAAGGCTTTGAGCTAGGTGACTCTGTGCTCACAAGGAGTCTGGAAGTTGTGTATTGCCCCAGCCTCCCCTCCCCATCCCCAGCTCTTCATCATGGGGAGGGTGAAGTCAGAGAACTGTGTAAGATGATGGGTGAGAGGAGACTGAAAAATCCTCCTGCAGAGAGCTGGTGGTGGGCTGCAGGACTCACACAGCCTTTCTGCTCTCATCTTTCCCCACCTCCTAGCTTGCTCCACCCAAGGTTCTCCCAAATCCATTTCTGATAGATGTGGTTCAAGGATCTCCTGAGAAGGGGAATCTGCCCTCTGTCAGGTCACTGTCTCAATTTTTAAACTTTTCTTATGGTTACAAGATGTTTTCTTTAGATCTCATCTGTCCAGTGCAATTGAGACCTCTGCCTTCTGCCCTCAGTCAATATGGAAAGCAGCCTGACTTCTCCTTGGTGTGCACTGGAATGTTCTGTATCCTATAGGCTTGGCTTCAAACATGAATATCATCAATCCAAAATATTCAAATTTGTGCATTACTCTTTACCTTTATGCCATCTCTATTTTCACTTCTGTATAGACATTTCCTTTCAGCTTAGCTTTTCTTCCCCCCCCTCCCCCCCCCCCCCTTTTTCTTTTCCCCTTTACACTCAGGTCGTATTTTCAAGCTTTGCTAAGCAACTCCAAGGGCTAAAGACATCTTTAATGAAAGCTGGAATCCTTGCACAACCACTTGCTTCCAGATGCTGGGGATTACAGTAAAACACTAAATATTGCAAGACTTGACAGTACTATTGCAAGAGTTGGCACCAGTGGAGAAGTGGATCAGGACAGAGAGAAAGGGGAAAAAAAGTAATTGGAGACAATTAAGAAAAGAGCTAATTTAGGGTGAATACCAGGAAAAGAATTTCAGGAAACAATACTTTCCAATAAATTCTCCAAGGCTCTGGAGCAGTCTAGAGAGAAAGATGGGATCAGTGTGACCAAAGCCTTGCAAATGAGCTGTTGGGAACATTCCTATTATTGGAATAGGAATGCCTTTTCCTGCCTTATTTTCCCTTGATCTTTCTCCCTTCCCTTCTGATGGTGAGAAATACTGGGGGATTTTTTCTGCACGTGTAGAAGATAGCAGAGCATGATGTTTGTTAATCACTTCACACATCAGCTCAGGGACCAGAAGGTCTGCAGAGGATTTTGGGGGTGTCAGCCAGCCAGGCAGCCTTTGCTCTGACCAGTGGAGCACATCCAGCACAAGAGCAGCTACTGGAAGCCTTTGGGCTCTGGTTCCCAACAGTAATTTGAAAGCATATTTGGAAACTTCATTCTATTCTTCAGTGATAGGAAGAACAAGCCTGGATGGGCCGGACCCGTGCTCCATCTCACCTCCTGGCTTCTGCTGGTGGCCCAGAGCAGAGGACTAAGAACCAGTCTAAAAGCAGGGCAAGCATTTGGTGATGCTTTCCCTGAGCACTCTCTGTAGAACAGGGGTTCTGAAAGAATTTCAGATTTGTCTTTAACACAGGTAGCTGCCATACCACAGCTTTACCCTCCTTCAAATGTCTCCCTTTCTGAGATTTGCAGATGGTAGGGGACTTCAGTGACTTTACTGTCCTAATGGCTTTTTCTCAAGGTCCTGGTTCGCACACTGGCTAATGGAAGGTCAGGGTTCAACCATCATAATTCATTTCCATAGTAAACAGAGTACATCAGAAGTGAGGAAGCAAACTGATCCGATGGTACCCAGAGCTCACCGAAGCCTGAACCACAACTGACCCCCAGGCCGTGGAATTCCATGGTTAATAATCTATCATTTCCTCCTTCTTAACTGATGTCAAAGAGAGTCACCAAGGAGCAAGTGTCTCTTCAGGGGTCCTTAGCACGTTACTCAAGGGTGGCTTCACAATGTGCATCTCTGCCAGCACTTGTGACCATGCCAGGAACCCCCTGAAACCAGAAGCCCCCCTACCATGGGGGCTCAGAGCCAGGTGTGGAGGTACCAAAGGGGTATGTTACCTCTCTCAGTGCCAGCACAATAGGAACATGGTTCAAGGTCAGTTCTTCCTTATTAGAGATCTGATTAGGCAGCTCCCCAGCATGGGTCCCAATTTAACTCCGTTTCACGGCAAGGACTCAAGCAAGGGAGATTTCTTAAGCTAAATGAGCACTGGCCCAGAAGTTGTTCCTGCTTAACATATGGTTTTTGGAGAGCCATGGGAGAGCAGGTCATTAGAGGGTGACCTGTCAAGTTAAATCATTCACTGATAGCACCAAGCAGTGAGATAGCACATGGCAGTGCTCTTTTGTGTTTGAACGGAGATACCTCAATTTATTACATTATTATTATTATTTATTTATTAGAATTGTCTTTGCTGTCATAGATAGAATGTGCTGGAGGATGTGGAGATGTCTGACTGCCTTGTAGGGCACAAACAGCACTGGTTGCCATGATGCAAATTTCCCTCTTACAGTGTTTCCAAGGATTTTCCCATCCAGCCTAGGAAAGAATGGGAACATTCACTCTGTCAGTCTGGTGTAGCTCAAGTACTGCCCACAGCCTGCATCACCCCAGATGTCAGCAGCACATTCCATCCACACCCTTCTTCAGGTCCTGAGAGGAAACACAGACACCATCCAAGGGTTAAAGCTCATCCCAGGGTCTCATCCTGTGCCATCAACATGGAAATGCTCTGAGTGAGGGTCTGGCAGAGGTTGTATGCACCAAGGCTGCTCTAGAAGAGGGTTGTTCTTTGCTGTTTCAGGCTGCTCCTTGATGCTTGGTTTCCTTCCTCCTTGGACCTCTTTCAGAGATTGAAAAGTGCTGTTTTAAACTCCTTGAGCAAGGACATTAGTTGCCCCCAGAAGTTGTCCATAACTTTGTCCCATTTTTTGTCCTTTCTGGGGACACACCATCCACAGGCCTGTGGCGTTATGATCAATGAAGTGGTATTTTCCTTTGGAATTCTGGAATGACCCTACAGCAGGTTTTATTCCCTTTTCCTGTAAATATGGGATTTAAAAAACAAGGGACACAGAATTGGGATTGTAACCAAAGATGAGCCAGAGGGTGACACGTCCCTGAATACCCATGGAGGGAAAAAATTGAAAAAACCCATCCAGACATCCATCTAGCACTGAGAAAACTGCTGCCCAGAAGAGGGGCTTTGCTTCCAGGAACTTCCCTGAGGGGCTGTGCAGGAGCACAGGGAGAGGAGCAGGAGGCTGTTAGAAGTGGGGGAACCTCACAGAGCCTGATGTTTTGCAAGCATCTCCCATTTTCATTCTGTGGGTTTTTCAGAGCTGGTTCCTGCTCACAAAACCCTTTGTAATTTGACCTTTTGTTCCCTGAGGATGTGTCAATTAAACAAACACAAAAGAATCTTGGCTGAAGGGCTCCAGGGACAGAAGAACCCACCACAAGTTCAGCTCCAGCTGAAGCCTGCAGAACAGAGGGGCTAAATCCAACTCCAGAATTTCTTGGTGGAATCAAGGTTTCTAAGACTTTCTCTGGATTGCAGATTGGCAAAATTCCATGGCAGAAACTGCTTTCTGATGGAGAAGCTAACGTTTCCCTTGCAACAGGGTCATCATTTCTCCCTCTTTTCCCTTCCCATGATGATCAGGGCAAGAAATCAGGGTTACATTACAGAAAGGGAGATCTGGAGGAGGCACTAGGAGATAAAACATTGGGGATATCAGGATTTCCAATGGCTTGGTGCACCAAGGCTGCTCTAGAAGAGGTTTCTTCTTTGCTGCTGTGGTTCAGACTACTTCTTGATGCTTGGTTTGCTTTGCAGACACCAAACATCTCAGGCATCACACCCCACTCCTTCTACTACCTGCAGTAACCAGGATTCTTTTTTTTTTTTTTTTTTTAATTTGGGATTTCCTGAGAACACCCAAGATTTGGTTGCTTCTTGGACTCTGTTAAGTACAAACGTCCAGTAACATGACACTTGAGAGTATAGAAAAGGGTGCCCTAATCCTTTGGATTAGACTAACATTGGTTAAAAAACAAAACAAATAAACCCCCCAACAAATAAACAAACAAAACCACCACAGGGTGTTCATGGAGGTTTTTGCTGGGGTTAACAGTTCAACTTCAATGCAAATCCCTCATCCTGTCATGGAGCTTTATGACTCACCCAAATTATCTCTACTCAGTCTTTTTTTCCCTTATAAAAATGTAGATATGGCCTTTACTGGGAGTATTAACACCCTCAAAGTTGTCATTCTGCTTTGTCCCATAACCCTTAAAATTATTTCTGTCACCACACCACAAAGAGACAAACAGATTTGTATTATTTCTAAGTGAAATATAAAGCCCCAGGAGCCCTGGATGAGGAGTGCATTAAAATCAGCCTAACCAAAACCTGACATCTCTCTGGGTGACAGCAGTGATGTCTCTCTCTTCTCTCCAGACTTGACACTTACACAAGCAGGAGGCTGAAGATGATGTGGTTTGGTTCTTGGGGCTTTCCACAAGTCTTTATTCCTTTTAACATGAAACTTTATTCCATCATCAGGGCTCGGGGGTTCTCCTCCTGCTGCTCCTCTTGTTCCATGGGATGAGTCAGGGTTGAACAGTGCAAAGAGCCCCAGAGCTGCCAAACATCAGCTGGGCTTGGGTTAAGCAGCATGGCAGCCTGGAGTGCCTTTCACCACAGGAGCAGAGCTGGCTCTGAGCCTTGCATGAACCCAGCTCTGCTCAGCCTGGTCCAAGTTTGGTTTTGCAAGGGGACCCAGCATGGAGCTATTTCAGAACAGCCTGGAAACTGCAGGCTCCAGGGCTCTGCTCTGCCAGATGCTGCACAGATGAGAGAATCCTCACCCAAAGCACTCAGAGGCCAGGGTGAAGAAAAGAAATATCCACGATTCCCCATTGCAACAAGGTAGAGAGGGACAGAAAAATGCAAGTCACCTGCCAGGAGCTCCTGATCTACCTACTGAAACCTCAGACTCCCAGGACTGACCCAGGGCTTTTCTTAACTCCCCCAGAGAGCTGATGTTTTCTCCAAGCAGCAAACAGAGGACCCACATTCAGTTTCTGTGTCTGGTTCTCCTGTTTCTCCAGTGCAAATCTTGCACCCTAGTCCTAACTTACTGCATCAATTACTGCATGATTTTCCAGTCCTAACTTACTGCATCAATTAAAGGTGCATGTCCAGGAAAGAGCAACAGAGATGGGGAAGGGTCTGGAGCACAGGTCTGACCAGGCTGAGGGACCTGGGGGTGTCCAGCCTGGAGCAGACAACCTGGACCTAAGCTGAAGGCTGCATCTGCCCCATCACATCCCTACTTTGACTTGTTAGGTCTCTGCATGTGATTATTTATTTGGGTTATCAGTCCTGTGACAAAATGGGCAGCCAAAAAGAGAAGAGAAAAACATCCCTTAACCTGCTCCCAAACTTTCCAGATCTCTTCACCTGCAATGTAACAAATTTTCTGCATCCCCTTCATCTCTACTCCAAGTCCCTGCAAATAGAAATTTCCTGAAGCAAGGTGAGGAAGCCTGATGTGGGGTCAGACAGGACCTCTGCCTCATTCTGAGAGCACTTTGGGAAACAGATGCTGGAAAGATGCTCAACAAAGTTGTGACCTGGAAAATTATAAATATTTTTGTGATAAAAAAAAGAATATATATATATATTAAAAAGAAAATGATCTCTAGCCTTCCCAGGTTTTGTGGTAGCAGAAGCCTGTGGGAGGATTCTGGAGGAGCTGTAGGGGTTGGTAGATGACTCCCTGAGGCTGTGCTCAGCTGGTAGAGCTACTGTGCTTCCCTAAGCACTGCTACATCCCATAACTGATCTCCTCTGTGTGATGGGATCAGACAACTGGTTCCTCTCTGAGGGCTCCAGCTGCTGAGCTGCTGGTTGGCTACCAGGCAGCAGGGATGCTCAGCTCGGTGCTGAGATCTTCTCCCACCCATCAATTTGGCCTGACTGGGAGTGATGTCAGCTACAGATACTCCATTTCCCTTCTGGAATTTCCCTCTGAAAAAACTATCACCAGGCTTTCATGTGGTTTTGATCTGGACAGTGCAGCATCCCACTGATTTCTGTCATTTTACCCTTTCCCCAGATGCTGACAAGAATTCCAGGCAGCTTTGGGAGAGCATCTGTGCCTCAGCCTGCTCGCTCCTCTGGGCCTCTCTGCACTACACCAAACCAACTCATTAACTCTCCTGAGCCTTGGTTCTGTCTCAGTTAAGGCCCTATTTGCCTTTTCTCACTTCAGACCTTACCCTGGCTGCTCCTCTGCTGCAGATGGAGGCAAAGAGATTCAGGAATCGATTTGGGAGCTCCCTGAACTCCACCATCCTCACTAGTGCTGAGTCTGGAGTTCTGGATTGCTCTTTTTCTTTTTTTTTTTTTTTTTTTTTTCCTATTGCTTTGGAAGCATTTGTGAATGTCCTCATCACAGAAAGCTTCCAGTGAAATTTAGGTGTGTGTCTCCTCCCCAGTTAATTTCTTTCACTCTTGCCTGCAGCTTTTTGCTCTACCTCTCCCTGCAAGGAGAAGCCAATAACCTTGACCATGGGATAGTTTTGCAAGGAAGATTCTTATGAAATTTCTGAGAACATGCTTCCCTTCCTTTCACTCTCCCTTTGTCTTTTCCTCTTTCATTTTCTTCCCTCCTCCTGTCTCTGTTCTACCTAATGAAAATGTCATCATTGTGACCCTCATTTCAGAAACACCTGAGGACACCCCTCTAGGTCTTCTAAGGGACTTTTTAGAATGGGCCCAGAAAACTTCAATATTATTTGCCACATCTTGTCATGTCTTGCTGTCTCCAAGCTGTCAGACCAAAGGGGCAGGCACGAGACATGAACTCTCAACTCCATAGAAAAACAGCCAATAAACAAAAATGAGGGTGAACTGAGTAAACCAGCAGAAGATCAGTTCTTAGGTTAGCAGGGATATCATTTCAACGATGACTTTTGGGCAAATTTGTTTGTTACTTGTTACCTCCAAGTACCTCCAGAATCCTATTTCCCTGCTGGCTTTTTGAGAGCCATGCCCTGACATAGAGACATTGCCATGCAGAGCTGTCTGTGCGTTCCCACATGGAGCAGGCACTGGGAGGCAGGAGGAAGCACAACTGGGAGGAAGGTTGCAGACTACAGCTGCTCAGAGCTTGGAAACCCAAGGGAAGACATGAGGATGGTATTCAGACACATGACAGCCAGCTGGGAAATCATCTCTGTGTTGACTGGGGACAGATTAAGAAGCCATGTTTTCAAATCACAGGCATTTTGGTATTTCATCTTGATATCAAAAACAAACCAACCAACCCCATTTAGCATTAGGGACAGTGAAGCAGCACTGGGTTAGGCTGCCTAAAGAGATTTTACTGAGGATTTTTATACTAAACAGACATCTATCAGGAGGGCCTGAGGTGCACCTGAACTTGCATCAAAGCAGGGAAATGGATGAGAGACCCTTTAGTCCCTTCCAGCCCCACATGCCTGGGATAGAAAATCATGCTCTCTGCAGTAGAATCCCTGCACTTCCCGGATAAATTTGTCCCATCTTTCTCAGCCCCCTATTTCCCAGAAGCTGTTTGCCATCCACTTGAGGTCTCTGGTCCTCTCAACAGGCTGGAGAGGAATCTGACAACCCTACTGCCACAGTCCTGGTGGGGGAATTGTTAATATTATCCCATCTGCAGATCAGTCCTGGAGGTCTCTGCCTCTCTCCCTTCTGCCTCCAGGAGGCTCATGCCAAGGGGATCAGGGCAGTTCCCATTCACAAAATCCTTCCCTTCCAGCTTTAATGGCAACCACACCTTGCCAAGAAAGCTCTTTAGAACACTGGGAGCTTGCAATGCATTTATTGAAGGTATTTGTCACAGCCAGGTCAGCACATTTTCATTTAAATCCATCTGTAAATATTGTAAATTTTGTTGAGCCGAATCAATTCCTTCTCCCCCATGGACTGCTTGACTCACAAGGAAGGTTTCTTAATGTCAGTCATGTGATAGGAAATATCATAGAGACTGAAAAAGTTTCTCCAGATTGAAAGGACCTTGGAAAACACTTTTGGCTAGTTTAAATTAGCTATTTTTCCACCACGTTCCATGAAAATTTTTTACTGCTGCTGCAGTTTTGGAAACTTCTGCAAATAAGTAAAATCCATGAGTTTCAGCTTGTGGTCCATGTACTCCCAAAGGACCACCAGCAACCACATGGGATATAAAAGAGGTACCTAGACATCCTTTAAGTGCTCTGAAATCTACCTACAAGCTCCTGTGCTCACACTGTAAGAAAACAGGACAGTAAAGGTGGCTGTTCAGATGGGTGATTGCATGGATCATCCCCTTCATCCATTGAGCACATCTGCCATGTGCCAAGTAAAAAGTGTGAAAAATATGGCCCCATTCTTCAGTCACGAGGACAAAAGGGCTGGAAGAGCAGGGAGAAAATTTATATTCCTCCCTGCAGACCTACTTCCCTTTGGCAGTCAAAGGGCTCCTGTGGCTGGACAGAAAGAGGAGAGCTATTTTTTGCTGGTTTCCAAGGCTATGGTAGGAACCCTCATTTCATTCCCCAGTTATATCATCTGTTCTTGAGTCCGGAATTTTTTTTTTTTAAATGATTTCTCTTCCCCACAAGTCTCATTCACAGATTTACAGAAACAAACAATTTTGTCTAGCAATGCAAAACAGCCACCCTGGGGACGAAGCCAACAGCTGTTTTGTGGCCACAGGGAAATATCCTGCACTAGTTCAGGACAGATATTTAAAGGGCAGATTGGATTGATTGGGCACAAGCAATTAAGCCTATTTTCTAGAAAGGCCTTCAATAATCACAGCTCAGTAGATCTCTCTGGCTCTCTGTACATCTCTGTCAAGAGAAACAATTTTTCCTTCTCTAAAAAATGCTGTTAAGGCTGCTGGAGAAAGGAAGGAGGTGAGCAATGGCATTAAGTCAGCCTTTAGAACCACCAAAGCTCCTCAGGAGTGTTCCCCCTTGTGCTCTCCCATGCCAGCAGTGACCTGGGCACAGAAAATAGCAGATCCTACCTGGGGGTTAAATATCTGCAACCTTCCCATCCTTTTCCCTTCATGCTTGCTTTGTTATTTATCTCTCTTCAATTGCCTCCTTGAAGTTTTATAAACCAACCAAAGAGGGTTAAGTCCTGGGATGAAGGAAGGAAAATAAACTTGGGGAAAGTCCATCAGGCACTGCTAAGGGCAATCAGGTGATGAGTGCAAACAAGGCTCTTGACCTGGAAACCTCCATCCATTGCAGAAGAAAAACATCACTCATTTGACCATATGAGGGCACAATCTCCTTATTTTTAGGATTCCAAGCTTAATCCACGATGGATGGTGCTTGAAGTCCTTCTCAGTGCTATTTGCTCAGAAGTAACTCCCACAAAGTGATGTGTGCAACCACAGCAGCTGCTGAGCAGGAAAGCTGCTGCAGGGAACACTGGGGAGCTGCAAAAAAGAGCAGGCAACACTCTGTACCCCACATTCCCTTGGTCCAAGGTAAAGAGAGTCCCTTAATATGAGTAGAGAGTCACCCCATGTTAGAGAAAAAGCACCTTGGATATCTGGGGGTGCAGGGAATGGCATGAGGAAATAGGTGTCCACTCCAAACCTTGCTTGGAGAGTAGGCAAACCCCAGGATTTTAAACTGAACTAATTAAAAAGAACTTTTTACATGAGGGGCTGATCTGACCTCTTGGGGATTGGTTCAATCTTTTTACTTGCTCAATAGGATTTTGATGACCACTTCAAATTATTGGCACTGTCCTAAAACCATCAGGCAAAGGTCACCTGGACGCTCTGTAGGTACAGAGTAGATATAAAGAAGGCAATTTGTAGAGTGAGGGTGGGGAGACACTGGCACAGGTTGCCCAGAATGCTGATAGAATGATTTCCATCCTTGGAATGATTTCCATCCTTGGAAACAGATCTTTGATCCATCCAACATTTTTGATTCATCCTTGGAAACATTCATGGGCAGGCTGGGGGATGCCCTGAGCAACCTGGAGCAGGATCCCTTCCAACCCAAACCACTCTATGATTCCATGAGTCCCCACTCAGAGGTTTTCTGGGAGCTCCCAGATCTCTAAGATCAAAAATCTGTTTCTGGAAACAGAAGACACCCATATGGATCATCCCAGTAGGGCCATTTACTCACCTATCACTGACAGCTGCCATGCCCAGAGCAACCTTGTTATTCCACCCCCCCCCAGTCCCCTCTTTTTTTTATATCAGTCAAAAAAGACCAAGAGAATGGAAACATAAGGAAGAAATTGGGGGGAAGCAAGAGGAGAAAATCCTCCCCAGCTTTTCCATGGTGCCTGTGGAGTTTGGTCTAATTTTCTTTTTTTTTTTTTTCTCTCCTCCTTGGGAAAAGAACTATTAAACTCGAACCAACATTCTTTTTTTGGGTTGTTGTTCATCTTTCTTCTTTTAAGGATGGTTTGCACATCTCTGTTAGCAGAAACACCCCTCTGGTTCATCCCAGATCCCCCTGGGGTTGGAAGCCTCTTTGGTTTCTGGTGGCACTTTGACAGCTTCGCAAGGCGAGCGTAGAAAAGGTCACAGGGGACTGGGAGAGTGAGTCAGGGAGGGAGGGAAAGGAAGCCAGTGCTTTTCTGATTGAAAACCTGCCACCAATCATGCATGATTCCATGGCAAAATGAATCCCAGGCCCTTGATGTTGTTGTTGACATTTACTTAGCAAGAGGGCTCGACGGGCAGATCGGACGGGGTTGGGACGGCTCACGTTTAAGTCAAAGTGACCAAAGCACAGTATTAAAAATAATTGAAGTGGGAACCTTTTCAGATTACTCATTGGCTGTCACTTCAAGAAGCCCATGTGGTAAACCAAAAATATGCAGGATGAATGGCCCAGCTCCTCTGAGGAATGCATCCATTTAGCCGAGACCGAATGAAGACATTGCTAAATTTAAGCTCCTGCCTCCTCTCTCTGGCTGGGAATAGCTGTTCCCTCCCCAGGCTCTGGTGTCACCTCAGAAGTGCTGTCCTGCCCTTCACAAATGGCAGACCAACCTCAGCCTTCATCAGGGAGCTCTGCCCATGGTGTTTGCTCCCAACATGGAGCCTTCACCTCCACCTTGGCGGTTGCTGCAGCTCCTGCTCCCTGCCCAGGGCGAGAGGGATGAGCCTGGGTTTTATTTTCCTGATCATCCTCCTCTTCCACTTTTTCCCCCAGAATTTGGAGGTCCTGTGCTCCTGCTGCTTAGCACTGAAAAAAACTCCTGCTTGTCCTAAGTGGCTGCAAAGGGATGGGCTGAGATTCCACAGGGTGAGCCCCTGGCCCAGGAATCCCAGAGAAGCTGTGGCTGCCCCATCCCTAGCAGTGTTGAAGGTTGGATGGGGCTTGAAGCAACCTGGGCTGTGAGAGGTGTCCCTGCCCATGGCAGAGGGCTGGAACTGAATGATCTTGAAAGTCCCAACCTAAACCAGTCTGGGATTCTATGGTTTATCTGGAGGTCTCCAGCCCACTGGGCTGCTCCTCCTCTCTTCATTAACTCCTCTGCAGGAACTCAGATCATGCAAGACCTGGAAGCAAAGGACTTTCTCCTCTGCAGCATCTATCTTTCAAAGTGAAATTCAGTTGCCCAAGCAAATCCATCTGCTACCATTTCCCCCTGGCTTTTCCTGAATCACAGAATCATCTTGGTTGGAAAGGACCTCTGAGATCATCAGCTCCAACCCTTCATCCACTCCCCCCGTGGTTCCCAGCCCATGGCACTCAGTGCCACATTCAGTCTCTTCTTAAAAACCTCCAGGGATGGAGAATCCCCCGCTTCCCTGGGCAGCCCATTCCAGTGCCTGATCACTCTCTCTGGAAAGAATTTTTTCCTAATATCCAACCTAAACCTCCCCTGGCAGAGCTTAAGACCATGTCCTCATCTTAGGACAAGGGTTTTCCTTAGCTTCTTTCTCATATCCACCATCCCTGTGTGGGTTTAGGGTACCCCATGACATCCCAAACAGGATTAAATATCTCATTTAGATCATGGAACCTTATCCTCAACTTCTCTTGCTTGTGAGCAGCAAGAGACAGAGTTAGAGGCAGCATCTTGGAATCAGGCTCTTGCTTACTTGGCCACTGTCAGCAGAGGCCACACTCTGCATGTCCATGGCCTAAATAAGACAAGTGAAGGACATAAAGGCATCCTTGTTTTGCAGATGATGAACCAGGTGCTGAGGAATGTGTTGACTTCTTGGAGAACACAAGCAGAAAGGGAAAAACGAACATGGTGTTCCTAAATCCCATCATACCAGTATCTTCCAGACCTTTTGACCAGGTTTTCATCCTGCTTGGCAGGCACAGGGGCTTCACCAGACCAACCAGAGTTGGTCTGAGTTTCTGGGTTATTTGTATTACCAGTTCAGCCCCAACACTGTGTAAACACAAAGGATGGGCATGATGCCAGAGCCCTGGCACCTGGGGACAGGTTCTGAACAAGACTTTCTCAGCTGGTGGCCAACACCTCCAATGACTTCTCCTGGGGATGAGTAACTGATGGCTCTCACCACAGGCCCTTGGCCAACAATATGGTTTGGCATCTCCATCTTTTTATTCCCTTAATTTGTTGCCACCTTTTCCTCTGCTTTAACTGTGAGCAGTTCTCTCTTCCTTCATCTGGGGCTGGGGGAGGGTGGCAGAGACTTGGTTTGGTGTGACCATCTCTTTGGGCTGGCTGGCTCTTCCTTTAACCATTTCCTTTGTTCTTCTTGAGGTGCTGGCCAGGGGACACCTCAGCACTGTGTTAACCAAATGGAAGGGGAAGATGTCACAATAATCAGGATGAAATTCTAAGTCAAGAAAGTGAGGAGGTGCAGACTGGAGGAGGAAGCTGACAAAGTTTGATGATCTTCAGGAGAAGGTGAAAAGGTGGGAGATCTGTCAAAAAGAGATGGCCTGGCAGATGTGTGTGTGAAATATAAAAACTCAAAGTGGAAGATTATTAGTAGCAAAGGCATCTGGATAAAATTACAGCCTAAGAGTGCATGAGAGAAAGAAAGAGAGGAAAAAAAACTTTATTAGATCCACCAACAAGTCTTGCTCTGTTTTAAGGAAGGAGTACACAAATCATGGGGTTATTTTTATTCTCAGAATGAGCTGGTTTCCCAAATGAAAGAAGGAAAGATGAAGTTTAAAAAAAAAAAAAAGAGGTGGAGAAAGTCTTTCTTTCTACTCAAGTCCTGTGGAAAAATCCCCCTGATCCCAACTTTATGAAGCCCATAAAAAAACTTGGAAATCTATCCTGGCACATACTGGTGGGGCTGGTGTTTGAGGCTTAAACTTACTGGGGCTGATAGACAGAGGGAAAGAGAGAGGGGTTGTAAGGCAGTCGGAAAAGTGCTCTGCTTTGGGAGGGTTCTCCTCAGCCTATTCCTTCACTTAAAGGTCAGCAGGGTGGAGCCATGGGGAAGGGAAAAACAGAGCAGGGAAGAGCATTGCCTGCTGGCTGAAGCCACAAAGCACTTGGTGACATCTTGGAGCACTTGTCTCTGATGGAAATCAGAGCTCCAGAAAGTTTTGGTTGGTTTTTTTTTTTTTTTTTTTTTTTTTTTGGAAGCAGCAAAAACAAGGGTTTCCCTTTGTTTTTCTGTCAGAGATGCCCAAGTCAGTCAAAAGTGGCTAAATTCAGCAGGAACCTCAGGCCAATTTTCCTCTGGTTCCTCTTTAAATCCAAGCTTGAAATACTAGAGCTGGGAAGAAGGAGCTGACCCCTCATTCTCTCCTCCTCCATCCCAGGCAATGTACCTCTGCTCTCAGATGCAGAGGGGAAATGCTCTTTTAGGAGATCAGGGCAACATCCAGGGAGTTTCATCATTTCTTCCACACCTACAATGGACACAGGAGTGATGCAAATGCCCTCAGCAGACAGAGGAACCCAAAGCAGAGAGATCCAGATGCAACCCCCAAGAGCTGCTTAGATCTGAGGGACTGAATGTCCCAAAATAAAAGCTGAGTCCCTGTCTCCTGAGGTGGAAAAGCTGAAATGGAACCCAGAGGGGGGTGGTGAACAGGGGGAGTAAGACACAAGGTCACCTCAACTAACCAAAGGAAAGAAGTCCAAATGTGGAAGTCTGGGACATTTTGGCTTTCTCCCAGGCTTGGATGTCAACCTGAACCATAGGTACCATTCTCCAAGATACTGTGCAGAGTGAAACTCTCCTTCTTGGAGGGAAAACCAGTCAGACAAGGGAACTGGTATCACTGGCAGGGTGTCTGCAACTGAAACCAACAGCAGTGTAACTCATCTGAGTCTGGTGCCTAATTCCAACTTCAATCTCAGCTTCCTGGCTGTGTCCAAGAGAAGTACAGACACCTTTGTGAGCACCTTGAGGGATTTCTTAGAATGTTTTAGCTCCCTGGAAGCAGTTTTAGTTCAGTCTGGGCAGATTGGGGGCAGTATTGGATACCCCCCAGGTATGGGCTGAAGGCAGAACTCAAGCCCTACAAGCAACTAAAGCAGCAGCTGCAGGGATGGAGATGCTCACTATGAAAGCCTGGACTATCATCCTCCAGATCTGAATTTTTTATTCTTCTCTCTTTTGTGTACATAAAAAGGCAGTTCCTTGCTCCCAAACATCATACTAAACCCAGAGCTGGGTGTGTGTGTGCACGCATGTACAACTGTATAAGAGTTAAATATTCCCCTGGGAATAATTTCCAAGAAATGGATTAAACTCACCTTGTCCTAATGACTGGTTCTGTCATCCTTTCCCACCTTCCTGCTGTTCTCAAAGAAGAATAAGGTATGGTCCTGCTTCTAGAAGACCTATTGAAAAGAAATGGATGGAATAAGAAATCACTCTTGACTGATCTGACACATAGCAAACCAGGCTGGACTGAGATGCTTTGATATCTTCATACTACACTCCAACTTTTCCAGTTAGGAAAAAAATTCACATAGTACAATTTTTTTAATTTTTTTTTTTTTAGTGAAATTATACTGCTACTGACTGAGCACTTGCCTTCTTCCCTTTATCAGATAATACACACTGGGGAATGTTAGGGCACACCTAAAATCCAGAGTGCTCTGGGCAAGGTTCCACACCATCTCCAGGAATCCTGCCTTAGAGGTTTCAGTCTTTATCCTCAAAACACCCCAGAAGCTGAGCCAACAGGAACCAACAACCATCTAAAGCCCTGGAACAAAAATTGGAGCTGTCTCAAATGCAGTTTTCTGCTATCAGAAGCTGTGGGGGTCTGAGCCAGTTTGGGTCCATGGGTTAATGGTTGGACTTGATGATCTTGAAGGTCTTTCCCAACCTGAATAATTCTGGGACTGCAAAGTCCATTGAGGACCATTCCAAACCTCCTCACCCTCTGCTCCAGATCCCACCCTTCTCTGCTGTCACCACTAAGTGACATGAACATAACATACACAAATTTTCACTCTCCTGCACAGATCTTTACCTTCAGAAGAGGGAATAAAGTAGAGGGAAGTCTCTTACACTTGGCTCTGGGAACACCTTACTGAGGCCTTCCAACACCTAAAGGAGATCCATAAGAAAGATGGGCACAAACTTCTTGGGAGGCCCTGGATCAATAGGACAAGGGGTGATGGTTTAGAACTACTGCTGGTAGTTGTCCCATCCCTGGAACCATGGAAGGTGAGGTGGGATGGGGCCCTAAACAACCTGACCCAGTTGCAGACATCCTGCAGGGGGTTGGCTTGCATGGCCTTTAAAGGCTCCTTTCAACCCAAACCATTCCATGGTTCTATGACATTCTGCTACCAAGATTTGCAGTCATCTCCCCAGTGCAGCAGAAAGGAAACCATCTTCCTTCCCTGCCCAGAGAAACAAAGCCAAAGAAACTCCTGCCCTGAAATATCTCATGAGGGAGCAGGAAAACTTTCCCAGCATCACCCCAAAGGTAGCCAGAGGCTTTTCTCCTCTTTAATAGACAAAGTTAGAGAGACTTTAGAATCACCAACCTGCACCTCTGGCAGTGCTCAGCCTCCCCAGAGCATCAGCTGGAGAAGGCCTGGGTGGGGCAGGAGATTTAACTGCCCATCTATTAGGAGGTTTTGTTGAGTGCACACATGCTCTGCAATTTTAACTCAACCAAATCTGGGGAAAAATCTTCCATCAGTGCCAAAAGACACATCTGCAACAGGGATATTTAGCAGGGTGCTCCCTGCTAACTTTTGAGAGCCTGTTCAAAGTCAAAGGCACTCTAAAGCTTTCCAAAGGGAGGAGGGTTCCAGAATCATTTGCCATAGGTAAAACAATATATTTTTCCCCCTGGCCTTGTTCTCAGAAGCTGTTTTGGTTAAATTACTTTGGCTGGAGTACCCAGGGAAATCCAGCCTGTGGCATGCACCCCGCACTTCATGGAGCTTTGCTTCATTTTTGACAGCACTGAAAGCAGCTGAAAATAGGGCTTTAAAGTGAAAAGTTTCAGGCAACCACAAGTTTAGATGTTCCTACCTATTCTGCCTCTAATGGCAAAACCATAGTAAAATTGTAATCAGATCTGCACTTTGCAGCTTGGGCTCTTTTCCAGCACTTATCATGGAAAGTCTGGGAGATGGCAGTCTGCTTGAACTAAGGCCCAGCCAAGGATATAAAACTGTTTTCCCCATTTGGGAATTCTGAGCTTCTCCAGCCAGTGGCTTCTGCTACTTGTTGGCCAAGATCTCATGTTCTGCTGCACTATGATTTTTTTTGGTCGAATGCAATTTGCAGGACCTGCCAGCATGCCATGGTTAGTGGGTGGACTTGAGGATTTTTCAAGTATTTTAAACCCAAAAATGATTCTATGGAGAAGAAAGGTTCAAAAGAGCAGACCGCCTCTTAATACCAATGAAGCTCCCTCCCCATATAGCAAACTGAGAGAGAAAATACAAAATGATGTGGTTGGGAGGGACCTACAGACATCACCCAGTACAGCCAGCTGAGAGCAGGTTTTGCAGATGAGAGGTAAGAAACACCTGTAGATATTTCTGGAGATTTCCCATCTCTCTTTCTATAGCCTCAGAATCTGGTGGCCACAAGAAAACCACACGGTCTGAATAGATTTCCTTAGCACAGACATTACAGAACCTCAATGATGAGTTGAGCCAGTGTACCAGGGGAGAGTTGGAGTCATCCAGCTCATTGACACCCCCAGAGCTCCTCAAACTCTAAAGGTCCTAAACCTGAACCAGTTCTAGGCAAGAAACAAACACATTCTGTGCTCAAAAGCTTTACTGGAAGGGGCTTACCTCTTGGGTGGGTTTCAAACTGAAGGTCACAAGGGAGGTGGCAGCTGGGATACAACAATCCAGCAACACCTCCATCCACTAAGCATCCCTGATGTTGGGTCACAAATGAAATCAGATTTGAAAAACAAAAACAACAAACCAAAAACATAGGAAAATTACAAGTTCTCCCCTGAATGTGGGGGAAGGAAGGCAGCAGCTCTCAGGATAAGAAAGCAGCACCTAGGTCACAGGTAGCTCCTTGCACTTAAATCCTCACAAACCTCACCATACTCTGAGGAAGAACCTGAAGCAGGGAAGAGGCTGCTGGAAACCAGCTCTCTTCTTTCCCAAGCTGGGGTTCAGAAGAGCACAATGCCTCTCCTGGCACTGAATTTAAACCCAGCTCCTGCAGGCTCCTCCCAAATTGCTCCTGGGTGGCAGCTGGGCCCAAGCTGCAGCTGAAAGCACTGAAGGAATTGATTGGGAACAATTGGCTGGGGAGTGCAGCAAGCATCACCTGAGAGGGGGGCAAGGAACCTGCCCTTACCCATCCATCCGCAGGTGAACATCATTTACATCACTGCCTGATTTATACCACAGGGTCACTTGGCCCTGGTAGCTCTTACTGAGGGGGTTAAATGAACATCAGCTGGGGTTGAGGGGGTCTATCAAGGGAAAACTGATTTAATCTGGCTGGGAAGTTTAGAACATTTATTCTTGTAGTTACCTGTATCTGGGGAGGTTTCTCTCTGCTTTCTAGAGGAGGATTGGGTATGTTGTTTATTAACTAACCACTTTGGTGTAGTCTCTTTTTCTTCTCTCTTTTTCTTCTCTCTTTTTCTTCTCTCTTTTTCTTCTCTCTTTTTCTTCTCTCTTTTTCTTCTCTCTTTTTCTTCTCTCTTTTTCTTCTCTCTTTTTCTTCTCTCTTTTTCTTCTCTCTTTATGCATTAATTTGGTGCCTTTCCTATTTTAAAGCCTTTTTTTTCTTCTTCTTCTTTGTTAAATTTCTTACCTAGAGCAGCTTAGTTGCTGGTAAGGAAAAGAAGAAAAAGAGGGGATGGGGAGGCCTGAATTCTGAAATCCTGTCTGTGGTGGGTATTTTTTGTGGGGTTTTTTGTTTATTTTTGTTCTTGTTTGTTTGTTTTTTAATCTGACCACAACTTCATCTTGAAATGCAGGTGGTCTCTGTCTTACAAAGGTGTTGGTCACTATTCCTCCAAGACACACAGCTCACCTCAGTTACCTGAGGAACCTTCTGAAGATCCAGATTGAGAGTGCCCTGAAGCAGGTTTGTTGGGGTCTTATCCCAGGTGTTCTCATGCTCTCAGGGAAGTGTTTTAACTTGGAACAACTCTTCCAAAGGCACTCAGTGTTCTCCTTTCCTGACTTCACCACCTCCAGAGATATTCCTTGGCTATGTATCCCATCCCTTCTCTTCCTGGTCCAAACCTCCCCTGGGGTCAGCAGCTCTGCAACAGAAATGGGTCCAAAAAGAAATTAATGGGTTTCTTTTCTGCCACAGCAGAAGGCTCTATAGAGTTGTTCTTCAGGGCAGTTTGGGATCTCCACTGGTGACCTGCATGAAGAAATACAGATTTTATGTATCAGACCTTAAAGCACCTTCCAGTGCCTGAAGGGGCTCCAGGAAAGCTGGGGAAGGACTTGGGACAAAGACCTGGTGGGATGGGATGAGGGGGAAGGGTTTCAGGCTAAAAGAAGGTAGATTGAGATGAGATTTTGGGAAAAAATTCTTTGGTGTGAGGGTGCTGAGCCCAGGTTGCCCCCAGAAGCTGTGGCTGCCCCATCCCTGGCAGTGTTGAAGGTTGGATGTGGCTTGGAGCAACCTGGGCTGGTGGGAGGTGTCCCTGCTGAGATGAAATGATATTTAAGGTCCCTCCCAATCCAAACCAGTCTGGGTTTAGGTGACATTGGTCAGGGCTGGGGAGTCCAAAGCAAACTCCACAAACTGGAGGAAAACTCTGGAAAAATCTGCTGCCAGTCTATGAGGAAAAACACAACTGCCTGTGCTGGGTTGAGGTTAAGCAGCCTGACAAGGATGGAGGGAGGCTGGGGAGGGCCAGCACGAGGGCAAGGATTTGGGGTTTACAATGAGTCACATTGTGAGTCAGCAATGTTCTGCTCTCCTGTCCTGGGATGGATAAACAAACCAATACACTACAGGACACGTAAGCAGCTTTTCCACTCTGCTGGGGGAAGATGTGTTAGGTGACATGCTCTGTCCTGAGGGCTCAGTGTCCTTTCCAAAAGAGATGGAAAGAGAAACGCAATAAGAATTTGGGTAATAAAAGGTGGTCCATGATGACCACCAGGAGAGGAAGGAGGGGTGTTTTACCTCGAGAAAGAAAAAGGCAACCTGAATTTTGGCTTTTCCTATTGTTTGGGTGGTTGACTCTGCAACCCTGCCAATCTCCTATAAGATCTCTGCAGTTTCATGTCTGATGTCAGCATTCCTCCTATTTAACAAGAGTTACAGAGACTGTCCTGTGGCATCCCATTGCCATTTCTGTACCTCATCAGGGTTGGAGCACAGACCTGGTGTAGGAATCATGAAACCATGCTGGGGGGAGGTCTCCGAGAGGTCACTTGGCATCTCCTCTCTTCTGGATCCAGGGTCATCTGGGTGTAAGAGGCCGCCCAGGTGTTTGGATAATCTATTTTTAAAAACCACCAGGACTTGGAGTTCAACCCCTGCGCTGACATTTGTGTGTTAGTAGACTCTTTCTACACCCTTCAGCTGTTTTTGTTGGTTTTTCCTTGTTGAATCAACAAGCTCAGGTTAGCAGATGCCCAAAGAACGTGGTGCTCTTAATCCAAAGGAATAATTTTTGCTGCCTGAGTGCAAGTGTCTGGCTTTTCATGGAGTTGTCCTCCTGACAGCCTCCAAATGCTGCCCTGGAGAGGCAGGAGTCTCTTAAATCTTGTCTGGTACCTGGGCATGGTTGGTACAAGGTGTCTGCTTGTAGGCAGCTGAATCCCCCCCAGCTGTGACCTGCACATGGGGCACTTGTTGCACTGAACGGGGTTGGGATTCAGGAGGAGAAAAGTGTGTGATAAAGCAATGCAGGAGTGCATCAGATTGGCTGTGCAGGAGGAGACTGGCCTGCAATTCCTCAAGCATACAGCAGCTTCTGGAGGAGGGAGCTAGGAGGAAAGTGTCTCTTTTGGCACTGTGTCCCAGCTCTGCCTCCCTGTTTCTGGGCAATGCAATTCCTCTACCCACCTGCTCTGTCAAATATTTTATCGAAGTGACAAAAATGTTGAAATGCAGGTTTCCACCCCAGGGACACCTCCCCCAGCCCAGGATTCTCCAAGGCCAGGGATGGGGCAGCCACAACTTCTCAGCTTGAAAACAGCCTCCAAGGGGCTTGGAGGAACTGGACAGTATCCCAGCTCCTTTCCTTAGACTTCCAGCCCTGCAGCTTGCAGAAGAACCCTTGACTGAGAAGAGGAGGGTCTTGGGGAAGCAGGAGGAAGCTGGCTGGCTGGCATTCCCTGCTCCTCTTGTGCATGGCAGGGGAGGATTTGGGGCAGAGCAGGGAGCATCATCTGCAAGGAACGTGCAGCCCCCCCCCCCTTTCTCTTAGTGGGTGGTTGGGTTTTTCAGGATCATGGATGATTGCTCTATTTATTTTGCCCCTGTCAAAAAAGGAAACTCACCGGCTTCTGCCAAGTAATTTTACACCTAAGTATTTCCTTCTGTTTGTCTTAAAAACAGCTTAGTATGGATGTTACCTCCGGGTGCAGGGGGGCGTGGATTGGCAGAAGTTTTTCTGGGTCTCTGGGAGCAGTCCTGGAGGTCCTGACTCTCTGCTGGATCTGACGGAACGTGGAGCCCATCCGAAAAAACCTGGCCCTGGAGAGCAGAGATTTGTCCCTTGGCCCCGAGGTGCTTGGGTGCTTTCTGGAGGGAGAGGAGCTCAGGCACCCCCAGCACGGGGCAGCTTTTGGTTTTGGGACAAAAGTTTGGGTGTAGGGAATTGCAGCCCAGGGGGAATGAAACCATCCTGCCCAACAGTGCTGCCTTGCATTGACCTGCAGGAGAAAGGAGCCTCCCTGCCTGCTTCTCTGGGTCAGGGGGGGTTTTGGGGGGCTGCTGAGAGGTGAGACATGGAGAGTGAGCAGCACATGGGTCCCCAGAACCTTTTTTTTTTTTTTGGGTTGGGATAGAGCCCATTGTGGGTCCTGCTCACCACTACCTGGGCTTTCTTCTGCCCAACCAGGCTCAGGGAGTTCTGTGCTAACCCCAGCTCAGTGTGAGCAGGACCTCAGTTGGGTCCTATCAGGCATCCCTGCAGCTGGGGGGCTTTAGAGCAAGGACCCAATTCCACACTAATGAGAATACACAGGACATATCTATCTGTCCTGACACCATCAAGAACTTCCATCTAAAGGTAAAAGGAAGTAAATCCATGGAAAGAAAAAGTGACGCTATGGAGGTGACAAATTAAAAAAGCCCCCTTTCTGTCTCCTAACCCAGCATTTCATCCATCAGAGCTGCATGCATAGCATTTATTTTCTGTCCTCTTTCTCTTGTCTGATGTTGACAGATGGCAAGTTTTTTATTTTTATTTATTTTTAATCACATTCCTCCTCAAAGTGCTCTGTAGATCTGGAGGAGAGGCAGAAGATATCCCTTGCAGCCTCGAAGGGCAGCAAGATTAATGTTGCAAGCCACCATCTCTGCCCCTGGCTGTTATCAGGAACAGCTGAGTCCAAGGAAAAGCTGAAAAATCTCCTAAGCAAGCTGCAGATGAGAGCCCCTGCTCCAGACATGCTCACAGAGCTCTGTCTTTCAGCTCCTGGAGGAGCCAGGTCCATGTTGCTGGCTTTAAACCCCAGGTCCTCACTTCCCATCCTTGCTCTTGAGTTCCATGTCTGCATCCCTTTGGACACCAACTCCAGAAAGGATGGATCAGCCCCCGAGGAGCCCAATCTCCCCCCAGCAATCTGGAAGAAATTGAAGCCAACGAAGCCAGGATTTGCTCCCTGTAGACCTGGAAATGAACCTGGAATCTCTGCGGACTGCAGCACACCGAAAAGCAGCCTCTGGCTGGCAAAGTGAATTCTCCAGCAGCAGCTGAAGTTGCATCACTGTAGGAAAGGGAGGAAAACAAAGGGCTTGATGCCCATAAACAAGGGCTATTGTTAAATGTACTTGAGGATTTTTGTGGAGACAGCATCAAGTTTCAGGCTTCCTGCTACTAAGTAAACTCTCTGGGATACGGGGAGGCTGCTGCTGCCTCCAAGGGTGCAAAGAGAATTGTTACTATGTGAAAAATGTCCCAATTATCTTCCTTCCCCTCCGTATCTCAACTTCAACTTGCCTTGAACCGGGTCCGAGTTAGAGAACAAGCCCAAAGGAAACACAGATGCAAAGTCCAGGGCATGAAGAATCCCCCCCTGAAGGCTGAGAGATAAATGTATTTATTCCCCCAGCTGGGCTCCAGCTCACCTGTGCTCTTTGGACCTGCTGCAATGTGTGTGTGTGTATAAACAGGGCTGTGAACCCCCTCTTGGGTGTCCCTGGGTGCTGCTCTGGGTGTCAGGGACCAGCAAAGGTTTCTGGAGCATCTCTTGGGCTGCATTGCCACATTCACTGAAGTCCTGGCCCATGTCCCATCGTTATTGTGCTGGTTTACTCTGCTCAGTTCTCATCTCCTTCCAAAGATGCTTCAGGTAAGCTCTGGGATGGCTGAGGTGACAGAATCAGCTGCTGGTGCTTTGAAGCTGTTTCCAGCCTTGCAGAAGTTCCATACAGCTCTGGATTGTGGATTGATTTTATAGATTTCAAATATGAAGTGAATTAATTCTTTGGAGGGTCTGTATTGAAATTTGTCACTGTTTTCAGGCTCTCTGCTGCTGCACACTCCCAAATCTGCACCTTTTTCACATGAAATGAAAGGCAAATTTTTCCTTGGGTAAAAGATTTTCTTGGGCTAAGAAGGCTTTAAGCAGGAGGGAGTGAGAGAAGACATGTAAGATTATTCAGAGGAGTGTCAGAAGAGAGACAGGTTTAAATTGTGTCCTCTGCACAGGGTGCAGAACTCCCCAGCATGGTGTAGAGCTGGTTTCTCCTCTCATTTCATGGCTTCAATGTACTGGTCCTGATTTATCCTCGGCTCTCCCCTGCATTCTGATGGTCCAGGGTTGTGCTACCTCAGAGAATGCTTTGGGTTGGAAGGGACCTTAAAGATGATCCAGTTCCAACCCCCTGCCATGGGCAGGGACACCTCCCACCAGCCCAGGTTGCTCCAAGCCCCATCCAACCTTCAACACTGCCAGGGATGGGGCACTGGGAGGAACCAGAGATGTGGGGGAGAAGTTTCAGGGCTGGAGAGCAGCTGATGCTTTACCAGCTCCACTCAGTAGCAACTGGAACATAACTGCAGCCTCCCCAGGCCTGCACTGGGGGCTGGGAGGAGGGGCAGTGGGACAAGGAGCTCTGGGGAGAAGTCCTTTGGCCAGCCCTAGGTGAGGCTGTTCCTGTTGGTGTGCAATGCAGAGCCCCCAGTCAGCTCCTTGAACCCTTTCCCTGGAAACCCAGCCTGATCTCCCTTCCCTGGAAGAAGCTTAACACAAGCATCCCAGGGCTTAGAGCAAGTTCCTGTCAAATCTGTCAGGACTGATTGAAACCACATTGGCTGCTTCAGCTCCAAAGGTCTGAACCTCCAGGGGCAGTGTGGCTGAGGGCTGCAGGATCCTGGGCTTGGTTATCTGTCCTTGCTGGCTGGTTTTACCTCCATCCTTCCTCCTGGAGCAGCCACGGGGTGTGTGCAGCCCATCTCAGGAGCAGGGGGAAGGGAAGCTTAGGTTCCTGGTTGTCTTGAAAGGAGCCATCAATCATCCCCTCAAGAAAATACCCCCTTGAATCTAAACAGCATCCAGAGCAGCTGCTCCAGCCCTCAGCACTCATTGCCCCGTGCAGAGACAGAGATTCTGTTGTATTTATATGTTAAAAAAAAAACATTAAAGGAAAAAAAAAAAAAAAAGGAAAGAACCTGAAGCTCTGAAAATTCACTCAGAAGACACGTTCAGGAGTATAAGACACCCATGGCCTGTGGCCAGCTTGGGGTGACCTCTGGGCTGCTCCTCCAAGGGGACTCGGATTACACTGCCCATCCTGTTCCTTCCAGACAGGCCCATTAGTGCTGGAGGCTGATCCATCATCCCCACGGCTCCTCTCCCACCAGAGGTCCCCTCTGCATGGCCACACTGCATGACCACCACCTCCCCTGGCCCCATCTCTTCTTCCTTCTCCCCCAGCCACCCCTCACCATGTCCTGCCCCAGCTCCAAGCCTGGTTCCTCCAGGCACTGAGCTCATCCCTCTTTCATTACATGGTTTGTTTTTCCTTTTCTTTTTTCTCTTTTTTTTTTTTTTTTTCTTTTTTTTTTTTTTTTTTTTTTTTTTTTTTTTCTTTTTTTTCTTTTTCCTTCCCCTTTTCACTCCCAGGCTGCTGACATGTAGATTTATAGCCAAATGTCAAAGCTCTCTGAGTCTTGGACTAGTTCTACTTACTCTGGGAAACTTCTGGAAAAAGAATTCATGGGCTGGAAGGGCTTAAAATGCATCTGTGGCAGATTCAGCTCCTTGCTGTTAGCACCTTTCAGAAGAGCTGAATGCAGGCTAGAATTTATTTATTTTTGCTCTAAATCCCCCCCACACCACCACCTTTTTTTGTCCTCCAGTGAGGGGAAAAAAAAAAACCCAACCCCAAAACTAAAAGGCTGGTGGAACCTCCATCTCCTCATTCCATTTCTTTGCTTTTCAGCCTCTTATCACAATAGCTTCCACCTCCACCACCTCCCTCCCTGGCATCCCCATAAAACAGGCTGAGTGGCTGCTGGAATTTCCTTCCCATCCTGAGGATGGCCAGGGCAGTTAGCAGGTCCTAATTCCTGCTCTCATGCATGGAGACTTGGCTCCTGCAACTCTGTTCTCACCAGTCTCAGGGTGGAAATTCCTTCGGAAGCTGAGGACCTCTCAGCTGCCAGCCAGCAGGGTAATGACCCAGAACCAGAGTCACCACGTTCATGGCTAGTTTAACAACTCCTGTTATTGCCAGCACCACACACTCCTTGCCTAGCTCTCTGAGGTCTCTGGTTTAAGCCTAGAAGCCCCATTTTACCCTGAAAAGGTCAAACCTCTCCTTTTTGTTAATGTAGATTTCAGGTAAAGCTCAGAAACCAGGGCAAAGTGGGGCAACTCCAGCTGGAGAGGGCACCAAGGTGCAGCAGGCATCACCACCTCTCCTTTCACAAAGGGCTGGGTCCTTTGCCTGCCCCTGATGCCTCTCCCCCAGACCTGTCCCTTATACACTGTCAAAGCAAAATCATGGGTTTACACCACATTTCCCTGCCCGTGGTAGGGGGGTTGCCACTAAATGATCTTCTGAGTGGGGTTCCAACCCAAACCATTCTATGATCTGATGATCCAGTTCTATATATCCAGAGGTGATGGCCCAGGAACAGGACCATGAGAAGAGGGCTCCAGAATCTCCCATGTCCCTGAGGAAAGTCATGCAACCATTCATCATACTGAAACCCAAAAGAAATGAGAGGTTTCCACCTGAAACGTACAAAGGAAGAGTTGATCCCTTCCCCACAGCCCTCATCCTCAGTGTTTCTTATGACCACAAGCTGGAAGTTGAAGGAAAGGATCCCCACTCTTAGCCAGCATGACAAATGCTTTCTTAGCAGCCCAGCAGCTTTGTTAGTGCCAAGGGTCAGGACCAAAGGAGCTTTAGACGAGGTATAAACCAGGAGGAATCCTTGAAGGAGTAGGGAGCAGCATGTGCTAAAGGTTTTGGGAGGTCTCTGAGAAGGGTCACAAGAAAGTCATGCCAGAAAATCAAAAAGCACCTCGTTCATGCTCCCCCAAGGCAGGTGACAGCCCCTGGAGGTGTCACTGTCTGCTGTGACCCTGCAGCACTCAGCACATTGGAAGCCTCACCACTGCCACTTCTCATGCCTATTTGTCCCATCTGCAACCCCTGAGCAGCACCTTTGGCTCCTTAGGGAAGATGAAGCAGCCTTGGGAGGAGAACAGGCTGCAAAACCTCATCCAGCTTCCCTGCAACCAACACAAGAGCTACCTGAAATCCTGAGAGCTGATGCTGGTGAGGACCAGCACACAAGTAAATCATCCCCTCCTGAGGACTGTGGGCTCCTTGGTTTCTGTCTCTTCCCATCTGGCCTTGGGGAAGTTGCCCTCTGGAGGTCTTTGGTGGCCAAACACAACACTAAACTTCTCAGCTTCAGTGTTCATGTAAAGCCCAAAGTCCCACGTTCATCTGAGCACCTGGCAGGGCTTGATTTGCAACCTGGAGCACAGCAGCTGGAATTCAGCTTACCCAAACCTGGGTGTCAGCAGTGTGGGTGTCCCTGCCTCTCATCCAGCCACGGCAGGACCAGGGACTCACAGGCTGTGATTAATCCAACTTAGTTTAGGTCTCTGCATCAAAATGAGGTGAATCATGCCTGAAAGTTCCTTTTTGTTTCCCCATTAACTATATTAAAAAAAAGCAAACAAAAAACCCCCCAACCAACCACCACCACCAACAAAAAAACCCCAACATAAAAAAAAAAGAAACAAAAAACAAAAAAACCCCGTCTAGAAACCCAGTCTAGACAAGATTTGAGCTGCTGGCAAGACATCTGTGAGGAAAAGCCAGGAGGACAGGTCAAGATTTCACTCCTGACAGAAGGAGAGACATATTGGAAGAGAGAGGTGGATCTGTGAACCATCAGTACAGATGGGTGTTTGTGGAGGAGGTTCCCAAAGAGATGGGGAGAAGAAAAAAACTATGGGCAAAGCCCTGCAACAGCCCCCCAGGCAGCAAGGGGGGAGAGCAGGAGAACCCTGTGAGGAACACCAAGTAGGAAGGTGAGAGGAGAACCAAGAGGGGGAAGAGTCATAGAAATCAAGAGGAAGAAGATCTTGAGATCTTCAAGACCTTGAGAAGTGGAGGACCAGTGACCACATGGATGGGGCTAGCAGGTCCAAGCAATCCGTGCATCCAGGATGGGTTTGAAGCTTTCAGTGGAGGGCTCTGGATGGTGGTGGATGTTGGCTGGCAAAAGGTGTGTAGGAGAAGAGATGGGGAGAGCCAGGTTAGACTTCAGGCTTGAGAGAAACTGAAGAGTGTTTGTACTGACAGGAAAGGGACGAAAGAGATGAGAGCTTTGAGAGGAGGCTGGAGAACTGGATGAAAGGGAGGAGAATGGGAGACAATGAAGGTGTCAGTGGGGAAGGAAAGACCAGAGAAAAAGATGACAAATATTTTACGTGTGCAAAACAGGCTAAAAAATCATGATGTGTGTCCAATTTTCACCACGGTACAGAGCATGAGGACAGGGGTTTCCAGAAATGCAAGAGTTAAGGTTTCAAGAGCAGTGTCACTTTTTGCTTGCAACATAAATCTTGCTCTGAAAGCCAGTATCTCCAAAGAGTAGCACAAAATTATTTCCCTTAGAGAGAGATTATTCCCTAAAAGTGAGTTTCCTGGACTTTCTCTGCATATCCTAGTGCTGCCCACTCTTGGAAGCCTCCACTTCTGACCTGATGCCCTCAAGCAGTTTTCCACTTTCTCAGTGCTCAGAACAGAAGAGTAAATTCATAGCTGAGCCAGCAGGGCAGGACTGAATGCTTCTTACACTCACTGAAGTCTCACTCACTGATCTTTACAGCCAAACCAAGAAGCAACAAACCTAAATACTCCTATCCCTCTATGCTGCTTTTGTCTGCAGGAGCCAGAGTGCTTCTTGAAGCAATTTTTTTTTTTTAAGAAAGGAAAAACCCACAACCACCGTAACATTAACAAAGATTAATCAAATAGATAAAACCAAGAATAACAAGGATTAATGAAAAAAGCCAGATGTTCATGATTTCTGCAGAACTGCATGTGGAGGAGTTCAGTTCTCAGGGAGATGCTCAGGGAGGTGGAAGCAGGTGCAATGTCCCCAGCCCAGCTCTGCCTCCTCTCTGCTCCTCAGCAGGGCTCTGAGCATGGTGTGAATCAACCAGAGCTGGCTGGTGACACTGGGGACAGCCCAGCCACACATCCACCCTCAGTTCTCAGCCCCTCAGCAGAGGATGAAGCTTTGGGAAAGCACCAGCACAGCAGGCAGAGCCCTCCAGAACCAGCCAGACTCTGGCTGTGATGCCAGAAAAACTCAGGGTGATCCCTTTGCTCTCTCTGATCAGGAGCAGGATGGTTTTTCTCCTTTCATCTGCACGTGAGTTATTCAGGCCTGCCTGGAAATTTTGGGTCACAACAACTGGATTTGTTTGCTCATATCCCCCCCCCATCCTTTGCTTTTCTTCTCCTCTGAGCAGGCCAGTGGCTTTGCAGACATCTGCCACTCACTTCTAGCCAGAAAGCAGAGACAGGGATGAAGCCACAAAGGATGTTTGGGGCCATACACGTATTTTGATGCCTTTAATAAGAAGAGGTTACTGCCTCCCCCCTTCACCCACAGCAGCAGACGTGGTTGTCCTGAGAAGGAAATTTCTAGGACAATTCCACCTTGCCTTCATGGGGCTCTGGCATGATCCTAAAAGCAGCCACCCAGGAGGCAGTCTCCAAAATGCCAGATGCAGAAAGTGCTGGCATCTCCCAAGGATTGTTGGAGCCTTTCCCAGGTGTGCAATGATCCCCCCCAAGGCCAGTCCTGCTCCGAGCTCTCCATCCAGCCCCGGGCTGCCCCAGAGCTGCTGGCTGGAGAGGGGCTGCAGTCCATTGGTGTGCTGGTGCTGGGGCTTGTTCACAGCTGCATTTTTTTAGAATTTAGTCTTTAAGGGGGAGTATGACCGAGGTGATTTGGCCTCCCTCAGCCTCAGCAACTCACTTTCCTCCTCTTCTGAATCCTCCTTTCACTCCGCTGACATCCAGATGCTAATTTGTTCTCCCCCTGACCTTGCTCCTTCCCCTCCTGATTTGAAATTAGCTTACTAAAACATGTTTTCTTTTAAGAATCCACAGCCTAATCCAGAACAAACAAAACACATTTTCTCAAACCACCAACTTGCATGAACTCCTGCCCTGGCCTTGACCGCACTCTCTCCTCCCCATTGCCTCTCAGCCCCCCCTGACCCCCCCACTCCCTCCATCACCATCTGACTGAGGTTTCCAGGAAATTTTTTTTCACTGACGAATACAGTTGCAACAGCTCAAAAAAGGAGGAATTTTCTCTGGCAGCTGCAGAGATGTTATTTTATTTACTTTCCTTCTGCATGCATGGGTTTGGAGCGGGGGGTTTGGAGACGTGCGTGGAGAAGATGAATCTGCACGCGTTGGCTTGCTCCAGACTGTGCTGTAGGTGGAGAAAAGCCCTGAAAAGGAGAGCTCTTCATTCTTATTAATCTTAGGGGAGGAGCTCTTAACGCTTATTAACCTCAAGGTTTCAGAGAACAGATGGTTTGGGACTTGAGGAATTGAAATGAGAGGGAGATGAGGCTGTTTGAACAGAAAAGTCAATTATTCCAACTGCATGCAGGTCAGCACTTGCCCCTTTTTTTTTTTTTTTTTTTTTTTTTTTCCCCCCCAGCATTTCCTATGAATGGCTGGGCTGTTTTCTTGTTTACCTTTTTGGTTAAGAAGCAAACAGAACACCCAAGTTCAGGCCCAAAGAAGGAGGCTGGATTTCAGTGCTCTGCACCTCGACCCCCTCTTAAAAAAACTTGCTGTGACTTCAAAAACAAGTAGTGAGTAAGGGGAAAATCTCCCTTTCTGCCAGGATTGTCACTTCTGGGAATATCAGCCTTACCCAAGGCCAGGGATTGGCAGCTCTTCCACCTCCAGCCAGGTATAAGTGATATGTCAAGGATGATCCTCTGCTCAGAGGAGATCCCAGCACCCCAAAATGTGCTGTACCTGCTGCTGCACCAGAGGCTCCACCCCTGCATCCCTCACCCCCCTCTTCATCTCTGCAGCTCAGGTCTTCAGGTCCTGATCTTGCTTAACTCAAAATGAGCTGGAAAGGTCTGTTTGCAAGCCCAGAAACCCAACCATGTCCTGGGCTGCAGCAGGGCCAGGGAGGGGATGCTTCCCCTCTGCTCTGGTGAGACCCCCCCTCCAGTGCTGGGTCCAGTTCTGGGGTCCCCAGCACAAAAAGGATATAGAACTCTTATAATGAGTGCAGAGGAGATCATGCAGATGATGTTGAGTTCTGGAGCAGCTCTGGAGCCAGGCTGAGAGAGTTGGGGGTGTTCAGGCTGGAGAAGAATCAAATGGGGAGACCTTAGAGCAGCTTCCAGTGTCTGAAGGGGCTCCAGGAAAGCTGGGGAGGGACTTGGGACAAGGGCCTGGAGGGATGGGATGAGGAGAAAGGGTTTCCAGCTGCAAGAGAAGAGATTTAGATTGGATATTAAGAGGAAATTCTTCCCTGTGAGGGTGCTGAGCCCCAGGTTGCCCCCAGAAGTTGTGGCTGCCCCATCCCTGGCAGTGTTGAAGGTTGGATGGGGCTTGGAGCAACCTGGGCTGGTGGGAGGTGTCCCTGCCCATGGCAGGGGGGTTGTCATGGGAAGAGTGACAGCTTAGCTCATGTAATCTGGTATTCTGATGGAAGGAAAGAAAGAGGGAAGATTAGAGAGGGATGGGATGGAATTACTCTCCAAATCTTTTACTGCATGGTTAAAATAAGCACCTCCAAGGAGAGAAGTTTGTGGCCAAGTGATCTCAGTGTCTCTCTGATCTTTGGCAGTGACCAAAACCTCTGCTAATGATTAATACGAGTCAGGAAATATAGGCTGTTAAATTCCTCCTTACAGCTTCTCTGCCCTTCTGTACACCAAAAGTATCTGCAGAGTATTACAGCTCATCATCAAATGTGGCTTGAAAACAATTAACCCAAACATCAGCTCCCTGGCACAGAGTCTGAAGGATACCTGACTGCAACAGGCTTTATCCAAGTCCAGAACACAATACAGAGTACACAGATTAAGTTGTTTGGCCCAGTTAGAATCAAGAAATAACATTAAGAGGTTAAAAGAGACTCCTCTCACCTTTCAATCTATACATCTCTAAAAAACCCCACAAAAATAACAGCCAGGTTGTCAGGGAAAGCAAATATTGTTTTGCTAGATGTTTTTCTGTGCTAGAAATCCAATTTTCCAATGAATAACAACGCTGGGGGGATGTTTTCTGCCTGCCCTGTCACCCCATGTGAAGCAGCACACAGACCCCTGAGAAATGGGGTGTCAGGGGCTAATGGGGTCCCCTGCCTGCCCCTTTGCTCCTCATGCCCCTGCTCCATCAGCATCACCATTCATGCCTGCCAGGCTGCTTTGCTGGGCTGAGTGGCTGTTTCAGCTCCTCTTTCTCTCTTAACTTTTCTTTTCCAAGTGGAAGATTTTGTGCATTCATTTCCTGACCACACTGTTGAGCCATCCAGAGTGTTTGCTTTGCTTTTTTTTTTTTTTTCCTATCCAGATCCTCATCCTGCTTTTTAATTAGTGGGATTTCTTCCTTTGTCACCTTGATTCTTAAAGAAGGAATTAAATAGTAACAGGTCAAAATGATCAGCCTCTATCTAAGAATCCTCAACAGGGCAGATGTATCTGCTGCTCTTTATATGTGTAAGAAATAAGTTTGTGAGAACAAAGAGGCTGAGGAGTGTGGTCTGCACCAATGAGATGACAGTGCTTGTGTGTAGGGAAGGTGGCAGCAGGAAAAATAAAGAGATGAATGACAGCTTGGGCATTTAATGCAGACAAATTGCTCACAGCCCCTGTAAAGGAGAGGATTCAGGGAGATCGTCCCAAAATCTCAGCCAGCAGAAAGGCAGAGGGGGAAATCACATGAGCTAGAAAGAGCTCACACCACTATGAAAAGCCTCCCTAGCATGAATCCTAATTGCAGCTTAGTAGGTTGTGTAAGAAAAAATACCCTGGAGATGCTCTGGCTGCTGTGTGTGTGCCATGAGGGAGCAAGGAGCTCCCAGGGAGGTTTGTAGAGTCCTGGGTCACAACAGCCCCCACCAAATTCTCACCAGCACCAACACTGGGACTGCTTGCTGAAGAGAGGACCTAGGAAGGAGAAACCAGGCTCCTGCTGCAGGCTGGGCAGCCAGGGGAAGCCCTTTGGAGAGATGCTCCAAGCCATGGTGTGTCCCAGCTCCCTGGCAAGAGTCAGGCTGCTCCAAGAGAGTCTGGGCTGGCTGGCAGGGGGCATCTCCAGGAGGAAATGTTCTCCACAGGACACAGCTCAGCCTTCTCCCAACCAGGACATTGCCTCCGTGCCAATTCAGGCAGTCCTGCATCGTCAGGATGGTAACTCATGCTGAGCATCCCAAATAGACTTTGCCTGGGGTTTAACGAGGTCATAGCATCTGCTCTGAATGAGCTGCACGGATCAAACATTAAAAAGAGAAAAAAAAAAAAAAGAAAAAAAAAAGAAGTAAGACCTGTCACTGAAACCTTACATCATTGGATGTGCTGGTTAAGGCTGTGGAAGGAAATGAATGAGCTTCTGCATGTCAGTCCCACAGCTTGCTGGCTGAGAGGTGCTGTGTCCCTCGTGGGGCCCAGCCACCCTGAGCTACCCCCAGCACTTACTGCTCTTTCCCTCTGAGTCAGAGCTCCCTGGGAAAGCTGCAGCTGGGGGATGGTTGGGGGATGGCAGAAGTTCCCTCATTTTTACTCTGGGGGAGGATGTGGGAGATGCTGGGAGAGGCTTCTTCCCAGCACAGCAGCCTCACCAAACTGCAAACTGACTCTGGAGAGCCTCTCCCCCTTCCCATCCCACCCCCAGGGCTGGGAAGCAGCTGTAGTATCCCCCCCATTTGATTCATCCCTGTCCTTCCTCCTTTGCCTAGGATTATATGTATATATATATATATTTTTATTTTTTTTTTCCCAATCCTTGGTGTTCAAGCCCTGTCCTGAAACTCCTCTGAGGCACAGCCAAACCCAAGACACTCGTGTCACCCAAGGATTTACACACAAGGAGACATTTACCAGCTCAGGATTTTCAGCTCTAGAAGATGCTAAGTGCTGGGGGTGCTGATCTCCTTACCTGAAAGGAGAAAAGCCACCAGGCTCTGGAGTCCTCAGTGGGGCACCTTGAGCCCAGGGGTTCTGCTGGCATCATGGCCATGCCAGAGCTGGCTCCAGCAATCTCTCACCCATTTAAGGAGGGGATGGAGGCAGGCAGGAAGGGGGAGCTGAGATTTATTTTCTAAAATCCCAACCGGATGGGCCCTGCCCCTACCACTGCTCATCCCTGAGTAGCTCTGACTCAGTCTCCTACATCACTACCCAGAATTTTGGGCTCCCTGCAGGACTTTTCCTGGTGACCTCACGACAGCCAAGGGCTGGGTGAAGGCTCTGATGGGCCCTTCTCCTGCATCCCTAGCAGGGTGACTAATGGGGATGGGTGATCAATATGGCAAGGCCAGTTCCAGCAGGGCTGGGGCCAGAGGATCTCTGGAAGGCTTTTTCAATGGAAATTATTTGCAGCTTCTAGGAAACCCATATTCTTGGAAAAATCAGGGGAGTGTTGATAGTGGTCAGACCTGTCATCCTAAGAATGGGTTGTTTATTTATTTTTTAATGATTTTTTAAAAAATTATTTTATATCCTAAATTTCTTTTTTTTTTTTTTCCTTTTCTCTTTTTCTTTTCTCTTTTCTCTTTTGTCTTTTTTCTTTTCTTTCTTTCTTTTTTTTTTTTCTTAAGGAATTACTGCAACTTTCTATTTGGACACACTTTCCACGAAACAAAGCTTGCTTAGATTTTTCTTGCTCCTAAAGAGCAGGGATGAAACCCTGTCTCCCCAACCTTGACAGCTCAGGGAACACACTACAGACTGCTGAGCCTTTTAGCACAGGGCCTTTTGCCAGCAAAGCCCTGCCTGCCTTCCAGTAATTTGAGCCCAGCTGCTGATCCCAGTCAACAACCCAAACACCCTGTGGCTTCACCAGATTCCTTTGGCACATCCAAAGGGGCTGCAAACGTGGCTGCTTTGCTGACTGACTGAGCAGAGGTCACTGAGCAAAGGTTTTTACCTCTGCAGGTGCTGGTGGTGGAGGCAGCTTTGCCCTAGGGCTGTGGCACTGAGCAGTTGCATCCCCTGTTGCATCTGCCCCTGGATGGGAACATTGCTGCAGATGGAGGTCACCTCCCTTCTACATCCAGAGGAAGCTTTGGTCCTGGAAGCTGCACCAGTGTGGGACAGGCTTTCCCATGTCAAGGTCAGAATGGTTTGGGTTGGAAGGGACCTTCAGGATCACACAGTTCCAAGCCCTTGCCATGGGCAGGGACACTTCCCACCAGCCCAGGTTGTTCCCAGCCCCATCCAGCCTGCCCTGGAGCACTTGTTGCCATCACAGGATGGTTGCTCACTCCCCCACCTCTCTGGAGTGGCAGCTGAAGGTCACACAGGATGCCCCAGGGTGTCTGCAGTGGTGCCAGTGGTTGTGTTTTGGGAATGAAATCATATCTGCCTTACCCTGAGACCTAAAACCCCCAGCAGACAATTCCTAGGTGTGCTTACAACTGCCCTTAGCTGTGTGCAATCAAACTGCTCAACCCAACCTCAGCTGGAGCACCTCCAGGGATGGGGCAGCCACAGCATCCATGGGCACCCATGGTCCCTGTCTCTGCAGTGCAGATGTTGTTCCCTTGGGGGCACAGCTGCCATTCTGCACCATCTGCATGTTCCTGAGGCTGTGGTTGGTCAAAAGAATTCCCTCTTTAGAGTGGAACTGCCAGCATCTGCCTGCCTGTGTAACATGCCCCATGCTGCCTGTCTGACCACATGTGGCTGGGGACTGTGTCCCACATCCCATTCCAGGGATGTCCTGCTAATAGCAGCTGTCTTTTCCATACTGTCCTGGGTCATTGCTCCCACCCCACGGGCACTGGGCCTGCTGGGCTGGCCCTGTGGTGTCTCCAGTGGTCAGAGAGATGCTGTAAGGCACAGGCAGTGTCAGGGTGCCAGCCAGCAGCTGGGTGGGAACCCCTCTGTGTGTGTGTGCACACTGTTTATGTGACTGGATAGGTTTGCATCCGTCATCCTAAAGAGTACAGGAACATTCCTGGGTTGGCTTGGGCAGCACATCTCAATCATGGTTTGAGCTTGGAGGGAAATCCCCAGCCAGCTGCAGCCTGATCCAAGCTGTCAGTGTGCCTTTGGCACTCCAGAATCACAGAAGTGAATGGCAGAATTGATTTGGTTGGAAAAACCCTTTAGGATCATGGAGTCCAACCCGTGGGAGCCTGGTGTCAGCCCCAGGCATCTCCCATCCCTATGGGGAAAAGAAAAGTGTTTGGGCAGAAGCAAGAAAATAGAATATCTTGGAAAGCAAAGCAGAGCAAAGCAATGGCCATGTTCCCACTGGTGCCAGCAGACCTGCTTCCCAGCCTGCCTTCTCAGCACCATGCTGCTCTGGAAAAGTCCTCATTTCCCTGGAGAAGTCATTGCCAGGGCTGGATCTGAAGTGGGAAAGAGAGGGAGAGGGAAAGAGAGAGGGAAAGGGAGAAAAAAGAGAAGAGAAGAGAAGAGAAGAGAAGAGAAGAGAAGAGAAGAGAAGAGAAGAGAAGAGAAGAGAAGAGAAGAGAAGAGAAGAGAAGAGAAGAGGACATGGAAAGTCCCTGGCCTGGAAGAACACTGTGACAGTCACAGGATCACAGTTGTGACTGTCCCCTGCTACTCAGAGTAGAAGCAGGTTCAGGGATCAGTGATCACATCCCAGCATTTGGTATCTGAAACCTTAGCAGCCCTCAGACACCAGGTGGGAGCAGTCAGAGGTTTCTGTGATCCAGGCTCTTTGCTGGTGGCAAAGCCAAGTGTTTGCTCTGGGAAACCATTGATCTGTGATTGCTTGTAACTGTTTTCCATTGGGAAAAAAAAATCAAACAGCAACAAAAAGTGTAACTGAGTTTGGGTTTAATTCTAATGAGCTCTTTCTGAAAGAGCAAAATATTTCTTGCCTAATTTTCTCAGTCAAGGATGTTTGAAGCAAATGCAACCATAATAAGCAGTCAGGGGCTGACAGTTGTCCAAATCCAAACCCCCAAAATTTCTGAGATTTACCAAATGTATGAAAAATCTTTAATGTGATCTGCCCATTTCTCTGGAACTCTGGAAAAAAAGACTTTCTGAGTTTGAACTTATGCTGTAGGATGGTTAGCTGCTATTTTTTTTTTTCCTATAGCTGGAGTTCAGCTGAAATATCAGAATTTGAATCCAAACTTCTTCAAAGTTCCAAACACTGAGGACTTTTTTTTTTAACAAACAGATTTGTAAAGGGCCAGTATGATCATCCAGCAGTAATTTTCCTCTTAACTCTAGGATTTCATCCATTGATTCCCACTTACTTTGAGGTCACTCTTTTCTGGCTGAGTAGTTCTGTTTCAGAGACGTGTGATCCAACCTGGGGAGAAAGAGCTATTTCAAAGCCAAGAGCCAGTCATGAAGGTTAGATCCAAACATAACCATTCTCTTACTTTTGGACTGTGCAAATTCATATATTCTGGGGTTTCCAGCACTTTTGTTTAGGAAATCTTCCCATGGCTGAACGGGAAGTGCCAATTCTCCTTGTATCCAGACTCCATGTCTCATCCATTCCACCCTCTACAAATGACTCCCCTTCTCAACTCCCCTTTGTGGCTCCTGCTCCTCGTGTAGACCAGGCTTTCCAGGAACACTGGGATTGTTGATGGTTTGTCTTCATTTCTTCATAATGGGCCATGTAGACTTTTGTCTGCATCATCTGGCAACTATCTCAGGTCCTGGACACTCAGCAGAGCCTGAGCAATCTCCTGGCTGCTCTCACTGGCTTGGGTTGCAGGTGAGGGACTCAGTGGGGTTTTGTAGAGACCAGGATGCCCTGAAGCCCCTCAAAGCCAATAGGTCTCACACGTGGGATCCTGGGTTTCACATCACATCCATTTTTAAAAAATTTTTTTCCAGTGCTGCTGAAGACTGTAGTGTTCAGACAGGGTTGAGATCCAGGCTGAGGGGGAGCTCCTAATTCAAGAGGAGAAAGTCAACTTGCTCTCTTTTGAACAGAATGTTTGGGACTGAGGTATCCAGAGAGGAAATGAATTCAATATGGGCTCAGGTTTTGGTTGACGTTCACAAAGGGAGAGACAGAGGGGAGAGCAGAAACTGCAGGCACTGAGAGGCCTTTTCAGTCAAGCTCACTGCAGTGAAAAATAAGATAAAAAGAAGTGAAAACCTCCAAGGGCTTTTGTGGGGAGATGCCAACCCGAGGATCTGTGTCCTGGTGTGGTACCTCTGAAGAAGACATAAAGAACAAGGAAAAACCATTGCAAGCTCCTACAAACCATTTGCCAGCGTGCTGAGGCCATGCTGGGAGGACTCTGCAAGGACAGCAGGAGGAAGGTCCTTGGTGGTCCCATCCTTGACTGCTCCCAAGGTAAAGGTTGAGTGCCATGGTTTGGGGCAAACCTCAGCCATTTCACTTGGCACTTTCCTTCCTCACCATTTCCTCAGCAGGGGCAAAGGAAAGAAGCAGAAATCCAAGACTGATGGAGCCCCTGAGTCTCAGTGCCGATGCCCCTTGACAGTACCTGCTACAGGAGGAGTCTGTCCATGACCATCTCCAAGGTTGTGTTGAACCAGCAAGTGATGGGATTAGATAAAGATGTGGATCAGGTTTTTTTTTTTAAATACCCCAGGCAAGGAAAGGCTGCTTTGAACTGCTATTGTTTCACATGAATTAAACACCAGAGTGGTTGGAGATAGAGCTGGATGCATTTCCCATCAGCTTTCCTGGGGTGAAGGCTCAGATATTTTCTGTGTTCCAAGGGATAACCCTGAGGTGTCTCTCAAAGTGCTTCCAGGCAAAAGTGTTCAACGTTTTTACTCAGGCATTAGTAAAGAGAATTCTCCTCGCTGCAGATTTATCTGGTATCAGAGGAAATTCCCTGGCTCTGCAGAAGTCAGTTCTTCTCCCATTGGACAAGAAATTCTGTGAAGAAGGAGGTGTCAGCCCCCACATCTGCCTCTGAGCACAACCTCTTCTGGGCTAGAAAATGTTTCTTGCCTTTCAGCTGAGTGTTTTAAGGGAAAGAGGAACTCCTTGGTTCACATAAAATCTGAAGTGCTGCAAATTGCTTTGTTTTGGTGTTTTCTGTTTTTATGAATACAACATTTTAAGTGGCCAAACTTTGGGGATTTTTTTTTTTGTTTGAAATGAAGACTAATTGCAACAGAAGTGCAAACATAAATCAAAAGGTTTGAAATAAGTTCTTAAGCTTTCTTTAAATGTTCCAACCCATACAATTTCAGTGAAGCCCACAATCCTCCTTTCCCCATGACTAGACTTTTGAGTGTCAGCACTTCAGATATTTCAGCTTTTTATCACAATTTATGATGAGCAGCTTGCTGAGATTTTAAAATAAAATTCACAGAATAGAAAAACCATTTCACACCCAACTGTAACACCCTGCAGACAGACTGTGTTCAGTTAAAGATGCTAATGTTGTGAAAAACAGATTTCTTCACCGCCTTTGGCTTTTGTAAAGCAGACAGGAGTGTGGGATTTGGAAGGATCTGGAGGCAGGTCACTCTTCTACATCACCACCAGAATTGTTTACTGAGCTGGCTTTACATGAATACCTTGTTCACATCTGCTAATAGCCCAGAGGTAATAGGCTTAGATCAAGCCAAAGTCTGAAGAAAGTGATGTCTCCCAGGTGTCTTTAGTATTTGTAAGGAGGCCAAAAATGAGAGAAGCAGAATCTGCTGAGAAAGTGAATGGAACTTCTCTGAAATCTTCCATGGGAAATGGAACTCTCTCCTGTCACCATCATCATGCCCTGAGAAGTGGTACCCACTTTTCAAAAGTGCTGCCCCCAGGTCACTGAGCAGCTGGATGAAGGAAGAGCATTAACAAAATGCTGCCTGGTTTGGTTGCTACCCCTGAGAAACGCTGACAAAAATGTCTGCCTTGGAGTAAGAGGGGGAAAAAAAAAATAATCCAAATTTGACAAGCCAAAACTGCCCGTGGTAGGAAGCAGATTTGCCCCAAAGATGGTGTTACCTGAGCTGGAAAATCAGAGCACATTTTGAATGGTTTTTACCTTCCCTCTGTGCTAGGAAAATGAAGGGTAAACAGGGAAACCAGTAAGAGAACTCATTTGCCCAACTTTGACCAAACAACTGCTTGTCTAAACTCCAGAGTCAGAATGAGAACTTTATTCAGTGCAGCTTGAAGCAAACTCCTCGTTAGCAGGATGAGGTAATTGGGAGCCCAGACAGGCTGCTTGATGCCTTCACAAATGGCCCTTTTGAAGCTTTCCATCTTCCAAGGGGAATGTGGAACCTCTATCTCCTTTTACTAGAGGTTTTTAGATGAAGTCCAAACAAGCTGCAAGTTGGCCTGATGCCACAGTATTACTAACAAAATCTGGCAGGAGGGCAAACAAGCTAACATTAAAAAAAAAAATTAAAAAAATCCTTGTGTTATAACAAGTCAATTCTGTTGGAAAATTGCAGCCTATTGTCCTGTGCCAAGAACATCCAAATCAGGTAGATCATTGGCTTTACTTTGAGGGCAGCTTTGAGTGTACAAGAATTTAATAGTGATGTGTTTGGAGCCATCAGCACGGGGCTGAGCTCCCCCCAGCAGCCTCTGAGTTCTTGCAGGAAAACACCCCGGGACTGTGTCAGGTAAGGGGATGAGGAACAATAGGATTACCTGCAGTGAGATCTTTTCCACCATGCCGGCCAAGGAGGCCCAAGGCTTATCCCTTTGGCCTTTCCAAAGAGGAGAGATCAGCTGCTTTGCTATCTTAGGGATTAGGGCAGGAAGGGAGAGTGGTGGAGGACGCTGAGCAAGGGAGGAGTTAGCCCTGGAAGAACAGGGAGGGGGTTGTGATGGAAAATAAGAAAGGAAGGTGATATGGCTGAGAGATGGAGTCTGGGGTCCTCCTCAGGTCAGAAGTGAAAGTGGAGTCCTCCCATCACTAAATCCTTTGGGATGGGTTAGCAAAGGCTCTGGAAAGCCCCAGTGTGAAGAGGCAGAAGAGCAGTAGGTGCCTGGTCAGGTCCTGGTGGCTGAGCAAGAGGCTGCCAGAGACCTGACTGCAGAGTGCTCTCATTACACCCTAGGAGACCCCAACTTACCCCACGTTTGCTTCCTGGCGAGGGAAAGTCCCAGGGACTGAGGCACTTGCAGAAAAGCAGCCAAGCACTACTGCTCCTTGGGAGGGAGGAGGTGTCTGGGACAAGAGCATCCATGCAGGCGGGTCCAGATGTTTAATTATTGTCTATGAAAGTCTAGTTATGGCCCAGAAGTTGCTGCACAAGGGGAAGGTGTGGCTGAGCTTGGCAGTTTACGGGGCCATGAGCTAGTTCAGGCTGGAAGGGACCTCAGGAGGTGTCCAGTCCAACCTCCTGCTCAGAGCAGGTCAGGTAAGAGACCAGACCAGGCAGCTCAGGGCTTTATCCTGTCTGAGCTGGAGAGTTTGAAACTACCAAGACTGCACAAACTCTCTGAGTAGTTTCGGCCACATCTGGGTTGCAAAATAATTAACACTGGGGTGATGAGCTCAGTGGATTCTAGAATCACAGAATTTAGAATCACAGAATTTTCAGGGCTGGAAGGGACCTTTAAGACCATCCAGTTCCAGCCCCCTGCCATGGGCAGGGACACCTCCCACCAGGTCAGGCTGCTCAGATCTTTGCTCCCTTTGTCCTCAACATCTGCTGCAGCTGGATGGAAGGCACGGGATGCTCAAGGAGAGGGGTGAACCCTCCCCAAATGTCTCCTGTGAACCTGTTCAGGTCTGGGTGAATGCTCCAGCCAAAAGACCTGAAAAAGCCAGAGCAATTTCTGATTTCTGCCAAAGTGGGAGGTGGGTGTGATTCCTGCACCCTGCCAAACTCCCCCGGCGTCTTTCCCCGGTTGTTACCTCATCTGGGCAACCACTCTGAGCACACTTTGGCTGTTCTCTCTCTGACAGTTTTATCTGATTGGGTTTCATTCCTGGCACAGCTCTGGGGCTGCTGGGTGACCCAGGATAAGTCATTCCTCCTGAGGGAAACAAGGGTGGTGCTCACCCCTGCCTTGGGAGGACAAAAGGATGTGAGCTGAGAAATGCATAGTGGGGTATGACATGGGGACCTCTGGTTCTGGCTGGTGGCTGGAGACAAGCTGAAGAGGTAGAAGACAAGTGGATGGATGGGGATTGGCATAGGAAACACCCATGATTGATGACTTGGGGTTTTTCATAGCTGCCCTTTGAGCAGAACATGCCTGTTGCATCCTTAACTCCTAAATCAAGTCTGCTCTTCTTCCCCTTCTCCCCGGATATGTGACTCTTGCCAACTGCTCTTGGGCTGCCAGGCTCAGGTCTGCTCCGTTTGAGCTCTCTGGTAGATAATGCCCATAAGAATTTACCATTAAGATCCAACAGCTGAGTTCCTTGGGGAGTAGGACCATGATAGAGGAGATCACTTCTGCAGTCTGCCTGGACTCTGTACCCATCCCATCCCCACCCCAAAAGACTCATCTTTAGGAAGCTCTAGCACCCTGGGTGCCTTGCAGAAGATGAGGATGTGGGGCTGAGCAGTGGGACAGACCAACTGCCCCACTCCCTCTGCCCAGATCTCCCTCTCCATCCCAGACATCACTCAGCCTGCAGCCATCTCATTGCTGTGAATTAGGGAGGTACCAAATCACCTCTGGTGCTGTGGTGGGTGGGATTCCAGGTTGGGATTTGGGCTTTCACTGTACACAGCTGTGTGAATGCCTTTCCCCTGCATTGCTCTCTGCACCCAGATATTTCGTGTCTGAATTTTTCTCAGGTCCTGAAGGAAAAGCATGAACGTGTTCCCAGGGCAGTGGAGTGACCATGGCTGTGCCTGCAGCTCCCTCTTTCACTGTGTCTGGTAAGGCTGGATCTTTTCTGACCTCTCATTTATTAAGCTTTGTTGGTGGGTTTTGTTGTTTTTTGTTTTTTTTTGTTTGCTTGTTTGGGTTTTTTTGTTACCTGCCTGTTTGAAAGCAGGAATACAGTAATGTGGGTTTCTTAGAAATGCCATCCCACTATGCAGTGGAACTGAAACTGGTCAAAAAGCTCAGAAGTTTTTAACTGAAGAGAGGAAGAATGGTTTGGCAGACAGGCAGATTCACACACTCCTGCTCCTTCTGTTGGGAAATGGGACCACAGGACATAGGAGATGCAACCCAGCAATTGGGCAGGACCACGAGGAGAAGATGCATTAGGCTTGGGTTGGTTTTTTTTCTGTCAAAAGCTCATATTCCTACAGGTGTGAAAGTTCCCTCTTCCCAGAAAGCCTGAAGGAATGGAAAGTCTCTCCTCATCCAGGCTGAAGCTCTTTAAATATAAATATCACTTGAAGGGTAGGGATGGGGAGACAGCCTGAATGTCAATGAGTGGAAATGACCTTTCCCTGCTGAGGCTCAGTGTATCCATTTGAGTTTGTGGATGCAAGAAAAGATCTGAAGTCTTGTCCTGCTGAGGCAGGGAAGGCAAAATGTGTGCGTATGTGTGTATGTGAGTCCAAATATGTGTCCAAAATATCTAGGTGGCACAGAGTCCTGGCTGCAGCCTCCAGTCTGGATTTTCTTGATGAGACATTAAGGCACCAGGATTATGTGTTTGTGTAAGGAAAAGGAATGGAGAAAGGGTGCTTTGTTTTATTGTTATTTTTTATTAAAATAAAAAGGGGAAAACATATTATGTTAGGAAATTAGGAAAGCATTTCAGTTTATTTCTGGAAGGCAGCACCTTGCCCAGTGCTCAGTCTCAGTGTGGAACACGTAGCTTTCCCTGCAGAGCTTGGAAAAGGGAAAGTGGAAGGGGAAAATGAGCAGTACCACAACCCTGCAACTCACCCCAGGGAATTTACCTTCCCCTGAACAAGCAGGAGGAGAGCCCAGAGTGACAGAGACAGCAGTGGTGGTGGGGCAGAAAGGGAAATAGTCCATGGCCCAGAGGGATGCCAGAGAGACCAAGGGATGCCAGAGGCTGCTGAAACCCCAGGGTTGTTCTGGGATGCTGTGGGCATCTCCATGGGGAAGACTACTGCCCTTCACTGATGGGCATTTGGCCCTGGCTGGCCATAGCTGCAGCCTTCTGCAGGAATTCTCCTCTGCTTCAAACCTGAAAGCAGCTTTTCCAGCAAGTACTGGGAGGAGGTTTCATTTCCAGTCTCACTTCTGGGGACTCCTTTGCTTTTACTGGGCTCTCCCAGCGGTGGAGCCTTCCCAGGATCATAGAAAGCCATTTGTCAGAACTTTTCCTAACAACATCACTCTCCCTATCAATGCATCATTCTCTTCTCCAGCCTGAACACCCCCAACTCTCTCAGCCTGGCTCAGAGCAGAGCTGCTCCAACTCTTTGGTGTTTATTAAAGTCTATATCCTATTTTTGCTCCCCTTAAAAGCCATTAATTAGCCTGTGGGTTGGGGGGGATATTGTGCACACAGAGATAAAATAATTCCAGGCAAGGAAGTGCCTTCTTAATGGCAACCCAGAAAGTATCACCCTTCAGGACACAGCCACATCTGGTGTTAATTCTCCCTGGGACTTACAGTGAGAGCTGAGTGACTTTTTTTTTTTTTTTCTCAGTGGTAATAGGACTCAAGGATACTGAAATTCAGGGAACTGTTTCCTCTGGGAGAAAAACAGTACAGAGGTAGTTGTTTTGTTGATGTGTTTTGTTGTTTTTTTTCTATTTTATTTTAAGTAATAATAATGAAACATTTGGAATCCTTTCTTTTAAAACATTTCCTCATCTCAGCATGGAATTTCAGTAATTCTTTGCAAGGATTAAATAAGCTGAAAACAAAACAGAGCACCTTGGAGTGAAACAAAACATTTGGAGTTGCTCTGAAATAAAAAGATGGTATTCTTGGTGCTGCACAATAAAAATAGAAACAAATCTCTGTTTTGGTTTGACATGAAGCTGCTCCACTGTTCTAGCAGCTCAGCTGCAGCTCTGCTCACTGTTTTTTTGGAAAAGATGTGGAATGTGAAGAATAAAGGCACCTTTTGCTAGCACCACAGGATGGGCTGGAGGGGGCTGCCCAGGAGAAGCCTCATCTCAGGACCCACAGATGGAGTGAGAACAGGTGGGGAATTTTTCACATGTCAAACCTGTCCTGTGGATAAATGGGATGTCACTCTTTAGGCAGCAGAATGAATTTCTCTCAAGTCCCCGTGCTTCCTGTGGAACTGCAAGAGGGAGCAGGGCAGACCCAGTGGAAATAGGTGCTGGAGGTGGTTTTTTCACATTGCTGGGTAGTTAGACCTTACTGGGAACCACAGCACTTTTGTTTTATCAGACAGCTTCAGGTTTTGGGGGCAGATGCTGAGTGTGCAGAATTCATCACAATGTCAGAATCTTACTTTCTTCTTTTTCTCCCCTCTCAAATTGTGATTAACATCTTTTTTGTTGAGTACCTTACACACTGTCAGCTCTGCTGCCAGGTGATGCCCTCTTCCTACCTTCCCTGAACAGTCAGAGCTGGACCCAGCACTGCAGGGATGGATTTTTCCAGAGCTGAGTAGAGGGGACATCCCCTCCTTGTCCTGCTGGTGACACATGGGTGGCTTTCTGGGCTGCAAGTCTCCACTGACCACTTACACTGAGCAATGCTTCCAGATGCTGAATTCATGGGATGCCATGGAAGACCTGATGATGATTCCATTCCTATTTGAACACCATCTGTGTAGGGGTCAGTCCTTCAACCTCCTTCCAGGGCTGTGTCTGAGCAAATCCCTGCCCACCAGGAAGCTCAAGTGGCCAACAGTGATGAAGCCTTTTCCAGCCCCAAGAAGGAGGATGCTCTAGGAGTTGAAAATATCCTTGAACTCTGAATTGTTCTTCCCCATCCACCTGTAATTTTCAGCTCCTGAGCCTGTGGAGAGATGGAGATAGTGCAAGCTTTCTGGTCTGAAAAACCTCTTGTGCCTCTCGATGTGCTTGATGCAGTCTGCAAGCATCTGGGAAAATCCGAAAAAAAAAATGGAACAAGAACAACCATAGGCTTGGTTTGAAGTCTCTGGCAAGAAACAAGTCGAGAAGTGAAGAGCCCAAGAGTGTGCTTCTCTCCTGAACAGAGCAAACAGCTTCTAAGGAGGAGCTGGAAGCAATTCAGACCTTCAGCAGAGCTCTGGAGGCCCAGGAGCCCGGCTTGTAGCCCAGTCCTCCCATCCAGCTCCTGTTTGAGCAGCCTATAATGGGAAACAGCAGCCACTGGGAAGTTCCAATGGCCAGGCTAGCTGGGAGCCTGAACAATAGGAAGGTTGATACAAGCTACTGCTCTGGCAAGTCCTGACCCCCAGGGCCAGCAGCTCCACGGCACTTTCCCTGGCAGCAGATCCAAAGCATCTGAAATGTTCATTAAGAGGAGATGGATGCAGGGATGGTGAGAGATGCTGCAAGAACTAAAGGGTCCTGGAGGGTCTGTGGAGACTCTAAGCCTTGGGCTGGGGGAGAAAACAAAGGCATGGCCACTAACAGTGACAAGGAACAGGGTGAGAAGCCAAGACTAATGTCTGAGTCTACCAGGACACTAAGGACACAGAATCCAGAGTCTGTCCTCTCCATCAGGGATACCTGCCTGGAGATATGGGGCTGCTTGCCTACAGAAGGACCTCATAGAATCAGACCAAAACCCAGAATTTTGCACAGCCCATCCCAAGCCCAAATGACCAGGTGCCTCTGCATGACCCCCATGCCGTGGGGATGTTGCAGTCCTCACATTCCTCCAGGGCTGGACCACCAGCTCCATGGAGACACAGACCTGTGGTACAAATCTGAGGGTGGAAATGTAGATACAAGACCCTGACCAAAGCTTTTTCCACCCTCTCTGTCAGGCAGAAACAACTGAAGATTTTTTTTTTTATTTTATTTTTTTTTTAAATCTACTCCATATCTTTGAAGGGGCTTTCATCACCTGCTTTTGAAATAAAGCCAACAGAGATGCTGAGCACCTTCTGAAAAGAAAAATGTGTCCCTCTGTCCCTTGCCTATGGATGAGTTCATTTCCATGCTGAAAGCAGCCCAAAGACCAACTTTGCCTTTGACTTTTATTCCATAGTGGGTTGGCTTTGCCTGCGAGTGAATCTCCAGCTTGGGGAGATTTTCTGGAAGGTGTTTCTGACACAGCTGGATGCAAGAAACATTTCAAGAGGAAGCCTGATTCCATGAACTTTACGGTGCAGATTAGCAGAGGATTTGGTTGGCATTCCTGGCCTAATCCTAGAAGTGCTTATGTGGGCTTTGTGCTGGCTGTTTGCACTGGATTTGGAAAATTGGATTGGATTCAGAAGCATGACATGTTATTCCAACTCTGGCCTGCTGAAAGGAATATGGAGAAGCTGGCTCCCTGTGCCTCAGTTTCCCCCATGCAGAGAAAAACCCCTCATTTGGAAGCTTTATTGTGCTTTTAGGTTAAATTAAAAAAAAAAAACCAAAACAGAATCATAGAATGACAGGGGCTGGAAGGGACCTTAGAGATCATCTCCTCCAAGCTCCCTGCCATGGGCAGGGACATCTCTCATCCAGACAAGGCTGCTCAAAGCTCCATCCAACCTGGGCTTGAACACCTCCAGGGATGGGGCAGCCACAGCTTCTTGGGGAAATCTGTTCTAGAGTCTCATTTCTTCCTAAGGTCCAGTCTAAATCTCTTCTCCTGCAGTTTAAATCCATTTCCCCTTGTCCTATCACTGGACACTGATGAAAAGTCCCTCTCCATCCTTCCTGCAGGTTCCCTTCAAGGACTGGAAGGCAGCCAGGAAGGTCCCTTCAGAGTCTTCTCTTCTCCAGGCTGAAGATTTTCATCTCCTTCCCCCACTGCTGAGCCAGCAAGATCTCTCTCCATCTGTTTCAGCCTCCTGCTCTAGGAAAGGGGTCAGAACTTCCTGAGATTCTGTCTCTAGAGGAAGTCCTGGCCTCTGTAGGAAGGCAGGGCTGCTGGAGCATCTCCAGGCTTGCAGGTCCTGGGAGCAGCAGTGTGATGCTGGTGGATGGACCTTTCTCCAGGCATTGCAAGAGCCTCTGCTCTCCAGCTGCAGGTGTGCATCCTGCTCATGGGATGGGGGAATTCATGACCCTGAGACTTCAAGAGAGCGTTTGATGAGTCTTTGTACCTTCATCTCTCCACCTTCCCGTTCCCTACATGAATGACCCTCTTTGGAAATGAACCCAGCACGGAACCAGGACTTCAGGACCATCTCTGGGCCACCGTGTCCCTTGCCCTTCCCCAAAGGGATGGATCAGCTCAGCTCGAGACAGCCCTGAGCACGAACCATCTGGCCCTAAATGACTTGTTGACAGGGGAAATCCAGGCTGGGCTGGAGATCTGAGATGAGCCCCGTGCATTGTTCAAGCCTGGCAGTCAAACAAGATGCTGCCTTTTTGCTGGCATCCATCACCGGGTGATTTTTCTTTCATTTTTTTAAACTTTTTTTTTTTTTTTCCCCAAAGCGAGTTTATGGCTCAGCCAGAGGCAGCAATGCCATGCCAGCAGTTTAACAAGGCTTTCCTATAAATATTTCTCTTTTAGCTTATGATAAAAGCAGTGTCTACTCACATGGAGGGGAAGGGAAAGGCTGGGGAGATCTATTTGTTTTCTCATTTAAGTAAAACCACACATCCTTGTAATTATAACCAGGGAGGGAGGCAGCATCCTCTGGCAATCATGTTCCTCTTAATGTGCTTTTTTTTTTTCTTTATTTATTTCTGGAATTATTTATGTCCTTTTAGTGGGAAATATACAGAGTATGGTGATAGTAGAGAACAACCTTTAACTTCTGTAATGTCAAATGGTTTCCATTTGTGGCTAAAAAGAAAAAGGCCCAGATAAACAAATAGAAAGCAATTGGTATTACAGTTTGTCTGAACATCTGTAGGATTACATTAGAACTGCTGGTTGGGAAAAAAACCTCTTAACTTTTTCCCAAATACTTTCCTTATTTTTTTAAAATCCCTACCCTCTGTGTGACAGTGGAGGTTTGGGGATTTCTGGTTTGGTTGGGTTGGTTGGTTGGTTGGTTGGTTGGGTTGGTTGGTTGGGTTGGTTGTTATAAGGTTGATTTCTTCTGCTGTTGTTTTGTGTTTTGGGGGTTATTTGTTGTTTTTTAAAATTTTTTAATTTTTTCTTGAAAACTTTAGTTAACTGCATAGGTGGCTAAGGGGAAAGTTTAAAAAAAAGAAATTATTATAACTATTACCAGCACTCCTCAACATGAGTAATGTGTTCACAGAGTTCAGACAGGGAAAATCATCTGAAAATCAGGAATGCCTACAGTGATTTCACATAGGATATGAGTCTGCAGCCCTATGACTGCTTACTTGAACATCTTGTGGTCTTTTCTTGGCATGTTTTGCCTTCTAGCACCTCCAGGAGACAGAAAACCAACATTATCTTCCTTGCAGACCTCTGAGGTCCAAAGAAGGGGAAAGCTGGGTTTTGAAAAGGGATTTGCAGAAGGAAGGGATAAGGGAAAGCACTTGGTGGGCCCTCAGCATGTAGGGGTGCCCAGCTCCCATGGTGATCCAGGAGTTCAAGCACAAGGATTAGGAAAAGCCCACCAAGGGTTTTGCTTCCCTTTGTAGATGTTCAGGGGAAATTATTCTTCCCTAACATCAGCTCCCAAAGTTCAAAGCCCAACTGAATCTGCTCTTCAGTATTCACTCCATACTCCAGAAGAGGCACCTTTGGCAGATGTGGCACCACACCTGGATTACTCCTGGTTTAGGGAGCTTCTGATCTCTCTTTGTATAGTAAACAGGCTTCTGTCCCACTGGGTCAGAGCTGGGTGTCAGCAGGTCCCCCTGTGTCCTTTTCTTTTTTCTTCCAATAGAGAATTGTATTTTTGTTCACGAGTTCTGCAAGGGCTTCTGATATCAATCCCTCAAGTTCTTCCACTTACACAGAGTCCTGCTAATTCCTTGTATCATCAAATTGCTTTTACCCCTGTTCCTTTTTATGGGAATTTTCCAGGCTGGAAAAAACCAAACAACTAGAACCAATGATGACAAGAGAAACCCTGCAGACAGCTGGTGGCAAGGTCCTGAGAGCTTGGTCCTTCTGCAGCATCTGGCTGCCACTGCCAGGAGGGCTTCAGGAGTTTAATTCTGCTCAGGGATATGCAGACTTCCTATGCTAAATAAAAATATAAAGCCACATCTCTCTCCTGGAGGAGAAGCAGCTCCCAAAATTTCCCTCTGCAGCTTTTAGTGAATCAGCAAAAGGGATTCACAGGGTGAGCTGTGTGGTTTATGGATTTATTACCAATAGATCCAGGCTCCCAAATCCCAGAAGTCTTTGTGTTCACATCCAAATTTTATCTGGGTCTTTTTCTAGCTGGAGGGCTGCTTTTAGGCAGTGTCTGTGCAGCTTTGGAAGCCCTGGAGTGGCCACGACCACAGGACTGACAGCTTCCTACCCAGCTCCTTTCCATGGGCTTGGGGTTGGAACGAGATGCTCTTTAAGGTCCCTCCCAACCCCACCACTTGGTGATTCTGTGATTCTCTGAATCACAGACAGAGCATGGCTGCAGCAATAGAAAACACTTGTGGTTCTGATAGTTTACTTTGTATGGCTGTGAAGTAGTTTTGAGAGCTGGCAAGTAATCATATAATTCATTTTTTTGTTGTTGAAAAATACTGATTTGTCTCTATCAATAATTCTCTCTCAGATTGTGCTGGCTTTGATAAAGATGTCAACACAAACGTTACTTGAAAAAGAATATCAATATTTTTCCTTTCAAGAAGATAAAAGTTATTTCCTTGGTTGCAAGTGTCTTTTTCTTTTGGAACATAAATGAAGAGTGCAGAAACTATATCTTGTGGTCTAAACAGCAACAGGATGCTTCCTAGTTATTAAAATGAGATTACTTAACAGATTCAAATTTGTTTTCCCCACTGGTTTGTGGTTTGAGATTATTTTGGAGACTCTTCTTACCCTTGCCTTCATTTCAAGACCAGGGGGGGGATGTTTCAATAGATCAGAAATTTTGAGGAAGGGGGTAAGAGGGCTCTTCCTCTGCACTTCTTTCCCACAGATGAGCAACGTGCAGAGGCATGGTGAGAAAAAATAAGTCAGCCAAAGACTCGGGACAACAAGGAGAGGTTGTGTGCCCACAAACCCACGTTCCTGCACCCCTCCTTGCTGTAGCCCATTGCCACAAAGAGCTGCAAAAGCTTTTGCAGTCATCTGGATGCTTAGTTGTAGATCCTGACAACTTGCTGTAACTGCTGAGTGTTACATTAATCTTACAGGAAAGGGCTCAGGGTTTAGGGGACAGATGTTTGTAATATGCATGTATTGATTACAAAGAACTCTTGGGCCCCACCCTCTGGGCAGCTGTGTTTCATTGTAAGGAAAAACTCTTTTTCTCCCCAGACCCACCCTGTGGACTCTTCTTGAAGGCAAGGTGGACATGTGGTGCAGCTCCAAGAGGAAACCATCTGTGAGTCACTTCACCTCTCTGTGCTTCAGCTCCTTTACCTGTAAAACGGGTCCAGAGCTACTAAAGGTCATTTGCAAGGTGTTGGAACTTTCTCCTGCTGGAGTGATAAGATTTGGTTTTCTAATCAATGACCGTGAGAAAGAACAGAGAGCATGAACTCCAGCCTGCAATAAATAACTCCAACATACCCAGCACGGACAATGTGAGAAAAACACTTCAAATGAAGTCACCTAAATGTCAGTTAACACCATTCTCCTGTGTATCATTACCCAGATTGGATGCGATGGGAAAACATTCCCCACCCCAGCTCTCACGGGCTGCTCAGAGATAAAACTCTGGTGTCCCAAGGCTTCTGTATCACCGTATCCGTGTGACTGCCTTGGCACTGCTGTTCTCAAAGGCCTGAGAGAAGATGACCACATCTGTTATTCTTACTTCATCCAGAGCCCAGCGTGGAGTGTTGGCTCTTGGAAACCATCTCTGTTCATGATTAGAATTATTTTCTTTAGAAAATACTTAATGGACAGCGTGGATTAATTTTTCCTTCTCTGTGACCGAGGTTAGTTCACTTCTGCATGTGGTAAACTTTTTCTTACAGTCCTGGACATAAATCACTCATCAAAGAGAGGCTGGTGGCTTGGGAGAGAGAACAGCCATCCAAACCACCATTGTGTGGCCCAAAGGTTTTGTGTGTGTGTTCCTGTCTCCCCAGTTGTGAAAATCAGCAGAAAATTCAGTCCCACCATGGTGTACGAGTGGGTAAAGAGCAGATAAATGGCCTGTCTGAAGAGGGGGTGATGGAGAGCTGGGCCAAGAGGTTTCGGGGTCACTCTTACTTTGTGTGTCCCTGGGTAAAATAAACCCTGCTCTGACAGAAGCACCAGTCCTGGAAAGGGTGAGGAACCACGGTGAAAGAAGTCAGTGGGATGGAAGCAGCCTGGGCATTGCAGTTTGTCTCTTGGCCAACAGAATACTGAGCATGGAGCAGGCATTGCCCACCACCACTCTGACCCAGCCACCAGGTACAAAGTTTATGTTGGAAAACCAAACAGCCAAAAAAGCAACATCATCCATCAGAGCTCTCTGGGTGGATTGTTAAACCATAACAACACTGGGATGTGCTTATTCAGACGAAGGTTTCTGTGCACTGGGACATGCCAGGAAATTGTTCCAAATTAACCAGAAGCATGGCTTTGAAATCAATTCCCTAAACATCATGAAGGCCTTTCCTGCACAAGGAATTAGGGTGGTCTTCTGCAGTTTGTATTTTCACACCAATGTTCCCCTGAGCTCTCCACAAACAACTCAAACTCACACGACTCTGGTGCAAACTCGTGTCCAAGCAAGCAGACCACAGATAACCAACCCTCACCTGATTAAGGAACAGGAAAAGAAAGCTGAGGCTTGGTTCTGCCTCCAGCTCTGCTCATATTGTTGGGAACCTCACCACCACACAGGGAAAAAGGAGAGCAAAGCCTTGGAGGACCACATACTGGCAGCACCATGCAGAGCATGAGGAACAAGCTTGGTCTGGTGATGCTCAACCTGCAAACCCATCAAGTTTCCCTTCCTGAGTTCACCCCAAGAACCAGGAAGCTTCAAACTACTCCTAATAAGTGCAGGACATCCAACACCACCTGGGGAGCCTCCTGGGCAAGTCTGGGCCATATCTGAAGTCTGCTTTGCTGCCAGGATCCCAGCACCCCACGGGTACCTTGGCAGGTGGCTCAGACCCCATGAGCTCACCCCACTGGTTTCAGCCCTGTAAGCATCACAGAAAAATAACTGTTCCCTGATGGACATTGCTTCTACCTGGTCAGCAGCCTGAGCCAATCCAACCAAAACCTGCAGCAGGAATTCAAGGAGCAACCCTGTGCCTGTTAGAGCTCCATTCCATTCCTCTAACTGTGCAGAGAGCTACTAAAACATAACCCTGAGTTTATTATGTTAAAATCTGTAGTAAATCTGTCCCGGCCATGCAGGCAGTACCATATGATTGTGGAAAATCTGTTGGCTTATGGTTTGATAGCAGCAGATGGGCACTTTGCTATTGTTTCATCATTGTAAATGACAGGAAAAAGCTCAGTTACAAGGAGCCCAACTCTGCAGGACAGATCTTTGCCTGGTGGGAAGTGGCCTGGAGCCAGGGAAATCTGTGGAGCTCCATCAATATAAACCAGCTGAGGGCTTCCTCCTGCACATCCACTTGCCATCTCAGGAGGAGGCAAGAAGACCCATCCTGGCAGAGGCTGCAGGTTCACCCAGCTCTGGGGCCTGGGTCCTGACAGCAGTTTTAGCAGAAAAATGGAAAGCTGGAACAAGAGTGACCCTTTCTCCAGACACAAGTTTCCAGCTTTTGGCCACTGGTAAGTTAGGAACGTCCTATGCCAAATGATCACATTAATAGCCTTTATCTCTGTGGTTTCTTTTGCTCACTTTAGAAAAGCCATTTATACCCATCACCCTAAAAATGTCTATGCAGGGGACTGAACCAGCAGGAACTCTGGGTTTTGATCCTCTCCTGTCCTGCAGTTTGCTTTTATTTTCCAGAGTGGAGGTAAAATGCAAGGTGAAGAGATGATGCTGTCAGACAAGCCAGGGGCTCTGCAGAGGTGTAAAACAAAAAATCTCTGCAGGTTGTCTCTGAGCAATGCCTCCTAAAGCAAGGTCCATCTATCAGGAGACCAGGCTGCTCAGTGCCTTGTCCAGCTCAGTTTTGAGTATTCCTGGAGTCAGTGAGGTCTCCAGAAGTTCTCCAGATAACTTTCTTAGTGCTTTGCCACCTCTGCCATAAAACCTATTCTTTCTTGTTATCCACTCACTTTCATTTATTTGCAGTGCCCTTGGGTCATCCTTTTTCCTGAGGTATTTCACTGAAAATACCCACTTTAAACCTCTCTTCTCCAGGCTGGACAAATCCAGCCTCTCCTTGTACTTCACATCCTTCAGCCACTTGCATCTCTTTGTAGCCTCTGCTGAACTCTCATGGTTTCACAATTTTTTTTGACAGGGACCCAAATCCAGGCCCATCCCTGATTGTCCTCTGTGGAACAAAAAAGTCCCTTCCTTTCTGAATTTTGCCAACAATTTTTAACAGCCAATGTGCACAATACCCCTGGGGACAGGAATGTTTTATTCTATGCTTGGATACAGCTCCTAGCAAAAGCATTTCCTCTTCATGACTGGGCTCAGCAGTGGTAGCAATAAGGCAAATGATATTGGTAATAGGAATAATAATAATAATAGAGCATTGCCACCTGTAATAATGAATAATAATATTAACTGGCAATAGTATAACACGCTCTCCTAGGAGCAGTGGGAATATGCAGTTTCAGGGATGGATATTTCCTCTTGCTGCTCCTGGTCCAGAAAATATGTAGGGTTTTGGCCTTTGATCTGTATTAAATCCCTGAAAAACATTGTGGCAAAACCCTCATGATGTTGCCTGTGTTTTACTAAGATTTTTCAGGGCCCCATTTCTGGTGGCCTTATTACCTTACAAGGAGGCAAAACTTATTCTAAACTCACTGTTTAATTGCTTTAATAATAATATAAAAGGAGGAAAAATGTGGTGACATTTTCCATGAAATTGCCCTTGTTTATGGCTTGTAAAAGGAGGGCTCTGCAGCTGGGTAAGATTTCTGGATGTCAAATTTTAAGAAAAAAAAAAGAGCAATACAAAGAATTCTGCTTTTTAACAGAGTGAGCATCCTCACAAGCTCATCACAGCTTCCCCAGTGGACTGGGCTTGTGGTTGGACAGCTTCAGCCAGATTCTCTCAGCTAAACCATGGACTGCTGCTCCACAGGGAGCTCCTTTTGAAAAACCCAGGACAAACCAGCCAGGCTGTCCTTTGAGAGTTTGCTTCCCATCTTTTCCCTGTGTGGAAGGCTGGAAAATAGGTAGTGGTAGGAACAACCTCCAGGGAGTACAGAGAGCAATTTTTGGCTAAAGGAGCCAGGAGGACTCTGGGCTTATCTCAGTGAGGCTTCAGTTGGATTTATTCATTGCCAAAGCATCTCTCACAAAAAGAAAAGCTGCCCCTTGTCCCTGCTATTCATTCCCATCTCTTTGCAAGGAGAAGGGAAGTGTTGTGTTATATTTCAGTGGAAGGGGATGCTGAGTTACCTTCTGCATCCCACCACCTGTCTGTGGGCACAGATGCTCTAAAACTACCTCAGCTTCCTAAACCCAAATATTTCTACTGATTTTTTTTAAGTGGTAGAGGATCCTTACCATAATGACAGGGAAAAACCCACCCACTATCTGAAAAACTGTCCCCTAAGGAAGTTTGCTCTCTCCATGCTTCCTCTTCTCTTCAAGCAGAACCAGAGGGTGGAATAGAGAGCAGAAGCCCCACAAACCCCCAGGGGTGCAGAACTGAGCCATAAAGAAGTTGCAAGAAGGTCTGGATATAATGACAGCCAGAAGCCTGGAGAAAAGACTAAAAGAAAGCTAAATTGTGCCATGTCCTTATACTGTGCTAATCATCTACCAAAGCCACTGCTAGAAACTGGTGAAAAAAATGAAAGAAAAAAAAAAAGCTAGATGGACCTCTCCTCTCATCTATGGCTATATTTATATTTTTATCAGCTGGCTTCTTTCCAGGCAGGTTGAGAGACCTGCCACCAGGACTGAGAAGTCCACACACTCATTTTACAATTCTGAAGAGCAGGATGATCCAGAATGACATTACATCTGACTTTCTGAATGGCCAAGACTGGAGCATTTTGTATGATCCAACATCCAGAACACTTCTTGCTCTCACTCCAAACAAAGCACAGGGCAAGAAAAAGGGAGTTCTTCCTCAGGCAAATCCTCACCTTTGCCATGAAACCTCCTCACTGCCACCTGAATTAGAGATGGGGGAAAAGGGAGGAACAGGAATGCTGCTGAGCTGATTAAAGCTGCACACAAATCCACATGTGACAGTATTGAAAAAGGAGAGAAGGAAGAAGAAAACAAGGAGGATAAAATCTGGGAAAAATGGGACCAAAAACTCTTGGTAATTCAAAGCAGTTGTGGGAGTTTTGAGCCCATAAGCCATAAATGACTAAAACATGTCCCTGCGTTTTGGATTATGAAAAAGATATTAGGGTGGGTTTTTCTCCTTTTTTTGAATGGGATTTGATGGCATGCCAAAACATCAGTTTGAGTCTTTCTTTTTTATATTTTTTTAATATATTTTTTTAAATGGCTCAACTTGCCAAACGTGCTCATGAATACAATTTTCTCTAAAAACACCCTGACTTAGGAGGAAAAACACACAGACACACACAAATTGTCTCATGCTACTCGGCATGTAAATCTTTTTCCACTTGTATTCTTTGTTAAAAAAAAAAAAAAAAAAAAAAAAAAAAAGAAATAAAATGTTAAGTCCTCCAGCAACCCAGGAGGTTTTGCTTGGAGCTGATGCTGGGGCCTCCTGGAAGATGGGAACAACTCATGGTACATCAGTGAGTCTCAGATCTGAATGAAGTGTCCCCTCCCTCCCCCTGTAATGTTTTCATTTCTGACTTTATGTCACCAATTCCCACCCTGCCCCTGAGCTGTGGCACATTCCCAGAGCTACTTTATGTGCTGTGGCACATTCCCAGAGCCTCCAGTATTTGTTGCAGTAGCATCAGTGGGCAAGTGATGCTCAGACATGTCCCAGGCAAGCTCTGCCTTTCAGAAGGCAGTTCCCAAGCTGCAGATACTTGGAAATCCTTGGAGTACTCCAAAGGTGGAAGTCCAAGATCATCAAGAGGTGTTAACTTCTTGTGAGAAAGCTTCAGAGCACTTAGTGAGGATGGCACGTGCCCTGGAAATACCTGGAGCTCTCAACATTTACAAATAAATAAATAAAATTAAAAACCACTCCTGCAGGAATTATCTGGGGTCTCTGGAGTGATGCTGTGACAAGTACCAAAATCCTGACTCTGCCTTGACAAAGTTTCTCTGTGGCTTTCCCACAGGCAACGCTTCATTTCTAATAAACAGGTTGTAGTCCTTTTAAAGCCTTTGTTCAGTGACAGTTTATGGAGGATACGATCAGCAGAAATGATGAATGTGCCCAAGTTATGGGCCTGAGGATCACGTGCTGCAGACAATCATAAGCACATCAGAAAGCACCATAAATGCCTCAATTTCCTGCGCTGCTGGAATGTCTGATACTCTCTAGCTCTTTCTGAACAGCTTACTAACTCCCTCTAGACTGGTCACAATCAAACTCTTGGGTTTATGTGGGGCCAATAAGTTTCTACAGGGCTGGAGGATGGCCCAGGCTGAGGTTTTGCTGTTTTGATTCTGTGAAATTGTCCTCTGCTAAAACATAATGCTCCCCAGAGCTCAGGGGTGCAGCCACAAAGGAAAGAACATGTTTGATGAAGACTTAGCAGTCCCTTCCTTGGCTGAGCAAACCAGAGAGTTATCTGTTCATTCCTTTATTTATTTGCTTGTTAATTCATTTATTTATTTATCTTGGGTTAGTCTCACAAAGCCAGTATCTAATCCAGGACCTTTGGGCACCCTCACACATCATTAACAACACACTAGTGCCCCAGCTGTGATAAAGTCATCGTTTGGCATGAGCTCAAGAGGCAGAAAATGTCCTCAGCCTTATCAAAACCAACCTCAGAGCCTCTCCAGGCATCTTTTGAAAGCAAATGGGGTGTTTGGGTATCCGTTCCACCACTGTCCATTGGTTTCTGAAACTTCAGCCACTCTCAAGATCTCTCCTCCAGCTCTCTGAGTCATTTCCTTGGGAAGAAGCTCCAAGAAATGGAAATATTCCTATTCGGAATACAGCACACTAAAACTTAGTTAGGCTGTGAGTGGCTTGCTTGGTTTTTGCAGTAGCACGAGGAGCAGCTCTTCTGCTTGAAGGGAAAGACTTGATAAGCCAGCAGTTCATTTGTTCATCAGGACAATGATTAAAAACACAAGTTGGCTGTGGCAGCTCAGGGTTTTTGGAGAGGTTCATCTGACAGATATTCTGCTGGGGGAAAAAAAAAAAAAAAAAAAAAAAAAGTTGCCCAGCATGTCAGAGCATCCTGGCAAACATTCTGAGACGCAGGAAATGAGAGCAGAGAGACTGCAGAGCTGCAGAGAGGCTGCTCTCCTGCCAAGCATGCAAAATAAATCCAAGCATGGCTGAACATCCTGGAAAAAGAATTGCCTCCATCTTTCTGACCAACGTGGCGAGAGAAATGGCAACCTCTCAGCAAAAAGATTCCCCCAGGTTCTAGAGCAGGAGCTGAGAACTTCCCTGCAAAGGATGGACTTGTTGGTGATGTTTGGTTAGAGCTGGAGCCTGGCTGCTGGGCTGGGACACAAATGGAAGGCTGGGAACACCCCCTGATCAGCTGCAAAGCTCCCATTGACGTCACCCTGATGAGACTGGGGCCAGAATCTGTAGTACAGAATATAAAGCTGTTATTATTTACTATTTGTTGCCCACAGCCTTGCTCAGTGGGAAAGTCTTCTGCCTTTAAGTGACTGCCAGCATCTTCCCCTTTCTCTTCCTCTCCACTTTTCCTTGGTGCCTTTCTCCAGATCTCCCCTTCTCTTTCCTTGTATCTCACCTCCCTTTCTGGGGGTTTCCCACTCACTCAGCAGTGGAACAGTAATGCTTCAGATGCCTTCATTAGGCAGTAAGTTAACATTTCCCTTGTCTAAAAGCCACCTGGAGATGTTCTTCTCCACTCCCCTCTTCCTCCCAAGCCTTCAGACTCCTTGAATGGTGGTTTGGTGGCATCTCCAGAAAATATTTCAGTCTCAGCAACCCAGTGAGAACATTCTTAAGTTTCTCTGTGTGGTTTCTCTGGGAGATAGAAACTCTCCCCCTGTTTTGTACCTGGACATGAAGCTGGGTAGGGCAGGAACATGTTGCATGGGGAAGCTGTGAACATCAGGCACCCAGAGGCAGATGGGTGGCTGGGTGTCAGCTGCTGCAAGCTGCACAACACAGAACTGTGTTTAGGTAAAGTTATGGGGTAAAAGGTTATTCTGTGCAGAGAAATAAAAGCCTGAACATTTTTTGTATCACTGGTGGCTATGCTCAGAAGTCTCAAAGCAGCACTTTCCTCCTCTTCCCCTGGAGAGCATCTTCCAGTTGTCTTAAAAAACATGAGTTTAGGGAAAAAGAATGAAAGAGCTGGGTTGGTTTTATTCTTCCTCTGGCTTTTGAAAGCTGAGCAATTTCTACCAACAGACGGGCTAGATTCTCACTTCTGTTTTGAAAAGAAAACTGAGATTCTCCAATGTCACATCACTCTGGCTTGGGATCTGTATCACTAGCAGAAGACCATCTTAAACAAGCACTAAGGGTTTCTCTATCTAAGAATGGATAGAGTTGGAAGGGACCTTAAAGATCACCTATTTCCATCCCCCTGCCATGGGGTGACAGGGATACTTCCCACCAGCCCAGGTTGTTCCAAGCCCCATCCAACCTTCAACACTGCCAGGGATGGGGCAGCCACAGCTTCTGGGGGCAACCAGGGGCTCAGCACCCTCACCCCAAACAATTTCCTAATGTTTAACCTAAATCCCCCCTCTACAAGTTTTAAACCATTTCCCCTTGGTAATCAGAACTCAAACCAGCTGGGTGCACCAGGATTCGAATTTTGTGCTGCCAAATGTAGAATAAAATTATCAGTGAAGACATATATTGATTCTCCAGCAGCCTGCCTAACATAAACTTGCAGAAGGGAAAGGGTTTTACTGATCAGCTCCTTGATCCCAGGGGGCACAGCACCTGCATCCTATTTGGAGCTCTGCCACCATTTGAAAATTTGCCCATCAATATCCAGAAGGATGTTCTAATAACAAGTCCCTTTCTCACCTCTAATTTTGGTGATTTTAGGACAGCCCAACGCTGCCTAAACTCCTTGCAAAAACATCCAGGGCATGCCCAGGACTGTGCTTTTGAAAGAATTTGTGGGATTATGTCAGACAGTTCCCAGTGAGCCAACATCAAAGATATTGGGTTGCAGTTTTTAATAAAGCTTAACTGATCCTGACAGGCAGTTCATTCAATGGTTTTTTTGGAGCTGACAGGACAGGTTGGAGGAAATACCCAATTACAGGAGATTCTGCATGGATGAGGACAGTGGGTGCTGCTGTGTATTATTGTTATTGAGCGTTAAAAAAATAAGAAATTGAAACGGAATTAAAGATGGGGCTGTAAAGGAAATCCAAGCAGAACGTGGTGTGGATACCTGCAGTTTCAGGCTGTTGAGGGACATGTGTGTTACACTAGTTGGGAGTGAATAGACAGAGGAGAGAGAGATTAAAAGATAGATCAGTAGATATAACATGTGGTCAGCCAGGGTGGAACTGACAACCTTCCCCTGGGCTCCCTTCACTTACAATAATTTTGCCAAACCCAGCTTCTTGCCACAAGCTGTGGCTGCAGCCCCTTTTTAAAGGGGCAAAACAAAAATGAATTTTTGTTCTGTTTTACCCCTTTATTAGAGGTATGTTCTGGCCACATATTTTTTCTACCAATGCTTATATGAAAGAGTTTCATACTCACACACAGTTTAAATCAGAAATATCATCATAATTCAGATCTTTTAGGTTGGTTTGGGGTCAGGTTTTTTTTTTTGTTTATTTCCCCCCCTCCTCTTTTTTGATGATAAAACAGCTTGTTTGGGGTGCTTTGTTTTCTTGGGAGGTATTTTAGGAGTTCATGAGCCTAGAGTTTCATAAATGTACTCCAAAACTCAATGTCTTTCCTCTTCTTCTTCATCTTTAGCCTTCTCCCCACTTACTAGTTATTTAGAGACTTTGCCAATCCAACAAACTGTTCTTTCCACAGCTATTTTTTGAATCATTTTTTTCATTAACATGCACTAAATCTCACTTCGTACTCCTCTATTTTATGAAAATTTCTTGCTGCTTCTTTTTCAGGAGATATTTTTTAGCTCTATTTTATTTTTTTTAATTTCTTTCCTGCAGTGCCCCAAATCCTTACTAATCCAGATGTTAGGTATGCTGCTCATCAACCCAACCAACCACAGCTGCCCTGGTGTGATGACCAAAATATGCCCGTGGTGACTTCCTGTGGTGGACCTTAAACCTCACAGAGTGTGAAATTTGTTCTTCAGCTCACTTCAAAATTGCTGCTTCAATGCTTTTTTTTTTCTGTTTTGACAAGGTTCAGAGCTCGACCTGGGAAGATCATGTGTCAAACAGATTTTTCACCCTCAGAACAACCATCAAATTAAGTATCAGATGGCAAAATCCACACTGAACTGATGTGAAAAAGGCACTTGACGGATTTCTTTATGGTTGAGTTTGGGCTACCCTGAAGTGCTGGGGTATTCCAAGAAAAATAATCAACATCATCAAGTCTTTTTTTAGCCAGAGAGCAGCTTTCACGGGTCAAGAAAATCAGTCCTGAGTCTGTATCTTCTGTCAGCTCCTGATGTGAGCAAAGGATGAATTACAACACCTCTTCTGTTTGGTACCACCACTGACTCCTCTAAGGGAAAGCAGAGAGATTTCAGGAGGAGATGACCAAAATATGGAATTTTTGCTGGGGGCAGCAACAGCTCAGCTGCTCAGCAGGCAGGAACCAAACCCTCATCCAGCATCACAAAATCCAACCTGAGGCTAACAGCTCATGATGAAAAGAAGAAGACAATGAGATTCCCAGGAGTTCCCAGCTCCAAGACTGTCTTTTAGAGGGCAAAAGGTAACAAAAGGTGAACTTACTCATGTAGGTTGGCAGAACATTGATTGGTGAGGAAATTCAACAGGAAATAATATCACAAGTTGGCAAGGCAGCTGCTGATCCTCAGGAGTTTGGATCACTGGAAAACCTCTAACCAAGAGATCAAGCTCTGGCTCTTCAGCTCAGATCTTCTTTCCACCTTCACACACAGATGTGAGTGCTGGAAACCCACCAAAGGTATAAACAAGATATCTCAATGCTTTGGAAAGCAAATGCCTGAGGAAAACAAACCAAAACCCTGAGGATTTAAATGGAATGAGTTCGTAAGAAACACTGGGATTCCTCAAGCTTTTGTCAGCCCCTTATCTCCAGCAGGATGCATCTGAGCTATGTAAAAAAAGAGAAAGCAGAGCTTCTGCCCCAGCAGGTGGGACAGTAAGCAGCAGGAGGAACATCTGAAAGGAGCTGGCTGAAAGAGTAGAAAGATCAAACCCCAGTCAACTGGGGAAAAAATAGGGGAGTAAATGACAAGGGGAACAGGGAGGGAGCAACAGAGAGTAGAGAAGAATGGAGAAGCTGTCTTGGACTTTAAAGTTTCATCTATAGTAGTGAAAAACAGGAGCCAAGAGCCAGACCTAAGCAATAGTCTGATGTCTTCTCAATATGGTTACAGATAATGAGTGCTGGAGAGGACCTCTGGGGGGCTCTCATCCTCCAACCTGCTCAAGGACAGAGATTTCACCAATTCACTGGACCACCCATTCACTGCTTGGTCATCCTCAAAGCAAAAAAATTTTTTTCCTAGCATGTAATCAGAGTTTCCCTTGTTGCAACTTCTGTCACTGCCTCTGGCCAGTCTGCTGTGCATTTACATGAAGAGTTTGTCTCCTTCTTCTCCATAGCTTCCTGTTAGGTAGCTGAAGAGAGCAGGAAGATCTCCCTTTAACAGTAATCAGAAGTTACTTTTGGATAACTTTTTTGAGCACAAGAAATACACCATGTCAGCAGCTATGTACTTCAGCCCAGCTAGGTGAACATGCATGCAAAAACAAGTTGGTTTTTCTAAAAAAAAAAAAAAAAAAAAAAAAAAAAATATATATATATATAAATAATCAGGCCCGTGTGCTCAGCAGTATGGAAAGGAATGAGCTGTCAGCCAAACTTGAAGAACAGGATCCAGTCCTCCAGCAGCAGCAGCTGAACTTGCAGCAGTCACCAGCTGGCATAAATTGAAATAACTCAAGTCTCCAGGTGATATAACTCAGCTGAGTTCCAGCACAGCTGATCCTGTGTAGGGGATAAATTTGTGTAGTGCTCACATTGGCTGGTTCTGTGCTGGGGGTAGGTGCATCTGATCCTCTAGGCTAGGGAAGGTCTTGGCAAGCAGGTTTTTTTTTTTTTTTTCTCTTCTTCTGCTGTTGGGGAGAAGCCAGGTTGTTCAGCAGGAGCTGAGCATCCCAACCTACAGCATTGCTGTAACAGAAGGAAGGAGGGGAAGAAGAACAGAAGGGAAAGGCAGAAGGGAGGTATAGGAGGCCTAGAATAAAAAAGGAAAAAAAAAACAAAAAAAAAAAACAATTTGTGAAATGTGGAAATAGACAGGAGGTGACAGAGAAGAAATGAAAAGAAGAAAAAGAGAGAAAATATGAAGTAAAAAAAGGAAAATGTGAACAGTGGAAAGGGGGTAGGAGCTGATGTGTGGGGCATTTAAGGTTTCAAGGAGGGTGACTTGAAGAATGGCCCAGGAAGGATGGAGCAAGGAACGACTGGGAGGAGAAGAGTGGCTGCAACCTTCCCCAGGTTGAGGGAGGAGGTGGGTAGCTTTTTTAATTTTTTTTTTTTTTTAAAGTTTTCCTTCCAAAAGGAAGCTCTTTCTAGAGCTAATGGTGTCCCCAGCTGGAGCTCAGCTCAGTCCCTTGTCCCTGTTCCCCAGCCCCTCCCCTGGCAGCCCCTCTGCCATCCACGTGGAGCTGTTTTGACCAAACCCAAAGGCCAAGCCTGGGTGACCCCCAGGACAAGGGGGGGTCCCTTGTCCCTCCCAGCCAGGCTAATTCCTATCCAAACAATTCCGGGGCTGGTGCCTGGGTGCGTGTCCTTTGGCTGCCCTGCTGGAACCCCCAGAAGCGGTGGAATTCAAGCCTTTCCCTTTTAAATGTTGTCCAACGAAAAGTGAAATCTGGGGAAAATAAAAAAAAACCCTCCAGCCGTGTGCGGGAGCTGCGGGGAGACCCAAACCCCTGCTAGAACCTTCCCTCCCCTGGGACCAGCGGCCGAGGTTAGGAAAAACCCCCCTCCCGGGCTTCCTTCCAGCTTTAAAGATATATTATTTATAGTACACAAATAGCCAAGGGGATCTTTTGTTTGTTCTTTCCATCTGTCCCGTGCAGCACTAAAATCCAGCCTGCAAGGGGATGCTGATGCTGGGGGCACCGGAGGTGAGGGACGTCTGTGGCCAGAGCTTCTGACAGAGGTAGGAATTGTGTTCAGCCAGGCTAACCACTCACTGCTCATCTCAGCTCTCTGGAAAAGGGGTTTTCTTTGACTGGTTGGTTTTCTTGGGAGCTGGATAAAAAGCAAGCCTTGCAGAAAGGTGGAAAATCTTCAAGTGAGGAGAAAATCCAATTGGTTTCCTCACCATGTCACGGGGTGAGCCTGGGAGACAGCAAAGGACCAAGGGGCTGCTCACTCCCCCTCTCCCATTTCTGGGAGGAAAATCCACCCAGAACCTTGTGGGTCAAGACAAGGGTTGTGAGGTTTTCACTCACCAATTACAATCCTGGACAAAAAAGACTCGACTTGGGGAAAAAAAAAAAAACCAAAAAAACCCCTTATCATTAGTCAAATCAAAACAGAGCAAAGGGAAAACACAAACCAGAGTTTAAATACTTTTCCCCCCACCTCCTTCCTTCTTCCTGAACCCAAATTTCCTTTGTTCTCCGCATCCCTGCCTCCTCCCCACAAGTGGCAGGGGGGACAGACAGTGGGGTTTGAGGTCTGAACATCACAAATTGTTTTCTGCCGCTCCTTCCTCCTCGGGGAGAAGGATTCTTCACAGTCTGCCCCTACCCCAACCCGGGGTCCCTCCTAGGGGAGAAAATCCTTCACCAGCCCCTCCAACCCGAGGTCCTCCCGCCGGGCAGGGTTCCTGGGGAGCAAAGAGCAGTTTGGGGAGCAGTGGAACTGTCCCCCTGACCCCCAGCATCTGCTCCATCACCCTCCCCAGGCTGTAGCTCCACGGCTGCTCCTCCAGGATCCCGCACCAGCATGAGGTCCCCATCCCCTGCTCCAGCCTGGTCCTCCCATGAGGACAGAGGACAGGCTGCTGTCTCACCATGGCAGTGAGGGGAAAAAAAAAATCCCTTCAAGCACCTTCTGCTTCCTCACCGGCCTTGCTCTCCCTGCTCCCACATTGCTCTCCTCTGAATCCCTGAATTTTCAGGGTTGGAAGGGGCCTTTGGTGAAGTTCTCCTGCTGGTTTTTTTTCCTCTCTCCGTGTTGCTTTCTCTCACCTCCCCCTTCTCAGCCCTGCTCCTATCACCAGACCTCTCCCCTTCTTGAGCACCTTAATGGCAAAGGAGAAAATCCTTTTGGTCAGTGATGGCCCGAGGCTGTTTGGGCATTTTGGAGGGGGGGAAGAGCTCATCAGGAGCTCCTTACCTGATTCCCGGGGGGGATCCTTTCCCTGCCACCCAAACCAGCACCGCATCAGCCCAGAACACCCTGCAGGGATGGACATCCAGGTCCAGAAATGTCTCATCTCCTGGTGCTGCCTGCAGGGAGATGTCTGTGGCCAGAAAAGGAGTCAAACTCTTTGCCTCTGCCCCTCTGATGCCTGCAGACCCAGGCCAGGGGCTGCTCCAAGATGCAGCCACCCCAGATGAGATCTCTGCCCTGCTAAGCCCACACTCTTTTTAGCCGAAAATCTTTGCACCTCTGTGAACACAGATTTTGACCTCTGAAACCATCTTCCATAGGTGTATGTCCTGTGTTTGCTGCCCTTTGGCCACTTCCCTGACCTCTCCTTCTGCAGCTGGGTCTGCTCCAGACTCTTGCCCTGGTGATTCCTTGCCTGGAGCAAGGTGTGTTAGATGCTTCCTGGCCTCATCTTGTACTTCTTGAAACAAAAAGAGGAGAGCTTTGTAAGACAGGACACAGGATCCTATCTGTCACCATGCTGCAGAGCGAGACAAGACCATAAAATAATTCGGGTTGGAAGGTTCCTCCAAGGGTCATTGAGTTCAGCCCCTAAAGATCAGTCTCCTACAGCCGAATCTCTTCTGCCTGTGTCCTCTCCCATTGTGGTTCACCTCAGTTCACTCTGACCCCAGCTGTTGTGTATTTACCTTTCTCTTTTCTCCAGCCTTTGAATAGAGGGTATTAGCATAATGTGTTTGACACCCCCTTTCCCTCCCCTCCAAAGTCCCTCGAGAGAGAATGAACACATCAACACCTAGCAGTGACTCAGAGAGACTGAGGGGGAGGGTGTTGATTTTAGGTTGGAAAGATTGCTAAAATTAAATAAACAATATGCCAGACCAAAAAAATGTCCCTCAGTTCATAACTCCTCGGATCCGCTTACAAAAATTTAAGCTCACCATAAACCAGATCTTTGTTTGGAGAGGGAAACACGGAAGGGAAACACTGAGATGTTAGCTGACACGTACAGAAATAAAAAAAAAATAAAAAATAGAAGTGAATAGAAGAACGTGGAACCAGCAAGTCCTTTATGGGCCAGTGAATGCACCTCAGGCAACCACAAAGTATCTTTGCTTTCCTAAAGTGACCAAGCCTGTATTTAACATGCTGAGATTATTTGCTCCAAATAACCTTCTCAGAGGACAACAGCAGAATCTCCTTGCTCCTGTGGTCACAAACTTTCATGTCCAACCTAAATTTATCCCCAGCCAGTTTGTAGCCACTCTGCCAGCACTGCTTCCCTCTCAGTTTCATCACCCGTGGCTGGGACTAAAAACCAATCGTGAAGTTTCTCAGCTCTCGTTTGGCCAACTCAGATAAATCAGTGTTACATAGCCCCTTTGTGGCAGATGGTTTCTCTTTTTCCTGATCTTCTATCTAGTGTCAATTCCTTCTGTCTGGATGATCAGAAACCTCCAGAGCTCAGTGCAAGGGCTGAGCCCTACAAGAAAGGCAAGATGCCTTCCTCAGGGCTGTCAGAAGCACCTCTGGAAAAAACTGAATTTTGCTCGAGGCATTACTTTTTCAGAGTCAATTAGTAACTAATTTACATTGTTGCTCTCACTATGCCCTGGCTGGGTGGTTTTTTCTCTTCCTATCCATTACTGCAGACTTTCTCTGCAACAAATGTGTTTCCCACCTCTGTCTCAGTGGCAGATCTCATCAGAGCACACCTGCCATCTCAGGGAGGTTATATGCAATATATTTGATTCTAAAACATATCCTCAAACTGTCACACTAGCCTCTTTCAAGCCTTATAGAGTGTCTTTTCACAACAATTTCCATTTACTCTGTCTTTGCAATGAGAGGCAGCCCATGTGGCTTCATTTCAGTCCTTACTGAACTCTGGACACACAGGATCAGCTTTATTTCCTTTATCTATAAAATATTTTCCTTTTTCCTTGCTGAGATAAGAATAATATAAATCAAAATGTCCCATAAAGTTGTTTTCTTAGTTTTAAAGCAAGGTGTCCTTTGCTAGAGTGCAACAGAACACTTCTTCCAGTGCTGTTCCTCATCTATGCAGAGCACTCCTTACCCTCAGTCAAAAACTCTGCAAAAGTTTTTGTGATATTGAAGGCATTCAGGAACCAAATGGAATAACTGGAACTGCAAGATATGAAAACAGACATTAAAATGATGAAAGAAACTTGGTAGAAAAAAATGTAGAAACGTCCGTTCCTAAGAAAAGGCAGAAATACAGAAAAAAGGGAAATACTTACAATCTATATTCATGATGTGATTGATTGGAAAGAAAAACCGATATATTTTTTTCTAAGTAGCTTCACAGGAAGCACAGCAGGAGGGGCAGAGCCAGGAGTTCTCTACAGAGGGGGAAGTGTAGCCTTGAATGAAGACAGCAAACTCTGCAGAATTAGAAACCCCAGGAAGCCTGCAGAGTCATGCTGTTAGGAAAGGATTTAGCTTCATCTCTCTCCATCTACCTGCTTCACCACATGTACAGGGAACTCACTGTGAGATGTGATAGCCTAAAGGTTTAATCATTAAAATGCCATTCAGTCTGTTCCTTTCTTGCAAGAAAATGCTGCAAGCCAAGGTAGAGCTAAAAGAGGTGAGGGGGACTTTGTTGGGAAGGTTCTTCCCCCTTTCCTTGTCATGTCTAATGTGTGTCTTGCAGGCACACACTGATTTATGATTGTACAGTTCAATCATACATAAATTATCCTAAAAGACAATAAAGCTATTATATTCTAGCAATACATTGCTTTCAAGTGACCTCTTTACATCCCTGTTTCAGTCCTCACTTGGAAATCCTTTTCCTTGCTAAACATAAATTCCCAGCCCTGTGCAGCCACAAGCTCTTTGTTTAGAAGATAAAGGAATGAATCACTTTAGAAATGCTCAAGTGGTTTACAATATGCAATGAAAAATAGACCTTGTGTTTAAAATAGATGGCTGCAGAGTCTATTTTTTTAATTTTTTTTTTTTTAATAAAATTGTGTTTTGCAACTCCTATCCCATAGAGGACAGCAGGCTGACAGCAACAGAAACATGAATCCAGTGTGAGTCAGGGTCAGTTTAGATTCAGTATGTGGATTCCTCCATCTCCTCAGAGAGCCATGCTGTTGAGGAACTTAAACACCAAAAAAAAAAAAAAAAAAAAAAAAAAAAAGCCTCAACCTTGTCTGTGTGTGTCTCCTCATCCCCAGGACACAACAACTCATATTTTGTCCATTGGCTCATTTGTTTATAGCACATCCAGGATGGCTCTAGCACACGTCTTCCTGACTCAAGGCCACCTCAGTTTTTCCCTCTGGAGCACAGGGAGGTTCAGGGTGGGGTTAGAGGAGAGAGGAGCCTGGAGTCAGGACACCATGAGACAGCAGCAGACAGTACAGACCTCATCTTGTTCTGTCAGTCCCTGTAGGAAGCATCTCCAGCCCCTGAGATTTTTTGTTGGGGGTAATGAACTCTTCAGGTTGTGAAGGCAAGGGATAAGACCTGGATCCTGGCATGCTCTGCTCATTTTTTCTCTCTTTTCCCTATTCCCTTCCTGTTAGTGTGCTTCCTGAGCAGGAGAAAAGGTTAAAACCATGGAACTTTAGTTTTTAAAAGCTTTGGAAGTCAGAAAGGGTTTGGTGTGCAGCCTAGATGATGGGACAGCTGCCTTCTTGGTCTTGGCCATAAGCTGTGTGTGTGGTCTCAGAGAAGTCACTGAAAGTCCAGATTTTTTCCACCTAAACAAGCTGCTGAAGTTACAAACCAAAGATGGGATTTACAAGAGCTCTTCTGAGCTGTTGGAAAGTGAGATAACTGGGCAGGAGGGCTGGCTGGATTCTTCATGTGATCAGTGGAGGGAGACTGAGTGGTTCCAAAGATAGGCTTGGTGTGGTACATCACATCTTGGTATAAGTCACATGTTGTTCTTTCCCCATGGAGAATTAATTTGGAGCATGTTACTTACATAAGAACTTCTGGTAGGATCTCAGAGGTAGGGTAAAATCGATCTGGTTCTTAGAAACCATCATCAGGGTATGATCTCAAGACTCTTGGACAGGCTCTGGGAGCAAACCAGTAAGTCCCCATGGCACCCTGCTTAGCTGTGGTGTTTCCAGTCTTCTTGCTCAGACAGAGCCCTCTCTGATGCAACAGGAAACCCAAAAACCTCAGCATCCTCCTGACTCTGAGCAAGAGGTTCTGGACTTTAAAGAACAAACTAGCTGTAAAAACATCTGAGAAAGCTCAGAAGACATCACTCAATGAATCTCCCTCAGAAAACCCTTCAGGTTTGCTACATCCCCTCTGCCACAGGGGTCCCAGGGAACCCCTTCACATGGCTGCAAAAAGCCCCAGAGCCTGCAGTCCTTGGCAGGAGCTCTTGTTTCACACTCAGGCTTCACTTCTGGGTTTAGTGCAGCAACTGCCCCCAAATGTTGTAGATTTAAAGATCATCTGTGTTTGCACTGATCATCCCATGCTCTGACCTTGGCACATTGCTGGCAAGTACCAGGGTGAAAGTTCCCAGATTCCCCCCAGTACAGATGGGCTTCACCTCATCCCCTCCCTGCTGAACAAAACCTTGGACGAACTCCTTCCTCCCCTTCTGCTTGGCTGAGCTGATACCTTCAGCCCAGGTGATCCTAGGCAGTAAAGTTTCTAATCAAAACCAAAATCAAAACCAGTAATGCCACCCAGCTCTGTGCTTAAGGCTTACAACACCAGAATCTCTGGAGGGGCAGCCCAGGGGAGATGTGTGCCTTGCTCCTTATCTATTCCTACCACGTTGAGGGCTCTGTAATTTCTGCTCAGAATAAAAACTTAGGAGGATTTAAAGGGAAAGACTAAAATGGTCTTGTGGAGTGCATAATGAGGAGAAGCTTTTCTTAAAAATTTCAGATTCTCTTCATTACAGACTGCAAAGCCCTGGAGTGAGGAGCTCACCCTGTGTCTGTCTGGCATTTCTTCTTATCATGCCAACTGAAATGGAGTCACCGTGGTCCTGTCTGAATATTCATCCAGCTCCTGGAAACTGCCAAGCACAGCAGAAAATGTGAGACATTATAGCAAGAAAAATAACCATGGAAAGAGAGCTCTCTGATATCCCCTAATGACACAAGACAAATCACGTTTATGAACTGAACTGGGGAGGTGAAGGAGGGAGGGAACAGCTCCATTCACTGGACCTAAAACCCGGGCTGAATCCTGGAGAAACCCCCTTTGAGTTATGAAAATACGGGGCAGACATTAATTCTGGTGGTGTTTCTCCCTCCACCCTCTCCATTTTCACATGCTCTGGTATTACTGCAGTCTTCTAGGATCAGACACAGAGTCACCACATCTCCGGAGAGCACTTTGCTTTCCATTTGTCTTGAGCCAACCATTATGGATTGTGAGTTTTGGAACCTGAGACCTTGCCTAAAGGGCTCTGAATAAGTGCCACGCTGAACCCTTTTGCCTAATAACATTTTTGCTTTGTTGAAACTAGACATGGTGGAACCTGCCTTCCACAGTCTGCTTTGGACCATTTTGGTCATGTCTACACAGAGGAGAAGTGTACCTAAGTCCTCAAGACTGGCATCAAGCAGGTTATATAAATTTCCTCTGGTTCCAGGGGGGGTTTGGTGGTGCCCTGTGCCACAGATGCCACATGCAGATCTCATCCTTGCTCCTGCTGCAAAAGTCAAAATCTCTCCTTTGAGTAGGGATGCTTTTGTCCTTCCTCTCCCTGAGGACCACAGCCAGCCTGAGAGGTCATTTGAGCAAAACCAGAAGTCTTGCCTTCTTCTATCTTCCTGGAGTTATTGTCTCTGCTATTGATAGAGTAACAAAGGGGGTTTTGCTGCTTTGCAGACTTATAGCCAGAAAAGACTGTCCCTGCCCCAGGGAAGGAACAGCCTGATGACCCAACATAAGGAGGAACCACAGGGAGTGGGCTGGAAAATTACACCCAGACTCAGTGGTGATGCTTCACACATGCTTGCCTAGTTATAATACTATATCTTCAAAGTAATTGTTCTGGACACGTTTGTGGTGTTCCCTCTGTGGTTGGGAAATGCTCCTTCCGAAGGCAAAAGTAGATGTGCTGGTTTCCCAGCAAACTGGTGTCTCTGTTATTTATTTATTTATTTATCTATTTCTTTTCCCCTGATACAGCAGACCAGTGCTGTCAGCGTGTTCTTTGAACAACAGAGCAGTGCAGGGGACTTTGATTTTCCCAGTTATTTCCAGCTTTGCTGACCAGATACAAGCCTTATCCCTTCTGAATTCTATTTTTAAATAAATATATTTCAGCCCAGGCTCGATGTAGCCACGTTGTCACAACACTGGAAAATTATGAACAGCAAAAAAAGAAACTGAGGTATTTCACGTGTGCTGGAATGGGTTCATTCAAAAAAAAAAGAAAGAACTGTGGCCTTCTTGTCTCACCTCTGCATCTTTATCCAGCTGAAACATCAGAGCATACTGTTCACCTTCTCTTTTAGGGATTTTGACTGTTGCAACATCTTTATCCCCACCTTTATCCCCACTTTTCCATGTTGGGAATATTGACAGCTCCTGGTCAGAGCTGTTCTCTCCTGTCCCAAATCAGCCTCAGGTAGCAGTGGTGCTGGGAAGTGACAAGGAGTGGTGAGACCCAAGCAAACCATCCTTCTTTTGGCTGTGGAGCCCTACAGCTTTTCCTTTCCTTCTGAAAACACAGAGCTGCTGGTTCATCTTTCCTGTAGAAAAGGTCACCCTGAGCTCAGGACCAAGCTGACATCGATATTGAGGGCTTGGTGTCCCACAGGCTTGCAGTTGGGAGTGGGAAAAGCAACCATAATATTTCAAACCCAAGCTCTGCTCCTGCCCATCCCTCAGCTGCAAACACCAGAGTCAGGCTGGGCTGGAGCACACCAACCAAATCTCCTTTGTCCAAATGTCCTTTTTTTTTTTTTGTGACTGCCACTGAATTAAGTGGGGCCCACGGGCCTGGGCATTGGGATTTGAGCAGCCAGGCTGTGGAATTGTTTGTGAATTCCCTGAAGGAGTTGCTGGTGTAGCAATGCCCAGCACGGGTCAGGAGTTAGCTCAAACCAGCTCCAGCTGGAGGTCTGGATGGGGCTGAGCTGTTGTTGAGAGAAATGTATTGAAAGTGCAACCATACAGATGCAACCCATCATGGGCTCTTTGCCCTCAGAGCTTCTGAATGCTCTCCTGACCATTTTATTTATGAAGAAATGTGCAGCCTTTCAAGGTCTCTTTGGAAGCTGCCGGGCTCTCCTTGGTCTAGCTGGAGGATAAAGGCTCCTCCCGAGGTGTTCTGGTGGGGATGACTTTCACCTTGAAAGCAACATTTTGAGAGAAAAAGACCTTTGAAAACAACACTGCCTTTGTTCACTTTGAGAGCAAACATCAGGGCTGTTCAAAATGTGACGGTGAACACAGAGTGTCCCCAGATGGGAGATCTGCAATAGGAAGAGGGCAATGTGAGGGACAAAAATAAGAAGAGAAAATTCTGCCCCAGGTAGAGCAGAAAACCCTCGGGTGAGGTGACCACAGCTCTGCAGTGCCACGTCCAAAATGATGGAATCCAAACGGAGTCGCTCAAAAAGAGCTGGGAGATGTCTCACTGGTGTTGTCACAGCTGGAGAAAAAGGGTTTCTGCTTCAGCCTGGCAAACCAACCCAGGAGCTGCTGGGGCCCAGATTGCTCTTTATAAAGAAGTGAAGGGGTAAAGAGCAAGGCAGGAGCAGAGCTGTTTGTGCTGCAGATTTTGTGCCTGAGAACAGATGGGAGCTGCTCCCGGGGAGCTGGAAGGGAGCAGCAGATCCCTGCTTGCAGGAGGGGATGCAGTGAGGAGGAGGAGGAGGAGGAGCAGGTGAGAAGAGCAACACCTGAAGGGCTCCCTGGGGCCTTGGATGTTTGCAGGACAGGTCACCTGCCCTTCACCCCCCAGCTCAGGACTTCCACGCCTGGGTTCATTGCCACAACTTCATCATCCACCTGATGGCAAGTCAGATGCACAGGCATCAAAGGAACATGCTGCTAAAGCCAATCAGAGGCCTTTTATTAACTGAAGTTATTTTAATTAACTGGATGACTGTGGGAAGAAGTATTCCCTTTGTCCTTTCTGGCTGCAAATACAGGGGATTTCTTCTGCGACTAAAGCAACTAAAAACGTAATATTGTTCTTTCTTTTCCCACCCCTCACTTTTTCATTGAATCATTAAGAATCATACCATTTAACTCTGAAAAATATTTTACCTGAAGCCTTTTTTTTTTCTGGAGGAGCCCATATTATTTTTTTTTTCTCTTTAGTACAAAAGTAAAAGAGATCAGTTAAGCCATGAAATATTAGTAATAACAATAATAACAAAAAAATCTCCCAAATGTTTTCAGGGCGAAGTAACCATTTCCCAGAGACAGAAAGACAGCAGATTTGTGAGGCAGCACGTGCTGTCTGTAAATTTACCTCGATAAAGAAATTTAGTGCTGCCTCCCCTCCCAGACTGGTGCCACACACTGCTGAGGAGCTCCAGGCAATCAGTGAATCCAGGGAAGCAGTGCCAGGATTAAATGATGACCTTGAGTTCAGGGAGATCTCTCCCTGCTTCCCCTTTCCTGACAGCAAAGTGCAGCCCTGGTGGGAGGGCTGGGGGTGTGAAGGCAGTGCCTTGACTGTGGATAAAGGGCTCCTTACTATAAGATAAACATTCTGAAAAGTCCATTCATATAAACATCTGCATTGTTACTTAGGAAATTCCTTTGCACTGAATAGTCCTCAGCCATTCAGTGTGACAAGCACGGGGATAGGGCATGACCTCTTTTTGCCCCCCCGGAAGGCAATCAGACCCTGTAAAGGAGCCCTCACCAAAGCTCAGCTCGGAAGTGGGGCTCAGGCATCTTTGGGTCCTTATTTCCCCAGGGTCCATCCTCTCTGGTCTTCAGGAAACTGAGGCAGGAAGCAGCTGTAGCAAGTGGCATCACCAAGGCTAAGGTTGCATTCTCTCATCTGGGTCCAGTAGCCCAAACTCTTTTAGGCAGCATCTCCAAGCAGCTTATCTTTTTTGCTAGAAAAAAATCAAAACTTTCCCTTGGCTGCCATTTGGCTGATAGCTCCTCTCCAGTTCTGGAATTTAATTGGAAGACTCCTTCAAACAATTAAATAAATACAATGAAGTAACTCCTCTGAGCCCTTTTCTCTGCTACCCTCCAGATGCCCCGGTGAAAACTTCACAGCTCACACACTGGAGGTTGCTGCCCACAGGAGTTTTCCTTTGTTTGGGTTATTCTGATTATGGTTTACTTTTACTCCTGGATTTCTTCCTGCTAGGAGCACGTGTCATTTCCTGATCTGGTCCTCTGACCTCATTTGGGGATGTCACATCCCTCCTGTCCTTGCAGGGCTAGCACAGTTCATTGTGGGAAAAGGATGCTAAGAGCCTCTGGGTTCAAAATGACCAAAAGGCTTCAGGTGGAGCTGGAATGCTGCATCTTCTGAAGTCACCAAAATAATTTCACAAGCCTGAGTAATAAAACTCATGAGTTATCTTGTACTGTTCAGTCTCTAATATGATGCCAGCTCATGATCTCTTCACAAAAGGCTCCCAGAATCTAGTTGGGACAGCAGGAAAGCCCAGTGATTTCTAGGAATAGGTTCTAGGAAGACCTAGCAGGGATGCTTTGAGCTGTGATGGGAGGTGTGTGTGTGGAGGACTAGATCTCTGGATCTCAGCCCATGGGCCACGGACACCTGGGGCTGAAGGTTTATTTCAAACCAGGGCTGTGAAGCAGATTTCAGTCTGGGAGAAACCATACGTGGAGATCTTCATGAGCAAAACTCCTGCAAGGTGTCCCACTACAACACCAGCATCCACAAGGTGAAACAAGGTAGAAAAGCCCTGAAACAGGCAACCTCTGCCCGTCCTGTTTGCCTAGGGTTTTCATCACCTTCAGCCTAAGAAAAACCTCAGAGATGTTTCATGTTGTTAGAGAGCAGAAGTCCTGGGCCAGCAGGAGGGAGGATGACTGCACTCACCCCCAGCTCATGGTGTGCAGCTGATGACTTCTGATTCCCTGCAGTAGAGGGCAGCAATGGCACATACACAACAACCTCTTAATTACAACTGGATTTGGAAAAAAAAATGCATATATATATATGTGCAATATGCCTGAAAAAAAAAAAAAAAAAACGGGGGGGGAAAAACACAAATGAAAAAACAAACCAACAAACCAACCCAACAAACTAACCCCTCCTAGCTCAACTATAGTAAGATCTAAGGTCAGGGCTTTTCTTTATTTTTGCAGTGACTGATTTCATTAACATCTAAAATAGTGGGAGGAGATCAAGAAGGGAGACTGGAAGGAAAAGGGATGTGCACTCCAGTCCTTGCGATGGAGCAAATACCTCTTGCTGTTTCAGATTTCTATGAACACTCACACAGAAATGCCAAGGGTGTAGGAACCACAGAGTCACCCTGACACACCTGTTGGAGACATCATGGGGCTGAACTGGCTTCTCTGAGGGGCTTTTCAGAGACCAAGTAGGAAGGGACCCTGGATCCCTGCAGGTTTTTAAACTGCAGCTTGAAAACCAAGTGTTCAAGTCATCCATTATTCAAGTCCCATGAACAATTTTTCAGTTGAATTCCTTTGGTTATCCTCTACTTAAAGGTAACTTGGGACAATCCAAATTCTTCCCTCAACCCTGGAAGTGCTATAGGAGACATCTTCAAATCCATCACAGAATAAAAGTGACTGTTCCCATGTCTCAACAACTTTTCTGGAACACCGTGGGCAAGAATACTACTACTAAAACCATAAGTAAGGAAGAGTACCTGCCAAACCAAAAAGCATTCATGGAGGCTTTTCCAAGGTCAAAGTTTTGTGCAAATATATTTTTGTTACTGCATTTTATTCCTGAGAGCATTAAGTAGATAAAAAATATATGGATAAAGTTGAAGACAACACTGAAAGTGAGGAGCCACCTGATTGTGGGAACAGAAATCAGACTGGAGTGAGTTGTTCTCATTGTTTTATTGATTCCAAGGCACAACATTTTCCTAGCAGACATTTCAGCTGCCTGCAGGTTTCTACACAGACAGATTTATGGAGCTCTCCTGCCCCTTTCACTCGGGCCAACTACTCTTCTAGCCAGAGCATCCATCTCTCCTCAGCATGCATCCATCTACCCATCTAATCACCAAGTCATTCATACCTTCGCAATATTTATGTATCATTCCAGCTCTCCATTGGTCTTTCTGTCAGTCAGATCTTGAAGAGGTTCAACCATTTTCTTAGGTGTCCAGTTCCATAAACAGAGCTCCACGATTTGAAACCAAGAAGAAAAAGGAGGAGATCTCACTGTGCTGAGACCTGGCATCTAAACCATGCCTTAAAAAGTATTCCTGAAGGAAATGTTAGGACTTTCAAACAGGCTGCCAGACAATCTGACCTAAGCTGGGACTATCAAGTGGAAGCATTCGAGGAGGTCTATCCATGTTGCTTTTTCACATACATGTTTTATTGGATTGTCAACACATTTCTGATCCCTTTCAAGATGAATACATATTTTCCAGATTCCATTTCCTCTCTGCTTCTTTTGTGGCTTCTTAGCTCAACCGTGCAAGGAAAAAGGAAACTAAATTAAATGTAAGCAGCTCAAAGCTCTGCAAGGGATGGCATAGGGGGGTGGTGTCTCCTGGGCACATCTGGAGAGGCACCACTGATTCATACAGATGAACAAGGAGGTGACAATCAGTTATTGCAGAAGCTCAGATGTTCATTTCAGAAGGGCCATATCCCCCCTCCTGTTCCCCTGCTGTCTCCCCCTCTCATTAATAATAATAATAATGTGATTGAGGGAATCGTATTTGCAGAAAAGAGGATTGGAAATGGTTCTGTTCCTCTTCAGCAAACTCTCAAATAATATAAGACCTTTCTATTATTAACCCTCATTCTGGTGTGGAGTTTTCCCACCCTGAGCAGAGAAAATAGCTCAAGCAGCATTCAGGATAGAAGAGCATCATAGGAAGCCACACAACTCGACTGTGAAAGCTCAGGAAAACCAACAGCTGTTCCTCACCACTCCAGGGATGACTTTCTTGATGTCCAACTCACTCTGGGGTGACTCCCAGCTCCTGGCTGGTTTGGGTCTGAAGGCACCTCCAAAGGAAATGAGAGGTCCCAGCCGTGTTCCTCTGCACTTCCAACAAGTGCATTAGGAGGCAGCTGAAAGTCTGCTTGCTGAGACTCTGCTGAAGAGATGAGGTGGAGGTGACTTTCCCTTTCCCTTTCCCTTTCCCTTTCCCTTTCCCTTTCCCTTTCCCTTTCCCTTTCCCTTTCCCTTTCCCTTTCCCTTTCCCTTTCCCTTTCCCTTTCCCTTTCCCTTTCCCTTTCCCTTTCCTCCACCTGCAAGTGCATAAATGTAAACTGGACCTCTCTTGAGGAATGGGACTTTTACCTGGTTGTTAAGTGCTGACTGAGCCTTTCAGGGAAGGAAGGAAGGAAGGCAGGCAGGCAGGCAGATGCAGAGGTAAAAAAGAGAAAAGGGGGAGACATTTCTGTAGGAGTCCCTAGTTAAACCATTGGCAGTTCTTCACTGAGTGCAGGACAGGAAGTGATGAATATTTCACTCAATGGAAACCACACAGGGGATTTGAGCTGCTACAAATATATTTGCCATACCTCCTACCAGCTCTCTAGACATAACAGGAAACTGAACGTTTTATGAATGTGCAAACTTACCTGCCTGTAAATAATACAGAATAAATTAAGCAGAGAGTTAAAAGGGGCAGAGCAGGTTGAAAATGTTGCTGATCTCTGTCCAAAGCAATAAACCATCGTGCACTGGCTGCTAAGATATTGCTTTCTCTCCTACCTGCTCTACCCTTCAGGACCATGATCACTCTTGGAGGTTAAGGAAAGCACAGGTCTGGGTGGTTGGAAGGTGGTTTGGGAACAGCTGGAGTTCTTCTAGAAATGGGGTCACCTAGAGATCTTCATGACAGCTGAGAAAAATAAAAAAGTCATGCCAACAAACCCCAACCTCGGAGATGGATAAGAAAGAAGTGATGCTGAGTGGCTTTAGAGCTGAGGTCTGCTTATCATCTCAGATCATCTCCTTGGCTTCTTCCGGATTCACTTCAGCATCTCTGGGTCCTTCTTGAGTTGAGGACCCCAGAACTGAACCCAGTACTATACGGGGAGGTCACTACTCACCACCACTGAGACTCAGGTCTTTGGGGCAATTCCTACATATTCTGGGCCCTGAGTCTCAGTGGGGATTTGTCATCTGCTTCTGTCCCCTTCTTTCAATGGCACAAGGATTTTTCTTCCCCTCCAGCTGATGAAGCTCCTCAGGAGCCTGCCAGGAGCATCACGTGTGGCACCCATGTTCCAGGCATGAAAAGCAAAAGACAGTTTAGGATTAAGAAAATCTGGGTTTGCCCAGGAGATTGTGGATCACCCAAATCCAGTAGAGATGTGGATCTGTTTAGAGCTGAGCATCTGGGTTCAGGTCACATTTCTGATGGAGAGTTTATTTCACAAATTCCACTCTCTCAATTGGCCATTAACAAAGGGCACGAGGATCCAGATACAAATATAAATACGAATTTTAAGATTTGTAAAACTTCAGCTCTACCCCCAAATATTCATTATTTAAAAGCATTTCCTAATGCATTTTCAGATTAGTTCCTGGTATTTGGATCACTTCCAGTATTAATACTGGTCTGCCTTCAAGTTTAATCACAGAATTATATTTCAAAATATATGTTCGCTGAAGCTGATTTGATGGTTTTTTTCTTTTCATGTTGAGATTTCTTTAAAATTGCTTTAAAAATGACCTTTTGACCAAAGAGAAAAAGTGAGAATAATTTTTCCCTTTCATTTTTGGGTGAAGCTTTATAAGGTTTGAAAGAGAAAAATAAGAGAAGCCTCTAAAATCCTAGAATCTTTCAGTATATATGTTTTTCCTTGTTTTCAACAAGAGTTTTTAATTTGAGTGTGCTGAAACACCACATTCCTGATTCAAAAGGCTATTTTTAAAACAGTTTTTGATGTGTGACATAGCTGTTATTTTATGAGAAACCCAAAACATTTAATTGGAATTTTTACTGGGAAAAAAAAAAAAAAAGAAATCCAGTTTTCAAACTCTTGAAATGAGTTTTCTTTCATAAATGGGATTTTCATTCATCCAGCTCTGGTCTTCACCCTAGATCTCCCCCTGGCAGTCAACAACAGAGGGGCAAATCAGATCAGATGAACTAATAAAGCAAATAGATAAATGCAGGAGGAAATGTTCTCTCTTTTTTATCATTCTTTTGCTCCTGCTTGAGATAGTTCATGTCAGCATTTTTGGGAGCAGGGTATGGAGATCATCCAGGTGTAGGGATGGAGGAAAACAAACCTGGGGGAGCTTAGATGCAGTCCTGTCAAAAACCATCACCTTCATTGCTTAGCCCAAATTCAAGACCTGTTGTGGATTCCTCCTTTGGGTCTGGGCTGGCTGCTGAGCTCACTCCTCTCTCCTCCCCACCAACTCTTTTGCTCAGCCTCTTCCCATCACAGTGCTGCCTGCCAGCCCCAGCTGAAGGTGATGCTAAAAGGAAGAAGTGTCAGGGACATCTCCCTGATGCGGATTTATAGGCACACCCGAGGCAGGCTGTGGTCACTCCAGCCCTGGGAGGATGATGAGAGGAAGGAAGGAATGTGTCCAGGAGAAGAGGCTGGTTGGCAAACAGATAGAGGTAGCCCACAGGTCCAAAATTATAGAATCACAGAAAATCGAGCAACACTCAGCAAAAAAAGAGGTTTCCACGGGGCAAGGCTGTGTCTGCCCCCTCACCTCATCACCACTCACATTCCTGACATACAAGGTGCTATTGTTTTCCAGCCTTTGATTTACTCTTCCTAAGGGTGCTGCTGTCTGGAATTAGAAATGTGGCTTCTATTCTTACTGTCCCCCCACAAATCACCCCTTGCTTTCCAAAAGCATCTCTCCCCAAGTACAGTTCCCCTCACAGCAGCCCCACCAAGTACTCAGATTTCTATTTCTATTCCTCTTCTCTCTTCTCTCTTCTCTCTTCTCTCTTCTCTCTTCTCTCTTCTCTCTTTTCTCTCTTCTCTCTTCTCTCTTCTCTCTTCTCTCTTCTCTCTTCTCTCTTCTCTCTTCTCTCTTCTCTCTTCTCTCTTCTCTCCTCTCTCTTCTGCTGGGGAATCAGGCACTTTGGCTCTTTGCTCTTCAGATGCTGTGGTCCAAGGAAGATTTTCAGGTGAATAAGTGACTCTGTAAATCTGGAGATGGGGACACTCTCTGTGAGCCATTAATGTCCTTCTTGCAAACTCTGACTCCCCAAATGATAAAAGATGAAGTCAGGGCAGCATTGCAAGAGCCTGCAGGGAGCCCACCCTGAGCAGCTGATGATTTCAGGGCTGGACAAGAAGCACCCACAGCAGGCAGGGCAGCACAGTGAAAAGGTGACATTGTCCCAGCAGCATGGAAACCAGGGGTCACCCCCACCAGCCCCCTGGCCCACAGGGAAAGGCTCCAGTGGGTGCTGCTGCTGAAGGGTGCTCAATGGCAGCAGCTTTGGGGGTGCTTAAGGGTTTCCCTTCCTGCAGAGAGGATCCGTGGAGGAAAAGAGAATCCTTCCCTGGGGGATTCTACCTCTCCAACCTTCTGCTGTCTTCAAAGTGAGCTGTAATTCCAAAGTACTTCTGTGAGGCTCCTCAAGATTTAGTACCTGGTAGACAGCCAAGTAATACTCTGATCCCAAGTGTCTCTCTTTATTTATTTTTATTTTATTTAGGCATCTTCCATTTGTTTATTTACTAACCCATTAATAGATATTTAAATGTTTCCTCCGCTGTCCCTGTAGATTAAGGCCAGATGGGATGACCTTATAGCACAGATGATACTGCATCTTTTCCATATCTCTGTTTACAATGTATTTTGGAAAGACATCAAACCTTCATGTAAAGAGAGCAGCTCACACAGAAGGTGGCATTTCCCTTGAGAAGCAATTTTAGATGATTAATTATTCTCTTGTGAAAAAAAAAATAATCTCCAAACCTTTTTGGATTCTAAACATATCTGAAGTAATGGTTGGGCTTTTTTGTTTTGTTTTGTTTTTAATGCAGATCAAAAGCACCCACTTGCTGACTCACAACCTAGCAGAAGCAGAATCACTAATTTCTATGGAGAGACCCCTCTGTTGTTACTGGAATGTTAAACATGGTAAGTAGGCACATTCTGGAAATATGCTTTTGACTGGGATTGGGATGATATAAGATGAAACTTTCTTACAGAGCAGTTGAACTGGTCGGGACATGCCTTTTAGTTCATGAATGTCATTAAAAGTGAAGATTTTTAGTTTTCATCAAAATATTTGGTTTGTGTCAAAACTTCAAGTGTTCCAGAGGTTTTGGTGGAAAAAAGAAAAACAAATCTTTTATATGTTTGGCAAGAGAAAAATGTTAGGGGGAAGAAACCCAAAACTTTCATAAGCAGCAAAAAGTCAGCTTTTTGCATCTATAATTTTTCAGTGGAAACTTAGAAACCTGTCAAAGTTTTGTGTGTTGGTGGAAATCTTTGCCATGATGAAAATCACTGCTCTGTCAAAGTAGATGTCTAAAGAGATCATTGGAACCAACTGCTTTCTCTCCCTTGGAGCCTTTCAGGTTCTAATCTGCTCACTTTTACAAGGAGGTTTCTACTTCATAATTGAAAGTTTCCAGTAAGAAATCAGAACCTGGCTGGTTTGGGTGCAGGTACACAGGCTGGCTTGGTTTACACAGGTCCAAGAGCAAACTTTGCACTGGTTCCAATCTGTGATTTAGGAGAACTTCTCCCCTTGCCTTTAGCCAGAGATGACAGAGCAAACAGAGAACCTAAAAAAGAATGATTGTAGCTCAGTGAGGGATCTGATGGATCCACAGGTCATTTCTGGGGATGGAACTGACCACACCATACCTCGTAAGGGAATGAGTTGTGGGAGATGGATGATGAGGAAGAATCATGAAATGGTTTGTGTTGGAAAGGACCTTGAAGATCACCTACCATGCCCTGGGCAGGGACATCTCCCACCAGCCCCCCATCCAACCTTCAACACTGCCAGGGATGGGGCAGCCACAGCTTCTGGGGGCAACCTGGGCAACCAGGGGCTCAGCACCCTCACAGAGAAGAATTCCTTTCTGAAGAAGAAATGAACAAGGAAGGTTAAGCCATGTTCAGCAGTGGGAAAGGTTAATTGGCTGTCTCCTGTACTGATAGTGAAGCAAACATGAGGGTGAGGAGTCAACTCTTCTGTGTGCAAGGCTAAGAGCTGATAGCAGGTGTCTGCTTAGGCATGCTGAGGTCTTTCTCTTTATTCCCTAATTCTGTGTGTTCCCTAATAACACCCTTAGGAGTTAACCAAAGTCAATCTGGCCTACTAGGGAGGAAGGGATCTCCAAAAATGTACATGAGTTGCTCAAAAGCTGTGCAGACAGGCAGCCAGGTGGAGGCAAAGGAGCCTTGAAGGAAGGGCAGCAGGGTAAACATGCACCAGAAAGTCCACAGAAGAGTTCACCCTCCAGGCATAAATCCCTTGAAAACTGAGCTCTGGGGCTGTGTATTGCTTGTAAATAACAACTCTTGTTACAGCAGTAATTTGAGCAGCAGGAAAGCAGAGGCATGCCATGGCTGCACTTGTTCTCTGCAGAGAGGACATAAATCCCCATCTCCTGCTCTGTGTAACACACAGAGAACGCTGGGGACAGCCCCAGCTGTAAATCAGGGCTGGCTTCCAGCTGCTCTTGCTTTCCTGAGCTTTGCTGAGCTCTTTGGGTTTGGTTGCTTGCAAAAGCATTGGCCTTAGGGGTTGGAGGTGTGAGGGATCAGGACCCATTTTTTGGGGGGGAAGCAGGGAGAAGGATGCTCTCCCCATCACGTCCTCCCTGGGACCTCAGCTCTAGACCTGACACTGGGATTCCTTCAGCAGAATCAGAGTCTGTGACTGGTTTGGGTTGGAAGGGACCTTCAGGATCACACAGTTCCAAGCCCTTGCCATGGGCAGGGACACTTCCCACCAGCCCAGGTTGTTCCCAGCCCCATCCAGCCTGCCCTGGAGCACTTGTTGCCATCACAGGATGGTTGCTCACTCCCCCACCTCTCTGGAGTGGCAGCTGAAGGTCACACAGGATGCCCCAGGGTGTCTGCAGTGGTGCCAGTGGTGGTGTTTTGGGAATGAAATCATATCTGCCTTACCCTGAGTCCTAAAAGACCCCAGCAGACAATTCCTAGGTGTGCTTACAACTGCCCTTAGCTGTGTGCAATCAAACTGCTCAGTCATTTTCAATGTAATGTAGGGATTGGGCCAAGAGGCAGGGAATAAATTGTTCTCCCTACTAGAGAGAGGTCAGGGGGCCATGTGTTGGATTCCTGTGAAGTGTGGGGTGGGTGGTCATTAGGTTACACTTTCCAACCAGAAGAAGGGGAGGAGATGCAGCTCTCTGCCTGGTGAGCCTAACACACTGGAGGGGGTTAGGAAGGAGGGAGATGACCACACTCACCTGCCAGGGTGGGTCAGAAAAAGTCAATCCTACCTCAGGGAGAGGTGCAAGAACCCTGAAGAGCCTTCCAGGCCTTTTTTCTCTTTAGTTCTTTGGGTTGATATTCCTTCCTGCAGAACCACCCACAGGTCAGGACTCTTTGTGGCAGCAGTAAGGCAGATGCTAAAGAGATGCTCACAATCCCAAAGGATTTGCACCCTAAAGGGACACAAATCACTGAGCCAAAAGCATAAAGCAGATGAAAGAGCAGAAATAGGAATTAGCTTCAGGGCTGAGGTACCTTTACCCATGGCCACCAGCCTCCTCTCCATCCCTTTTTGTTGGCTGTGACTGTGAGCCCTTGGTCTTTCACAGGCCACGTTCTTCTGCCCAACAAAAGTAAAAGTCATTCCTAACGGGACACAAATTTATTGCCAAATTAATTCTTTGCTGCTGCATTTGGTTTTGGTTTTGGAAAAGGAGCAAATTAACAGTGAGCCACATAAAAGCACTTTAAGGGAAATAAAGGCAACAAAGACTGGAGCTGGCCAGAGTTCAACAGGAGCACTTCAGAGCAGCTATTTGCAGGTGGGGTGGCTGTGAGGTGAGGTCCTGCAGTGGGTCATTGAGCAACCTTGGTAATTTGTCCTGAGTTGGCCTCATGGAAGCACTGGTTATTCTGCTTCCATGGGGAAGACTTTCCAGTTCATGCCAGGGACCTTTGCTGCAACCACAGGTTCTTTTTGTTTATGTAACAGCAAGTCACATTTCTGGGTGCAATGCTTTACCTTGATGCCAAAGTTTTCTGTGGAAAAAAAAAAATATATATATATATATATATATATATTGACCTTTCCTGTTTTCAATTACCAGTCAGTGTGGGGTTGGGTACACACGTGTGCATGTTGTGGGCTCTTTATGTGGGCCATAAGCTCTTCAGACTTCAATGAATGAGCAAGAAGGAATTCTCTGGAGTCTCCTCCAGAGCTGACCAGAGGCAGCAAAGGGAGCAGCGTGGTAATTCTGAGCACATTCCTGATTGTGTCCTAGCACACTTTCTGCTCCTCTCACAGGCAGCTCTGTTTGTACTTAGGTTCATATGTTGGGAACAAACCACAGGCTCCAGTGAAGTAAGGAAAGGTGGTGAGGACAGGGAGTTCTCTGGGATCACTTCCCTGGCAGCTGCTGGATTGAAAGAGGAGGCAAGGAAAACCCCAGCCATGTACAAGCTCCCATGTCATAAAGATCCATCTCATAAAGATATGGGAGCCCCTTGGCTGGGAATATTTACACCTTCCTAGGATGGAGAGCAGCCTTTCCTGTTGATCCCTGTCTCTCTGTCTTTCTGTTCTCTGGTAAAGACCATGGGTTTTATATCTCAGACTCTGCTCCCTGACATCCTTTTCTCTCACATGATGCTTCATCATCTTTCATGATGGGGAAAGAAAGTTGAGAAACAGATCCCAGAGTGAGCATGGTGAGCAAATAAAGGGGAAATATGGGCACAGGAGTGGCTCAGGGAGGAGGATGGTACCTCCTGGGAGGGAAAGTTTCTGCAAGAAGCAGATATTGAGGAAATTGCTCTGGGAGGCAAAGGAGAAAATCCTGCTCAAAGAGGAAGACAAAGCTGGTTCTTCATGGTCAGCAATCAGGCCAAAAACTACACCCTTACAGTGTCCAGGCTGCAAACCTCCCATGCCAGCCCCCTGTAAATCCTCCCTAATGCCCCCACAAACCTGGTTCCAAAAGATCAGCAGCCTCACAAGGTAAAATATGGGACAGGTAGGACAGAGCTGGTATCCAGTGCAATTCCAGAGCTGCTCTAGCTGCAGGGAATTCACTAGGTCAAAAGCCAGGGGGAAAAATTCCATTAAAAAAAAAAAAAAAAAAAAAAAGAAAATGATCCTCCTTCTCCAAGAGGAAGATAGTTTGTTGGAAGCTGTGCAGTCAGCCCTGGCAGTGAACTTGGCCAGAGAACAACATTCTCTTTCCATGGATGCATCAGTCACAGTTTTTGCCCATTCCTCAAGTTCCTTCTCCCTGCTAACCAGCATCACTTCTGCCTTCTCCAGCCTGAGGCTCAGCAGGTTCCTTCTCATCCAGCTCCCTGCAGAGGCCTGGCCTGGGGAAAGCCTGGGGATGGCTCTGCTTGGAGTGTTTTTTTAAGCATTGTTTATAGTTTACTCCTCCTGAGCACTTGTATATTTTTCTTTCAGCCCACTCACCCGCACAGCTAGCAAACACCCAGGCCAGGGCTCCACGCAGTCCCTCAGCACCCCGGGATGCTGCATCCTCAGCCGAAAACCACAGGAGATGACTTTGATTTGCAAAGCAAACAGCCCCGTCGGGCTCTTCCACACTCCCCTGCCCCAGCCCGCCAGTCCCCACTCGGGTCCTGAGCCTTTCTTGGAGAGCAGTTTTGCATACCGAGGCTGAGACTGCTCTCGGAGGTGCCAAAGGAATTTGGTTCCTCAGCTCCCAAGGAAATACTTTGAAATGAGGTGTACACAGACCTCTGATGGCTCGGAATGTTTCCACCGATAACGTTTTTCAGTGGACTCTTCCTCTCCCGGTCCTGCAAGGGAAGGTATGGCTGTCCTGACAGCCCACTGGAAAGAGTCTGATGTTTGATATATGATGTCTGAGCTCAGATATTTCTTCATCACAGCATATCCAGACAGCAGCAATCCCTTTCCTGCAGAGCCTGGTGCAAAGATGTCACAAGGTGAACACCGATTCCCATTTTTTACCACAAGGAAACGAAGCCCAGAGAGAAATGCAGTTGGGAAATCCATGCCAGAGGCATGTAGGATAGTAAAAGGTTAAATTCAGATTGCTGTAAACCAGTGCAATGACATCACTGTACAGTAGTTCCTTTCATGTCCTGGGTTTTATGGCCTTTCTGGCCATAGGGTTTTGCTGGACAAAAAGAGGAACAGGATTGTGTCCTTTTTTGGGTGATCTCTTTTGGAGACCATAACACGCACAAGAACATCAGTCCCAAAGAGGCCATATTTCTGGAAAACACTGTTTTCAGTAACTGTGGCCAACTCTGGCTAGGAGCTCCAAGGCATCTTTAAGGAAGTCCCTTGGCTGCCTCAAGGTCCTTGCTAATGAGGGCTGTGATGCTCCCATTTATAGGCATCCCTGCACACATCTGCACAGCCCCTGTTCATACCAAGGGAGCAGAAAGACTTTCAGGAGGAGGGTCACGAGATGAGATGAAATGAAGAAAAATTTGGACGTGCTCTCAGGAAAATATTTGTAAGGGTATATGTGTTGAGCTGGGGAATGGTCTCCCAGTGGGAGTGGTGGCAGCTTCTTGACTAGAATCATTTTAAAGTGGCCAGGATGAAGCCCTCGGGACTCCACGGGACGGAAAATCCTGGCATGTCTAGGGTCAGCGGATGGACCAAATGACCTACTGGAATGGGTCTTTTCCATCCCTGATTCCAGTGAGTCTCTGAGAACCATGAAACCAAAGAGTCATGAATAAAGCTCACATACCACAACGTTAATGTCATTGCCAGACCTTTGGTCCCTTTGGCAGAGCTAACCAATGGACCTGGGATTCCCTCCAGCATCTTCTTTGGTGGCTTTAAGAGCTCTAAATGTAAGTCTTAATCCAGACATCCCTGCAGATCAAACTTTACAGGGTGAAGAGAAACAGTAATAAAAGCTCCATAAATTGTTCTTATTGGTTTCATTTCACATCTAAATTCAGAATTTTCTCCTTCCCAAGCTTCTTAACAGTGGGAACACATCTGCTTGGCTACCTGTGCACGCAGCAGCAGCAGGACTTCAGTGCAATGGGTGCAAACTTTCTTTACCTTCTGTTCTCCAGTTCTTTTCAGTGGAGACTTGGGCAAATTCCTGTAGAGACTGAAAAGTATTTAGTGGAGCAAAGGTGTGAAAATAGCTGAGGACTCAGTGCTGGAAAAGTACTGTTCATAACAGCAATTGTTTGTTGCTCTCAGGAGGAAATCTAAGTGCCATAAGACTGAAATGACAAGTGGATACAGCTTCAAATTTTACATCCTGTCCACATAATGATCATTCCAGCAGGCACGAGGTTGCTTTATATCAGGCAGAGATCTGCTACAAAGTAAGCCTGGTCTGCTAAGTTAGAGTTTTTGAAGGTTTCTTGTTCATGGTGATCTTGGGTCAATTGCAGTCAATATTTTAAAAGTTCCTGGTGATTTAGATGTTGTAATTTTGGGAAGTCAAGCCATTGAGAAAAGGCTGTAAGTTATCACGTGTGAGAGTCTGAGATGAACCTCTTAAACTGGAGGCAACTGGGAATTCGTAACTGGAAGCACCTAAAAACTGTTGACCATTTCAGAGTATCTTGGTCTGCATGGCACTGCCCCCAGAAAACCTCTTCCTTGGCATGACCACAGTGGCACAGAGCTCTGAGCACATCCTGGCTGCTGGAGACATCTGCTTGTGCACAACTCACTCAGCTCAGAAAATGTGTCAGGATTCAACGAGGAAGGAATAATTGCCCAGACAGAAATGAACCCTGGATGTGTCAAAGCAATACCGAGTTTTAAAACCCTCTCAGGATGGAATTTCCTAGTATGGTCCAAGGAGGTTAAGCCTAGGATTAGAAGGATTAAACTGTGTAATGGAAAGATGAAAAAATATTTCAACACTACTAGGCAATTGAATATGTTCTGACAGAAGGTGATGGGTGACCTACTGCATGGTTTCTTTAGGAGCATGCTATCCAGACCTGCAACATTCAATACATGTCCCTAAGACTCTTTCTGGGCTGGCACCAATGGCAATAATCTGCCAACTTTTGGAGCAGGAGACATCAACATTAAGTAAATCATGATTATCCTCCATTGGAGGTCATTAGCATCCTCCCAGGATGGAGAAATGGCTCATTTTACACAAACATCTGATTTTTTCATGCTTGTCCAGAGCCAGTTCTGTGTCTGCTCAGTGTTATGAGATGACAAAGATCTTTGTGGCTTTTTTGCACCCTGTTTTCCTCTCTTGACATACTGATGTGAAGAAGCAGTGTGTCAGGAAGGCACTGAAACATCCTTGTGTAGAACCTAAGAGAGCAGCAGCACGGAGATGAGGAGTCCAAAGAGACAGAAGGGTTTCCAAGCCAGGATGACAGGAACTCACTCCTTGAAAAACTTTACCTGAAAAAGCAATTACCAGAGCCATCATCTACTGCTCTTATTTCAGGGGAATGAAGCAAAGGAATATTGAATGGGTGGGATTTTAGGGTGGGAACCCTCTAAGCACAAATTAAGTTTTCCAGAAAGCAGTGCGAGAGATGCAATAAAAATTTCTGTTCTCTACTGGTACTAATTTTTTTTGGCCAGAATTAATCTGAGGGTCTTTTGGTAAGACATAAACCAAAATCCCAGTGGCCGCTCCCAGTCATCCAACTTCTCCAAAGTCTCACTTTTCTTAAGTAAAAGTAGGTGTAAGCTGGTTTTCCAGGCCAAATTCTGATTCATATTTTGCCTACCCACACTTATTTTTACTGTAATTTTAACTGGACAGAGTTCTTTTGCTGGATACAATCATCCCCTTCCCTTCCTGTGCTCGACTGATGTTTGGTTATGGCTGTGAACTTTCCAGCTCCAAGACAGCTGCATTTTAGAGTGGGGTAAAGCAGCCCTTACGTCCAGACTGCAAGTCCAGGAAGGATGGCATGGACAACACCAGGAACAGGAAACTTGTAGAGCTACCACAGTGGACTAAACAATGATCACCTCTGAAAAAATCTGTTTGTCTTTCTTTTCTTCATGGGGAACACCTAAAGGAGGCAAGACTCACTTGAATTTCTTTCTACAGATTAAATCAGGGAAAGGAGGTTTCTGTGAGGCCAGTTCGACTATTCCTTCCCTAGAGTGTGTGCTGATAACCTGAGGTTCTAGAAGCTCAGCTGATGGTAAGAGACAAAAATCTAGAGAACTGACTCTGTTTTCTGGGAAAGTTGGTTGAGAAAGAGCCATTTGATGGGATGGAGTGGGCAGGTGGAAGCAGTGAGTCAGAGAGGACCCAGGGATGTGAAGACAAGTAGAAGGAAAGACTCTGTCATGCTCCAATGGGCTGTGTTCCAGTCCTGGACCTCCTTGCCTTTGGGCAAATCATTTGGAGTCATCTCTCAACTTCTTGTCCTCAACAAACAGGATCAAAAGTTGTCACTACTTGGAAACTCTAAGAAATTCTGGGACTTGAGTTCTTCCTTTTAAACATAGCCTACTAAGAAGTACACCGAATTCTTTCCTTCTTTTCCACCATCTCCTTGCCATCTTTTATTTAACAGTAATATCAGGTTGGAGATTCATTGAGCATTAGGCTCATTAGGAGAAACTGAACCTCTTGGAGTTTGCCTGAACCTGCAGCAGCCTGAGGATGCTGACAGGAGCTGCCACCAGCTTGCTTGGCAGTTCTTAGTGAGGAGCAGACAGCAGCTGGATCACTGTGCTGAGAGAAACTGCAAGCTAATCAGGAATAAGCAGTGGTTTCTATCAGGCAGGGGTATTTTATTCCTTTTTTTTCTCAGAAAAATCCAAGAGTGTTCTTTGACGTAAGGCACAGATTTTTCCTGGGAGAAGTGGTATGCACATCCAATTATTCCAACCATGAAAGGCAGTCTCAAGAGTGGGAAGATGCCCGACACCATCTCAGCTTTGGGCCCACCAAGGGCAGAATCAGAAGGCCAGATACTTCCTTTCATTTCCCTGCCTGCAGAAATGGCAGCTCCTCCTCTTCTCTTGCCCTTGCCCTCTGCTAATTCAGCAGAAAAGAGAATCCCCTGGAAACTGTCACCTCCCTGGGAGCTCATAACTGCTCCATCCTGGGGGGATTAGCACATTGGAGCCTGATTACTGTGCAGCAGGGTTCCCCACAAGAGGGGACAACCTCTCTGTTTGGAGACATGGATGTCAATTTACACCCCTGGAGGTACTTTCCTGCTCCCACTCCATCAGAGCTGACATTTCGCTGTCTCTGAGCGCAACAGAAATGAAGCTCCAGCTTTTTCTATTTTTATTTTTCACATGGTCTTCCTTGTTTGCAGCGCTTTAATCAAGTAAAAGCAAAATAAAGCTTCTCCCCATCAGAACTCAGAAAGCCCCTCTGATGGAGGAAGCAGTTGGAGTCAGCAGACGTATCAGTGAAAGAATGAAGGTCATACTTTGCATAATATATTTATCTTGGAAAAGATAATTTTATTCAGGCTATCCAAGAATTCAAGTGCTGAAACTAACACTAAGTCAACAGCACTTATAGTAATGAAATAAATTCTTTATAACAATCCAGCAGAAGGAGTTGACAAGGGTTTTGAATGGCTTGTTTTTATTAAAATTCTTTCATTCTTGCAAACCAGCATTGTCTGTGTTTCTTGGATGTGGCCATCGTAGAGACACCGTGCAAAGTCTAAGCTGGAGTTTATTTAGTCTGCCTGCCTGCAGCAAAGAAAAATAAAATGCTTAATAAAAGATTTCCTTCTGTGGGAGACCCTGCAATTTGCAGATTGTAAGATAAGGGGGCTGTTTAGAGGAAGGTATAATTCTACATCTAAACAGAGATGGCATTCCCAGTAGAAGTTAATAGGAATATATCTTCAGCGTTTGGTTAACCACAGACCTGAGTGAGAGCCACTAGAATTGAAAGCTTAAACTGTTCTTAATTGTACTGTAAAGCTCAAATGAAAATATTTTTTATGCTCAGGCTTCCTTAATCTAAACATGATTTAAATTCATCTGTACTATTTACCTGCTGACAGTAGTATATCAAACCTTTATTTCATGACCTCTCGGATGTATTTTCTCCAGGTGTATGAGGCTCAATTTCCAGTGACCCTGAAACTCTGGCATTCACCTGGGTTACAGCTACACTGTTTGCCTGAGCAGCAAAATGTAGCTCCCACTTCTGATCATTTGCATTTTGCCTGGAGAGATGTTTCATCATGAAATTATGAGATATCAGGTGTGGGTAACTGGTGCTTTGCTCAGGCACTGTGGGCAAGGCAGATATTGGATGCATGATAAATTCACCTAGGAAGTGATTTACCTTCTGCATTCTCTCTTCATAGTCACCATGATGTTGGATTTTTTGGACCAAATGTGACTTCCAGAAACCCTCGTTGTGTTGGCTTCCAGAACTGGGTTACCATTCATGTTCCTGCCCTCTTTTTCATGGCAATCTCCTTTCAGAGCAGCATTTGTGCACCTTGCATCTCTATCACCAGAGCCATTAGGAATTCATATTTCTGTGCTGCCTCTTCCTGGCGCCAAATTTTGCTGTCTGAGCCTAGACTGAGCACACATCATCCCCAATGTTCTCTTCTCAGGTTTGGTACACCACCATAGGTATGGCTTTCTGTAAACCAACACCAGCTTCCAGCAGCTGGGGTTCCAGCTGAGGATCCTGGCATACAGAGTGATGCCACGTTTGGAACCCTACCCTAGCCCTGGAGAAAGAGTCATGTTCTTAAAGCCACTGTGCTAAATGTCACCTTCTTATACACAGTGTTCCCTTGACAGGGAGCTGTAGGTTCCAACTGCTTACTTTTAGAAAGGATGTCTTTATTCTCCCTAAAATTTTGGAGTTTATCCAGTTAGAAGAACCTCAGGTCTCCAAGCCAGAGATAAACTCTGAGTAAGTTCTCTTGGTGACCACCACAGCCTGCCTGAACACAATTTGATCCCCAAACCCCAAGCTGGGTTCCAGATAATTAAGAAACACTGGAAATAAATCAGCTCTCTATTTTAGAAGGAAAAAAAAAAAGCCTTTCAAAGGCTGAAACCCCCCTCCTCCCCCCCCTCTACTGTTCTGGCAGTACCTTTTTAAGAAATATCTGGTATTTTTGACCATGGATAGCCAGAATGAGCACTGGTAGAGGCCAGCCTAAGGTAGGAGGATTGTGTCTTGTTCTTGCACTTTCAAGCCAGGGCACAGTGTTGGATCAGTGGTTAAAACAAACACAGGCTTCTGTAGTAGGAAAGAATGATGGAGCACAGAGTTTGCTGAAGTACAAACTGTTGTACTGAAGTGTTGCTTGGCCCACAGAGCCCAGGGATCCAGCGTGAAGCATGAAAGCTGGGGGAAAACCAGAGGAAATTAATGATTGAATAATGGGTTCCAAATGTTGCAGTTCAAAGTTAAATCCTAAATAATACAGTCACTTTAGGGTACACGGAGCTCCAAAACAGATTGTTTTTCAAGGCAGGGTTGCAGCAAGGAGGATTCTGGGTAATACTATCCGAATTCCCAGTAAGGTAATAAGGTGGAGATTTAGCTACACCAAAGACTGCTCTGAGGCTGTTTGCTTCCCTGCGTGCAGGAACAATCATGGAGAGCTCTTCCCAAGGCTTTGCACTCTGCCTTGACTGTTAATCCTGGTGGCAGGTGGCTGCCTGCCATCTGGAACATCTTTGCCCATTAAGATTCTCCCAGAAAGAAAGAAAATAGCTTACTTAGTAGCTGGGCCAGGTTTTCAGGAGAGTGCTTCTGTACAGCAGCCCTGGGTCAGTGCTCATGGTTAGATGGGTTGGCTCAGACCATTGGCTCAGCACATGGGACTGCTCGTTCCCCTCTTCCAGGGAGGATGAAACAGCAAGTCTACCTAGACACTTCTTCTTCTCTCACATCCTCAGTTCACCTCCTTGCTGTACTTTTCACAGAGTTAGCAGGGGACCTGAGCTCATCTTCAAACAAAAAATCTCTCTGGCTTACCTGATGGATGACCATGGGTCACATTGTCCTTATCAAGGCCAGGCTGGATGGGGCTTGGAGCAGTCTGGTCTTGTGGGAGGTGACCCTGTCCATGGCAGGGCAGGAGTGTGTTTGGAATTAAATGATCTTGAAGGTCCATTCTAACCCAAACCAGTCTAATTTCACAGAATCACAGAAAGTAAGGGGTTGGAAGGGACCCAACCCCCCTGCCACAGCAGAATCTCCTACAGGAGGTCAGACATGGTCCTCGGGAGAGAAGGAACCTCCAAAACTTCTGAGTCTGAGAAACTCCATGGGGTTTGACTCCCTCATTGCTTTTGCTTCCTTTTTCCTTCCTTTGTCTATACATAGAGGGGACAAAGCTTGGCACGTGGATGCACAAGCAGCTTGAAGACTTGCAGGCATTTTGCTGGCACTTGGCAAGGAGCAGCAAGGACACACAAGCCACCCGAGCAGGGAGTAACCAAGCTTGCTCACCTGAAACTTCACTCAGGTTCTGTGCTTGAGATCAGAGCTGTGAGGGCTCTGTACCTTGTCCAGTGGATTTGCACAGCACAGAGGATGTGGTGCTACATCACCTCAGTGTTTACTGTTTGGCTTCATCCCAATCCTTCATCAGATCTCAGTGTAAAACAAACTCTTGGAGGCGACTCAGTGACAGCTTCAACTGGGAACTGCACTGTTTCAAAAATCAAATGAAGAAATCCCCAAGGAACTTCCAAGGATGGTAGAATTGTTACTTTGGACATGAGGTCAGGGGAAAACAAGGCAAAACCCTTGCTCTTCTCATAGCAGAAGGAGAGCAATGAGACTGAGGGAGCTGGAGAAAATAACATTCTTTCCTCTATTACTCCTTTTCTTCAGATGACTGCAGAAATAGAAACAAACCCTTCTACAATGGGTTCAGAGAGGTCTCCTCCCAGTGCATGTGGTTTCCACTAAGTCAAGAGGGAACTGGGAGTAACAGTATGGACTAAGATGCCAGGGATGGCCCTACACAAGGCTGCCTCTATTGTCAGCAGAGATGGAGCAATTTTTTCTACTCAAAATCTTGATTTCTTATCTCTGATCTACCACCCAGAAGTATCCTGCTGCCCATAACCTACAGCAGGAATCAGTCAGGTGTCACAGTTAAGTGACAGAAGCCACGTATACTAACCAGGTGGGGGTTTTTTTGGGTGAGAATAAGGGCCAGGTTAAGAGGAAAAGGAAAAAGGTCATGATAGGGATGGAGGTGGGATGCTTTGTACCAAGCTAAGACAGAGATTGCAGCAGGATTGACCCTCTGCAAATTCACCCCATAAGGAACCTGTAGCCCCAGAGAGCTTTGGGAGAGCCTAGCCTGGGGGACTCAAAGTCTTTGTGCCTTTGAGAGGTGTGTCACACCAACAAAGCTTGCAGGTAGACTCAAACTGCCGAACCTTGCAAACCTCATGGTGGATTTAACTTATCCCAGCCCTGCTAACTCATCCTGCTGACTCTAAGGGAATTGAAGCTGCTTTCAGAGGGGCCAGAGCAGAGGAATGTGTTTTAATCTCCTGATTTAACTGACTCCTCCTTAAACCCTTAAAACCTTTTTCCGGCTTCTTGGAATGCAAGTCCCATTTGTTCAAGCTCCTGCATGGCTGTGGGGAGACCTTAGAGCACCTTCCAGTGCCTGAAGGGACTCCAGGAAAGCTGGGGAGAGACTTTGGATGAGGGTCTGGAGGGATGGGACAAGGGGGAGTGGGTTTAAGCTGCAAGAGGGGAGATGGAGATGAGATCTGAGGGAGAAATTGTTTGGTGTGAGGGTGCTGAGCCCCAGGTTGCCCCCAGAAGCTGTGGCTGCCCCATCCCTGGCAGTGTTGAAGGTTGGATGGGGCTTGGAGCAACCTGGGCTGTGGGAGGTGTCCCTGGCCATGGCAGGGGTTTGGAACTAGATGGGTTTTGAGGTCCTCTCCAACCCAAAGTAGTCTGGGATTCTATGACTAAAGGCATTTGCTGAAATATTCTCTGTTCCTTGAGCTTCACTCCAACACAGCGATGTTCCACTGCTCAGCACTTCACAGGGTCAGGCCTTATGTCAGCATGGATAAAACAACTCAGGTGACTTTCCTAGGAGCCTGGATCAGATGGAGAAGAACAGATATGGATCAGAACCCCTAGATGTTTATCTGGACTCAACACCAACTGCAGATCTTTTTGAACCTGGCCCATCCCTGTTCCCAGGAAATAACCCGAACCCAAAACCAGGAGCCTCAGAAGGATCCTGAGCATTATGCTATAGCTACAATAAGCTGAAAAAAAAAAAAAAAGAGTGCCAGATGGAAAAATAAAATATGCCAGCTTCCCCCAACAACGTATAAGCTATATTTGTGCTGCCTTGACACAGCCCCACTTCCTAGCACCATTCTTTTATATCCGGTTGACGGATATTTTTCCATCGAGTGGTAATGCTAATCTTGGCAGGGGCTGAGAGCAAATATAGAAGCTTCAATGCGTGCCCGGAGATTTCCAAGCCATCGGGAAGCATGCCTAAGAACAACTCAAGAGCAGCATGAGGAAATATAAAAGAGCTGGAGAACTGGAGAGAGCTTGTTTCACATTCACAAATCCCCCGGTGCCACTCGATTTTAGAAGGTGAGGGGAACCCCACCATCTGAACTGATAGGTTACTGCAGAGCTGGCTGCCAAGACATACCTTGGCAAGGTTCCTCCTCAATTATTATCTTATTTCTCTTTACTCCTGCTCCTGCTCCAGATATCTGGCCTCGATCATTACAATATCAAGCACCCCACTGTCTTTAATATATTTATCTTTACCACATCCTTTAAGGCAGGCAAGTGTGCTGATCCTCAGATTACAGAAGCAGAAAAGGACCAGAGAGGCCCAGGCTCACAAAAGGACTTAGACACTTATATTTCATTTAAGACAGACTTTGGACCCCTAAAGCAGCAGTTCATAAAATCCCCATCTTCCTACTCACACGTGCATTAGTTCTGGATGCACAACTTGGACTCTTTGCCTCTCTTGCGACTTGCCAGAGCAGCCACTGCCTCAATAAACTGAATCACCATTCAATCCATGTCCCCTCCTGTTCTGGACCATCCTCAAGGAGATCCCACCAAGGAACTGCAGTCCTGGGCTGGGATGTTGGGCTCAGATATTCTGTGACTCTGCATCCTGGCAGGAATCACCTACAGAGGGTTTTAAAGCACAGAGATCTGTGGGGAAACTGATCTCCACTGATTTTGTAGGATGAAATACCTGATCATCGGAGAGCCTCTGAACCTTGTTATTCAGCTGCAGAATGATCACAGAAAGAGCTGTACAAGCCCAGTAAGAGAAGTTCTGCTCTTCCACACCAAAGAAATTGATGGGGCAAAAAGAAATAGTCACAATTTTCAAACGTGGGGCCAAAGCACTGGGAGAAAGAATGATCCAGCAGGAGTTCTGCAGGTCACAACTGGAATGAAGCTGCCCACTTCCTTGCAGGCAGATCTTCCCAACCAAAGTCTTTCCAGAGTCCATCTTTCTCCATGACACATGCTGGGACCACCCCATCAATTGGCTACCAGCAACCAGTAGCTGTGTGTAGCCACTACTGAGCTGGGCTAGCAGAAGTGATGATGTTGAGGTGAAAGGCTGTGTATCCCCTTACCAATCCCTGGAGTCCTCCAGTCTTCTGTCTGCATTTTAACACGAGTGTGCTTGGACAAAGCAGGACATTTTTTATTTTAACATGAGCAGCCATAACTCCGATGCTCAAATGTAAGGAGGGTCTGGGGGAAGAAAAAAACCCAAAAAACTAAAAAAAGACCAAGTTTTGGATATTCAAATGCTTTATTTTTGGAGTCAAGAGAAAAATGTTGTTGGTTTTATTTTCTGTAAGTATCTATTTCTGTTAAAAAAAAAAAAAAAAGAGAAGAAGAAGAAGAGAAAGGGGGATGGAACTGATGTTTTATTTCTGCCAAAAAAATGTAATTCATTTCTCCTTCATTGTTTCCAGAGTCCTTTGCCATTTCAAGAGGTTCTCACACCCACACGGGAGTCTCTTTTATAGCCAGGCAGCAGACTCCTTCTGCATGACCCTTCGGCCGTTGTTGATTTATGAATTATTATTATTAATAGCATGCAGAAAAATTCCAAAACTTCAGGACTTTCCCTTCTTGCTCTTGCAGTACAAATCCAAGAGTCTCCACGGAGCTTCCTTCATGTGTTGCGAGAAGTCCAAGAACTTTTCCATGCTTAATAAGGAGAGTGGATTTGGGGAGGAATGACAAAGTGTGTGCCTCTCGTTAGCCCTGCTTGTTATTGATTTATAACCTGCTGCTCCCATGTGCTCTTGAATAAGGATCAGATCAAAAGACCAGTGATGTGATCACCTATCATTCTGAGGTGAGCAAGCAGTCTAGACTTAAATCCATTTCTGGATGACAAACAATTGCAAGTTCAAGACCGAGCAGATCTTGAAATTTAGATAGCCCAAACAGAGGCGTCCTGCTCGACTAAATTCAGACCAGACCCAAATTTGGATCACCTCTCTTAGCTTGCTCTGAAAAGCTGTTCCCTTGAAAGATAAACAGCCTGAACTTTCAGAAGAGTGTCCTCAAGCTGGCGTTTTAGGAGGACGAGCATCCTCAGCCAGACAAACATCTCTTGATGAAACTAACAGGTGTCAGGAGCAACCGTGAAAAATCTGGACGGAAAAAACACAGAGAAATTGTTAGCAGAGCTGAGAGGGCTGGAAGTGACAGCCACGTAGATGGTCTTGTTTAAATTAGCAGTTGAGGAAGGGAGTGTCTCTGAGGAGAATGCATGCTCCTGGAGAAATCAAGACTACCTCACATCATCCACCAGGATGGGGTGCAATGAGTTTGAAAGGAGAGACAATATTTTCCTTGGATATGGTTCTAGCCAGGTATGAGTGGCAGCGTGCAAAGGCAAGGGTAGAATGAGCCATATCTTAGAATGAGAAGTATGGGAGGAATTTAGGGGAGAGGGAGAGAAGCTGGGGAGTCAGAAGGTAACAGGAGTGGCTTGGATCAGTGGGATGGGGGAATTTATCTGTGTTGTCTCTACACATGTTCACCCAAGCAGATGAACCTGCAGGTGTTTGTGTACGTATAATTATTTATTAATATTACATTTATATTTAATGCTCGATTAATAATTTTACCATTTTTATCCTTATTAAATATACTTCTAATATTACTATTCATGTCATATTCAATATTACATCAATTTACATTAATGTCAACGTCTCTCAAAAAAAAAAAAGACAGTCTGGAATTTCATTAGGTGGAGCCAACAGAGGATATCAGATGGGAGAGTCATCGTGAAAGAAAGCACAGAAATGAGTGAATCAAAAGGACAAGAAGTGGGAAAACTGGCCAGATGACTTGGCTGCAGCTGAGGCAACAAGAAACAGAGTGAGATTAAGAAGCTGGGCTGCACATCAGACAGCATGACCCTGTCAAGGGGAATTTTCCTCATTTTCTTCAGGGTATGCTGTTGCCATCTCAATGTAGAGGAGTAGAGGAGATATCAACACCACTGGAGGCCAAGGTTTAGTTCTGTGGCCAAAGTTCTGTCCATCCTGGGAAGGAATGCTCAGTGTGAGAGCCACACACCACTCTGTCTCTTGCTCAGAGGATCTGAAAGATTTCCTGTATCCACCTAGGTACCAAAGAACACAATGAGATGTCTCAGGTCCCTCTGATAGGATCACCTATGGCTCTCCAGCTTCAGCAAGGCTCTGCCCTTTGTGGCTTCCAATGGAAAGTGATGCTCTGGGGGGAGAAGACACTGAGTGCCTGCTGCTTGAGTGTGGTTGAGGGATGGATGTGTGGAAGATGTGTTCTGTGCTGCAGCCAGGCATCCCACCTCCAGTGGTGCCAGAGAAGAGATCCTACTCCTCTCTCTGTCCCTGGATCATCTTTCATTCATATTACCTTCACAGGTCTCCCCAGTGCTGATAAATATACACAGTTATCTCTCGGTCTTCTTTCTTTTTTTTTTTTTTTTTTTTTTTTTTTTTTTTTTTTTTGTGCAAGCTCCATATCCTCTTTCAAAATCTTCCTCAAAGCCAAGTCCTTCTGGTATGACCCCACTTTTCTCAGCCAAAGAACAAGCCAGGGCACGGATGGTGGGTTGAAAGCTGGGTAGGAAAATGTTAGGTTGTACTGGCTGTCACCCAGCTTAACACTGGGCTCATCCAGCCAACCAGAACAAAGTTCACAGGCTGAAGGAAGGATGTTCAAATAAAGCAAACCAGAGCTGGAGTAGGAGGCATAATTGCTTCGGCTCTTCTTGGCTCTGCCAAAACCTTTGAGGGAATTAATCGCAGTGGAGCAGTGGCCTCTTCTCCAAAGTGGGGATAATTTTCATCTTCTGGAGAGGCAGAGTAAGTGCTTGGGAACAGAAATCCTTTTGCAAACCAAGGAGGTAGAGTCCTGGCTAAATCCTTTTCTGAATCAGCTCCTTTCTGCTGCCTCTGCTGTACAGAGAGGGAAGGGGGGGACAAGCTCTGAGCTCGTCCCTGTTCCTTTTCCACAGAAGTGGGGGAAGGGATGCCAAGCAAGGGGAGAAGGACTTAGATAGTTTGTCTTGAAGAGCAACACTTCTGCCTCCTCTGTGCCTGCACTGTGGAAAACCAAGGACAGGAAAAATAGATGCAAAAGATCCTCCCCTATCTGTTCTTTGGCTCTTTGGGCTGGAAAGCAGCGTGATGGATTATGTGGCCATTTCCTAGACATTCCCTCCTTTAACCTTTCCTCCTTCCTGACCTCAAGAACACAGCCATCCCCCCAAGATGTGTCCCAGCAGTGACTCCTCAGCCCAGCAGCCCCAGACCCTGCTGCAGAGCACAGGCCACCTGAAGGCTGTTGACAGGACACAGCTTTCTTCCCTCAAAGATCATGTCTCCCTCCTACAGCCAGGATGAGCAGCTCAGGGATTAGGGAAAGATGAAATAGTGATACAACGAGGGGAAAGGGCCTCAAGTTGACCCAGAGGGAGCTTTAGATTGGAGATGTTGAATAATTTCTCCCTGGCAAGGGTTGTCAGTCTCTGACCCAGGCTGCCCAGGACAGGGCTGGAGTCCCCATCATCCTTGGAGGGGTTTCAGAGCCTGGAGATGTGGTGCTGAGGGACATGGGGCAGGGGTGGCCTGGGCAGTGCTGGGTTCATGGTTGGAATCAATGATCCTACAGGTCTTTTCCGACTCAAATGGTTCTGTGGTCATCCTATGATTCCCTCTGTCCTGTTTCCCCTTTCTCCCACCCCAGCACCAGCCAGGCTCTGCATTCCCACACCAGGAGCAGCCAGCAGCTTGACCACCTCCCCCACATCCCATCCCATCCCATCCCATCCCCCTCACAGCTGCAACCACAGAGCACATGTGATGCAGCTGGATGGTGTCTCCTCCCTGTCCCTCCCTTCCACCCTCCCTGCCTGCCCTCTCTATCCCCTCTCCAGCCTGGAAGTCAGCTTCCCCTGACCAGGGACACCCCAAAAGTTTGGTGGCCCAAGCCAAGGCTTGGAGGTGCCACTTGAGCTTCAGTCTTTGCAAGGATGGCTGCAGAGCAGAATTCCTCCACCTCTCCTGTCCCATCCTGCTCACAGCCAAGTGGGATGATGATGACACCGTAGGGCTCGGATAAGGTTTTTTGCTCTGTCTTGTCCCTCAGCCAACCTCTTTGACCTCTGGTTGAACCCAATAAAAGAGAGTGTGTTTGGAGCCTGTTCCTGCCAGTTCTACATCTGCGACCAGTTGCAATTTAAATTCCCTTTCTGTCTGGGAGAGGAAATAAGAGAGAAGGAAGGAACAGTGATAGTTAAAATAAAATTTTAAAAAAGTAAAAGATAAAAATTAAAAATTAAAACTTAAAAATTAAAAAGAAGTCGGATGGGAAGAAACCAAATCCAAAGAGAACTGAGGCAAATCTTGTGGTTGGAAAGAACTCGGCAAAACGTTGTATAAATCAGTGTTTCATAATATATTAATATCTTTCCTCTAAGAAAACAGTGGAAAAAAGTAACAGGGCTTTATCTTGGGCCCATTACTACTTCACATGTAACCTCACAGCATCACTGTCGGGGTGAGAATGTGCTGAACATCTTGCTGACACTGGCTGGTAACTTGCTGAAAGCCCTGGTTTGACAGGTCATCAAGGCTCAACCCAAAGGGCAGGCCAGAACCCCAGTCGTGTGTCCATCACTCATCAGTCCATCAATATTTCACCACTGGCTCTGCTAGTGGAGGCCAATCTCATGAGTCTTGTTGCTTAAAACCCCTCTTGCCTCCTGCCAAGAGAATAAAAGGGGCACCATCAGGGTAGCAGCACCATTACCCCCAAACTGGGGCTGACTGGGCAGGGGCAGAGAGGCAAATGGCAAACTTGCCCTGACATGAGACAGTTTTGACTCCTTCATCATCAGATTTGTCACTGATCATCTGAGAAAATCCTCTTGTCCTGGGGTCACTGAAACCTCAGGACAGAGGGTAAAACTTTGAGCCCTGCCTGAGAGGCAAAATGGTGAAGTAGGAGAAGAGGAGATTTCTTCAACTGGAGTAGCTTAGGAGCAGTGAAGCCACATTTCCCCCCTGGAGGCAGATTTCTCCTGAAGGCTTATGCAAGTCTGGTGATTTCCCTGAGCTGTGATGTGTTCAGGTCCTGGGTATCAGATATGCACTTTCCACTGAGGCTGTGTCTTTGTTCTGCCTTCACCCAGTGGCCTCCGTTGCCCTCCCTGAGTTTATTCTGTCCTGATGATGTTCAGATTTGGAGCATGGGAACTGTTGCTTTAGAGCCAAAAGGCCCCTCACCTGTTGCTTCTGATTCTCTCCCAGCCAGACATTCGTGAAGAAGGGGAGGAAAAAATATGCTGCACATCTGATCTTTGCCCTGCTACAGCTCTGCCTTAGATGGAGGTGCTGAGGTCCAACAAGACCATCCTGTAATCCAGAGGTATGATGCTTAAAGGTAATTTAGTCTATCAAGCTGCATATTTGTAAAGCCCTCGGTATAAATATACAAGAAAGGCTGGGTGACCAGGAGTGACAGAAATAGAGTGAAATCTAATAGTGCAAAGTCAAGCACTTGGAGACTGATAACAAGAATAGCTGCTTGAAGCTGTGGGCTCATCCACTGGAAAGATTGGAGCTCCAGGAGAAGGATGTGGTGGGTGTGCTCCTCCTGGCACAGAGGTATCTCTGGGCTGATGCAGTGGTGGAAAAGCAGAACGCACAAAAGCTATTTACAGGGAAGTCAGGGAAGTGTTAATGGCATGGGACAAGATCTCCCTTGGCACAGCAGAGACTGTTCTTGTGCTACACCTCCAAAAAAGGTGAATTTGAAGAGGAGCAGCGGTGGCAAAGGCCTCCCGTGGTGCTCAGGGGGACAGAAAGCCCTTCAAATGTGAGGAAACCTGGAGAGCTTTGGATGTTCTGCCTAGCACAAGGATGTGTTGCTCTCTATAAATACATCCTGGAGGTAAAAATCACAGGGAGAGAAGAGCTATTTAAGTGAAAGGACAGTGCTGGGAAAAGAACAAATGTGTACAAACAAGCTGGGAATATATTTGGTCTGGAAATTAATACAAGGTTTCTAAAATTCTCATTGGCTTTGAATATCTCTTCCAACTACATCCTTCTCCCTGGCTTTGACCCCCATGAAAAAATTCCTCCACTGCTGCTACAAGGTCATTACCCTCTCCTGTCTCTGCATCTTTCCCTGGGTATTTGGGTTTTTTTTGCATTGGTTGTGTTGCTCAATTTATTTGTTCATATTCTCAAATCCCTTCCTCCTCAAGTAACACCAGACTCAAACCCTCTCTCCTTTTTGTTTTTTTCTTTTTTTCCCCAGTTTCTGAGCTGCATCATCACCACTTGTTACATTTTGAGCATGTCTGGGACACAAGCTTCCCAACCACCTGGAAAGAGAGGGAAAAGGCCACAAATTGTGGCTCAAGATGTTCAGCCTCAACATAAAAACCTTTGTTCCATTCAGGGGAGCAGCACTGGAACAGGAACCTCAGAGAGGTGAGAAAGGTGGTGGCATCTCCAACCTCGGGGAGGGGTTCCAAGACTTGGTTAAACAATCTCAGCTAAGGTGTTGGCAACCATCCTGCTTCAGGTATAGTCTGGGCTAGGTTAGCTCCAGATCCCTTCCAACTGATATTTTATAGCTGCTCTGAAATCAAAGGGATCTGGGTGAGTTCTGCCCACGGGCCAATTCTCTTCATGGCATCACCAGCCCAAGCAAAGTCCTTGTGTTGTAACTGGGCTTTTGGAGTCACTTTTAGCATAACCAGGGGGCTGGTTGTGAAAGAGCTGTGTCATCTCTAGGCTGGTCCTGGGAGACCTGTGAGTGTCTCATAAAGGCATCATGGGCTGCTTTATGGCAAGGAGAACAAGCTACAAAAGGATTTATTTCCCAGAGAAGGACATTGAAAATCAATTCTAAAAATTATATAAAAAATATTGCTAAGGAGTCCCACTGTATTTGCAAGACTGACCACAGACAGCAGGACCAAGTGCATCCGAGCATGCTGAGAACTTGCTCCACCCCCCCTCCCCCCTTTTTTTTTCTGGGGGGTTGAGGGATGGCTGATCCGTATTTTGGGGCTGCAGACTCCCAGGTGGTGTAAACCTGGGGTAGTGGGACTGACAGGTTTCCTTTGGGAACCATGGGCAAGAGAGTCCCTTGGACAAGCACTGCCCTTCTGATGCTGATGTCAGCCCAGGACAAACCCTTGTGGTGGTCAGGGCACATGATGCCATGTCTCACTGGATGCACCCGGGCAGTTGTCCTCAGGAGGAATTGCTCACCACCACCAACAAAGCTGCCCTACAAAACCAGGGGGCACGGACGTGACAAACTCACCGCGCTCTCCCCTTCCTTTCTTCCCTTCCGGTCGTGCTTGCGCAAAGCTGGGGCAGGAGCAGGGTGGGAAGCTAACAATTATTATTTTTTTTAATTAATTCTTGGCAGCTAGAAACCCCCATTAATCACAGCTCCCTGCTTCAGCCCCGGTTACTGGCTGTGACTTCAGAAAGCCCAGGGGGAAGGTGCCAGCACTTCTCACCCAGGTCCCGCAGGGGCAGACGATATGGGCTGCCCAGGCTCAGCCTTGAAACTCAGTGGTGGCATTAGCTGGAGGGCAGCAAGGCTACAAAGCCTTGTCGGGGCATCCTTAAAATCCCTCTGGTGGATCAGGCAGGACCAAGTCAAGAATCAAAGGGGAAACTGCAGTCAACCCACTGTAAGATCCTACAGGAGGGAGCTGCATCTCCACAGAAGCCAAAGGAGAGGAAACGGGGGCTTGAAGGCAGGACACGACCCACCCAACCTCACACAGAAGTTCAAAGGTAGAGCTCAGAGCAGAATCAAAGGCTTGTGAGTCCTTGCACCAGGCTTTATCCACTGGGTGACATCTCCCAGCTGTGGCTGTAGCTCGGTGGGTGGAAATGCATTTTAATAACAGCCCTTGAATCACTGGCCTGGCAGAGCAGCAAACTAAACTTCAGCCTCCAGATGCCAAGTCACCCTTCTCGTTCTCCTTTCTCCTATAAACTTTCCCTGCAGTAGTTTTGAGCTCAAGCTATTTGATTTTTTTCAAAATCAAAACTTGACCTAGGGCACTGTCAATTTTGACACTTTTTTATTTGCAGGCAAAACCAACCAAACAAAAAACCCCAATCAACCAACCAACAAAACAAATATAAAACCCCCACAAAACAAAAACCAGAACGAAATCTCTTGACCTCGTTGAAATGGAATGCACTAACTTCTGTTTACCAACTTCAAAAATGTTCCTATCAAATTTGAAAAGGTCAGAGCCTGGACAAAATGGCTCAGTTTTTAGAAGAGCAGATAATTTTAATTGTTATTTGCAGGAAACTTTAGGCACAAAATAATTTTGCGTTTGTGTGTTCTTCCACTTGAGAACAAAACCAGATTTCAGAGTTGTGGCATTTCCTACCAAATAAAACTGAGCAGTTCCCACACAGCCATCCCCTTCAGGAAAGACAAGGAAGGGTTTGTTGAGTCATTGGCAGGAACAAGAGTTATCCAAAAAAACAAACAAAAAAACCCTAACTCAAATTTGAGCCAGGAGAAGGTTTGAACAAGGTTTTCACTCCAGCCCCAGAGGTCAGGTCAGCCCTGAATTGCTCTGTAAGTGGGAGCTGTGCTAAGAGCATCCCAAAGCACAGGCAAGAACCTTGACACTGCCCACCCCAAAAAAGCTGTACCACAAAAAATCTCTTCCTTGCTATCTGCTTTGGGTAGAGCCTTCCTGTAGATGCTCTTCCAGCAGTGGAAAGGGAATGAGGTTGCCTTCAACCTCCCCATCAGCTTTTCCTTTCCAGCTATTCATATTCCCTGCTCTGCTTTCTTTGGTCTAAATGTTTTGAAGCTTCCTGGAGGGGGAGAAAAAAGATGCAGAGCCACCATCACCCCTGCTTACAATGTGAGTTCAGTGCAGACCTACACAGCTGGCTTGGACACCTGGTGTTGCACTCAGGTAAAGTGAAGATCAAGTTGATTCCAGCTCCCCTTTTCCATGCCAGTCTGCTCTGCAGCTCCTTGCTGCCTCCAGCCCCTCTGCAGCACAAATTTCTCTCTGTTAGCTTTGGCAATGTCTACTGAAGGGTGAGTTCATCCTGTGCTCCCCAATGATCTTAAGATCTCCTTGTTCCATAAATAACTTTTTAGCACCTCCTAGAAACAACCAATTTTTTAGAGAAGAGAAAGATACGGACTGGGGAAATTGAAGATCTGGGGTTGCATGATATATTAAAGCTTCTCCATCTTCTGTGCTGATAACTACTTCAATCTCAAGCCGAGGAGCACCAAGAGAACTAGAGATGGGTTTCTCCAGCCCCTGAAACAAAAGCAGGAAGAATCAAACCTATTTTTCACACCCCTGACTCACTGACCAACCTCATTGCACTCCTAAAGATACAAAAATCCATTTTTAGCTGCTCTAGGCCAGCTACAAAGACTTATTCCAGATAGCACTGGATGAGAAAGGTGGTTGGTTGGTGTCCTTCTGAGGCACAGGACCCTTGGCTCTCCTGGGGGACATGTGCCATTGGTTCTCTCCCAGTCCTCCCAGTTTCATGGCTCCCTGAGGTGCTCACCCTCAAGGGGTGCTCACCAGATCCTGACCCAGCTCACAAATCCTCGAGTTCTGGAGTACCACAAAATACACATCCTAAAGAGATGTGTCCCTGGCCTCTGCTCCCTCTCAGCTTTGCTTCTGTTTTCTTGAACCGAGTCTGCATGATTTTCTCCAGTAGTTCAATCACATTTATTAGGAATTTATAGTTCTCTGTAGGGTTTTTATATTTAGCTGCCTACACTGGAAAACCACATTTTTATAGATGTTGGATACCACACCTTTTTCTGTGGCTCCTCAAGGCTTTTTTTTTTTTTTTTTTCTTCTTTCTTTCTCCCTTTTTGTGCTTAATATTTGATTTCTGTAGCTTAGCACCATTTTGTCTCTCTCCTTTGTTCCCATCCACCAACACTGTAAATTACTTATCAAGAAAACAAACACCAGGTCATGTTTAAATGGCTGCAGTTCATCTGGGATTGGATCATCTTTGGCTATCACTGCTGCTTGGCTCCAAGACGGACCCGGAGAAGTAGGAAAAAGCACAACTTGAGAGCACTTGCAGAAGGCCAGCTGTGCAGGTTTGCAGAGGCAGAGATGTGAAGTGTCTCATCAGTCTGGAGGGTAGAAGCTCCCAAAGCTTGGTCTGCTTGGTAGACTTTCAGGGTGATGATCAGGCTTGATGCTCTTCCCAACACTAGAGGTCCAAACCTGGAATAAATCAGTGCTGGTCCCTGGTTATCTCCATTATGCAGTTATTCAAAGCCTGATTTTCCATGAGCAAACAGACTTACCAGAGGCCAGGACCTTCTGACCTCAGTGACCTGGTTGTTTGCCTGGCAGCAGGTAAAATGGGAAGACAAAGCACACCCATAGGCTCTGCACCAAGGGCATTGGAGCTGTAAATCTGAGAGAAAAATCCCATTGGTCTGTCATTTTCCTAAGGGCTCACTACAAATATAAAATAAAAAAGGAATGGCAGTGAGCTCATTCTCAGCAGAAGATCAGTCCATTTAGACCCTCCATTTAGAAGTGTTTAAAGGGGGCAACATCATTCACAGTGTAGGTGAAAGAGCTTCAGAGACCCTACCCCAAGGCTGGGAAGGTCTTTCCCATAAAACTCAAGAGTAAATGTAATTTATTTTCTTAGAGGCTGAAATGAAAAGGTCAGTGCAAAGTCAGCTTCAAGCCAGACACCCGAGAGAAGATTTTATCTCCTTCTGTACATCTATCTGTTCCATAGATCCTCCTAGGACCCCAGAACAACAACAGAACTCTGTGAAAAGCTTCTCTGGGGTGTCTTGTTTTCCCGGTTCCTATAACAGTGATGTTGCATTTGAAGGGTTTGTTGGTTTGGATGGTGCCACAGCCTTTCCTAACATCATCGGTGGTGTTGGGTAGAAAATGCAGTCGAGAAGTCCAGGTTAGGTAAATTGGATAAGATGCAGAAGTCCACATCTTTCACCAGCACTAAACTTTCATATTTGCTTGATGGGTGAGATCATAGCAAAGCCAAAAAAGAGGGGAAAACAAAACTATGGGGGACCAGAGAGGAGTGGAGCTGCCGAGATACAAAACATTCTCAGGATTAAACCAGAAAACTGGAAGGCAGCTGGTTTTTTGCAGCCTCACCACGCTATCTCTCTGTGAAGTCCTTTTTGCTGCTGTTATTTATTTGTATATATGAAATTTCTGCCAAAGTAAGGAGTTGGTACAGCTGATATCAGAGATCTATGTGCTTCCAGGGTGGAGCTTGGTAGTGTGCTGACCGGGACTGTGTGGCTACAAACAGACATGGTTGTTATAATCACAGACTAATTAGGGCTGGAAGGTATTCCTGGTATTTCTGGAGGTCTCCACTCACATCCCCAATGAAGAGTTGGTCTAGCTTTGAAGTCAGATGCAAAATTCATCTTTTTTTTTTCTTTCCTCATTCTGCCTTTCCAAAAGGGGCCCTTTTGTTGTTACACCATTTAATAGAGCTACCAAATCATCAGCAAAGCTGTGGAGAAATAGAAATTTGAAGATACTGAAGGTCATGCTACCAACTATTCACCCAGGGTAGGTCTTGGGAGGAGGAAATGATGTTCTCAAGACTACTTGTGGATCCCGAGGACACTTGGAAATACATCTGGGAAATAAAGCTGCACAATTACTGCTAGGAATTTAAATATATTTAAATTTTGCCCTTATCCATTTCTCTCTTTCTACCCAAGCCTATGCCATTACACATGAGAAGAACTGAGAGCTCAAGTAAAACTCCTGAGAAAGTGGCATTTTGCTCCAAAAAGCAGCCAGAAAACAAGCCAGGTTGCTCCACAGATACAACATGGGAAAATTAGGAAATCTTAACCCCAACAACAGCCCCCAGCTACACCACAGCCCTGGGAGCAATGGAATCACTGCTCTGTGCTGGAAGCTTTCAGGCATGACCCATCTAATAACGCATCACTTCTTTTTATTAAGAGCCTGGAACCTACCAAAGCCTTCGTGTTCCCTTAATGGTCTTGGGTTAAATGAAAGAAACCACCAACAGCTCATTAATACCTCATTAGAAGGTGTGAATACAAGATGTAAAGGGAAGGTACAGTAAAGCAACCTTGAGGGAAAAGAATTGAAAAATCAAAGCCCTCCCAGGCAACCTTCCATGCCAATTTATCAGTAAAGGCCAGATCTCATCACTTTTGGCTTGCAGACACTAGCTCCTTTATTTGCTGTGAGTCAGACTGTAGAAATCATATTTATTCTGTAGTTCTGGCACAACTGCAGATACCAGGGTTAGGAAATTACACCAGCCAAATTTCAGGATTTCTAATTCACGGGAAATTTTGGCATTTGGAAATTTGCTTTTATTCTGACTAAGAAAATAAAACTCTTTCCTTCATCACTGACGATGACTGGAAATTCTGACTTAAAAAAAAAAAAAAAAAAAGAAAAAAATCCAACTTTGGAAATATTGACCTGAGAACTATTGTGGAAATCTGCAGTATTTGTAAGGCAGATCTTTTTAATAATAGATCTCCTTCAGATGGGCTATTCATTTTTTTTTTTTTTTTCTTCAGGAGTGTTTCTTTTCTATCATAAGAGAAAACAAACATGTGCTTTGAACACATAGACTGAATGTAAAGAAGTTGATAAAAGCAATGGCAAGAAGAGCAAAAATAGAGGCAGTGGTTACCTTTCAGCTCATGGATTGTTCCTGTCAGCCACTTCCAGCTGAAAAGGTTCCACTGGATTTTTCTGATTTGATGACTTCTTGGTGTCTTCTTTTCCTGGCTCTAAGGACAAGACCAGACCAGCACTCGGTGAGATAGCAAGGAAGATTTAATCTCAAATTTCTAGAGCAAGAAATGAGAAATTAGCATTGAAAAAGAGCCTGAATTTTACATGGTAAATAAGATTAATTTCAGAAAAAGCCTGAGCCCTGAGCACAGAACTCATGGTATATGTGATCCCTCAATTCACCCATGATAGCAAAACCTCTGTGAAGTCACCTGCAGCCAGAACAGCCCCGGGGAGACTAAAGCCATATTTGCAAAACGATGTATTGAAAATGTTGAAAAGCAGGTCACGCCCTTATACCTTGACCAGGAGGCTCTTTAGCCAAATCTCCCAGTGTTGGGATAATTAAAGATTCTCCTCTTCACAGAGCACACAGGACACTGAGAAGCAAAGGGGAGACAAAGCTGAATCCTTTTTTTTTTTTTTTCTCCAAAACTTCTGGATTATGTTTTTTTTCAGAGTCCTCAGTGTCAGTGGAGATAAATGGACTCTTCAGCATATAACTCATCTCTCTGTAGAACAGATATTCCTGTTGGGTCAATGATTCAAACCCTGCCTGTGCCTCACACCCTGCTCAAGAGCGCCTGAGATGACTGCATCTGCATTGAGGTTTGCTAAAGGAAGTTCATCTCATCAAGCTGCAGGGATAAGATTCCCATTCAGATGGAAACAGCAATTTGTAGGAGGGCTGAACACCACCTCTGTGCTGCAAACATTTCCATTGAAACCTAAAAATGGGAATTTCAAGGGAGAGAAACGAAAGCTTTAAATTGCAAGGCGGTTGCTGGGTGGGGTTGATCTTTGATGAAGTGAGGTGGCCCATCCCATTGGAATATTGTTGAAATCCTGTTCTCAAAGCTTCCTGTCAGTGGAAAGATGTGATAAAATGGCTCCTTTTTGCAGCAAAGAAAGAAGCAAACGACAGCTAGGTTTACTGGCTGTCACGCTGCACCCCAGAAGATCCTGAGGTCCTCCAGACACTTTCTTTGTACAAATATCAACCCAAGCAAAGAAGCTGAGGAGAAACACTGCAACCATCAGTGTCTGGATATACTCACTGAGCTCAACATCTGGATTTCCAGAGATGCTGAAAAAAGCAGAGGAAGGTGTTCACCTTGGGGGGGGGGCGTAGGAGAGGGGGGAAAGAAGAAGGAAAAAAAAATAAGCAAAGAGCTTGGGACCCCTCCAGCTGCCAGAACGATGCTGTTTGTGATTCCCTGTGAAAACCTTGTCAGCAGCAGTGCTTCTGGGCTAGCGTGGGAAGGCCATGATCTAAAGGCTGTTGAAGTCAGTAAAAAGACTCCCGTTGACCTCAGCGGGCTCAGTTTTATCCTCTGAGCCCAGGAGAACTCCAGCTGCGGTTTCCAAACTGCTGGTGGTCCCTGTGCCTGTGGTGAGTGGGCTGCATCTGGGCCATAGAAGCATATTAAGCATAAAGACATATGAGCTACCAAGTCTGCATTTCCGAAGCTTGATTGGGTGTGCAGTGGTTTGCAAGAAAATTTGAGGGTTGGCAAGGTTCTTCCGAAAAGAAATCTGGGAATTTGTGATCTGGTACCTTCTCTAAAGGCTTTTTATGGGGAGCATGTGCCAGGAGTGTTCCATGTATTCTGACAATGATTTCTCTGAGGCTGGGCATAGCTTCTTGACCTTGTTCCAGTCTCTGCTTTCCTAGAAATCCTTTATGGAGCCCTGGGGAAGAGATAAAACTCAGACCTGCAGCCTGAGCCCGGCACCTCTCATTCCACCACCAAAGTGATCGCCCAGAAGGTTGGTTGAGTTTTATTTTTTTTGTTTTTCCCTGTCCTTCCATGGGGTGTGTGAGCCATAGGTATTTACCCTTGCAATCCCTTTTAACTTTTCATTCCCTACATAATTAGAAGTGAATGAACTCCTAGTCACCCTTCCCTTGATTGAGGGAGAATTACTTCATGCCCAGTCTTTTCTGAGTGAAAATCCCCTGCTGTTACAACATCTCCCTGTTACAGGAATCCCAGTTAAAACTAAGAATTTCCTCTAATAATCTTCACACCAGACTTCCCCTGATTGGCTCGAAGAGACTTTAGAGGGAAAGATTTCATCCCACAAACTCAACCTGGGACCAGAATCAATCCCTTTAAGGTTTTTTAACATCTCAAGTGTGGACATCACAAATGTGGGCCAATATTTGAGCAGTGGGCTTGGAAATGCCAGCGAGAACAGGGATGCTGTAGCCATTGGGTCCATGCTCCCCCATCCAAGGGCTTCATTAGCCCTCACCCACAGTGTTTGCAGAGCTGTTCCAACACCACAATCCGAAGCTGGTCAAGGTTGCTGCTTTCCAGGATGCCTTCTCCAGTCTCATGTGATTTGCATTCTCCATTTCCCAATTCACTGGCCATGAGTTTGGCTGCCTTGTAAATCATAGGCTGCAAAAAAATGAGCTGCCCCAGAGATCCAGCCTGCCTGGGTGCAGCTGCCCTGGCTCTGATGGTTTTCTGCATGTTGCTGGGGACTGTAAGATTTTAGGTTGTGCCAGCAATAGCTCTTGGATCAATAAAAGATGGTGATAAAGGTGTTGGATAGAAATGGGATTGCTGTGAGACCTCTTGTAGGTGTGTTTCAGGCAGATCCCGAGTCCCTGCATACAGATAATTTCTGAGATCTATCAAGCGGAGTTTTAACCCATTTCAAGACCAAATCCTGTGAATCTTACCAGTAACCTCTGAAAATTATTCCCATTTCCCCTCCCCATTTCTCTTCCCCACCAGAGGTTTCCTACACAACACAGCAACACAAAGAAATGATTCAGCATTTAGCATAACAGGGAGGGATGGAGCCATTCCTCAGGAGCTGGGAACAAATGGTGGGTGCTGGGAATCTGCTCTGCTGCCAGCAAGGTGGTTGGTTTCCCTTGGCACCTCACCTGCTTTGGGAAGTGCCAGATTCTGCCCATTTTTTTCCCTTCCTCCCACTCCCTTTCCCTGCTGGACTGTGCTGTGAATGCCAAATTAACTATTCAAACAGACAGAGAAATATCTCTGGTAATAGTGAGCAACTTTTAAAATTATTCCAATTGTTTCTCCTTAGTGAAAATGAGCAGCAGGGATCCAGGCCCCAATTAGGAGCTCTGTACAACCTGGCTTCCATTTCTTTTGTATAATTCTAATGGTTTGGATACATCCCTTTCCCCTGACCCTATGCCTCTCCTTGCCAGTTGGAATCTTCAGTGATTTGCTCCCCAATTCTGAAAGGGACTTTAGGCAGGGGTCACCCAGCCTTGTAGGGACTAGAGAAGAGGTAGTGAGGTCTGCAAGATATTAAGTTGTGTCAGAAAGCCTGGTGAAAAGCCAACTGGCAACCCTTTAGCAGCCTCATAGCTAAATCACACTGATCTTCAAGGTTCTCATGGCCCTGCATTCCACCAGATTTAAGTTCTCTCTCTCCTTTTTTTCTCCTCTCTCTCTCTTTTCTGCATGCACATATTTGTCTATCAACCCCCATGCAAACCTATCTGGAAAGGCAGTCATATTCCTGACCTTCATTCCAGCCTGAATTCTCCTATGACCCTCCACTGCTGTGACAGACAGATATTAATTTTCTTTCAGCTTGTCTGCCTGGCTTTCTTTAAATAGTGGCAAGTGGAGCTTCCTCCTCTCGTCACTCAAAAATCAGACAGTACACAGAAACCTGAGATTTTTTCTTCCTTATACTCCTCATCCACATTCTCACTCCATGCTAAACACTCCTCTGTGAGGCATTTTTTAACCAAACATGTTGACACCTAGAAAAAGAGAAAATAAAATAAAAGGAAAACAAAATTAAATAAATTTTCAAAAACCCAGGCCCTAAATAGGGAAAAAAAAAAATCCCAGTTTCAGATTCATTCTAGGCATCTGAAATGTGGTGAGCTGTGTCAGCTGCATGGTGTGGGGTGCTGTGTACATGGCAGGGAGAAGAGGGATTGCTCTCCCAGGGTGTCTGGCAGGGCAGATTAGCTCCAGGCAAATTTCTACCAAATTGCACATTCCCTCTTTTGCTGCATGGATGGGATGGAAGGGCAGGGGGCAAGGATGGAGGTCTGCAAACCTCTGCTTCCTGGGACTGATGTAGTATCAGGGATATCAGGAGTGGGACAGGAGAGAATCCTTCATGCCCAGCCCACAAAGAGCAAGGTTCTCACCACTGAGGTATTTATAATATAAGAAATGCAGCAGAGGACTTGTTAGAGTGAGAGGGCTTCAAAAGTAGATCTGACACAGGGAGCAATCATGCTTGGAAAGGGAGAAAAAAGGCTTTTTTGTGCAGAAATCAAGCCTGCTGGCTGCATCCTCTTTCCCCTCTACATCAGAGTTTGGGATTCAGTAGTGCTCTCAAAACCTTCATGTCTCATCAGCTCCCTGAACCAGAAACCACAGGGTTAAGCCAGGAACAACAATCAGCCAAGCATTTGCTGAAATAAACAAAAAAAACCCCAAAACAACAACGAGAAAAAAAACCAACAAACCAACCAAACAAAAAAATGCAACCAGAATTACAATTAAGCCCCTGCTTAGAATTAAGAATTCAAATCATTATCCCTGCTATCAAAATGACCAGCCTGATTTCCTGAAGGGCTGGGTTGGCAACTCCTGGACTTCAAAGGCAAATGCTGTGCTCAGTGGCAGTCAGGACCCAGTGGAAAGCCTTGGACTCAGCCATCCCTTGTCTCCAATCCCCACTTGCAGCTCCCATTGAAAGGCTTTGCTGGATTTGGGTGAATCTGGAGCCTGGGTATTTATTTACCTGCTGTGGCAGGAGTCACTAGATGGCAATGTTACCCATGCTCACCAGGGCAGGAGCACACCCAGGTTGTGTTTTGTTCTTAGGATAAAGAAACACTCTTCTGCACCAGAGTTTGTTGCTTGGTGGCCCTCGGAGCGAAGCTGTGGCAGGCAGCACAGGATTTCGTCCCCCTTGTAGCTGTTGAAAGTAAATTCTTGGAAAGAAAAACCCAACCCAACCCAAGGAGGTTGGTGTAGAAGGTGGTGGTCATTCCCGGGGCTGCAGGCTGATCAGCTTCATCCCTTTTTTCTGGACCAGGGTTCAAGTATAAGAACTAAATGGACCCAAATTAGCCTGAATTCCCTCGTGTAATTATTTCTTCACTGACTGGCAAAGCTTCATTTTTCTGTACCCCTTATGATGCATCTATTCTAGTAAATTGAACAGGGAGAGGGCACAAGAGCTGGGTCATTGAGTCCCTTACATTGCACAAGGAGTCCCTGGTCACCTCCAGCCCAAGCCAACCAGCTCATTCCCAGACTCTTCTTGGGCACATTTTGGAAGTTAATAGAGACCAGGGCCCAGGCCTGTCAGGGAATCTGAAGGCAGCCACCTTGTCCTAGAAAGTAAGAGAGTTTAACCACACAGATGTGATCATTCTGTACCAATGGATCCAGGCCAGGGAATGGTCCCAGCTTCGTTGAACTTCTTAGCATCCACATAACCTTAGTGCCTGAAATGGAGCAAAGTAAAAGGAGGAGACCTTATGGTGGCCACGTAGCGTATTTTGAAAAAAAAAAAACCCAACAAAAAACAACAACAAAAAAAGAGTGAAACAGAAGGTTATTGCGTGATGCATGCTGAGGCTCTGACTGTCTGACCATCTCCCTTCCCTATGTGTTTCAAATTAGGAAGCTTATCCAAGGTAGGCTGAAGAGAGGCTGTGCTGCCGGCCCAGTTGCTGTCATCAGATGGAGCTTGATGTATCCCAGGAGCAGTTTGGTGGCAGGCTCCTATTCCTGACAGATGAAATTATTCTGTAATGAAATTAGATGAGGAATTTAGCTTTACATGGGGACGGCTGGTATCTGCCTCTCTACACAATGTAAATCTAAACTCCTGCTAATTTCTCCAAGTCCCACTCTCCTGAGGGGGAAAGGGCCTCTCTCCTCCTGTTTACATTTTCCTAATTACCTCATTTGTTCTGTGTTTACTGAGGGATTGGGTTCTTAAGAGGCCAGCAGGAGACATCACAATACGACCAGGATGGCCCTTGATTGAAGAGGCCCTGAGCAGACCTAAGGAGAGGATCAGATGGCAGAGATGGGGATATGCTAATTATCCACAAGAATGTGAGGGCTTTAAACACCAGCCATGGAGCTGGGGGCATGGAAAGAGGAAGGAAAAAAAAAATCCAAACCATCACAGGCCATGCAAGAAGTGGGAAATACTCCCTACCTGTGTGACTGCATCAATGGAGCAGAAGGCTCCAGGGAGCAGATCCTGGGAGATTTTTCCCTTCCAACTGAGGTTCCCCAGACAGCAGGAGCTGTGGTTGAGTCTCCTGATTTAGCACCAACAAGAAACAGACAGCAACCCAAGCCAAGGACCAGCAAAAGCTGCTGGGGGGGACAGCGTGGCTGGGGGCTGCTGGGGATGATCTCCATGTCGCTTTCCTGCCTCTAGGAATATCTCCTGACAGCCTCTCCCTTGTATCCTGGACTCCCTTTGGGTGACACAAAACACCCCACAAACACCTTTCTGGACCTCCCCTTTCTTTTGGGGCAGTTTCCTCATCTTTGTTTCACTTTGCATGAGAAGTGTGAGAGACACTGAAATGTCTGCAGAGTGGTCAGGTGGAAAGGGAAGTCAAGCCCAGCCAGATTTTTGGTGCTTTGGAAGACGAATGCCTCAGGTCCAAGCTCTAGGCTTGATAAAGTCTTGTTGAGCAGCTCTGGTTGGGTAACAGGGACAAAATTTACCAAGGGAAACTTGCAGAGGTCTCAGTGCCCTCAGCGGTGGTCCCAGCAGTGCCTGGTTCTGGGGCTGAGGCTCAGAGTTTGGGCTGGGATTTTGTGGGTTTTGAGAGGAGCAGAAGACTCATCCCTGGGCTGTCTGGTGCAGGCTGAGCCGTGACCACAGCAAAGACCTCAGCCCAAGCCTTTGCTGGAACCTGGTGACCTTGACTTGAGCTTGTGGTTTTTCCTGAGGAAAAAGGGACAGTTCAGTTCAAAGTACTCAAAATAACAGTGAGGCTGCCTTACACTTTCCCAGATTGTGTTTCTGAAGCAGTGTGGGTTTCCCATGTCCTGAGGCAAGGTATAAAGACACAGGGCAAGCTGAGAAGTGGGAAGCAGGCTGGGTCAGACCAAATGGATAGTCCTGGAGGATTGTCTTGGGGCAGCAAAGCAACCTGAAGCAGTGTTCATCCCCACTGTCTGTCTGCTGTGGAGCCATGAGTGAATGAACTGAACTTCTTTTCTTAGTGAAATAGTGTCCTTCACAAGGGAGCCTGAGAATCAGCAAGTTTCCTGCAGCGTGGACTATCAGTAGAGCATGGCTCTGGAGCAAAACAGGATTTAAAGAGAACCTGTAGACATACATAGTGAAAGAATCAACACATCCCCTTTACATTATAGTCTTGACCTCATTTCAACCAAAAAATAGAAGATGTGGATTCAAGACTTTTTTCAACCTGAAGAAGATCAAATCCATAGCTACCTATTTTTAGAAGCATGTTTTATTTTTGCTGCTGCCTAGGGGGAGAGATGGGCCACTTAGAGTGCCCCGAGGGGCAGGGACAGGTCTGTAAATGGGGATGACAAACTCTGTGGCTAGGGGACATGTTCTCCTCATTACCTGTACAAAAAACTTAGGTGTCTAGCTCAGGACCATGAGTCTCAGCTCCTCCTGAGAATCCAATCCTTCCTTGCTTTCCTTCTTGTTTTCCAAGTCTCACACAAACAGAAAATCACCTTTATCCTGGCCCAAACCAAGACATTAGGCTGTAGTTTCACTGACCAACTTGGCATGGGAAATAAAGTCAGGAATATTGCTCTGTTCTCAGCCAGCATTTCTGGTCCTGTTGTCCTCATGCCTCTTGAAGAAAACAAATGTCCGCACTTCCATTCTTCCATTTGTAGAAGAAATGTGATGTGCACCAGGAGGGAACAAAGCCTCATTTCTCAAAAATCCTGGAATGATGGGTGATTTTTTTTTTTTTTTAAGGTAATTTTTTTTTTAATTCAAGCCGGATTGAGTTGCTATCACTGTGATTTCAGAATTCAGTCCCAATGCCCCCAGTACAATCTAGAATGTGACTATCTTCGTGCCTGTTGAAATCAGTAATTGAGCTTTTCAGTGAATCAGGACCAGAGACCTCTCCAATAATTCAGGAATGTGCTCTAAGGGGGAGATTTACAGCTATCCCAGCTAATAAACAATCCAGGAACCCCTGCCTGTCCCTGGAGAGACCTGGCACAACATTGCCTCAGCCCACTTCCCTGAACAGCTTTCTCCCCAAACCAAGGTGTCTCTTTGTGTGTCTACAGGACATCAGCCACCATGGGGACTCCTGCCTGCATGCTCTTCCCACCCTGAGAACCTGAGGTCCTGCAGAAGACCAAGCATCTTCCTGTTATTTACCATCAGTTACCACCAGGTATGAGTGGCCACAGAAATTGATCCCCTGGAGAGTTTTGCTCTACATCCACACTTTTGTTGTTTAAAGCATTCACAGGTAAGTTGTACCAGTATTAACTAAGCTAGGGCTAAGATTAATTTCATTCCAATTAACACTGTCTGTGGAAACCAAAGTGGTTGATTCTTCTGTCAAACCCAATCGTTCTGTGCATAACACTGTTATTACTATCTCTCTCTCTAAATCATAAAAACCCAAACCTTAAAAGCTTTAAAAATCACAACTATGGCTAAGGTATGGCACCTGCTTTGTGGATATAAGACCCACCTCTGTTAACTCTTACAGCAGAAGCATTAATAACTCTTTTCTGTGCACATTTTAGTCTACACATGCAGGAACATCAAGTGTGCACCTGCCTTAATGAAGAAGCAAAACCATTTTGACTCCTTTGCTAGAGAGGAATTGTTTCCACATTCCCACTCTTTTCCAACAAGTCAGGTCCCTTTCCTCAGCAGCCATTGCACTGTTTGCTGTTCATGTTATCAGGAATCCCTTCAAAATGCAAGTGGAGTGGAGCAGAACCAGAAAAGCAATAAGAAAAGCCAGGACAATAGCCTACAGACCTGGGTGGGCCACTCATTCCAGTAATGGTAATTTTTAAAGTCTAAGATCTTCAAGGCCAGCTCTCTGCTGTTGCAGTCACCACCTCATAAACGTAGCAAGTTCCAGGAATTCATTTATTTGCTCCCCTTGGAAGATTGGTCCAAAATCTCACTGCTCCAGTGGTTAAAAAACATCTTCCACTTTCCAACCTAAATTTATTCATGACCAGTTTATCCCCATCTGTTCCGATGCCAACACTGTCTTTAAGTTTAAATAGTTTTTTCTTTTCCCCTCCCTGGTGCTGAACTCCTATTTATAACGTGTGATCATATTTTCTCCAAGCTTGTGTTTTGCTGAGCTAAACAAGTCAAAGTCTTTTGAGCCTCCTAAGCAGGGCACTCCCTTCCTCTGATGCTCTCTGTTGCCCTTCTCTGCACCTGTTCCAGGTTGAATTCATGGTCCTTAAACACAATGACCTAAAATTAAACCTTGGAATCCAGCAGCTTTGTACAATGCCACTGAGAGGAACTCCAGGCTAGAGATGTCCTTCCTGCAGAGACCTCCCTTGACCAGTTACCATCTCAAGCTTGGGGCAATCCTTCCTCTGCTGCCTGTGCTGGGAAACTCCTGCCTGCTCTCCATCATTGCCATTTCTTTTCTTCTGCCAAAGCAGGTCCAGGGTTTTCCTAGAACTATGGGAAAGCCTTTACCTGAACCATGGGCAGACTGGTTATTTTGGGGTGGGTGATGGTCATCCTGGGGTCAAACAGGCACAGGAGGGGACACAAAAACTATTGGAGGGCTGAAGCACCTCTCCTGTTAGGAAAGGCTGAGAGAGATGGGGTTGTTCAGCCTGGAGAAGAGAAGGCTCCAGGGAGACCTTATTGCCTTCTAGTACCTAAAGGGGACCTATGAGAAAGATGGGGACAAACTTGTTAGCAAGGCCTGTGGTGATGGGACAAGGGCTGATGGTTTTGAATTGAAAGAGGAGAGATTTAGAATAGATATAAGGAATAAATTTTTCACCATAAGGGTGGTGAAACCCTGGCCAAGGTTTCCCAGAGAGGTGGGAGATGCTCCATCCCTGGAAGCAACCTGATGTCCCTGCTCATTGCAAGGAGTATTGGACTAGGTGAGTTTTAAAGGTCTCTTCCAACCTGAACCACCCAGTTTCTCATATCCAGCATCTTTGTTTCCTCCACATCAATGAAGAAACTCTTTCCCCCCACTTTGTGGAATGTAGCCTTTTAGTGTTGGTCCTCGTGTACTTTTAATGTGGAAAGCCACCCTGCTTGTGGTAGTCCAGCTCTTCATCCACACTGCCTCTTTTGCTCCTTCCTTAAAAGGGAAACCGAGCATTTCAGTCCATATTAGAGCAAAATATGTGGTGTGGGTGATCTGTGGGGGCAAAGTGGTGGAGGAAGAGGGAAAGGAACATGTTTGGTGGATGCACAACGTTACCTCTGAGTCCCCTTCACTACCAGCAGACATTTCACATGATGCTGGAAATGGGCAGAATTTGGAGGTACCGTTTCCTCCTCCCAGTAAAATAGCAACCAAGTCCAAGAAGCTTGGAGGAGCCCATGGCATGCATCCCGGGGATGGAGAGAAAATGCCATGGTCTTTCCAGCTGAACCATTTGCTGTGACTCACTCCAGTGACTCATCGGAGCAAAGAGGAGAAGGGGAGGAGAGAAGGAAGAGCTGCCACCTTTTCCCTCAGCCTGGTCCCCAGAGCTATGCTGAACAGCCTCAGAATTTATCATCAGGAAGTGGCATGAAAAGTCCATTTCAAGGCACTAAAAGGAATTTCCTTCTGCTGACATGGCAGGAACTTCTCTGTTCTGTCCCTGGCCACCATCTCATCCCAACCCCCCACGTTCTGTGGCACAGTGAGAGCCCACAGGGGGTTCTGCTGCCACTTTAGAGATTGGTAAACTGAGGCACAGGTGAGGTTGACATGACTGCCTACCAGCCAAACCAGGAATGCAGTGCTGCTGCCTCTGCTCCTCAAGGTGCTGGACACTTTGAACCCAGGTTCCCAGCCCCAGGTGGGTTCTACTCAGATCTTCTCAGCAGTAGGAGTGTTAGAGGAGGACACTGAGTGGTGCTGAGTCAGAGGCTCAGTCTCACCTCCTGCCTCCTCTGGAAGAAAGGGGAGGTGACCCCCCAGGCAGCTGAGTGCCACCACATGGCCTTGCCACCCTGCCAAGGGGAAAGTGTCCAAGCAGAAGTCACGATGAGGGCAAGATGCACTCTCTGAAGGGAACACACTCATTTGCTGTTCATGCAGCCCCAATCTGACACCCACCAGGGGAGTTTCCCTCTCCCTCTTTTTGGTTCAGGATGAGAAACGTTTCTTTCAAATTTCTCTTAGATTTTTTTTTTCCTCGTTCTTTTCTTTAATGCTTCACTTGAGAGGCTATAGGCAATCAGGGCTATAATACAGGGAGCTCAAGGAAATTGCAAGTGACTCAGGAGGATGCAGAACATTTCATCTAAACAACTCAGCTCCTCACTGCAACATTTTCCATAGTCAGAGCCACATGGCTCTGGAAATCCCACCGAATGCTGAAAGGGATGGAAAGAAATGACAAATATCTTATGAACTTCTCCTTGGCCTGGCACTAGAAACAGTCATGGGCCAAAGGCAGGTCAGAGTGGATGGAGCCAACTGTGGTGAAAAGCAGAGCAGTGAGTTCACAATTGCTCTTTCACGAATACAGGACTGGTTGGGTCCTCCTTGGTTACTCAGTTGTCTCTTGAGAAAGGTTTTACCCAAGAGGTAGAGCAGAGGTGTTGAGCTGTCTCTTCTTCTGGCAAAAACTCACAGGATCATTAGGGAAATAAGTTATTCCTGTTTCTCCATCAGCAAAACGGAGAGCTGAGTCTCCACTGCTGTATGAAATGGAAAAGGCTCTGGAGCCAACTGGGATGCTCAGGTGGTGTCTGCAGAGGAGAGAAGCATTTTCCAAACTTGGATCAGGGTTAACTTGCAGGTACCCCCCCTCTCACCTCTTGAAAGATTGGGGTTGACCATGGTAGTCACTGGAAATCCAGTAAGTGGATCCTGAGAAGTGGTCCACATCACCCTAAAGCACATTTGGGGATGAACTTTCTAGCAGTGCCTGCAGTGACAGCAGAAGGGGTGATGGTTTTAAACCAAAAGAGGGGAGATTCAGACTCAGTGGAAGGATATAAGGTACCAGGAGGACATTTTTACTGTGACAGTGGTAAAAGCCTAGCCCAGGTTGACAAAGAGGTGGTAGAAACCCCATCCAAGGCCAGGTTGTATGGGGCTCTGAGCAACTTGATCTAGTTGAAGATGTCCCTGCCCACTGCAAGGGGATTGGACTAGGTGGCCTTTCAAACCCAAAGCATTCTATGATTCTCTGATCCTGTTTACCAGGTACTTTGCTCTGTGCCTTTGTACCTCAGGGCATCACAAGGCGCTCTGAGCAGCTAAATCAACCCCAGACAGCACAGCTACCACTGCCAGCTGAGAGGAGACAGGAGTGCTCACGGGTGGCCAGGACAAACACAATGCAGGACACAGGAGAGAAGGTTTTTGTAGCTGAAGGATTAGGAGGAACGGAGCCCGCGAGGAGCTTGACAGCAGAGTTGATCAGCTGAGTGTTCCCTTCTGGGACTGACCCCTCAGAAGTGTTTGCCACCACTGCAGGGGAATCTGGCAGGATGGAGACATGGGGAACTGCACTGCTTGGCAGGCATTTCAGAGCCACCTCCACTGAGTGCACATTCCCACCAGGAATCCTTGGCAGCCGGGCTCAGCAGAGCCTGACCTCACCACCCAGAGCCAGTGTGGGGCTGGTGTGTGACTGGGTGACTGACAGATTCCACCAAATACACATCAGTAAGGTCCACATCTCTCTTTTTTTCCCCTCCTTTTCCCGCCTTCCCTTTTTATGTCTTTATAAATATAACTCGCCGCATTTGCGCCAATAAAAACTAGTAAAAAAAATCAGACTGTTCCCTGCAATTTCAGTAGACATGCCCAGTGTTGGAAGCCTCCCAGCAGGGTCATGAACTGTTTTCTATACATCCTGCACCTCTATTTTTAAACTGGCAGCTGGCACTCTGACATTTAAATTGCTCTTCCAAGAGGACATCCAGGAGCAGAGGATCCCCTAAAACTCCATTGCTGTCACACAGCCTTAAGAAACTTGGACCAAAGTGTCCATCCTCAGCTTGACACAGGGAAAGTCAAGGTGGGTTCTAGAGAGCTTACAAGTCAAGCTGACTGAATTTTAGAACGGCATAGAATAGAACAGAACAGAACCAGAGTACATTAGAATAGCTAAGTTGGAAGGGACTTAAAATGATCATTTAGTTCAGCTTCCTCACCACTTCAGGAATTCTGAGGCTATAGCCAGATTTAGTTAAAATGGGATACTGTCATGAAGATAAAATAATAAGCAGGCAGTGAAGGTGGGTAGAAGTTTTCTAACCATGATGTCTGAGACCTGCCTTGAAAATTAGCATAGGAAAACCACTTCAATACTTTCAGAGAAAATTGTCTGGAGTGAACTTACCTTACTCACCTTAAAGACACGTGACTTTACTTCTGAAAATATGGCTGGAAGAGAACTGTAGGGCTTGTCTGATCCATCCTTTAGCTCTTTCTCATGTTCTTTCAACTGTGGGTTTATGTGAACCTTTTGGATACCTCTGAACTCTGCTCTTACCTCAACAATGGCTGAAATCTGCAGGCTGCAGAGCCAAACTAAATCACTGTGGTCAGTTGCCCTGCTCTGCCAAATACATGAGACAGAATTTTATTTCTCAGTACTAACTGCTAAGGGCCATATGTGAGGTGTTCTCAAGATATAGAGGAATATCTGAATTTAATAACCTAGGCTGTCTTTGGTACCCTCACAGTACCCTGACTCTCTCTACAGTCAAAGGACAGGGACAGATTATGAATTTCAGCTTTTAGCTCCTCTTTCTCAGTGCTGAATTTGCAAAGAGGTTTGGGCTAAATTTATGTCATTTAACCATTTCCACAGACACAGCTTTGAGGAGATGAGATGCCACTACTTACCCAGCTGGCTGAGCTCATTGAACTGGGCAGAACTTGTTTGGTGGCACTTTGGGATTCTTTGCCTCATCTTATAATATCGACAAAGATAGTAAATCAAAGCAAAATTACATGGTGTCTTTGCAAATCCTTTTTGTCCCTCTGGGTCCTGGCTGGAACTTCAGTTGGATGAATCTGGGTTTAGATAAAGTGGTAGAGGAAGGTTTCTCTCACTCATCAATGAGAGAACTGCTGACCCTAGCTCAATACCAATACTTCTGCTTTGACTGGGGGTCACACACACCCCCACTGGCAAGCCTAGAGGAGTCCAAAATGGCATGTTGGCAGGTAGCCACCCATGCTATAAATCATACCTTACTCTCAGGGAACCTTGGAGCTGAGGAAACACGGTTGGATCAGTCACACCCAGAACAAACTGGAAGGTGAGGGCAAAAGAGAGGAAATGGTTGTAGTTTTTCCAGCTCAGCAAACCCAGGGAATGTTGTTACCAACAATTCTGACCAATATGCCTGAATCTGAAGGCCCGTATCCACAGTCACTTCAAGATGCACTGAATCCCTTTGAAGGCTTGAACCAGCTCTCAGTGGTACCAGCAAGGGTATGTGTGCACGTACAAACACAACCCAAAAAAACCCAAACAGCCTTGGAGGCACATTTGTTTCCTTTCTAGGTCCCCACCCAGGTTGACTCAGCCGCTGCTCCATACCTTTTCCCTCTTTTCCTCCAGGAGCTGACAGCAAATGTAGTTTTCTCAGCCAACATCTGGAGCTACGTGGCGCCTGCTCCGTGCTCCCAACACAGCCACACGAGGGACCCGCTTGAGTCATCCCCTCCCTGAACACCCTTCTTGGCTGCAGCAGCTGGAGAGACACTTCTTCAAAGGTCAGAGACCCGGAGATGCTTTCTCAGGCAGCAAACACAAACGCAGAAAACAATCCCAGGCAACGAGGGGTATCTACCAGAACTCAGTGGGGTCCCTCTGTTTATTCTCCCCTGGTTTAGTGTGCCCACCAGTGCAGAGGAATTCTTGAACTCTGTCTTGGTAGAGGAGCAATGAGAAGAAGTAAGAAACATGGGCATGGAGCTCTTGGAGTGAGTCTGAAGGAGGGCCATGAGGATGACGAGAGGGCTGAAGCATCTCTCCTCTGGAGACAGGCTGAGAAAGTTTGGGTTGTTCAGCCTGGAGAAGAGAAGGATCCAGGGAGACCTTAGAGCAGCTTCCAGTGCCTGAAGGGGCTCCAGGAAAGCTGGGGAGGGACTTGGGACAAGGGCCTGGAGGGATGGGATGAGAGAGTGTAGTTTTAAGCCAGGAGAGGGTAGTTAGACATTAGAAAGAAATTGTTTGGGGTGAGGGTGCTGAGCCCCTGGTTGCCCCCAGAAGCTGTGGCTGCCCCATCCCTGGCAGTGTTGAAGGTTGGATGAGGCTTGGAGCAGCCTGGGCTGGTGGGAGGTGTCCCTGGCCATGGCAGGGGTGGCACTGGGTGGTATTTAAGGTCATTCCTGCATTCTATGATTCTATGAACAGGAGGAGCATAAGGTCATTGACTGAGTGGCATCTGGTTTATTCTCTCAACCCTTGATCCTTACTCTGGGGGGAATGGGAGGAAGATGAAAAAGCAAAGGTGAGATCCTTCTTATCAGCCAGGGACTACGTAGGAAAACCAGAGACCACAGGAACAAGTTTGTTGATAGTGAGGAGGCTTTGCTTGCATAAACCAGTGACTCAGTACAGTTAGCAGCAGGTTACCCAAAGGCAACTTATCTAGGGAATCACCCTGCCTGTGGTTTTCATTTCTCCAACCACCACTCTCTGAGGTGGTGAGTTTAGCAGCTCTGAGCACACACATGGTCAGAAAGCAGGAGCCATCCCTGCAAAACTTTCAGAGGTGGGAACCATGCCTATGTACAGTTTAGAAAGTGCCTGGGACACTTTCTTTTTCCCTTTCTCCCCAGGCCAGCTGAGGAAGGGCTTAGTTAATGAGGGAGTGTCCCTGCTCATGTGTTTTGCAGGGGAATCAGCTTTGAGAGGCTGTGATGAGGGAATGGGAGGGGGGGCATCCAGAGAAGGCAGGAGCACGCTATCTAAAGAAAACAGAGTTGGAGTAATGATGGTCCTTTTGTTATTCTCCTGGCCCTGCAACACCATCTGAAGGGGCTGCCAGCAACTCACCCCTGTGATGCAGCATCCCAGCTGCCCATCCCATCCCTCTGCAGAGGTTTTCCAGCCTGTAGCAGGCTCAGCAGAGTCCAACCCCCAGGTCCTCCTCAGCTGTAGAGCTCACAGAGCAGCTTCATGGTTCCAACCACCATTGAGAAGGTTCTGCACCTTTGCCAGCCCTGCCAAGCCATTGGAAACCTCCAGCAGCAGAGACTGCGAGGTGGGGACCTCTTCAGTTACCCCCATGGGAGCTGCCAGAGGTTGTCTGGAGAAAACCTACAGCTGCCTTTCATGGGCTCCTTTCAGGAGTCAGCTGGAATAAGCTGCCCTCTGTCCCTCTCAGCTGGTTTCTCCGGGTCAAAAAAACCAAACCCCTTTGGCAGGCAAGTCCAAGAAGCAAGAGAAGGCTCTGGCTGCTGGCACGTTACCTGCTCTGTGGATACACAGAGAAATTCAATCTGCAGGGCTGTCTTTCTGGCACCTCTAGCAAGCCCTAAAAAAGTCAATCCACAGTGAGAAAGGAAACAGAGGAGGGTTTGTTTGGGTCTTTGCCCTCTTGTATGGAGAGTGTGGGACAGTCACTGGGAAAGGAGATATTTTTCACGTAGGAAACAAAGACTTTCACCCTGCCTAAGACAAGTTGTACCTACACCACACTTTCCCCTCTGTTGACCTGACAAAACCAGGTATTTACATTAATTTTGCAGCAGGAAGAGGTCTGAAGTAGACTTGAGGAAAGTGCCCCAGGGCTGTATCCAGGCTGTTTACTGCCGTGCTGAAAATGGATTTAGACTGGAGCGTGGGAGACTCAGCTCACCTAATTTCAAATTTCTACAGTCCAAATATCTCAACAGGAACAGTCACCTACAATTTCTCTCTATGGACATGGAAGAAAAAAAAAAAAGTTTCATCTCACCTAAACCAGCTGATAAAACTTCAGATCTTCTGCTGGCAATGCCTGACTGAAGTTGGAGACCAATGTGCCTGTTCTGCAGTCAAGAGTCACACTAAAGCCACCCAAATTTCTCAGGTGCCTACCGAGATGTCCAAGCACAAGAGAGCAACAAGCAGTGCAGAACACCTCCTGCTCAGGTTTGCCAGAGTCTGGCTCCCTGCCTGTTCAGTCAGTGGAGAGAAAGGGTCATGTTGCTTGCTCAAAACATCTGTAATAAATGAGTGGCTTTCATTCCTTACCTCTCTCCCCTGGCTGTACAGAGAATTAGGCTCAGATAGTAGGTGGTCTGAATCCCTTTACTCTTATGAATGTGGCCTCTTAAGAGGTAGGTCAGACACAGCTTCAAGTGACACAGGCACACAAATCGACCTAAAAGAGAGCTGGGCTCTGAAACCACTTCAGTTCCATCCATATAAATCTGTGTCTACATGGGAGTGCTCAGGAAAAGTGAAGATCAATCAAGCATAGGCGTGGGGTTAGCATGCCTGTTAGTTAGAGCACGTTTAACCCTGGTTTGGATTTTTCCTGAAGAAATCAAGCAGATTTAGTTTTGTTTAGTTACAGCAAGCCTGGAAAGCAGAGTCTCTCCCTGGTTGGAAATGCCAAGCTTGTTTTAAATGAAAACCTGGATGCAACAGCTTGGCATCTGGAGCCAGCTACAGTCAGAGAGAAGGACTGAGACAGCTGGAGATGCTGCAGAAGCAGGTTATTGGCACTTATTTGGGGGATTTATTGGGTGGTGCTTCTACCTGGTACCTGAGACCTGTGTCAGCTGGAGGCAGTACAGGTGTCAGCCCCCACACTGCGCCCAGGACAAGCATTTATTTTCCTCTGGGACTCCAGGCAGGGAGGTCAGCTCAGCAGTGTGCTTTTGTGTTTTGGAAGGACTCAGGATTTTCTGGGCTGTTCAAGATTTTCTGGGCTATTCACCACTGCCATGCCCAGGAAGCCCCAGGAGCCTACAGGCAAGAGGAAACCACAGATCAGTTGGAAGAAATGTAGAAGAACCATACCTCTGCTCTCAAGGTGTGTTGATCTGCATTGGTGGCTAACGTCGCATCCCCCCATTCCCAAAATTAAATTCCTCCATGTCCTGAGCCATCATTCCTCCCAAACCCCATAGTTATGCACGTAATCAAAGCCTGCTTTAGCACAGAGAACATACAGACTTAGTGTTTTAAACCAGGCATGCTATTTTCCCCAGCTGGTGTCCCAGCAGGACACAGCATGGTTAACATTATTGTCTGACTCTGCCAGGACAGGAAAGCTGAGTGGCACAGCTCTGGCATCAGCATGGACTTAGGTTCGACCTCACCCTAGGGTCTGCCCGGAGTCTCTGGACATGTTTGGATTCCATGCTCACTGCAGAAACTGTGAAACAAGTTTTGTGTTTTCCAAGTGCCAGGTCCTCTATCATCCCTTGGGAAAAGGAGGGCAGGTACTTAAACATTTCCAAAAAATCCATGAAATTATGAAAGTTTAGTTATCTGAAAACTAAGAAGAAACGTGAGTAAAAAGGTTGGGTTGGAACCTGGAAGGATGGCTTAATTAATTATGACTTGCTGACTGCCAGCCATTCTTTCCCATAAACAGGATTGGATGCTGCTGGTAATGGCCTAGAGATTAATGTCTGTTCCTCTCATGCCCTTCTTGAACATTGTGGTTTCAGAAGAACTGGATACCCCAAACCCAAGAAACATCAGAATACTGACCAGCAGCAGAGCTGCAGCATCCCTGCTGCAAGTGGGGAGTGAAGCCAAGCTCAGAGGAAGAGGCCCAGTTATTCCTAGCAGTTCTTCAGCTTACACTAATATCCCAATAACATCCCACTCGGGCTCCTTTGGCTGAAGTGGCTGCTGCAGTAAGTGGTGCTCAGGGAAAGGAATTGGTTGGCTGGGGTGGCTCAGGAGTTTGGCCACTGCCTCACAAGTGATGCTCAGAGAAGCCGTGGGACTTTTCTTCAAGTTCTTTAAAGAACTGAGCTGAATTTGAGGGGATTACTTGGCATGTGAACCCACTGACAAGGGAGGTGGCTGATTCTCATGCTGACTGCTGGTGTCATGTGGTGGCTTGTAATGTTTGAGTTGGCTTCCTTCAGCAAGCCCAAATCCCACTGTCCTCATCAGGGCATTCTATGGAGTCATAAAAAGAAGATCAGGAAAAGACTAATTAGATGATTTTGTCTATTCACCCTTGGCCAACATAAAGCTCTTCCCTACTGTATATTCCCCTGGGCTTTCTTCTGAATGACTCAAGACCAAGGGCTTCCACTGCTGTCCTCCACAAACTGTTCCACAGCTCTTTAATTAAGGCACTTTTCCTTCTGCCTGTTTTCCATTAAATGATTTCACACCATGACTCCTATGTCTAATTCCCTTTTCTTTCCTAAGGTCTTTTTTTCTCTGCTTAGTCCTTTGCTTCTATTCCTATTTAGACATAGGACTCAGATGTCTGGGAGGGCTACTGTGAGATTTTCCAGCCTGCCTTCTACTCCCGTGTTTTGGTATATGTGGCTCCAGTGTCCTCTTAAAAGTGATGGAGATGCCAACCCTTCTGCCAATAAACTCTTACTGTACTTTGCAACCCTTAACCTCAGGAAGGTGGTTCTGCTGGCTAACCTAAGTAAACTTTTGCACATAAAATATTTCCAGTTTCTTACATACTTTAGGTTTGCAGTTGGATTATTTTTTTCAGCCTTTTCTTTTGACTAAGCTGATTTGATCATTACTTCTAAATTTTTGAATCATCTTCATGCTCTAAATGGACTCACCAGTTCATCCACATTTTTCTAGCCATGGAGTATCCAATCCTGACTGGAGCAGAACTGTTTCATTCCACTGGAAGGATATGTTTCTGCTAGTATAACTCAATACAATACTACTCTTTTTTTTTTTTTTTTTTTTTTTTTTTTACAACAGGAATTTCTTGATTTGTGATCAGTTTGCAATCCATCATAGCTCCCACAAAGCTTCACTGCAGAGCTGAGACCTGCACCTCCATTTGACATTTATCCAGGCAATGAATCTTGCTCAAATATAGCCCTCACACGTGACTCCTTTAAATATCATCTGCTTTTTACATCTAGAATTTTACTGCTTGGCTACGAATTTGCTGCCTGGGCCAGGAGAGTCAGGACTGCTGGCTGTGATTGTAGCAGGAAGCTTTGCCTGACTCAATGGCCACTCCTAAAGAACCTGAAATGAGCTCAGTGATCAAGTCCCTGTGAAGGATTGATATTTCAGGCAGAATAACATCATCATTACCAAGCTTGCTTTCGCTGTACCTGGCTAGGTTTGGCCATAAAAAAATATTCACACAACTTTGCATTCTGCACATCCCACCCACCACTAAGTAATGGCTGAGTTCCTACAAGAAATCTCCACTGCTTCAAACAAAAAGCACATCCATGGTGTGGATTATTCACCACTACAACTCGTTGGGCTGGACACAGGGAATGAACAGATGTGGGCAGGGAAAAGCTGAGGAGCCCCTCGGGATGGTACTGTGTGAGATCAGAGGATGCAGGAAGGCACCCAGGGCAATACCTGGAGGCAACTGCCTTGCAGAGTGAGGTGGAAAAGCCTTATTGCTGGTGAAGACCCAGGAGAAGAATGACCCTGGTTTGACTCATGCATTCCCGAGATGAACTTGGAAAAGCTGCCAGCTGGGAATGGAAACATCTTTTTTCCTTTCAGACAGAGCCCTCCCAGGTACAGCGGCTTCCACCGCACCAAGCAGGAAAGCACAGACCGTCCCACCAACCAGCCCAGCAAGTCTAACTGGTGTGAAGCAGTCTTCCCAGCAGGCACAGGGTCACTGACCTCACCAGCAGCCTTTTTCCCTTGTCCTGCAGTCCTTGCCTGGCCAAAGGTCCCAAAAGGCAGAGCCAGGCTGGTTTCCCCACCGGGGCAGCGCCGTGAGCCCTGGGCAGGTCCAGGCACCGGGCTGCCAAGATGTTTGGGTACTTAAAGCAAACCACATACTTCACCTACCTTCCAAAGAACATCACCAAGTTAAAAACAGATGGAGAATTTTATTCTTCTTCTTTTTTATTTTATTTTTTGTTTCCACTAATGATTCAGAAGGCCAGGAACAGCACTCTCGCCCTGGCTTTGGACCAGCATATCCTGTTGAGTCATGGCTGATGTCTGCACTCTAATCTTAACACATGTGGATGGGCTTGTTAGAACTTGTCATCCATCCCTGGCTACCAAAATATCCTCCTGCTTGACCTACCCCACATATTACACAATAAAACTTCTATGTTTGTGCAGGCAGGCATATGCACAGACGTCTGAGAGTGCAGAAGGCTCCGTGGGGCAGAAGGAGCTAAAGCTGGAGATACCATGGCCTAAGGAGGCAGAGAGGTGAACTGCCCTTTTGTTGCCCTCTCCCTTGACCCACTTCAAGTCTTTTTCTTTAAAAAAAAAAAGTTGTTTCAGGCAAAAACACATTGAGGGTTTCAGCGTTTCTCAGTCAGGGTCTGTCACTTGGTTTTCATACAGCTGCAAGGAATAACATCAGCTATATTTTTGACCAGGCTGGTTTCTACCACTGGGTGATACTATATGCCCACAAACAACATAGGAATTAAGGCAAGCTAGTGAAGTTGACTAGTTAAAATGTTACTAATGTTAAGATATTTTTATAATTAAGTCTTTCAAGTGATAGGCAACTGATTTTTAACATTTATTGTTATTGGGGTTTTTTGTTATTTATTATTATTTGCTTACTGTTATTTGCTGGTCCTGAAAAGTTTCCCAGTGGAAGAACAAACCCATGTAGAACAAATTCAGGTCTGGTTAGCAAGACTTCACACTCTTTGTTATAATTTTCAAAGTTAGCAAATAGCCCACAGACCTTTCCTGCCTCCTCCTCCCCCGGTGGACAACCAAAGATGATACATTTCAAACCAATATTCTGGGCAGATAGGCAGATAAGCAGCCAAGCAGGAGAATGCAATGATGAGATGAGATGAGATTAGGACTCACCCTGCAAAATTTACGTGCAGACCCTCCCCACTTCAAAAGTACCCAGATGGAGGATTTTTCTTGGCCAGTGTTATAAAGATAAAGCACATTTGCAAATGCGGATCCAGATTGAAGTTCAAACAGTCCTAACACTCAGGAATGTTCTGATTTGTGGTTTTGGTTTCTGTCCACATCAAACTTTAAAACGAAAGATGAAGAGAGATTGCTCTTGAGATAGCAGGAGATAGACTGATGTGACCAGGGCTCTCCTGGTTTGGGCAGTAGCTGAAGCTCTCCAAAACAGAATTTCCCTTTCATATGCAAAGCTACAGAACTCTTAGCACTTTAAATTTTTTTCCTGGTGGAACGCTGGGAGATTTGCCATTGACTTCAGCGGAGTTTGGATTCCCTCCTAAACGTTTAATCCTCCATATGGGGTAAGTATTTTTCAGACTTTTTTGCAGATGGAGGAATGGAAAGGAATCACGTTGTAGCTGCTCACCCCAGGCCAAAACACGGTCAGTGTGAACTCTGAGTTTCCTGGTGCTGAGCCCCGTGCTTGGACCTTGTGCCATGCTCTTCCTGGAGAAGAGGATGCTCGAGGCCACACACAGTGTGTGAGTTCCCACTCCCTGCCTGCTCCTCCCCAGGAGCCAGGAGAACAAACTCTTCCTCTTGTGCCTTTCTCCCCCCACAGCCCAGGTGCCCTCCAGCCATGAGGATGGGCAGTGGTGGTCTGTAGACATGGGGTAAAAATATCCCAACAACTCTTTCCAAAGCGTGGTAATGGTTTAAATAATCTCTTGGTGGTTTTGCCCAAATGAACTAGAAAATGATTGTTTGTTGGGATTAATTCAGGGCTGTGCTGGACTGAAGTGGAACATCGAGGCTGCCTTTCTTCTAGCAAAAGTGTAAGGTTGTGGATGAGGTTCCAAAGGAGCTTTGTGGTGGCCCAGGCTGCTCCCTGTGTTATGAGACCAAGCTTGTTCTCTGGTGGTGCCTGTCCCCTGTTGTGTCCCTCAGGGAGAACAAAACACCAACATGAACATTGCAGGCAAGAACTGAGGCAGGCTGGATGAATCTTTAGTCTACAGAAAGTAATCCTGATGTAACCTGCTGCTTCTCTGCTGCCTTGGGGGAGAGTTCAAGCTCTGTCAGAATAACCCCTTGAATTCTTAATGGCTTCTCCTCACTTTGAGAAGAATTTTCTGTGGTTCATCAGTGAACCCTAAGAGCTACCACTGGGATGAGAAAGCAAATGAAACCACATCAATAAATGGGTTGGATCCCAACCAGCTCTGCAGCAAGTGGGCAGAACAGGATATGGCCTTGGGAATTCAACCTGAAGAAGAGTTTCTGAATTTCAGTCTGTTTCATGACACTTCAGTCCAGGCAGACTTAAGAAGATACTCAGAGCAGATCTTCATCCAGGCCCCACTTTCTCTCAGTGAAGAGAGAGAGAAGCCTACAAAAGGCAATTCAGGCTTCACGTGGGATTCAGCTGCCTTCTCTGGACCTCTCCCCACCAAGTGGCAATGGGACCAATGATGCTCCTTGTGTCAGAGCCTCCTCTAACTCCCTGTGGCTGCATGGGATGAATCAAGGGGAAACGAAGCCAAGCCCAGATATTTTTGGTTGTTAGAAAAGGAGCCAAGGTGGACTCGGTGATGATGGCAAGAGGATATCACTTCTGTTTCAACAGGTGGCCTCAAAATATGGAAGGGAACTGGAGGAGCAGAAGGAATAAGCTTTTTGAAGCCAACACCTGTAGCAGTCATGCCTGATGATATGTGGGTTAGAGGATCCCAGCTGATATAGCTATAGATGTAATATAAAATATCAGAAGAAAATTTAATTAAATGTAGCATATTTCAGTCTTCCTGTACTTTTCTTTTTAACCTAGCTGGAAATACTTCTTTGAAAGTTTTGGTGATGAATGATGGACTTTCAAAAATTTCATTAAAAGTTTGTTGGTTTTTTTTTTTTTTTTTTAATTTGCCCAGAATTTTTAAAGAAAGGAACTCAAAACTGAAGCCAATTCCTCCAGTATTTTACCTAGAGTATAATGGTTGCTTGGGCATTTTTTTTTTTTTTTTTTTTTGCAAAAAATCCCAAACAAGAACAATTAAAAAATAATAGAATGCTGATTTACACTGGTTTAATTAAACACATGATTTTGAATTACTATGAAGAGGGGAATGATGGAATTATATTTCCAGAGGGGGGTGATGAAAATGAAATGCAATAATATATTCAGTAAGTATTTTAAGTCTAAAAAAACCCATGAGGAGCACAGCAGGAGCTCCTAGTCCAGGTTAGACAAACCTCCTTTAACCTCCCCATTGCCAAGGAATTAGAGCTTTTAAAAATGGGAGGTCAAAGGGATTGAGATCTTCAGCTCTCACTTTGAAACTAATTCAGCTCTGGGCAGGAGAAATGGACTGGGCAACCTCCAGATGTGCCTTCCACCACAGATTTTTCTTTGATTTCTAAATGACATAAGATGACACAGGTCTGAAAATTCTTAATATTACAATATGTGTACACCAGGAGAGGAAATAGAACTTTGACCTGGAGGAGGGGATCCTTTTGTGGTCCAATGGCCATGACCCCTGGTATGAAACTCCTCCAGGCTTCAGGAGGAACTCAGGGAGCAAAATTTAAATTCTTGTTCTCCTTTTGCAGGAGGTGTCTGCCTGGGTGACTGTCAAACAGAAGGCAACAGATGCAAGATGAAGTCATGGTTTGCTCTTGTTTGAAGGACAACTCCACTGGGGCTCAGCTGTCTTCTGCTGTCATGGTTTCTATCTGTCCTGGGCACGGAGCCAGATCTGAGGCTGAAACGTTCCAAACCAGCAAATGCTTTAGAGAATAGGAGCCCAAAACTTGTAGACACAACAAGACTCACAAAGAGAGCAACCTAACACCTCCAGAACTTACTTAGAAAACCATACAACAAATTAACCACTGTCACTTTCTGCTTCTGCTCCATTGCTGTGATCTCCTGTGTCCCTCCCATGTCACCACTGAGGTCCATATCTCAGTCCCCTCAGATTTATCTGCTCTTCCTTTTTAGTTTTGAGAGCACCAAGTGATGATGCTTCCACCCAACACCTCTTCTCCATGGGTTTTCTCCAGGACTTTTCTGAGGAGGGAGAGAGGAACACTGCTGGCAGGAAAAAAGAAATAAAACAAGCAACCAACAACCTAAATCCAACAGCTTCTGAGTGTTCCCTATTTTGCCAACACATCCAGGTAGAACGTTTCAGGAGCCACCATGCTTCCATCTGAAAGGAGAATATCTGAACTATTTAGAGAGCTTCTCATGAGGCAGGACAGAAGCTTAATTTGTTGGGAACCACCGTGACCCAAGCAAGTAAATTCAAACTGATGAACCCAGCCCAGGACACTGAGAGCTGTCGTCAGTTTTGTCTGACTGTGTATTTAGTTAAAGTGTATAAAAACCTGATTCTGAAAGCCCTGCTCTCCTCTTGGCCCATGAATGGCACTGTTGGGATGCCACTGCCTCTTGGGTTTGGGATCCAAACATCCTGAGGTGCCCAGCCAAGCTCTGCATCACTTTAGACTGGAGGCCTGAGAAGATGAGCCCAGCTACCTGTTTTGGGATTCTCCCACTGCTTTTAGCTGTTATTGATGCAGTTGAAGTGTATTAGTGTCCCAAGGGGCTGCTTGTGGACCAAAGCCCCAAGATACCCAACACTGCCAAAAAATGGACCCGGTTGCATGAACCTCAGGTAAATCACTCCATCTTCTAGGGCCAGGTTCCCTTGTCTGAAGGAAAAGTGATTAATTATTAAGGAAATAGTAAGTTTTATTTCAGCCAGAAACAGAACTGGAAACTCCTGCCCTGTAAGGAATTCTGTCATGATGAAATTTAAACTTTTACTCCCTCTGCATGTGAGATTACACAGAAATATGCTCCATATTAACTTTTTTTTTCATGGAAAAGAGAGGAAATACGTTGTCTTTGAAATAGTTCAGAGAAAACCAGAATGCTTTGACATTTCTGAATCAGACAGTTTTGTTTTGCTTCACTGAACCAAAAGGAAAGTTTGCACTTCAGCTTAACCCAGAGCACATTCAGGTTCTGGGGAAGAGGCTTTTTGGATGAATTTTCTTTCAAAGCCAACAGGCAGACAGGATGTAAAAAAAAAATAAAAAATCCCAAACCAAATCCATCCTCTCCATCTTTCTGCCTCCAACAATGAGATTTTATGGTCTTGAGCTGATTTTGCATTGCAGGGAAAGGGTCTGAAGGCTGCAGGAGTTATAACACATTTATTCTTGTTTTGCTGTCCAAGGAGTGAGAATGAAACCGAGGTCATTCCAACTGAAGCAACATGAAATATCAAAGAAAAGAATCCATAATCAATACCATAAGGAAGATGAGAATTTGGTGTGAAACCAGCTAAGGGGAACCATAGAAGATAGCTGATTTAGAGGAATGGGCTTGTAAGAATAATATTTAAAACACAAAGAGCATATTCCTGGTTCACATGTTGACTGGGAGCAGAAGGGCGAGCAGAGCAAGAGGAGACTGCAGCCACTCAAAGAGAAGTCATCTAATTTGAAGCATTAAGATGTGTCCACCAAAAAAAAGTTTCACCCTTAAAGCCCTCCCCAAAGGCCTCTGGGGAGACCCCAGCTGGGTCTGCCTTTGCACAGGTTCTGAATGTTCACCAGGAGAATTCCCATCCTGCATGGGAGGAGATTTCTCACCACAGGGCTTGGGAACATCCTGAAACATCACTCCTGCTGTGTGAAAGGGTTGCTTAGTGATGCTCCTGGTTCTGACCCTAACAGAGGCCAGGTGGGGTGAAGATATAAGTGGGACATCTCAGGAAAGGATGATAAATCAAATAAAATAATAAAAATAAAAATAAATTAAAAAACAATAAAAAAAACAAACCCAAAGGAAGATAAATCAAAGGATTTCTTGTTTTTTAGAAGGGGTGCTGAGGACATTAGGGTCTGAAACTTCTCTCTGATACAACAGGAAGGAGGGGGACGTTTCTACAGGATCTCAGGACTATTCAGAGACACTCACCCTTCTAGTCAGGTGGGATTTTAATGCTCCAGCACCATAAATAAACACAAGATTGTTATCTGGGAAGAAGGAGCCGACACGAAGCAGAGGAAACCTTCAGTCAGGCTCAGGAAATGTTTCTCAATGGTGGGACAAAGTGTCAGCCTGCAAAGGGCTCTCCTGGGGAGCAGCAGAGCCTTTCCCTCCCTGAGTCACATTTTGTTGAACTGGACAAAGATGTCAACAACACACGGGAGGGGAGGGTCTTGAGCCAGCAGCCAGGTTCCTGGATCTGGAAGAGGTCTTGGCAGCAGATGCCCTTCTCCATCCTGCCTCTTTCATCATTTGCCATCAGCCAGGATAAACTCAAGCCCCTCAGCGTTGGTCTCGTGTCACCCCTAACCCAGGGAGAAGGGGTAAATCCTAGGAGATAGAGGGAATTCTGTTCTCATGTGTGGAGCTGGAGATGAGAGGCAGATAGGGCACACCTCAAGCCAAAGGCTGGATGGATAAAGAACAATCTGCTTTACAGATGAGCAATTTCTTTTTTTTTTTTCCCTCTCCAAAATGTACGTAACAAAAAAGGGAAATTATTATATTGTAATGGAAGCAAATTCACAAATACACTTAGTATGTTTGTTTGTTTTTTTTAATTAAAGGTCTAAATAGCATTGAGCCAGGTATCTAAATGAGATACAGAAATAGGAGGAGTCCATTTACAGCAATCTCCCCACAAGATAATCCTCAGGGCATGCAGCCATGGCAAAACAGAGTTATCTCCAAGGCATTCCTCAAAAGCAGAATTCAGAATCATTTATTGATGCCAGCAAAGGAGGAGTATAGAGTTTGGGCACTTTTGGAGAGATGATTTGAGGGTAAGTCACCAAACTGACACAAGCTCCTGCATTTCTGGATGGCTTTAAGCATCTCTGCTTGCTCCAACCCACTGATGCTAAACACTCCCCAAATGAACATAGAATCATAGAATTATTTTGGTTGAAGAATCATAGAATTATTTTGGTTGGGAAAGACCTAGAAGTTCAAGTCCAGCCATCATTAACCTCTTTCATTCAACAAACCAGAGAGACACTACAAAAGGAATCTGTAAGTAGTTGCTCCTCAACCCTCACGTCCCCTTCTTCCCATCAAGCCTCAAAACACAGGAATTCCAGTGTTGGCCAGGGCAACAAGTTTATTTGTTGACTGGGACCTTCTCTTTCCAGGAGCTGTTTGAAACAAGTCACATCTCCCATGGAACACCGAGTGACCTTGTACCCTGAGCCATGAAAAATCAAGGGATGTTCCTTGGCCATTTGAGTTGTCTGGCTTCCTGGAAATTCTAAGAGAAATTCAGGAAACTTTATGGACAGTGTGAGTAATTCTTCATTTATTTATAATGTTGTTTGGTTTGTTGTGGTTTGTTTTTTTTTTCTTTTTAACTGTAGCAAACAAGGGACCATAAATTCCATGAAGAGGGAAGAACATTATCTGGAACTCAGTCACTTGGGGACTTTGCAAGAGCCAACAAAAGATTTCCTCAGGTTTGTTAAGCCTGGACAATGATTGTCATTCACATCAAAACTTAATTTAAACATACTCAAAGGCCGGGCTGAGAAACCCCAGTTTTGACTCATGTTTGCTGATAAACACATTCCCAGGTGGGAAAACCTAGGAGGAACTGTGAGCTGCAAATTGCCACCACACATCTTGAAGTGCCAGAGCCTACATCCAGAAGTCTGCTCTGGAACAGGCAGGAGGAGAATCAGGAGGGTTTTGTGGCAAGTTGACAACACAATGGTCTTCAGGCTGTGATGAGGCAGAGAGAAGATGAAGAGGAAGATGATGAAGATGATGATGATGATGATGATGAGACTCAAACTCAACTGAGAAGACTGAGCCCCAGGTGCTTCGTTTCCAGCTGAGGCTTTGCAGTCAGTAGCAATGCACACAAACAGCAGCCAAAAATCCTTGAGCAGCTTTTATTAGACCAGAGCACCCCAGAGGACAGGCTCAGTGTGAAGTTCACTCACACTTTTAAAAAAAATTTATTTTAAACGCCTGTTTAATTGCTTTCACTTCCAGTCAATTCTCCTTTTGTGCTGCCTTCAAAGCCAAACTCTTTGGGTGAATCTAAGGATATCAAAATGTTTTTGTAGCTCCAGTACAACAAGAGCATTAGAAGCCAAGAGAGCCAGGATTAAAAGAAAACATTAGCCCAGAGAAGTCAGGGTGTGCGTGGCAATCACACCACAGAAATTAACTGCAGAAGTCCAAGCATTTTCACATCTGAATGCCTGCCCTGCTGGCTGTCCCTCAGCTGCAGCCATGGCCTGGGGAAAAACAACCAAAAACAGCAACAACAACCACCACCAACAACCAAACACAACACCACAACCAAGCAAAAATAAAAACCAAGCAAAAAAAATAAAAACCAAGCAAAAAAAATAAAAACCAAGCAAAAATAAAAACCAAGCAAAAAACCCCAAAATACAAGCAAACAAAAAATAAAATCAGTGTGAAGCTCAGCAAAGATTTGGCCCTTCAGAATTCCTTGCTGTGTGGCAGCTCCATGGAGCACCCAGCCAGGAGCAAAGGATTCTCAGCACCCTCAAGCTGGGGCTCTGCTCAGTTTATGAATTTTCCAGCAGGGAAGGTGCTGCTGTGAGGCCCTGGCCAGTGTTTAGAATAGTGCAAACCAAGTTGTGAGATGGTTTATCCTACAATTGAAATGGATGGAAACAAGGCTTGTGTGATGACACAGCCTCTGGTTATATGGGATTTTGTTAGAAATCTTCCCTGGATGCAGAAGTCATTCTGTCCATGGGAAGAGATACCAAAGGCTATTAATAACCTACAAATTTTGCAGAAATAAATGGCCAGAAATTAATCTTCTATAGCCATAGATTTGGTCTCATTTCTCTCATACCATGGTAAATTTTTTAATTCCATCACAACCTCAATTGCTGTGGATGTCAATAGCAATTTCTGCTGTCCCAGCCCATCTGACCTTAGCTACAGACTAGAGCAGAGAGAGGAAATATTGAATTTACCCACAAATAGAGCATTTTATGATAATTCTATCCAAACGTTAATTAACTGAGACCCAAATCCTTAGCAAACCAGTTTGCGGGTTCAGCTGCTGAAGAAAATTTATTTCAGTAAAATTTATGTCAGTAAATGCTCCCCAATAGACAGGACAGCAAAGCAAAGCTACAAAGGGAGGTTGAAGACATTTCTAGAGAAATTTACTGATAGATTAGGTCAAAAGCTTTTAAGAAAACCATAGCAGGTCCTGTCTTGGAGAAGGGCAATGTTCTAGAGGACTTCCTGAGATCCCTTGCAAGCCCCTATTCCCTGATGCCTTGCATGCCCATGGAGCCAGATGGGGACCAATTTCTTGCTGAGGGCTCCCAGCCCATCCCAAGGGCCCAGAACTGCTGCTCCCACCCTCCCCCATCAGCTCATCCACCCTGGGACCATGCTCATAAGGTTGCCCATGTATTGCCCCCAAACTAAAGCAACTGTGCCTAATGTGGCATCATACGAGCATCCCCGGAGCAATCAGAGCTAATCAGAAGGCTGATTAATTGGCAGGAGAATAAAGACAGGCAGAGGAACACCAGCTTCTGCATCCTAACATCCATCCAGGCAGGCAAAACCACATAACTGCTCTTCTATGTTTCCCTGAAAGCAAGGAACTTCCAGGGAGCTGCTGGAGAAGCCTTCCCTGCATCCACACAGACTTTCCTGGATAACATCTCTGAATCACCAGAGCTCTGGGCTGCTCAGGCTCTGCTCCCACCAGGGAATTATTATCATTTCTGCCTCTGGAGTCAATCCAAGACAACATTTCCTCTTCTCAGTGACACTGATTATTATTGCCCTTGGATGTGGGAGCCTCATGTGCAGATCAAGTGCCTACAGCACTGCATGTTGGGCAAGAAAGCAGCCAAAAAAAGAAGTTGTCTGCCCAACAAGCTCTGAGTCACTTCAGCCTCTTAATGGTGCTCCCATTAACTGAAGCATTTTGAAGGATCCTCTCTGGGGATTCCCCTGGTGTGGGGAATCTTTTGCTCCTGCACACAGACAGAAGATGTTGCCTCACCAGAACCATATGGAGGGCTCAGGACAAGCCCAGCTGTCATTTAACACCAAGAGCATCCCCTGTAATTCACTCGTATTTCTACGAGGTGCTGCCTACTGAAGCGCCTGTGTCCCAGCTTTAGACAGTAACTAGGTGAGAGATGCTCTCTGGTATTCCCCCACCACCCTCCCAGGGGAAGATGAAGAAAAGAAAAAGGGGAGAAAGACTTTAAGGTTTGAAGAAAAAGCTAGGATGGGCTTAATGAAGTTGCTAGAGGGAATTCCAAATAGAGATAAAATACATAAATATAGAACTCACCCTCCTCAGTTGGTATTTATTTCCCCACAAGAGGAGTCTCACACTGGATCCAGCAGCAGAGGGGGGTGCCCAAGCCCAGGGTCAGAGCCACAGCCAACAACAGCCTCAGAGCAACCAAGTTGGTCCTACTTGAGAAGGCAGAAGGTGATGGGTCCTGATGAATGAGGTTCTTCTCCAATGAGGAAACAAGGAGCAGCAAAATCCAACCAAAATCCAACCAAAATCCAACCAAAACTCAACTCAACTCAACTCAACTCAACTCAACTCAACTCAACTCAACTCAACTCAACTCAACTCAACCCAAGAAACACGCAAGGGCTCTCTTGGGAGCCATTTTATACTGAGTACCACGGGAAGGAGCACTGTGATTGGTCTATTTTGGTCACCTGACCTATCCTTTCCTCCTTATAGGCAGACCTACTCCGCCTGGAAACTTCTGCATCAGCTGCTCCTCAAACCAGAACAAATTTTCCTTCTTGCTCATTGCTAAAGTTGTCTCTACCTACCACCCTCCAAAGACCAATGACTTCCAGGCTTGGCAGCTCATCCCTAAGCCCCTGACTTTTGGAGGTGAGTTCTCTGCCTGTTTCTCTCCTGCAATCTGCTTCCCAGTTTTCATTGCACCCAAGGCTCCCAAGTTCACATGTCCCCGAGGAGCCAAAGCAGAACACCCCAAATATCAGAAGCCCGTGCAGAGCTGTGTGTTTGGGAAAAAGCCTCAGGACAACTAATGCCTGGGCTCAGCTAGCCAGGCTGGCCAGCAGAACTGGGCTCTGCTTTTGTCCCCCTGGTGAGCACATCAGCAGCCTCCCCTTGAGTCCTTTTCTGCTTCCTTTTCATCTGGAGGCAGAAAAGGGCATCTCACCTCCAGCTTCTACCAAGACACCCAAGGGCGATGGGGAAAGCCCCACACAAAACAAAACCCAAGAGACCAGCTGGGGAGAGAGACCCAAACTTTTAATGCAGTCCCAGTCCCAGGGGCTGCTCTCAGTCAAGTGGTTCAGCTCCAGATGATTTGTGCACAGCTTTTCCATCAGAACTGGGATACTGAGGGCCATTTATGGAGGTTGAAATCCCTTTGGCTTTGGGCTTCCCAGCTACCTTGGAGGACAGGGCTCTGGGATAATATTTGAAACAGGGGCTCAGCATGAGTTGAAAGTGCAATAAAACTGGAGTTATAACTGTGTAGAGAACCACAGTGTCTGAAAAGGGTCCAGGATGAGGTCTGTCTGAGAATAGGTGTAAATAGAATGAATTTAAGGAAAGGAAAATTTAGGTTGAATATCAGGAAATGTTTCCTGACAGTAAGAAACACAAGGCTGTGAGTTGCCTCCCCCAGGGAAGCTCTGGGAAGGTCGTGGTTTGACTCTTGTCACTGCAGAGCTGGACAGAGCACCAGATAATAAAATGCAAAGGAACAATCTCAGATTGCTCCCTGGGGATGTAAGAGATGATCTCATAGGTGTTCTTTCCACCTCTAATCTCTCAGCTATCAGTCTGAGTGCAACTGGAAAGTGGAGATCACACCCTTTGTATCCTTCCCTGGGGAAAGAAGAGGAGAGCACAGGGGGTCAGGAATACTTCAGATGCCAGAAACCAAGGAGAGGTGAGAATGGATCATTTCAAACTCATTGTTATCCCAAATTGTTGGTACTTAAGAACAAAGCCAGAAACAAAGCTGTGTTTTCCTGGAGGGTGGACACAAGACAAGGTCATGGAAAGGGTTGTCAGGCCCTGCTGGAGTCCCCATCATCCCTGGAGGGGTTTCAGAGCCCTGGAGATGTGGTGCTGAGGGACATGGGCTGGGGCTGGTCTTGGCAGTGCTGGGGGAATGGTTGGACTCCATGACCTTAAAAGGTCTTTTCCAACCCAAATGTTTCTATCATTCTTCATATGGCAGTGAAATCCAGAGAGAGCAGCTCTCCTGCCTGCTGCTGGCATCATGAGGAACACTTCAGAGTAGAAAAGAGGATGACTGGGATGCTGAGCCAGCTTCCAGCTCTTCTTGCTCCCTGGGCAGCTGCAAGAAAGGTGCTGGAACACTCCTGTGTGTGCAAGAGAAGTTGGCACTGGGGTAACTGCTGCTTCTGCTCTGAGGTTCTTATAAAATGAATGCCCTCTTCCTTAATAATGGGAGAGGGGTCAGAAACTTTAAGGGAAAGAAAAAAAAAAAAAAAAAAAAAAGGAAAAGGAAGGTGTCTCTTCCTGGAGAGCTGTAAAGTCCTTCCATCCACCAGAGAGTCATTGCTTAAACTCTTGGTCTCTGTCTGGTTGCTGTTGTTTGTGTTGCCAAGGCAGACAGTCCCAGGAAGGGAGGGAACTTGGCTGGCAGACACACAACGTGTTTTCCCTTCAAAGCAGGGTGTGAGCTGGGGCTGGGTACAATAACACTTTCCACTTTCCCCTTTCAGGGATCTCCTTTGGCTTCAAGTGGCACCAGCAGGATAAACACAGCAACAGGTCAGTGGCAGTCCTTGGCAAAAAAACAACCCTATGTGGAGGCTGACCTGGCATCTGACGTATTCCCTTGGGCCATCAGTTCTTGGGATAAGAGTGTTCCTTTCCCCACCATCTTCCTCCAGTTTGGCTGTGAGCACTTCATGGTAGGATCACCCTTTGATGGTGTGATGATGGTGGCTGGGACCTCCCTGTGGTCCCCAGGTCACCTGGGGAGCCTTCCTCTCTCTGATGTGCACATCCCTCACCTGCCTCCTCACCTCCACACCACCTCTCAGGAGACACACCTCATGGTAACCTGAGGAATGGCTTCCTCGGGGGCTGGGGAGAATGAATCAGTTTAATTTCTATTTTAAATTTTGCATAATATAAAAAAGAATTCTGAGCTCCACCCTTCAAAAATTGAAGCTTACTCATTGCCCTGAGCTCCCCCCAGGACAAAACTCCCTGCCTGCCTCACCAGCTTGAATAAATCACCCCAGATCACTCTGGTTCAAAGAAATTTGGCTGCATCCATCAGCCCAGAGTGTCCCCTTCTTCCTACCACCACTTTCTGAAGGTGGCTTTAATCCAAAGGCTATTGAAGGAGATCTTCCCAGATGAATGTTTAGCTCTACAGGGGAGTATGAGCTTTGCCCCTCAGGGCTGTCCTGTGTTCCATGCATGCCAGAGACCTTGACCTGCTGGAAATCCAGGCAAACCCCAGGAGATATTCTAGGAGGGGTCCTTGCAGAAAGCAAAGTCATTCCCAGCAGGGCTGCTCCAGCCTGCAAGCCTTGCACATGGGGATTCTCCAGGGCAGGCTGCAGCCTGGTGTTCAAAGACACAGCCCAGCTGCTGGAGGGACAGATCCTCATGAAATCCCCTAATTCAGTTTGTGGAAACCTCTGGGAATAATCAATGAACCCTCTCTTCTTCCTCTCTTCTTCCTCTCTTCTTCCTCTCTTCTTCCTCTCTTCTTCCTCTCTTCTTCCTCTCTTCTTCCTCTCCCCCTTTTTTCCTCTCCCCCTTTTTTCCTCTCCCCCTTTTTTCTTCTCCCCCTTTTTTCCTCTCTCCCTTTTTTCCTCTCCCCCTTTTTTCCTCTCCCCCTTTTTTCCTCTCCCCTTCCAATGGCCTTCCCCAGACCCAATGATTAGGGGTTACAGACTGCAGCATTTGTCATTAATGAGGTAAATTCAGGCCAGGAGACCTCAAGCTTAATTTGTTCAGACTTGGTGAGGAAATCTTCTGAATGAACCTATTTTGGAAGAGGGCTGAAAGGTGAAAAAAAAAAAAAAATCATCAACATCTCCTGTGAAATTATTTGAGTCAGTGTTTTTGCCAAAAAGATCCCAATGCTTTTAATATCACCATATTTTGCTATGATTCTATTTTAGATTGTCCTCACTTTTCCCACTCAGAATCCCTGTTTTCTTTTGTTTTGAATGCCGGAAAAACCTGGCTGTGAAATATTTTGAGTACTTCCTCACAATATGTTCAGACACAGAGTAAGATGTCTGAGCCAGGTCTAGGGAAAATTTTCTACTAAATATAGAGTTTATGGCACCAGTTTTACAAGCAGGGGAGCCACATAAGTCCAGGGGACTGAAAATTTTGAGGTTTTTTAGAAAGAGATTTTTTAATTCCCTTTTTTTTTTTTTTTTTTTTTTCATATCCCCAGGTAAACTGACACACAAGTCTATGTGTGTGTTTGAAACTGCCAGTTCATCCCAGCTTTATTCCCAGTTCCTCTGTCAACAACCAATGTGACTTTGGTAAATCCCTTATTTTCCAGTTCTCAGGAGCTGTGCCTGGGGTGGTGTAAAGCCAAAGTCACCAATGCTCATATAACAAAGGTGGTTTGCTGATGCAGGTCCAACAAGGGCTATCAGGTACCTGCTATTCTTAGCCACTTGGCTACCAGGGCCTGACCTTTGGTGTCCCCAGATGATGGATGTGAAGGCTCAGGGGGAGGTGAGGACATTCCCAAGCAGCAGTCTCTGCTATCAGGGCTGTTCTTCCTGCTCTGCACTTCACACACTTCAAATATTTGTAAGCTCTTGTATCACCCACTGGTCAAAGTCCATTCCCAGCTTTATCTCTTTTCTCCTTCCCTTGCTGCTCAGCCTCTCCCACCAGCAATCTCCTTCCTGCTCAACCAGGGGCAAGTCCTGGAGCCACAGAATGGTTTGGGTTGGAAGGGACCTTGAAGACCATCAAGACCTCACCCCCCTGCATGGCCAGGGACACCTCCCACCAGCCCAGGGTGCTCGAGGCTCCTTCCATCCAGCCTTGAACACTTCCAGGGATGGGGCATCAATAACCTCCCTGGCAACCTGTTCCAGTCTCTTCCTACCCTCATGGTGAAGATTTTTTTCCTAATATCTAACCTAAATCTCCCCTCTTTCTGCTTAAAACCATCACCCCCTGTCCTGTCACTGTCCTTTGGGTGAAAAGCCCCTCTCCAGCTTTCCTGCAGGCTCCCATCAGGTACTTGAAGGTCACTATAAGGTCTCCTATAAAGTCCTGCTGCCTCCCCATCAAGTTCCCTCCCCAGGCACTCCAAGACCCCTTTATTAACTCTGTGTACATGAAGCTGATTGCTCCCTCCTCCCATCACCCTCTGGCAGAGCACGAAGGAGGTGACACATGTAAGGACAAGGAGCAGTGACCTAATCCAAGCCAATTAACCTGGGATTGGAGGCTAAGCTGCTAATCACCTGCATGTTTCAAAAGGCAAGACTGCAACTCTTTGAGTGTTTCCTGGAACCTCTTTCTCTCTTTCTTTTCCATTTGTCTTTTGTGCCCTTGGACAAGTCTGGAACAAGCTCCTGCCCAGGCTGTCTCCAAGCTAAGCCTCCTGGAGCTTCCCAGACATGCCATTGATGTCACAGCACTGCCCTGCTCAGGGAGGGAAACGTCACAGGGGGATTAGGAAAGGCAGAGCCAGAGTTCAGCCTCTGCAGAGATCCAGCTCCAGGTTTACTCATCTAACCTTGGGAGGCTGCTGGAAACCAGGTGCTCAGCTCCCTTCAAGGAGATTTGATGCCTCTGCAACTCTTCAGTTCCTGCCAGTGTCCAGCACTCTTTGGGATGCTCTGGGACATCCCACCTGGGCTCTGGTTGCCACTCCAGAAGGGATTCATCTTCTCCATGTCAAGTATTCTAAAGCTCCTGTGGGTATCTGAGATACCTCAGGGTGCATCTGGTGATACTTTATACCTGTAATTAAGCAACTGAATTGAATCCCTGGGCTCGGTGAAGAAAGAGACAACTCTGAGGTGTCTTTCAGGTACTTTGGTTTGGAAGAGGAATAAAGAAAGAGAGATGAAGGAGAGAGAAGTGACAGTGCCATGGATTGATAGATGAGTGGAGGATTTTCCCTTATTTCCAGAAATTCCTGGCTAGGTGACTGAGGGTTAGGTAAATGGAGGACACACTTCCAGCTAATGTTTTCTGCCAATTCATGTGGAAATATATCATGCAGGGTTTTTTTTTTCCTCTCAGCTGTTTTAGGTCTAACAATAATTTCACTTTAAAGCTGTGTCTGCCCAGCCTTATGCATGCCACACACTTAACAAGTACAAGCTTGGGATCAAGTCTTGTTTTCCCCATCTCAAAACCTCAGCTGAGATCAATTGGTTGTTGGTGGAGAAGTGGGAGGGAAAGGACCTGAGGAGTCAGGATGAGAGGAGAAGTAATAGCTTGGATCCAGAGCTGGCTCTGATGCTAGAAGCAAACCAAGAAATCGGATTTTCCCCATGGAAAAAGTCAACAGTAGGAGCTTTGAAATGTTATATCAGGTCTTTTGCCAAGCAAGGGGTCGCATAACAACTTGCAAATGGAAAAGAGAAGTGAGGTGGCATCTTAGCCTTGGCTCTTGGACAGTCTTTGGGAGGAGAAACCTGCAGTCACCTCCTCTCAGAAGCATTACCTGACAAAGTTCACCAAAAACAACCTGAAGAACAGAGAAAACACTGGATAATAATACTAATATCCTCCTGGATAATAATAATTAAGGTGAATAGAATTAAGAATAACCATGGCCCTGCTGCAGGTCAGCACTCCATCCATTCGTTCAAGTACCCCCAGACTCTTCTGATTTCTCGTCCTCTGACTCTGCAAGGTCTCTGTTCTGCTTTGTGCTTTTCATCCTTTACAAACTGGTAGTAAAGCAAGCCTTGCCTGCAGATCTGCCCACAGCTCAAAGCAGAATCATTGTTTTTTCTGTACTCCTTCTCTTCCCAAGGGCAGAGCAGAGCGAGGGACTGAAGTCAGGAGTGGGCATGGGGCAGGGAGAAGACACGGCCATCAGGGATTGTCCTCTGGTCCCCTGTGGCTGATGGGTGTCATGGGCAATGGCACAAGAACCAGGTTCCTTTTCTTACCTCTGCAGAGCCCAAACTGGTCCCAGCACCCTCGCTCCTTGGGCTGAGGAGAGAAGCAGCACAATCCCCAGCCAGCTCAGGTCCTCAGGGCTTCCTGAGCAAATTCATCCCATGCCTTTCACCTCTGAGCCTTGGATTTGCTCAGTAAAATATAGATAAGACCCCAGGGGACAACCAGGGCGAGCCAGCTCATCTTGCACCCATGCTGGCCCCCCCCCAGCCGGGCAGACACTCCCTCCTGTGCAGCCTGAATTTCCCCCATCTCCCACTGCCTCTTGGCTGGAGCACCACAAAACAGGGCTCTGGTCTTGTTTTGCTTTCAGAAGAGACTTGGAAAACTTGTCATCCTAAGCAGGCGCTGTTATTTTGCTTTAATTACATGGGATGTGTTTTATTTTGAACTCTGTTTGGCTTTTTTTCTGATGGATGTTTTAGAGCTCTCTGGGTATTAGTATTCTTGTTTATGAAACAGCCGGAGAGCTGTGGCTGGTGGGTGCCATAAAAATAAAATGCATTATTATTATTATTGTTATTATGATTACGTGCTGGCTAAGCATACACAGCTCAGGAATGAAAAACATCTCTGCTATGTCAGGAATGGGGAGCAAACAAATACACTCTGCAACACTGTAAAAAAAAATAATTGTAATAATAGAACAAGAGATTGCTTCAAATAGACTCTCAATTGGTTGTGAAAACGTGTATTTATGTAAATACCAGTGTCACAGATAACAATCTAGTACATGGTTAATTTTAAATGAACATGTTTCCAATAATCAGTTGATACTTAAACATATGATAACTGCCTTATTAAACCTGGCATCAGATTGATAAGATAAGGATTCTGCTGTTCTGCTCTTTCAAATTCTAGATGACTATCAAAACCAGCCCAGCCTGAAGATTATAGCAAGTGTTTTTAGCACTCCCACACTCCTTTCATTAATCCTTAATAAATCTGCTTTCAATAATAATTTCTAAATCTCTAATTGTTGCTTTATTGCCTAGGAACCCAAGGACAGCCTGCCAGGGGAAGAGCCCAGAGCAGCTCCTCTTCTCCAGACACTGCATGCCTGTGGCAAGCTTTGGGGTTGCCCAGCTTACCAGGTCAGGGCTGGTTGCCATGGGTGTTAGAGAAGCCCCTCTGCTGTCATAAAGTTTGGTCTCAGGTATAGAAAGAGACTGCAAAAGCCCAGCTGATCTGCGGGACACCGGGGAGTGGTTGGTGTATGGGACATAAAACTGTGAGTAAATGTGAGGTGCCCCAACCTCCTGCAGGACTTGGACACTCTGCCCTGTCATCTGTTCTCATGTACAAGCTGGTGCCACACTCTCCAAGGGACTCAGGCACTCTGTGATCCTGTGTTTAAGTCAGGATGGTGTCTCCAGGTGACCAGACCTGAGAGCAGAGTTGGGTCAACCTGTCCAGCACAGACCTAACAAATCCAGAGCTGGATGCTCTTTGGGGAGTGCCACTTCCCTGCTGCAAGCATTGCACTTGAGAGCAGGCAGGGCTCCAGGCATGTCATGCTTTGTTCCATGCTTCTGTTGCTTCCTCTTGGCAGCTCTTCATACCCAGGAGCTGGGTGCCCAGGTTCAGCATCTCCGGTGGAGGCAGAAGAGTGTCAGGAGAGGCAGCAGCAACAGAGCAGGGCTTGACCAGGGAGCTGCTGTGTCTCCATGGGGGTGTCTGGCTCTGCTTTGGCAGAGCTATGGGTGCTCTAGGGCTCAGCCCCATGTTTCAACATGAATTTCCTTTCAGTTCCAAGGCAGCTCAGGATGGCCCAGCCCTGGGAAGAGTTACGTGTTGACAGACCTATGGTTTTCTACCAGTTCCACTCTGTCTACACAGGCTGGAGCCCAACACACTTCACCCCTTCCTAGGTGAGGTTCCCAAATCTTGAAGCCCTCAAGTTGATGCCCTCAGGGTGAAAAACTCCTCATTTATAGAGGACAGAGGCTCAGGGAAACCGTGAAGCCCAAACCAAGAGAAACATCCACCCGTGGCTGCTGCAGCTCAAAGGCTTGTGCTCTGAATTGCTCACCTGGGTGTTTCACAGGGCATAAACAGACCCTCACAGGGCATAAACAGACCCTCACAGGCACGACCCTGACCCCAGCCCAGCCACCGGTGAGCACCCACCCCTGAAATCTTCCCCAAAATCCTGAAAACTGATCCCACCCCTGAGACTCAGCTCCCTGCACTCATACCCCAGGTGGCTTTCTCCATCCCAGCTCCTGCTGGGCACAGCCGGGCTCTGCCAGCCCATGCCTGGAAAGGGCAGCTTGGAGAAACACAAGCCAAGAAACAGCATTTGCAAAAATCCCTTTCTGAGGAGCTCAGGGGGGGATTTGCTGCGTCCGCTTCTCCGCACAGTCAGGGCGCAGGCAGAGTCAGCACCAGAGACAGAAGCTGCATTTTTTTTTTTCTCTCTCTTTCTCTTTTTTTTTTTTTTTTTTTTTGTGTGTGTGTGTGCTCTTCTCTTGTTTTGCTTTCAGGCAAGCTGGGCTGAACTCAGAATGCAAACCCTGCTGCTTCAGCATTTTCCCCTTCTCTCTCCTTCTGCTGTCTTCTGAACGACACTCGGGCTGATTTCTTACAGGGAGGAATGAGACCTGACACTGAGAGAAGGAAAAAAATCACTTGTTTGATGGCAGGGCACAAAATATTCTACATATTTTGGTTTTTGTTTTGTTATGTTGTTTTTGGTTTGTTTTTTTTTTTAATTCTTTCTAAATTAAAGAGCTTATAAATATTTGGACTTACTTGGTGACTGTGTCAAGAAAGGTCCTGGCCAGCTGTGGGAAGAAGCTGTTCAATAACACAGGACAAATTCACCATCACTTGCTTCTCAGGATGCTTTTAGATCAAAATATCATTTTGCTGAGAGCAGATTTTCCCAAAAATAAGCTTTTCAGAGATTCCTTACTTGCCTAACATTCCAGATGGGAGTAGTTTAAAAACTACACTAAAAAAGAAAGTGATATTCACTGGTCCTGCAACCTCAGCTTGACCAAAGGAGTTGCAGGCTGTGACTGGGAGCAAAGGGAGGGAATATCTTCCTGAGTGTTCTTGAAATTAAAATTTCTGTTTTTCTTTTTTTCCTAGGCATAGCCCTGCATTTCCTCCCTGATGCCATTTATGTCCCTACTGGGAGTAAGACCAACTTCCAACTGCATGCTCCTGGTGTTCCCAGCCATTCCCAGTCAAGTTGGATGATACCATGAAACAGAGAGGACCTGCAGAAGGCAACAGGTTGCTGAAGCAAAGCTGTGGGAAGGAGTTAATCATCTTTGCCTCATCTACATCAAAGGGACAACAGGGAAAAAAAAATAATTGTCACAGCAGTCTGGGGCTCTGCACGTCCAGTACTGAAATACTGGATTGCCCCCACATTGCCCAAACTAAGGGCTTTTTTTCCTAGTATTTTCCTCTGCTGGGATCACGTCAGGCTAAGGAAGATGTAAGCACATTAGAGGTTTTGCCTTCGGGTCAAAAAACATTCTTGTTTGGGGGTTGTTGGGGAATTTTTTTTTTTCTTTTTTTTTTTTTTTTTTTTTTTTTTTTATATTTTTTTTTTTTTTTATTTTGTTGTTTGGTTTGCAGGGAGAGGAAAAGTTCCTGCATTTTGTGTGAGGTTCCACAAAATTAACAAAACCACATCTGGAAGATTGCTTTATTCTAGGGGATGGCACTTTGTCCTCTGAAACATCAAAAGGACTACAGGATTTAAGGTTGGTAGTAAAAGAAGAGCATAAGAAAATTAAAAAGTAAAGAAAAATGAGATAAGTAGGCAGAATCCCAGCCACTGCCTCAACTCTTTTTTTTTTTTTTTTTTTTTTTTTTTTTAAGGTTTCTCTATTTTCTGCAGATCTGGAGGAAAAAAAAAAACCTGACAAAACAACTGTAATACCAACAGGTGACAAAGAGCTCTGTCACAGGAAAGAGCCTCTGGTGGTTTGGGGACCTTCAGAAGCAATCAGTGTCATTTCATCTTCTCTCATCACAGACTTTTTGGTGGTTTGTGCTTTGGAAATGTCAGCAGCACTGCTCAGAGTCACCTTGCCAGGAAAGGTCAACCTGGTGCTCCACCAGAAAGTGTCATTTGCCTTTTACTCCAGAATAACAAGGGGAGCTTTAATGGAGCCCCCTTACAATATAAATGCTTGGTGGTTTATAACATTGATTTGGAAATGATCACCCCTTCCCAGGGGAGTTTCAGAGGCTATTGAGCTGGGATGAGTTTCTGCCTTCACTTGTTCAATGGGACAAAACCACTTTTAGTTCTAAAAGTGATGGGAATGAGCTCTGGGGAAAGCCTTTTTTCCTTTGCCTAATCTTGGACCATGGGGAAGAGAAAGTGAAACCTTCTCCTGCCTAAGGGTACAGCCAGGAAGATCTGGAATTCTGCAAATGTTTAATCTCTCTTTCCAAAAAGTCCTGGTAGCAGAAAGCCCAGATTGCACTTTGGGATTGCAGAAATGAGGGAAAATTCATGGCTGGCATAAAAATGAAAGCCTGGAAGTCAGGTGACGTTCCAGAGTTTGCTCGAGAAGAGATTTACAGCATAAGAATTTTTCCTGCTGGCAGCTGCCAGGCACAGGCATTTTTGGCTGGAATTGTGGTCAGAAGCAACCTGAAGTCTTCCTACAGTTTTGGCAACAGTAAAACATATCCAAGGAGTGCTTTGAAGGGCACCAAATAGCCTTTCCCAAAGAGATATTTAAAAATCACTTGAAAACATCAGTAGTTTTGACCTTAAAATTTGAAACAAGATAAGCTAAGGGGTTTATGCAAAATTCCCCTTGATTTTTTGTTTCTTTCCACACCGGTTTAAAATTTTAAACTCATCTGAATTTTAAAAATCCAGGTGTCCATAACAGCTGAAACACTCTGTCAATTTTGAATTACCAAATGGTTTGAAATACGTTTTGTCTCAGTAAGTCCCAAACTAATTTCTTATTTATTTAGAGCTTCCAGCTAACTGTAAAAATCAATTACTCACAGGTCAAGTCTAGATGATGAAGTACTTCAGAGGTCAAATATTTGTCAAAACGATGACTCAAGGAAGGGTGAGGAGATTTCTTCTAAATAAACTAACCACAGAAGTCAATGGAATCAAGTTTCCTCCAACGTGGTGCATGCCCAAACACAAAGCTGCCCATTTTTGGCCCTTCACAGAACGAGTAAAATGTCAGACCAGAAGGAAAAGTGTTCAGCAAGTCCCTTGCTTTGTAAATGGACAGTTGTCCAAGGACAAGGTTCAACCACAGAAATTACCAGATGACGTCCTCTGGCCTCTGCTGCGCAGGAATTTAGGCTCAAGAAGTGTAATTTCTCTGCTCTGGTTTTAGAACAAAAATATTATGATGCCTTCAGCGTTGGCCACCCCCAAGGCTGGGGTTTCAATCTACCCTAGGGCTCAGAGAAAAGAGTCATTTCCAGAATGAAAAAGATTTCCAAGCTGCACTTGCAGTAAATCAGCAAGACAACTGAAGTTCAGGAGAAGTTATAAATAAATTTTTCTCAACAGCCCCAGAATATTCTGCAGCAGGAGTTTAGACACTGCAGTGAGTGGGGTCACTGATCTGTCCCATCAGCTCTCCATCCATGGCTGTGCAGGTTGAGGTTTCTGCTCCTCTCTGCAATGTTGTTCCTGCAGGTCCAGTCCCTGGGCTGCAGAACCCACCTGGGTGATTCACTCCTTTTCTCTACCTGGCTCCTTCCCATGGTGGGATCTGTAAGGGAGATGTGAGAATTTAATTATCTAACTAGGATGGAAAGGAGTTAAAGATTATTACCTGGATGGGCTCTACAAGAAAGCTGGAGACTTTTTACCAGGGGATGTAGTGATAGAATGAGAGGGAATGGTTTTGAGCTGGAAAAAGGGAGATGTAGATAAGATTTTAGGAAGAAATTCTTTAGGGTGAGAGTGCTGAGCCCCAGGTTGCCCCCAGAAGCTGTGGCTGCCCCATCCCTGGCAGTGTTGAAGGTTGGATGGGGCTTGGAGCAGCCTGGGCTGTGGGAGGGGTCCCTGCCCATGGCAGGGGGATGGAACTGGATGAGCTTGAAGGCTTCTTCCAACCCAAACCAGTCTGGAATTCTGTGAGTTTATGATTCTAGGACTATATTGCATTACAGGATCATTTTAAAACCAAATGAAAAGGGAGAGAGTTGAGCACTGACACAAACACATGCAGCTGAGGTTTGCCTCCCCACAAAAAGCCATCAGGGCCAGCTGAAGGTGATGGACTCACTGTGGAGTGAGAGCCCTGAGGAAAGATGCAGAGACCACCTACTCATTCCTTTCACAACTTCACCTGGGTGCAGAGCACATTTAAGCAGCAGTGCCTGAGTGCAGGATCCAATTTCTTGGCCAGAGTCAAACCAGAGGGTAAAAGGATCCAGCCTGCTGCTTTCCTAACCCTCCAGCTGCCCACCCACCCGAGTCCTGAGGCACCATCCATCAGAAATCAATAGCAAGTGGATAGAAAACCTTAAAGAAGAGCTTCCAGGTCTCTGAAAATTCTTTGATTTGATAGCCTGGGAGGGTTCTGAGGGTTTGCTTTTCTGAGGCTCCTGACTGATCCCTTGTTCACACACCAGAAATGGTGACACAGCTCAGTTGGCTTTTATTGCATGGTCACAGTGACAAAGGTGGTTTGAACATCTGAGGTGGGTCTGGGCACCAGCTGAGAAAATGTGTGCATTAATCAAATCTAAAGAGGTCCTTTCTGGTACTCCAATTAATCATCCTCTTCCTCAGGAAAGGTGGGAGAAAGCAAGCCCTTTAGCACTCATTAATCACAGCACCCAGTTCACAGATGCAGTCTACAGAGAAGGTTTGCACAGAAAGTAAAAGAATGTGAGAAAACCAGTACCAAAAGGTTCTTGAATATAGTGGGGTTTTTTGGTTTGGTGTTGTTTTTTTGTTTTTTTGTTTTTTTGGTTTTTTTGTTTTTTGTTTTTTTTTTTTTTTGTCTGAGTTGTTGGGGTTTACTTATTTTGAAAATATAAAAAAAAAACAAAAAAACCAAAAAAACACCTCTGAGGAAAGAAGAGACAATCTCAAACAAAGTTTATGTGTTGCAGGGGCTGACACTTGGGGATGCTTTCTGGTCTTCTGTCCTGGAGGTCTCTGATGCTGCAAAAGCCACTTCTGGCACAGGTAAGTCCCCAGTGCACAGAACTCTGCAGGTAGATCTTGCCAATCCATCCACACTTCTCAATCTTCCAGGAATTCAGTTTGCCTTGTGTATGTAGGCAGAAAGCTTTTTCAGATCTTCTGTTCCAAGGCTACAGCAATCATCTTAACCAATCCAAAATGTCCATCATCATCATCATCCCAGAAACAAGACAGCCAGAAAGAACTTGGGGACCCAATCACATTCAGTGTTTTTTATATTAATTCCTTTGAAACTTGACAAAGACAAATGAGCCTCATCTCTTCCATGCTACAAGGAGATGGCTCAGCAGAGCCCGGAGGGACTGACTCACCTTGCATGGTGCAAAGGAGTGATGCCAACACCTTTGCAGTGCAGGTAGCTTGATGCTGGTGGGGCCCTGATGGGACTTGGAGAATGGCTTGGCCTCCTGAGACTCCATGAAAAAACTTGATAAAAAAAAGAGAATTCAAAAGAATTGGTTCCTCTTATGTCCATCTGTGGGCTCTTGGGGCAGGCAGATTCTAAGGACTTCTCAAATTCCTTAAAATCAGCTTCTCTGGGGGACAAGATCTCCATGAAAGAAGAGACAGGAAAGTTTCCTCATTTTTATGTTTCCTGATGGAATTACATGGTGTGTTCCAAGAGGGTCTTTCCATCCATAATCATGGAGTTGGCAGGCATGCTTCTGTGGCCTCTACTCAGTAACTGGCGTTGGCTAGGGAAGGTAGATAGGCACTTAGAGGTGTAGCCACTTTTTCCATTAAATTACACAAATGGACACCCAGGTCCCCCTATAAGAAACCTGGAGATCCAAGTCAAAGCTGAAGATACCAGGAGGTGACAGAGCCAGGCTCCTCTTTTGTTATCCAGTACCAAATTCATTCACATGTTCACAGCAGCTCACTGCTACTCCTCTCAGCCAACCCAGACCCCTTTTTAGTGCCAAGCTTAACATCCATGGTGAGTCTTGAGCTGTGCTAAAATGTGACCTCCTTTTAAACACCAGTGGAGAGCTAGCTAGGTCCCAGCTTCCCTGCTCCTCAACCCTCATCTGAAAAGCATTCATTCCCTTTAGGGATAGGATGGTTCATGGGGGAGGTGTTGCCAGCAAAATCCTTCAATATTCACATTAAACAAAACAAAACAAAACCAAAATAACCGGAAAAAAAAACCCAAAACTGATCCTTATCTAGAAAGGAAGGTCTGATATTGCCAAGTTGCTGCTATCTGTCTGTCTGAGCTTCCCAGGAGAGGCAAGGATCATCAGTCTACAACGTTCTTGGATGAAGGATGTTGTGTTTGTGTCTGTGATCTCTGATGCATCCTCTGGCAGCCACTGAAGTGTGAGCATGTCTGTTCAGCAGTCCCTTAAATCTGTCACTTGGTTTCTCCCTCCTCCAATTCATCATACAGTGAGTTTCTCCATACTGAAGATGTTCCTGAGCCATAGGTTGGAACTCATTAATTATTATTATTACTATTAGGCATTTAATAATTGCATTTTCAGTTGGTGCCTGGATTAAGTGTCTATCCCTGTTCCTTCCTTGACTTGTCCATAAAATCACCTGTGTCCCCCCCTGAGCAGCCAGCCCTGAATCTCTGCAGGAGGAAGCAGGTCCCCCCCAGCCTGCCCAAGTGCATCCTCACTGCATAACTCAAGCTGCAGTGATTTCACCAGCAGATTTACAGTGGATTTAAAACAAAGGATTATTTGCACTGCTGTGGGGCCAGCAACAAATTACAAAGAACTGGAGGTGGCAGAGGGAGCCGCCAGTGTGGAGACTAATTGCTATTAACCCGTGGCTTCATCACTCAGCTTCTGAGTTGCAGGAAAATTATTGTTCCCGGGGGCCCCTCACACTTAGGCATTGAGAAATATTGTTGGGAAATCCAATCAGTCATGGAGTCTGGACCATAAAACAATGCTTGGGCTCAGGGCTCTCTCCACGCATCCAGGGCTCGGTTTTCTTCTTTTCATCATTTATTTCTTTTCCTGCTTGGGGTTGAATTTATCAAGCAAACAAGCACCGTGCCTGGAAGTCCTGGGCTGCTCTCCTCAGTCCTCCATCCCCTGCTCTCACCGTGTCTCAGCATCCTCTGGGTTATTCCTCCTTGGCTCCTCTTTCAGCATCATCCCCTCTCCCAACCCACCAGCCCTGCAAAGGCTCCGTTCCCTCCCAGACTGCCACCACCAGCTGAATGCAGCCTCTGGCATTCCAGTTCTGCCAGTAACCTTTTCTGCACAGTTATCCAGCAAAAAATAAGCTGGTAATCTGACAGCACTTTCCCTGCTGTCTGGTGACACCTTTGTGTCTGAGTCACAGAGGGATGGTGCTTGTGCCAGGACCTGCCCAGGGAGCCTGGAGGGCTCAGCACAGCATCCCTGCCCTGGGTGAGCACAGGGACAAAGGCTGCTCCTACTGCTAGGGGTGTCTGGCAAAATTTCCTGGGTTATTTGGGATGTTGAGCCCCGCTTGGATCAGGAAAGACAATGTTAACCTTGCTAACAGCACAAAGGTTCACAGGGCCAGGACCTCCTGGAAAGCTGGGGAGGGACTTGGGACAAGGGAATGGGGAGATGGGATGAGGGGGAAGGGTTTCCAGCTGCAAGAGGGGAGATGGAGAGGAGATCTTGGGGAGGGAGAAATTCTTTGGGGTGAGGGTGCTGAGCCCCAGGTTGCCCCCAGAAGCTGTGGCTGCCCCATCCCTGGCAGTGTTGAAGGTTGGATGGGGCTTGGAGCAACCTGGGCTGTGGGAGGTGTCCCTGGCCATGGCAGGAGGGTTGGGATGATCTTTAAGGTCCTTTTCAACCCAAGCCAGCCTGGGATCCTATGATTCTGCAGCCAGCCTCAGCAGAACATGGGGATGTCTACAGGACCTGGGCTCCTTGGAGCCACTTGTTGCCTATAGCCCTGAGACAGAGCTATTATCATTTTTGTGTGCACGTGTAGGAGGGGGTTCCAATCCAAAGTGTAAAAAGCCAAAGCCTGGGCTGTGTTGCAGCCTGCTGGGCTGATGTTTTTCATAGCATGATGCCAAGGGTGTGTTTTGAATGTCCTGGGGCATGGCATGAGCCAGCAAGGTAACAAGGTTTGAGTGGAGTAGACCTGCCAGAATGGTCTTGAGGGACTTGGGGGGGAACTAAACATTTCTAGGTCTTATCTTCACTGCTTATGGGGTGATTGCTGGGGTTTAATCTACCCGGAGCATCAGCTGAGCTCTGACTCAGGGTAAAATCATCATTTTTCTCTAAGGTGCTGAGGGATATTGAGAAGCAGGAGACAACTCGTGTCCAGACAGCGTGGATAGTAAGGAACCAGGGAGACAAAGGGATTTCTTTTGGGATTTCAATGGGAAATATCTCTACTGGTGCCAGCCAAGGTAGAGGGCTGCCAGAACATCTTAATTTTTATTTAGTTATGGTTTGGGAAGAAAAAAACCCACATTACTCTACAGATTATCTTAAAGATCCATAGAAGCCTTTTCTAGTGAGACTGTCTCTTCTTGGTTTTGATTTTCAGTGGTCTGAGTCCAAAATTCAAGCACCCTGAACAGATACAGGGAGAAAGGAAAGACTAAATTGTTCCTGTTGGAGTTTCCATCTGGGTGTCCTGGGTGAACCAGATGAACCTGAAAAATGTTGAGGACTGAAGGAGAAAAAGAAAAGGCAAAAATCTGTTAGTATCAAACCAAACCAAAAATATTTTAATGTGGGCTTTTGTTTTGTTTTGTTCTAAAAGACATTTTCAATACCCATTTTGATTCAAAACAGGAGACATTTCCTCTAATTGGCAATGAATTATTGTCAGGTTATTTACCTTATTTAACATTTTAGGAAAAAAACATGATAGTAAATGAAGGCCAGTTTCCTATGAACCACTATTTCAAAACAAGGATCATTGACCAAGTTAGAATATAATAGTACAGTGTTTCTGAAACAAAAGATTTCACTCAGGAAAATGATGCATTTGACATTTTCATATGTTTCCCTCCTGCTTTCTTTCCAGCAGTCATCAAGCATCACATTTTTACAGCTTTGCTCTTCCCAAACTTCTGTGGCTGGTGAGAGGAGGGGGAAGGTTTCCATTTCTCAGAAGGAAACTGCCTGGCTGCCATCCTGGGCAGCCTCAGCAGGGCAGTACCACCAGGATGGATGGATGGATAACCCCATCCCAAAACAGGCATCAGAGTGTGGGTGATGGCCTGGAAGGAGCAGAATATGCCTCAGAGGGGCTGAGGATCAGGACATGAAGGTGGATTTCAAGCCAGGTGTGTGTGTTAGCTTTTAAGATCTGAGAGGAGGTTGGAGCCAGGGGGGGTCGGGCTCTGCTCCCAAGGAACAAGGGATGGGACAAGAGGAACTTTTGGCCTCAAGTTGTGCCAGGGGAGGTTTAGGTTGGAGCTGGGGAAGAATTTCTCCCTGGCAAGGGTTGTCAGGGCCTGGCCCAGGCTGCCCAGGGCAGGGCTGGAGTCCCCATCATCCCTGGAGGGGTTTCAGAGCCTGGAGATGTGGTGCTGAGGGACATGGGCTGGGGGTGGCCTGGGCAGTGCTGGGGTAAGGGTTGGACTTGATGATCATAGAGGTCTCTTCCATCCAAAACGATTCAATGATTCTATGAACACATTTCTTTCAGTCAGCAGATCCATTGCCCAAATGAACATGGGAACGTTGCAGAACTGAGGCTGGAAAATGTTCAATATCAGTCTACAGGGCTGTGACTCGGGGGCAATGCAGGTTCTGCCTTTGCAGGTGAGTGGCATCTGGGGCACTCACTCAGCTGACACTTTCTAAAACATGAAAGGTGATTTCTACCTACTTTTTGACCATCTACACTGTGAAAGCCATATTCAGACAGACCTTTATCCACCTGCTGATCACTATTGCAGCCTGAGAAGAAGCTAAGAAGAAACTCCAGGTAGGGGTTTCATCCGAGCTCTCCAGATCTGCATTGTATTTATAGGGAAAAATTCACTGATGGATGCTGGGAAGCTCTGGAGGACACCAGGCTGATTGCTGTCAGTGCAATCAGATGGTATTAGGGAGTGGGGAAAAATCCAAGTTCAAACTAACAGCTGAACTCTCTCAAATTTGTGAGTTGGAGGAGATTTCTATATACTTCCAAGTTTGGTTCCACTCAAAAAAATAAAGAGATCAAGTGCAAAATGACCTGGGAAGTCCATAAGAGACATCTGTTGCTAATGTCAGCACCAGTGGTTCCAGGATGGGAGAGATGAAAGCATTTATGGGAATCAAACAGGAAATTTTTAAGGCAAATGAGATTCCCCCAGGTTGTGAAGCCCTCTCGGTTTCACGGCCAGAGACGTCTCCAGCTTCCAGGGACAGATTTTGAGAGGCTCCACTGTGGTTTCCAGTGGGAATTTTCTCCATGGTGGGTGTCTGGAACTGGTTTCTTTCAATCAATCATGTTCATGTATGTGTACGAAAGACTTTCAACCAAAAAGCTACAGGCTTGTTTGGTGTTAGGAAATCTTGACTGTCAAATAAATCTCAGGGACAATTATTTTCTTAAAATATATTTATATATTTAAAAAAAGAGAGAGAGAGAGAGAGAGAGAGAAAGAGAGAGAGATGAACAGATTTTGACTGCAGTTGGCACTTGTTTAAGGCAACCTAACAACCACTGAGGGAACAGAGACTCCATTGTAATCCCCTATATATACTGGCCCAGTAGCCAAAAGCAACAAACAAGCTTGTCATGAAATGGATGTGTAAAGGAAGCAATCAAAACTGGAGAGAGAAACAGAGAGAGGGGAGAGAGAATGAGAGAGACACAGAGAGAGGATTTGGAGTGAACTTTTTGTTCAGGAAACAGTAATATTAAAAAAAAAAAAAAAATCTCATCATTTTTTGGCCTGATTCTGAGGGGCTCCTGTGTGGTGAAGGCTGCAGGGAAGATCACAGAGCTGTGTGATGTTCTGAATGAAAATGCCCTCTTCAGAAATTTAATACTTCAGCAATGAAGATCCCTCTGCCAGGCTACAATTCTCAGTGCTATGTGTTGGCCACCCACCCCCACTTTTCTTCTGACACCCCAAGGGGGGTCCACGCAGATGAAGCAGCTCTGGTTCCTTTCTGGTTCTTTTTCTGGTTCCAAAAACCTCTGGTGGGGACCTGGCCTGGAGGTGAGAAGAAGAATTACAAGCAACCGTGGAGAAGCAAGAGACCTGTGATGAGCCTGTCCTCTTCCCAGCTCTCCACCAGGCTAGATGAAGGGGACAGCACTTTTGGAAATGTCAGCTGGGATCCCGTGACTCAGTTTCCCAAGGCACGTGGTGGAAGGGCCACTCTTTGACATTTTGCAGAGCACCCTGCACGCTTGCACTTGCAGACAAGGCAGCAGGTTGACTCCATGACCTCTTGACATGAGGATTTAGCAGCCTTTTGATGTCAGGACAACAATTCCCTACCTACCTTCCTTCCAAAGCCCATCCAAGACAGCAGGTACCAAATGAAGAATTGTCACCATCGTCTCTGAACAGACTTGGCCTCCATTTCTACCCCCTCATCATGTTTATGCAAGATTAATAGTGACATTTCCTTCAAAAGGATCCTTGGGATGCAAGTGGAGTGGAAGTTGGAGGAGTGAATTGTGATCTGGCCCATCTGGAAGCCTGTCCCACTGACACTTGCAAGAACCTCAAGAACGACGTTCCTGTGGTCACAGCTTTTCCAGAAGTTACCTCCCTCTCAAGCCTTCAGTTCCAACACCATAAAACTGGTCAGACTTGGTCAGACCTCCAAAAGTCCATCTCACTCATTCTCTGTCTCCAGCAATAACCAGGAGATGTTGCCCAGACAATAATACAAGAATCAGTTTAATGTGAAGTGGCATTTCCCATGGCAGACTTTGAGATGAAGCTTGAGGGCTTCCAGATCAAGTCAGGGAATATTTTTGTTTAAAAAACACCAAGAAAATTTACTCCATGGATTTGACTCAGTTTTTCTGGAATCATTGTTCTTTTAGGCTCTCCATGCATCTAGTTTTCATGCAGCACAGGAGCACAGAATAAGTTTCCTAACTTCTAGCTCATTAACATGCAGATTGTCTGCCTCTTGTGGCTGGTGGTAGTTAGCTGAAAAGAGAATGCTTCAGCATGATGGTCCGTGAATTAAATAACTCCTGTTCCATGCACAGAACTGTACAAGAGGGATTTCTGTAACTCCACAGCCTTTCCATAGCACCGGGAATCTTCTCAGTCTTCAGTTTGGACATTTCTGATGTATCAGAGAGCTCTGATGGAACCAATACTTTAGGTTGGGACCTGGCTGAAGTTTTTCAGCTGGTGAAGAGCAGAGAGGTCTTGGTGGGTGTTTTTCCCAGCCCATCCCTCCCTCAGAGAAGAGGATTCAATCAAGTAACAATTCCCAGGACTAACCAGGCGGATCCCAGCTCAGCAGCCATGAACCTGAGTGTTGCAGCTCTGTCACGGGGACAAAAAAAAGTCACAGAGGGAAAGAAAAGGACAACAGATGGAGGTCTTTTACTTGGCCACAAGCAAGGATTTCCTGTAGCTGCAATTAAACTCTGTGAGGATATTTTCAGCAAAAAAAAATATTGTGATTTCTGTCACCAAGGAGCTTGGTGTGCACAGCTCTACAACAGAACACCAGTGCTTGCTCCATCCAGCTCACAGCAGGGCAGAGGCCAGAGGAGAGGGTGATGAGAAGAGCACAGTGATGGGCAAGGTTGCCCTTTTTCCAGGTGTAAGAGGAAATTTGGAATTGGCTTCTTCTGTGAGGGCCAAGAGTTGAGCCAAAAAGAACAGTGACCTAGGACTTTCCTGGAGAGGAGCACTGATAGCTGGAGCTGGCACACCACGCTGTGGAGACATCAGGACAAGGGGCAGAATTTCTCCTATGTCCTTGCTGGTTGCTCCTGAGACTGTAGGAGGTAATAATCAATGTCAACTCATCCCCCTTGGGAGCTGTTTTTTTTTGGAGGAGGGTGTTTTTTGTTTTTTTTCCTGGGACCACAGTGGGTGAAGAAGAGGCCTCATGCTGAATGACAGCTTGCATTTGAAAACATTTTGTCCAGATCAGATCCCACAGACCACAAGTGCTTTCTCAGGGGTAATCAATTAAGGAAAAAAACCCAAAAAACCTGCAGCAAGCAGGACCAGGCTTCTGAGGGATGAGAAAGATCCCAGTGCCTGGTGAGATGGGAAGGAAACTGCTGCTGGGGTTGGGACAGACCTGGAGAGACCCATCCCTGGAGGAGGTGGTGACCTCAGCTCCTGTTCTGCTCCTTTTCCCAGGCAGGGAATCTCCACATATTGATCCCAAGGAAACATTCACTCCTCAGTTCCTTCCTGCCAGTTTCTGTTCTCAGGGAAAGCTGGAGCCCAGCCTCACCCTTTCCTGCAGCCCCAGCACGAAGGAGGAGAGCATCACAGTCCTGCTGGAAATCTCTGGGAATTCTTTGGTTTTCATTGAACTCCTGTTCCCAGGGTTTTTGTTGTCACATCAGCACAGATGTGCAGAGCAGAAGACCTTTCCAGAGTAGATTATTTTTACCTTTCTGAGCAATGTATGGAGATGTGTTGGTCAGAGGCAAAAAGCAGAGACACCTCTGGAGGTACAGACCCTGTAGTATTTGGGGGGGTCCCAGAGTATCTGCAAAATAAGTGGGGAGAGAGATGAGTTCTTCCAAATTTAACATCTGATTAAAGAAAAATTAATGCAGGGACTTCTTGATGACCTCCAAGCCTTCTGGACCAGAGTGCTGCCAACTTCCAAGCTTTCTTACAAACTGCAATTTCCTCACAGTCAAGCATGGGCTGAGCAATCCCTCGAGACAGCACAGCTCTCAATATTGCATAAGTTTGGGATTATTTGTGTCCTATCTCACAGCTCTCTTCATGTCTCAACACACAGGAGGCAGGAGATACATTCAGCTCCTTGGAAAAGAGACTCAGCTCCAGGCTTCCCACTTCCTTGGGCAAGGGATCCAAGCAGTGATGAGCATAGATACCCTGTGTACATACTTCTGGATGTCTTTTCTGAGTGCTTGCCCTGCTATATATATACAAATGTTGATCAAATCCAGGCTTGGCAGCAAGGCTGTTGGAGGAACACCTAGTCTGTGGGTTTTGGCAAGGCTTGTATATGAGCTAAGCAGCAACTACTCATCTCTGTTTTGGATGAAGCTCTCCATGGCTTCTTGTATCAGACCAATAAGCAGAATTTCCCTTGCACAGAAAAGACTTTTAACATAGAAAGGACTGTTTTTCCTAGGCAAAAGTTCAACCTGGGTTTCAAAGGATGAAAAAAAGGGGGATAGGGAAAGGGCTGGAGTCTAAGTCCTCTGCAGCCATGTCCTCATGGTTGATTACTCCCTCAGGTTGCCCAGAGAAGCTGTGGCTGCCCCATCCTTGGAATTGCTCAAGGCCAGGTTGGATGGGGCTTGGAGAAACCTGGACTGGTGGGAGATGTCCCTGCCCATGCAGGGGGTAGGAACTGGATGAGCTTTAAGGTCCCTTCCAACCCAAACCAGCCTGGGATGCTATGATTCAATAACTCAGAGTATTTGAACAGGTCACAGGAAGGCTTGACACATGTAACAGACCTGGCTGCATCCTGGGCCAGGGAGAGGCATGGATTGACCTGGGAATGTCAATGTCAGTGATTTTACCCCTCTTGGTGAAGGAGAAAACCTGGTGGGGGGGGGAATGGACCCCAAAAAACTGCAACAGCTGCAATAATCCCCACCAGACTGGGATGCCAGGCTTCTGGGCAGCAGAGGGGTTTGATTCCTTGGGCTTTGCCACCTCTTCATGTGGCTTATCCCATCTCTGCTGCTTTGCTCACCTGCCCCCAGCACCAAACCCCTCAGCCTCTTTCCAAGGCTCTTTCAGGCTAAAAGTGGTGATGTTTCAGCTCAGGAGTAGCATTGCAGAGAGTGGAAGCTGCTGCCCAGAGTTTTCTGCACTGCTGCAGCTCCAAACTCTACTTTTCAGAGACACCATCCCCAGCACCCACCAGCCCTGCACCCTCACACCAGGAGCAACCCCTCCAGCACAGCCCCAAATCCCCATCGCTCCAGCAGCACCAATTTCCCCAGGGCTGGTAGGAAATGAGCCTTTCCCCACTCAAACCCTGCTCTCCTCCAGCTCCTGGAGGTGTCTCGGGTGCAGTCCCCAGGGCTGTGTCACCCACCAAGGGCTCTCCCTGGGGAGAAAAGGGATGCACAGGCTCCCTGGAACAGCTCCTCCAGCCTGCTCACACCAAGAACAGTCTCCATGTGTGAAATTTCACCTGACCTGAACTCTCTCGAGTTTCTCCAGCCTTCTCCCTGACAGTTTTCAGCAGAGCTGTTTTTATGCCTCCCAGTCCAGACACCAAATTGGAGCCGAAGTGACGTTTATTGTTTCAACAGTGTTATTATATGAAGATTGAGCTCATTACAAACATGACCTGTTTTCCAGCCAGGACACATATTAATTTGGATAAAATACCAGCTGTGTCCTCTCTCCATATGGCCTTATCAGAAAACAAATCGGGTTGAGTTTCGTTCCAAAGAAGAAAAATTTAATTGAATACTTGCTCCGTTTGAGGAAACTCAAATAATCATTATCATCACGACGTCTCTGCTAATCACAGGGGAGAAGGAGGCAGAGGGTGTTTATTTCTCTCTGGATCTAAAAATAAACCCAAGCATGATCCCTCCAGGGGCAGCCTGAGGGCAGCGTGGGGAGATTTTCCTCATCCATCCTCTCTGGGGTCGTGGTCCAGCTTTACACCTCGTGTGGTGGTTTCTGCAGTGGTGGCTTCCCCCAGAGGAGGCAGGGGTTATCCTGGGGAATGTGTGGAGGGGGACACACAGAGGTGCCACGGCCTCTCTGCTCAGCAGTGCAATGAGCTGTGCTTGGCCTCAGACATCCCCAGGGACACTGGAGAAGAGCAGGAGGAGTTTAGGAGCAGTGGGTGCTGCCTGTCTGTCCCCTGGCCTGGTGCCTCTGTCACCCTAGAATAAGAAACAGAGCTTAGTTCTCCCAGTCCTTTGGTAGTTTCTGACCTCAGGAGCACCCAACAGAGCAAATTGAAAAATGAAATGCAAATCTGAAGCACGTGGATGGGGAAAGGAGGCAGCCAAAGCTGAAGATGTCCCTTTGAAAGACTTCCTTGGGCTGACACTCAGTTGGTTTTTACCTTCCAGGGTCAGGGGAGACAAAGAGCAGGGCAGAAGTCCCTGGCTGCCCTCAGCCACTTGTGGGGATGGGATTTCTTCAACCAGAGGCAGGAATTCTGCCCATCACAGCTGTCAATAGATTTTTCTTCTAACAGTTGGAACCCTGCAAATGGGAAGTCCATCAGGTGATGGAGGAGGGGGCTCCAGGAAGGTCCACTGCCTCTTCCAGCTGGCAGAAGAAATAATCTCATCCCTGGGAAATCAGAAGGCACCTCAGCATGGGTGCCAAGGTGACTGGAGAGCTGGGGACCACTTTCAGGGGACATATTTGGGAAGACAGGATAAATGGGCAGGAGGCATCATCCCAGGTGATGGGTAGGACAAGGAGGATTGATTGGGAGATGAGTGCAGAGCAGAGGAAGAACAGGAGGCAACAGAAGCAAGTTGTGGGTAGCAGCTGGGTTTAGAGCTTTTGTAACACCTCAGGGAAAGGGGGGACCCTTCACCCATGCATCTGGATTGAAAAATAAATATGGCAATGATCTTTTTCCAGTAGAGACTTTGGGCTGTGGTTTGGCTTTTATTTCAGAAACTAAAATAAATGTTTTGTTGTTCTCAAAAAGTAGATCCTTTTCCTACCAAACCCAGGCCTGCCTTCAGTTTTCAAATCAAACTTTGATGGTAAAAATATAAAACTTGGGGTTTGGTTTCATGTTGGGTTTTTGGTTTTGTTTTTTTTTTTCCTCAGCTTTATTTGTCCAGGTCCAGCAAAAGAGCCCTGGGAATGGGAGGCTCTGGTGATAACAAAGCATGGGGAACCTGAGGGCTTTGCAAGGGCTGAAATGCAAAGCAAAAAGGCAACAGGGATGACATTGAAGTGATGGAATAATTAAAAAGCTGTAGTAGACAGGATAATTGGAGGCTTTGCACAGAAGAGTTCTTCTCCGAGCTGGAGAAAAAGCTTGAGAAAAAGCCATAAAACATCCCAAAGCCTAAGAAGACAAAATCTAAACAGAAAACAAGTGACTCCCTGGCCTTGCCCTCTCTGTCCATGAGAAACTATGGGAAAATTAAGTAAACAAAATTACAGAAAGTAAATATTCCTGAACATTTCTGGGAGCCATCTGCAAGGTGGAGCTGATCTGCTTTCCCTGAATCCAGGGCAGATGCTGCTTTTATCACTCAGGGGAGGCAGCTGAGGAGCACGAGGCTGATCCCAAATCTGAGCCTTCAGGCTGTGACCCTGGGTGACTGCAGGGGCTGCTGAGCCCCAGATCAGCTGCCTCAGCACCTAAAATTGGGCTTTGAATAGATCTGGGGTTCTTCACTCTTAGGCTGTACTGGAGGCATCAATATTTGCATTTTACCCTGCAGAGATCACCCGGTGCCCCTGGAATTTCTTCCTGCAGATGCAGGCAAGCTCCCAGCCTCAGCATGGAGGCACTTTGCTCCTTCCTGTGTGGTTTTTTTGTTGTTCTTGTTGTGACACAAAGACATTTTCCAAATCCAGATGGGTCTCCGAGGGGCCATTAGGTCCATGTCAAAGCAATCCTACTCAGTTGGAGGTTTGCTCTCAGGATCCCCCCCCCATCTGGATCTCATGTGGATGTCCTCAGCCCAGCTCCAGAGGTGGCTCAGAGCTCAGCCCTGCCCCTGGATCCACTCAGCAGCAAGGATTTCTGACCCAACCAACAGAAATTGTTTTCTGCAATGAATTGGGGTTTGGCTTCAAAAATATATATTTAAAAGAAACAGCAGATATGTAGCTGTTAGGTAGAGGCTCTCATCACCCACCATCAAAATCTCATCTCTGCTACACCCGGGCTTAATCAGGAAATGCTGCTGGACCTGTCTGCTTTGCAATGTAATTAAAAACCTTTGGGATCTGGCATATGGAGCTGGTGGGGCTCAGTTTTGCCTGAGTGAATGAAATTCCCCCCGATGAGGCATTTCTTCTCACCCAGCTGAGCTGCTTCCTACTTGCTAGGAGCTCTGAATGCCTTTAAACAATGAGGGCCTGACCCCAAGCTGGCTGGAATCAAGGAAGAGACTCAGGCCTGGAATTCTTTGGCCAAAAAACCTCCTTTCCCTGGGATTACAGAAGGAAACTATCTCCCTGCTTATTTTTTTTTTTTCCTTTGACCTCTTCAGCTTTCCGGCGAATGCGGTTAATGGGGAATTGGCATCAAAGTTTCCTTGCCACCTGCTTCATGTCCCTCCAGGGCAGGGCTGTGGACAGGAGACCTGGAGCTCAAATCCTCCACTTGTGCCTTGGCAACACTGGATCAAAAATCTCCATGAGGTTGTAGCCTGGCTGGAGCCCAGTGCCTGGTGCTGGACGACAACACCTCTTCCACAAAGGCTCCAGCCCAGCTCTCAAGATGCTTTCAAGTGCTGGATAATCCATCACTTTCCCTTCTCATTTACTCCATTGGTTAATCACCCTCTTGCTTCTTTATTTTTAACTGATATGTGTGCTGCTTGCTTTTCCTCACTGCCTTCCCCTCCGAAGATGAAAGTCAGCAGCAGTTCTGCCTTATCCAGGTCGCTCCCATCCCTGGGTCCTGGGGGCTTCCTTTGAGGTCCATTTTCCCCTTCTTGTGTCTAATAATTCCGTCACCCCTCAGAAATTACTCCTCAAGTGGAAGCCTTCTCCTGCTCATTTCTTTTTTTTGTCAGCTTGGCAAGACAAAAAAAAAAAATATCCCAAGATTTCCTGCATGGGCTTGGCTGGATTCAATCCCTCAGCAGTGCAATCAAACATATACATCTCTAAAACAAAACTAGCCCTGTTTTAATTTGGTTTGTTTATTTGTTTGTTTGTTTGTTGGGTTTTGTTTTGTTGTTTTGTTTTGGGTTTTTTTTTGGGGGGTATATCTCTATCAGTGTATCCCTTCCCTGAGCAAAACTGACATTTGGTTTAAGGTAGAACAGCATTCCTGACACATGGGACTGTGATCCCTTACAAAAGGGAACCCACTTCCTGGATTTAGGCTAAGGGACAGGGTTCAGGCAGGGGGCAAGCTATATATGTGTCAAAATGAGCAATGTCTTTTTGGGTCACATATACTTTTGACTTCAACACTGCTTTATGTAGGCTGTAAAATTAATAGGTGGGAACTAGATTTATTTGTCCCCCTGGCCTGGTAGTTGCTTGTTAGGTTAAACTCACTGATTTCCTGGTACAAAAGTGCTTGTTAAAATAATCTCCCTGAAAATATTCCTCCGGGACTACTTTATCTCCTGAAATCAAAAATTCCTAAATAATGAAATGTGTGAGATGTGACAGACGGGCTGGAGCAAAACAAAACAAACCCCCTCAGAAAGAAGAGCTCCTTCCCATAAACACTGCTTGGGGAATTCAACTTGTTCCTGGGGTTTGGTAAGGGATGCCACATCCGTGCTCCGGGCAGGAATGCTCTCATGCAGGACTCACCTGTTTCTCTTTTATCTACGGGGCCTCATCCTGCCCTCCCCATTGACCCAAGCTCCTCCATGGTGTAATTCCCATCAGGTTTATCTGGTTTGGCTCTCTCCTCAGTCACACAGCTTCCAAACTAGCCCACCAGGACTGCCATAAGCAGGTGATGAGAAGGTCATCGTGCTCAACAGCTCCCTTTGCCTGGGCTAGAAGAGGGATTGTTCCCAAAACTTCATTTCATCGCTGTCTTCAATGTCATGAGCAGGGACCTTGAACTTTACTTTTTGCATGCTTTCTGCCCAACAACAAATCTCACCTCATAAATCAGCACTCCTCATCCCCCTCAGCATCCCACCAGCTCCATCCTCCATCTTCAAAGCCAACCTTCATCCACCTTCATCCACCTCCACCTTCATCTACCTCCACCCTCCCTGGTCTCATTTTCCTCTCCCACACCACAAACCCTTCAGGCTGAACTGAACCTCCATCTTCTGCCACCAAAGACACTGTTTTAGCCTTGTCCCCATAGCCTGAGCCAGACGTGGCCCTGGTGACCCCAGTGGGACAGATGGGACCTGAGGAGCACGTCTGCACACAGCAGCACAGGGTCCCCAAGCAGGGACACCTTGTACAGTCAAGTCTGCCCTCTGAATTAGGAATCTCCAGCTGCAGATTCCCACTGAACATGATCCTCCTCCCCCTGGAGAGGGACACACTCCCTGGGGAGCCCAGGGTTGGGCAGAGGACAGATTTAATGTCATTTCCTTTGCTATCAAGGACAATTTAACCATTTCATATCAAGGTGCTAAGAACTCCATCAGTGTGTGGGAGCTGCAGAGCACTGGCCCAGGCTGCCCAGGAGTCCCCAGCATCCCTGGAGGGGTTTCAGAGCCCTGGAGATGTGGAGCTGAGGGACATGGGCTGGGGGTGGCTTGGGCAGGGCTGGGGGAAGGGTTGGGCTCAATGATCTTCAAGGTCTTTTCCAACCAGAACTATTCCATGATTCTATGACCTCAGGTAGCATCTCTGTGTGGCTCTTCACAGTGCAGACCTCACCCCATTTTTAAGTGCCCTGGACCTTCTTCGGGGTTGTTGTGGGTTTGGTTTTTTTGTTTGTTTGGTTTGCTTGTTTTGTTTGGGTTTTTTGTCTTGTTGCTTTTTGTGGGATTTGGGTGGTTTTTTTGTTGTTTTTTTTGTTTGTTTGTTTCGTTTCATTTTGTTCATTTGTTTGGGTTTTTTAAACTGTTGGGATTTTGTGTTTGCTTGGTTGGTTTTTTATCTTTTTTCTTTTTTTTTTTTTTTTTTTTTCGTTTCCTCTTTCTTAGCAGCCGAAGTGCTGTGTGTGAGCTGGGGAGAGCCCACCTGGGGGGATTCTGCCCCCAGCTGAGACTGCACAAGCTCATCACACTCTCAACCCTTCAAAAGCCTCCCTGCAGCCTTCCTCCCCTTCTCGGGGCAGCTCTGAGCACCCTCCCAGCCCCTACACCCCCATCCCACCCCACCTCATCCCACCTCCTCCAGGGGTGGGGGTTGGACCGCAACCGAGCCCTCCCTCCAGCAAAAGGCAGTGATGATGATGATGGTGGGGAGAGGTTTTATTAGGGGGAACCTTCCTGCACAATGCTCCTGTTGTGTGGCCACCTCGCTTGGAAGAGGAGGAGGAGGAGGAGGAAGAAGGAGCAGGAGCAGCTTGGGGTCCCTGAGGATGCTGATGAGCGCCGGGAGCTCGGAGCTGAGAGAGCGAAGGTCACAGAGAGAGGGAAGGGGGGGTGGGGACACAGGGTTCGGGTGTTCTCCAGGGACATTATTTTGTCTTTACCTAATAGCAGAGACTGAGGAGCTGGGCTGAGCTCCCCAGACATTACATCAGCCCTGGGCCTCCCCTCGGTTCCGCACCAGATCCCAACCCATGAATCCCGGCTGGGACATTGCTCGGGAGCTGGGCAAGGAAAAGCTGGGCAAGGAAAAGCTCAGCACCTCCTCGGCTTGGTGAGGAGAATGGGGCAGGCAGAAGGAAGAGTTCTTTGGGGGGGAGTCAGTGGTTTTACTTTTTCCTTTTCCCCTTTCCTTTTCCTCTTTTCTTTCCTTTCCTTTTCCTCTTTTCTTTCCTTTTCTTTCCTTTCCCTCCTTTCTTTCCCTTTCCCTTTTTTTTCCTCCCCTTTCCCTTTTTTTCCTCCCCTTTCCCTTTTTTTCCTCCCCTTTCCCTTTTTTTCCTCCCCTTTCCCTTTTTTTCCTTCCCTTTCCCTTTTTTTCCTTCCCTTTCCCTTTTTTTCCTCCCCTTTCCCTTTTTTTCCTTCCCTTTCCCTTTTTTTCCTTCCCTTTCCCATTTTTTTCCTTCCCTTTCCCTCTTTCCTTTCCCCTTCCTCTTTTCCCTTCCCATCTATTATTATTTTGAGACCCTTTTTCCTGGTAGCACAAACCTCCAAGCCTCTATTCACCTGAGCTCCAGCTGCACTGAAGAGGATGAAACTCCATGCCAGGAAATCCCATGGGAAGGATGAGCTCTGCCCCAAACACCTCTTGCCTCTACCCAGACAGAAGAACAACAGCATCCCCTGCCCCTCCAGGGTAGAAACCAAACCACAGAGAGATTCTTGCTTAGATTAAGGCATAATTTACAGCCCCAGTGAGCAAATCAGCCAAAGGGTTGCCCCAGGGTCCTGCAGTGAGGAAGGAGATGGTCTGAAGCAGGTCCCAGTGTTCCTGCCTGTCTGAGGAACAGGATGCTCATGGAGGAGCTGGTGGTGGCCCTCTGGCTAGGATGACTCTGGTCTTGGTGACTGCTCCCAGCTCACCCAGAGAGATGGTAGGAATCCTCCCAAAGGCCCAGGTCTCCACCCTCCCTCCAAGGGGATGATTCCTGGGATTTCTGGGCAGCTCCAGTCCCCACCCCACCCCCCAAATTGTGCTCTTGAATCCTCCAGTGCTGAAGGAAAGGCAGATTCTTTGGCTCACGTGGATGAGTTTCTGTCACTTGTAGCCATGGAAAAGGATTTGAATTACTACTCATGTGTTTTTAAGCTTTAAAATACGAAGGCTAAGTAAAAGAAACAATTAAGAAAGATAATCTCTCCCTAAAGTCCTGTGGTTTGGGATGCAGAGGGCTCACTTCAGTGCTCTGTCTTCTGGATAGATTGTTTTTTCCTGTTTTCTTCCCTCCCCATAAGAAAAATCCTCCATTAAGAATAAACCAAGCATTTGCCTCCAGCTTTCTTCTGGGTCTTCTCATTGTCCAGGCACACACTGAGCATCCATCAGGCTTAGCTAATACTTGTCTACAGAAAACAAAACCAAACAACAACAACAAAAAAATCTCCAGCCTTTTCACTCCAACATTTCAACACAAAGAAGTCACATCTGTGGCTGTTTGGTGCCTAGGAATGCCAAATCTGGGCTAGTGAGTTCAGATTTGACACGGTACACGAGAGCATTCAACTGAAACCTAATTACTGATTTTAATTTTGCTGATCAGTTCATCTTGGGCTGGCTCCTTCCTCTTCTTCCAGAGCTGGCCCAGCTCAGGCTGACCATTAAGGAGGAGCTGCCCAAGATGTTTTAGTGCAACATCTGTTTACAACAACAGTTGTCTCCAGCTCCAAACAACTCCTGATTACTTTCACATTTCTGATATATAGATAGGGCAGCTCAGAAGTTTTGCTCTTAAGGTTCCCAGAACATCTTCCTTAAAGGACATCATTTGGAGGTAATTGTGAGCCTGTTGTTGTAAACAGTCCCTCCAAAAGCTCCCAGCAAAGCAAGCATCCCTTATTGAAAACATTCCCTCCAGACAGTGGTGTTTGTCAGTGATGAGCTGCAGGGCTCCTGGATCCCTGGACCTTTTATAATCTGCAGTGGTCACGAACTGGGCTGCTTGGAAGGATCTGTTTGAAGAATCAGGGAGAGGAGGACTTCCAAAAAAAAAAAAAAAAAAAAAAAAAAAGAAAATCACATCAGGAGTGCACCCTGTTCCATTTATTTCACTTTCCCTTGCTAATGAGGGTGATCTGTGCAAAACAGGAGGCCCCAGAAGGGGCTGACATGGTGTCTTGGAGGCCAGCTTTGAAAAGGACACACAGGGCTGAACTTTTTCTGCAGTCTGGGTTAAGGAAGGGCACGTACTGGGAGAGCTGCCACCCCTGTTGTTTTTTCAGTTTAGCAAGCTGAGAGCGCCTTAAAACTGGTGTGTTCTACCTGCTATAGGATGGGATCCTCTGCCCTAACAAAAAAAAAAAAAAAAAAAAAAAAAAAAAGCAGCCAGAGCAAACAGGTTTATAACTTCTTACACCTCTGTTAAGTGTCTGGTTAGCTGGGAGGACCCTGAGCCCTGGCAATTAAAATTGCTTTTAAGGATCTGTCCTAAAGCCAGCCAGCAGCTGGATCACACCAATTAACTTCTCCTGTGGACCAGCAATAAAGGAGGGGAGTAACCCCCCAGTGTTGCCAACTTTTATGATTTTATTGGACATCTTGCAGTTGTCAATGTTCTTTACATAAAATCCCAGCTGCTGTTTCCAGGGGATTTTGTGAAGAATCTCAGGTTTTGTTCAACATCAAAAGGAAAACAAAACAAAAAAACAAACAGAAAAAAACTTTCCACCCCTTGTGACTATAAGGCAAAGCTTGGAAATACCAAATTTAAAGCACTCTGCAAGCTGAAGACCTGGCAGATACATAAAAAGAACCCAAATTTGATAAAAGACTTGCAAGCCAGTCTTTTAGGTTTTGATGGTCAGAGTCCTGGTGGATTGATATATAGGCTGGCAGTTGCAGGTCTCCACATCAGGATACTTGGGGTTTGGTCAGAAGGTTGTAAGCAATGGAATTAAAACCTTTGTGGATGTTGTCACCTGTGAGATGAACATCTCTAACCAATCGTGTGCTGCTCTTACCTACTTCAAGCAAAAAAAGCACAAAATACTTTTTTACTCATGAAGAGTGAAGACAAAAAGAACATGAAAAATATTTTAAATTTATGTTTGGGTGTTTTTTTGGTTTTTTTTTTTTTGGTGTGGGCTTAGGAAGACGCATGGTGACAGCAGAGCTGACAAGCAGTAATTCATCACACTGATGAGCTATCAGTCTTGGCAGAAAACTTCTGCTCCCAGCTCTGTAAAAAGAGTCCCTCATCTTGAGGCTGAAGGTCACCAAGGCTGGGACAGAAGTTCCATGACCCAGTATGTCCAGGGCCATGGGCAACCCAGGGGACCTCCAGGGTGCAGAGAGGTGGAAGAGCCCAGATGTTCCCCTCTGCTTGGTGGTGGTCTTTAGGTTCAGATTTTTTTTCTTTCGGTTGGAAAAGCCCTTCCAGCTCGTGGAGTCCATCCAGGGCAAGGTGCTGGGCCCTGGAGAGCAGGAGGATCCCTGGAGCATCCCTGGTGGAGCAGGAGGAGGGGGTTGGTGGGTTCAGCAGATGGCGCTCCTCCCCTGGCTAAATGCTGCCAATTAGCAAATTAACTTAATTAGGCAGTGATGGGGACTGAGGTTTCCTCTGCCTGTGTGTGGGCTTCGGGATTGTCCAGCTGAGCAGGAGAGAGCCCTTTGCCCCGCAGCCCCAGGAGGGGATGGAGGGATGGATGGATGGGGATGCCCTTGCCACATCGGATCCAGGAGTGACCCCCAAGGGACATCGCTGCAAGGTGAGAATCAGTGGGGGGGAAGGGGGGGACACACACACAAACAACCCGGGAGCAGAGAGGGCTTTGGGAGTTGGGGTTTCACCCCAAGCAAAGGAACTGCCTCAGTTTCCCCAGCCGGGCTGCTGAGATGGATGGAGCAGCCAGCTCTGAGGAGGAGGAGGAGGAGAGGTTGGGAAGGGGAAGAGCTGCCTGCTGCTGGCCTCGCCTTCCTCCCCCATCTTCCTCCTTGGCTGGCATTTGGAGGAGAGCTCTCTCCCTGAACTCTGGGTGCCCTGCTTGCACACCCTGCCCTTTGTCAGCTAATTGCCCGGCCTCTCTCATCTATTATGTAAATAGTCGCAGTCTCTGAGGCTCAGTGTCGTAATGCGAGGCATTCCTGGGAGCCTGGGCTTCTGTTTCATGAGCTCCAGCCTTAGGCAAAAACAGCAGCAACAACAACAACAGCCGAAAAAAAAAAAAAAAAAAAAAAAAAAAACCAAAAAAAAAGAAAAACAAACCAAACGAAAAACCAACCCCAAAACAAAAGAAAAACCCAGGCGGGCCTTTGGCTGCTTTTCTGGAGGCTCCATAAACGAGTTGCAGAAGAAAGTGTTCTGGGCAAGGGTTCAGGGCAGGCAGATGGGGAGAAGGGTGTGTGAGGAGGCTGAGGACAGGGGGGGAAGAAGAGTGAGAGGTTTGAGATCAGAGCCACCATCCATCACCTCCAGCAGCCAAGGCTGTGCTGCTGCTCCTGCTCTGTCCCCCCCTGGAGGGCTGGGGTTGAGCCCTGGCCACATCCCCTGCAGGAGCTGTGCTGCTTAGCAGTGGAGAAAAAAGCTCTGCCATGGGAGGACCTCCTCCTGGCAGCATTGGGGCAGCTTTTCCTCCTCTCCTGGGATCAGCAGAGCTCCTCACCACCTTGCTGGCTGCCTCACAGCATGATGTGTTGGAAGCTGTAGATGTTTAAGCAAAGCTCTTGACTTTGAAGGAGCTGGGAAGTCCATGTGGCCAAACAGCATCTCTGGGACACATCTTATCCAGAAAGGCAAATAGAGGAGCACATTTGCTTCCCATCCACCTTTGGGAGATGCTACAGCAGCAGAACACACCACCCAGGGCTAACAGGCAGCAAGGGACCAGTTGCTTACTGAAAAGATCAACAGCCCAGGCTTTTCCTGGAGTGAAAAGCAGAGCCAGCACATCTAGTTTGCAGTCAGAGGTGGTGTAATGGTCTTCTGCACTGTACCATGTCCTGCAGGCAGCTCAGGAGAGGCACCCCAAATGGGCCAAGCAGGATCTGCTTGCTCCCCAGAGCATCAGACAGTGTTTTCAAAGGGTGAGACATATAAAGGGAAAAAAAAAAAAAAGTAGAAAAACTTCAAAACTCTAATTATACCACAGGCAAGGAGAGCTATAAAACAAATGAGCAAAGTCCCTGCTCTGATAAATCCACTTAGAAATCCTTACCCAGTAGCAACAGTATAATTTATGTCCCACTGAAAGAGGTCCAGATGAGAATTGATGAAGTCTCTTATTTGTGTAATAAATCAGTTTCCATTAATGTAACCAATATGCATATTTATAAACACAGGCTGTACCCCAGGCTGGTTATTCAGGTCCTTGGAAAGGGGGGCTGGGGAGAAAAGGTTCCTCTGAACCATCAAGTCCTTTCTGATAAATCCGGACAGACACTCTGTGAAAAGATAGTGGCCTCAATTTATGACACCTGAAAAAGAGCCAAGCTTGAGTAAATCTTCTGTTCTTGCAGAAATAAATCTGGTCAAGTCCTCTTCTTCATTCGGGTCTCTGGAGGGGGCCGTAGAGCTAGTGAAATATTCCAGATAATTTCAAACAGTTGTTGGCTCTGACCACACCTCTGTTCTCCCACTCCCATAAATCCCATCGCCCATCCTGACACCTCTTGCACACCATGAGCAGTGCTCCTCTCACAGCTCTTCCTGGGGACCTGCAGGGTGCTTTGGTGTTGGTGCAGGTCCTTCAGCACACCAAGCTCATCTTCCCACGTGGGGTGAGGTGTGGAGACCCCAAGGATCATCCTGCTGGCCTTGGGGCAGAGAGGGAGCCATGGGATATAATACAGAAGATCTTCCGGGCATCAGGCAGAGTGAAGAATGAAATTTTCTCACATCCCTGGTGTGACTTGTGGGTCTGGTGGAGCTGCAGCCCATGGGGATGTTGTTCAGAAGATGCACAGCATGTCTTTCTTGTGAAAAGGGCCAGGGAGCTGATGCCAGCCTGAGCTGGAATGGGCCACAGAGATGCAGGACCAGGTCTGGGATCTCAGAGGGGAAGGGCTGCACCCAAGGAATTGTGCTGGCATGATAAAAGCTCTTCCCTGCCCTACGAGTAGAAAGCAAACCTTGCAGTCTTGCTTCTTGGATGAGCACAGGGGCTTGAACCTCCATGATTTTGGTTGACACCAGTTTAAGCTGCAAAGTGGAGCAGGCATGGAGCAGGCACTGCACCCACACCACTGGGGTTGGCAGGCAGTGAAAAGGCTCAGACCTAGGGCTTGACCCTTGGCAGAGCTGAGGAGCTAAATGCCCATGGCTCAGCCTGCCCTAAGAAATGAAGCAGAGCCAGGATATGGGCTCACCCCAGCACTCCACTGCCCAGTGGCCAGGTTTGTCCCTCCCAGTCAATAGTCTCCTAAAAAAAACATAGACACATTTCAAAGGATAGCAGAGGCTGTTCTCAGAAATCTTTTATTGGTTTTTGGGTTTTTTGGGTTTGGTTTGGTTTGGTTTTGTTTTTTGTGGGGAGAGAGAGCCCAGGCACATGGGCAAAGGCACAAAGCTGAGATGTTAAAACCCCCAAAAGCTTTAGGGGAGTCATCACTCAGGGTTTTGAGATCCTAACTGAGAGCAACCTCATTGTTCTGTGAAGTCACCCTTCCTTTAAGGGAAGATTTGGAGTTGTGAGATCCAAAAGGCCCTTCCAAACTCAGTTAATTCCCAGTCTGGTGCCACGTGTGTGTGTTTGTCCTGGGGACCAGAGAAGAGATGCCAGCTTGGCTTATTTATGAGGACAGACTTAGTGAGTGTGACCCAGCTGCCTGTTTGGGATGCCAAGAAGAGCTTGGTGGCAGACAGTTTGGCGATTACAGGATCATAGAATTATTTAGGTTGGAAAAGACCTCTAAGTTCATCAAATCAAACCATTCACCCAGCACTGCCAAGTCCACCACTAAACCATGTCCCTGAGCTCCACATTTCCCTGACTTTTAAATCTCTCCAGGGATGGTGACTCTACAGCTTCTCCAGGCAGCCACGGCCAGGTCCTGACAACCCTTTGGGGGAAGGAATTTTTCCTAATATCTGATCAAAACCTCCCCGTACTGCACCTGGGCTCTCTGGTCCATCTCTACTCACAACCCAGTCGGGTGTCAAGGACCTTGCCCAGGTCTGCAGATTGCTCAGGGGTAGATGGCAGCAGGAGATGGTTGCACAAAGCAGAACTGCAGAGCATGAAGGTGCCAGAGAGCCCAGGTGCATTTGGGCTTCTCCCAGCACCAGCTCCTGATGCCACTTTGGCCCGGGGAGCCTGGAGGGGGAAGAGATGAGCCTGGTGCCACGTGTGGCTTTCCCTGGGTGTGGAAGGCACAAACTGTGGCTAAGGAGTGCCCAGCATTGCAAGCTGGCTGGGGAATGTCTTCTCAAGCCAGATCGTGGACAAAAGCAGCACTGGGCAGGTACTTCAACCCTTCCTTGGCACCTGGTGGAGAGTTCATGGGAGCTGCCCAGGGAGAGGAAGGGATGCTGGGAATGCTGAGAGCCAGGAGGCAAACACTGGGGTTATCACAGGTTCCATCGTGAGACTCAGGCTTGTGGTCAAACGAAGCTGAGTGATCTCAGCAGCACCTCATCCCCCAGAGAGCTGGGGTGAGGTTCTGGGGATGGTTACCAAAGAAGATTCAAGCAAAGGGATGAGGCTGGAGGAAGAGCTGGGCTCTGGGTCAACAAACAACAACACTAGGAGGGGACTGAAGATTGGGAGAAAAAGGATGTGGACAACAAAGTGAGTGACCCCAGGCCTGAAAGCCCCTTCCCAGCCTGAGTCCCACAGGTGCACTTTATACTGGGGTCTGAAGAAAGGAATCTGGCAAGTGACTGTGGAAAGACAGGGTCCACGCCATGGTGGTCCCCTTGACAGCTATGGATCCTCAGCTCAACAGGCTCCAAGAGAATGTGAGCTTTTTTTAAACTGAAAAACCATAAGGAACCTACCACAAGCATTAATGGAGAGCAGCTAGATAGTGTTCCAGATCAGTTCCTTTCCTGGGACCCTCAAGGACCCAGGCACCCTCCCCAAGCCCCCAGATGAAACTCCAGAGCTGCATCCCAAGGCTGGGCCAGCTCATTAATTAATAATTAATAATTAATTACTCCCTGGGCAGCTCTCATCTGATTTCATCTCTCAGTGAAGGCACGGTCAAGAATAACTGACGAAAGCTTTAGCTTCCAGATGTAAGCAACACTTTGGCTTTCACAGAAATTCCTTTTCCCTCCCATTTCTAATGGACAGGACCTTAAACTTGTTGTCATCTAGAACAGCTGTTTTCTCTCTAGCAATGGGCTTTTTTTTCCTTTTTTTGTCATGCCAATAGAGTGGAAATGGTCCCAGGAACCCCCCGTCACTCTGCCAGAAGTATCAGGAGACCCAAGTGGGCAACCCATGTGACTACCCTGAGCCATGAGCCTCCCAGCCAGGTCTTCTCATAGAGCTCCATGAGCCATCCCTCAATCTAGTGGGAGATCTAGAGCAAATTCCTGGGAGGTGAGGGAAGATCCATGTGTTGTGTCTGCAGCTGCCTGCTGAGCACCAACCTTGTCCTGCCTTTGGGTCTGCTCTGATGCTGGGCAGGCTGCCAGGATGCTGAGGAGATGCTGAGCTTGCCCAGGTGTGAGCTTATGGAGTTTGTTATTCCTTCTCTCCAAGGAGCTGATGCTAAATGTGCTCCTCTGCTTTATGCCACGTCTTCCCTGCACTGGCTCACTTGTAGAGGGTTCCTGAAGACAATTTCTCCCTGGCAAGGGTTGTCAGGGCCTGGCCCAGGCTGCCCAGGACAGGGCTGGAGTCCCCATCATCCCTGGAAGGATTTCCAAGCCCTGGAGATGTGGTGCTGAGGGACATGGGGCAGTGGTGGCCTTGGCAGTGCTGGGTTAAGGGTTGGCCTGGAAGATCTTACAAATCTTTTCCAACCCAAACTGTTCCATGATTCTTTTATGTGAGTTAAGTGATGATCAGTCCATTTTGAGTGGAAACACAGCCTTTCTGCTCCTCCCCATGCAAATGCAAACCCAGCAGTGTAAAACATCAGCCACACTAAACGGCTGAAGAGGGAAGAGGTTTAAACCCATCATAAATCCTTGCCCCTTACCCACAACTCATTAGCCTGCCTGGAGCAAGAGGCCCCAGCTCTGCCAGGCCCAAGAGGAGAGGCTCTACCAGGAAACACCAAAAAAAGACCATGGCAATGGAGAGCTGCTGCAGGGCTTCTCGTACCTTTCCCATCGGAAAACGCTCCACGGATCCCAGTGGACCTCTGAGAACATGAAGAAATGCTTTTGGCCTCGGATGGAAATTCAGTTATGACTTGACTGGGGTTTAATCCTGACAGTTAGTTATGCAGCACAGGGGATCATCTTCTGTTTTCCCCCAGGGGCAGTAAAGTTCCTCTCTTTGTTGCTCGACGCCCTCCTGGGGCGCCCCAAAGGCGAATCGCCCGACGACAGCCGCGTAATCCCTAAGGTGGGGGAGATGGATGCTGATGACTAAGGTTGCAAATCTACCTGCTTTGTACAAGGATTTCATCACCAAGTCGCTGCCTTTCCCAGCGAGCTTAAAACCCATCAAGGGCTGCTTGAAAAATGCTTTGATGAGGAGTTCTTAATTGTTTTTGTAGCTCGCTCTGCATTACCTTATTTATAGGTTGAACTAATTGCACGGGGTAGTCATAATAATTCATTGGGAGTGAAATCCTGGGTTGCTTTTTCACTTTCCCAGAGCTTTGCATGATTGTTTAATCCTCTTTTTGCTAAGATTTCCCTTACTCTTGCTGTCTCTCCAGAGGCGGATATGTTTTGGGGAGAGGTGTGGTAAAAATGTTTTAAAAATCATGCTATAATGTTTGACATAAACACGCAGCAATATAAAAGAAGCTAATAAGGGAAAGAAATAACAGGGCAAACCCAGCAAATTTCCCTGGATGTTCCCAAATACAATTCTTGGACACATAAATATCAAAAAATAGCACAAGCTATTCTTCACTCTTGGCTTGTTTTGTGGATTGCTAAGGTATCTCCAAGTTTCTTTGTCTTTTTGGAAGGAATAAGCTCAATTCTTTCATTTCAGAGGACTTTGATGACATTTGTCATCTTTGCAAGCAGCAAATTTTGCACCTGTGTCACAGTATTTCCTATGAAGTTGTCTTGAAGTATAATTGTTGAGAGCAAGAAGAAGTGGGAAGGTTTTTAAAGGCTTGAGGTTTGTGTCCATGTGTAGGTGTGCATGTGTTGTGGGGACTGAAGGAGGTAGAAGACAAAGTCTTTCATCTTAAAGTACTGCCTGACACCTTTTCCCTTCTCAAACAGCACAACAACCTTTCCTGTAAAACTGAAACGAGGAGGGAAAGAGCAAAGGGATGGGACTTGTTCACCAGAGGATTTTCCCACACAGCTAAAGCTTTTCTTTTGTATTCTATGGTTTTAATGCCTTTCAAGTTGAAACAAAAGTATTTTGCGGTGGAATATGGTCCATGTGCTGACTTGGAATTCTGTTTTCAGTTTGTTAGTGTTTTTCAAGGTAAAATTGTTAATTTGAGAACCAGCCAGCCAGGAAGACCCAGTGTCTGCCTATGGGGGTACCTGTGGAGGGAGCAGCCCCAGGGGGTGAGCACACTCAGATGCAGCCTCTTTTGGAAAAGCTTCATGGAAACAGTTAAATCCCCAAATGTGCCATGACCAGACTGTGATATCTCAGAAACTCACCCTCCAGATGGTCTAAACCCCCTCCTAAAAAAGAAGAAGAGGGGCTTAAGTAACATGGATCAGGCAAATACCAACTTGCCATTCAACTTCTTGTAGCTTGCAGGTAGCCCAGCCCCACTAGAGGAGAATCCAGGTTTTCAACAATAATCTGGGCTCTTAATTGTTGCATTTTTTAAGGGCTGTCACGTGAAAAGTCTTAGAATTGATTTAATCTCATGTACTTTTAAGAACAGAAGCAGGAAGGCTTGTTAACAACTTGCTGCAGACCAGGGAGGGGTAGTGGGTTGTGAACTGCTTCCATCTGGCCACAAGTGCTAAAAAATACAAGGTTTTGGATGCTAATTTGCAGTTATTCAAAGTTCTGTTGCAAACACCAAAAAAAGCAGATCCAAGGACACAGTCAGAGAGGTGCAAGGAGAGAGGTTGTGGCAGCTTTCAGGAAAGCTGACTTTGGTTTAGGTCAGCTGCCTTCGTGATGGCAGATTGCAGGAGAGGTCAAGGATTGGCCAAAATGTTTCTGATTTCCTCTGGCAATCTGCAGGAGCAGTTTGTATTGCACGCAAAAAGCAACAGTTAATGAAATGGAAAATTTGAGAAACTGAAGGCTCAGAAATTAGGAAATGCAGAATTACAAATGTAAATTTAATCTCAAAGCCACCCTCTGCTCTTCATTCCTTAAGAGGCTTTCTTGTCCCAGCTCTCAGATGACCAAGTAGCAGAGCTGCTTCCACTACCACTCCAGTGCAGATGTCGTTTCTACTTCTGTGTTACAAATAATTTCAAAAGATGTTTTTCAGTAGATCAGTGCCTTTTCCTACTCAGTAGTCATCATGAAAAGTGTTTGATAAAGGCAGAGGACTTTCAGTGCTCTGCTGTGAAACAGCCATGGGTTCCTGGAGGAGATGCTAGGTCTGATTATTTGATTAGACAAAGCCAGCTTTTAATGTGGCAATAATTTCTGTTCACTTTGGAGGGATACAATGAGTGTGTCACAGAGAGATGGCTTTGCAATAGATCGAAGGCAATGTTATTTAAATGTCAGCATTTCACAACCTTCTTCAGCTCACCCATGCATGGCTTCCCCTTCCTCCCTCCTGCAGCTCCCAGTTCATCTGAAAGCCAGGACCTGGTTGCTGTTGTTGGGTTAATTTTCAGTAAATCACTCAGAACCATCTGATGACCAGAACCAGTTTGGAGGAGGTGGCAGGGCCATATGGCCAGGTGTGGTCAGATGCCACAGCTGCCCTTTTTGGCAGCTCTAGCTTAGAGCAGCCTCATCCAGGTGTGAAATTTCACCTTTTTTTTTTTCCTTTTTTGGGTTATAGTCAAGCCTGGAGGCACCAACCAAGGCCACTGCCCCATCACTCTCAGTGTGTGGAGACAGGAGGTTAGGAAGGGTCAGACACCTTCCCAAGGTTGTATGGGTTCTTAGGGACACAAGGAGGTTTTTCTGGCTCCTTGTCCTCCACCCTACCAGCACACCCAGCAGTGACCAAGGTTTTAAACACCTCTGCAACTGGAAATGGAGCTGTTCTATGTAAGTCACCTCCACGTGGCACAGGAGGGCTCTCAGGTCCCTTGGAGAAGGTGTTAAGAAAAGCAGAGGAGTTTTCTGCCAAGAAAAAGGACCCGGGTGGGTTGTCCTGGGGAGGGGACTGAATCCACTCCGTGGATCCTCGAGCAACATGATGAAGCAAACCCACTACTTTTGGGTGCCAAAAGTCTTTGCCTTGAGTCAAGGCCAAAGCAGAGCATCTCCATGGCTCTGGAGCAGCCTCAGGGTTTGGTCCTTCTGCAGGTACATGCAGAGCAGCTGCTTCCAGGGTATCCAGAGAGTGGATCAGTGCTGGTGTGGGGCTGCTTCAGAAGTGATAGAGCAGGTCAGGGTAGAGCCTGGATCTATGTTCATCCTGCCCCTCTTCACCCCAGATCTGGAAAAAAACAGGAATTTTGGTTCAGAGACTCAGAAGCCACCTGGAGCAGGGTCAGCTGAGGGCTGCTTCATCTCAGAGGTAATAATCCCTCCTGAGAGCCTGGGTGAGAGGGGCAAACTCAGATATCCCAGGCTGCATTTCATGGAAGTGCCCTCCCTGGAATGTCTCCTGTCTCCTCATTCAAGGAGGAATCTTTCCACAATATGTCCACCAATCCCACTAAGGTTCAACAGTTGATGGAGTGTTTCTATTGTTTCTTTTTGTTTTCTTAATTAAAATACACTGGGTACTGGGAAGAAAAAAAATAGAGAGAGAAAAAAGTAAGGAACTAATGTATTTTATTTTTTTATTTTATTGTTCTTTCTCATGGAACAATCTCTAGGGAAATGAAGGAGGTTACAAATAGAGAGGAACAATGTCCAGGCCCAGGCTGTGGGTTCCTGTAAATTAACTTGGTAAAGAGGAGAAGGGAATGAAAATAAAAGGACTAAACTCCTGTAAATGAGTGCCAGGTTTGTGAGTGTCAAAACTGCTCCATGAGATGCTTCTGGCTGGGCCCCTTTGTGGGGTGGAGAGAAGAGGCTCTTGGGAGGTGACTGTCTTTAGTTGGTGTCTGAGGACCAGAAGAAAGGGAAATGGATGAACCAGCACAGATTTTTCCAGGCAGGCATGGAAAACAGGAAGAGAGTGTTAGAGCCCATGGCAGGGGAACAGGGGTGGCCATGGGGTGTAAAAAGCCTGCCCAGCCCAGGGGTCTGCTCTCCTGAGACCCCCCTGAACTGCTGGGGAATCTCCAACAGAAGGACATAGAGTTCTTGGAATGAGTCCATGGAGATGCTGGGAGGGTTGGAGCAGCTCTGGAGCCAGGCTGAGAGTTGGGCGTGTTCAGCCTGGAGAAGAGAAGGGAGCAATGGGGAGACCTTAGAGCAGCTTCCAGTGCCTGAAGGGGCTGCAGGAAAGCTGGGGAGGGACTTGGGACAAGGGCCTGGAGGGATGGGATGAGGGGGAAGAGTTTCCAGCTGCAAGAGGGGAGATGGAGAGGAGATCTTGGGATGAAATTCTTTGGGGTGAGGGTGCTGAGCCCCAGGTTGCCCCCAGAAGCTGTGGCTGCCCCATCCCTGGCAGTGTTGAAGGTTGGATGGGGCTTGGAGCAACCTGGGCTGGTGGGAGGTGTCCCTGGCCATGGCAGGGGGATTGGAAATAAATATTCTTTAATTTCCCTTCCAACCCAAACCAGTCTGGGATTCAATGATTCTATGACTCTGTGACTCTGGCAGCTCCACAGAGCAAACCCTCCTGCCCTGTAGCATGAGCACAAATTTTCTCCTGTGTTTCCCCAGCCTCACCTTGAAAGCAATGTGCAGACCATAAGATTTTTGAGGCTCTGGAGCTTTCAGCCTTTCTGCTGCAAGTCCCAGCAGGGTTCCTGAGTGGAGGATCTCTCTACCAGGAGAAACAGGATCCTTCAGATCCCTTTGTGTTAATTGATGTGTCCTTAAATGACATGAGTTTGAGGGCTGTAATCTTCATAGGCTGGGCTGGTAGCACAATTCCAAAGTCCTCTATCTCCCTGTTCCTCGCTCAAACCAGGATGACACTTGTTGGGTATAATTAATTCTAATAATTTGCCCACTATAAAACAACCTGCATTTGAGGAAAAGGTTTAAAAGCCAGATTTTCCCAAACAGCTGGAGGGAGTTTGGAGAGAAGGGAGTGGTTTGGGTTTTCTTTAGTGTGCTTTCTCTGTGAACTTGTCTTTGAGCAACTAAGAAAGTATTGAACTAAGTCCCTAAGTGCTTTGGGAAAAAAAAGAAGAGAGAAATAAAACAGTAGCTGGGAGTAATTTCTAATCCTAACATACAATCTTCTGAGAGGATTCTCTCCCTTTTCCTTGCCCTAATGAGCTAAGCAGAGAAAACCAAATCTTGGTTTGGGAAAAAAACAGAAAACTCCCCCAAAATACAAAAGTGTCATTATCAATGAGCTTCTAACAAGCCAAAAATGATCAGAATGAGCCTTTCTCATCCAGCCTAATGAACTCCTCAGATTGCAGAGCGCATCCCAGATTCAGTTGTCTGAAGAAAGTAAGACTGAGGAAAGAAAAGATTAGTGTCAGGCTAGAAGTATTAGATGATTAGCATTGTTTTAGGAAGCAATCTGAGATGTCATCTGGAGATACGCTACTGAGCCATCTGGGGCAGAAAGGAAAGAAGACAGAAAAGAGAGAGAGGGGGAAAAAAAAACCAAAACCAACCCAACCAACAACCCTGTTTTGTTTCTCATTACTGCTCTAATTCTGGTGTAATTGAAAACGGCCTGAATGTGTTTAGGAACATGTAGGACATCTGGTTCTCATTGGAAGAGCTCCGCTTTTTCAAGTGGCGCCTTCCATCTTCATCACAGTCCAAAGATTCCCACATCACGACTTGTCCTCTTTCTTTCTCTCCTTTTTTTTTTCTTCTTCTTTTTCTTCTTCTTTTTTTTTTTTTTTTTTTTTTTTTTTTTCCCTCCCTTCCAGAAAATGTGAGGTTGAACTTTCGACTCCATGTAAAACAGTTGGAGAGAAACCATGATAAGTCCTGGGGGACCCATTGAGCCTTTCTTCCCATTATCCTACTTGATTCTTTGCAGCTTCTCAGTTCTTTAGATACAGCCTGGAGCTATTTAATGCTGGTGGCATGAAGAAAAAGAGGAAGGGACAAGAGGAGGGGGAAGAAAACAAAACAAATAAAAAGTAATGGAAGGACAGTTTGTAAAGTCAGACATCAAAAGGGAGAAACAAAGACAACTAGACTGAAAGCTGTCCTTACACAGGGCCAGGACTGTGCTTTGCCAAAGGGACAGATCCACATAACTATTCCTTCATGCAGTGCTGGCTTTCCTATGTATATGGAACAGTGAGGAAGGAGCCTGAGATCCAAGAAGATTTGCTTGGGGGCTAAACCAAAGGGCAACATCCTAATTCTCCTCTTGGACCCCCACACCAAGTCTCCAGTGTTCGTTTTGGTTTGGACAACTCCAGACTTGTCTCTTATAGGAAATTCTGGAGGGCCCACTGCTTAGAGAGACATTACAAGTTGAGTGGACAATAAAGAGGTTGTGGGAAACATCACTACCTTGGCAGGGAGATGGGCTGCATGGTCTGATAGATCCTGATTCCCCACCATTTGGAGAAGTTCTGGCTGTAGTGAGAGAGAGCAAAGGAGCAAGATGCATGAGCACAAGCTAGGAATGTGTCCTGATTTTAGAATTCTGCTTTAATAGCACTTTCCATCAACAAGCTTAATTCCCAGTCATCAGCCCATGTGAGATGATGACTTGGCTTCCCCTGCAACACCAGCCCCACAACCCTCACCTCCAGCTGATGAAGGAGAAGGGGGATGTCTCTGGCTGCAGTGCACGAAGAAACACAACCACAGGGGCATGGAGCAAGGACCTTGGGAACATCAGCCAGAAACACCACCAAGGAGAACCTCTGCCATGACCTTGGGTCATGAGGACCTGCAGGAGCACTTCTTAAATGAATATAAAAGCCTATGTGGCTTCTGCCTGGGCAGTGTCCCCATGACATCAGCAGGTCTGTTTCTCTTGGGCTGAAGCTCTACACCCTCCTCAACATGTAAGAGAAAATATTCCTCCATTTCTAAGTCTGCTCAGTTGACCAAAGTGAAAAAGTTCCTCCTTGGAAATCAAAAGCAGATGCCACTCATGATTTCAGTCACTCTGAAGACTGTTTTTTAAATGGTCAGAAGACATAGTTGATTTTTTCACCATTTTGCTTGAAAAATGTTCAGACTTTCAGAATTTTCCCAGAAATGGCAAATCAGGATGGTTTTCTACAAGCAGTGTTAGGAAGCTAATTCCATTCCCATTTTTTCCACACCACACAACACACTTTCTCAAGTATAACTGGAAAGAAATTCAGACGACAGTAGTCCTGTAGGTGATTGAGTTCCATGGCCAGAAAAAGTGTTGTGTGCTCTGAAAAAGAGCAAGACACACTTTTTTTTAAAAAAAAAGCCAATTTGAGGTTCTTTGAGTCCAGGTCATTTGGTCACTACAAGTAATTGTAGGACCACCAAAATCTCCTGGTTTTGAGTCTGGACTTCAACTGCAGCTGGAACCTGTGTTGCTTTTAGGATCCTTAGCACTACACAAGTTGATGGCCCTTGCACTCACAATTATTTAAGATAAAAACTGAAACATTCATTAGTTTGCTTGACCACCATGTTGGCTGAGATGGTCAATCATTGCAGACATGATAAGGTTGATATGGTTTAGTGTTTCATGGGGAAAATAAAGACAGGCATGACAGAGCTACACAACAAGAACAAAACAGCATGTTTTAGGAAATGGTGTATTTAAGAACCTGGGAACAGGAGGAAAAAAAAAAATAAAAGAAAGATATTCATGCTTGGAAGAGGGTTCATTGCTAGGAATTTTTCCAGAGTAGGTGGAAAAGCAGTTTTAAGCACTTCCTTAGTAGAGGACACAAGGCTTCTATTGTATGCAAAAATAAATGATTATTATTTATTACTGATATTGCAGCCAAGAAGCATGAGGGTCCAAGGTATGAAGTAGAAGGGACTCTTCGTGTTACAGGCCTCCAGTTCATGGGGCAGGTGAGTAGAACACCCTGACTAAACTGTACATTTCAACCTGTTTACCCCAAGATTGCAATGGCAAAAAAGTGAGACAGATTTCCCCCAAAGAAGAGTCCTTCATGCAGATAAAATTGAAAAAAATTAAAGATGCTAAAGTGTGCCTGTCCCCTCTTCCATGGTCCCACCAGCATGGTCCTTGGTCTTATGCAGATCTGGGTATTACCTGGCTGTGGGTGTGGGAATGGTGCCTTCCTGGGACCATCCCAAAGGTGTCTGAACAGCAGCAGAGGATTCTTGTGAAAGGAAATATCTTTGCCCTCTGGATCTTTATGCTTAGCTCCTCCTAGCAATGCTTTTCAGAGATGACTTCTGCTATGAAAGGAAATAAACCAAAATTTTACTTGGCTTGAGGTCACAACTGAGTTCATCAACATTCCATGTGATACCTATTCAACTTGATATTTTTCTCCTCATTTAGGTACACATTTGCATTATTCTGCCTCCCGTTAGCATCACACTATTGAAGCCTGTGAAAAAAGAAGGTTTGGCTTAGCCTGACTTAGCTTGGCTTGGCTTGGCTTGCTTCCTTTGCTCTTGGAAAATGTTTATTTCCGTACAAATTTCTGACTGAAATTCTGGAAGAAGCCTGAAAGTGATGGATGAGCCATTTCCTCAAGGTAATCCTATATTGTAAGACCAGTGGATGCGAATCATTACCAAACCAGGAGGCACCCAGAAGAAAGAGGATGTAAGCAGTCCTGGCTATAATCCCCATCAGGAGATGGAAGGTGCACAAAGGTCCCACCTCTCTTCCTGACATGGATGAAAAGCTTTTCCAACACCCACTGATGGAGAGATGGCCTTGAAGGGTGCAGCCAAGGATGTCTTCTCCTTGCTCTTGCCACAGCACGATCCAAACATGGACCAGATGTCTTGGCTTCTGGAGGATTGAACTCAGCAGCTAGACCATGGGACCATGGGCTTGGGAAATGCAGCCTCCCCTTTCTTGGTGGCCCAGAAGAGCCCAACTTGCTGCAAGGGGTGGCCCTGGGTATTTCCAGGGCAAGAAGCTGTGGCTGGGGACATGGTTTCTAGTTGTCATCTTTATCCAGTGCAAGAAAAGGAGCTGAAGCAAGGGCAAGAAGAGACTGATGCTCACACGTTCCCATTTTCCCAGGAACTTCTACTGTTTTCACTTGGAATCAGAACAAAACCAACTACTCTTGAAACTGCCTGGATGAGGGAATTTTTCACTCCAAAAACATAGCTCAAGAAATTCTTTGGTTGTTTTATGGGATCTTAATAGTATTTTATTATATTTATATTATCTCTTCCTATGTTATGGCAGGTACTCCTGGCATGCCATAATGACCAAAAATTGTTTAAATATTCTATTTTTATTTTCTTTTCAAAATCATTATGAGCAGCTGCTCCTCAGCAGTGAGTGAAACACTTTATCTTTCCTCCCAGATCAAAGTATCTCCTGTTTGTATTGTAATTACGGCGTTTCATTACTTATTAATTACAACACACACAGGAGACACTTTGATCAGAAAGGGAGATAAGATATTTCAGACAGTGCTAAGCAGCATTTGCCTTCAACGATTTGAAAAGGCAAACAAAAGAAAAAGGGAAAACTTCCATGACTCTTTTGTGACTTGCTGGTGGTCACATTGCCTGATGAATCCTTCACCCCATGGAAAATTGTGGAAATGTCCAGCCCTGAAGAAAGGTAACACAGGTAGAAGGAAACTCCAGAAATCTAAAAGGTGGTTTGAAAATATTGTGCTTTTTTTCTTCTTCTCTCCTGAAATTCATTTTCTTCCACCATTCTTCTTTCTGTGGGATCTTTTGCCAAAATCTCTCTGCTTCCATGAAAAAAGGCTCTGGAGGTGGTAGTGGGGGTGGGGGGGGACTCAGCTGTGTCCAAAATATACTGTTCTCAGTTAAAAATTATTTTGGCAGATATTTTCTAAGCAGGTCTCACAGCCAGGCCTGGGGCTGGCTGCCCATTCTCCAGTGCTGTGAGGGGCTTGGACGGGAAAGCAGCTTCTCTCCAGGACTGATCCCTCCTGCTCTAAACTTCTTGTCATCCCTTGTATGGCAGACCCTGCCCCTCCAAAAATGCCAACAGGGTAGTCCTCCTCACGAGACACCTTTATTTAATGACACGTTGAAGAGTGAAGTAATTAGGGCTTTTTCTTTTTGCTTACGCACTGACCGAATGAAGAAGGAAAAATAATTTAAAAAAAAAAACAAAAAAAGGTTAACTGAGTCCAGATGCTTAAAACAATTAAAACAGAGGTTGGAGCAGAGGCTGAAGTCAAAAGTGGGGAAAGAACTGGCTCCACACTCTTTAGCTAAGTTGGATGCACTGGGGTAGGCAGGCCCTGGAGTACTCAAGAGTGAGGCCAGGGCTGTCTCTGCCCCGTTGGTGATTATCTGGGTCAACTCATGCTCTTAATACAAAGTGTGAGGGCATCTCTACTTGCTGAGCAGGTTTTCTTTAAATATCTCTTTAATTGTCCAACCTACAGCTTCCTAATGTGGCCATCATTGTGGAATCTAGGTGCCAATCAACCCATTTCTTCTCTGCTTGCCAGGGTCATCCAAGCTCATCAGATGCTGGGTGACTCCCCAGAGGGTTATGGATGCAAAGTCACACTTCACAGGCCTTTCACCTTCAGTCTCAGTCTGGAAGGACCAGGAGATAAAGTGCAAGGTTGCAGTTTTGCCCTTGACTTTTGACCTTGTGGACCCTGGGCTCCTACACCCTCCAGCTGGAGTCCACCGAGGAGTGGCTGGAGTGCAGGAGCACATGAGAGTTTGAGAAGCTGTGGGAAAGGTTGGCATAAATTCTGCCTTGAAAAAAAGGCGGAAGAAAGGGGAAGAAAACTCCAAGTGATTGTAGAGCAATCACCTGAACTTCAACATCAACAGAGATGCTGGGATAGCTGATTGGACAGAGCTTGTTCCACCCTGGAGGAGAAGGAAATGATAAGAAGCAGATTTCCTCCCAACAAATCACGTCAAACCAGTCTGAGTCCCAAACCTGGAAGGTTCTCAAGCCTTGCAGATCAAGAGGAAGAACTAGCAGCAAATCCTGACTTGAGTGAGTCTGGGGGAGCCCTCCCAGGCAGTGCTTGCACAAGGCACTGAAGGGAAGAGTTATCCAAGTGGTGTTTCCCCAGAGCACAGCCCATGGACAGCTCAGACTCAGAGAATCCCTGTCAGTGGTTTGGGGTAGGATATAAACCAGAGATCACCACACCCCTATTTGGGTGCTTGCACATGGGCATCTATCCATCTGCCATCCCTCAACCTGGTCACCAGCAATGCTGGGGTGACAGAGGAGGTGACAAGGAGCTCTTCATTGAGGAGATGGGACCTGGGATGCCTTCAGTTGCCCACACAGCCACGTGGGGTTATTTTAGGTGGGATCTGAAGCCTCCAAAGGCTGCTCCAGAAGGGCACAATTCTCCAGCAGGTTCTTTGCCAGCCCCATGCAGATATCTCACATGCCTTGGAGCATCTTAGCACTATTCACCTGTGTGCAGATTCCCAGCAGAGCCCTAGATCTCTGTTTACTCAAGGGAGAACCCTCAGGTCTGGGTTATGTAGAGGTGCCTATACACTCACCCTTAAATTTAGATATTTCACTTGTCATATTGATCCCACTTTGAAGGGGGGATTCAGTTATCCAAACATAGACATCTTCATGCATCCCAGCATATGTGACAAACCCACACAGGACACCCCTTAAAGGAGACTTAATTTTGCTGGGAAAGCAGCTGGAGGGAAGATGCCTCTCACTGCCTAACAGGACACTGGATGTCTCCTTGGACAAGTGCACCTGACTTCTGGTGACAAGGTGAGAGGACAGCCCAGGTGAGTTTAAGTTGAGGTTTGGCATACACCTGTAGTACTCAACAGTGACCTAAAGACTGAACTAAAAATATGCAGAGCCATGACCACCATTTTCAGATGGTGCTAAAAGTTTGCATGCAAGGAGCTCCATTCATCTCTCAAACTGAAACACCTCCTTGATTCCTATGTTTCTTTTCCTCCCATTCTGCTCTAGGTGCAATTTAGGCTCACAAGAGCAACCAGTTGGCTCCTGTAGCTCCTATCTAGCTGGGACCTGTGTCACAGGTATTTAAGTTCTCTTCCAAAAATATCCTGGTATCTCATCTTCCTTTTGAACTGCCACCTACTAAAAGTTCACTCTACCACATTTTCTTTGAGGGCCTGATGTCCTCCCTGCTGAGAACATGTTTCACCCAATGGAGATGAACTTCCAGGTTCATTGCCTCAGCACCCTTTGTGCAACCACTTGGCAAAGTTTCTAATCATTTGTAGTTTTTTTTATCTCACTGTTTTGATATGGGGAATAGCTCAAAGGCACTGCTTATTAAATTTCTCCATCCTTGGCATTACCTTGAACGTGTCCCTCGCTGCATCCTCAAGCAAGTGGATATTGCTGCAACAATGGTGAGGCTTTGGTCTTCTGTCTGACAGGAGCCTGGATCCAGGGATAGGGTGAAACCTGGGAAAGATGAAAACTTCCATTCCTCTAGGGATTTGCCTTGCCTAGACATGGGACTTGTACTGTATCTGCATACTGTACCGTGTTCCATCTGTGGCTGGAGTATTGCATTTACACTGAGGTTTTTCTCATGTCTCTTTGCACCTTTTGCTGTCTCTGCCTCCCTGCTTGCATGCTGCCAGACTGGGAGCTGCAAGAGCAATAAAAGAAAATTTGCATCATTCTTCTCACTTCTGGCACAAGAACGTTTCCTAGTACTACCTCTCATTTTTTCTGAAACCTTAGTGCAGAGCAAGACCATGACCTGGAAGCAACCCCACAGAGAGATCTTCCTTGCAAATGACTCCTTTGGTTTTTGGCCCTGCCTCTTAGCCTCTCTTTACCTCCATTTCCCATCTGCTGATGGGGCAAACTGGATCCAAGTCATGAGGAGAGTGGATGAAAAAGTGAGCAGCTCCAAGGTTACAAGCCAAGAGCTCAGTATTTCCAAGTGGAATGTTTTTTTAGAGCAGTTTCATGGGCCTTAACTCTGGAAAGCAGTCATTAAATAAACTGCTTTGATTTTGCACAAGGGATTTGATATTTCTTTGTAGAAAGTCATATCAGCAGCCACTGCAGGGCTGATAACTTCTCTTTGCTTTCTGGCTCTGAAGAGGAGCAGCAGAACTGAATTATGGATAGGATATGGATAGGGATATGGATTTTCAAGTGGGCACCTTGTCACCCATTTGAAATAGGCAGTTGCAAATTTGGACCCTTTACTCCTGTCTCCTTCTTCCCCTCAACTTTATAGTCTCCCTACACATTTTTGGTTCAAGCCCATAACCTGCTTCCCAGGCTCAGGAACCTGCAGCAAGTGAGGGATGCAGAAGATCAGGTGAGGAGATTGTCTCTGGTATTATCACTAATTCTAGAGACTCTTACCTGGGCTTCTCATGGCATTTGTTTTTTTTTTCTTTGCTTTCCTTTCAATATGTAGTTCCTGGAAGCATATGATTTTTGAGAATATTTCTGCTTTCTTTTCTTTTTTCACAAATTTTACAGTGACTGTGATCAAAACGTCCCTTTGTGTTTCTAAGAAGAGAAGAAAACAACCCAAAGATGTTCTTCTTCAAGGAAGCAGCAAGGAAGCCAGGAGCGGGATACTTTTCTTTGGTAGGAACAATCTCTTTTGGACTTAGTACCTAGAAAAAATACATTTATTTGTCCTGTCTCTGCCTGAATCAGCAGAAGCAGGGTTAAAAAAAAAAAAACCAACAAAACCAGGACTCATACAGGCTGAGTTGGCACAGACTTCCAAGGGCCTTGAGGCTAAAACAAAGCAAACCAAAAAAAAAAAAAAAAAAAAAAAGTATAAAAAAAAAAGAAAAAGGAAAAAAAAAAGAGAAACGTTTTGTTTCCAAATAAACAAGTTTCCTCTCCCCTCAGGTATGGGGCTCACTCAATTAAATTACACTCATCTGCCAAGGCCTGTGCACCATGTGGATTTGGTTACTGTCTCTGCAAGAATTTGTGTGATGCTCCAGGCCCCAAGGAAGGCTGAGGCTGACCCCACCCCTCCCCTCCAATGCCCTTCTCCAGGCAAACTGAGCTGCATTGTCTCCTTTGCTGCCAGGGTGTTTGCTTTTTTTTTTTTTTTTTTTTTTTTTCCCTTGTTCTGTTGTTGTTTTTTGTAAGCCCAGCCCAGCCCTGCTTGATCTCTTCACCTGGATTTTAGGCTTGATGTTAATTCCTCCCAGTTAGGTACCAGCAGTGAGCACAAAGATTCATCTGGTGGAGAGGAGGGGAGGGTGGGGTGGTCTTCCTGCTTCATTTCCCATTCTGATCAGAGAACCAGAGAGGCATTGACTGGTTTGGGTGGAACTGGACCTTAAAAACCATCTCATGCCATGGCCAGGGACACCTCCCACCAGCCCAGGGGGCTCCAAGCCCCATCCAACCTTCAACACTGCCAGGGATGGGGCAGCCACAGCTTCTGGGGGCAACCTGGGGCTCAGCACCCTCACAACAAACAATTTCATCCCAAGATTTCCTCTCCATCTCCCCTCTTGCAGCTGGAAACCCTTCCCCCTCATCCCATCCCTCCAGGCCCTTGTCCCAAGTCCCTCCCCAGCTTTCCTGCAGCCCCTTCAGGCACTGGAAGGTGCTCTAAGGTCTCCCCATTGCTCCCTTCTCTTCTCCAGCCTGAACACCCCCAACTCTCTCCCCCTGGCTCCAAAGCTGCTCCAAACCTCCCAGCATCTCCATGGCCTCCTCTGGATTTGCTCCAACAGCTCCGTGTCCTTCTGGTGCTGAGGGATCCAGAACTGGACACAGAATTCCACTGCGGGGGAATTCTCACCAGAGCAAAGACCCATTGTGCAATATCACTGCATTAATTTAATTTTATTTTTATCCAAAATCACCTCTGTTTCAATTCTTGGACTGTCATCAGCTTTGACTGTCCTGCCCAGAAACATGTTGCTGAGACAGAATAGCAATAAAACAGGGACAAGTCTTCTTGGACCAATATTTCCCCTCTTGAAGGTTATCTAGTATCAGATTATCAGGACAAAGCTTCTAAGGCCTGAGGACTTTCAGCACCTGAGATCCTCAATAAATAGAGAATTTATTTGTGCAATCCATTGCAGGAATAAATACACCTGAGGTTCTGGGTCTTGTTTCAGGTGTGCTCATTACTCAGAGAACCTCAGCTGTCACTTATTGCTGAGACACTCAGATGTCCCTGAGCTGGGGCAGAATGTGGAATGTTCATGAGTTTTATCCTTGTGTGCATCTTCACAGCCAGCATGGGAGGCTCTGAAAAGATCCCATCCTTTCTATCACAGCAGAGCACATCATCTTCATCAGGCTGGTGTTCCAGCACCTCTGAATTCCTGGAGTCTCATCCTCAGAGCTCTCACCTCTGTCTCATTTTTTGAAATCGTTCTGATAATTTCTCCTCATAAAATTATTATTATTATACTCTGTTACCCCCGACAGCTTCTTCCAGTTTAACTGCTTTCACTTCTCATGGGGAACAGGAGGAAATCTTGAAGAAGCTGCATATAGATTTCACTAAAAAAAATAATAATTAGGTGGAAAAGAGAGACATGCATTAGCACACCCTCAAAGAATGTTCCAGACCTTTTCTAGCCTCACTTATCAGCCAGCTGACCAGTCAGCACATTCTGGATAACCAACCAGCATGTTGTGAGCAGGGATCCACCCAGAACATCCCCTGTTCTTTGTGTCTCTGGTCTCAGAGGAAAACGAGCACCAAACCACAGAAATCTGAAGCTCCCAGCTCTGGAAATACCCTCAAACCTTCATCCTCTCAGCCATGCACCTGCAGTCAGGTAGGATGAGCTGTTGCCTCAGTCCATTTTGTATTTGGGAAGGAAACTGGACCTTGCACATTTGACCTTTCCTCTGCTTTTATTCTCTCCTTGCTAGGGAACCCCCTGTTGACATGAATAATGTTATTTGCAGCTGAAGGACAGGTAAGAGCTGAGTAAGGATCTTTACGCTGGGTTCAGGATGAGTAAGTGGAAAATCCCTGAATTTAAGCCTGGCTGTGTGATTTGTTCATCTTCCATGAGAGGAGTTCCTGCCAGCTCAATTTTCCTGGCTCTCTGATGGAGCAGCAAGGCAATTAAGAATGGAAGAGTGCTTTAGCTCTTGTGATCACCACAGATGATTCAAAGCATTTTTATAGATCTTAACTAATGAATTGACACAATCTGCCCCCCTAATAGGTCAGTCTGGTTTCTCTGGATGGAAGCTGAGGTTGAGGGATGACACAACATGTCCTCAGCTGGACAGCTCTGCTCCAGAGAGGGAGCTGAGATGCCACCACTTCCTTGAGGTGTTCTCCTGAGATGTTATTGCAGATACCACCAGCCAGGAGCTGAAGGATGAGGTTGGGACCTGGGATATTTTGATCTGCTGTGTGACCCAAGAAAAATGTTTGTTTTGCTTGACCTGGACAATCTTTGGAGCAGCAACTGTGTGTTTCTGCCTTCCTCTACCAAAGCCATCACAGAGGGATGCCCAGCTGGCTCAGGACTAGCAAACAATGAATGAAGATAACAACCAGGTCACCCTTGCTAAAGAGTCAAGGCTTCTGTTTTCCAGAGGTGTTTGCAGCAAGTGGGGAGGGATTCCAGTGCTGACAGGGACCAAGAAACATTATCAAGGAGGAGAAGATGAAGTAAGAGGTGTCCCAAAGAGGTGATAGGACATGCAGATAGCAAATGCCATGGAGAAAGGGATGGAAAACAAGGCAAGTTCAAGGCACCAGCTGGAGAAGAAGCCCAAGGAGGCGGAGGAGGTGTGGGATTGTGTTGAAAGGGGTGTGGAGGCACAGGGTGTGGTAGGCAAAGTGATTCCAGAGACCTCGAAATGTTTGGTAATCCGTGGGTAAGAAAGGGCAGGACAAACTGTGACAGGGTCAAGGACAGCATCTGTCCTCTGTGGAATGCTCCAAGGCAGCAGAGTGGTGAGAGCAAAGGAGCAGCCAGCAAAAGAGCTGCAATATCCCACCCATTTCCCACGCCTTGCTGCAAGGAATCAGCCAGGGAATGCAAAATGGAAAGTGGGGCTGGGAGTCTGAACCAAGAACAAAGATTATCAAGTAAAAGAAGCTACAGGAACCCTGCAGGAGCTTTTTTCTAATGCTGGGCCACTCCGGGAACAGTTTAATTGTCACAAAATCAGATAAATCTATATTTGTGAATTCATGTCCATTATTTGAGTTGCTTTTGGTAACAGATTTTTTTTTTTTTAAAGCCAGAGGAATGAAACAAAGACAAAACAAAATGGTTTAACTTGCCCATCTGAATTTTGTTCTCCTGAAATTTAATTATGGAAATATGTTTATAGATAAAAACCACTGTAATTCATCTTGGTCAGAGGATGCAATCGTTTCATCCTGAAAGAGGCTTCTAGTAGCTTGTGTGGTTGAGAAACTCAGAGTTTTTTCTTGTGTTCTGTTAAAAGCTATCTTTTTTGTTTGGTTCCCAAATCAGCAGCTCACACATGAAGTACAGAGCCCTGCTCTGGTGACCAGAGACACGTTTGGATGAAACGCTAAGCCTCAGTTTTGATTCAAGAGGTGAACAAGTTTCATCTTGCCTAAATTATGGTTCCTACAGCCCATCTAAAATGACCATCCTGCTTTGGATTATCTTTAAAATTCCCTTAGGAGGGACTTTCTCCATCAGTGGCCCAGCACCTGGAAGCAAGGAGCATCCTAAGCAGTGTCAGACAGGGCTGGTGCCACCACCACCTCTCCAAGGGCAGATGGGGGGTGTTTGAGCAGCTCCTTCAGGACACTCTGCTCCACCCCAACAAAGTCAGCTAAGAAGGACAGAGAGGTTTTCTCTAAAGCTCTACCAGTGGCTCCAATTCAGAGAAGTAATAAAACTGAGCAAAGACAAGGAGACATCTGGGGGGTTATGCTACTTCCCAAAATAAATCCCTAAAACCTGTGAAGGGCAAGAAGTTGGTTCTCTAGAACCCTGGAGTTGTATGGGGGGCCAGTAGGCTCCATGATAAATCACTGAGAGCTTTGCCTGGAGAGTAAGGAGAGCAGAAGACCTCTGCCATAGGTGATATCAATCATCTTCAGCATCTGACAGGAAAAATCCCATGATATTAGACAAGAAATGCCTCGTGTTCAAGGCAAGGGCCTTGGAGGTCTGGACTGCTCCATCTGCCAAGATGCAGACAGGTAGAGACACAAGGTTTGCTGGAGAAGAGAAGACTCCAGGGAGACCTTATTGTGGCTTTTCAATACTTGTTGGGGGCTTACAAGAAAGACAGGGACAAACTTTTTAGCAAGGGTTGTAGTGATAGGACAAGGGGTAACAGATTTTAACAGAAAGAGGGGAGTTTAGATGAGATATTGGGAAGCAAATCTTTCCTGTCAGGCTGTTAGACAGTGGCAGAGTTTGCTCAGAGAAGCTGTGGATGCCTCATCCCTGGAAACCTTCAAGATCAGGTTGGACAGGGCTGTGAGCAACCTGGTCCAGTTGAAGGTGTCCCTGCTGAGTGGGCATTGGACCTGATGACTTCTGGAGGTCTTTTTCAACCCAAACCATTTGTGATTCTACGATTCTCCCTTTCCCCTTTCCTTGGGTCTCTCCTTATGTACCCATGGGATGGGTCTGGAAGCTTCCCTGGAGGGACAAGGACATCACATCTTGGATAAGCAAGGAGAGAGATGATAGCAGGAGCCCTGAGATTTTTGGGGGGAGAGGGAAGGGCTGTGCAGGCATCCAGACAGGCTGAGCCTGTGGGGGCAGGTACTGCCTGCCCTGCCATACCAGGGCTGCCAGGTATGGGTGCAGACAGGTCTTGAGGGAGTGGTGGTCAAATCAAGGGCTGGGGAGTTTTAACAAGGCAAGGGTTAGGTGGAGGGTGTGAGGATGTGTCTGTGTGCATGCACATCTACATTACCTGACCTAATAAAAAAAATTGCATGGCCTCCCTCTCTCCAGACCTAGGTTTCTCCTGTCTCCATGATGAAGGCTACAACGACACTGCTAGGGAGGAGGAATATGAGGAAATGAGTCCAGCATAGCACAAATAAAGAAAATATAATGTATAATTCCACAGGGAACCTCTGGCTTCGTTATAGTGGGCACTTCTAGCCTCCTAATTCAGAAAGTATACAGCAGAAAGGGAACACATCACCATCCCTGAGATGACCAAAGGTCTGAATAGCTTTGGGGTGAAATTAGAGTGAGAATTAAGAAAGCAAACCCTGGGTGGGGAAGAAGGGGAAAGGAACAGAGGTCTGAACAAAGCCATGGTTGCCCTGGAGAAAGTGAATGAAGAATGATTCTCATCATCTCACATCCCCCAGTTCCTCTCCCCCAGTTGAAGAGAAGGTGATGGTACACATGGACATAAATTCTCCAGGGAGAAGAACAAAAATAAAGATAGATTAGGAACTAAGGAAGAAGAAACCCAACTGGATAGAAGGCTTCCATGGGCACAGGCAGACAGACCCCTTGCTTCTACATGTCCCCTGTATCTCTGACACCTTCATTAAACCACTTGCTCCTTCTACACAGGAGATAAACTAATAAATAACTGCAGGGCTGAGACTGGAGTTGGTACCAGCCTCGATGGCCAGATGCAACCACTGAGAGGGACCAACATCTCCTGAGCTGACCAGAGCTGAGCCCTGAAAGCCTGATGAGCTTTGGGAAGGAGCTTCACAGTTGGACTGTGAAATAACACTCAAGGTGAGAAGCTCAGAGGGCTGAGTGTGAAATAACACTCAAGGTGAGAAGCTCAGAAGGCTGAGTGACCAATGGTGAGCCCTATGGACATCCTGCAGCCATTTCTCCTTTGTCCATCCTTTGTGAGATAGACCACGATTTCTGCTTCTTTGCAGGAGCAGGATTCAAGGAGAGTAATTCCCCTTGGAGAAATTGCAAGGGGGGAATTTCAAGTAGGCAGAAGGTAATTACCCAGCCTGGAATTTCTCCAGGCCATTCACTTAACATGCAAGACAAGGAGAAAGAAAAAAAAAAAAAAAAAAAAAAAAAAAAAAAGAAAGAAAAGTGCAAGGGGATCTTTGACCACAAGCAGTCTCAGGAAGTTGGCCTGAGCACACTCCCTTTATGTGTCTGAGCACCTGAATTGACACCAATTGCTCTGAGCACTTCAGAGGTTTGAGTCAGAGCGCAAGTGTGGTGTGCCTGGGCTGCAGAAAGCCTTTCTTCCCCAGCCTGCTGTTCTGCTGGGAGAAGACACACCTCTGATAGGAAGGCAGGTGCCTGGGGTGATGGGGGTGGGGAGAAGAGTGCATGTCAGGGTTTTGTAAAATTACATGTCCACCCAAGCCATGATTTTCTTTGGAAAGCCAAGCAGGGAATTTTCCAACCACCTGGCAATCAGTCCTCATCTCCCATTAGCCTGGCTGATGTGTCCTGCACTGGCCTCATCTCCCCAGCCTGAGAAATGAGAGGGAGATGAGCTGGAGACACCTCTCAAGCCAAGTCCTTCTGCACCTGCAGGTCCTCAAATGCCCCCTGCTCAGCCACCCCCTCCATGCCCCATCCCCAGGCAATCACTGCTCTGGAGAGCCAAGAACAAGGGGGTTCTGAGGCCCTGGGACCACCTTCTATCCAACACAGGCATTGCCCAAGGTTGGTCCCAGCTCCTGGCCACCCACTGCCTTCTAGGTGAAAATTTAAGGTGCCACTAGAACCCAACCTCAGCTTTCAGGTTGGGTGTTGGAAGCCCCCCCAGCAGAACTGAACTGGGTGACATTTCTGTTGTCCTCTGCAGGTTGTTTGTCAGGGTGCAGCCTTCATCACTTTGTCTGGGTCTCAGTTCTTGTCTGCTCTTCCCTAGGCACCTCTACCACATGTACTGTGGTACCACCATAAAAAGCAAGTTATAGGGAAAACAGAGTCCTGCTCCCCAAAATGAACAAAATCTTCCCTTTTTCAGAGACTTCTTCTTCAAGAAAATCCAGGTATTTCCTATGGTTACCATAGAGGATTCTTTGACAAGATTTCTAGTCCCCACCTGCTCACTGGCAGGTACAAGGAGAGCAGAAGAGCCCATAGAGGCTTTGGCTCCCAACCTCTCATAGAATCATGGAATTTTCAGGGTTGGAAGGGACTATGAAGATCAGCTAGTTCCAACCCCCCTGCCTTGGGACACCTCACACCTTCTTGCAGTGAAGTCACAGCCATCACCCAGCCTTGATGCCTCCCCCAAAGCAGAACAAAACCTTTCCTCTCAGATGTTCATTGAGTTTGCACTCAAAGCCCCCCCAGGCTGGAGCTGCCACCCCCTAATTCTTGCTCTCTCAATCCTCACCACTGTGGTCCTTCCCTTTTTCTCTTATCCCTAATCTCAGTCTCCGTTGCTGGGATCCCTTCTTCCACCCACTGTAAATGCAGCGAGCAGCTGACATCCTTCCTCCTTGCAGCCAAACTTGCCATCTACAAAAGCAACATCATTTCTCTTCTCTCAAAGAAGCAGCATCATTTTCTCACCCCAAGACATCTTCTTCCCCTCGTATAATGATGTGCTGTAGATAATATTGTTGCACTTATTTATTTTCTTTATCTCTCTAACATAAAATTGCTTTACATCCCTCACAACAGACCAAAGGCTTCCCTTCCTCTCCAGATAAGGAGGGAATCATCCTCCTCCTGCTGTAGTGTTTGATCACACAGAAACAAGAAATCATTTCCAACTTCAACACGTGGTGCTCCCAGTGCTCTCACAGAGTAGGAGTTGATCCCATCAAGAGATGAAGCACTCACAGCCCAGATGCTGCAATGTTCCTGTCTTCAGCAGGAGGGTGGGAGACTTCTGTTTGGGGTGAAATGCTAAGCCTCATTTTTTATTTAAAAGGTGACCAAGTCTCATCTTGCCTAAATTATGGTTCCTACAGCCTGTCTAAAATGACTATCCTGCTTCTGATTATCTTTAGAATTCCCCTAGGAGACACTCTCTCCATCAGGGCCCAGCACCTGGAAGCAATGAGCATCCTAAACAGTGTTGAGGGACCTGGGCTCTCTTCTGGGGTTGCACTCACAGCAAAATATTCATGTGCTCTACAGGGGTTGCCCAGAGGGAACCTGCTCAAGGGTAGAGGATGCATCTAACTTCTCAGGACACCATGCATGGGACTAAAGGACTCTTTCAGCCCAAACCTGGGTTAGGGTTAGGGTGAGATATCCAACCTAAGACACGTTTCTAAGCTCCCAGACAGCTTCATAATGCAACTTGCCTTGGCCCCAGTTGGGTTTTCCAGATGTTTTCCAGAGGTGTTGGTCCTTGCCACCAGTTTCAGGTGCTTCAAGAAGGGCACAACACAGCAGCTCAGTCTCCAAAGCTTTGCCTCACAATCTCAGAGTGATGGACAGACTAAAATCAATGGATGTCTTCTATCCATCTGCTTGCAGGGAAAAGAAAAGTGATTAGCTTTGCTCTATCACTGAGAAATTACTTTCAACAGAGTACAGAGAAAAAGAATAATTTTAGCTCCCGCACACAGAATTCCACGAGTGACTGCAGAATATCCCAAATACCCAAACAATCCTGCTTAACATCTCCCAGGATTTTTTATAAAGAGAGCAGCAGTCAAAGTAGGGAGAGTCCTTGCCCTCCAACTTATAATTGCTTAAGGAGTGTCCCCTTATATAATTAATGAGGGTGATTTAATTAAGAACCCAGAGTAACGACGCTCAAAACAACTCCATCTGCTGTGAGGGGGGAGAAAAAAGGGACAGATGTATGAAGATATATATTAGGTACTTTGTATATCTAGAAAGAAATGAGGCTGTGGCAGTAAGTGCTAGCTCCAAAGGGTGAGGATGTCAGCCTGGTCCATGTCTATCATTATGTGCTGTGAAATCACCCAACATCAAAGGAGCATGAAAGGAATGCGGTGGATGCCGCTTCACCATAATTGTCTGGAAAATTAAAGTTCAGTTGTGCCAGCCATTGTGTGTTAAATATCCTCAGGCAGGAAGGTCGATCCTGGAACAAGTAGGTGTGTCTGGCAGCCTGGCAAGGCAGCATTTCCAAACAACTGGCACTTGCCAGCTGATCCCCTCCCGTCCTGCTTGGACATTTGGGTTTCGTTGCCCTCTTGGCAAAGGGTCACCCTGGGACTCAAGACATAAAGACGGAGCCTAAAGAACTGAACTCATCCTCCATCCAGCCTTCCCGGGGTCACAATCTCCATCCCTGGAGGTTTTTAAGAAGAGACTGAATGTGGCACTGAGTGCCATGCTCTGGGTACCACGGGGGGAGTGGATCAAGGGTTGGACTTGAGGATCTCAGAGGTCCTTTCCAACCCCAATGATTCTGTGCAAATATCATCTGGAGTTTCCTTGACTAAGAAATGAGTAAACAGCTGCTGAAGCCAGGGAGAGTTTAGCCAAGGGGTGGCTGAGGGAGAACGTGAGGATTTGTCCAGCAAAGAGCCTGGCTGGGGTTCTCCTGGGGTGAATTTGGGGTTAGGGAGAGGGGCTGAGTGACACCAACACCTTATACATCTCAACTCAGGACTTTTGTCCCCATGTGCCACCCCAGAGGCCTGGAAGGGTGAGTGCTCTGCAGAGGTTTGATGAAAAAGCCTTCTCCTTCCCCTAGCACCAACCCCTTGCAGGAGGCACTCCGGGTTGCAGAGCTTGGGGTCAGGAGGCTTTTTTCTGCTTAAATCTACTTTTTCCAGCCCTGCTGAAATCATTCCAACACCAGTTCCTCCACAGCTTCCTGTGCGGCGAGAGCCTTTTTCTTCTCACCCCAGATCTCAAATACTGGCCCTTCTTTCCTGACCTGAAATGACCTCTGGTGGAGGGATGCTGATTCTAAGCACGTTTGGATTTTTTTTTTTTTTTTTTTTTGCCACTGCTGCACAGGCATCCTTAAACCTGGGGGGTCTCCCTGCAGTGTTTAGAGCCCAACCCCTCTCTGCTTAGCCCAGAGGTCCTTACTCCAATTAATAACCCACATCACATCCACACCTTGGAAGGATGGGAAGTGTCTGGGGGGTGTCTGAAGAGCTGACACAGAAGCTGAGGCTCACACTGGTGGAGGCAGAGCTGCTCCTTCCAAGTCTGCACAAATCAGTGGCTCAGCTTTTAAGAAATCTGCACAACAGGCACTGGAGATGCCGTGGCACTTTTTTTTTTTTTTTTTAAAGAGGAACATTACTGCGTTCAGCCCTGGCTGGGCTTCAGCTCCTCCACATCTCCTCCTGCTTGCTTTTGCAGTTTCGTTTGGAGATGTTCCTTTACCTCCCCTGGGATGTTTTAAAACTAGTCTGGACAAAGTACAGGACAGAGGAACAAGCACGTAGGGGTTAGAGGGATGGAGTAAATTACTTAATGAGTTTTTTCCCAGCCCTAACGCCTGTGATCGTATGACTTCACCTCTGAAACAAGCTGTTGCTTAACACAGCTGGCACAGAAGGGCTGCTGCATTCCACCCCAGAGATGACCACATTTCCATGGAGGTGAGCAGGGCCACCCTCCCTCCCTCCCCCCTCTATTTATGGTCTGCAAGATGATTTATGATCTACTGGAACGAAAAGCACAAGGCGAATGTCAGGTATTATAAACTGTTATTACACTTCTGCTTCTGAAAACTCTCCCCCTTTTGAGTTTTTGAACTGTTTAATGGCAAGATAATATCCACAGCAGCAACCCAAATTACAGGCTCCTCGAGGCAACTCATTAATATTGTTTTATAAATGAACATAATATTCCTGGGCAAAAGTTGAAAGCGCCTGAACCCTCTTCTTTTATTTTTCTAATGGCAAAATACCCAGAAACAATTTTCAACATCCAATAATTATGATTATTAATAACTCACATTTATGTAGCACCTTTGATCACAGAGCACATTACAAACAATTGTGTACATATGCAAGCACACACACACACGTGCAGAACCGGTAGCTCAGCATAGCACCCACTATCAGCCCTCCTATCACACACACAGCACCAGGGAGCCCAGAACAATGTTGGAGAAGGCTGCAAGATTTGCCCACATCAGCTTCTGTCCTTAATGCTCTGATAATCACCTCTGCCCACTCCTAAATAACCCAGCCCTCTGCAATAAGCTTTGAACGACTCTCCTATGCAACCCCAAATTGCAGCAGGAATGTTTTTGGGATTTGCTCTTTTGATTTGGGGTTTCTTTTTTTTTTTTTTTTTTTTTTTTTCCAGGCTGCAATAGGGTGAGCAGAGCTGGAACCCAGCCAGGGGTAACACACCTACTCTTGCAAAATCAGCTAAGGGGGACTTTGAATGATTATAAGATGTGGCCAAACACTTGGGTTTTCCACCTCATCACAGGATGCTTCTTGCTTCAGTATCACCCGAGAAGGGCCAGTGCTGCTGCTTCAGGAGAAGCAACCCAGGGGCTCAGTGGGCAGAGAAAGGATGTGGAGCTGTCAGACAGGCACAACCTGAAGACAAGGCAGTTAATCTGAACATCTCAGACCAACTGATGCTGCTTTGTTGGGTTTTGCTTGGCTGCATGGGTCTCATCAGCTCTGCATGGGGTCAGAGGGACTTTGGTACAGGGGATAAACCTGACACCTTCAGCCCTGTCTATGGGCAACAGCAGGGCAGGGATGGTGATGTTTCTGCATGAGGTTTTACAGGCAAATTCCTGGTGGCTGCTGTTTATTTACCTCCTCTTGGCAAAGCTTTCCTGGAGAAAGCACTGGAGCTCCTGACCCACACATGCATTAGGTATTTCTATTTCCAATAGATGTCCAGTACCTAAACCTACTCTTCACCAGGCTCTTGATATCCTTGCAAGCTCCTGATCAAGCCAAGATTTAAATTTGTGCTTCATTTAACCACCAAAGAGAGGCAGCATCTGACTCACTGGGGCCAACAAGCAGAGATTAAGGCAGAAGCCCTGGACCTCCTCCCACCCACACCCTGCATGAGTTACCCTGATATTTATCTCGCCCTCCTGGGGTTCCTTTAACCTCAGAAAATTACCCTTATGGATCACCCCAAGAAGCAGCTCAATGATAGCCCTCCCCAAGGCAAACTGGACCAGTGGGTCTGAAGGAAACAGGGAGTGAGGATGCTCGTGGGACGCTGCCCTCGGGCAGGAGGGATGGACGGGGTGAGAGGAGAGGAGGAGGGGAAAAAATGGGGAGGCAGATGCTGAAAGGAGAGGGGGTGAAGCTGAGCAGGTGACAGCCAATGTCTGCCCACACCCAGGGCACTGATGTGCCAACATGCCATGGAGAAGGGGCAGGCAGGAGCAGAGCCAGGGGAACAGTCCCCTGAAGTCCACCCTGCTAGAACCTAAAAAAAAAAAATAAAAAAAAATGCTGGGAGATTTCCAAGAGGATGCTGACCAATTGAAGAAAAACCCAACTAGAGCAGAGGGGAAGAGCTTAGCCCAGAAGATGTAGACACCATAGGAAGAGTGAAGGGAAGAGGGGGGGTTTTCCAGGAAAGGCAATGGGTAAGAGATGAGAATCAGCTCAGGTGAGGAAGAGGATAACCTGATCACCATGGCCTCATGGGGCGTGAGGAATCCTGAGCTTAAATTTCATCAGGGAAGGCTGATGTGAGACATTAGGGAAAACACAGATAAGGAAAGAAAGTACTGGAATAGGTTGTCAGGAAGGGGGTAAAATAACCATCACAGGAGGTTTTCAGGAATATTTAGACAATATCTCTCAGGAATGACGTAGGTAAAGCTCATCCTGCCCCGGGGCAAGGAGGTGGACTGCAAAACCTCTGTCTGGACTTCTCTCCCACCCCTGGTTTTTATGGTTTGGTGCTGTTTAATGCCTTCATCTCAGCAAGACCCTGGCCCATGTTGCACCACAGAGCCAAGCAAAGGACAAGCCACCAGGGCAAGACGTGGATAGGCATCAGACCCACAAGCCCAAAAGGTTTTTAGTGCTGGGGGTGGTGTTCACTTCTGAAAGTTCAGGGCAATCCCACAGGAATGAAAATCAGGCTGGATGAGGCATTGTGCAAGCTGGTCTAGTGGGAGGTGTTCCTGCCCATGTAAAGGGGCTTGGATCTTGATGATCCTGAAGCTCCCTTCTATCCCAAAGCATTCTAAGATGCTCTGGTGTGGTGGCTCACAGGCAGGAGACCAACACCTTCAAACCCAAACAAACCTCAGCAAGATGTCCCATGTGCTCCCTCCCTCTCCCCTCCACTGCCTCCAACCCATTTTGCATAGAAATGGAAAAAACCACAGCACAGACTTGGAAGAAGGAACTGTCCCTGTGTCCCCTGTGGATGTTATCCTTGCTCTGCTCAGGAAAGATACTGCAGAAACCTGGACTGGTGGGGTTTTTTGTTTTCCTTGTTATTTACAGGGATACTGTAAATATAAATATATATATATAAGGTGCTAATAATAAAAGAGCAGCGCCAGAGAGGAACTGGACAGATAAGCAGTGGGAAGCTGCTTTCCTGACCTCATGGGCCAGGTTTTCTAGCATGGCTGAAGCCAAACTCCCTCCACTGTACTCCTTCCAAGGAGACCAATTTTCACCCACTGAGGGTAACAGAGCCAAGCTCATTTACACCAGCTGATGAGCTGCCTCATGACTGTCCAAGATCCCAGATGTGCATTTCACAACAGCAGAGCCCTGCTATCCTGGCCAAAATCTAATTTGAGTTAATTATGTTCTGTCTCCCTAAATTCCCCCTTAAGGTTTCAATTGGATTCCTCTTCACTTCCTGCCCTAACCTGTTGTGTAGCATTGATGTGCAGAGTTCAACAGCTGCTTGCTTCCATCCCACACCTAACAGCTCCCCAGACAGCCATGGCTCAGCGAAGAAATTTGAAAATGTTTCCTCACTATCAGGAAGGTGCATTTCCAGAGCTACCTAAAAAAAAAAAAAAAAAAAGAAAAGAAAAAAATAAAAAAAACCCAGGCAGATTCTCCACTGCTAAAACAACCACCACCACGTACTGGTGGGTGCTGCCTGTCCAGCCCATGGACTTACTGGGACCACAGCAACTCCTGCCAGTGCTGGATCCATTGCCTTCCTATGGAACTGAACACTTTGTCACCAGCCACGGCATAAATTCTAGATTTTAGCAGTAATGGGTCAGTTTATCCTCCACCAAACCTCACCCGAGCCAGTTCATACCAGGAAAGGCTGCAGCTTCCATCCTGCCTACAGTTTGATGATGTAAATATGGATTTTTTTACAATGTAAATACGTCATTTAGTGCTAGAGAGACATCTTAAATGATCTGAACCATCCATCTACCCAAGCCTATCCCCACACTGTATGTTTTTCATTCAGCCATCCACAGTTCAGTAGCAAGTTAAACAGTTCAGACCCTTGCAAGTCCAGTCCCCTGTGCACAGAACAAACAATGCTGGTTGAATTATTCAGTATGAATTATTTGTCAGATTCCCTTCTCTTCCCTCCTCTCTTTATGAGCTGCCAGAGGACACACTATGATTTTCACCCATTTATTCCCAAGTCTCCGTGGCTTATTTTTAGCCCAGAGGTTTTTTGCCAGCTTTGCACAGCGTGTCCTCAGTTAATTATTCAATGTGTCAAATTTGCTCTTCGAGATGTGTGAAGAGGAATTAAGGGAGGTTTAAAAATAGGCACAAGGCTCAGTACTTTCCTGAATTCAAGTCAGAAACCCTCCTCATCCTCCAGGCCACTCTGTAATGATGTGGACTAGGAACCTATGGACTTCTTATTTCATCATCCGGGTGCTTCCTGCCCCGTCCAAGCCATGCATGCAAACTACGCTTGGTCTGGAAGGTTTTCCATGTGTCTATACCCCAGGACCTAATTGGATGAGGCAGATTTCCCCTTGTGATGGTCTCACTCTTGAAGGTGATGTCAGGACACAATGGGATTGACCTCAGACCCCAACTCTTGCAAGGGGTTACCCTACACGAGTGAGAAGCTGGGCAGCTTTTGCAGAGTCTCCTCCCAGCTTTGTGGCGGGTTTTATTTATTGCCCTTAAAAGATAGGAATCTTTCCTTGTCTGCTGACTTTTGGATCCCCACCCTCTGTGTCTGGGAGAGGAAGGAGTGAGAGGAAAAACAAAGATGATTACAATGATTTCTCCAGAAGGAGCTGCTGTTTTCAGCCTTTTTTTCCTCTGCCAGGGGTGTTAGTGACACTGGGGATGAAATAACACCTCTGTTTCTTCTCTTCTGTCTCAGAGGAGGGCTGGGAAGACAGGAAGGGAGGAACAGGCTGACTTCTGTTTGACTTCTGCTGGACTAAATCTAATCTTGACACCCAGCTGAGGCACTCTTCATGGACAGCAGATACACCAACCAGCTCAGGATTCAAATCCATCCTCCCAGGTGCCCCAGGAGTCTCCCTGTCCCCATCTGTCCATGTCTGGATCACACGGAGCTCAAGAGCAGGGCAGGAGAGCAATGACCCCAGACATGGCCAGAAAACAGAGGCACGATGGGGAGGGCTCAGAAACAGAGCAGGATTAGCTGAAAAAGTCTCCAGAAGGCTGGTGCACCAGGCTGTGAGCTCAGACTGGCAAAGCCAAGGCTGAAATCAATCAAAGTCACCCTGTGCCCTTAAAGTCAACCAGAATTTGTCTGAGTAAGGGTTGAGCCAAGAGGCTTTGCATGACTAAATCCCTCAGGGATGGTGAATGATGGGAGGAACAGACTCGATGTGAGGGAGGTTGGTGGGGGGCAGGCAGGGGGAGCAGATGCAACTGGAATTTGGAATGTCCTAACTGTTAGCTGGGAATGGTGTTGACTCGAAGGAGCCAAAGGCCAGCTGCTTCCAAAGCTCTGGCTGAGTGGGAGAATTTCCCAAAACTCAGAAGCTGGGTACAGCCAGGACAGGAGGAAGCTGCTGGTGTGAATGGGGAGGTAGAGGGGACAAGGAGGGCTGAGAGGAGAGGGAGACACATATCTTATGGTACCTCTGAATCTGAGCTTTAAGTGAATGGGATGGGTTTCTGCCCTTTTCTCCACTTCCCAGCCCACGATCCAAGGCAGTGGTCTGCACCTTGAATATAATTCCCTGCCATCTCCAAGAAGTGGGTTCTCAACTGACCAGACCTGTTACCCAAAGAGCTCTCAGCATCTCCAGAGAGAGGAGAAAGAAAACAGCACCAGAAGTCGATTGATGGGTTCCTTCCATCCAGCTCTTGCTTCACTTCTCACCCTGGGAAGAAGGAGGAAAACTGATCCTGGAGCTGCCATCCCAGGCAGGGTGTTCAGCAAAATTCAACTGGATCTGCATGGAGGTTTCTCACTGGGTTTAGCTGTGTGTCCCCACAGCTTGTTTAGAGCTCAGACAATTATGGGATTGCAGCTGCCAGCTGCTCCTCACAGCCACTCAGGACAGGACAAGAAGGCAGAGATTAAGTTGCACCAGGCTAAAGGGATTTAGATTAAGCCCAGTGAGAAATTTTCCAGCAGGGAGGAGAAGGAGGTTTCTAAGGAGGTTCTGGAATCACCAGCACTGGAAAGTTCTTGTCCTACTTCATTTTCTGAGAAAGATTAGAGAGACATCTGTCAGAGGAGGATTAGGGAGAGCTGATCCTGCCTCGGAGCAGCGGAAGAATCCGTGTAATCTCAGATGGTCCCTCCAGCCCATTTTCCACTCCTGTATCAGTCAGAGGCACAAGACAGATACTGGCAGTGCTGGTGAGTGGGTGATGTGGCATCACTCCAACACCTGGTCCACAGGGAGGGTGAAGGATCTGCCTCTACAAGTGCTCCCTGCAGGAGATGCAGCTCTCCTCCAACCCAGGCCAGGCTTTCAGCTCAGGACTCATTTATCCCTGAGCATGGCATGGCCAAAGTCTCTGAGACCAAGGCAGGTTGGGACCTGGCAGAGACTCTCAGGAGATAGAAAGTCAGAGATGTCACGAGTGGGAACCTGAAGGACAGAAGCACAAGCAAAACACAGGTCGAGATCTTTTCCTACAAGGCAAGAAAATGTTTCTTAGATCATTGCTAAGATGAGGGTCCCACTTCTGTGGGAGCAACAGGATGGGTGATGGTTCCAGTCAAGAAGGTCCCAGAGGATCTTTCCTGTCTGGTGACACCTGCAGAGCCAATCCCATCTCCATATGGGACACTGCAGGCCACTGGCTGTCCTTGGGGACAACAGGCAGTCACTTTGGCCATCACAGCTTCTCTTCAAGTGTAAGGTGGGTCTAAGAAAACAAGCTGAGCAGCTACAGTCACTCTCATCTCTCCACCTTCTTCCTCTCTGTCTTCTCCTTTGCCCACCTTCCCTTCTCCATCATGGCCCAGTTTGCCAGCAAGGTCCCCTCTGCAGATGGGCTCAGGCTGGGAGCTCCAGGGGCTTTCCTCACCTAACTTTTCCCTCCAGCACATCAACCACAGCCTCCACTCCTGTCCCAAAACCAAAATCAGGTCTCTGGGAAGCCTCTGCCCTCTGCTATGCCAGAGTGAGAAGGGAGAAGGGTGTTTTATCAGGTGCTTTAAGCTTTATCAGGTGTTTTAAGTCCTGTGTTGGATAGATGGAAGCAAGGATGCCACCCTGAAAGCCTTAGGAGCCTCTTGCCAAAGCCACCTGAGCCTGTGCTGAGGGGACATCACAGACTGCAGGCAGAATTTCACATTAAACGAGCAAATCTCAGAAAATGGATCTGGAGAAAAAAAAAAAAAAAAAAAAAAAAGGAGCAGAAGGTGGTGGAAAGACCCTCCCAGGTTTACAGCTGTTCCCAAGAGTGGAGAACAGTGGGGATGAACCACCCGGGTCTGAGAACATTCCTGAGTGATACCTGTGGGAGAATTAATATGTACTGGAGAAGGGCCAAGATGTAAAGATCAGCCTGTGCTAGTCACAGACTGCATGTGCTGGAAACAGCCCTGACTCCCAAAGCATGGGCTGGGGCATTAAACCAGGTCCCAGACCAGATTCAGCCACCAGTGGTAGAATTAGATGAAGAAGTGAGGTGTCCAGGAGCACCCGAGTTGCTCCAGCACGTCTTTTACCCATGGGTTTCTTGGTTCACAGGTGGGGTAGCCCAAAGTTACTCTGTGACACAATGAGACCTGAAAAAGCCACTTCTAAAAGTCACATAAAACTAAGCCTAAAAACTTCCAGAGCTCTGGTTTGTTTCAAGAAGCTTACATTAAAACTCCTGCTGAGGTGTTGAGGGAAAGGAGGGATCACCCCTTGTGGTGGGATCACCCCTCAAGCTGTTTGCAGAGGATTTGTCTGTGGGCAGATACAGCCCTAAAGCTGATGGAAGCCTGGGCTTCATCCTCCTCACTTCCCCCAAGGACACTCAGCGTCCTGTAGTCTCAGGCAACCCATTTTTGTTGCATGCAAATCACTGAAAATCAGAAGCTCAGACACAGAACCTTCCTGGCTGCTAAATCCCACTTGCAAATTTGTTGGGAGACAAAAAAAAACAACCAACCAAAACCAAAAAGGAAGAGAAGGAAGAGAAAGGAAAGGAAAGGAAAGGGAAAAGGAAAAGGAAAAGGAAAAGGAAAAGGAAAAGGAAAAGGAAAAGGAAAAGGAAAAGGAAAAGGAAAAGGAAAAGGAAAAGGAAAAGGAAAAGGAAAAGGAAAAGGAAAAGGAAAAGGAAAAGGAAAAGGAAAGGAAAAGGAAAGGAAAAGGAAAGGAAAGGAAAGGAAAAGGAAAGGAAAGGAAAGGAAAAGGAAAGGAAAGGAAAGGAAAGGGAAAAGGAAAAGGAAAAGGAAAAGGAAAAGGAAAAGGAAAAGGAAAAGGAAAAGGAAAAGGAAAAGGAAAAGGAAAAGGAAAAGGAAAAGGAAAAGGAAAAGAAAAGGAAAGGAAAAGGAAAGGAAAAGGAAAGGAAAGGAAAAGGAAAGGAAAGGAAAAGGAAAGGAAAAGGAAAGGAAAGGAAAAGGAAAGGAAAAGGAAAGGAAAGGAAAAGGAAAGGAAAAGGAAAGGGAAAGGAAAGGAAAAGGAAAGGAAAGGAAAAGGAAAGGAAAAGGAAAGGGAAAGGAAAAGGAAAGGAAAAGGAAAGGGAAAGGAAAAGGAAAGGAAAAGGAAAGGAAAAGGAAAGGAAAAGGAAAGGAAAAGGAAAAGAAAAGGAAAGGAAAAGGAAAAGAAAATGAAAAGGAAAGGAAAAGGAAAGGAAAGGAAAGGAAAAGGAAAGGAAAAGGAAAGGAAAAGGAAAGGAAAAGGAAAGGAAAAGGAAAGGAAAAGGAAAGGAAAAGGAAAGGAAAGGAAAGGAAAGGAAAGGAAAAGGAAAGGAAAAGGAAAGGAAAGGAAAAGGAAAAGGAAAAGGAAAGGAAAAGGAAAGGAAAGGAAAAGGAAAGGAAAAGGAAAGGAAAAGGAAAGGAAAAGGAAAAGAAAAGGAAAGGAAAAGGAAAGGAAAAGGAAAGGAAAAGGAAAAGAAAAGGAAAGGAAAAGGACCACCAAAACCCAAAAAACTTTAAATTCCATCTCCTTCCCCCAAGAAGGGTGAAAATCAAACTTCATTTTGCCACCCTAGGGAAATCTTAGAGCTGAAATGCAAACAGCAGTTTTCAGAGCACTTTTAAAGAGTTTTGGGGTTTGACACTGACCCTCAGCAAAATGCTGGACTGAAGTCTCCTTCTCTGTCACTCTGGCAATGAGTTCTATGGATGTGCTGCAGGGAGAAGGTGACCTCAGAGCCTGAGCAGGTGGGAAGATGACAAACTTAGAGCATCCACAAAGCCTGAGCTGAGCTGCCAGCCTCTTGCAGGTGCCAGACAGCACCTTTTCCTGAGCCAATTTCAACATGATTGTGTCCTGAGGGTCTTTCAAGTGTAGTCCACGTCTAATCTGATGGCACCAAAACCCAGGTAAAAAAATATCACACAAATTAAATTCATTGGTAAGGTTGGAAATTGATGAAAAAAACCCAATCAAACAACCAAAAAAAAAAAAAAAACCAAACCAACCAACCAATGAAAAACAACCAACCAACAAACAAAAAAACCAACAAGGCAGCTTTTGATCCAACCTTTGAATTCTGAAATGCAACTTTTGCATGACTGCAAAGTCTCTTAGAAGAGAGGAAGAGCTGTGCTGGTGGCTGTCCCATGCCCCCTGCCACATCCACCATTCCTGTGCCCCTGCAGCCCCCACAGAGACACATCCAGAGGTGCTCCAGATGTATGCTGTACTCTTTCAGGCCAGGAAAAACCTCAAGCTTGCAATGAGTCAGTGTGAGCCCACCTGTATCTCCATCCCTAGGAAGAGCAAGAAACCCTGGGAGCAGGATGTCAGGCTGCCTGATGTCAACCACCATCTTCCCTACCACAGTCCCAGTTTCCTTACCCCCAGGGCAGAGGACAGAGCCCCGAGCAGACAGGTTACTCTGGTAGAACATGAGCTCCATCAACATTAGCCATGGGCTTCCTCTAGCCACCAAAAGTCAAGGTCCCAGGAGCTGGGTTGACTTACCCAACACCTCTGCTCTCAGCCACAAACTTTCAGGGGCAAAGCAGCAACCCCAGTGCCAGACCCCCCAGCAAAGGCCACAACTCTCACCCACAGCAGGCAGGGAAGCAAGAGGAAAACCCCACATTTTGGTGAATAGAGCAGCACCCAATACCATCATTCCTCCTCTCACCATCTTGGCTCTGTCACAAAGTGGGATGAACCTGGAACCATAAATTACCATTCAGATTTGGGGGAGCTTTGGGTTTTCAGGTTGCTTTTTGTTGTGCTTTTTGTTATGTTTTGGTTTTTTATTAAGCCAGGGATTACAAACTCATTGAGATAAACACCTTTCCTTTTAGTTTTTGGTTTTTTTTTTCTTTTTCTAAAGAATGCCTCCAGGGACAGGAGAGCTCTAGCATAAAATAGAGATACAATCTATTACAACACAGAAGCCATCTGTCACTGAGATAAGCACACAGACTATTTATTACCTGGCTGCAGCAACCAAAAAAATTAGTCAGAGATTCAACCAATATAATCTTTCATTAAAAAAACTGGTTAATGAGCTTCCCAAGAATGATAAGAAATGTGTTGAAACCTGACAAAAAGGAGATTGTTGGGGGTTTTAAGTGCTGCTTCTGCAGAACAAGGCAGAGCCGGTTTGGTCTGTATGGAAGCTGGGAAGATGTGAGGTTTTTAAAGGGCTTCACACAGTCACTTGGTAGCTCTAAATCCTCACTGCCAAGAAATAAAACCCAGCAGGATCACTACCACCATCCCTAAAACACCACCAGGGCTGGTTTAGCCCTTGGCACCTTGAAAGCAAGAGGTAGGTGGGACCACTAGTACAGCATCCATGGCATTCCTCAAAAAGTAACTTGTGGGAACACTGTCAGAAGGGCTGTCAGTAAGTTCTCTGCTCAGAATTCTCAATTTCCACCTGGTCTTCAGCCTCCACCTTGGTGTGTCTGCAAAGCAGCATCCAGCCCAGTTTGCTGCTCTCCTGGACTTGTGCTGCCTGCACCAAGAGCTAAGGACAGGGTCAGCACCCAGGAAAGATGTTGGGACTCCAGCTGTTGCCAGCTGTTAGCACTTCTGCATATCTACAGAGCACCAGTGGCATGGAAGGGGTCAGTTTGGAATTCCAAGCATCTTTAAGGACAACTCTCCAGTCTGGGAGGTCTGTGGCCCAGCCAGCCTTGCACACCTCCAGTCTGAAAGCCTTGGGGACACAGTATGAGTGTCTGTGTGCCAGGCATAGTGGGAAGTGTCTTGGTGGGCCTAAAGGAGCCAGAACTGAAGCTGCAGTCCCTAAAAGCTTGGATTCACTCCATCCAAGTTCCAACATTCCCACAAGACCTCTGATATTGCCTTGGCCACAGCACACCAGGTAGCCAAGCCATCACTTCTGTGATGGAGCATCATGGCCCAGGCTCCAGCAGGACTTTATTTTTATCCTGCCACTGCAATTTGCATTTTCTCCTGCTCCTGGTTCTACCCTGGCCAAACCTGCTCTGCTGTCTTCACACCCTGGGTGCAAATGAGGAGCCAAAAGGTTGCCACCATGCTGCTCCTCCTTTGGTACCTGTCTCTGGAGCATCACAGGGGATGCTGGAGCACAACCAAACTTCAGCTTTAGGAACTCAGAAAAAAAAGGGGGATTTTTTTCATTGCCAACACCAAAGCAAGAGGGCAAGGAGCAGGGTGTCACGCATGTGCCAATTCCTAATGGCATCACATCAAGGAGCCTTCCTGCCACAGCAATGTCACAAACTGCAGGGCACCTCAGGGACAGCTCTGAAGAGTCAGGACCAAGGTCCCAGCCCAGTCCAAAAGCATCACCAGAGCTTTGTGACTGTCCCAGGGAAAAGAGCAAGGAGAGCATGGAGAGCTCATGGTGAGAAAACCATGGCACTGGCACAGGTTGAGCCTTGAGGACCTCAGCTTTGGACCGAGCTGCTCCAGCCCAGCCCAGCACCACGGTGTCATGGTGTGGTTTTATCCCTGCTTTTCGATCTTCCTGCTCCCAATTCCCCCCACCTTCTGGATCAAAGGAACACCACAAGCTGGGCAGTGCCAGGGGCTGAGTGGATGTTTAGGCAGCGCTTTGAGATCCCCAGGTGAAGGGTGGGAAGTGCAAAGAGCTCTCCTTACTCCAGCAAGGCTGCCAGCCCAGTCCAGCCCAGTCCAGCCCAGTCCCTCCCAGTCCAGCCCAGTCCCTCCCAGTCCATCCTAGCCCAGCCATCAAACCTCCTCCCCCGACCTCGTTCAGGAACAGGACCCAGGAGCCGGATTCCTCCCTGTTCCCAACTGCTCTTCCCTCTAACAGGAGGAAAAAGCCAAAGTTGAATCTCTGTGTGTGTCTCGGTACCAGCCGGACCCCTGCCCCCCCATCCCCTCTCCTGATGCTCCCTGGCAAGGAATCTGGGACTGATGCTGCCGAGTGACAGCAAAACCAGGACAGAAAGATGGATTCGGGAGCTGGCAGCATGGATTCACCTTTCCTCTCAGCCTCGGGGCAAGGGGCAGGGATATATTTCCTGGGGGGGGTGGGATCCCCAGGGCTAGAGCTCCCATCCCCTCTTCCCTCAGCCCCTTGGCCGTGTCCTGCCTCAGCCATTTCACCCCCTTTGTCCCTACACCCCCCAGCCCCTGGCAGTGTCAGAGGATGCTGAGGCTGTGGAGCAGAGGGTCAGGCTTCAGCCCAATAATTTCAGGGCACAGCAGGGCAAAACCACTGCAGATTTGCTGCCAGCACCAGCTCCTAAGGCCCTGCCACCCCTATCCTAAGCACCAGGCTGCCAAGAGCCCGAGGTGACACCTTCCACCCTCCTCCTCTAGGAACAAATGGAACTGGAACACTTTTGGTCCATTTTCTCTGGTGCTATGAATCAGGACAGCAGCTGGTTTGGCTCTGCTCCTCTTTGCACTGCTGGAATCCCAAGATCATCTCTGTCTTATTCCTTTCCTCCCTGCCTGGGTACCATTCTGCTGGCAGGGCAGAGATGTGTAGTTGAGATGTCTCCAGGTGTGCATCCTCAATAAGAAAAACAAATGTTTGAAAGATGCTTTCCAGGGAAGGGAAGAGTTTTATGACGGGGAGGGCACATTCTTCCCAGGCATCAAAACTGCAGCATCCTCTGACACACTGGCATTTTGCACAAGCAGGGAACTTTGTCCCACTGTCTCCTATCTGACCCTTAGCAAACCTCAAAATTTGCTTGCACTTGCTTCCAGGAGGCTGGTTACACCTCTAGCCTTGACTCTGACTTGCAAATCTGATGTTGTTTGCTCTTCCTCTACCAATGCACAAAAGATTTATGGCAGGGTGTAGCCTTCCGGATGACTTAATCCTTTTCCTTTGCTGAAGACACCCATAAGACCTACCTGTCTCCTGTATTTTTCAACACAAGTGCAAGAAGAAAATAAATAAATAAAATAAATCACGGCAATGGGGGAAGCAGTCTTGGCACACTGAGCCTCACTTTGCTGAGCCACAGTTGGAATCAGGCCTGGATTAATTATTATTTCTCTTCTTTTAGTATTCACTGCTCCAAAGTGAAGGCAGAAACCACCCCTGAAGTCAATCAGCTGAACAATTCCATGACTTTCAGCAAGAGAAGTGGCACAATCACCAACCTAGAAGTACAACAGCAACTCCACCAAACCAGGATTTTAGGGCTCCTTTGGGAGTTCTTCTCAAGACCCTGGCATTTGCCAGGTGCTGGGATGGAGACTTCAACCCCCACAAAAGCAAAGGAATCTCTTTGCTTCCCTTTTGCTGGGAGAAGCCTGAAGTTGGGAAGCTCAAGGATGAGCCCCAGGTACAATATCAGAAGGGAAGGATCAGGCTGACCCTTCAACCTGGATCACTCATGGGTTTTGTCCCTGCTGCCCTGTGTAGCCTCTTTACCTCCACAGTCAGCCCATGGCATCCCTGCAGCTGGGAAAGGATTTCCCACAGCAAACTTCTCCCCTGCAAGGAGAAGTATCTGCCCCAGCTTGGATGGACTCTTCTGAACCACCCAGAAACCAACCTCAGACACATATCTTGTGTGACACGTGCCAAAACCCCACACTTTCACTGCAGACCTCAGCACAGGAGGTTTCTTTCATGCATCACAGGGACAAAACTTCAGAGGCTGAGGAACATCACCATCTAGGCTGTGGCCAACCAAAATGTATGCTGCAGGAAGGGTAGGGGAGAAACCATTATATCAAGAAAGCAATGAGGAGAATTAAAAAAAAAAAAAAAAGAAGTGCCTAGGAAAGTCATCACCTTGAACCTCTCCCCTCACCTTCTTCCCTCTGAGGTCAGCTCTTGCATCAGATTTTTCTCTCGCGTCTTTTAATTCTTTCTATCTCATGCATCTGAGGGTGGGTCTCAGCCTCACTGCACTGGCCTAAAACCTGCCTGAGTTCCTGGACTCAGCATTTCCTCCAGGCAATGAGGTCTGCAGGCCCAGAGTCAAAGGCAGGTTCCTACATGATGCCCTGGTTATGCTCCCAGATCACACAGACAGCAGCAGGGCTCAGCTCTCAGGGCTTCAGCACTACCCAAATGAAGCCACCACTTGTCACCTCCATCTGGTTCCTATCAACCTTCTCAGCCACGCTGAGCTCTTTAATTACCAGGGCTGTCTGGCCTCCCAGGCTCTCTAAGTCTCTCCCAAACTACATTCCTGCCTCTCCAGGCCCCTCCTAGAACTGGAGGAGATGACCTAAAAGTCCCTGATGCTGCATCTCCCAGCAGCAGAGTTGGAGCTCATGGCAAGAAGACCTTGAAAGGCAAAGTCACCTGCAGGCAGGCATCTGGGAGAGGATGCATCTGACCTCCAGGGAGGATGCAATCACTCCAGCCCAGGCTGTGCAATTCCTGGAATGAGCAGAGCTCCTCTCCAGCTGTCCTGTGCCTGAGGAGCCAGCAGACACCCAGCAGAGGACACCAACTAACAGGTCCTGGGGCTTCTTCTGATCTCAGTTTAGAACTAATCTGGATTTTCCAGAGCCTGATCTCAGTTCCAGAGCAGCTTTTTCATCAAATCCCAAGTTTGGGTTGGAAGGGACCTTAAAGCTCCTCTAGTTCCAAGCCCCCTGCCATGGGCAGGGCCATGTCTTTGCTTTTTAACCTCAGCTTAGTTCCTGAGTCCCAGCTGCAGGATGAAGTTGTTGATTTGGAAGAGCTGATGCAGATACTTCCCCACTGAAAGGCTGGAGGAGAGAAAACAACCTTCCTGACCTCTCTTTACAGCCTAGCCCAGTTCCATACACAAATCTCTGAGATGTGAATGAGCCAGACCCACGGCCAGGTGAAATTCAAAAGCTTTATGGAAAAGCAACAAACATTTGTGAAAAAAACATGCGTGGTAGAGGGACCCTTCCTGACTGGACTATGGTTCATGAACAAGAACTTCAGAAAGCTCAACAAGTCCTTTCCTACCTCTCCTACCAGACCTACCAATGTCTCCATCACACGAGAAGAGGTTACTGGGTGCGTGGAGGTAAAACCCTGTAAATCCCTCTCTGGTTTTATTGCACAGAGTCATTTCCTGCTGAGAGGCTCTGGTGAACCCACCTCAAGTTTTACACAGTGTGAAACAGCATTTAATCTATGTGGAATATGAGTCCTCTTCAGTATCAAATCCTCCAAGCACCAACTTGAGGCTTCCAGAGGTCTCACTTGAGACATGAGTGCAGGTAAACCACCCCTCACCACTTCCACCCTCTCCCCCCAGGAAGCACTTCATATAATTTCAGTCATTTATCCCAGCCAGGAGAGCTTTCTAAGGCATTCACCTGCAGGGGAGTTCTGCCAATGACACACTCAGGATCCAGCTGCAAGAAGGGGAAAGGAAAGATTCCCATCTCTCTCAGATAACTCACCTGCCTCTGTGATTCAGCATGGATCTGAGCAAGCCTCAAAACCTGACATGCAAACCTGCATACACATGCCAGGTTCATGGGGTGAAGCCCTGGGACTCCAGCTTAAAACTCAGCATCCTCAGGAGGAAAAAAAAAAAAAAAAAATTCCATCAGGGTGCTCTGGTGCAAAAGGCAGAGCCTCTCTCCAAACCTCTGTGCCTTGCCCTCCATGCTGGCAGCTCTGGACCTTGCAGAAGGTTTTCCCTTTCATTCCCATGGGATTCCACTCAGAAGTTTCCTACCAGCTGCAACCACAGGGTTTCACGTGGCCCTCAGCCAAGCTCGGGGACAGTTTCAGTTGCACTTCAGTGAGTGGGTGAAAAGAGAATCCAACCAAGCCCAAGGGTTCATTCCTCCAGGGGCAGCATCACCAAAGTCCCCCTCCACCTCCTGAAGGGGAAGGGAGATGGAAAACCCTACCAGTAGCTCAAGAACCATGGAGAGAAGTTCCTGACAAAACCTGAAGCCAGGCAAGGAACCTGCACTCCCAATGTAAGCACTCAGCTAATTAAACCCCTGGCTCCAGCATCTCTTGGGAACTGCATGGCTGTGGGATGGCTGGAAGTGCAACACTGTCCCATCCTCTGCCAAGCAAGGCAGTTCGTCTGCCAGCTTTCTATATTTCATCCCCTTCGAAGTAACCTGGGGATCTCAACTTCATTGCAAAAACATCACCTAAATCTGATCATATATATCATATTTATTTTATATAGAAAAATCTATAAAAGAAAAATATTTCATAGAAGCCATAAACTCAAGCTGGAGTAAATCCTTTGTACAGTTTTGTATAATTTAACTTTTATCAAATATTAGAATGGTGGTTAAACCAAAAATGCCATTGAAATTTTTTATTTTTTTTTTAAATCTATTTGGGAAAGCCAAATCATAATTTCCTTTTACTTTCCAAATGAAGTGGCTTCAAATTTGAAACCCATGATCACAAATATTTTTGATCCAAGGGGGCACTGGGGTAAAATAATTTTTAGACAAAAACCCCAAACCACTCAACTTAGTTCTCTTCATTCCCATCGCCCTAATTTTCAGAATCTTGGTTCAAAAGCAAGGGCCAGAGCAGGTTTTGGTTTCAAGCTCAGGATAAATGACACTAAAACCTCTCAAAGGTGTTCCCATGAATCTTTAAGTAGCAGAGATATCAGTTTTTTTCGTCTCACTTGGGACACTTCCAGACCTGGAAAAACTTGTTCCAAGTGAAAAACAAAAAGGGTGTATTTGTTGCCAGGAAATGCAACCACCTCAACCCACCCAAGAATTTCACAGAGGGGCTGCAGACCCCAGATTCCCCTCCAGGCCTAATCCCTAAGCTGGAATGATTTTGCTTCTCCTTGGAGGAGAATTACATTTCCCACTGCCAGGGTTGGGATTCTCCATTTGATCCCTCCCATGGATCTCAGGGCTCTTCCCCAGCTTGGAAATGAGCACACCAAGAGAAGCAGAGTGTTGGAGTTGACATCTGTCACCTTCTCTGCAGAGGAAAGTTTTGCCCCAGGAAAAGATGTTCAGATTGGGCTGGGCTGCATGTTTTCCAGTGGGTTCCAGTCCCTATCAGCTTCTCCCATTTAGTAGGCTGGTGTTAAACAAGTTCAGAGGCAGGTGTGGCCCCTGTTAGGAATTTCTTTGGCTGTGGGAAACTTGCACTGAGAAACAGTTTTTGTAATGCTTGTCAGGGCACGTAGGAAGCCTGTCCCCAAAGTCCCATGAAAGCTTTGGTGGGAGATAGAACATTGCCTAACACAGAGCAGCACCCAGAAAGAACCAACTGCTTGTACCCAAAGTGAGCTTTGACACTCCAGAAGAGCAGTCAATGGATTGGTGTAAATTAGAAGACTCATTAGCCAGGAGGTGAGAGGAGTTTGTTACATGGTGAAGATCACAACCAATTCAGAGTCTTCCACATCTGTTCTTCTTACAGCTGGGACTCTCCAGCAGAGTCTTCTGAGGCAAACACCAGCCAGTTCCCTCAGCTCCAGAGGGGCAGAACCCAAGAACCTTCCCACAATCATAGAATCATAGAATGCTAGAGTTTGAAAGGGATCTCTAGAGATCATCTCATCCAGCTCCCTACATGCTCCTGCCATCCAGATGCCAAACATGAGAAGGAAGCCTCTGCCAGGAGCATCTGTCCCCAACAGAAGTGCAGACCTCAGAAAAATCAAAGCAGCTCTGGTTGCCTTACTCCAGAAGGACCTGCCTCTGGATTACAGCATGTTGTGAGGTCCCACCTGCTCTTTACAAACACACACAGACTCCTCCATCCCTCAGTCTGGAATGACTGGAGATTGCAAAGGCTGGATGATTTCCCACCTGAGAAAGAGAGTCCATAATCCAACCTTTGGCTAGTTGTGGGGACTACAAACACCTCAGGTCAAGGCCTGTGTGTTGGTACAGCACCAAGCACAAAGTGGCCATCATCTTTGACTGAACCTCCCATTATTTCTGAAATAAGAGAAGTTTAATGATGTGTTTTCAGTGCTTGAATAGCTGTGCTGACAGCAGACCCAAGCAACCATTCCCAGACCATCTTGTCCATCCACCACTGGTAACCATTCTTGGCCCCAGAACCAGTGCTCCATGCTGACAGCTGATACAGACAAGGCTGCTATGGCCAGGAATACAATTTAGTCATGCCAAAGCCTTAGGTCTTATCGACATTTATTTTTCTTTGCTAAAAGTTTGGGACAAACTACCCTTTAAACCCAACTACACTGGAAAGCATATAGAAGCATCTAGGTAATGGTTAAGTGTCCAACTGGTGTTAAAAAAAAAAAAAAAACAAAAAACCAAGTAGCCATGAATCTACAGGGTAATATCCACCAAGCACAGAAGAAATTGGGGTGATTTCCACAACCTTCTTGGCTACACGCAGCCCAGGAGGACCTGCCACCCCTTTTCTATTTCTTGTGTTTATGAGATCACCAAACGAGTTTCTCAGCAAGCATTAGTGCTCCTTGGTTATGCAGAGCTGCTGCTTTGATGTCCTCAATTCTCTGCATCAGCACCAATGTCCCCGATCAGTGGTGTAGCAGAGCAATGCTTGGGGGTGGGTTTCTCACCTGAGGTTTTGCAATTACCTCTCTTTTGCAGTTTAAGCTCTTTTGTGTTCTCCACTAAGCCTGATTAGCATCTCCAGCCACTTTGCTGCACACTGCTCCTCCCCAGGCTTAAAGGTGGTTCTTTTTCTATACATAAATTATAGGTGTTTAACAGGCAGCCTGAAAGGTTTTTCTCAGCTCCTCTCAGCTCTCCTTCCTCCTGGGGAGCAGAGGGGGTGCCATGGGAGATAACCTCCCTCTACGACCAGAACAAGTCCCCTGGCCTGTCCTTGACCCCTTAGAGCCACACCAGACACTCCAGAGCTGGGATTGCCAGTAGAACCCCATCCCCAGGAACCACCTGAACCCTCTTTCTCCTCGCTGTAGATTTTTCCTCCTCGTGGTCGAGCTACCAGAGAATCCCAGCCTGGCTTGGGTTGGAAGGGACACCTTCACCTCGACGAGGTTACTCAGAGCCCCATCCAACCCCAACCTTGAAAGTTCCCAGGGATGGGAGAGCAGCAGCAGCTTCTCAGGGCACTACAACATCCAACCCCTCCAAAGGGGGCAAGGAAAAAACTTGCGGAGGGCTTGGGCAGGTCCCTCCAGCGGTGGCCCCCGGGTGGGACGGGCGCTGTCCCATCGCTGTCCATGGTACCAGGAGCCTCCTCGGGGTCGGCTGCCGGGCACCCCCCTCCCCACATCCCCCCCACAGCCTTTCCAAAGCTACAGGGAAAGAAAAGGATTGATGTCACCCTCTGGAAGCTGCCAGAATTTCCCCGCGTTAAGTGGTCGTCTCTCCAGAGATGAGAAACTCTCATGGGAATCTGGCCTGAGAAGCCAACTTGATTTACAAACAATCCAAAGGATAAAGTGCATCCTGAAGGGAATTGTTTTGTGAACGAAGGCAAGGCAGCTTTCCTGGAACTGCCAGAGCAAAGTTACAGCTCCCAAAAAAGGGCCACAAAATGATCAGAGGAATGGAAGATGTTTCTTATGAGGACAGGCTGAGAGTTGGGATTGTTCATTCTGGAGAAACAGCCTCAGAGCCCTTCCAGGGGCTGAAAAGGCTCCAGAAAAGCTGGGGAGGGACTTGGGACAAGGGCCTGGAGGGATGGGACAAGGGGTAATGGCTTTCATCTGGAAGAGGGGACATTTAGGTCAGACATCAGGAAGAAATTTTTCATTGTGAGGGTGCTGAGTCCCTGGCCCAGGTTTCCCAGAGAAGCTGTGGCTGCCCCATCCCTGGAAGTGTTCAAATCCAGGCTGGAGGGGACTTGGAGCACCCTGGTTTAGTGGAAGGTGTCTCTGCCCGTGGCAGGGAGTTGGAACTAGATGATCTTGAAAGTCCCTCCCAGCCCAAACCATTTTATGATTCTATGACTCTTTTCCTGACGATGCTCATTGAGCTGAACATGCTCAGCAGACACCCCAGTGTGGCTACTTCTTTTCCAGGGACACATCACCTAACCTCATGTGAGGAAATCCAGAAAAAAAGGATTTCCTCAGAAGTGCTGAGCACCCCCTGTCTTTTCACTGCTGCTGAGTTACTTAAGTTGGAAAAGCCCTTTAAAATCATCAATCCCAACCATAAAAAACCAGTGCACAGACACCAGCCCAAGTCAGGGAGTGAATTTAGCCCAGCTCAGTCAGCCCAGTCCCACAGGCAATGAGAAGCCTTGCTTTAAACCCACTCAACTAAAGCAAGTTTCAATCGATAGGAATTGGCTAAAGAGGCAACAAGAAAAGCCACCCTGAAAATGAGGTAAGTGTGCACAGTGTGTTTTCCACCTGTTTTACTAAATTGGCACATGTTTCTCACGTAGACAAGGCCTAATTTACTTGACCTTGGGCAAATCCCACAACCTCCTCCTGCTTTATGTTTCCCACTTTGTAAAATGAGGGGAGCTCTGTACCTGCTTTTTGTGAAGTGCTCAGAGATTTATGGAGGAGGAGGAGGAGGAGTGCTACATGAAAGGGAATGAGGAGGAATTATTTTACCTTGACACACCACCAAAAAAAAACCAAAAACCAACCCCTATCCCTCCAAGTCCAGTTCTCCACTATTTTACTAGCAGAAGCAAGGGTTTAGGGAACAATAAAAACAAAGTTAAAGCGTTCTCAGCTCATTACACATTTTCTCAATGTCTTTTCAGACGCAATTAAACCAAAGAACCCTGAAATTAACTGGTTTCCAGCCTGGGTAACACTGGAAACATTTATTTCCTACCCTCCATGTCTAATTAGTGCCATTTAGTCAAAAGGGAGCAAAACTCCAATTTGTAAGTGAAACTAGACGTATATTAAAAACACACTGGGTAATAATGCCCCAGTGCTTCTGTAACGCTTCATGCCTTCAAAGGGCTGAGCGAGTATGATCTCATTAATTCTCACAGGTAGGTAATTTGGGGTTATTAGCCTTGTTTTACAGCCAGATCTTAGAGAGGTGGAAGTGATTTTGCCCACAGGCACAGACTCCACGCTCGAGACTCCACTAGAACCTGGGAGACCGACGGTGGTAACCGGAGCTGGGGACCCTCCACATCTCCAGAGGGGACCCCTGGCTGGGTCAGGAGATGGCTCCTGGGGGATTTAGGGGTCTGCTGTGAAGACCATTAAAAAAACAGAGGGAAAGCTGGGGAAAGTGGGAGCACCAAGCTCGACGGCAGCTCTGCAAGAGCCTTTTCTCCTCGCCCTTCATCCCTAATGCCAGCAATATCAAAACTTTCCTGTTTATGGCTCTGCTGTGGCTTTTCACCAAGCTGCTTTCCAAGGGGCCTCACTGAAGGTTTGCTGCCATTGGAGACTGGCAAGAGCTTTGCCCAGGATAAATCAACACTAAGAACACTCTCCCACAAAGGTCTGTGCAGCCAAATCCAGCATGTTTTGGCCACTGACATGCAAGATTTCATTCTCACACCCTTGCTCACCTGCTGTGTCACCTTGGGGGCATTACAATCCATGGAAAAAACACTCCATTTTTTTACAGTGAAGGTCCCCAGCCCAAAAGCACATCCTGGGGACATTCTAAAAAGCATCTCAGTCCATGCAGACCATGCCTGACCCGTGCATTGTCCCTCCTTTGTGTCACCAACCAAAGTCTGGCCCATAGGGGTTTCCATCACGTGCTTCCCACATCTCACATGGCACCAGCAGCTGCCCATAAAACACAGGATTAGGAGGCAAAACTTATGCACTCCTCTCCCTGAAATGTTAGTGAGCATTCCCTGGGGCTGGGGAAACCTCAGCTCAGCTTCCTCTGAAACTGGAGGTAGAAATTCTGCCAGCAGTGGATAGTGCCCCAAAAGCAGAGCTGGAGAAGGGCTCACACCCCTCTCGCTGGAGAAACCCTTTGGTAAGGATGGGGGGAAATAACTAAATAAATAAATAAAATCAAAACCTGCAGCTCCAGAGGGCAAGAGTGAGCATGACTCCAGAGCCCTGGGATTGGGGCACTCCCCTGGGAGTGGGGAGATCTGAATTCCAGTTCCCAACACTCGGGGTTGTTTCGTTTTCAAACCCATAAACAGTCCTTGGAGCAGGAGCTCCGGCTGCCCCGCTCCCAGGTGAATTTCCCCAAGCTCCAACACCACCAGCCTGGCTTGTTCTTTCTTGGTGTTTCCCCACTGAGGGCTGGAACAGCTTTCTCCTGATGTGATGGGAGGGGAAAGGAGGAGAGGGAAGAGGACACCTGCCACCTCCCTGCATCGCCCCAGGAGTGGGGTAGGAGAGCGCGGTGGGAGATGTGGCTTGGACCCTTCCAAAAAAAAGGGACCCGAGCCCACATCTCCCCTGTTGTGGACACATGTTGGGGCTGGGGAGGGGAAGAACTGCTGATGCAAGAGGAGAAGCCTGATCCCCTTGCAGTGATGCCAGCAAACATATGGTTTTGGATAAAAAAGGGTTTACATGCTGTACGTGCTGGCCCTGCATTTTCGGCCAGGGACACAGCTCCAAGGAGAATCTAGCACTTGAGTTGGCTTGAGGAGCACGCTGCTGGCTCTAGAAGGGGAAAAAAAATAAAGCCTATCACACCACCACCCCCCAAAAAAATACTAGGACAACTTCACTTTGCTACAGGAGTCATCTTCAGGCCAGCCCTGACCCCATGGGTCTCTGCTGGTGCCTCTTCCATGGCCTTTGGGGAAATCAAGGGGCAGTGGTGGTGATGTTGCACCCCTCCATCTCTTGAAAGCTGCCCAAACCCTGGCAAAAGGAGGCCATGGGAGTGAGGAGGAGGTGTTGGGCTCCCCTAGACATCCCTCTGCACCTGCCCTGACCTCCAGCACATCTCCTTGCAGCCAGCAGAGCTGCCTTAGCCAGACACCAACTCCTTAAAATGTGGTACAAGGCTCAGCTAGGAACCTGGGCTCCTCCAGGTGTCCACAGAACTTTTCAAGATGGGGGTGATTCTTTTGGGGAACTGGGGCCTGTTTGAACACTGCAGGACTCCAGAAAGGCTTTTCAAAGTGTGGGGATGGAAAGGCAGGCACACTCTCACACACACCTCACACCCACACACACTCACTTCCAAATATTCTTTTCTCACACCCACAGACAAACTCTGTCTCACACAGGGACACTATCACAGCATCAGCAGCTCTCCTGCCCAAGTCCCCTCCCTCTCTTGTCCCCCTTCTTCTGCCCTAATGCCTCTTGTCTTGGTTCTCCCTTCTCAGCAAGTTCATCACTCCAGAACCATCCAAGCATTGGTTTGAAACACCCTAGACAAAAAGTTCAGGAAGAATTTAATAAAAGAAGTTTCTTTTTGCTTGGGGAGGAAGACTAAAGGTCATGTGTGTCACCTCCATCACTGCAGTCTCCTCATCTGGCACCAGGTCCAGCTCTACTGTCCCTTAATCTGGTCCTTGCTGCTGGGATTAAGGGTCATCACATCTCCACCAGACCCCTGAGTCACCTATTTCTACTTCACCTTGGTGCCAGGAGATGGTTTTACAAAGTGCACGGCAAGCAAGTAGGACCAGGACAAGTTTTCTGTCAAATCAGGTCCCTGGTCCACATAAGCCCAGGGTTAATTCTGCCAGAGCAAAGCTGAGGGATGAGAAATTCAATCTGGACAATCACAGTCACCATCAGCCCCTCAACTGAGTCACATCCCAAAAAACACACAGCTTCCTTCTGTTGCAACTGAAAGGAGTTAGAAACTCCTCCAAACCAGGGGTGAGGTTTCTGGCTGGAACTGGAGAAACCTGGACCCAAAGATTTCTTTAATTTAAAATAATGGTGTAGTCCAAGGGCAAGAACCAGTGGCTGGGCAGTTGCCTCACAACTGCAGCTTGTGCTCAATGTCCATCCTAAGGCCTTTCCAATATGCTCCATTCCCACCCTGAAGAGCCTCAGAAATGCTCTTGTTTAGGTACCTCTGCACACATCCACTTCCTAAACCCTAAGACTGAGCAGTTCAGGTCTTCCAGACTTGTAGGGAGGGAACTGAAGTCTGCAAAAACAACAACAATAATAATAGTAATAATAATAAAGAAAATAAAAAAGCCCAACTACTCCATTGACCTCTGATGGAGTTTGCAAAATGTAGTGTACATTTCCCCCCCATCTCTGCCACTGCAGAGCACAGACACTGCCTTGCATTGTTCAGCTCAGGATGAGCACAGTCTCTGGGTCTCTTTTATTAGCAGCCTGCTTTCCAGATCCTGGGCCAGCCCATCCCTACCAGCTCTTCATGAACTTTTTGGTGAGCATCCCTCTCTCACGCACCCCCCCACCAAACAAAGCCACTTGGGCTCACATCTCCCAGCAGTGCTGCTGCTTCAAAACAGCTCTCTCCATCTTCAGGGTTGGTTTGGGGTTTTTTGTTGGTTTTTTGGTTTTGTTGGGTTTTTTTTTTTTTTTTTTGTGATGTTTTCCTTTCAACCCTGTGGTTTGCCAGCCACCCCTCCCCTCCCTTCACTAATTGATTTCTCAGGAACCACAGATGTAGCTTGGCACATTGGATCCCCTTGGTCTGTCAGCCACAAAATCACCTCCCCTCTCCCCCTCCTCCCCCCTGCATCTTTCCCCAGCCATGCTCTGGGAGGGGAAATGCCTTCCTCCTTATAAACCTCCTGCCCCAGCTGTACTCCATGTGGGGAAATAAAACACACACGAGATAAGAGATGCAAGAGGCCAGGGCCATACCCATAGAGGAGAGAGACAATTACCAGGAGCTGGAACAGCCCCAGAAATGCTGACAGACAGCAGGGACCCAGGGTTATCAGGTTCCTACATCCCTCAGGCACTTTGGGAAATAGGTCTTCTCCCCAGAAGTCCCTCAGGGAGTACCTGTGCTGTACCCTGACACCAAAAGCAGGTTCAGAGGAACCACCCAGAGAAGAAGGAAGGAGAGATTTGGCAGAAGCTGCTTTATTCTGCTTCCCAGGCATGTTTGCAGCCCACACGTGTTGCTGCAGCTGGGTTGGTGGCCGTGTCCAGCCCCACCAGCTGAGCACCAAGCTCAGCCCACAGTCTCAGGACAGTCCCTTGATGTCCCTGCCAGCTCTAGATACTGACTACAAACATCTAAACCATCAATGCCTTAGCAAACCAATCTGCACCTAGGTCGTGGTCCTCTGGCCATCCCCACCACATACATCAGCTTCTTCCCACTTCTCTGTGGGGCTAACCAGTGTCCTCTGAGGTGAAAACCAGAAAACAGCTGGAAAAGTGTTTTGTTCCAGGTGTTGCTCCCTGTTCCCTGTGTGGATGAGTCTCAGGTTTTGTGCTCTCCATCCTCCACAACCATCCAGCCCTTGCTAACACCTCCCTACACCCTCACAACAGGCTGCCAAGGCAGCTCTCCTGCAGACTGAAACATGGTCCTCACCTATTTCAGGCATTTTTTACTTTAAAAGAGAAACAAGAAGAAAAAAATGAATTATAACAAGGGGTCACAAGGGGGTCAGAAAAACCACGAGCCAGCTACTACCTGGGGTGGACTTTGCAGCACTGGCTGGGGCTGCTTGGTGGCAAAGTTACCAAGAAACATTCCTGCAAATCTTATCTGTAGCAGCTCCCGGGGGAGGTCCCAGTTGTGGGGAGGAATAAATAACTGTGTGTACATTAGTCAGAGATGGGCAGGATTCCAATCCTCTGTTTGGGACACAGCAGCTCCTGCTGCTTCCCACTGTTACAGTCACTTCACCTTTTCCTTTTCATTGCTTGTGTTCCCTGATCCATCATTCCCCTGGCACAGGAAAGGCATCTTCAAACCCTTTTTATTTGCATTGCTGACTGAAGAAAAAAAAAATTAAAATAAAAAAAGTCCTTTTTGTTTTTAGAGCTGGGGAGAATAGATTATTGCTGCTTTCTCATCATTTAATTTATGCCAAGTTCTCTATACAGGACTGTCACCTCGAAATAAAATTCTAGAACCTGTACCTGCCATGGATTTGTCTGCCTAAGCCCACTGCTGGGTTCCTCCTGGCATGAAAGGAAGCCTGGAGAAAGGTAAGGTGGATGATGGAGGTTTCACATCCACTGGACCATGATGCACTTTGCTATCAGATATCTCTGAGCCAGGACCAAAGAATGGACCTCACTGGGTTCACCCAGCACTCAGAACTCATTCTCATATTCTCATAAAGACACACACAAAAAAAGATGTGTTGATTAAGCAGAGACAGTTTTCATAGCCAGATCCCTCCCTGTAACTAATAAAATTAGGTTTTAGATCTAAGAAGCTACATGGGAAAGAAAAATAAAATAAAGCTCCTTCAATGACCCAGCATTGCACTGAGTAGGAAAAACCACAGTTATTTGATTGAGTCTGGTTGGCTGCCTGGTTAACCAGCTGGGAGACACAACAGATAAATACTCTTATCTTTCAACCCAAACCCCAATATCTCTGAACCTTTTGAGCCTCCCACAGCAGCTCCAGAAGAAAGAAGGGAGCTTCTCAGAGCAGAGACCCAGCTCCAAAATGGCATTTTGGCCTTAAATTCCTTCTGATTGCTGGGGGACCTCAGCACCTAGAAGCCTTTTTGAGGCAGAGCCCAAGGCAATAGTTGTTGGAGTGGGAACAGCACCCAGGAAGTTGTGTCTGCTCCGTGCAGGTGAGTCAGAGCAGCTCCATGGGGGAGAAATGGGGAATCATCTCATAAACCACTGCCAGAGGCCAAGTCTGATGGGCAGCACCTAGAGGTGGGAGCCCAGAGGCTGAGGGTGTTCTCAGCTCTCTTAGATGACCTGAACCAGTCCTTTCATTTCCCCAAATGGATTTAAGAGGAAGCCCAAGGTGGCTGTGCTGGGTTATGAGGCAGAATGTCACCTTTATGTCTCAGTTCACACCCTGAGATCCACCCAAAGCAGAATCATAGAATGGCTGAGGTTGGAAGGGACCTTAGAGTTCATCTACTCCAACCTCCCTGCCATGTACAGGGACATTTCTCATCCAGATAAAGTTCCTCCAAGCCCCATCCAACCTTCAACACTGCCAGGGATGGGGCAGCCACAGTATCTGTGCACAGTCTCTTCCAGAGTCTCACCACCCTTGAACTACAGAACTTTTCCCTAAGATCCTAAACTTCTTCTCCTTCAGTTTAAACCTATTTCCCCTTGTCCTGTTGCTGGACTCTTATGAAAAGTCCCTCTCCAGACTCCTGTAGGTTCCCTTCAGGGATTGGAAGGCAGCTGTCTGAGCAGACCAGGATCATCAGCTGGGGTAGGGGATACAAAAATCCATGGTTACCACCCTTCTCCACCTTTGAATATTCTCTCCAAACCTTGCCCTAAACTAAGGGCCTCTTGAGGAAAGGGTATCATGGTTACAAAGCACAGGCCCCAGAGCCTGAATTCACCATTTCCATCCTGGCATAGCTCCACAGAGAAGAGGGAAATTCTCCTGCTTTGGGAACATAGTTCTGGAAAGGATCTCCTGCCACTGGCAAGCAGCACTTTGCCTCCACCGTAAACATAATTGAAGCGGGGTCCCAACTTTCACCTCCCCAGCAGCCACTCAGCCCCTAAATTGCCCTGGACCTGAGAGCCTGGAGGTCTCCTGGCTTGGTATAAAACCAAAGCAACTCCATCTGACTCCCAGGTCAATCTGGATTCCTGGTCATGTCACACCTCGTGTCGAGCAGGGTTCTACCCACGTGTGGGTTTCAGCAGAAGAGATTCAGAGCAAAGTCCTTGTGAAACCACTGCCTGGACACCAGCAAACAAAATCCTGCAGACACCAGAGCAGCTGAATATCTATTCCCCTCCTCTTCAGGAAATAAGAATTGTGAACGTTGTTCCTGTTATGGTCCCGAGTATCTGAAACCTGAGTATTTGTGATGGTATGAAAATTACATGCAGGAGAGGAAAGTCAGAGCTTAATTGTTACGATTCCAAATACCAGTGTTCTTTCCTTAATCTTAACTATCTGAGACAGAGGAAAATATCCGACAAATGTATTTGGTCTGCATGTCTCATCTGCAGAAGAAATTAAGAGCTGTCTACCTTTCTCGTGAAAATATGTGGAATCTGGTTGAAAATAGATCAGAGGTTTCATGGCCCACAACTGCACCTCAGAATTAGAGGTCTCAGCTGTAGGAATGTTGAAAATAAAAGTCCTGCTCTGGTTTTATTTGTGCCCTAGGACCAGATGTTCATCTCAGGTCAGTATCCAGGCAGAATGGGTCCCACTGGGGCTTCTCAGGCCAAACCCATTGGTCCTGATACCTCGATCACCCTCAGCAGACAGACAGCAGCGTGCAGCTCTGCCTCCAACTTCAACAGCACTTCAGAAAGGTCTTTGTTTTTCTGAACATTTCTCCATATCCAAAAATAGTAAGAGCAGTAATGACAGCTAATGGGTCTGGCATTTAATGAGTTCCTAGATGAAGAGCCCTTAAGCTCTCAGATCTTCTAGTAGGTCATTAACTGTCAGAAATTATCTAGTCATCTATTTTCAGGCTTTCTTTTGGACTCATTCCTGTAAGATTCATATGCTTCAAGGGCCTGAGCCTGTGCCTGCACTTCTCACTGATTTTGGTTGTAGAGAATCAAGTACCAGCACCCTAAAGAAATGTGTGCAAATCATTTTGTTTTCAACACAAGTTAAGTCCCTACATGTCCTGCAGAGCCAGGTGCTTCCCCAGGGAGAGCGAGGGCTGCAGAACCATCTCTTGGGGAGGAAAAAAAACCCTGATGAACTGAAAAGCTGCAAAGGTGGAGGTGCAAAAACCCCATTTACCTCCAGAGACTCCCACTCCAGGAGCACGTGGATGCCTTAGAGGAGATGCTGTGCCCTGAGTTGTTGGCTGCTCTGATGAGACAGAAAATAAGTATATGCCACATTTCATGTCCCACTGCCGAGCATGTCCTCACCAGGGAATGGAGCAGGGCTGCATTCAGAACTCTGGCTGGGTAAGGGCTGCAAGCCTGGAACCCCACCAGGGCTGGGGGAGAGAAGCTGCAAGTCCCAGTTCATGTCCCAGTCCACTGGACATGGCCTTTCTCTGTATGACTGCATGACCACAGCTTTTCCACCATCTCTAGTCTGGAAGTTCAGGAGAGCAAGCCCCTGTGCATGGATTTTTTTTTATTATTTTTTTTTTTAATTTATTTTGTAACCCCCCTAGCAGCTGAAATACATCCTCAAAGCTGCTCCCTCCCACCACTCCACAGCACAAGGGAACTGGGAGAGACTGCACATCCTTGGCTAGATCCCCACTGGTAGAAACCACCATAATTTCCTGGCACTGGCAATACTTTTCTGACTCATGCCAGCAAAGGGCTTGACTCAAGAAACAAACAAACAAATCAACAAAAAAACCCAAACCAAACCACAAAAGAGGTAATTTTTCCTCAAGAAGAGATACATGCTAATGCTGCCTCTGCCAGCTCATGCCTAAGGAACACATCTGGGTCAATACTGAGAATAGGCAGTGGTTGCTTTTCCCCTTTTTCTTACAGCTCCAGGCCTGGAATCAGGAACCAGAAGCTATGTCCTAACATTCACCATGGCCCCATGAGGCAGGTCTCTCCCCATCCTTTGACTTTGCTCCACCTCCATCACGATTTATCCCATTAGGATTAGGTCCTGCTAAGAAAATCAAAGAGTGTCAGGGACAGGAACACCATCATCTTCACTGGTTATGCTCCTACAACAGTCCCAGAAACATTTTTTGGGCCAGGCCAGATGATGCTTTTGCAAACAATGCCTGAACAGGAGACAACCTGAGCCAGAGACCATCTGCAACAGCCAGCTAGGACTCAGCCACCTCTTCCAGGGGACAAAGCAAGGACATAAGGTGTCCTGGGCCTCTTGGCTTCAGGACCAGAGAACAGTCCCAGGCACATCTTATTTACTGGTATAGACATGGCCAAAATGGTATCTTAATCTCAGCAAGGGAAGAGAAAGCAAGACACATTTAAACATTCAAAGAGTGCAGTGGAAAAAAGAGAACACCTGGATATTTTGAGCATCCCAAGGAAAAAGTTCCTTAAAAATATATATATAGTATAAAAATCTACATTTTCCAGTGAGAACATTCATCCTATGTTGTTCCCAACCTCTCTGGCAGATTTTGCCATGACACTTCAGTTGCCTACGCTGGTTTTCAGAGAAGAACCCCCGGCTACACCCCTCATTTCCACAGGGACAAGAAAAGAATTCCAAGCTCATCCTCCTCAGACAGCAAAGCCAGCCAACTCCAAGCCCTGAGGATCTGGGAGAGCTCATCTGGCTGCCTGCAGGACAGTTTGTTCCTGCAGGACATCACAGCCCTTCAGGACAGAGATTCCCCACTCCAGAATCTCTCTGTCCCAGGACCTGTGTCCTTCCAGCCCAGCAGCTCATCCCTCAGCTCCCCTTGGCTGTCCTTTGCCAGGCACAGGGGACAGTGGATGAGTTTATTTGTCTCCATGCACTTTGTTATCTGCTGTTAATCCCAAGCCTGCCCAAAGCCTTCCAAGCCTCCCTCTCCTTTCCTAAGCTCTTCAGAAGTGTCAATTTGCCCTTGGCTGCCTTAACACAATCAAGAGAAGATTTTTCCCCAAGTCATCACAATCACCTCGTATAAACTGCTCTGTCCATACGTGACCTCTCCTGCCACGATTGCACCATCTGAAACAAACTTTACCAGGAACTTCATATTTCCCTCTAGATAATTTGTAAGAGATAATGTTGGATCATGGACAGACCCCAGAAGGCTGAGAACCACTTGTCTTGAGTCACAGCTCATGCAGAATCCACATGAGCAACACCCAAAAAGGAATCACACATTCCCACCAAACCCTCTCCTCATTGGCTTTATTTCTACACTGGCCAAGGAAAAGCACTTTTTAAAATTATTTTTTAATGAGAGCTGAACTTTCATAACGCTTCTTGGTAGGGTCAGGTCATTTCTTGCAGCTCAACTTTTGGCCACATGTGGCTGGTTCAATTTTATTGAAATAGTTTTTCAAGTTCAAATTGGTTCAGACAATTGCTGTCATTATACAGCTTTGGCCTCTCGTTTGAAAAAAGAAATAATAAAAAAATTAAAATATTATGTTTCTTAGGGGAAATGTTTTGGTTGAAACAGAAATGGTTCCAGTGATGTTTTGAAGCTAAAGATGTATTAGACAATAGCTTCTTAAAAAAACCCAAACCAATAAACAAAAAATCCCAAACAAACCCAAGAAAAACAGCAACAAAAGAAAACAACCCCCCCAAAAACCCCCAAAGCACCAGACCTTAAATGACTTCCAAACCCCCCCCCTATATTGCTCATATCAATGATGTTTGCTCTAACCCCCCCTTTCCTCTTCTGTTTTCTAACTTTTCCAACATGAACCTTTCCAAATTACATTTGCTTTCAGGAAAGCTCCTGAGCACCAGCTGTGCACACACCTCTGCCCAGCCCTGTGCAAAGGGGACCCTGGCCCCTCAGTGACACCAGGGACAGAATGGGCACCAGCAAAGCAGAAAGGTCAGCAAAAAGCAGGTGTTTCCCACAAGCCTTGGCAAAACACATTCCAGCAGCTGGGAGCAGAGCAGAAATTATTTTGTGCTTTCCCCATGGATAGGATTCGTGAGCCTTAACCTGAGTGCAACTGCAGCATCCTGAGGTGTTGGAGGGAGCTGGGCAAGGTCACGTCTCACCCTGAAGATGCACACAGGAGGCAGCAGTGCTTATCTCCACCTTATCTCCACCTTATTTCCACCTCTCCTGCTCCTGGTGGCTCCATGTGCCTGTTCAACACCAAAGTGAGGAGGGCAGGAGCCCAAATTCCATGGCTTGAGCAACAGCTCCATGCTCAGCACAGACTCAGTCAACATTGTCTGAGCATTTAAACCCACTCAGGGTTTGCTGCCAGCCCTGGCACAGGTATTTGATCCTCACAAAGTCCCTCATCGCTCCTGCCACCACCCAAGGAGCATCCTACAGCACCCAAACTGTCTATGGGGATATTATTAAGCAGGGCCTGTAGGGTTGGGGTTTTTCTGGTGAGGGTTTTAAACTGAAAGAAGGGAGATTCAGACTAGACAGAAGGAAGAAGCATTTTACAAAGTGAAACCCTGGCTGAGGTTGTAAGAGAGGTGGTAGATGCCCCATCCCTGGAAAATTTCCAGGTCAGGTTGGATGGGCTCTGAGCAACCTTCTAGTTGAAGATGTCCCAGCTTACTGCAGGGAAATGGGACGAGATGAGCTGCAAAGTTCCCTCCCAAGCCAAACCATGCTCTGATTCTATGATAAGGGTAAAGACTGAACCTCAAAAAACTTCTGCCTTTCAAGCCTGTTCAGTCCCACAGCACTGGACATGAGCAGTTTTCCTTCCATCAGCTCTGAAACCATCCCCAGGGGCTCCATCTTTCCAATGAGCAAGGAACACCCCAGACTTCTCTCATCTCTGCCATTCAAACAGCTGGTGGGGAGAGCAGCATGAGCACGCTCTTGGATTTCATCTGCAGCCTGTCCCAGCCAGCAGCCCAGAAGCTAAATGACCTTTTTAGCTTTTATGAGACCGAGGAGCTTCTGCTTCCCACCCCCTTCCATCCCAAGCGCAATCTCGTCAGGAAGCGCTGCCTCGGAGCTGGCATGATAAGGGCAGGGAAGGCTCTGAGAAAGTCTCTCCAAATCATCTTGAAATTGAAGACTTGCCTTGAGCAGGTAGTGATCCTAAACACACAGCGGGGGGCAGGGGGGGATTTCCAAACCTGGAACCATTTTTTTGCCAAGGCAGCGGCCGGGCCCGGAAAGGCTCGGTGCTAATCTGACTTGTAACAAATTACTACAAATGCCCCTGATTTTCAGGGGAGAGATGAAATCATGCAAATGAGCCCCGTTCCCTGGCTAAACTCTGGATGCAAGCTCAGCTCCAGGGAGGTGTCTTTGAAATGGATATGAGGTGAAGTCCCTAAATGCTCCAGCCCTGGGTTTGCCTCTTGGTTCCTCCAACTTCACAACAACAACAAACAAGGAGAGGGCTTTGTTCATTCCAACACAGGAGAGAAGTAAAACAGACATCATCTCTTTCAGCCTCGGTCTTCAGGACACTGTGTTTACAGGTTCAGCTTGCACTAAAAAAATAATATCAAAAAACCAAAACACTTCTCTTATTTAATTCCTATTAGTTGCATTATGTTCAGAGATCAGAGCCCATCTTGGGAAGGAGCTCTGCTTGGGAATCAAGGGATTGGTGCTAGAAAGAACAGGTAAATATGGCAGAAAGCAATACAATATTTTTTTATTTTTTTTTTTTAATTTTCTGGAAATTTCCTGTTTCTCATCCTTAAAAAAACAAAACAACACCACAACAAAACCCCAATCAAAAACAAAACACCAAACCAAAAGCCACTGTAGGACCTTGGATATCTTGGATAGATCCACCTTTCACAGTCAAACCCATCCAGCCTCCCAGGGCTCAGCTCCAAGCTCATACCCAGGCTGCATAGGGTCCTTGTGGGCTATAAATCAAGAATCAGCAGGTGGATATTTGGGTGAAGAGCATCAAACTTGGCCCCTTCAGTCCTTTGGGGTCTGCTTTGCACCACAAGATCAGTACCACCATGGATTACTCTATCGGGTTTCTATTTGCTTCTTAGAACCCAGGATTTTTTTTTTTTTCCTTTCTTCTCATTCAGAAAAGGGACTCTGGGGGAAAGGAGGTCTTCTGAAGTTGAAATAGAGTGGTTTTGTACATGTTAAAGTCCAAAGCTGTTATCAAGCTGCAAAACACACACCCAAGAGCCTATTATACAGACATCTCTCTCCTTTCCAACAGTGCCACTCCTTGCAGTCTAAATAAACAAGAAACAAACCTCCCAAGCTCATCCACCAGCTACCCTAGGTGATGGATTAATTTGGGATGAGCACTCAGCCTTGTCCCAACCAATTAATGCTGTTGGCATGACTTCAGGAGGAACTATTGTCAGCCCTTGTTAAACCCTGCACTTCAGCTGCTGCAATATTAATGCTCTGGGACTATTTCAGGCACCACTTAGGAGGGCAGGCTTGGAGTTTGGCTTGTGGTTCATCTTGGGGGAGCAGGAAGAGGAGGGAAAAGAATGACAAATTTAAAATTAAATCAAACAAGGAGAACAAAAATAATTATCATAAAAAAAAAAAAAAAGACCCAACAGCCAACCCTTCACAATGGCCTGCTGGGAACTCGTTCCTTTGACTTCTGATTTACAAGTTACATATGGCGGGTTGTTTACATTCTGTTACTGGTTTATGTTCTTCCAGAAAGGAGAAATTCCTCCAGTAGATTTTGATTGCTTTCCTGTATGCCTCTTTCCCCCAACACCCCCACCCTCAGTATCTGGTTTCGCTTAATATGCCCGGAGGTTTCCGGAACAAAAGAGGTTGTTGGATTGACTTTATATATATATATATTTATAAATTTGTTGGGTTTTTTTTTTTATGGCTAAACAAAAAAAGTTGACTATTTTTCCAGGAATATTTAGGTTGATTCACGTTGTGTGACTGTGAATCCAGGCTTTCAGACTCATCCCTGCTTCCAGGCTGTTGAGGCAGCCCTGTCCTGGTGTGCCACATGGATGAAGAGCTCCAGCTCCATGTCCTGGAGGCAACAGCCAGAGGCATCCTGCTGGAAAAGTTTTACCTGTGCCTTTGGGCATGTTCACATTGTGGATTGCCCAAGCTGAAGGACAGTCTTACAGTCCTGCTCTACAAATTCAAAATCTCTGTAGGCCAAGAAAAAGGGCAAAGGAATATTGGTTTTCACATAATGAGAAAGAAAAAAATTAAATAAAGAAAAAAAGACAGAGATTTCTTGGTTTCTTGACTTTCCAAAGAATCTGAAGCAGAGTTAAAGGTGGGTCAAGATTTTCTGAATCACAGGTTGTGTGCATAATCATAGAATGGCCAGGATTGGATGATCCAGCAGGGATAATCAGTGATAAAACAGCCTACCCAAACAGGTTTTTCCTTACGTGCCTCTAATGAGAGCACTTAGTTCATAGCTTCATGGAATGGGTTGGATAGGACCTTAAAGCCCACCCAGTTCCAACCCCCCTGCATGTCCAGGGACACCTCCCACCAGCCCAGGTTGTTCCAAGCCCCATCCATCTTTGAAGGTGTTCAGGAATCATCTGGAAAAGCCTGTGAGCAACCTGATCTATTAGGAGAAGTTTGGGCAGGAGTTTAAGCTAGATGACCTCCAGATGTGCTTTCCAACCTGAATTGTTCTATGAGTCTATGAATCCTAATTTCTAATGTCTTTAATGAGCAGGCCAGGTGCCAGCTTGGCATTCCTTTGCAGGCAGAAAAGGGAAGGGAAATTGGGGCTGAAGAGCTGGCAGGACACACTGAGCAACCTCCTTTCAAGCTCTACCATTTTCCAGTCTCACAAGGAAACAGAAAAAGGAAACAGGGGAGATTGGACACTTTCCAGATTCAGCTGGAAAAAGAGCTGGACCATTTTTCTCGCTTTTGCCAAAAAAAAGGTTGGACCAGGTGATCCTTGAGGTCCCTTCCAACCTGGCAGTCTATGATTCAGGTGTCATGAATCAGAGCTGAGCTGCCACATGCATGATGTCACTTGAGTCATCTCTAACATTGTCCCTTCAGTACCCAGCAGTGTAAACATCTTCTGGAAAAAGGGTTGTAGACAGTGCCACATTCTACAGCATGGTTCTGGAAGCTGGACTTTATTCCAGGAAGAGATTGCCCTGGCCATAAATTTAACACATTTAGAGATGAGCCCAATTATCTGAGAGTAATTTTTCACACAAAGCAAGGAGCCACTCCCTGCCCTCTCTGTCCACCTTTCCAAAGAAGGAACTGAAAAGTGAGGTAGTGTGGGGAAAACCAAAAATAAAGACAATCTGCATAAAAAATAAGTGCCTGTCTCTTTAGTTCAACAGAGAACTGGGTTTGACTGCCCTGGCTCTGGAAAAAGACAAGGGTCTCACATGTTGTCACAGAGACAGGACTAAAAAGATGAAACCATAAGAAATCTCAAAGGAACTATGCTGCAGTGTGTGTGTTTAAATATACATGCTCAATCATACAAAAAGAAAAAAAAAAAGTCTGGTTTAAATAAATTATCCTGCTCATGAATTTAATGGCATAAATGTTTTGACAACCAGCAACATTCGTGTCGTACAGTTCCCAGGCAATAAAAAGAGAAAACCCAAACTGAGTCCACCAAAAGTCTTTTTCACCCTGAAGCTGGTCATGATACTAGTAAAGAACCAAGGAGCTGGAAAATAAAGAAACTGAGATGTGAGGGCCTGCTAGCACCAAGTATAACCCACCTGCCTAAAATCATCAGCTCTCCATATATTGTAAACCAGAAGTATAAAATATGTTTCCTCTCCAGTGTGTCAGGAGAGGAGAAATTAAATAAAACATTGAATAATTATGTTGTTATGAGGCTTAAAGTGTAAGAACATCATTTAATAAATGGCATTCATTTACCCAGGTCATCAGTGGCCAAACTAGAGATTCACAGGCATGGTCCAGATCATAGAATCCTGGAATGGTTTGGGTTGGAAGGAACCTTAAGGGTCACCTCACCCCTCCTGCCATGGGCAGGGATCCCTCCCACCAGCCCAGGTTGCTCCAAGCCCCATCCAACCTGACCTTGAATGAAAATAACTTTTCCCAGGTGGGCATACCCTGAGCTTTGGAATAGGTCAGGAAAAGGCACTTCACAAAATCCTGCTTGCTACCTTTACTCCCAGAAACCTTCAGCTTCATCCAGCACCAAACCAAGCATGGGGAGAGCAAAGCTTCATCACCATCCCCTGCCTCATCCTCTGCTGGAGGGACTGGCAGAAATCCGAGAAAGTGGAGCCCATCCCATGGAGAACAGAGCACTTGGAATAAGGAGCCCTTGCTCATGGAGCTGAACGTTATCTGAGTCTTTCTGTCCCAGCTGTGAGCTGTCTATGGAGTGCCAGGAAGGTCACCAAAATGGAAATGGTCTCAAGTGGGGGAACCTTTCAGAAATGCTTCCGAAATGCTCCCTTCCTGAGCACACCAGGGACAGTGCAATGGATCCCCAGGAGGCAGGGCAATTCCCAGCCTGAGTCCTCACCTTGACAGTGCAGGTGATGACTGGGAACATGCTGGTATTTGCAAACTGGGCTCCTAGGAGCCATGAAATTCAAAGGAGGTGTGGAAAAGGCTTTTGCTTTATGAAGCAGGGCACTGGAATCCATGTTGCAAGCCAGAGGAATGCGTGAGGACTTTCCTCCAGTAGCCTTCTCCATCAGTTTGGTTCTTCACATCAACAGAAAAAAAAAAACCTTGATCCTTTGACCCTGTGGAGACACCAGAGCCACCTAGGAAGCAAGATGCCCAGTTTTTAGGTCCTATTTTTCCCAAGCTGGCCCAATGGATTGAGCTCAACTGCCATGTCCCAGGACCATTTCTCAGTCACTGGGGGCATAATTTTCCATGTTGGGTTGGTGTATCTGTAAAGTTACAAATTTTTTAGGGAAAGAAGAGGCTGCTTGGGTAGCTCAGTCCCTTGATACACCTGAAGTCCCAGCTCTGTAGAAACACAGGGGATGAAGGGATGAGAAAGCACTGAAATGAAGGGGAAGATGGGCTCCTTTGGGAGAGGGTGGCCTGAGGTTTCTGTTTGCCTTTTAATAAGAAACAATGTAGATAGAGTTGCATCTACATTGCTTGTCTGGTTTTTATTTACCCTTCCTCCCCTCTTTGGAAGAGCATCACAGAGCAAAACAGCCCAGAAGGAAAACTAAGCCTGATAAATAGACCATCAAGAGAAATAATTAGTCTAGATAGGAAAATTAAATAGGGGGAGCCACTAATCAGCTGCTCTCTCTGCAAGGAGGAGGCTGGGAAAGTAATTTAAAAAGCCTTTTGGAGGAGACTCTGAGGCAGAGCATAAAGTAAAAATACAGATGGCCAGAAATTAGAGCAAGTCTGTGTGCACAGAACAGGTGGAATTGGTTAGAGGCAGAGCTCCCTCCCACCCTGCTTTACCCCCTCCAATTCTTCTCATGACTTTACCTTCTGCTTGGCAGGGCTGGGAGCTGGGAAGAAAAAAAAAATCAAAAAAAAAAATATCTCCCTCCAAGCTGGTGGAGCTGCCTCCAGCTGGGAGACTGCATTGCGAGCTCTGCTCCTTTCCCAGGGGCTGCTCACAAAGCCCCCAGCACCACAAGCCTGAGCCTAATTCTGCTCCATCAGTGCTGGCCTCACAAGTAGAGGGGTAACTCAGCACCCCCAGAGCCCCTGCCAGCATGAACTGGGAGGGAAGCATCTCCTGAACACACAAACACAACAACAGCAAAATAATTCCCATTCCTGCAGGAAGGAATCACCAGCTCTCTAGCTGACACCACCTCCTCGGCCATCACCCTGGCATTTGGTCACCTGGAGAGACCATGATGATGCTCTCCAAATTCAGGGACTTCACCACTGTCAGAAAGAGTGGAAATCCTGAAGGGAAATTGGGATAGACAAGGCTCTGGAAGGCAAGTAAAATTCTTCACCCCAAGGAAGTTTGGATCTTCAGCTTCCATTCGATTTGGGAAACTCAAGCTGAGTGAAGCCCAGGGCTAAGCAAACTCATGTCTCCCAGAGTGGAATCCATTACCAAGCTGGAATGCCTCTAATTATCCTAACACTAATAACGTTAGCTACTAAAATAGCTCAGAAAAGGATAAGTTACAAACGTGGTTTTCAGGCTGTGGGTTTTGAATGCACAGAGGCTGCCAGGAGGGGTTGGGAGCAGGGACACAACCTACTTTCTTTTCACTTCCACCTAGCAAACTCACCCAGTGTTTTCCAGTCAACGTAAAGAACAGATGTGTTAGTTGCTATGTAGGCACAGGGAGAAGTGGCTGGGGTTTCAGGAGAAAAGAGCTGGAAGATTTTTCTCTTTTTCAGATAGTGAGGATAAAAATTGTTTGTCCTGGATAGGAACGATCAGGTTTCCTTCCACTTTCTATATGTGAAGTCATGTACCTTGTGAATGCTTTCAAAAAAAAAAAAAAAAAAAAAGGAGAAAAAAAAATAAGAAAAAGGAGCTAAGGAGGTTTTTTTTGTTTTTTGAAAACCACCAGAAACCAGACTTCTGTCTACCTCACATAGCAAAGGGGAAGTTCATACCAGGTTACATCTGTCAATGCTCAACAACCAGGAATTTGTAGGATGCCTCTACCCCCCCAGTGAGGTGTGATGGAAGATGACCTGGCTGGAAGTCTCACCCCAAGGAGAAAACAGGAGCCTGAAGAAAACCTGTGCCATATTTTATAGAGGATTTTCTTTGGCTAACGTGAAAGTTTTCCATAGAAAATGAAATTCCCACCCAAAACAGGGTTTACTCTCCAACTAAATCCTCTCTGATTTATGGATTGGGATGATGGTTGGTATTTTTTTTTTTTCTCTCCTAATATTATAGACAGGAGAAATTGCCTCCAAATGCAAGTTTCAAAGGGAAAGGTCAGAATTTTCTTTTTGCTCTGTTTCGAGAGTTTTTAGGAATGACTAGTGTTCATTTAAAAAAAGAAATTGAGAGTTTGGAACTCTTTCTGTTCACTAGGGTGTCACTTCCAGATTTCAGACTAACTTGAAAGTCAAGCCCCAAGGACTTTGTGCTCCTGTCTCTAAAATGCCTCCCTTTACCAACACAACCATGAGATGCCTGCCAAGGTAAACAGATAAATGTCATCACATGGAAGTTAAAGTTACCAAAAAATAAAGAACACACACAAAAAAATAATAAAAAAAATAAATTAGAGATGAATCCCCCCCTGTGGCAAAGAACAGGCCCTTAGAATGAAAGAACTATGGCTTAGGAATGGCTTAGATATGTGATTTCATTAAAAAAAAAAAAAAAAAAATTAAAAATATGTGGCTCAGGCCTATGTAACAAACCCAGAAGTCATCTGGAGGCCAAAGAAAGAGTGGATGAATTAAGACAAGGCTAAATGATCAGAAAAAGGAAATAAAGGTTTATAATCTGTCTAACCTGCCTAGAAAGCACAGGTCTTTCCTACATCAACATTCCTGAGCAGTTAGTAAGAGATAATAACATGATTATTATGGGGTTTCTAGAGACAGCTCAGGCAGAAGTAAAGGAAATTCATACTGCCACAGAAGAAAACCACAATAGAGGGCTCTGCAGTTAAAGGTTGTCTGCTCTGGACTTTCCAGCTATTCATTGAGCAAATATTAGTAGCTGAAATATTCAGGCTGGCAAGGGACTGGGTTCAAATATGACTGAGGAGGATGATTAAAGTGAGATTTGCACAGCTTTCCTGAGAGGGACTGTGTCTGCACAGGGGGGAGGAGGACAGACACCCCTGCCTTGGGTTTCACCTATGGACACCACCACCCCATGGATTCTGCAAGGGGAGATATATATCTATATATATATAGAGAGAGAGAGACAGATATATAGATTTTTTTTAATAATTTATTCACTGAAAAAATAAAATAATAAAAATTTGGGTTTGGGGCTTACCAAAACTATTTGCAAGCTCAGTGAATAGTTTCCACCAAAAAGCCTGAAAACATTTCAAGGGAGCAGTGCTTTGTTTAGACTTTTCTTTTTTACTCTTCAAAACCCACCCCCCTTCTCTGCTTGAAGCTCTACTTTGAGGCCACATTACTTGCTTTTAGGCAGACTGAGCTCAGAGATGCTTCCATTTCACCCTGAACATTGTCAGCACAGGGCTTTGGGGGCCAACCCAAAGAAACCAATTATTGGAACAACTCTGGTTTCCTGGAGGGAGAGCACTGGCTCAATACTCACAGAGTAAGAATGGATCCAGTGCCAGGAGACCCAGCTCAGGAGAAGGCACAGTGTGACCTGGAGCAAGTAAAATAAAGAACTTTGGGATATGGGCTACTCAGGAACCATGTGGGAAAGCCTGGGACCAGGAAGGAAGAGGTCCCTTCCAACCCCTAACACTGGAATTTGTAGGATTTTGGGAGCATGTAGAGTTAAGAAGGAGCATGAAGGAGCCCAGCTTGGCACTGGACAAATAAAGAGAAATAAAGAAGAAGAAATGAAAATCCACTGACAGCAAAGAGGCCGAGCTGAGACGATTCTTGAGGAACTGAACCAGTAGGAATCAGCTTGTGACAGTCCCCTAGGCTCCTTGTAAACCATTAACTTATTCTTAACTCCAAGATCTAGCAGGACAAGGAGGAATTCCTAAGGAGATGTTCCACCTGCTGATGCAGGCATGGTGCTGGTGGGTGATGGAGCAGTGGGGAGGTATTCCCACAAAGTCCTAAGCTCCCAAAGAGGTGCCAGGTCTTTCCAGACTTCCTTCACAGCAAATGTCTTCCAACCTTCCCTCTCCACCAGCCCCAAGGAGTCTGGTCTCCCAGTTTCCACACCTAAATTAAAGGCTCAAGGGGAGACCATGGGATAACCCCACATTCACTGCTCTTTGGTAGTTTCCAGCAATGAGGAAAATGTAAAAAAGTCAGATCCAGACATGCTAAGATCCCACCCCAAAACCTATCTCCAGATTCCAGTTATCTGCTGCTCAGGAACTTCCTAAGAAGCCAGGGGTGCTGTCTGTATATTTAGCAGCAGTTGATGGAGTTTTATTGCTTTTGTCTATGTGGCTCCATGCTGGAGAGAAGTGGGAGGAGAAAATCCAGCTGGACATGGGCCAAGAATTGTGTCCTCAGATGATGATGTTCCTGCACACAGCTCATTTTGCACTGATGGGGGCTTGTTGGAGGTAACTTGATCTGATTTTGGAGGTTCAGGATTTTTGGTCATCACCACAGAGATCTTCAGGACATGTGCAAACACCCCCCAATTCAAACCATCTCCTATACATTTTTATTTTTTTTTTCCCAATCATGGAAGGCAGAAACAGACCCCCAACCCATAAATCAGGTCATGGTGTGTTTGTCCCTGTGCCATGAAGAATTCTCTGTCAATCCTACAGCTAAAGGCAGGAAATTCACAACTGAGCCCAGTTCCAGGGCTGGAGCCCAGGCAACTGGCAAGGAACTGCAGCGAGAGATTTTGGAGTTATTGAGCTGAGATTTATTCTGCTGGAATTCATCACAAATATTTTGCTCTCAGCAAGAGGTGGGAAAGAGGGAAATATGGCTTTGCATGAGACAGCTTAGTTATGCAGGGCTGCCTCTCATCTAGCTTTGGAGGCATCTTGAGAGGCTGAGAGCTTTGCAGCTCCATCCAAACCCATCTCCAGCAGCCTCCTGGAACCCAGCTCCTGATGGATTCTCCCATAGAGACACCATCAGTGGCTTCTCTTTGCTGCTATCAAAGGCATCATTGGCTGTTCAATACTCAGTGTCCTGAATACAGCTCTTCCCATTAAAAAAATAAAATAGCAGTGAGGGAGGAAAGGACCATAAGGAGGTGAAAAAATTCCCCTTGTGCTTGGCTGCACCTCGAATCCTGGGGTCAGTTCTGGGTCCCTGAGGACAAGAAGGACAATCTAGGGAAGTGATTGTCCACCAGTAGCTGGTGCCAGCCAGTCCTTGTGTGCTTCACAAGCATTCAGGGTGGAAAATGTTGCTTTATCCAAGCTAAGAGAGATGCCAAAGCACCATATTGCTGTGCCATGAGTTCAAGCAATGAGTTGGGAAGAATTTAGCCAAGCCCTGGGGCAAGGCAGCTTTGGGGGATGCTCTTGTGCATGCAGCAGAAGGCTGGGCTGCACAGGTTGTTGTGACTGGGCAGACTGGAGCCACCTGGACATGCTGGCATAGTCCTGTACACATCCTGGGAGGTCTGGCTGAGGCTCCAGAGGAATCTCAGCTCAGATCCAGCCAGGTTAAGAGCTCTCCAGACATCCATACATACAGGTAAAGCAATTTTAGATGACAAATGTTGCAGTGCACATATTTGACTGGCTGGTGCTGGAGCCATACCAGAGGTGACCACCTCTCTGCTACACCCCCTGTGCCAGGTATCATCACCCCCCCCCAGCAACTGGACCCAAACCAGTGTCTGGGAGGTGAACTCTGCAGTCTGTGCAGGAGCTGCAGAGGCCTCTGTCACCCTAGGGAAATCCAAGGAGAAGAATGAGTCAGCCACCTGGCAGCTCCTTCCAGTGACATTTGCAAAAGCAGGTTTCATTCTGTGAACCTTCCTTCCCCCTCCCCCTCCCCCCCCAGCTCCCCACCTTGTATGAGTAACCATATCTAAATGCCTGACTCTGGTTACCCTTGCACAGCCCTTGATTTGGGAGGAAGTTGCTCAGATGAGGCAATACTTGAACTTCAACCTTTTCACTACTTTTGCAGATTTATTTTTTTTTTCCCCTTGAATATTTAATAACCCAGGAAGCATCCTGACTATGTCACCAGCAGACAGATCCCCTTCATTCTAAGCACCACAAAGGAACTTGGGGACACAGAGGAGAACCCGAGTCCCAACTTTCCCTACCCAAAGAGTCTCAGGGTTGCGCAACTTGTTTACAATGGCAAATTTTGGCAGCCAGCACAAGGAGCTGGGGATGGGATTCCAGTTCAGCTCGAACTGCCTCTCAACAAGTCCCAACAGAAACCTTCCCCTTTCTCAGCTTTGCCAAGCTCAGGCTCCCTCTTGGCTCCAGCGCAGGGGACGCTCTCACCGCTGCCTTCCTCCCAGCTGAGTTTCTCCATCCAAACCTTGGAGATCCATTTGGGCAAGGAGCAGGGAAGTATAAAGCTGAGGTGGCTTTTCCCCCTCCCAAGACCCACCAAGGTTGAGGTTTCAGCAGACTCCAGTGACTGCAGTACTGGTGAGGAAGGTCAGGCACCAGTTGACTGTAAGTCAAGTTGACTGTAAGTCTTCTCTCTTCATGAGAAGAAAGGTTTCCTGCTCCAGTTCCCTGGATCCCTTAAAATGGATCCCAAAATCACAGAATGTTTAGGTTGGAAGAGACCTCCAAGATCAGCCCAACCTTTGACCAACACCATAATCTAACCACTAAACCCTGTCCTTAAGGGCCAGGTCCAAATGCCTTTTAAATGCTTCTAGGAATGGTGACTCCACCTCTGTCCTGGGCCATTCCAATGCCTGAAATCTGTGTGATCTGACCATTCCTGTACTAACTCCTCCTTCTGTGACTGTGACAAAGAAATGGCACCTGCTTGTCAAATAATGGTATATTTCTCCACAAATATTCCATTTTTCACAAACTCCATTACCACTGAGCCAGCTACATTTTCCAGCACAAAAATTTTAAAATAAAATAATTCACCAAATCAGAAGTTTGTTGCATGTGGGTGTGGGGAATATTATTTTTCCCATTTTTAAATTCCCATTTAAATTTTTAAAATCCCATTTTTAAACCATGGCATTGTGGGGCATTCAGTTGAAGCAGCCAACCTTAACTGGTTACCTGATATAAGGCAGGTGGAGAGGAAAATCTGCACTGTCTTTGCTAAAGAAACCTGAAATGAAACCCAAGGGTTTTGTTTCAGATTAGACCAAAATGTTTTGAACCATTTAGGTCACACTTTGGGTTGATGCAAACGAGTTTTCCCCCTTATTTCCTGGCCTAGTCAAACTGAAGAGTTTCAGGGTCCTGTCCATCACTCATTGTGTAGACATTTCCCCATCTTTTGGGTCCGGTCACAAAAATGTTGGTCTTCTTTGAAGGCAGAAAGCAAAGCAGTGGCCCATGAAATCCAAGCAGAAATCCATAAGGAATGGAAAAGAGCAGATTACAAGTGTGGAAAGAGGGAAGTTTTTAGCTCCCCATTTTCACAGTGTATTGATATGGAATACTGAGTGCTGATCAAATCCTCAGCTCATGTTGAAGCCATTCACTGCTCAGGAAAAACTGTCCCAGCAACATCATCAGATTCAGCATCTAAACAGTCAGGAAACACAGAGCAAAAATGGGAAGTGGACAAAAAACTTTGCCCAAGGTTGGCACAAAGGCCAACACCAGATCAGGGTTAAGAGGCAATATATATCCCATAATATATATCCCAAATATCCCACAAATGCTGTGCTCTCTCCACAGAGAAGACAAGACTGACAGAGGATAACAAGTGAGGTTATTACAGAAGTATTTACAGAACAAAACAAATCACCCCTTCGTATGGCATTTAAAATCCATCCCTGAAGAAGGTGACTTTCCCCAGACACAATGCCCCAGCTCTTGAAAAGGAAACATGCCAGGAATGTGAAGTGATTGGTACGGTTTCACAGAAACCCTCTCAAAGACCTGCAGCTTAGCCCTACCCCTTCCAATAATAAAAAAAAAATAAAATACATCTATGGAAGGGAAGAAGTCTTCAGAGCATTAAGTCATTTAACTTTCTTGTTCATCAGCAGAGAAGCGGGGAAAAGGAATGTGAAGCATCTACTAGCAGGGCAGGAATCATTCAGAAATGAAGTGAGTCCATTAATTACAGAAGTAAATACAATTAACACAGCCTCCAAAGAGTTTACACAAGCGTCTTAAAAAAAAAATAAATTTAAAAATATCCCCTTCTACCATGCAAGAGTGTCTAATTTAGAAGGGAAATTAGGAAGCTGGCTTGAGATCAAAGGAGCAAGGAGACGCTTTCAAAATAAAGTTCCTCACTTGTGCTGGAGAAGAGAAATGCTATGAAGCCACCAAGGCCGTTAGCACACTTAGCAAACCACTGAGTGCTTGGGAGAAGCTGTAAGGTAAGAGAAGATTAAAGCAAGAAAAAAAAAAAACCAAAACCAAACCAAAAAACCAATAAAGAGTTGTGTGAGGGGAGAGACACCATTTTTCCCAAGATCCTGGTACAATAAGGTAAGAAGCAGCACTAAACTGGTAACTACTGCTAATGGACATGTCCATGTCTACTTTGGGGTTGTCCGCATTTGAGTTTGAAGGGTCCAGTTGAGTTGATCTCCCTCTTCTAGTGCAGCTATGAAGCTTTTCTTGAATCAGGTCAAATACTGAACTCACACACACGACTGCCTTCTTCTACAGAAGAAATTGAAAGTCCTTCACCTGAAAGCCATGTCCCCACAGCTTGTGCTGCACATACAGCATTAGGAAACCATGGAAATGTAGGTGCTGCTGACTCTTCACATCTTTAGAATTGTTTTGAGAGTAAAGGATAAAGAATAGCTTTGGACAGGTGTGTAGAATCACCTGAGGAGATTTACAGCACCTTCACTAAAACCTGCCAGTGCCTCCAGGGTCACCAACATCACACCTCCTTCCAGCAAAGGAAGGCTGAGCTGCTTGAAGTTACAGCCAGGCCCGGGATGTGATAAAACAGATTCAGAATGAGAAGAAACATTTGTTAGCTTGGGCAATCCCTGCCCCCAGGAAGAGTCTGCAGCCCTGGACGTGTCTTGCTGGGTGACAGTGGCTGGACAGGAGGGTGGAGGCTCTGGCTCCAAGCTTGTGGTTACAGGAGCACAGGTTGGGACCAGCCTTGGGGATTTCCCCTTCCACAGAAGAGTGCAGCTGATGTTTCTCCTCTGCTGGTGAAAGGACAAGGCAGGACACCAGCAAACCTTGCTGCATGTCCCTCTGAGGCTGTGCTTCTAATGTCTAGGAAAGCAATCCCAGACAGGTTTGGGTTGGAAAGAACCTTCAAGATCATCCAGTTCCAACCCCCTGCCATGGCCAGGGACACCTCCCACCAGCCCATGGTGCTCCAAGCCCCATCCAACCTTCAACACTGCCAGGGATGGGGCAGCCACAGCTTCTGGGGGCAACCTGGGCAACCAGGGGCTCAACACCCTCACAGTGAAAAAGTTCTTCCTAATACCTAACCTAAACTTCTCCTGGTTTAAATCCTTTCCCTGTTGTCCTATCACGCCGTGTCCTCATCAAAAGTCCCTCCCTCAATGCTTTGCACCTTTATGACAAAATTTTGGAGACAGCTTCTCTCCTGAGGAGCTACTTGGCTTCTACACCAGACCTCCAAGCCTTTCACTCCTTCCTAATAGAGAAATCCCAGCCTGACAAGATCCCACCCCCCAAGCATGTGTGGTGCTTGGGGAGCTCACCCAGGAGGGGTTAAGATTTTCAGCAGATTTCTCCAGCCTCAGGTAAAGCACTGCAGGGATCCAGCAGGGATTGTTAAGCCCAACTCCAGGGTAACCCAGCCAGGCCCTATCCAGCCGTGGCACAACACACGCAGTGCTCCTAACCCAGCACTCAGAGAAGGGAAGAGGCAGTTCTGGTCTGCCTACACCAGGCTAGACATGCCCTTTGGCTATCAGTTTTGTAGGTGTGGGGCTGCACCCTCTGAAGGAACCTTTGCACTCTGCTTGCCCTACAACCATGACAAGAGGAAAAAAAAAAAACACAAAAAAACAAAAAAAAAAAAACCAAACCCCAAGTTCCGGCTCTTCTAAAGGATGAAAGGCAGTCACTCAAAGGATTAAGTCACTAACTTCTTCCCTTCTTTTCAGAGCTGGTGAACCATGCAAGGATGCATGTCAGCTGTGTTGGTTTTGAGTCGGGAGCCAGAACAATGCAGCTTGTCTTTCCTGGTCTGCACCTCCAGGGAGGATTCCCGCCAGCGTTCTTCCCAACAGGGTAACGTAGGTGGCAAAACAAAAGAGAAAAGCCCTTCAACTTTTGACCCTCCTGGAGTTTACAAATTGCAAAGAGCTCGTGTCGTGGTGAATGAGTCAAGAGTCATCTCGGGGAGACCTTGGGCCCACGCTGCACGTGCCTCTTGACTTTGTCACCTCCCGCCAGCGTTCGCCGCGTTCCCACCACGGAGCTGGGGGATGGGGGGCCAGAGGCTTTCCCGGGATGTTTTCCCTATGGATGTGCCTGGCTGCTGTGGCACCAAATAAAAGAAAGCCCTCGGGTCCAAAGCCACATCTGTGAGCAGATGCTTAGCGTTGATTCACAGCAGATGACAGCAGCTTTAATAAACCTGGAGAGATGTATTCCTCTTGTCTGCTTGTCTCCAAGCAAGCTCAGACACACCTCACACCTGGCACTGGGCTGGCCCAAGGGAATCCATTCCCGGAGCAAAAACTGCCTGCAAGCAGGGAGGGACACGAGACCTCGTGCTTTTGCAGGTGGGGAAAACCAAGCACAGGACAGAGATTTGTTCCAGATTACCCTGGGAGCCTATGGCAGGATAAAGAATTGGCCCAGCTACCCCAAAGTCCCACCCCAACACCTTTGCTACAGGGGAATGTCTGTCCTGTTAAGGACAACCAAAAAGATAGAGTTGCACGTGCCTGTATGGACAAACTGAGGAGGTCCCAACAGAGAGGGACTCCCACCTGCAGTCAGGACTACACTCTCTGCAGCCCAGTATAGGTTTTCATTTCTTTGAGCTTGTTCTGGGGATTTCTTTAAGCCAGTTGTTCCACTACACACTTTGCTGGGTGTTACTCTGATACACACAAGGGGAACAAGAGCAAAACCTAGAGCTCATATGACTGGTGCAAGCCTCACCCTCCCTCTCTCAGAGAGAGCTTCTGCCAAACCTATTGCACCCACAGAGCATCCCCATGAACTTCTGACAGGTTCACTACAAAGTGTGAAATGCTCCAGAAAGTCAACACCCATGTTTTCACACATGGAGGAAAGTCAAAGAGCTTTGCCATGGCACCAGGACTGCCAGCACTTGCCTGCTGATACGAGCTAGAAAATAATAAGATGAAATCCATATGGTGAGAGGTAGATAAGTAAAGAGCTGGGTAGAGGGGTAGGTATGGAAGCAACCAGGACAACAGCAGCAAAGGAGCAAGCATCCACATTCTGGTACAAGCACTAAAGTCAGACTTTTCCTGAACCAGTCAAGTCTGGAGGCACACTGTCACACTAGCCCAAAGGCAGGATATAAATCCACACAGCCCCAAGCTGGTTAGGGGCTGGCACACCACCAGCTCAGGGTAGGAACATGCATCTGCATCTCTCCGCATTTTCCTGAGCTGTGGTGGCTTCTCAAGGAACAAGAGGAGAATCAGAAGCCCTCTCCTCTGCAGATACAGATACACCATCCTGCCACAAGCATTTCCCAAGGCTCGTTTTGCAGGACCTTTTGTACCTTCAGCTGCTGCCATCACACTTCCTTACAAGCAAGCATGAGCCAGGAGGGACGGTGTAAAATATAAACCTTCATTAAAGGTTTTGTAAGAAGTCAATGAGGCCAAAATAACAGAGGATGTAATAGAGCCATAAATATCTCCCACAGCCATAAACACTTCTACCTGCTGCAGCCTGGGCACTTTAGAAGTGCTTCAGGCTTTCAGGTTCCTGTTCACACTTATTCCAACATTTACCATCCAAGGAGCCAGAGGTAGGAGATGTGGTGCCATTCACGGAGTGTTTTTTGTTTTGTTCTTTTTTATACCTGCTCAGGTACCTTTCCTGTATTCTCCTTTCCATGGCTTAGGGCTCCTGCTTCAACTAAGGGGTGTTTAGAAATTCTGGCTTAGCTCAGCACCCATTACATTCAGATAAAGAGACTCCAAAGTGTCTCAGAGGTGACTTTCTCTAAGCAAATGAGTTAGAGGGGAGAAGAACATTCTGAACAGCAGGTTAAAAATTAAAAAATCAAACATCAGGATTTCCCCTAAGCAAGACTGGTATTACAAAACCCACCTTCCCAATATGTCTTTTCTTGATTGTTCCAGCAGTGCCAAAAAGATTCTAGAAAGTGGAGAACACTTCTCAGGTCACTGAGGAAGGACAAGCAAATTCCCAGGAACACCAACCCACAGCACCATCTCCTCCAGTAACATGGGGAAGTGGTCTTTGGCTGCACCAAGAAAATTCCTTACTCTGCTTTCAAAGCACCAGCTGCATAGAGCTTAAATCCACATGGCCAGGCAACTTTTTTGGCACAAGGCCTCAGATTCCCATCCTCCTTCCTAAGCCTGGAGTTTCCAAGTAATGACCAACATCATTGCCTGCACATCCCACCACTTCCAAGAGACACAGGACAAAAGCTGAAGTAGTTTAGCAGTAGGCAGATGGGTTGAAGAGTCTAGATGGTCAAGGGGTCTCCAAACCACAATATTCATTCCCACCAGTTACAGGTCTACTTTTTTATATTACCCAAAACCCCACGTCTTCCCCTAAAAACAAAACAAACAAACAAAAAAACAAACCAAAGGAAAAAAAAACCCATCAAACCTCAGAGCATCTACAGTTACAGAATCACAGAAGAGTTTGGGTTGAAAGGGGCTTTCAAAGCACATCTAGTCCAACCCCTTTACAGTTAGCAAGGACATCTTCACCCACATCAGGTTGCTCTGAGCCTCATCACAACCTGACCTGGAATGTTTCCAGGGATGGGGCATCTCCCACCTCTCTGGGCAACCTGGCCCTGTGTCCTATCAGCACAGGTCCTGCTACTATTACCAACTATTTCAGAACCCTCCTCAGATATTCCACAGTTTTCCCCATCTCCCATCATCATGTTTCCAGAATTTCCAAGGCTCACAGGAGATCTCCAGCTCACTCAGTTCCCTTCATGACATTCCCAAGTTGCTCCAGCAATGACTACACATGGTGGTGTGTAGTGCCTGGTTGGAGCCCAGCCATGGCAAGAGGTGGAGAAGAGGTCCCTTGTGTTTGAGCAATGGAGCACCTCTTAAATATTCTATACAAGAGACACAGAAACGGGCCTAAAGTTTTCTGCCGTGGAGTCTGAAGGCTGCTGCACTTTGCTGAGGGCCAGGTCAGCAATGGGACATCTGCCAAGTGCCCTGGAGTCACCTCCCTGAAAGCTGCACATTTGGGTATGGACAACCCGAGGTGTATGCTCTTTGCTCCTTTAAGTCTTCACAACCCTAACCCAAAGCTATCTTTGAAGCCAGGTTACAGACAAGAGGACATGATTCACCTCCAGGGGGACCTCAAGGTAAGTGACATTTGCAAGGCTTAATCATGACCTGGTGAACAATGGGTGAATCAGAAAGCTGAACTTTGCATCACTCACCCAGATTAATGTGGCCTTGGACACCTCCTTCAAGATCCCAGGCCAAACATTAGTTAGTTCCTCCCCTAGATGATTCAGAACTGAGATTAACAAGAGAGAAAGCACCAAGCCAAGCAGAATTATTTGCAAAGCTTAGTTAAGCAGGAAATGTTTTCCTTTTCCACGACTCGAAGACCACATTGCCCCCTTGGTACGTGCCCTTTGGGAGCTTTTCATAAATATGGTAGGGTTGGAGGAGCAGGAAGGAAGAAGGACAAATAGGTGAGATATTAGGGAGCTCCCAGGAGGTAGGAGAGTAATTGTAACCCTCTGCACTGCATGAATCACACACCAAAGTTGAATCCTAATGACCAGCATGCCAATCCCCCCATAAGAACCAGTTTCACCCTGGCCTAAGCACATCCTGCTAGGTGCTTTAATTAATTCATCACCAGGATCTCCACAAAGTCCTTGTTTCAACAGATCTATGTTTTGCAGAGAAACACGAAAAAAAAAAAAAAGAAACCACCAAAACCCATTTCCAGGATAGTTTCAAGCTTCTTTTGATTTTACAAGAAACAAAAGGCTCCCGATCTCAAAGCCACAGAGAATCACACTTGCCCAGTGTTCACCTTTGTATTTTAAGCCATGCCAAAGGACCTGGTGTAACTTATGGCAGATGCTCCAACTTTACTCAACAGTAAAAGATAAGAACCAGTTACTCATCTTGCTAATCCACCACATGGTGAAAAACAACCAGCACAAAACCTCAGTTCCTACCTTCAGCTGCTGCCATCACACCACCTCTGCCTGGGATCTTCCAGAGAAAAAAACCCTCCCTAGCTGCTATCTCCTTAAATTTCCTTGGAAAAGGGAAAAAAAATGCTGATTGTTTGCCTTGTTAACTGATTACACCTGAGATCTTCCCAGCTCCCAGGTAAAGCTAATGAGAAATTATCACCTACTCTGGTGTTTGTGGTTTTTTAACCTATACCTTCTAGGAAGGGAGACCCGAAAGCAGAAAGCTCAGCAAAATCCAGCTGGGACCTGCCCATCCAGTTCCACACCACCCCACAGAGAGGAATTTGTGAGGAGCAGAAGTCATTGTTGGGTTTGCCTTGGGAATTGCTTGCAAAGGAGGAGAATGAGCCCGGGGTGATGGGGCTGGAGAACTCCTAAGAGGCAACTGGATCCTGAGAGGGGCTGGTGGCAGTGCCAGGGGTGCAGAAACTCTGTCTCTCCTCTAACAACCAGCCTCTTCTGTTCAAGGCACCACTCATCAGATCACTTGCTGTTCTTTCTCTGCATCCAAGCACTTTGTAATTAATTTCCCTGTGCAGTTCCCTGGGCTGGCTAAGTCCAAGCCAAGCTGAGGACTCGGAGATGCCTCAAGCTCCAAACTCCCCTAGGCAGGATGCTTTTATGACCCCACTGAGATGATTTGCCACATGGAATGATTATCATAGAGTGCTTTGGGTTGGCAGGAACACCTCCCACAGCCCAGGGTGCTCCAAGCCCCATCCAACCTTCAACACTGCCAGGGATGGGGCAGCCACAGCTGGGCTCAGCACCCTCACACCCAATAATTTCTCCCCAAAGATCTCCTCTCCATCTCCCCTCTTGCAGCTGGAAACCCTTCCCCCTCATCCCATCCCTCCAGGCCCTTGTCCCAAGTCCCTCCCCAGCTTTCCTGCAGCCCCTTCAGGCACTGGAAGCTGCTCTAAGGTCTCCCCATTGCTCCCTTCTCTTCTCCAGCCTGAACACCCCCAACTCTCTCAGCCTGGCTCAGAGCAGGGCTGCTCCAGCCCTCTAATGATCTATGTGGCATCCTCTGGACTTGCTCCAACAGCTCCAGTTTAAAGACATCTCTGCACTGGGAGACCAAGAAGTATAAGCACCATCTGCTGTACCCTCCTTTTCTTCTAAGTGGAAAAGTTCAATCATCAACAATACAAAATGGAGCTGCAGAACAGGCTGGCCAGAAGGAAAGGTGCCACTGAGAGCAACTGCAACCTTCTGTACAAAAACCAAATGGTCAAAGCTCCCCACCAGTTCCAGTGCAGCCCCATGTTAAAATTTCACACAAGCAGCACCCAGAAAAGTTGGAAGCTGAAGGAGACGGATTCATCTGTCACCTTTTGTCATCCCCTTCAGCCTAGACCTTTCTTTTTGCTAGACTGCTCTGTGCTATCAGGGCATTGTCTGCAGGGAGACGGGTCTCAGAAATGGAATAAAAAGAGCCAGAGGGAGAACATCCAACCACAGCACTCTGGTACTCCCATACAGAGTTCCCACTTCAAGCCACAGCCCTGCTTTGGCATCACTTAAATTTCACCTCTCAAATGGATGGGAACAGGAATGGAAAAACCTCAGAACTCCACTGCCCCTTGGCTCAAGGTGATTTCCATCCCCACTGGCAGGTGGTCGACCAAACCCACGCACACCTCGCAGAACCACGCGGGAACGTGGTGTTTTTTCCCCTCTGAATTTATGCAGCTCGGGTGAAAGTCAGTGCCAAAAAAAAAATATAAATAAATCCCTTCCTGCCTGCTTCTTCACTGCCCTCGATTTCGTAGCCTGATCTCTAGCTTAGCCTCCACTGAACCACAGAAGAACAAACAGTGGCCACTCGCCTCCCCCCTCCTCCCTCCCCGGCAGCCTTGGCTTCTATTTATGGGTCCCCTGGGGAGAAAACAGTCGTGGCCATTGTATTTGTTTAAGGGTTTTCTGTAATTTCCTTGGGTTTGACTGCAGCCTCTGAGGTTAACCACAGCTAGCTATTGTGGCTGTGTCTTCATCCTCCTCTATTGTTCCGCACTAGGTGGCTCTGCCCGTGTTTTCTTGGAAGGTCGGGAGATTGTTTGTCCTTCCTGGCTGGGTGCTCAATGAGGAGAGGGTGATGGAAGGAAGGGAAGACAGAGAGAAGGGAAAAAAAAAAAAAAAAAAAGAATAAAAAAAAAAAAGCTTCTCCTTCTTTTTTAGGACTGTGGGTTTCTGAGAAAGACCAGTGTCACCAACCAACTGAGGTCAGCTCGAGGTTGCTTAGATGGGATTTGTACCAGCAGGAGGCTGAAGCCAGCTCCCTGCTTTGATAGGATTCCCTTGAGGGGTTTCAAGAAAAATGTCAAGAATCCCCCACTTCTGGCTTCTTCCAGCGGGGTGTTCTGAAGGCTTTGTCTCCTGAGAGAAGCAGGAGAAGGACACACCATATAAAGCCTTTCCCCTGCTGGGGCAGGATCAGCCACATTTGCACCAAGCCCTGACCTTTTGCTACTGTAATGCTGAATTTCTGCGGCACTGCCAAGGGGCCGTCCTTTTTCTGGCTTCCAGTTTTGCTCCCTCATGGGAGGACACAGTCATTCTCCAGCCACAGAGAGACAAATTCTTCCCAGCTCATCTCTGGCAGTGCCTAAGACTGGAAACTTACCTCACAGGGCTGAGTCCCAGAGCCAAGGGCTTGGAGTCTGATTCATGCCTAGAGGGAAAGGAAGGAGCAAGAGAGCACGACACAGTTGACTTCACCCAATTACACCAAGCAGCCAACATAGAGATCTGTGTCATCTAATGCACAGGACAGTGAACAAAGAGTAAGGCCACCTAGCATCTAGCATTAAGATCACAACTTCCTTCATTAGTATTGCAAACCCATTAGCAGACTTTTTATTCCCCTTTCCACCCTTTTGCCGACACCTGCTCCAGGTTGCCACTTGAAACGTTGGGTTGAGTTTGTCATTTAGCTAATTCATGGCTTGGAGAGAAAAAGGCACTGAAGAAATTACCCGGCCTCAGCCCAAAGTTTTTGTCTAACAGAGCTCAGAGGAGGTGACATAGATGTCCCCCAGTGCCCCTTCCCCACCCTTCTGCTCTTCAGTGGAGAAGTATCAAAAAATCCAATCAGAGGTCTCAGGAGGCAGGAATTGTCTGAGGATGGGGTGTATCACACTTGGACTGGAGACCACAACCGACCTGCTCACTGCCACAGCAGAGCTACTGCTTCTGATAACCTTGACTGCTGTGATTTGGCCAGAAGCAGCTTCAAATCTCATCTGGTGACAGCACCCAGCCAAGGCTCAGGGAGCATCTGAACAAAGCTCTCAGCCATAGTTTAGTTTTAGGTAGTCCTGGGAGAAGAAAGGAATTGGGTTGATGATCCTTAAAGGTCCTTCAGGGTCCCTCTCAACTTGAAATACTCTAAGATTCTATGAATTAATCAATATATTAGTTACAACATGACAGTTTGCACCACTACAGATTCTGGTTGGATGGACCTCTGAGCAGCCTGATCGAGTTGAAAATGTCCCTGCTCACTGCAGGGGGGTTGGACTGGCAGAGCTTTAAATCTCCCTTCCAACCCGACTCATTTTGTGATTCTGTGCTGGAAGTTTTACAGGTTTTTTGTAAGCAGAGATGAGGCACTTTAACTCCTGTATGACTCTCCTGGGTGATGTCTACCAGGGGTTGTCTCACACAGCTTTGGGGTTCTGAGTGACACTCAGAAGCTTGGCAGAAGAGGGGGGGAGACCCTTGCAGGGCAATCTCAAGCAAAGGAAATTGGGTTCATGTGTCTCACAGGCCACTTCTGAGATCTCAAAGCAAGGTCAAGGGTGTTTGAGGAAGAGACAAGAGGCTGTTCTTACTAACATTCACCTCCCAGTGGTATGTCAACAGCTTGTTACATGGCCAGGGCTGATGGTTCTTAAACACTGGGATGGGTGACTCATCTCCTTTGCTTTCATATCCATTTTTATTTAGGATTGTGGGGAAGATGGACCCCATGGATTGCTCCTACAAGAAGGAGGAAGACAGAAAGAACAGGGAGAATGGAGACAGAGCTTGGGAGAACCACTGAGGAGAGGAGGAGGAAGGGAAACGGAAGACAGCACCTTCCTACCATAGTCCCGAGCCAGCCCCAGCACCCAGCTGGCTGGGAATAAAAAAGCCTGCCCTAGTTCATTGGCTTCCCCTGAAAAACTTCTGCTTCTTCCCAGAGAACCCCAGTTGCACCAGTCTGCACCAGCTTCTGGCCTCCAGAAAACCAGCCCTGGGCACTGCAAGTGCTGCCTCAAGCCAAAGCTGAAAACTATCATTATGTTTGGGCAAGAAACCAGGGCTTGAGCACCCTTGGCCAGGCTGTAGAGGAAACTGGCTGAGGATCAAGAGTTGTGTCCAAGGAGGTCACTGCTTGCTGTACTTCAGCACTGCCTTGGGCCTCCAGCTCTGGCTGGAGCTTCACGTGCAGCCCAGCCTGGGGGCAGAAGCATCCCAGACCCCTGGAGATGCAGGTCCAGTAGCAGGGGAAAAAGTCCATCAGGATGAGGGGCCTCCACCTCCCCTCATCTTCAGTTCATCATCAGATTCCCGTTTCACAGAAACCCAGACTGCTTTGGGTTGGAAGGGACCTCAAAGACCATCCAGTTCCAACCACCTGCCATGGGCAGGGACACTTTCCACTAGACCAAGTTCCTCCAAACCCCATCCAGCCTGGCCTTCAACACTTCGAGTTTCTCTCCCTCCTCAAATCTTTGGTTTTATTTGCAAATTTGCCAGGAGGATAAATTTATCCCCGAGGTGTCCAGAAACACCCAGGGTCTTTCTGGGTTTTGTTTCTGTTCCACAAAACATTGCCTGAGCAGCTTCCCCTTGCAGCGGAGCTGACATTGAAGCTCAGACACCAGGCAGGGGTCAAGCCCAACTCCAAACTCCATCTGAGAGATGTGGAAAAGCTCTGCCACAGCCCAGCAAGGGCTTGTCACCCCTGAGTGACAAATGGTGTCAGCACATCATTAAGCCCAAGTGCCCTTCATGCCTCTACCCCCAGCATCTGAGCCAGGGAACTGCAGGCACCACTTCCATCCTAAAATAACAACAAAAAAAAAGAACACCAAGAAAAAAGGGACAAAGAAACATGGAAAGGGAGAAAGAAAGAAAAAAAAAAGAGAGAGAAAAAAGGGGGTGGGGGCAGGAGAAAAAAAAAAAAAAAAAAAGCAAAAAAAAAAAAGCAAAGCAAAAAATCTCTTTAGTGTGAACTGACAGTGACCTGTCAGAAATATGTTGCATTCAAACTTTCCCATAGAGCCCTGAAAATTTGTTCCTTATTAAAGGGGGGGGGAAGGCATATCCAGTTCAAAGGAGAAGCTGGAGCAGAGAAGAATTCTGTGGCTACTACTGTGGTGTATTTTTTTCCATTTGCTTTACCCTTCTTCCCCCCCTTCCCCACTCTTCCTTTCCAACCCCAGTTCCTGTATGGTCACCCTACATCTAACAGTTACTATCCAGTGCAAAAAAAAAAAAAAAAAAATAAATTGAAAAGTTGGGAAGGAAGGCCTATTTCAAACCATTTCAATCATCTTACAGCTTGGGGTGTCACAAAAGTGCTTAAGCTGAGACTGAGCTCCTGTGGAAACCTGGCCCAGGCTGAGGACACTTTCCTCACATTGCAGTTCCTTATCACTGTAATAAGAAAAAAAAAAAATTCCCCTCCTCCTCCTGCCTTGCCTGTTGTGATGGCACAGTCATTTTTTTCACTCCCAGTGTCATTAAATCTTCTGTCATCTGGGGCAGGCTCTTGTCTGAGGCTGCAGACAAAGCTCTCCTGCAAATAACAGACGCCGACACCGGCAGGAATTCCAATCGGGGCAGAGGATCTGGGATGGGGATGAGCAGTCTGGGGCAGAGTTTTATGCCACAGGCAAAGGCAATAAGTGCATCACCACAGCATCTCCTCCTCATAACCCCGTGCCACCTTGGGCTCTAATTAAGCCCGAGCCATTATTGCTGTGCTGGGAGGGATCCAGAGCTTCCAAGCAGCCCTGGCCCCTGCTCCTCTGAGCACTGCTTAACTCAGCCCTTCAGCTTGCTGGGTTTGTCCTGGGAAAGGGTGTGAAGAATTTGAGGGGCTGTGAAAGAAGCAAATCAGGCTCCACAGAAAGATAATCATCATCGTGTCCAGCTCTAGAGACCCCAACAGAAGAAGGACATGGGGATGTTGGAGCAAGGCCAGAGGAGGATCAGGAAGGTTGTGTGAGGACTGCAGGACTCCTCCTAGATAGACAAGCTGAGAGAGTTGGGGTGTTCAGGCTGGAGAAGAGAAGGGAGCAATGGGGAGACCTTAGAGCAGCTTCCAGTGCCTGAAGGGGCTGCAGGAAAGCTGGGGAGGGACTTGGGACAAGGGAATGGAGGGATGGGATGAGGGGGAAGGGCTTCCAGCTGCAAGAGGGGAGATGGAGAGGAGATCTTAGGAAGCAATTCTTTGGTGTGAGGGTGCTGAGCCCCTGGGTGTCCCCAGAAGCTGTGGCTGCCCCATCCCTGGCAGTGTTGAAGGTTGGATGGGGCTTGGAGCATCCTTGGGTTGGGACTGGATGGGCTTTAAGGTCCCTTCCAACCCAAACCAGTCTAGGATTCTATAACAATTCCTTTGAAGAAACAAAAGGTTCATGATGGCCCAGGATCTTTTATATTTGCTCCCAGCCTGCTCTTCTTAAATTACTTCTCTCAACTTTTAACAAGGAGATTAGAGAAGTTTGGGTTTTTTCTGGCCTGCATTAACAAACACATACTAATTCCCAAAGAAAACGAGGTGGGCATCAGCCTTGGCTCAGGAACCAGAAACAACTTCCTTCCCTTTGTGTTTAAACAGAAAAAAGGTCCTGTGGGAAGGGGAATTCTGGGCTCTTTCTCTGTCACGACATGACCTTGGCTGGGACAGGCCATGGCACTTGATAGCAAACTCCTTCAGTGCATTTAACACCACCTTTCCTTGGGCCAACCCTTTCTTCTTGTGTCCTCCCAACACCACCATAGGAGATGACAATTAAATGAATGAAAAGAAGGCAGCAGAGCAGAGCTGCTCCATATTCCCAGAGCCTGGATTCAATGGAACATTTGAACAAACTTGGCAGCTTTTCTCCAGCCAGGTCTCAGGGGTAGCACCAAACCCCTGTTTTCCACCCCAAGACCAAGGAGATGGCTGTAGGGATTTTCTCATAAAAAAAGGGTTTCTCTGTCAGCTTCCTCCTTGGGCTGAGGTCTCTGGGGGATTGGTTTGCTTCTGGGCACTTCAGCAGTGCTGGAATGCTCCAGACTGGAAAGAAGTCAAAGTGGGACAACTCAGATGATTAAATGACTGGAAGGATTGACTTATGAGGAAAAAAAAAAAAAAAAAAAAAAAAAAAAAAAAAAAAAAAAAAAAAGCCAGAAGGAGCTAAATATGTATAATTTGGCTGGAGGACAGTGAAGGAGGACAACTGTCTGCTGAAAGGCATAAATGTTGTGAAGGGGGAGGAATTGTTTAGGTTAGCCCAACAGGGGAATAACCAGGAATCACAAGATGGGATTAAGAAATGGAAAATAAGATCTGAACACTGGGGGAGGGAGGGGAAACATTCTTAGCAGTGAGATCTAACCTAGTGGGTTGTGGAACATCCTCCCCTGGGACTGTGGTGGAAACCCTGCTCTTTCAGACATTTAAAAATGGACTCAAGCACTGTCTGTTGGGAATAATCCTTTGACTAGAGATGGAGCAGATCCAGGCAGGGTGTTCCCTGCAAGAAGCATATGATGTGATGCTGAGCACGCCTGCATCCTGGGAAGGTGCTCAGAGAGCACAGGGGAGGCCTTTGCCCCAATCCAAGAAAATCCAGGCATGAAAATCCACTCTTCATGGCTGGGAAGCCCCACTGGGAGGGTCTGCAAGAAGAGCTGCTCATCTTCATCCTTCTCTCCCAGGCATTTGAACATGAGGGAAAGTCAGGATATAAAGGTGGGGAATGCTGGGAGGAGTTGCCAGCAATAGGACTTTTAGAAGCTTTTCCAAACTATGGAAAGAGCCCCATGGATCATGACCATCAGGGAGGCTCTCACCTCTGTGATTCACAGTGGATTATCATGCCTGTTGGACTGGCATGAGCTTCCAACTGGCCATAAAAGTTATTTATGACTTAGAAGTTTGTGTCAAGGGAAGGATGCATGTCTGAGCTTTCAAACCCCAGAACCATGGGGTAATCTCAGTTGGAAGGGCCCTCCCAAGGTCTCCAATCCATGCTCTTGCTCAAAGCAGCAGCAGCCAGAAGATCAGACCAGGTTGTTCAGGTCTGATCTTGAAAACCTCCAAAGGTGACAAACCCCAAGATATCACCCTCTGCCCCTAAGCCAGTTCTCCAGCCCCTAAACACCTTGGTGACCTCCAATGAACTCCATTCTGTGAATGTCTGCACTGGGAGAGCTCCAGAACTGGGCTGCTCTCTAGATGAAGTCTAACAAATGCTGATTAAAGGAGTATTTTAAGCATTAGATTCAGAAACATCTACAAACACCAACTCCAAGCAGTGAATCCACCCCAAACTGAGAAGAAAGCTGATGATGGACATGGAGGGAAGGGCTTTGTACTCACCAGGGAGTGAATTTTCTTAGCTCATACTTTCTACTTCTTTAGGTACAGACATACTTGTGGGTGTACCTTCCAGCCAGAGAGACTTCCAGGTGACCTGCAGATGTTTGTTCTTCTCCTTGATCTTCACAGGCTGGCATCTGCCCTGCAGAGGATTCCTTCACACAACCATTCCTGATCATATCTTCTGTTTTTTCAAGCCAGAAGTTACATCCCATGTTCCCATCTATAAGAGCACACACATCAGAGCAGCAAAACTGGGATCAGAATCTAAACAACTCCAAACATCCACAAAAAAAAACCCAAAAACCAAACAACAAACTGGAAGAGATTTTTGACAAGTCATCTCATCCCTTCTTCTCCCTTATAGGATCACCTCTACCAAAAGATATTTGTTTAACATAACTGACTGCACCCTTGCAAACCCTCTCCTCCTTCTGTCCACCCCAAAGGCTTTGCTCCTGATTTGGATGCAAAGGTGTTGCAGGGGACTCAGGGAACAGGTTCTCCTCTTCCTTTCCACATTACCCTTTTACATACTTGTAGGCTCCCAGCAGATCTCTGGGCAGTCATCTCTCCTCCAGACTAAACAATCCAAACCCTTTCAGTCCTTCCTTGGAGGTCATGTTTTCTGGACCTCTGATCATTCCTGCTGTTCTCCCCTGGCCTGCATCCAGTTGGCATTTATCTAGCTCCAAATGCCTCGTGCTGGACACATGGGCTCCAGCTGAAGCCTTTGGGGACTTCTCAGATCAGAGATCTCAGCTCAGCCCATTAGAAAGGAAGACTTAAGTTACTAAGTCTGGATATGGTTCTGAATCCACATTTCCTCCATGCTTAGGATGGCTCTGCTGTTCCCACAAGGGACCATCCCTGGAATAAAAATATCTGAAATGCTAAAATATTTGAGAACAAATCCTGGACACTGGAGAAAGATGGAGTAGAAACTCTTCCTGCCTACAGCTCCTCAAAGCACAGCCCATCTGGGGACTTCCCAGCTCCAGGTGGAGGTGCAGGACTTGTTGAGGTGGAAACAAGGGAATACAATTATACCCAAATATCACTTTTTTTTTTTTCCATAACTGTGCCCTTCTTGCTGCCTAGCACAGCAGCTGAGAAGCCAACTTGCCTGCAAGATGGGAAAAGAAGTGAAAATCAAACCAATACAACTGAAAAGGCATTTCCACTGCCCTTAATCAATAGCAAACATAATTCTTCTGAGAAGAGAAACCAATTCCCATGCACTTGAAATGAGACCTTGGTGTCCAGGGACCACATCTCACACATCTTTTAGAGCCTGCAGCAGCTCAACATTTCCTGGGGGGGAAAAGGGAGAAAAAGACCCTCTGCTCCTGTGCCCAGTGCCTGTCCTATGGACACTGTGCTATGTAACTCCCTGGGGCCCTTACACCAGCTCTGGCCAAGCCTTTTTCCTCCAAGGGAAGGCTAAAGCATCACGTGTGCCTTTCCATCCTCATCCCCTGCAATTTTCTCTCAAATTTATCACTTGCTTTCAAGGCATATGCTGTGGGAAACACAAGATTTCCATTTCCAGCTGGGATGGTGCACAGAGCTCAAGGGTGAAAGCCCATGGCTAGTTGGCAAATGGAGAAGTAGCCTTGTAAATCTTGCCTTGGCTCAATCATCTTTCTGGATAAAGAGAAGGGGGAGGGAGACCATGGATTTGTGTGTTGAGGATTCATCCTACAACTTACCTGAAACTCCCTAGCCTATGAGTCACGAGCATCCCAAGGGGAACAATGCATTTCCCAGCATTTGGAGAAAGGCAAAGCTGTGCCAGTGTTTTTAACAGAACTTATTACCTGATTTCACTCAGGTAGCCATATGCACTCCAAATTAATCCTTGCTCCTTTTTCTCAGTCAATGGAGACAGGCAGGCACTTCCAAACAGCAATCATCCTGCTGCAAGACAGATGTCTAAGGTAGATTAGATGATTCAGCTGCTGGAGGGCTGATCTCACTGCTTGCCTGCTGAACAAACCCTGGCAGCTGGTGTGGATCAGACAGCAAACTGTTATTTGGTTCAAGTCAGGCCAGGTGACACCATTCCACCTTGCAAAATAATTACATTTGCAACAAATGTCAGTCAATGGCTCCTTCTGCCTTTTTTTTTTATTATTATTATTATTTCATGGAAAATAGGCCTGATCTCATTTTCTGACAAAATTACGAGTTCTGTTCATCAAAGAGTCTCTTACAGGCACAAACTTTCATGTGGTGCATGACTTCACATTGCACAACATTTTGCTTGAGAAGTTTCTGCTGCACTCTAGAAATAAAAGGTACATTCAATAGATTGTGACTGGCCAGCTTGAGGAAGCTGGGAGAGATTATTCAGATTATTCACCCATGGTCATCAGGATCTCCTGCCTTGCCCAGGGGGAGTCAACACTGTCATCAGCTTTCATGAAAGCAAATACCTTGCTTGCAGCTGATGTAAGCCCTTGAGGTCACTGATGCTGACAAAGCTGGAGGGAAGGAGCAGGGCAGAGCAGGACTCTCAGCTGCTGGCAGGCTGCAGCTCAGATCTGTATTTTAGGTGGCAAAATGCAGTGTGACAAGTAGGTGACAAAAAGAGCATCCCCCATGCCCATGGAGCAGAGAACTGTGACCTGAAAGATAGGGACTTTTTTTTTTTTTTTTTTTTTGTAAAGGACTTAGAGGTTAGAATGGGCAAGAAAGTCAAGTATTCACCTAGAAGGTGATGGCACACAGGAGAAAAGAAGAGTTCCTGTGTCAAAACCAAGACAGATACTGAAATACTGCAGGCAGTTTGCAAGGCACATTGTAGAACACACTTTTAAACCCAGAGGGAGCTAAAGCAAGAGCCACAGAAATTATCTGAGGGCAAGCAAAAATGCTGTGGTGGAAGACCTGGAAATCTCAATCTAACTAAAAAGGATGAAAATATTAACACTGGGATTCATCCCACCTGCATTTAGAAGTTTCAAAAAGCCAGAGGCAGCCCAGGCTGGACATTTGGCTTCCTTGAGAACCCCCAGAGAGTGAATGCCATTCCCAAAAAGCAGCTCAGCTTTGGAGAAGGTGAATCACTCTGTGGAAAAGCCAATGCTCCGAGGGGATTAGTAAACCAGTTCTGACCCTAACTCCAAGAGATTTATGACAGAAAACAGCAGCTTTAGGACTATTTTAGCATATCCAAGTCCTTTGTAATAAACAATTACCCCAGCTCAACCTCACCTCTCTCCCTTCTCCAGCCAGAGGAGCACCAGAGATCCCAGCAGGAAGAGCACGTCTATCTTGTGCCATCCTTACAGTATCTTTGGCCCAAATCCTTGCAATTGCCCTTCCAGCCAGCAGTGAGAAATTCTTCTCCTTCACCCAAGGTACTCTTGTTGCTCAGCATTTTGGTTTCACTGACACATTCAGCACATTTCTCCCAGGAAGTTGTCCCCAGAGGAATTCCAGCAGAGCTCTTAGCTGTAACTCAGAGGTTTCATCTCCTACAGCAGAGCTCTGGATCAGCAGTGCTTCCCACAACCAAGTCCTCAGTGAAGAAAAACAGATTCAACAAATCATCTTGACACCTGATGTAATGGTGTCCCCCTTCCAAACCTCTCCAGTGGGCCACCACCCCCCCAAAAAACACAAATTCTCTTTACTTATGGTGACTCCCCAAGAGAAACAACCACTTGCATGGGGACCATCTGTTTAAGTAAAACTCCCCAAGGTGTAGACCTTCTTCACCATGGGAGGAGCAAGGAATTCTTTTCTTTTTCATCCTCTGCCTACAGGTACTTTTGCATCATGTGCATTGACCAGGAAAACCCTTCTCCCAGAAATCTCCAAGTTCATCCAACTTTGAGCAAAGCTTTTAGATAATGAGCAGCTCTGCTCTGCCTTGGCAAGGCTGGCTTTGAAGTGGTGATCTCCAGTAATGGAGACCACATGCTCCATCTCCAAGCCCAAACCACCACATCTCACAGGCTTGTGGTGGTTGACCTGAGCTACAACCCAACCACACAAAGAGAACACTGTGAAAGCTCTGCCATGGGAAGGCTTCACAACAAGCACGTAGGCACACGTAGCCTTGGTGGGACAAGGGACCCACATCCCAGGAAAAACAGAGAGGGCCATGGGGCCAAAATGATAACTTGGCTTTTTTTTTTTTTTTTTTTTCACCATTGTTTTTTCAGACAGGCTGAGACAACTCAGTGCTTTTCAGTCTGGAGAAAAGAGAGGAGGTGCTCTTGCCCACCATGTGGTATCAATAGGTTGGTGGTAAAAAGCCTCTTGCTGCCAAAGAACACCAGAAATAACAGTGTCAAACATGTCTTTGCTGAGCAATTACAGTAAATATAAACACACACACTTATTAAAGATGAGAAACAGTAAAATATATATATATACATATATATATATATTGGCCTCCTGCTTCTCATCCATTCTTCCCTAGGCTGGGATTAGAAACAGATTGAAGTAGCCTGAGAAAAAAAAAATACATTCATGTATCCTAATGCTCTCATTAAACATCAGGTGGATGACTGTGCCATGTGGGACATTCCACAGGCTTTGCTGCTCCCCATCTCTTCTGCTCACTGCTCCCTCCCCATCACAAGAGAATTTCCCAGTGAATTTCCCCCAGTCCTTCCCTCTGGCCCTGGTTTCCCTTGCCATGTGCACATCCCTGGGGCTGCAGGGAAAGCCCCACGTCTGCTCCTGCTCACCAAACATCTGCAGGCTCTGAAGGTGAGGCAATTCCAACTGAAAACAAAAAAAACAAACCAAAACAAAAAAATCAGGAAAATCTGCCCAGCTTGCTGCAGAAGGAGCTGCTGGGCACCTGTAACCATCTTGCTCATCTGTGCAAAGTAACACCAGAATTTTAGTGATGGAACTATGGAATTAAGGGATCATTTTTAACCAAGGAGAGTTGAAAACCATCTTTCCCCCACTGCCTTTTCTCAGGAATGTGATTATTCAAAGATTACTCTGATTTCTGCTTGGAGTTTTTCCACCCGTGTCTGAATAAAACATGGAAGCACAAGAGGAGAATGCAGGAAAACAAAAAAAGTTAACAATTTCAGTCACCTCTGAGGATGTTTTCAACCAAAGCAAGGATGATTTCTGGTGCATGACCTCTTGACCTCCTGCTGGCAAAACCTTGTCCTCCTTCTGACCAGCTCAAACCACAATATTTTACAGCCATCCCACAGAGCTCTACATAGCTCATAGACTGCCCTGTGCTAACCTCACCCATCCCAGGGCATATTCCAGGGTAAATCTTCTCATGTCTGCATTCAGAGGAGCAAAACTATGTCTTGTGGGGAGCAGTGGAAGGGAAAGCAGTAGATCCAAAGCACCCTGGGCTCCTCCTCCCAGCCTGGGGAGCAAGAAGCAGCTGGAGCTGTGGCTCTGCTCCCCCCCAGCACCAGCTGAGCCAGCACAAGGCAGAAAATCATCAAGCAGTCAGCAGAGATGACCTCTCCTTGACCCACACCAGGGTCAAGACTGATTTAAGGCTCCAGACAGCTGTTTGCTTTGCTCCCTGACAGCTGCTTGGGGCATGTCCTGGTTTGGGCCAGGAGGAAGGTGATTTTCTGGTTTGTGCTTTTGCTTGCAGCTCAGTCTCTTGTAAGGAGCTGCACTTGCTGAAATTAACAGCAAGTTTCTCAGACAGTGTCTGCTTCTAGGAGTGATAACACTCAATGTTTATAGTTATTGCCAGATACTGGGATGCAGAACCAAAGCCACTCCTCAGCTCTGAGGAACATTTTACCCTCCAGAAGGAGTAAAGAGGTCCCACCTGAACCCCTCCTTCGGGGAGGACCAGACAAGAAAGCTGCCACAATTGGTCAAGCAGAGTATTCCATCCCATACACCTCATACTCAGTATAAATTTGAGGGATCACAAGGGTCAAACCCTTCTTCCTCCCCTTCCTGCTTCCCTTCATTGCCTGTTCCCAGTTTTTTGCTTCAGCATCCTGGGATGATTCCATCCATTCACCTGCCTGTGGGTCTGATCCGTGCCAGCCTGAATCTGTGTTCTGCCTCCAGCTCCCAACTACTTACAAGAGACTTAGCTGAAAGCAAAAGTACAAACCAGAATATCACCTTTATCCTGGCCCAAACCAGGGCAGGGAAGAAGCCAACTTCCTCACCCATGTTGGTGAGCCCACCTGGAACCATCAGCTCAGCAAGATTTGTCCAGATCACCTCCAGGGGATCAAAGCAGCAACCAGGGCAAAGGTCTGCACCCTACAGCTCCTCTCTGAAACCCAGAATCCATGCCACCACCACCCCCCAAAAAAACCCACAACATCCTTTTGCAAACACGGGGTATAACCTTCAGAGCCCCCCAGAGAAGGCAAGGCAGTGTCTTCTGCTTTAAGGTCCCCCTCCAAAGCACATCACGGTGGCACAGAGTCAGGAGTATTTCCAGATGAAGCTGAGGAGGCTCTCCCCCTCTCCCCCTGAGCCCTTGGTTAGGTGCTGCCCTCCCAGCAGATGTCCTGAGCACCCTGAGCATCCCTGCAGGCTCTGCTGAGCCACCCTGGCACAGGAGGAGAAGCAGAATCCCCAGGGAGCTCATATTAAGAGCAACCAAGACCACTTCTTGTGATACAGTTTGGGAAACCAGGCTTGAATGAACTTCTCCTCTTCCAATCCTGGCCAAGACTGTGGTTTTTCCAGTGAGCAGGGAGGAGGGGACACATACCTTCAGAATTGTCTCTGTGGATGGGAATTCATCAGGGTTTATTTTCTCAAGGCTTGTGGCTTGTCACAAATCCTTTTAAAGTCATGAAGCCTGGGAGGGGAGGGAGAAAAGAGAACGTTTTGGTGTTATTTTTGTTCAGCTAGGAAGGGTTAGGAAGTCCTGATCCCATTGAGGATGCAGTTACAAAGCCATAGCCCCTTGGACTGTTCCTCTTGGTGAGGTTTGGAAGAAACCAAGGACAGCAAAGAGTGTCCCTCTGCTCCACACAGCTCCCCCAAGCCCAATGCTCCAACTCCTCCCCACCTACCCTCCTGCAACCTGCAGCATTTGGGAAAAATCTGAGTGGGTTTACTCTTTCTTTAGCTTGCCTGAACCTTTTTCTCTCTCTCTTTGACACTGGGCAAGGTGCTTCAGCATCCCAGTCCTCTGTGGTGCTGCTGATACCCCAAAGATGCCCCAGAGACACGTGTCCCCCATTTCAGTCTTTAGTGGTAGCATTTTCCTCTCATTTGCAGCTCAGGACCTCCAGCTCCAAGCATGCAAAGCCTGGTGGAAAGTTTGCAGTGTCTCCTGCACCTGGGGAAGAGCAATGAAAGCTCAGGCTCCCAGGAGGATAAATGCAATAAGTGTGATATCTCTCCCCTCAGCTGGGAATCCTCTCACCTCCCTCCAAGCCCTCTTGGCCAATCTGCTCAGCCAGCCAGTCCCAACAGCCATCAGAGGGGGACTGTCACCTCCCGAGGGCTGACATCCTCCAGGGGTGTGTAAAAACAACAGGCAGAGAGGGGAGGGGATGACCTGGCTTTAAACCTTCACTTTGCAAGCACCAGTCAGAGTGTCAAATCTTACACCCCTGCCTCACCTCACCCCCCAGGGACACTCACCCTAGGATGGGACCTTCTCAGACAAGGATGCTCATAAAGGATCAATCCAGGTTCTGGCTGCTCCATTTGCTGCCATCCCCCGAGGTACCATATACTACTGGCTCTTCATTTAATATTCCTCAGCATCATGGTTCCTGAGAGAATCATCTTCCATAACCACACTAATAAATCCTACCTTGAAGACCACCTCCCTCCCAGGTCTCCCCTGTACCTTACTGAGCTCAGTGGAGCAGCATCCATTGACCCTGTAGACCCTGGAACAGCCCAATAGAGACTTAATAATTTTACTCTCAGACCTCAGCAAGCAGGGGCTGGGACATCTTCCTCCTGATCCACAGCAGCATCTGTCTCCTGGTGAGCAGCTGGCTCTCCAAATATTCATAACCATTTCTCCACAGCCAGCACTTTGCACCTCAGCCTCTCTCCCCCTGCAGTAAATCAAGGGTAGGAAAGCCTCAAGTGATGTCAGAGGGATGCAGGTGACCATCTGACCTTCTTGAGGCTGCAAAAATGGCTGTGCAGAAGAGGTTTGCTGAAATTTCTGGGGGCTTTCTACAGAGCAGAAATTGTGGAGAAAAAAAGAATGAAAAAAAGGCCACAATTTCCAGCCTCAGACATTGTTTTTCTTTCCCCCCCCCACCTTTCTTGAAGGTTTATGCATGAGAGTAAATAGCAGAGGCTTTCTGGAAAACACCCTCACCATCTCTCTATAGCACATGAAGAAGCTGATATGAATTGGAGGGGCGTGTGGCAGCAAAGCATGGAGAAAAACCCAAAGTCCATTTCCATGATCATAGGAGCATGAAGAATTCTGCATCTTCAAACAGCCTGACCTCCTATAAAAGCCAGGCAAGAAAACCTCACTGGGATACTCCTGCTCCCACCATAACTTCCAGGAGATTTATGACACATGCTTCACAAAGTCTCCCAAACCTGCTTTAAAGACCTCAAGTACTTATGGACCCACCATGACCTTAAGCTGATTGCCTGGGCAGCTCATCAGACAACAGCTCCCCAGGAGAAAACACAGAAGAGACAACTCGTAGACACTCTAATGGATGTCCTGGCAGGAAAGCTGAATGAGAGGTAGAGGTCCTGGCTTCTCTTTTCCATATTTTTTTTCTTTTTATTACTTTTTTTTCTTTTTTATTGTATTTTTTTCCAAGCCATGGCACTCAGCCTGAGGCAAAGCCCTCTGAACCCACCAGGAGCCTTCCCACAGTCAATGCTAAGTCCATTCATCCCACTTCCCATCCAGAGCTCCCTCTCATTCTCCAGGCCAGCACTTCCCATCACTCTGGAAAAGCTCCTTGCAGCCCCGCTTAGCTCCTGAAGGTTCATTCCTTTTTTTTTTTTTTAATTTTTTTTTATTTTTTAACAGGCCCAAACCGCAGGATGCCAACTAATTGCTTTGTGAATGACCCCAGTGTTAGGGGCTCTGCCGCCATGGCTGGGAGGCCCTGCCACACGTTTCTGGTGCCTCACACTTCCTGACATCTGGTTCCAATCGGAGCTGCCTTTAGCTGCTGCCAGAGCTGAAATGAGCCCTTACCTGTCCAAAGGTACCAGCAAGCCCCGGGGCAGGCGTTGCCCACCAGAGTCTCCCCAGAGCTGCTCCCTCCTCTGCCCCTCGTGCCAGAACCCTGCTTCATCCCAGTTTCAGAGCCATCAGATCCTTTTCATGCCACCCGTTCTTTCTGCAGCCTTTATCTTCCCTTTTATCCATCCTTATGGAGGGTTTATTCATTTTGGGAGGTCCTTATTTGCTGCCCCATCCATGACATCCCAGGATGACACCTAGGTGCTCACCTACAGGAGCTAGAGAAGGGCTCTGATGCCCCTCCTGCAGAGGCAGATGTTGACAGCACCAGCCTTGGCCATCAGCCTGACCACCACAAAGCCTCCAAGGTAACTGCAAGGTGACCCTGGCAAAAAAATGGGCACTTGGAGACCTGAGAAGGTGCAGGTTTCCTCAGCCACCAGCTTCCAGGAGCAAATACAACCACAGGTGGCCAACTGTGCAGGGGTGAGTTGAGTGTATCCACCCAGTGGTTAATATCCAGCAGAGGAAATGTTCTGCTTTATTAATGGACTCAATAATGTCTGTCTTCATGAGACTCCTGCAAAAGCAATTCCAGTACTCACAGGCTTCTGTTTTTAAACAAACATCTGCAGAAACTGGTGGTTCAGACCAGCCAGGGATCAAGTTTGGGGCTGGTTGTTTCTGGGATGTGAAGTGCTGCTGTATCCAGCTCCATGGGGTGATGGGAGCTCAGGACACCCACCACATCCTCCACTAGGTTTGGGCCAAAGTTCTGGGTTTTGGTGGTCTGCAGCCAAGGAGTCAGCCAAGCTTCAGCAGCAGCACCACTGCCCATGCTTCATCCTCCCCTCACCTCCCCATTGCCCTCCTCCAAATGCTTCACGAGCCACAGCACCAAAGAGATCAGGATCTACACTGAGAGCTCCAGAAGAGGACCAGACAAGCTGATGGAGAGCATCTCCCTGGTGAGTATCAACTAATTCTGGTGCTCCTGCAGGCCAGGACCCCCTCCAACTAATCTACAGACCTAATTTCATGTTTGGCCAGAAAATAAAGTTCTGTTTACCCCATTTCTTTTAACTTTTCCCTCAATAATGTTGCTGGCCATGGTCAGAGCCAGGTATATGGTACAACAGGGTGCAACTGCTGCTCTTGCATCCCATGAGCAAAGAAGCACAACTGTGATTGTTTGGAGATGCTTGGTGCAATCCACCACCTTCACAGAGCAAGCCCCAAAATCAACCTTTCCCTACTGAGCAAAATGAACCTGTGGAGCTATAATTTGACAAATATTGTTCAAGGAAAGAAAGCTCTATGGGAATGTAGACTAAACATGGCTCTCATGCCAGATAAAACTGTGTTCCCTACACTGAAGGAGGAACTGTTCATGCCATAACAAGTGGTCAAACCTGATACTTCAGAACAAATATACATAGATACTCCATCTGTATTTGAAATGTTGAAAGAGCCTGATCCAGCTTCCAACACAGTCAGAAAATCATGGGGTTTAAATGTCAACTGAGACCAGAGCTAAAGGTCTACTGGGGTTCCTAAAATTGTCTGGAGGAAAGCAATGCCAAGAAGCCACCTATACTACCTGGAAACCCTTTGCTTCCTCCCAACTCTCACTTTTTTGACAGTTCCTGTAGATGTTATTTTATCACAGAAACCCAGACTGATTTGGGTTGGAAGAAATCTTCAAGATCATCCAGTGCCACCCCTGCCATGGCCAGGGACACCTCCCACCAGCCCAGGCTGCTCCAAGCCCCATCCAACCTTCAACACTGCCAGGGATGGGGCAGCCACAGCTTCTGGGGGCAACCTGGGGCTCAGCACCCTCACCCCAAAGAATTTCTTCCTAAAATCTTATCTACATCTCCCTTTTTCCAGCTCAAAACCATTCCCTCTCATTCCATCACTACAGCCCCTGGTAAAAAGTCTCCAGCTTTCTTGTAGAGCCCATCCAGGTAATAATCTTTAACTCCTTTCCATCCTAGTTAGATAATTAAATTCTCACATGGGGGGGAGGGGGAAGAAAGAGGGGGAAAAAAAAAGAGAAATTTTTTTTTTAAATCCCTGTCATTGGTACACACCTTCTTACACACCTTTTCTATGTGCTCACACACAACTTTTGAAAAGAAACTTTCCAAGAGTTCAGCTGCAAGGGGGTAACGTGAGACTTGGAGTGGAACGGAAAGTACACGGAGTCTGCCTGACCCGTGCTGCCATCCAGCAGCTCCCCAGAGGGGGAAAAAATAAATGAACCCCCCAAATAAATAGACAAATACATAAATAAGAACACTCCCTGCTTCTGCTGGGGGCGGGCGAGCCGCATCATCTCCCTCCAGGGGTGGTGCAGCTCCAAAACCATAAATTAAAATTAATTAATTAACAAATAGAAGCAAAGGGGAAGGAGAGAGGGACAAGGGGAAAGAAATCTCAAAAAAGGCCACGAGGAGATGACCTCCCCTGCTATTAAATAGGTGAATAGAGGGGTATTATGAACACATTATGGGTTGGAAGGGTGAGGAGGTGACACCTCAGTCCAAGCAGAGGCTGGGATGGGGACAGGAGCAGGGATGAGCCCAAGTGCAGGGTGAGGTTTTGGGGACAGCCAGGACTGCTGCTGGACACAAGCAGAACAGCAACCAGGAAAAGGGAGGCCACAAAGCACTAAAGGGAAGAAAAGGAGGCACAGAGACTTTGGCTTCACCAAAGGGACACAGGCTTGGGTTGCATGGTCAAATTTTCCAGCTAACTGCCAAAAAAAAAAAAAAATTTCAATTCTCTATTAAGTCCCCCAGCCTTCACTTGCCTTTGGATGGGTTTGCAGATCAGCAACATCCCATTCTCCAATGCTCCCAGCACCATCAGGGCTGGCTTTTATGGGGAGAAGAACAAAGAGACAGAAGTTAATTACTTAAATAACAATTTACTGATCCTAAGCACTCCCAGCCCATCCTGTCTCCACTCTGCCATGGATGCAACTGAAACTCCCACCTGTAGCTTCTCCTCTCACACCTCATGCAAAGCACCTGGTCCCACCACCTAGAAGTTCCCACAGCTTTTTGGGTTGGAAAAGCTCAGAGCAAGCCCTGCTCCTAGAATACTCCAGGTTTACTGAGGAGCTGATTGCTGGAGAAGTCAATCTCTCCGTAGCCTCCTCAAGAAGATGATGGGAAGGCTGAGGAAACCTGCTCTGCTCCCACCCAACCTCCAGCTGCTCATCACACGGTCCTTTATCCCTGCTCTACCCTTGGGAATTGTGTCCTGTCTCTCCTAATCCCCCCCATCCATCCTGTCGATGCAACTGGGAGTTGGGTTCATGGTCTTCAACCCGTGGGGATCTCCTGTGGTGTCAGAGCTGGGGACAGGAAACTTTTCCTTCCCTCCTGCTTATTTTTTCCCCCCTCTGTCTCTTGCTGGGGAGGGGTTGGGGCAAAAATTGGGTATTCCTGGAACTCCCCAATCCCTCAGGGTAGGATGGACTTCAGAGTGGGTCAGGTTCTGAACAGCTCCAGGGGTGGAGGTTCCATAACAGCTCTGGGCAACTTGGTGGAGTTTGGCTGTCCCCCCCAGAAAAAAGCTTTTTCTTATATTTAAGTGGAATTGCCCTGTAGTTTAACCCATGCCCACTGGGGAGGCCTCACCCTGACCAACAGGTCCCCAGGGGGGTGCAAAAATCCCACTTGATGGGTGCTCCAGTTCCCAGGAGGCTCCTGTTTACCCTGAGACCCCAATGCAGGAGTTCCCAAACCCTTTGAGAGGAGATGTAGATGAGGAGGAAACGAAAAAAAAAAAAAAAAGTTTGGAGATCCAACTCTTTTTTTTTTATTATGGAAGTCTATAAAATAGCCACATGGATTACTTTTGTTTGTTTGTTTTTTTTTAAGATCACAAAATACACAACATTCATTTTAATGTGTAACACAGAATATTATATACATATTAAAAACCACATGACTGAAACACGTGTTCACACGGCACCAATTTCAGAATGAAAAAACCCCACAAGTGCTTTTTTCTTTTTTTTTAATATTAAAAACAACTGTGATAAAACATATTAATATTTCTTCCAGACGATGTTTACAATAAAGAGGGGAAAAAAATCATATTTTACTAAATAACAAATATTTAACAGCAAAAAAAACCTTTATACTAAATATCTATTTTGAATTATAACAAAAATAGTACTTATAATAGTTTATAAAGACAGACCAAAAAAAAAAATTTGTGTATAAAATAATATTATAGCAAATTGGACTGTGCTAAGGAAAAAACCAAACCAAACAAAAAAACAAACGATTCTGAGATTCAAAGTGCTTTATTCTGCAAAACCACTGCAGCAACTTTTTTTTTTTTTAGTCAAGTTACATTAGTTAGGAATGGGAAAAAAAAAAATAAAAAAAACCCCCAAAACAAAAAGCAAAGCATGGCTGACTGGTGCCTAGATTAAATACTCACACACACAAACATTACATATAGAGGTGACAGGAGCAGATATATATCATGGATGTATGCACCTCATCTCACTGCTCTCCAGGCAACCACTCACTCCAAAGCATGTTTGGTTTTCACTTTGTCATGACATTGGAAGTTAAAATTTGAAAAAAAAAAAAATATTCAGCAAAACCCTTCACTGATCTCCCGTGGGACTGAGCCCATTTGGAAAAGTCAACCCCAAGAGATTTTGCTGGCCACAGAGAGGCACAAAAAAAGCCACCTGGGAGCTTTTAACCTTGGTGTCTGCTCCCTTCTCCAGCTTTCCCCTTTTTCAGCCTCCGCTCCCCCAAGCACATTTCTGTTCCCCTGATGGGTCTGGGATGGAAAGAAGAGCTCCTGAAATGCACCCACTGGTGGGTTTCTGATGTTTTGGGGTTTTTTTATCCTGTCGACCATCCACCTCCTGTCCTCATCCGTCTGTCCCAAGGAGTTCAGCATCCACAAAGCCCACGGACACCCTCCCATTCCTTTCACCTTTCCCCAAATGTTTGCCCCTGGGAGACTCACCCCTTCCCTTCGCATTCAGGTTTAAGTTCTCCTTGGGATTTTGATGGCAACTAAGCTCTTTCTATCACCCAGAAAGTCTTCTCTCCATCATGGACAAGGACAATGCCCAAAATCTCAACAGTGTCCGAGCTACTGGTGTTTCACTCCACATTTCCAGCAGAGCCTCTGCTTCAGGAACGTGGTGCACACAGTCAGAACCTCCCGAGACCTTGCTTTTGGGTTTAGCACCTTGTTTACCAACCACAAGTCAAGGTTTGGATCTGAGTGGCATCTCCTAGAAGACTGAGTATTTTCTTTCAGGTTTTATCGACCTGAAAATCAAATTATGCACCCCAGCTGGGATCCACTGGGATGTTCCTGGGTGGGGGGGTTTCTGGCAGCTTGGCTGACAGCAATCCAACCTCAAGAGCTTCCTTTGGCTAAAAAAAAAAAAAGAAAACTGCCTCCCTTCTCCTTGTCCCCACCAGATGATGGGCTGGCAAAGGCAGCCACCACCATCACTCACTTCACACTTCCTTCAGCCTTCCAAAGAGGCACCCACCCAGCATAAGCACAAACCTGCAAAGCAACCTGGTAAACCACACCTGCCCCTTCACCCTTCCTTATTGCAACCCCTCCGACTTATCTGGACACCTTTGAAGCTGAAAGCCAAGCTGCCCACCCCAAGCACAAGATTATTTCCCCTGGTGGAAAAGGAGAGGGCTCAGCCATGGGCCTTGTGTTGTTCTTTCCATCTTGGAAGGCAGGAGATGGGAGAGGAGTGGGGCTGGGTAGAGATGCCTCAGGTCCAAGAGAAGGATCTCCCAGCCTGCTGCTTGGCTCTGGTCTGAACCAAACTCCTGCTGGGGAGTTCAGGGGAGAAGGGGGTGGGAGGAGGTTGGCTTTTGCTCTGCACCCATGTGCATGGCCATGTCTGCTTTCAACACAACCAGCCCGCTCCACACTCAACCCAGAAGCCTCTTGCATGCAAAAAAAAACCCCAAACCCCCCCCCAAAAAATCAAATCAAATTAATCCACCCAGCAAATGGAATGTGAGATACCTCAATGGCCACTTGCTGGTGCTGGAGAAGTGTGGGGCAGGACCCCTCTCCTGGATTAGTGGTGGGATGGGGTGGGATGGAGCCTGCCTGCTCCCTCCTGCTTGCCAGGCTCTCTCTGTCACCAACAAAACCCAAAGACAGACAAAGGATGTGCACGTTGGCTTCTTTATGGAGATCACCTTTAATGCAAATCAGGTCCCGGGGATGGGGATGCACCAGGATGAGCAGCTCCAAGCAGGATGTGCTCAGAGCTGTGGTGGGGCAGTGGGGCCAGGGAGGTGGGAGGCTGGTGCCTGCACCTTGAGAGAGAGAAAGCAAAGGCACCAAAATGCCCCCTCTCCCCAAAAAACCCAATGGGTGCCTCTGCAGAGGGAAGGGGTGCAGACAGGCCATGTAGCAGCAGCAGGAAACTCAATGAGAAAAAAAAAAAAATTAAAACAAAACAATAATTATTTAAAAAAAAAAAAAAGGACATCCCACCGCCACCTGGATCCCCAGATGCATTTTGCAGAATGCAAATATGCACTCGCCCAAGGCCTCAGAGAGACAGCTCAGCCCAGGACAAGACACCACAGGGTTTTTCAGTCCCGCAGCAGAGGTGAAACAGCAGCCCCGATCCCCCCAGCCTGCCCCGGCACCAGCGGGAGAGGGGATGGGAACAGGCACCACTCATCTCCTCCCTCACCAAGGAAAGCCTCCAATGCCCCAAAACAAAATAACGCAACCAAAGAGATAAAAAAAAACAAACAAACAAAAAAACCCCAAAAAAACCCTAAACCCACAAAACAACAACAATAACAACAAAAAAAAGAAAAAAAAAACAACTCCCCCAAACACTGTTACCACCAGCTAATTTAACACTGTTAAAAAATAAAAAAAAAAAAAGACTAGAGGCCACCCGAGAGCCACCCTGGGACACCAGACCTCGGATGGCGGCCGATTTCCAAAGCCTTTCCCACAGTCGGGCCCTTTGCAGCGCTCCTCCTGGCAGCAGAAGTGTTTCATAGATATTTATATATATATATATTTATAATATTTAGATACTGTGTATGGTCAGGCATCGATTTCCCAGCTTGACTCGGGTTCTGCGACTCCTCCTCCACATCCCAACGCAAACGTAGACGGGCGACGCCGCCCCCGGCCTTCTCCGCGCCCCGTGGGAAGAGCGAAACGGTTTTGGCAGCTTCACCGGTGGAGAAAGCAGTCCCGACCCGGAGGCTCTGCGAAGCCAGCGCCGTGGAGAAGCTTCTCATCCCTTTCTCCTCCCCTCCTCTTCATCCCCATTGCCCCCAACCCCACCCCTCCTTTCCCCCGGCCGCCCATCCCTCGCGCCCACCGAGCCCTCGGGCTTTACACCGTCGCCCCCAGCATGGCGTCTGTCCCCGTCAGGATCTCGTTCTGGTTGGAATCCAGTCCGAAAAATTTGACCTTCAGTCCGTCGACCGGGTGGACCACGGGCACCAGGGTGATTTTGGGGAATGTCCTGGTGGCGAGCTCGAAGCGGCTGGTGCTGGCCAACTCGATGGCCAACGCCTTGAGGAAGAGCTTGGCCAGGTGTTTGCCCAGACAGGTCCGTACGCCCCCTCCGAAGGGGAGGTAATGGAACCTGCCCTCCTTGTCTTCGCTTCGACCTTGCCCAAAGCGGTCGGGGTCGAAGACGTCCACATCTTTGAAGACGGGGGCGGTGTCGTGGGTGTCCCTGATGCTGTACATCACACTCCAGCCTTTGGGGATTTGGAAGCCCTGGAGAGAAGAGGGAAGAGGTGAAGAGAAAACCAGAGAGAAAGTCAAGCCTACTGGAGAGGAAACCAGAGCGAGCCAACCCAACTGCATAGGGAGCAGGAGAACACACAAAGGGCATTTTGCTTCGTCTGCTTTTTTCTTGTTTTCTTAGAACCACAGGATCCCAAAAGGGTTTGGTTTGGAAGAGACCTTAAAGACCATCAAGATCCAAACCCCCTGCATGGACACCTCTCACTAGACCAAGTTGCTCCAAGCCCCATCCAACCTGGCCTTCATACTGCCAGGGATGAGCCATCAACAACTTCCCTAGGCAACCTATTCCAGTGTCTTACTACCCTAACAATGGAGAATTTCTTCCTAATACCTAACCCAAAATCTCCCCTCTTTCAGTTTAAAACCATCACACCTTGTCCTGTCACTATCCTCTCGGGTGAAAAGCTCCACCCCAGCTTTCCTGTAAGCTCCCTTCATATACTGGAAGGTCTCCTCAGAGCCTTCTCCTCTCCGGGCTGAAGCGTCCCAACTCTCTCAGCCTGGCTTCACATCCCATTACCCTCCTCTGGGGTCCTCCCGAGGTCTCACCTAAGCCAGGCTGGAATTAACTTTGCAACCACCCCCAAAAGGCTTTTTGGGGGAGCTCAGGGAGAGAGATGGCAACACTCACATCCAACTCAAAGGTTTGCAGCACCGTCCGGTACCCCCCGGAGATGGGGGTGAAGAGGCGAAGCACCTCCTTGATGACACAATCCAGGTAGTGGAGGCTGTTGATGTTGTCGAGCCGGAGGGAGCCCTCGCAGATGCAGCCGTTGTGGAGGATGCCCTTGCTCCGCAGCTCCTCCCGCAGCTTCTCCAGGACCCGGGGATGTTTGAGGAGCTGCATGATCAGAGAGGTGCTGGCACTGGCAGTGGTGGCGTAGGCGGCAAAGATGAGCTCCAGGGTGCCATCCTGGAAGGTAAGAGCAAAGCCAGGCTAAGACCCAGGGGTTGGACAGCCAGCCAGACAAGCCAGCAGCTGTGGAATGTTAAGGGATGTATTTTTTTCCCACCAGCCTGGTCATGCCTAACTCCAAGGTTTCTCCTTGTGCAGGCACAGGTCTTGGGCACCCACCATGGGGAGCTTCCTGAAGGATGCTGAGAGCCAAGCAGGTGGAATTAAAAACCTGTGGATGGCTCTTGATAGCACACGAAGGACAAGTTATGCCATGCCACTGCTGCAGATAACAACCAGCCAAGGGCTTACAATCCCTGCAAAGGTGCCACCATAAAACTGGATGGGTGAGGGGATGAAGCTGAGCAAGGCTGAAAGATTCCGCAAACTTGTATGGACTTTTGGTCTTCCCTGGAAATACTTTTTAGAAAGTTGAACACAAACTGCAAACAAATATGGCCCTTAGGAGAGCAGCTGGCTTGTTGGCACCATAATCCACCAGACCAGGATTCACCTGCAGCTCCACCAACACGTTATGGTCACCCTCAGCTCTCACTGGCCACCTCAGCTCAACTCCCCAAAAAATCCTCCTTACAGCAGCTCACACTTTGCTTTTTGAAGAGCCCCTGCCCAGCAAGGCCAAGGTGACCATGGGGAAGATCTTTACCTTCAGCTCCTGCATGGTGAGCTCCTTGCCATGCTCTTTGCCACTCTCTATCAAGATGTCCAGTGCGTCGGCGTAGTCCTTGCCCTGCGTGTTCTGCAGTTTCTCCTGGATGGCTTTCTCCAGCCCCTTCTGCAGTGTCTCACGTGCCCGGATGCCCTGTGGGGCAGGAAACCATCAGACCATGAAGGACACAATCACAGAATGTCTTAGGTTGGAAGAGACCTTCAGGATCATCCAGTCCAACCATTGGCCAACACTGTAAAGCTCAAAGATCTGTAAGACACAACCACCGTCCCCAGCCCAGCATCCCCAGGAGCTGGAGAAGTTCTCAGGACAACATTTCCAAGCAATCCAACTGCAATTGCAGATGCTCAAAGAGAAGAAGAAAAGATGCTGAAGTTGTTCCCCGGGCAGGAGGAGCAAACCCTGAGCGGGTGAGATTACAGGCAGGAGTAATCAGCACCTACGTGCAAATGACGGGGCTGCTGTGGGAGCCCCAGGACTGTACCAGTTCACAGGCCTCCAGCTTGCCCTGGGATGGACAGGAGGCCCTGGGAAACTTGTTCCTCAAAGGAAAGTCAATTGATCAGCAAGGATCCTCTTCCTCCGATCCATTTTATCACCTGGGCTCAGTAAAGCAATTCCCATCCCAGTGCAGCTGCAAACGCTTCAGGTCAAAGAACAAGAAGAAAACTGGCAGCAAGGATTAAAAAAAAAATAAAAAAAAAATAAAATCCCAACCTCCCTCCTTGCTCCCACCCCCGAATTTCTGTTGCCAAAATTCTGTCTCCCCCCCTCAAAAAAAAAAGATAATTTTTTGCCTATTTTTCCTATTGTGTTTTTGGCCTGCATCATTCATGGAAAAAAGAAGAATAGCTCATGGAATGAGAAGCTCCAGTGTCCTGTTTCACCCTGGGGACAGGAGGAAATTCATAAAAAAAAAACAAAAAAACCAAACCAAAACAAAAAAACCACAACAAAAAACACACATAAAAAAACCCCACAGCAAAAAACAAAAAACCCCAGCAAAACTGCCAGTTACAAGTGAAGAAAAATTAATAATTTAATCTGGGCAAGTCCTGACTGCAATTCTCCTTTCCATCAACACAGTCTCTAACACTCCAAGACCCTAGGAATGGATCCCCACCTCCACTCCTTCAAAAGTGGATTCTGTAGCCCAAAACAGACCTGCTTCTAGAGGGCAGAGGGTGCAAAGCCATCACACCAAGAATCTGCAGAGCCGGAAATACCCAGTGGAAATCCTGACAAATCCCATGGTATGGGCAAGAAAAATTCAAGCAGCCCCATGAATCCGAATAATTTGGTGGTTATCAGCTGGTGGATGACTCTTACCCTCCTGTAGCCACTGAAGGGCAGATCCACGGGCAAGGAGAAGACGTTCTCCACAAACTGTTGGTAGACCTCGAAGAGGCGGTTGAGTTCCTCGTCGGGGATGCGGAAGCCCAGCAGGACCCGGATGGCCATGCGGAAGGTGAGCTTCTGGGTCTCGTGGTAGACATTGATGGACTCAGGGTTGCTGCTCCAGGCCCGAAGGGTGTCTTTGATTACCAGTTGGATCTTGGGGAGATAGCTCTCCAGGGCCTCGTGGCTGAAGATTTTAGAGAAAACCTATAAAAAAAATGAGGGAGTTGAGATTTCTACGCAGCCCCAACGCGCCGCTCTTCGCCTTCTCTAGCAACCAGCTTCTGTCCATGAAAATAGACATCAGGGGTCTCCTTGTCATCATCCAGAATCACCAGTTCCTAAAATAAGTGCCAAAAAGGGGTCGGTGGGGAACTACGAGCTGACAGACCCTCCCCAGGCTGATCCCCACCATGGCCACCGGAAAGGGTGGACAAAAACAGGGGGCAAAACAGGGGTGGGAGGAAAAACTTCACCCTGTGCACACCACAATGGATGGAACCAGCTTTCCCACAGCTCCCTGTCTTGTGGCCTCTGTTTAGATTCACCCCATGGTTTGGAGGTTGTTAATGCTCCTCTTCCACAGGGATTCTCTACTGTCTAACATTAGGGTTGTGCACATACACGGAGAGATGAAAGCTTTTCCCTCAGTGGCAGTTCTTCCCCCTACCAACCATGTTTCTTTTAAATATACAGCAGAAAAATTAAGTAAAATTATTATTTTGAGGCCTTTGGGATCTCTGTGAAATCTGGCTGAACTTAGACAGGGGTTCAGGTGGGGAAGAGCAGCACACACGTACACGGTGGCTGTGATTGCACATGGCTCAATTCATTGGGAAACTGAGAAAAAAAGAAAAAGAAAAAAAAAAAAAACCCAACGCAAAAAAATCTCCCTGATGTCAGCAGACAGTATTAATTTAAGCTCTGTGAGTAAACACTGTGTGGGCCTGGGCCTCCCCAGGTCCCCAATGCTAAGGACTCCCTGCTCCAATTTGGGTCAGGGCCGGCGCGTTGCCCGAGGAGCTCAGCAATGCCAGGAATGTCTCCTCAGCCCTCCCCAGCACAGCCCACAAGTGCAGGCTTTCATTCAGCACCCCTGGCTGCATCCCTCCCAGAGTGCACCCGAGGAAAGAAAAATTTAAAAAAAAGAAAAAAAAAAAGTGCCGTTTGTTAATTTTTTTTTTATTACCCTACACACGAGCACGCACGGGGCAGCACGCACACAGGCAGCACCCCTGGGAAAATCAAATTTAAAAGAGGGAGCTGCAAGTCTGCAGAGCCACCACTGGTGGCCAGATTCCTGGTGGGGGGGCTTGGAAGTTATCAACCCAAAGAGGAGAGAACTCAAAGCCACCCCCTCTTTCCATGAGCGCCGGACTCGCCGGAGCTGTAAATGTGAGAATTTCCTCCACAGTCAGCACTCAAAAGGGAAAGGTAATATTTTCCTGGCTGCGACCCCTCGTTGCTAATGCACATCGTTCACCAGGATTTTGTTTGGTGAAATAACAGCCCTGTCCCCTCGCAGCCCCGGGGTGGGAAGCTCGACAAGAGCCGCTTCATCAGGAGGGGCTGAGCCCTGAGTAAAACTCATCACATGTGACGGGGTCGGGCAGAGCTCGGAGGTTTCTTCCCCCCCCCCCCCCCCCCCATGGAAATACCCAGTGCAAATCCTGACAAATCCCATGGCAGGGGCAAGAAAAATGCAAGCAGAGCAAGGGAGAGATCTGCCTGCAGACAGACAGCCAGACAGACAGACAGACAGACAGCCCCAGATGGCTCCATGGAGTGGAGGCATGAATGAACGGAGCAGAGGAATGAATGAATGAATCAATGAGTGAATGACTGAATGAACAGCGGGGTGGCGAGAGGACGGCAAGGAGATTTCTGCTGCCTCCCTGCACTTCCCCATCTATTTTTAAGCCTGGAAAGGGCAGCGACACTCGGGCAGAGCTGCTTGTGTTGTGGGGTGAAAAAGCTTGGAAAAGGAAAGCTGGAAGTGCTCAGCTGCCCCGGGGAAGGTAGGGAGGGAGCTGGGGAAATGTTGGTTCCTGGTGGCTGGGAGCAGGACACCAGGCTTTGCCACAGTGGGGGTTGAAGGAGAGCTGGCAGGCATCAGCTGCTCCACAGGGATGGGACAGGACCTCCCGAGTGGGGCCAGCAAAGGGACACCAATGTCTTCCCATTCCTTCCAATATCTGCCCGTCATCCATACAATTCTTATCTCAACTCCCTGAGCATGGATTCAGCAGGATCCCTTCATTCATGTCTCAGTTTCTCCAGCTGAAAGCAGGGCTGGTGAGGGGACAGCCTCTGCTATAAGGATGTTGCCCTACTGGGAGCCACTACCCCCATGGAGCTTTGTCCCATCCTCCCCTAGCTCTGCCCAGCACCTCCCTGGGGGAAGAAGCTCAGGTGTCCCCTGCAAGAAACGAAGCAACCCAAGACATTCCTCTGGTCCCGCTGTGCAAAATTGCTGCTGTACTACAGAGAACCAGCCTTGGGGCCTGATCCATGCCCTGCAGACCAAGCCAGACTCTGAAGAGGTGAGTGCCCATCCCCAGGAGAGATGCTCAGCCACAGAGCAGAGCAGGAAGAGAAGTGTGAGCCTCTACAGGGGCCAACACACCACCAGCCCAGCCTGAAAAAAGGGGAACATTTACAGAATCATAGAATAATTTGGGTTGGAAGGGACTTCTAAAGGTCAGCTAGTCCAACCCCCCCCCTGCAAGGACATCCTCAACCAGATCAGGTTGCTCAGAGCCTCATCAAGCCTCACCTTGAATATCTCCAGGGATTTAGCACTGGAAGGCTGGGGGAGATTTTTTTTTTTTTTTCTTTCTTGGTCCTTTTTTTTTTGAGCTGTCCTTTTGCTATTGGGCTCTTCCAGCCCCATACAGCTGCACCCTACAACTACCAGAGCCTGAAGGTCCTCACCACAGAGCTGGCCAACATCACAAGCCCCCAGCCACGCTGCCGGCTCCTTGCAATGTCCCATCCACACTGCTTAATCCCAGATGTCAGCAGATCCTTCCCCAGCCAGACACAAGTCTGGATCCCCTTCCAGTCACCTCCAGTTCAACCCTGCATCTTTCCAGTTGATTAAAAAGGAGGAGAACGCAGCCAACTTTCCCCGACGGATCTCCGCCAGTTTCTAGCCTAAAATTCCTGCGCCCTCTAGTGAAGCCGAACCGAACAGCTCAGCCACTCACCAGGAAAAACCATGAAGCATCAAAAAAAAAAAAAAAAAAAAAAAAAAAAAAAAAAAAGTTGCTCCAGGGCTGCCAAGGGACAAAAATCAGCCCTAAGAGGATGCCCAGCTCTGCTAACACTGAGATGTGACAGCCCAATGGTGGGGGGGGTCTGGCCCAATGGTCTCGGTGGCAGTGCTGGGGCAGAGTCAGGACTTTGGGGGGATGCTGGAAAAAGCCTCTGATTATTTTTATACACATTTTGCTAAGTCCCAAAAGACCCAAGTCAGGGAATTTGCTCCATCAGGGGCATTCATTCAGACCTGCACCCATCCCCTCACCCTACACCAAGGGAGACACCACCCAGCAAGCCCAGCTGGAAACTTCCAAATCTGTCTCATCGTGGAAAAAAGGATATTTAAAGACTTATGGTTTTCCTAAGGCAGAAAATTCCTCCACAGCTCTGGGCTCTCCTGGAGAGGTACAGCTCCATGTGATAGCAAAGCACCTCCAGCCCCAGCTGAAGAATATCTCATCCCTGGCCTTAAACCATGCCTAGGAGGAGAGAACAATCAAGACAAAAACCCTAAACTTCAACCCCCAGGGATTTCATGTGTAGCAAAGGCTTCATTTGGTGTCTGAGGTGGGGAGGAGTTAGCAGGGATGATGCTTTTCATGGTGTCACCCCCTCCTGGGTGCTGGCCAAGCTACCCCATGCCAAGTACCAGCTTCCATCCCTGCCCTTTGCTGACTGGGATCTCCCCCACTCCCACTCAGCTCATCAGCATGGCAAAGAGGGAGCAGAGCTTTCCCTCCCTCCTCTCCAGGAGGAAAATGAACACTTTGGGATCAGACACCTGCATCTCATCCAGCCTGCACCACTCGGAGCTGCTGGCCCAACCAACCAACCAACCAACCAAAGGCACATTCAGCATTGAGATGTTTTCACGACCCAATTTGGCCCCCACCAGTGGTTTGGCCAACAGGATGTGTCAGGAAGCATCCAAAGCAGCATCTCAACCTGGAGATGTTTGTTTCTCTGTTTCAGAAGACCAGGCAGTGTTTGTCCTAGCCCTGTCCTGTCACCCCAGTATAATCTGTGTCTGCTGCTCACTGGGGCTCCCAGATGTAGAGCCCATCACCATGCTCCAGAGGGCTTGGAAACCCTGATATTTTTGAAGTGAGATGAGAAGGCTCACAGGCAAGAGGCTGCCCTGGCATCGGAACCAGAGGCAAAGTGAAAACACAGAGAAAAAGAAATAAGAAGTTGTGAAGACTATGGAAGCCACCACCAAGAGGAGACGACTTCCACAAAAGCCCTGACACTCTGCCATCTATTTGGTTTCACCTTTCACAGTCACCTAGCAAAAAGATGAGGCCTTTTCTCCCTGTGCTGTAGGTGGAAAGCAGAGCACATGGACCACTTCAAGGTCTCCTGCCATGCTCCATCACGTAAGGATTCCAAGCCCATTGAGAGGGAAAAAGTTTCAGCTCCTGATGACCCAAAATGAGCGATGCTTGGGTTGCCCATGGAAGCAAAATGCTGCAGGTGGGGTGAAGGTAAGGAGTATGGGTGTCCTGGGGGAGCTGAGGGCAGTGACCTCTCCCAGGGAGAAACACAAGAGCCTCACAAATAGTGTGATCTATCTCCAAAAGGTATTTCTTACTTAAATTCAAATTATTCTCAAAAAAATGTGCCAGAAAAGAAAAAAAAATAGTAATAATAAAAAAGCAGCCTTCCTACAAACCATCCACAGACTTGGCTTTCAATCCAAACCCCTCTAAAAGGCCATCAAGTCACAGGGGCTGGGATGCAGAGGATGGAGAGGAGAGCAGGGAACCAGAAGGACACCCTGAGCACCCTCCCCTGCCAAACTGCCTGGGATCTCATGAGGAACCAAGGCCAGCACCAGCAGAATGCAACCAGCTACACCCAGCAATCCAGGCTGCTTAGCACACCCTTCATGGGGACACCTGAACACACTGCTCTTCATAGAATCATCACATTGTTTGGGTCAGAAAAGACTTTTAAGGTCATCAAGTCCAACTTCTAACTCAGCACTGCCCAGGCCACCCCCAGCCCATGTCCCTCAGCACCACATCTCCAGGCTCTGAAACCCCTCCAGGCATGATGGGGACTCCAGCCCTGCCCTGGGCAGCCTGGGCCAGGCCCTGACAACCCTTGCCAGGGAGAAATTCTTCCCCAGCTCCAACCCAAACCTCCCCTGGCACAACTTTCCTCTTGTCCTCTTGTTCTTTAGCATCCACATGCCTACACCACCTCTGAAGTTCTTGTCCATGTGCCCTTCCCCTCCAATTTATTCAGGAGGAACCAGGGCATCCAAGGAGAGCCAAATTCACCTTACCATGTTGTCACCACTCTTCAGGGAGGGAATCAAACACAGGATGGGAAAGAGAATGAAGATGGCACCTCAACAAATAGCGTGGCAATGAGAGGGGACCTGTGTCTAGCCAGAAGGGCTTAGAAAGATGGGATCAGCTGGCCAAGAAGAGGTCCAAGAGGGCAAGGACACTATGCCTGTGGTTGGTGCCTTTGGCTGGAGCCAAAGCCACCAGGCAGCATGGTCAGAGCAGCCATTCACCCCCACCAGATGGTCCCAGCAAGCTGGGATGGGTTCTCCCCTTTGATTTGGGCCCACGTATTAAATCCCAGCCCCGTGGTGTGGAGATGAGAGTTTACTGGAGAGGAGCAGAGCAGCTTGCCCAGGCAGCAGGGACAGTGTACAAAAAAAGTCCCCTTTTTGCTGACCTCCTGCATCTTCCTGGAGGAGCATGGAGGTGGGGACCTCACAGAGGGAAGAAACCCCACAAATTAAAGTCAGCCAGAGCATGGACTCTCCTAGAGACAAAGCCAGAGCATGTCCAGAGAAAAGCACACACCAGATGGTGCAGATGTCCCTGCTCCTGACCATGTGAGGTCCTGCTGACCATCAGAGACCTCTTCTGAGCCTTAAACTAAACCCAGGGCTGAGATGACTCAAGGGCACCTTACAAAATCAAGAAGAGAGACTAAGACCAAGCTGGTTGGCAGCTGGTACCCATCCCAGGGATATCTTTAGTGGTAGAAGTGCCACCTGAGAAGAAATGGAGAGAATAGTTAATCCAAAACAAAGCACCCTGTCCCCAGAGGGACAAGTGGGATATTACAAACCACAACCCTGCAGGTTGCTCATCCTGCTTGGAAGGACAGAGCACAGAATCATAGAAGAGCTTGGGTTGGAGGGGACCTTCAAGATAATCTAATTCTAAACCCCCTGCCAAGGGCAGGGACACTTCCCACTGGAGCAGGTTGCTCCAGGACCTATCCAACCTGGCCTTCAACAATTCCAAGTGGAATTTTGGCTCCAGCCTGGGGAGGAGCTTCATCTTCTCCACATCCCAGGACATCCAGCAGCTTCCAGCTCAGATGACACAGACAGAGCAGTCCAGGTTACAGAGGTTCAGTTCCAGGGGATCCATACATCTCCTGGGCTGTAACCACACTGGGACACAGCACAGTTCCTCCATGCAGTTTGGGGTGGAAGGTGCTATGAACAGGCAGGAAATTTTTCTTTTAGTCAGGAGAGCCTGCACTTTGCTTTTTTGTAGATTTTTTTTTTTTTTTTAAATAATCCATTGGAATTACTCTGGATTTACACCGTGGTACATGACAGAGCTCTTTGGTCTAAAGTCAATGAGCCAACCCAGCTGACAAATTCTTCCCCAAGACCACGAATGAAGCTTTCCCCCATCACTGGAAGCCTTTTCTCCGGCTCCAGAGGCTTTTGCCCCTGAGTTACAGCTCCACATGGACATGCCAAGAAGGGGCTGGCAGCTGGAATCCTTGAGCCAACTTATATGATTTTGGGTGTCTGAGGGGGGGGGTGGCTCAGATGGAAAGGGATGGTGGTGGGATTGGGTGGAAATAGCCCCTCTCCCCCCCCAAAAAAAAATTAAAAAAAAACCTCTAATCAACTTCAGTCAGAATTTTTTGTAGGGTGAAAGGTATGTTCCCACCAGCTCCTATCCCTCCTTCCTCCTCACACCTCTCTCTCCCCTCTCCCTCCTTCCCTCCCCCCCTGCCCCAGTCCAGCCCACAGCAGCTGGTTTATATTTGGTTGTAAATTTATGGCCCCTTTTGTGTTCTTAATCCTCTTGCAAACTATATTAAAGCCTCAGACCTTTCTACTTGGTGCTAATAAGCTCAACACTTGTATGCCTCCGAGGCAGAACATTAATTGTGGTGTGTTAATGAATGATGTAGTTTTGGACAGTGAGACAAACCAGGCCATTTCTCTGCACCACTGTCTGCTTCCTCCTGCAGTCGCCGGGTCTAGGATGTCTACCCAGCCCATGGACTGCTTTATTTTATTCTTTCTTTCTTTTCTTTTCCTTTTTTTTTTTTTTTTTTTTTTTCCTTTTTTAAGCCAGCCGTGCCTATTTTGGGATTACTGTGCTGGAAGACAGAACAGACCCAGCAAGTCCAGCTCTCCTGCCAAGGCTGGATGCTTCCGAGGAAATTCTGAGTCCCACCTTCCTCGTAGCACCAACTGTGTGGATCCTGCTTGGGGAAACTCCTTCCTGGCCCCAGGCACTGCTCAGGCTCGACCTAAAACCTAAAGGCCACGTGTCCTGCTCGCTTCCAGTTCCCATTTCCTTCTCCACTGAGATGCTGGGGTCCCTCACAGGCACAAGAGGAAATCCCAGACTGGTTTGGGTTGGAAAAGTCCTTAAAGATCATCCAGTTCCAACCCCCTGCCATGGTCAGGGACACCTCCCACCAGCCCAGGCTGCTCCAAGCCCCATCCAACCTTCAACACTGCCAGGGATGGGGCAGCCACAGCTTCTGGGGGCAACCTGGGGCTCAGCACCCTCACCCCAAAGAATTTCTTCCTAATGCATCAGCTCAACCCCCCCTCTTCCAGTTTAAAGCCATCTCCCCCTGTCCTATCGCTCCATGTCCTTGTCAAAAGTCCCTCCCCAGCTTTCCTGAAGATATCTACAAGATCTAGGATGAGATGGAGAAAGGCTTGAGTGAACAGGGTATGGTGCAGCTGGCATGGCTGTGCCACCAAAACAAGGTCAGGATGGGGAGCGACAGAGCCAGGCACCATCCCCAGTAACCCCTTCCCCATGAGTTCCCGCAGGAGAGCAGGAGGTCCCCTCTGTCACAACATGCCATGTCACGACATACATCCCTCATGAGCTGGAGGGAGATCTGCCACCAAGAAGTCAGGGCAAAAACTTCCCCGTGCTCAGCCAGATGCAAGCAGAACGTGGCTGCTCCTGTCAGTAACCTGCAAGGTGACTGTGACAAAAATGCCACTGCAGAGGAACCAGCTGCATACACCACAGCAGGGGTGGCCCAGGTCCTTCTCTGACACCACCATAAACTCCATGACCCAAGGGCAGCCTCTCAGTAGATACTGATCTCAGGAGGGAGGTTTGAGGAGTTTGGAGTTGCTTTTGTTGACTACTTGTAAACTGTTCTTATCAACCAGCTTCATCTCAGGCCAAGGACAGAGCCAAGGCTGATGACATCTGCAATAAACTGATAACCCTGCTCTGGGCCAAGCCCTGCTCCCAGCCCTGTCACCCAAGCTGTCACATCTCCAGGAAAAGCTGACTTTATAACCAGAGACCTCCTCTCAAATATTGGAGAGTTCATTTGCCCCAAAAGAGGAAGTTTTCTCCAATTTATATTCACTTTGACAGCTTCCTACAGGGGAAAATCAGTAACTAAGGGATGGGAAAGAAGAAAGCTGCCATAGCTACCAGCTCCTCAACGTGCTACCACCTGAGCACCTTTCCAACATGCAACTTGGAGGCCATGGGACAAAAGCCTCTGGGATGGGGAAGAGGAAAATCACCTGCTTTATGCATAGGCATACGGATTCCACACAAGATCCTGAAGAGAAGCTGAGATAGGAAAAAAGAGAGAAGAGCTCCAGAGACTGAGTCACCCAACCTGGCTCTGATCCCATCAGCATCCCGGGCAAGGTGTCCTTCTGCAGGACAGTAATAACTGTGATTTGCTGACCTTGAAGTTATGTTGAAGAGCTAAAACTCTTTGGAAAGCTTCACATCATGCAAAAGAGCCAATGGCAATGGCAAGCCATCAGAAATATTGTGCAAGAACATGTTGGGTTGAAAGCTCTTTGCTAGAGCTTGATTTCACATCTCGGTGGCAATCTGTCCCACCAAGAGGAGACCACAGCTCAGTTGCCAGGGAATGATAAAAGATTCAGTGCTGCTGCAAACAAAAACAACTCCCCTGGCTCTTAGAAAGACAACAAGGACTTATCAGAGGTGGTGACCATGTAAGGGTTGGTGGAACAAGAGCTTGAGATGACCCCAATGCCTGGAGCTGCAGCAGAAGGTGAGCACATGGGCTTCGTGCTCCACCTTTCCTTGGGCTGGCCAGCACCCTACACCACAAGCAGCCTCACAAGAAATCATCTCAGCTACAACTTCTGGCAAGACTGGAGGAGGAGAAACCACTTAAAAGCAAGTGAAGCCTCAAGCTCTGAGATGAGGTAGAAAACAGAGATGGATGGAGCTAACACTCCAGAAAGCCCTGCGGTGCTTTAAACTGAATTGTCAACAAGCTAGAAGGTTTCCCAGGAAATACTACTGCTCTTTTCCATGGAGCTTGCAGACTGCTCCAGTTTTTCCATATTTTCATTAATGCAAGCACCCTTACTATGAAAGTTAGTCAAGCCTAGGAAGAAGGTGGACTTCTGCCAAGAGCTTCTTTGCTCAGCACCCCAGAGAGTCAAGAGGGAGGCACAGAAGGTACCAGAGAGAAAAAACTACTGAGAAGGAGCAAACTGAAATCTTAGATCTAGTGCTTCCATCTCAGACCTCTCATAGTCTCGGGATGGGCAGAGTTAAAAGTCAACACCATTCCATAGCAACAAAAGCTCTGGGCTAATCACCTCAAAAGACGCCGGTGACTTCTGCCAGCAGAAGGCACCTGGCATGGAAAAAGCTTTAATCTGGTCATCACAAGCTTGCCAAGAACAAAACAGTTTCTTTTCTTCCTGCTAGCAGCAGGTTCACCTTATCTCCCCGTGCACAACTCACCGGGTTCAGGGCTGGTTTGCAGAGGGGAGAAGGTGATTGAAGCAGCTGCCGGGCTCAGGGAGCACCCATGGGTGCCTGCTGCATGAGATGCTCACCTCCACTAGAACAGCAATTAAGAGACCAAGGGAAGGAATCATAGAATGGTTTGGGTTGGAAAAGGCCTTAAAGATCATTCAGTTCCAACCCCCTGCCATGGGCAGGGACACCTCCCACAGCCCAGGCTGCTCCAAGCCCCATCCAACCTTCAGCACTGCCAGGGATGGGGCAGCCACAGCTTCTGGGAGCACCCAGGGGCTCAGCATCCTCACCCCAAAGAATTTCTTCCTGATGCCTAACCTACATCTCCTCTCTTCAGGTTTTATCAGGACAGCCTCCTGGTTTATCAGCAATCAAGACAACCTCCTGTTTGCCAAGGGAAGGGAAGGAGCTGAGCCCAGTGTACCCAACCCAATGCCACTGAAACTGAAAGCTGAAAAAATAATGAACTCCATTCACATCTCCTGTCCCACTGATCCGGGGAAAGGGTTTGCTCTGGGGGATGTCAGAGCTCAAAGCAGAGGTGAAGTGTGCAAGCAGGAGCAGGCATGGGTGGCCAGGGTCATCCCAGGATGGGGTTCTGCCAGAGCACCTTTTCTCAGAAGGCTTGAGCCATCCCTGAGGGAGGAATCAGGAGCCTTGCCAGCTGGGGATTGTGCATGATGCCAAAAATCAGGAAGGCAAAAGGCTTTTGAGGAGAATGGAGATGCAAGCCAGGCTTTAGGCTCGGAAAAATCCCAAAGCATTTGGATTCACAGTTCAAGGTGGGACATACATTTCTCACTTGGTTAAAACACAAGAGTGAGAACATCAAGTATAAATATTGAAGGAGAAAGTCTTTCCCCTTTCCACACTGCTGGCGTTGCTCCTTGCTGGCACTGGCACTCCCCATCTGAGCTGTGGTACAAATTACAAGTCCATCAGGATACCACAGAGGTCGGGCCTCCCTTTTCCATGACCCCATTCCCATAACCCACGCTCTCCTCGCCTCCCCCAGCATCTGCTCCTGATGATTTCCTGAATTCCTGAAGCCTGAATTCCGCGGTTTTATCAAGGCACTCGCAACCAAAGGGCTTTCAGTCGCCTACTTCCAGTAGCAAAAAAAAACATTATCTTGCCAGGCAGAAGGTAAAAGCAGCGGAGAAGGAGAGTAGAGGCACCTTCAAATTGCTGCTTTAACCCTTCCCTTAAAAACAGGGAAATAAATAGGAGGAAAACTCATCACTCCCCATCAGGGTAAATCCTGCTCTGCAGTGGAGGGAGCCCCAAGAACTGTCACCCTTTCTTTTTGACAGCAAGGTCAGGAATAAATATTCACCTTCCTTAAAAAAAACCAACTCCAAGTAGCCTGGGTGTAGCTGCAAACGCTGAGTTTGCCCAGGTGGGACTGACAAGGTGCTTCATGTGGAGCTGGGTGACTAATGGGTGTCATGGGATGTTTGTTTTCTCCTCTTCCCCCCCCCCCCTCCCCAGGAGAAAAGAGAGAGTGATTCGCTTTGGTGGGGATTTTTGTAGAAATGCAGATGCCAAAATAGAAAATCCTGCTGGACCAGAGAGAGGACCTGGCCTTGGGGCAGGACTGGGACAGCCCCTTGGCTCTGGGTACCAGATGGCTGTGCCAGCAACGCCATCCCCACACCGCAGAGAGGGGGGGGGACAGACACAGTGCCTCCACCCCAGACCCACTGCCTGCCCCAATCCAGCTGGGAAAGCTCCTGGCCTGGGGAGGATGGGATGCCAAAGCCAACACCCACGTCACTACGCCAGCCCCTGGGGGCTGTCACCTCTGCCACCACCTTTGCTGATGGGGGGGTGGGGGGTGGCCACATGAGGGTGATCCCTGGCAGCTGCTTGGCCTCAAAAGTCCCACGGCCCCCCCCAAGCAGGCTGCCCCGAGCTACCCCCCTGCCTTAGGGTCTGTGCAGAGGGTCTCACCCCGAGACCACTATGGGGGTTAAGCAAGGCAAGACCACACGAGGGTCTTAGCCCCCCCCCCACCAGCTCAGACCCCCCTACATTTCATCCCTGCCCCCCCCAACAGTGCCTCAATTTCCCTAAAATCCCATACAACGCTCAGAACCTTAAGACCCCCTCCCCAGGAGTACAAACCCCACAGGTCTCCCTGCAACACCCCCTGGAAGAGCCTGGAAATGGGGGGGAAGGGGGCCCACTTCTCCCCCTCCCCCCTTGCCCACTAGCCACATGACCTTTTAAAGAGCCCACCAGGACCACGCTCACCCCACAGCTCCTGACAGAACCCCATCCCCCTGGTTGGGGGGGGGCAGAGGGGCAGCACCTCCCTCCTCAGCATCAATTTGCATGTGTGTGTGTGTGTGTCCCCCCTTTTAAATTCCTCAAAGGCATCGAGCGAGGACACCAGGAGGAGGAGGAAGCACCCAGGAGGGACCCCCCCTCACCCACCCAGGGACAAAGGGTCTGGGGGGGTGGGGAACAGGGGGGGGACGGGGAGGGGGGACAAAGAGAGGAGGGGGACAAGGAGAGGAAGGGGACAAGGAGAGGAGGGGGACAAGGAGAGGAGGGGACAAGGAGAGGAGGGGGACAAGGAGCAGTAGGGGACAGGAGACCAGAAGAGGAAGGGAATAAGGAGAGGACAGGGAGACAAGGAGATGAAGGGGAGGAGGAGAGGAAAAGGGAAGGGGAGGGGGGGTGGTTCCCCCGCCCCAGGCTCACACCCACGCGTGTCCCCGTCGCCCTCTCACCTTCCTCTTGTGGCGGTGGATGTCCCCGATGGAGTTGGCCACCGTGTTGGGTCCCAGCAGCATGCGGGTGCTGCGGGGCCACTCGGTGCTCACCAGGTGATGTTCCCCCATCAGGATTTTCCGCACATTTTCCGCCCCCGTCACCCGCACCAGCGGCCGCCCCAGCAAGTGCGTCTTGAAAACATTCCCGTACTTCTCCCGCCGGGAAGATTGGAAGCAGGAACCCTGGGATGGGGTGGGAGGGGAGCAGGGAAGAAGGAGAAAAGACGGTGGGGTGGGTGTGGGTGTGGGTGTGGGTGCGGGGGGGCGATGTTACCGCGCGGCTGCCACGCGTGGGGATCCCCAAGGGGCAGTTTGTGGGGCGGCAGAGGGGGGGGGAGGGTTTGGAGGTTTGGAAGCGGGTTTTTTCAGGGCAGAAAAGGGGGGTTTGGGGTAACCCCGCCATCCCCCCCCACTAAACCGACCGAGGGGGCGCCCGGCGCTGCCCGCTCCTGCTCAGCCCCGGGGGGGGTCGGTGCCTTCCGCTCCCCCTTCCTCCTCCTCCTCCCTTTTACTTCTACCTTTACCTCCCCTGGCATTTTTTTTTAACCGTTTTCTTTTTCCCCCACCTCTCTGTCTCTCTTTCTTTTTTCTCTTTTTCTTTTTTTTTTTTTTTTCTTTTTTCTCTTTTTGTTTTTTTTATTTTTTTTTTTTTTTATTTTTTTTTATTTTTTCCGCTCAGGCTGAATTTACTCGAAAGGCTCCAATTTGCTTAAGTAAATCTCCAGATCGGGGAGAGTTTTAATAACTTTCCCACATGCTCCGGGGGCTTTTGTCGGCAAAGAGGCGGGGATGGAGCCGCAGGGAAAGAGAGGGGAGGCTCTGGGGTGTGTGTCTCCCCCTTCCCCCCCGAAAAAACCCCATCCCGAGCAGGGAGAAGAACTGGGAGCCCGGGAATGGGCTGGGAGTGCGGGTGTTTATTTTGAAACAAAAGCGCGGTTGTGAATTTCAGATGTTCAGGTGACCCTGTTTCTTGATCTGCGTAAATATAATTAAAGTCCTTTTTGTGGCATTAATAAAGAGTTATTTGTACACCATTTCCAGGGCAGCACAAAGAGGACCTTTATGTGGGTGAAGTTTCGAATGGAGTCCAATTTATACAAAATTTTGTATTTTTAGCCCTTGGACTCTGTTTGGACGGAGCCTGTGGAAAAGCCAGAACCCTTTTCTGGTCCCCCTGTAAAAAATCTGATAAATTTCTTTAAAAAATAAAGCCCTATTGAGAGAGGGCCCTTAACCCCTTCGGCACCGCTGGAGGGGAGGGGAACGGGGCCGCCACGCCGGGGCTTCCCCTGCCACGGGGGAGGGGACACCGGGGGACACCGGGGGACACCGGGGGACGGGGCTGCCCTGCCCGGCTCCGGGCTCTGCCGTCCCTCCCCGGCAATGAGAGGAGATTTGCACTGCCGGGAGCATCCTCACCACCTTCCCATTCGCTTATTATTATGACATTATGGGGATTTTTTTTTTTTAATTGTTGTTATTATTATTATTTGGAAGGGGGTGGGAAACTCTCGGGCTAATTCGCCTCCGAGGTTCCCTGCTGGGATGCTGAGAGCCCGGGGGGGTCCCCCCAGCCCGGCCAGCGGCTCCCCCCGTGCCCTGGGGCACCCTTCGTCCGCCTCCCCCCTTCTTTATTCTAATTTTTTTTTTTTTTTTCCCCCTTTCTCCTTTCTTGGCAGTCCCCCCCCCCCTCCCGGCACCTCGGGGATCCCGCTCCTCCCGCCGCTGCTCAGCATTTGGGGAGGTTAATCCCGGGTTAATCTCCCCATTACCTCCAGGGGCTTCCCCAAAACCCAGCCGGGAGGGTTGAGAACCCGAGGGGAACATCCCCACGGATGGCATCGGAGGGGAGGGGACAGAATATTGTGTCCACGAAGGACACAAACCCACCACGAAACCCCCCTCGTCCTGCCCGGCGACATCCACACCCTCACCCCGGGGCTACAGCCCAGCCGCGCCTTTACTAGGATTTAAAAAGAATTTTTTTTTTTTTTTTAAAGCTTTTAGGGGAAGAAAAAAAGATTTTTGGCACCCCAAACCCCCTGTCCCTGTGTGTATGTGTCCCCCCCCCCGGGGAAGCCGCAGCGCGGTGGCCGCTCCGGGCCGAACCGGGCCGGGCCGGGTCCCTCGGTTCTTTCTCCGCCCCCCCCCCCCCCCCCCCTCCCCAAAAAAAACCTCCCAGAATTTCAAATCTCATCTCCCAAACCACCACCAGCTCCCCCCTCATCCAGCCCCAGCTCGCCGGGAACCCGCATGATGCAATCGAAAAGTAAAAAGAAAAAAAAAAAAAAAAAAAGGGAAAAAAAAAAAAAAAAAAAAAAAAGCCAATAAAAAAAAAAAAAAAAAAAAAAACGGGGAAAAGCAGCAGCCGGTCCCAGCCCAGCTTCCAGGGAGGGAAGGGAATCCTCCTTACCTGCAGGAGCCAGTGGAAGGTTTCTCCGATTAAAGGGAATCCCATGGAGCCTTTGGGGATGGGGAGCTTGGAGGTTTTGTCGCGGGTGGCGGCCCAGCGGAGCTGCCACAGCTGCTGGGACACGGCCAGCAGCAAAGTCAGTGACACCAAGCACGCGGCGAGGGTAGCCAGTGCCGAGACGAGATCAAAACTTGCAAAAAGCATATTTGGAAGAAGGAGGAGGAGGAGGGTGGGGAAGAGAAACAGCCCCTTTGACAGGCACCACACTGGCACCCACAGAGGCACGCAGGAAAAGAGGGAGATTGGGAGCTGCCTGGGGGGTCCCGGGGCCTGGGGAAAGGGGGGGGGGGTGTGGGTTCGCCCCCCTGTCCGCTGGCAGGTTAGAAAAAAAAGGGGGAAAAAAGAAAAAAAAAAAAAAAAAGCGGGTAGAGTAAAAAAAAAAAACCCCCCCCCCCCCCCCCAAAAAAAAAAACAGTTTCTCCTCTGTCCCTCTCTGAAAACTTTGCTCTTGTTTGGAATAAACTTGACAGAGTGACACAGGCGGGGGAAAAAAAAATAGAAAAGAAAAAAGGAAAAAAAAAAAACAAACCAACAAAAAACAACCCAACCAAACCCCACACAAAGCAAAAAGAGAAAAATGGAAAATAAAAGCAATAAAAGAGGCCCCCCCCAAAAAAGGATACGGGGGGAGGAAAAAAAAAATCGAGAGCAAAAATGAAAAAGAAAAAGGAAAGCACCTCGAGTGAAAGGGAAAAAAAAAAAAGACCCCCAAAAAAGTCCAAATGTAGATGCTCTGCCTGGCTCTGGCTTGCAAGGCAAAGCCACACACACCAGAAAGGGGAAAAAAAAATGAAAGAGGAAAAAAAAAAAAAGGAGCGAGATTTAAAAAAAAAATATTAAAAAAATCATCAAATAATTCAGCCACGACCTGGAGAGATGGAAGAATTAAATAGCTATATATATGTATCTACACACACGGAGCGAGGTGGATCGGTTTGTATCTCTATCTCTCTCTGTATAAATATAATCTCTATAAATATATCTCTCTACATGCCGGTTATTTGTTAGCCCCAGACTTTTCACCAGACTTCTGTAAAGAGGGAGGCAGGGCTGCTGCTGGGTATAGCCCCTTCTCAACTCAGTTTGAGGAAAAAAAAGAAAGTCAATGTGTGTTTATATAGAGGCGGGGAAGCCGGGGCTGGGCCGGCCGCCAGCTCGGCTGCTCCCCCCCTCACACCCACCCTGACTTCAGAGCCTGCGAGGGGGAAAGGGGGGGGCCCGGGGGGGTTGGGGGGGGCCGGCCTGGAGCGTGCGAGCCCTGGCCCGCAGCCCACCGCACGCTCACACCGCGCTCCTCGCCTTCATCCTCCTCCTCCTCCTCCTCCTCCGCCGCCGTCCTGCCGAGAGACAAGCGCGGCTCAGCCCCCTCCGCCCCACGATTTACCCCCCCCCTCACCCCCCTTCCGAAATGATCCCCCCTCCCCAAATCACATCCCTCCCCCCCCCAATATTTAACCCTTGGCGATGAGCTCCTTGCAGTGATTTCCTCCCGCTCCCCCCCCCATCATTTTTCCCTCGTAATGACTCCCACTTGCCCCCCCCCCCCCCCTTCGTGCTGCATCCCGAATATTTAAGACTTAGGAAGCCCCCCCCCCGTCCAATGGTCCCCCCAATATTTAATCCCTATTCTCCCCTTGCAACAGTCCCCCCAATATTTAACCCCTATCACCCCCCCATCCAATGGTCCTCTCAATATTTAATCCCTGCTCCCCCCCTGCAACAGTCCCTCCCAATATTTAACACATAACGCCCCCTTGCAACAGTCCCCCCAATATTTAACCCTTATAACCCCCCTTGCAACAGTCCCCCCAATATTAAACCCCTATCACCCCCCTTGCAACAGTCCCCCCAATATTTAACCCCTATCATTCCCCTTGCAATGGCCCCCCCATATTTAACCCTTCATTATTTTCCCTTGCAGTAGCAGCAGCCCCCCCAAGACTCAATCCTTAATGCTTCCCCCCCTCTGAAATGGTTCCCCAAATATTTAATTCCTATTTCCCCCCTGTAAACAGTCCCCCCCATATTTAACCCTTATGATCCCCCCTTACAAGGAGCCCCCCCACTATTTAATCTTTAATGATCCCCACCACCACCATTTAACCCTCAATGCGATGACACTCCCCACCCCCCCACATATTTAATCCTTATTAATTCTCCTCATTGGGATGATCCCCACACTACATTTAACCCTTAATGATGCTCCCTTACAATGACCCCCCCAATAGTTAACCCTACATGACTTCCCTCTCCCCAGATCTATCCTTCTCACAATGCCCCCCAATATTTAACCCTTTAACTTCCCCCTGCAATCATTTCTTCCCTGCAATAATTACCTTCAATTATTTCCTCCCTTGTAATGACTCCCCCAGATCCATCCCCTGATAATTTCCCTATTTCACTGATTTACCCCCGCCATTAATTTGCCCCAGGCAATCATTAACCCCTTCCAATAATCTATTCGTTTGCTCCTCTTTATTTACTTACTCCTCTAAATGATTCCCCCTCTAAGAATGATTCAAGACCCCCCCTCAATTCCCCTGCTCCCCTCCTCATCCTTCCCTGCCTCCACCGATTTCCCCCCTGCCACCGTTTGCCCCTCCACTGATTTCCCCTCACAAGGATTTACCCCTTGCCATGATTTGGCCTCTTGCAGTGAGCCCCCTCCCTCAATTATCTGCCCACTTGCATTGATTCCCCCACGCCCCCCCTCTCCAATTATTTCCTCCTGTGTAAATCATTTGCAATGATTTACTCTCTCCCCCCATATATATATATATATATTTTTTTTTTTTTTTTTTTTCAGGGGGATCAGAGTTGGGGGGATCTCCACTTTATCCGAGGGGTTTTTCCAACCCAGACACTGCCTTGCACAGGAGGTTGCAATAATCACCCCCTCCCCAAGCTCCCTCCATCCCCCCCCCAGCCCCAGCAGCCATGGAGGCAGAAGCAGGTATCCGGGCTGCCTGCTTACAGGCACTTTTGCAAAGCATTTGCTTCAGATTACAGGAAAAACAAAAGTTCATTGAGTTCCCCCCTTCTCCTTCGCTACCCCCCCACCTCCCTACGCCCCCCCCTCCTTTCCCCACTCCCCCTTTAGCCTCCCCAGCTGGTTTCAGTCCAGTGCCCACTGGGACTCTGAAGCACAGACCCCGAGGGGGTCCCCCCCTTTCCTATGGGGTGACCCAGCACTGGACCCCCCTTTTTCCTGCCACATCTCGGGGCGGGGATCCCCCCCGGTGTAGGTGTAGAGACCCCCCCACCCCCCCTGCTCCCCAGCATCCTTGGGTACCCTAGGGGCAGGGACACCCACCTACCCCCTTCCCCTTCCAACCCCCCCCCCTCCGGTGCATCCGGGGCTACAACAAGACTCAGGGGGTCCCCCAGCCCCCTTCACCCCCCTAGATTGGGTGCTGCCCCCCCTCCTTTCCCCGGGTATCCCTCCCTCCATCCCCCTGTATCCCGTCGCAGGGAGTTCCCACCCCCCCCCCCCGGCGCATCCCGATAGCAGGAGACCCCCCCCTCACCCCCATCCCCCGGGTTCAGGATTCCCCCCCCCTTCCCCCCCTCTTTTCCCGGGGCCGTACCCCAGCAGCCCCCCCTCTCCTTTTCCCCCTCCCCGGAGCTGCTCTCACTCTTTGCCCTATTGCCCCACCCGGTGGCCACTGCTGGCACTGCAGGCGACCGAGCGCAGGTGGGCGCGGATCTCCCGCACCGCTCCGCTCATCCCCGTACCGCTCCCATGACCCCTCCTCCATGCAGGGCCCTTGGCCGGCTCAGCCCGCAGCCCCCCCCCCCCAAAAAACATCTTCCCAAAATAAGCATCTTCCTAAATACTTTTCCCCAAACATCTTCCTAAAGCTTCCCCCACCCCCCCACCCCACAAAGTATCTTCCCAAAACATGCATTGTCCTAAAGCCCCTTCTCCCAAAACATCTTCCCGAAGCATCTTCCTAAAGCCCTTCCCCCAAAACCCCTTCCTGAACCGTCTTCCAAAAGCCCCTTCCCAAAACACCTTCCTCAAGTGCCCCGCACCGTCCCCAAGCAGCTCTTCCCTAAAATCCCTTCCCTCAATACCTCCCCAAAGCATCTCCCTAAAACATGTTCTCTAAGTGTCTCCCAAAAGCACCTCCTCAAAAATGCCCCACACCATTCCAAAGTGCTCCCCCCAAATCCCTCCCCTAAATCCCTTCCCAAAACACCTCCCCCAAGCCCTCCCCAGTGTTCCCTGTCCACCCCAGACCCCACCACCCAGCCCAGCTGAGCACCCCCAAGAAGGGAAAACGGGGAGAAGGCTCCGTTGTCCCCTTGTCCCCCCAGATCAGTGTGAAGGGGGACACCAGGGATCTCCTAGGGGGGTGACCCCAAGCTCAACATCAGCCCTGGGCTGGGGACAGGGGGGAGGCAGAGTCAGAAGAAGACATTTAGGAGAAAAAAATCCACCAAAACCTTTGGGGTGGCACCCGAACGGCAGCACCTGCCACAGAAAACACCCCAGGAACCCTCCAGCCACCGGGGGTGACCACAGAGGTCTCGTCCACCTTCCTTTCCTCCCCCCTGTCCCAAGGGACAAACCATCCTTGGGATGGGCTCACACCACCACCACCTCCCCCCAGAACCAGCACCATGCTCCTGGCCCAAAATGTCTCCCACGGCTTTGTGTGAAAATGTCTCTTGGAGGCAGAGGGAGAGAGGGACAAGACTAAACCACCAGCATGGATTTTTATTTTTTTTTTTCCCCTAAGAATTTTTTTATTTTCCTACTGGTGGAAATTCAGGGTTAAAGGGTAAAAACCTAAAGAAATTTTTTTTTTTTTTTTTGGTCTGTTTAGGTTTTTGTTTAGTTTCTTCCTTGCAGAATTCCCCCATCTGGAGACAAAGCCAGAGGGAAAACTCTTTTTTTCCAAGGTCAATGACACAGCTGACACCAGGTCACCCGGGTGCAGCCACAGCTCTGCCCAACCACTTTCCCCCAAATTTTACGGGAATCTGAGTGATTTTATCATCACCCAGCAATCAAGACCAAAAGCCCCAGGAAACTGCAAGTGGTGTGGAGAAGATAAGGGAGGGACAATTATTGAATAGTGGGGTGAAGGCACCCTCAGGTTGGACAAGCCCAAGCCCAAGGAGTGTTTGGGAGGAGGAGGAGGAGGAGGAGGATGCTCTGGGGCACCAGGAGGAATTCACTCCACGGGGAGAAGGCAGCAGCAGGTTTGGGGCTCGATGCCACCCCTTCCTACATCCCAAGGGCTGCAATCCCATTTCCCCCAGGACACCAGACCCCAATTCTGCAACACAAACAGCCTGGGGAAACTTTTTACCGTGGAGGTAGAGGGGGGGGAGAGGGGAGGGAAGAAAAAAAGCAGGAAAATTCAACTGAAAGAACAACCTGCCCCGGGGAAAGCTTCCTCCGGGTTCTCCTGCTGACTCTGTGCCCTCAAGCAAGATATTTGAATTATTTTTTTTTTCTCCCAACCCCCCTAAAAAAACCAATTGAAGGGGTTTTGCCATCCCCCCCAGTGGTGGATTCTCTCCCTCCCGCGCTGTTCCCTTCCGGCTGGAGGGAGCAGCAGAGTCCCCAGGATAAACCCAAGGCAGCACAGCTTGGGGAGCTTCAAGCCTTGGGGTCGGGGCAGGGCTGGGGATGTTGTCCCGGTTTCCCCGTTAAAAAAAAAAACAAAAAACCCCAACCCCAAACCCCCCTCAATGTGTTGGAGTCTCTCCCTGCAGACATCAACTCCCTCCCGCACTGCGACTGCGTCTGACTCGGCCGCCCTGGATGGAGTGGATGCCCTGAAATGATCCCGGAGGAAACAATCTAGGTAATATTTAATTTTAATTGGCTTTAATTCAATTTTTAGGTTGTTTGGGTTTGTTGGTTTTTTGTTGTTTGGGTTTTTTTTTTTTTTTTTTGGTTTGTTTTTTTTTTTCCCTTTGTGTTTGTTTTTCCCAAAGGGGAAGCTGCTGGAAACTGCCTTTTCTTTTTCTCCCTGTTGAACTCCTGTCCCATCCCTTTTTTTTTTTTTTAAATTTTTAATGCACCAATTCCTCCTGTCTGTATCCAAAAAGGTGAACTTGGAGGAACTAGAAATTCCCAAGTGGGATTTTTGATTCCCACATTCCATTCCCAGCGTGTTTTGAGCATGACACTATTTCTTTTTTTTTCTTAAATCAAATAAATTCTAATTTTTGAGCCAGGGATGCCCTGCTGTGACTGCTGCTATTTTATTTCGGCCTGATGGTGTGTTTTATTTCTCATGGGCATTAATATTCTCTCCTCCAGAGCCACTTTTAGAGCTTATTTCATAACTTTGCTGCCATGGATCCCAACCTACTTTCAAACTGCTCAACCACCTGCACAGCAAACACCTCCCACGGGCACAGCCAGGATGTATGGGAGCTTTATGTCCCATCTCCAGCACCCTTGTCATTTAACCACTGTCCCTGCCAACCTATTAATGGGGGGAAATAACCCAAACCCCTTTCTATTTCTAATTTACTTTTTCCAACCAAGTCTGTCATATAATTTTTGGCCACCAAAAATTCCCAACGAAATCTTTGCAACCCAATTTGCAATGGCATTTCTTTTTCTTTCTCTTTTTTTCTGTTGGGTTTTTTTTGGTGTTTTTTTTTTTTTTTTTTGGCCACCGTCTCTACAATCCACAATTTTTTGCAACCAAATCTCCAACCGAGTTTTTCTGGTTTTAGTTTTTTTTTTCCTTCTTAATCAATTTGGTTAATTTTCCTCCATCTCAAAAAACACCCCAGAGCCCCAGCAACCAGCATGGAGCCGAGCTCCACTTCCCCCACCTGGGAATAGGCCCCCAGCTCTGGTTTAGGGCTTTGTTTTGCTTTTTGTTGTTTTATTATTTCTTATTTTTTCTTTAAAGCCCTGCAATGAAATTTTGAAGTTGTTATCACTGCTTTTTTCACCCCTCACATGAAAGACAACAACCCCAACCCCCTTGGCCAGCAGCGGTTTGATAAAAACCAAGGGGAGCAAAGGAAGGGGAAGAGATATTTTGGGAGCCATTGGGTGCAGCACTGAAAACCCAGCTCCAAAAAACCCATCATCATCAACAACTGGTTTTTTTTCTTTTGCTTTTTTCTTTTTTTTTTTGTGCCACTTACCAAACTTTGAGGTCCCAGTTGACTTCAGGCACCCCGAAGCCGCAGGTCCCAGGGATGGATCCCCACGCCAGGAAAACCCACAGCATTTTATAGCCTGAAAGCTGGGGTGGTCCCCGCCCACAGGGTGCTGCTGGAAAATGAGAATTCATAAGCATTTTGGGGACAATAACAACATAAAGCTTCCCCCCAGCTCCCCCAAGCCCCCATCACCGGACAGGACCCCTCGGGCCCGCTTCTCCCTCTCCTCCATCTCCCTGCTGCAAAAAAACTCTGATTTTTGTTTAAAATCATCAAATAGGCTCTCAAATCCCATGTCCCCCACTTGCACCCCTTGTAGAAGCAGCTCCTGGGGGAGGCCTCTTTTTTTTTTTTCCTTCTTTTCCTTTTTATCTTTCTTTTTTTTTTCCCCTTCTTTTTCTTTTCTACTTTTTTTACTTCTATTTTTGTACTTCTATTTTTTATTACTTTTTTTAACTTTTTTTTTTTTACTTCTTTATTTTTTCCTTTTTTTTTTTTTTACTTATTTATTTATTTTTTCCTTTTTTTTTTTTTTTTTTTTTTCTGAAAAGCCTCGGAAACCAGAATGTTTCTGCAAAGAGTTTATCGAATTACATTTGGGGACAAAGAGCTAAAGTGCATTTTCTTGAAGGCTTGACAATTGGGGGAGCCATCAAGGAAATGAAAAGAATGACAGAAAACCAAAGGCTTTTGTCAGATGGAGAAATGCCATCGGGAAAAGCCAGGGTTGGGGGGCCTTTATTTTTGTTTTTGGTTTGATTTCCTCTCAACTTTCTTTTCCCAGGTGTTAAAGCCAGGGCTGTGGGGAGGGCAGGGAAAGGCAAGGAAAAGCCATTGGGTTTGGGGTGGGGGGATTAAAAATCGGGGGATTTCTCCTCTGGGTTTTGTTTTGTGCTATTTTTTTTTTTTTTTAACAAGATGCCAGTGTTTAAAAGAAAAATGAAGCCCCTTTAGAAATGTGAAGCTGCTGAGATAATGACTGCAATCTCTCTAAGACTGGATGGGAACAGGTGATATTTTTTTCTTCCTTTCTCATTCCCATCTGTCCTTTGTTCCATGGGAGACAGAAACGAGATCATTTTGATATTCCTTTTTTTTTTTTTTTTTTCCTGCGCCCGCTTTCTCCCAAGGAAAAGAACTACCAGGGGTTTATTAGAGAGGGAGACAGACAAATGAAATACAAATAAAATAAACTCTTTTCTTTTCATTTGGTTTCCACAAAGCCAGAAGCAGGGGGTTTGGGGTCTGCTCTGGATGGTCCCTCGGGAAGATGCTCCAGGGACACCCAAAACCTTTATTCCCCTCCATGCTCCATTTTCTCCCCCCCAGGTGCCACCTCGCTTTGCAACAGCATTTTGTGTCCCTTTCAGCCCCTTGTTACCCCCCCAAAAGCCACCCTGTCCCTCCAGCCCTTCTACAAAACCCAACACTGGGGCAAGAAGCGTCCAAAAGCTTCGAGGCCCCTTTGGAGCATCCCGACATTCCCAGCTGCAGACCGAAAGTTTGGACCTTCTGTTGCTTTTGGGTTGGTTTTTTTTTTTTTCAGCTCAATCAGGAACATTTTGCATGTTTTCTCCCCCCACTTCTGAAAACAGAAGCTCTCAGCTCCTCAGATAAGTGGGGATGTTTTGCTCGGCGTGCTGGCAATATTTTCTGGAATAATTTTCTGTGAATAATCTCAGGTGTCCAGAGCTTTTCCTGAATGTCTCCTGGTTTGAAAATTCTTTTCAAGAAGCCGAGATCTTATGCAAAACATTGCCCTAAAAAATTTGGTTTAAATGCCTTTATATATATAAAAAAAAAACAACTCACCAGCCCCGGCTGGGATTTCTTTTATTTGATTTATTTTAATATTTGCCTATTAAACTTCTTTTTTTTTTTTTTCTTTTTCTTTTCTTCATTATGCTCCCAGCAAAAACCCAAAATTCTCACAAATTTCAACCCTTTTAGAAACCTATCTGGCTTTTCCCCTTGCCTGGGTCTTTGGCAGGGGGCAGATAATGACTCGAAAGGGTGGTGGGCTGCAAAGGGGTTTTGGATCCTTGCAAGAATACAGCCACTATTATTCTACCAGCCACCCAGCCTTTTAGAAAATTAAAAAAGCATTAACAAGAAACATCTTACACTGCTCTGAAGGCAAATAAACTACGTTGAAGTTTCTCTGTTCATCTCAAAAAAAAAAAAAAAAAAGGCAAGAAAATGCCAGGGATTGGGGGGACATGAGTGTGAATTTTCAAGAAACAAGACTTTGAAGATGCTGCTGAAACACTATTTATATCCCAGACCTTTTAATACAAAACACTGCCCAGGAGGCAGCTTCAAGGACACACTGAGAAGGAATAATTCCAGGTTTGCTCAGGAATCTCTTTTCTAAGGAGGGGAAAGGGATTTCAGGAGCCAGGATTCATGCCTGGGATTTTCATCCATCTCACCATGCTGAACATTCCCATCTGCTCCCTTTCTTCTCCCTGCCCCTGTCCCCTCTCCCAAACTTTTCCAAAACCCTATGAAAACAACTACAACAAAAAAAAGTGAATAATATTTGGCAGCTCATGGTTTGAAGGGCTGGAGCCAAGGCTCAGGGCAAAGCTGGGTTCCCACTGGGAAAAAAATGGGAAGAAGGAGGCAGGGAAAGTAGGGGTGGGGGGGAAGGATGGAGGGGGAAAAAAGTAAAGAAAGAAAAGAAAACAAGACCCAAATGAAAAAGCACATCAAGCCTCAAACAAGAGGAAGTTCAGCGTGGGATTTGTTGTCTCCCCCAGCACCCAACCCAAGGGCTGGGCTTGCACCAGGCACACACTGCCCTCCAGACCCCAGCCAGGAATGAAGCTGGGCTCCCCCCCCAGGAGATCCTTTCCTAAAGTAACCCCTAAAAAACCCCCAAACTTTTCCCCTCAGTACCTTTTTAAAAAATTTCTCAGGCTCAAAAAGTTGAGGTTGGTGAGCGGCTCCAGAGCGCACCCAGGGGTGATGGGGAGGGGAGGGGGGGTCAGGGTGTTTGGGGTGAATCTGCCCAGCAGTTGGGGCACCAAGAATTTAGGGCATCCAGCAGAGCCCCCAGAACCCCCCCACCCTGAATCCCCTCTGGGCCAAGAAGCCTTAACCCGAGAGAAGATGCTCTGGGATGGGGTCACCCTGTGACTGCAGAGTGATGGGCTGAAGCACCCCAGCACCCACTGGTGACCCAGAGGGGGACCCCAGGGTGGAAACTTCACTTGGGGGATCCTGAATTTGTAACCTGCTTGAAAACGGGTGCACAGGGGTGCAGGATGGTGCCCTCGGGGCAAAGGATGGTCCTGGGAGCTCACCCAGCCTTGGGGACAAGAGGTGGCACCTCCTGGTTGCAAGGTGTTTGCTGCCATGGTGGGATAATACCAGGCAGACATCCCAGTTAGGCACAAGTAATAGTTGTTATTTTTGTCAGAAATAATAATAATAAAAAAAGAAGCTTTTTACCTCCTCAGAATTCAGTGATTTTCAATTTATCATTTTGCTTCAGAGCAAAGCAAGCAGCAGGGGACAGACACCTTGGTGTCCAGAAAATGGGAGGGAAGTTTGGGAGAGAGGAAAGGTGTTGGGGAAGAGGAAAAAAAATGACATTTTTCAGAACTTGTCATTCTAGTTTGGGGAAGTTTGGGGAAGTTTTCCACTTCTCTCAAGGACACGTGGAACAAAGTTGAAGCAACGTGGCTCATTTTCTTATGAAAAGGTTCCCTCCCCTTTCCAGCAGCATCAGTTTGAGTTTTGCAAATGACTTGTGTCACCTTACAACTAAAAGAAAAGACAACAGCCTCACTGAAGCCCCCAAAATAATTGGGTATTGCACTTATGGGTTCATGCTGGTTCTGGAGATTTTTGTCTCTCCTGAAACATGCACCAATGGTTTCTCTACCCCACCTTTAGAAATGACATGGAGGTTTTCCCATTCTCCTTGCAGAACTCAGTTTTCTTTTAAGGAAAACTTCCCCAAAACCAAAATCAATCCATGCTCCCAGTTAAAAATCCAGGCAAGAAATTCAGACCCACTTAGAGCTGCATTTGGGTTTTCTAAGAAGGCAAACCCCATCTCCCTGCATAAAATACTCTGGGTTTATGATGGGAAAAGGAATGAGCAGGGGCAGTAACAAGCACCTTTGTGGGGTTCCCTGTTGGGTTGGTGTGGGGGGACTGTCAGAGGGTAACTGGGAGGTATCACCCCTCTTCTGCATCCCCTCCTCTTGTTCACAACATAAACCCAACAATGAGGATGCAATATTCGGGGTGACAAAGCCTCAGGAAATAAAACCCAACAAACAACGAGAAAAAAACCCCACAAACAATCAAAAACCTTTGCAAAGGATTTTTTTTGAGGCTCTGGATGCAACCGTATCAAATCTCAGGTTCTGGCAAGCAGCGTGGGGAGGAAGTTGTTAACATTTTGGTGTGAGAAGGCACCTGCTCATCCTTCCAGCCCCCACCCTGCCCTTCACCATTCAAGCCAGGGCACGTGAACCCCGGTGGGTTAAGAGCACAAAACCTTTGCACAAAAACACCCTCGAGTGACCCAGTAGCTAAAAGCTCATTTGCATTCATTAACAGTCCCCAGCCAAGTTCTGAGCTAGTACTGCAGAACTGCTCCATCCCCTTTCCTCCTCCCCATCCCCCCTTACCTGCCCCGTGAAAGCTCCCTCCTCTCTCTGGCTGAAGCTCAAGGGATCGTCTTGGGCTCCAGACCTATCAAGTGACAGAGAAAATAATTCACTCAGAAAGAGGATTCATCCCCAGGGCCGGGAGCTGAGGCCTCCAAAGAGGTGGCTCAGCACCAATCCGGGAGCTTTGGCTCAGCCAGGAGAGGCACGGATGCATCCGAGTGCTTCCAACTCTCATCACTGCCCATGGAGCTGGGAAAAGAGGTGGGAAATCTCAAGATGAGGTGGGATTTTATTCCCCCTGCCTTCTAATGGAGTTTAGACCTATGTTGGCATGACTTTAGCAAGCAAAGAATAGGTTTGGTCACATCTGTCTCCTGTGGGCACCCCTTGCCCCCCTTGAGGGTCTCCAGGAGCTCTGAAATGCTCTCTGGGACTCTTTCCCAGGAAGGTTTCCCCAGGTGGAGCTCTCCCCTCCCTCCTAGGGGACATCCCAGTAGCATCCCAGCAAGTCCTCCTTGGCTCTTGGTAGAAACTCTGCACCCAAGGTTACCTTCAACATAAGATCAGTGCCCCAAAACCTCCTGCACCTGGAGCCCAACCAGGCAAATCCTCCTGAGCAGGAGGACAAAGAAGGTCCTCCTAAGGATAGGTCTCTTGGGAGGGACTTTTTAAAAGGGCATGAAGTGACAGGACAAGGGAGAATGGCTTTGAACTGGAAAAGAGGAGATTTGGGTTAGGCATTAGGAAGAAATTGTGAGGGTGCTGGGCCCCAGGTTGCCCCCAGAAGCTGTGGCTGCCCCATCCCTGGCAGTGTTGAAGGTTGGATGGGGCTTGGAGCAACCTGGGCTGGTGGGAGATGTCCCTGGCCATGGCAGAGGAGTTGGGAATGGATGGGCTTGAAGGTGCCTTCCAATCCAAACCAGTCTGGGATTTTGTGATCCTGAAGAAGGATCATGGGCAGCAATGCTGCAGGTGGCTCAGGGTGCCCATGCCAGCACCTGCTGTCACCATACCCACAGCCCCAAAGGCTCCTGATGCCCCACAAGCACCTCGTGTCACAACATGGGTGCACACAGCGTTCGGACCCATGGAGAGGCTCAGTCCCCCAGTGCTGGGTCCTGGTGCTCAAAGCTGCTGGAAAATCCCCAGGGTGCTGGGGACATCCTTCTCCCTCTTACACTCTCTACCTCTCGTAGAGAGTAAGCCCCACAACTGACCTCCTGTCTTTAAAGGAAACAAGAAAGAACAAACCAAAAAAAAAAAAAAAAAAAAAAAAAAAGATCCTCCTTCCTTCAGCCCAGGGGAAAGAAATCTGGGTTTAATTTTTTTTCTTTTGTCATTCCAGTCAGGGATTTCACTTTAACGATGCTGCCTTCCCCATTCCTCTTCTTCTGCTCTTCAAGAAACAGGAAAGTCCTCCCTCTGCTCTCGATGTTGCCTCCCTTTGTTCTCCATTCTGCTTCTCTGATTTATGAAAGGACTCTTCTCACCCTCCATCTTTCTTCTTGGGAGTCAAGGATCCCCAAAACGTGGTGGTCCCCACCCCGGTGCTCAGAAGAACCACTCTGTGGCTTGCTCTGATCCTCCTGCCTGGCACTAAATATTTCATCTCCATTGGGAAGGTGCTGGAGGACCACACCTCTGGAGCTGTCCTTCAGGAGGAGGCTTCACATTTATGCTACCAAACGGCTTTGACTTTCAGAAATGGGAGAAAATCCAGTAGAATTCATACCCAACCAGGTAAGAGGAGGTGGACAGACCAATCCACCTGGATCAGCATCTCCAGGAGATGAAATCCTGCTCGGCAGTGGCTGATGAAGACCCAGGAGAGATGGTCCAAGTCCCCTCACTTCAGCATGGTGGTGCAGGTGGAGGGGGGGAGAAGAAGCCCACACTGGTCCCTGGGAGGGCAATGGTGATGCCAGGAGAAAGCAGGATTTAGAGGTGAAGGTGGGAAGGGGGCATAGAGCATAACGGTCTTTTAATCAGAAATTGAGACCAAAATAATGGCCTTCTAAGCATAAAACGAGCCCAGAGTATGCTGGGTTTGTTGTTTTGTTTTTTGGCATGTGCATCAAAAAGTTATTAAAAGGAACTGGTTAAATATCTCATTAATGAAGATGAATGATGCCTCAGATTTGTTTTTAAATAGTTCAAAGAGGTTTTTTTCTGACCTCCCAACGTGTGTGCATGGAGGGGGCTCTCAATGGCTTAAAATGTTCCTTTTAAAAATTTTTTTAAAAGCAGCTTAAACTGATTTCAGTGCTGGAGCTGCTACTGCACACCCTGGGGGGGAGAGATCAGGCTGGGACATGAGAAAAATCCCTTTGCTGCATGCAGAAACATCCCAGGGATCTCAGGGGCTGCTCTGCAAATCCAAGTTCTCCATCAAGCCATGAGATGTTTACAGCTGGGAAGGAAGAAGCTCCCTCCTGCTAGAAGGAGAAGCTAAGAAACAGCTCCAAAGGATGAGACATCTCACATCTCATCCCCCCTAAAACCACAGCTGGACCATCCCCAAGCTCTGAAGGATGCAGGTGGTCCCACCACTGCGTTCATCATCCCATGGACACCCAAACCTTGCCCTGGAAACCAGAGTGTCCAGCTCAGCCTTCATCCCTCAGGTCAACCCCCTAAGATGTCCCATGAATCCTGAGCCCTAAATAAAAAATAAAAAATATGCCAGGGCTGGGAAAAGGCAAAGCCAGGGAGGGGAGGAGCGTGGTTCCCGATTGCTTTTTGATACACAGCCTCAACTCAGGCCCAGAGGAGCTTCCTTGGAAGAATGATTGCATTAAAATAGCCCTCTCCATTACACAGACACTAATAGAGGCTCAGTGCATTATTCCTATCAAAGTGCAATTTGCATTTACAAAGGGCTCCTGGGAAGTGATGGATGGGGAAGGAATGGAGAAAGGCTTGTAAAGCCGAGTGTGCTCATCTTGGAGGAACTTCCAAGCACAAGGCGGTTTTTCTTTACACCTTCCCCTCCACAGAAACCCGTGACGTCTGCTGAAATGAACATTCAGGCTCTCACCTTTCACCCCACAGCCCATCAATAAAAACCAAAGGAGGGGAGGAGAGGGGATGCTCATTTATCTTCATTAGGGCTCTGGCCAGCTCCTCTGATCACCACGTCGGCGTCACTGGGGAGAGAAAAAGCTACTGTTCCTCTGCCCAGCTTCCCTGCACACCCCAGCCCAGGGTGCTGGGACCCTGCTCAGCACCTCAGCCAAGGGGAAAATGGGATTTTTGGGGGGTATTTCCCTCTGCTCAACTTCTCTGTGGAGGCTGAGCTGAAGGAAGAGTGGGTGGCAAAGGGAGGGTGAAGGAAAAAGTAAATGATTGGCAGCAGAGGAGGCAGACTGAGGAGCAGGAGAACCCCATGAGGAGAAGTTGAAACAGGGGATGTTGAGCTTGAATGTTTTAAAAGACTGATCTGTGGCCTGAAAGCTCAACCCCCATCACCATTTTCCCTGTTACCTGCTTCCTGTAGCTGTCTGGAAACCCACTTTGGATCATGTTGGGAGAGGCACTTCACTCTCCCTGCCCTGCTCAAGGTTTCCTCCCATGGACATGCTGAAAGATCTTGAAGAGCAATGAAGATGATCTGAGGGCTGGAGCAGCTCTGCTCTGAGCCAGGCTGAGAGAGTTGGGGGTGTTCAGGCTGGAGAAGAGAAGGATCCCATGGGGAGACCTTAGAGCAGCTTCCAGTGCCTGAAGGGGCTGCAGGAAAGCTGGGGAGGGACTTGGGACAAGGGTCTGGAGGGATGGGATGAGGGGGAAGGGTTTCCAGCAGCAAGAGGGGAGATGGAGAGGAGATCTTGGGCAGGGAGAAATTCTTGGGTGTGAGGATGCTGAGCCCCAGGTTGCCCCCAGAAGCTGTGGCTGCCCCATCCCTGGCAGTGTTGAAGGTTGGATGGGGCTGGTGGGAGGTGTCCCTGGCCATGGCAGGGCCTGACAACCCTTTCCAGGGAGAAATTGTTCCCAGGCTCCAAATGGGACAGAGCAAACAAACTCCTTTCTCTCACGGCTCCTCTGCTCCTGGGATCAGAGCTGGCTCGAGCATCTCTCTGCTTCACCAAGTCCTGCAGGAGAGATGAGCTCTCCACATGCTCTTTTCACAGCAACAAGGAGTTTTGCAACTGGGAAGGAGGAGGAATGATGGACAGAGGTACAAGGATGTAGAGCTCCTCCACGCCAGCCAGCACTCATCACATCTGAAGGTTTCCTCCTGTTTGCTGCCTTCCCTCACTACCTGGGCTCAGAACAGGTCAATTCTGTCAAGCCACAGCAGCTCTCTGCTCCCAGCCCCAAGGAGCATTATTTTGTTGCTTTTCTCTTCTTGTTTGCCAATGGAGGAGCATGTTTGAACATGGCATTTGCTTTGCAGACGATGCAGAAAGAGCTGGGAGTAGCTATCTGACCAAGAATGACCTTCAGCCTCCTGTTCAACCTCAGGCTGGCAGCCCCAGCAGCCTCCCCAGGAGTGGAGCATCTCCATGCCAGCACTGCTGCACCTTGCTCAGAAAACCAATGTCCCCCCTAGGTGCTACACAACATCTGGGAAGGTTCTTCACATCCCAGGCTCAGGTCCTGCCACCCTGTAGGTGACCACAGGCACTGGCATTGCAGCAGAGAAGAGCAAATCCCTGGAGCAACCTGGGCTGGTAGGAGGTGTCCCCATCCATGGCAGGGAGGTTGGAACTAGATGATCTTTAAGTTCCTTTCCAACCCAAACCAGTCTGGGATTCTCTGCTTCTATGAGCTGTGCAGTAAACTCTTGGTTTCTCATTTTCTGAAAGAGAAATGGATGTTGGGGGAGACCCAAGAGAAGATGGGGCCATGGTGCTACTCTGTCTGCAGCAGCAAAACTGTTTGAAGAAGGCCTGGTCCCAGCTGGCTCAGCCACAGGGTGATTGAAAAGATCTGGGTTTGAACAAACAAGAAAGAAAACCCTGAAAGCAGAGTTTCAAACTGCTCTGGTACCAGATTGTTTCAACAGCCCAGCTTGCACCCTTGCTACTGACAAAGCAGCAGCTCCCACCACCTCCCACCCCTGAAGCTGGGGGGATCTGACCTCCCTCCTCCATGGTGCTGAGCATGACTGAAGAGCTCTTCAGATGGATTTTTCCTGGTGTGATATGGCCTTCAGCCCACTGCTGAGCCCAGGTCTGTGCAGGGATCCCCCTGCAGCAAACCTGACACGCTCTGCTCTTCCCTCTTCTTGAGCCTCCAAAGATGGAGATGCTGCCACCCCCCAGCCCCTGACACAAATGCCTGTCCTGGCTGTAGGAAAATGTTCCTCCTAACTTCAACCTTTCTGGATGTAATTTCAGGCCATTACCTCCTGTGCCATTCCTGGGGGAGAAGGAGAACAGTCCATTCCCTTCCTCTTCGCAGCAGCCTGGTATGTATTTGTTGGCTGTCATGAAGTTCTCCTAAACTGAACAACTGGAAGCCTTTTGATCCTCCTTCCTTGGCTAGGATTTCCAGTCCTCTGGTCTCTTTTGTAGCCCAGCTCCAGGCTGCCTCCAACCACTCTCTGTCCTTCCAGCACTGCAGCCTATAAATTTGGGCTTAGAGGTCTCAGCAGCACCAAGAGTGAGACTGGATGCTTGGACCATGCCCAGCAGAACCCAGCTCACCCCTTCCCTCTTCCATACTTTGGTTTGGGTTTTGTAATTTTTTTTTTTTGGATGAAGAAAAAGCTTTCCCTGAGCATCACTTCTCCTCAGCTCTACCTGGCCATGGTGTTCCCCAGATGCAGAGACATTTCAGTTCTCCTTGGGTGAGATTTCCTGAGAGGGGTGGGGAGAGCAGCTGTGAAATAAAATATTTAGAAGGGAGCCAAGCAACTGGGTGTGCCTCAGAAAGTCCAAGACCTACTTTAGTCATCAGCTTATCTATATGGGAACAGGAGCAGGGTGACTCTGGGGTGAAGGATGTCACATTCACCTGCTTTCTAGTAGTCCTTGCAGGGGGGGTGTGGAGAATAATAAAAGATTGTCCCCTAGATGACTAGAAAAACAAAACAAAAATACAGTAAGCCACAAAAGCAAGGAAGACCTCAGGCCCCCCTGTACCAGGGAACTTCCTTGTCGGAATTCCAGCATGCAAATCTCACCCATCCACCCCACCTCCCCAGCAGACAAGGAAGATCAACAGTGCCAGAAGAAGAAGAAGAAGAAGAAGAAGAAGAGGAAGGAGGGTGTGAGGAGGTGCCCAGCTCGGGCAGCCTCGGGGGGTGACAATTTCTCCAGGTCCCAGGTTTTTTTGGGAAGTGTTTTTCCCAGGAGGGCTGGGAGGCAGGGCAGGAGCCAGCTGAGTCTCACCAGTTGTGGGAAGGTGTGGGCTTCTTGTTGCCTTTCCTGGTGACAATGCCAGCTGCCAGAGACGTGGCCTGCATCAGCAGAAATAAGCATCCTGGGAAAAAGAAAATTAAATTTAAAAACGCTGCCGCTGTAGAGTAATCCAAATGTTTGCAATTATAATTAATTACTGCCACTTCAGGACTCATGGCTGCATGCTTGGTGACCATCCAAGTGTAAAGACTTGAGCTGAAGGTTCAGGAAGGTTGACCACGTTGGTGCTGCAGGAGCACAGAGGTTACAGCAGTGATGGGTATGTCTGGGACTGTCCTCCAGCCCTGAGAGCATCCAGCAGGGACAAAGCTCTGCCCAGTGAACTGACCCCCACTGCTTGCCAAAACAAGGTGGTCACATCTTGACCTCCTCCACCTGCCAAAACATGGGGGCCACATTCAACCTGGCTCAGCAAGTGAGGACCATCAGAGAGCATCTGAGCAATAAGTGAGGACCTGAGTAGCAAGTGAGGACCATCAGAGAAGACCTGGGCAGCAAGTGAGGACCATCAGAGAATACCTGGGCAGCAAGAGGACCTGAGCAGCAAGTGAGAACCATCAGAGAAGACCTGGGCATCAAAAGAGGACCATCAGAGAAGACCTGGTTAGCAAGAGAAGACCTGAGCAGCAAGCAGACATCTCTACACCTCCTCAAAGAGCAGTGTCTGACATCTGCAGCAGGGTGGCTAATGAATACAAACGACTGCCCTGTGCCCCCCCGGGGGGTCTTTAACACTTCCCAGGTCTCAGGACGTTGAGTGATCATCTCCCAGAGCCCTGCTCGGGCAGCCCCTGCACCCCACGGCAAGCGGGGCGGAGATGAATGACTGCTGAGGAGACGCGGCCTCCCCGTCATTTTTCATCCAACCCTCATGGCTTAACCTCTGGTGAGCAAATCAGGTTTCCCTGACACCAGCCTGGGAGCCCTACCTGCATTAAGCATCGCTGGGTCAGGGAGGGGCAGCTGTGATTTATGCCTTCTCCTCACTAATCGGGTTCTGGGGCAGGCAGATATTGATGGGCGCCCGCCTTTGATCCATGGCTCTCTTGAGTCTTCATTCAATTACTGCCCCCACCCCCAGAATGCAATTAGCAGGGCTGCCAAGCCACGTGGGGCTCCGGGTGGTGGCACGGGGTGAAGATGAAGGGGATGTCACCTGGAGGAAGGGAGCTGGTCCCATCCCGGGGGTGGGATGCGCTGGGATGCCTCGGCCAAAACGCCAAGGGAGAGACAAGGAGGGAAGCAGAAAGTCCTGGTGACCTCGAGTGGTCCCATCTTGATGCCACTCCATCAGACAGAGTCACCACACGAGGCACCCACCACCTTCACCTTCCTTGCCACCTGGCTTGACCATCCTTGCCATGACCCTGCCCTGCTGCTCCCCGTGTGACCCCATTTCATATCCCAAATCCGGTTGTTCCACCTCCTCTGTCTCCCTGCCCACATTTCTTCCCTTCTACGTAATGCTTTGTGCTCATTCCTCTTGGATTTCATCCAGTCCTCTTGCCAGGGGAGGTGAGCATTTCCCCAGCTGCTTCATCTCCCTCACCCACCCTTATTGCAGGTCACACTATCTCTAGGCTATCTCTTCCTCTCCCTTTTCCTATTTGTTTATCTGCTCTGACAACCTCCTTCACGTGTGCTCTCCAGGCATGTGGTCACAGCTTTCTTCCTCCACTTCTGCTTTAAAGTCCTCAGTCCTGAAAACTTTGGTGGCTCTTCTGGTCCAGTGTCCATCCACCTTCTTGTTCTTTGCTCTCAGGGGTGGGAAGAAGCTCACTGAAGATGGACAACTTCTCCAGTCCATCCCACACAACCTTCTCTATCCTGCAAGAACAGGTTTTGAAAGTACCTGAAGGGGCTCCAGGAAAGCTGGAGAAGGACTTTTGGCAAGGGCATGGAGTGATGGGGTGGGAAGGAAGGGTTTCCAGCTGCAAGAGAGGAGATGGAGAGGAGATCTTGGGGAGGGAGAAATTGTTTGGGGTGAGGGTGCTGAGCCCCAGGTTGCCCCCAGAAGCAGGCATCCAGGGACAAACTCTTCACTTGTCAGAGAGGGGACTGAAGAATGACCAACAACAATTTACCACCACAGGACCTTGGTGAGATAAAACCCAAGAAGCAGAATCCCAGACAGAAGCTTTGGGGCAGAATTCCTGCCTGTGTGCAGGGACCTACATCAGAGCTACTCAGCCTCTGGAGGCAATGAAGAGGAGATGATGGCTGGACCATCATTATCTGGTGCTCAACCAATTTTGGGGGTTGGTTGGGAAGGTTTTGGCTCCTCTGCAGTCTCCTGCTTGCAGCCACCACCCTGACTCAGAGTTCAGCAAGCACCCAACCAGATTTTCTTTCTTCTTGCATTTGCTGTAGCAGTTTTCCAAAGAGCTGAATCCCAAACCCACAAGCAACCACAGGCAGGGAGTTGGTTTTTTTTTTTCCCCTCCTCATTTTCTTCGAGGCAGGCGAGACAAATACTTTTCAACAGATATTCCTGAGCATTTATTTCCTCCTGTCTCTGTCCCTTCTTGCCTTCACCTTGATTTACCTCTTCACCTCCTTCCTTGATGAGATTGGCTGAGGTTGCAGGAAAGTGAAGCTGTCAGATGAGCCCATGGGATTTTTCCTCCTCAAGGGAAGCAGCTTCAGCAGCCCCAGAGCTGCCCTGGGCCAGAATCAGGGCTTGGAGATCTCATCTTGTCCCACGTACAGGAAAGTCATCAGTCTGCCTGCTCAGCACCCCTGGAACAAGGGGGTCACCCTGGAAAGAGGTCATGGAGTGGGAACACAGTGGCTGAGCAGCAGCTCTGCTGGACCAGGTGTGGTGGTGACAGTGACAACCAGGTTGAAGATAATCCCAGACAGCAAAGCACACTCTGAGAGTTGTGTTCAGATGGGACAGCAAGAAAGTCTTCAGTGGGAGGGGGCTGCAGCCCTGGGACAGCTCATCAGAGAGGTGAGGGATGTCCTTTCCTTGGGGTTTTTTCAAGATTTGGTCACACAAAGCCCCAGTCATCCTGATCCCATCTCAGCACCTGTCCTGCCATGAGCAGGAGATTGGCCTGAAGCATCCAGAGGTCCTGCTCACTGGAGAGGGTGGGAGCATCTCCAGGTCCTCCAAGCATGTTCAGGCTCTGCTGGACCTTCTTGTGGTGTTCTGTAGCCCCCCCCTCCCAAAGCAGTAGTGATGGTGAGACCCCATCCAGACCTACCTCTTGTCCTCCATCCCATCTGTGCAGGACAGGCAGTGAGGCACCTGATGGAGATGGTAAATCCCAGTGCAGAAACTCCACACCCTGCAGAAGATGGCAAAATGAGAAAGTCTTACTTTAAAGGTGAGAAAAGCAAGGACCTGGACAACCAAAAGGAGCAACCCCAGGGCTCAGGACACGTTCCCTGCATCTACCCAGTGACATGGCAAGAGGCCAGGGTGTGAGGGGGGGGTGTGGGGCCACGTTTCACCCCCTCACCTGCACTGTCCCAACTTGCTCCTCTCCAGAGATGCCTGGGCATGTTCCTGGGGAGGGTTTGCTCCAGGGACTGCTCCTCAGATGGATGGGGCTACACCCGGCACCATCCTTCAGAGCTGGGCTTGCAACACATCTCCAGGGTTGGGACAAGAGGCTTGCTGGTCTGGCAGCCCCTTCCATGGCCTGGGAGGATCCCAAGAAGTCCTGAGGACGTGGGGGGGGTAAAAGGTGATGGTGGTGGTGAGGTCTGGCCCTGCTTTGTGCACCCATCCAGGTCCACCCAGAGCACTTGGTCTTTGGTGTACAACCACTGTGCACAGCAGCCCCCCTCATCCATCCCCAAAATGTACCTGTGGCTGCAGCTCACTGATCCACTGGCTGGGATGGGTCCCAGGAGATCTCTTTCCCATCATCTCCCACGGGGGCTCCAGGGCTGCTGCAGAACATCTCCATCTCTCCTGCACATCCCTGGAAGCACAGTCTGGAGCATCCAGGCTGCTCTTATCTCATCTCATCTCAGACCTCAAAATACACCAAGGCCAAGAGGACAAGGGTCTAAAAATGCCCTTACCTCAGGTACTTTGCAGGGAGATACCCCATGGGAGTAGACATCAGGCTGCCCCATGGTGCTGTGCCAGCTGCTGGGTCCCAGGTTGGGCTGGCCAGGACTGGGAGGCTCCATGAATTTTGGGGTTCCTGATATAAGGAGGTGGCACCTTCCCTTTTGCTCATGACTGCCACTGCCAGAGAGCACCTGAGGATATCCTGAGTTGGGCAGATGAAAGCCAGGATCTATCCTTCTGTCCTCTCCTGCCCCATCTGCAGGGGCAAACATCCCTCACGGAAGTTTAATCACAGAATCAGAGAATAATTTGGTCATCTAGTCCAACCCTCAACCAGGTCAGGTTGCTCAAAGCCTCACCTTGAATATCTCCAGGGATGAAGCATCACCCACCTCCCTGGGCAACCTGTGCCATTATTCCACCACCCTCATGGTAAAGAACTTTTTCCCAACATCGAGTCTAAATCTCTAATTTAAAAATATTTAGGTAGACCAAATATGTTCAGGAGGCCTTTTCCTCCCTACTGCACCAAAGTAACACACAGGACTCCCTGCCCCAGGCTGGGATGGAAACCAACAGGGATAAATGCATTTTAAAAAAAGGTTTTTTTTAGAAGAATTCATGGAATACATTCCAGGATCCTTTTCCTCTGGGGAAGGAGTCCCCCAGCCCTTGAACATTCCCTAAGTCTTTTGCACCTACACACCCCACTACATCATCCACCTGAGTCCTTCTACCAAACCTCCCCATTTCCCATTTTCCCTATTATCCCTGCCCTCCAAAGCCTTAATTCCTACTCAGGATTACTTTCCCCTCCTTCAACTCCAGACTTGGGTAAAATCCTCCTCATTTATGGCCAAAACCAATTAAAGCAGCCACCAAATTAAGCAAAACTTGGCTTTGGGCCCCTGCACAAAGACGCAACCTGGGGGGCAGGAGCCAGAGGGAGGTGAAGGGGTCATTTCCCTATGGGACAATTTGTACATCCAGGTGTTCCAGCAGCAAAACCTTTGTTGGGTGGAGGAAAGAGATCCGGAATTTTGCCTTTTCTGGGATTTGAAGTGGGTTGTTTGATTTTTGCTTTTTCTCCCGGTGAGGTGAAGGCAAATGCAGATGCACAGAGCCACAGCCAGCCCAGGGGCTTATTTAAACAGTTATATGCTGTATTGTTTAATAGAAGTTACAATAGGATAAATGTACAGTGGAAATCACCATGCTCATTTCTAATGCAATTTAACCTGTAAACCATGCAGTCCTTTTTTTTTTTTTAATCAGTCCATCTCTTGTTTCTTTTAATCAGTAGCTCTGCTAGTGAGTTTTAAGGAAAAAAAAATGTTCCCTTTAAAGTTAAACCTAATTTACTAAATTTTCCCCTTATTGTGCAACGACTTGTGCAAAAAAAGCTGTTTTCACCACATTAGTTGACAAAATCACATCCTCCCCCCCACAAAAAAAAAAAAAAAAAAGAAAGAAAGAAAAAAAAAAAAAGATGAGAAAAGGCAACACAAGCAGCCAGTGGACAGGGAGGGAAGGGGACGAGGGTGGGGATGTCAAAATAAAACCTGAGGGCTGAGGCAAGGCAGAAAAACTGGGAGCTGATCAGATTCCACGCAGCCCAACCTTGAGCTGCCCAAGGAGTTTTTGGGGTGCTGCCCCCCAGGCTGCAGGAGCTGTGGGTGGGATGGATGCTGGGATCCTTGCAAACCAAAACCCACCCATCTCAGGCACCCAACATATCCCTGGGGAAAAGCCCTGAGCCCCAAACAGCAGCAGCAGCTTTGGAGGTGAAGCACATCAACCATTCCCTGGGTCACAGCCTGAGCCCCCCCCCCCTCCACTATTTTTGGGGTGAATCCCCCCCCGAGCATGGTGGGTTTGGGTCACTTGAGAGCAGAAAACCACCAGACCCATCCTGAAGTCCTTGGTGATGGGATTTATTTGTGTTCCCTGAGGCTGTGATGAACACAAGTCACACCTGGGGGGACCCACACCACAGAGCCCCAAGAAATGGGGGGCAGAGACCCCAAAAGCCACGTGTGGGGATGGGATGTACACCCAGCCAGGGTGTGGGGAGGCTGGTTTGATGCTCCAAACCGCTCAATATGTCACAAAAAATCACCAAACCCAACCCAGAACTCAAGAGAAAAGCGAAGTGGAGGGGCAGAGGGGAGGTAGGAAACAACCAAAGGCAAAAATTTCTCTGCCTGGGGCTTGAAAAGGGGTTTGAAGGGGTGAGACAGAGGGACACCCACCACAAACCTCTCTCACCTGCCCCTTCCCACCATCACCACCTCAGGGGGGGTAAAAGATTTTTACCCAAAACCCAGTTTCAGCACAGGAGGTACCAGCAGCAGCTGATGCCACCAGAGTGTCCCTGGCTCCAGCTGCTTCCCAGCCTCCTGCAAACAGTTTGCAGCCAGCATGCAGCTTCTGCCCAAACCTCCCTTCTCCTAGTGGCACGATTTTTAAGAAAATCAAAGCAAAGCAGCCCCTCCAACAAAGCCCAGGATGATTTCTCCCCACCATCCCCCACCAGAGCCTGGAGTTGTGGTTGAATGTAAAACAAAGTGCAAAATGGCCCAGAGCATCTGACTTGATCTCCAGCCTTAGGAATGAATAAAAAAATAAAACAAAAAACCCAAAAACACCCAGAAAAAAAAAATAAACTCCTCCTCTCTCTCACCTGCGTGCACACATCGAGGCTTTTCCTCTCGAGTCAAGGTAAGGTTTGGGCTGCAAATTAGAACTTTAGAGACCTTACATAAAATGATTCCCAACCCCTGGGCTGCCTGCACAACCCCTGAAGATTCTACAGAAGATGTACAGATGTTTCTCAGGAAGCCAAACCTGCCTTTTTTTCTGCTAATACAAATTTTTCCCACTGGTGCTGAAACATGTTTGGAAAAGGTGGGGGAATAAAACCAATACAGCCAATGCTTAAAAAAAACTCAAAACAACCCAAACCTAAGGAAGCCCCAGTGCATGCACACAGAGGTGTCAATAGCAGCATTTTTTGTTTGGGGGGTTGCAAATTCTGGATTACAGCCCCTGTTTCCCACCCCCCCTTATAAACTGATAGCAACAATCCTTCCCTCCTCAGCAACATCATCTGTATTGGAGGCTCCCAATCATTAGAATGAGAATCAGAGAGGATTTTAAATGTCTTCCAGGGCTTCTTAAGCAATCTGTTTAAAAGATTAATTTTAGTTTTGAAGGGATGGAACTGCATTTCTTAGGAAAAAAAAAATTAATTAGGACCAGAGCACCAAAATGCCATTTTTCATCCCCATCTGTGACTTGCGGTTAGGAGTCTGACCTCCCCAAATCAGAAACTCACTGAATCTCTCCCATGCCTGAGTCTGACTTTCCCAGCAGCAAGTCCTGAGTGCCAGAAGCCAGTTTGGAGGATCCTAATCCTGATTTCTCTGAAAAGAGCTTCAAGGAACAAGAAAATCCTGACTGGGTCCCTCCACTTCTAACTAAAGGTCAGTGAAGATGAGAAGAAGAGCCCAGATATGGGATGGGGAAGGCTGTTTGGAGCATCTGGAACAAGGTCTTGCCCTGGGACTCAATTGCTTTGGGATTTTGAGGTGGATTCACCTCGTGCAATGCAACAGAAAGAGGGGGAAAAACAGAGTTTCAAGGTGGGAGCAGGGAGGAGAGGAAAACCATCCCAGCTGCAGAGCATCTCCTTGTCCAGCAGCAACCCCAGAAGCTGGCAAAAATTATTTTAAAAAATTGCCTTTGACAGTCTATCCCCCCTCTAATAAAAACTGGAACTGCTGGAGTGCTTTATGTGTCATGCCTGCTGATGCTGGGTGACGCCAGTGCCTGCAGCTGTAGCAGCTTGATTCCAAAGGATTTTAAAGTGCTTGTTCCTATTTAACCACCCTCAACTGAAGTTCCCCGTGGACAGAAGCTTCCCCTGGTGCTGTCACCATTGAGGGGCTGAGTTTTTCATTCCCAGCTCCATCCTCTGGGTAGGAACTCAGGGCTGATGCTTGAAGGAGCTGATCCCACCAGCTCTGCCCATGCTCTTGTCCCCACGTCCTTCCCACAGGGAGGAATGGGGAGGAGGAATAAAAGTGTCCTGTGGTCCTGTGGCTCAGGAGAGATGTCTTGGCTGGAAGGCTGAGGGTTTTCCCATCACTGCCAGGACCATCAGGACCAGCCTTCTTTCCCCAGCAATTTGGCAAGGAAGAGTTTCCTGTCAGAGTCTAGCAAGCCAGGCTGTGTTTCCTTCTCAGCTGTGCAAGATTTGGGATGCCAAGATGGAGCTGGGCATCCCCTGGGGCTCCCAGAGGCCATGGAGAAGCTCCTGGGCTGGTTCACATTCGGGTCCAGCATTTTGGAGAGCAGGGAAGAGGTTGCCAGTAGGGAATGGACTGAGTTAATTTCCACTTGTCCCTCTGAAAGCCTTTGCTGGCTCATATGCAGATGTATTTAAGATGATGATCTCTTCCTGGACATGCTGACACCAACTTTCATTCAGCTGCTTCTTTTTTCCTCCATCCTACACATACTCCAAAGAGGCATTCAAAGGAAAGTAACCTCTGACTTCTCCTCCCCCAAAAATCTCCTCTGTAAAGCCAATTTTAGTTTTCTCCTCCTATTAATGCAAATAATCCCCTGGTCCTGGTGGCTGGAGGCTGCTGGGACAGAAGCAGCCCCAGAAGCTCCCTGGTGACAAGGTGTCTATTTATTTTCAGGTCAATTAATATGTACCCTTATCAAAAAGCAAACAAACAAAAAAGTATTGCTGAAGAACAGGGAGAGAAAAAACAGCACCATTGTTTCCTTCATGCACCCAGAGCAAGAGACTCAGAAGAGCTTCCCCAGGCAAGAGACACGCTGCAAAAAATTGCACATGGTCAGAGAGCAAAGGGACTGAACCCACCATAAAAGTGCTGCTGGAGGCATTCAGACAAATCCTGTCTCTCCATAGCTCCCAGACCCTGTGCCAAGGGAGGGGAAGGAGAAGGAACCTCACTTGGCAGGTCAGCAAAGCCACTTCCAGAAGGTCCTGGAGAGCTGAGCACCCATCACTTTCAGAGGAGGGTAGGGAATGGGCTCATGTCCTGCTGAGGCAGCACCTCCAGGGCCATGGCATACACCAGGAAGATTTTAATTCCCTTTAACAACAGGGCTAGGGAGGTGGGGAACCAGCTGCGGAAGTTTTCACCTGCAGGAATTAAGATCCAAAAAGGTAAGGAGAAGATAAGAGTGAAAGGTCCCTCTCTCTGGGTAAGCTGAACCCTGGGATTGAAGTCCTGTTGGTGTTGTTCCTGTCCTCCTCAGAGCTGTCTTGATGTGACCAGAGGATGTTTGGGCACCTCCAGAGTAGAGAGGGAGAATTCTGTCTGCAGATCCTTCTGAGTCAGGGGGGGTTGCTGAGCAATGCTGCTCCATAGGACATCTCCCATTGCATCTGCTTCAGGGACCTTCAGGAGGTTCCTTCCCATTGCATCACATCAGGAGGAGAGGAAAGATGGGACATCAGCATGGAAAAGAGGTGGAAAGAGAGGAAAAGACCCCAAATGAAGTGCCCTAGAAACTGGGTGAAGCCAGTCTGGATTTGCACCATCCCTGCTGAGCATCTCTTCTCTCCTGCTACCTGACCATGCCAGATGCCAGCAGCAGCATCCCAGCATCCCTGCCAGCTGACCTTCTGGCTCTCCTTTTCCAAATCTAATCAGGGAAGTAAACCCTCAAAGACCCTCCTACATTCAAGTGAAGGTCCAAAAGACACCACTGAGTCCTGGAGGTTGGTGGAGCTCAGCAGATGATTAAGGGTGGGATCTGTAAGGTGGAAAAATCATCCCTTCCAGGGAAAAAAGAGAAAAGCTGGGGACTTAGTTTGCCTCTTTTCCTACCAAAATCCAATATGCAAGTTGGCAGGCTAACTGGTTTAACCCTCCTTTTGAACGTGTGCCTCCTTTTCCCAGAGCCCATGAGAAGAACCTGAAACCATGACTCCTCCCCATGCTTTTTGTTTCCATTTGTTCTGCAACTGAACAAGTTACCAAAAGGAAGTCAGAGTGATTCTTTTGATTTGGCTTATAATAATAATAATAAAAAGAAAAAGACGAGGAAAAAATAGTCTGGGTGTGAACTTCTCCCTCAGGCCTCAGGATTTACCAACACTTTACAAACCCCTGAAAATAGGAGCTTATAAGAGAGGACTCCCAAGACCACCTTCCCAAGAAGTGCCACCTAAATCTTCCCCAGGATTGTTTAAGAAGGGACGTTTTGTCATCAGGGTGGGTTTCACGAATACTATACAGGTGAATAAAAAAATACATATATTCTCTTTGAACAAGAATCCCAAGTCCAGGCATGTGGAAGGCTGTGGCAGGAGGTCCCCGAATCCCTCACGAGTGGTGGCTGTTGATCAGGCTGCGGAGCTGCTTGGCCACGGTGTCTATCAGCTTCTGCTTGTCCCTCTCGTTTTTCCGAAACTGGGCAAAAACGTTGTTTTTTCTGCTCGTGTCTCTCATCCTGTGCAGGAGCAGAAAGAGGTTATGGGCACAGGGATCGCCGCTCGACGCCGCGGCCAAGCCCCGTGATGGAAACCCGTGTGAAGTCTCCTTAGAGAGAGGAGGTGGCTGCACCTAAAGGTTCTACCCTGATTTTTGTCACCTGGTTATGTCCAGCTGGGCAGCCAAAGCCACGTGAAAGCTTTACACACTTGCCATTTTTCCTTTCAATCCCCCAAACAGCAATCGGTGTCACCGTAGGGTCTAGCTCTAGCAGGAAACCCTAAAGCTTCTTGTCCTCCCTTCCACAGGGCTCTTCCTATGTCCCCATGTCACCTTCTGAAGGGGGAAATGACAACACTGTACTATTCAGAAAAAATTAAAAAATCAGCACCGAATCCACAGCATGAAGGCTTCTTATTTGATGAGGGCTGCACTGCATGCAGCCATGAGATGAAGCTGGAAAGGTTCTGAATTGTGATCTCAAAATATGACACAGTGCTGTAGAAGTTAATTTATATTAAAGGGAGGAATCCAACACTGTTTACCCCAATTTATAAATCTTCTTGAGTTTAGGGTTTTTTTGTAAATTGCATTTGATACACTAAGCATCTCACTGATCTCTACAAGGTCTCCAAAAAGCCAGAGATAAGAAGAGCAGGTGGTGGGATGGGACCTGGAGGGGAAGCTGCTGCAGCTCCATCTCTCTCTGCCATGCAAAGCTGGGGGCTCATGCATGCTCACATTCGTGGATGCATATTTTTGGGGGGGGGGATCAGGTCTTTTTGCATGCTCCAAGCATGACACAAGCAGAGCAGGTGCTGGGAAGGGAAACCACTCCACAAAGGTCAGCCCTTCAACAGCTCCTGAAGCTCTCAGGCTCCCTGCAGACTCTCAGCCAAGCACTGTAATACCACAATTTGTAAATTGTTTCCTTGGTAAATCAAATCTGGCAGGGGCAGGTGGCTTTGGAGGAGGCTGATGTTTTCAGCTTAGGGGACCTAAATGAAGCATCAAAGTGATGGTGACACAAGGTGGATAGTCCCTAGGAAGTTGGCACTTGATCAGCCTTGTAAGGGGGGGAAGGGGGTGAGTTAACTGAGAACAAATCAAACCTCTTGGGAGTTATTTAGCTGATGAAAAAAAATATAAAACAATCTAAGGCTTTTCATGCTTCAGTTTTCCTAAAAATAACCAAAGAGAATCTGAAATGTTCCCAAAAACATCCAGCTTGGAACTGGAAACAAGGATAACAACTTTATCCCAAAGGCTAATCTGTGCAAGTTGTAAGTGCCCAAAGGCACAGGATTACAACTGAGCTTCCTCCCCAGCAGTAACATGATGGCTTGGAGCACTCTTCTTCAGCAAAGTAAGTATAATTTTTTTCTTTCTCTATTTTTTTCAACTAAAGAATGTTGCCAACTGCTCCACCACAAGAACTAGGGAGCAATCACACTGATGGAAAGCAAGATTTCCAAGCTGCCCAGGCCAGAGGTGTCCCAGGAGCTTGAATTTTGGCAATAACCATCCTCCCACCATGCTCCACAGGTCTCAAAGCACTTTACCAGGAGGGCTGAGAGCTCTGTTTCTACTTGACCAGCTCTGTGGGGACATCTGAGGTGCTGGAAGTGATCTTGTACCTCCAGAAACCTCCCCCCAGCACTGCACCCATCACTCCCCAGCACCTTCTGGGGAATTCACAGCAGAGCATCTTCTGCCCCAAAAGCCTTCTCATCCTGGGCATCCTCAGAGCCATCTCTGACCCCCTGGAATCTGTTTAGGTCCATGAAGTGTTTGGTGTAAGCAAGAAACCCTTTACACAGGTTTGAACAAGGAGAAAGGAGTTGTGTGGAGAAGACTGGGGATGAAAAAGCAGTTGGAGCACTGATCCCTCAACAAACCCCTGGAAGTGGATCTGTCAAACTGGGGACAGGGTCTGGAGGGGATGGGAGCTGCTGCATCTTCAGAAATCATGTGAAAGCAGAGGAGCTAAGCTGTTAATTATTATTAATTAATTTAGTTAAGGACTCAAAGCCCTGCAGATTCGGGGTGCACTGTTCCAGGGAGGAGCTGCATCTTTGGGAAAGGATGAGTTTGTAGATCTGCTGGAGGAGACCATGTTGGCTCCATCCTTCCCTCAGAGCCCTGCAGATGGACATGGAGCTGATGTAAGGTGGCTGGTGTGGTGGTCAGAAATCCAGCCTGTTTCTTTCCCAGCTCTGGGCTGTAGGAATTACCCAGCCTCTGAACAAGTGGTGCATCCAGACACCAGCAATCTCAGCTTGGGAAGAGGGAAGCAACACTTCACAGCAGCTCTTTGGAGGATGGACACGTCCATTTATTAACCATCTGCCTGTAGAGTCCTGGGCCAACTGAGTTTTGTACCATGGGCCCTGTGCATTAGCACAAGAATTAGAAGGATGAGGAAGGGAAAGGAGAGCTCAGCTCTGTCCCCACCCCCGTCCCCAAACACCACCTTCAACAGAGCCAAGCTTTGTTTCAATTGATCTATAAGAAAAGAAAAAAACAAAACAAAACAAAAAAACCAGCAGCAAGAGAGTAAAAGCTCCTCTTTTAGCTCTAATTAGTGCATTTGAGACGATAAAGTTACCGGAGGGAAGGGTTTCAAAGGCAGCTTGCATTTAGATCATTTAGTGCTCCATTTAAATCAAACAATAAAGTCACTGCGAGGTGAGGGTAAAAGCCCAAGCAGGCAGCATACTTACACTCGGGATATCCTAGGAGAGGTGGGTGGTTAGGAAAAGAGATAAGGAGGAGAACAAGTTACAAACCGAACCAGCGGATCAGAGTATCACATCACCCTGTGGGCAGAGCTGGGCTGCCCAGGGAGGGGGCTGGGAGGTGGGAAAGGAGGGGAACAGAGGGGCCTGAAGCTAAGGTTGGGTCAGGACAGAGTCCTGGGGGAGCTGGAGCTGGGGGGTGATGCATGGAGACTCCCCAAAGGGCCTGAGGATGAGCAGGGAGAGAGCAGAGCCTGCCCAGTGACACCATGCAGGAGAGGCCACAGCACAAGGACGCAGGAGATCATGGGATCACAGAGTGCTTTGGGTTGGAAGGAACCTTCAAGATCATCCAGTCCCAACCCCCTGCCATGGCCAGGGATACCTCCCCCAGCCCAGGGAGCTCCAAGCCCCATCCAACCTTCAACACTGCCAGGGATGGGGCAGCCACAGCTTCTGGGGGCAACCTGGGGCTCAGCACCCTCACCCCAAAGAATTTCTCCCTCACATCTCCTCTCCATCTCCCCTCTTGCAGCTGGAAACCCTTCCTCCTGGAAACCCTGGCTCCAGCCCTCCCAGCAGCTCTCTGGCCTCTGGATTTGCTTTCAACATTCAGTTCTCTCCATGGATCCAAGACAAGGGAGAAAGGAAAGGAGAGAAAGAAGTGAGAAAAGAGAGAAGAGAGAAGAGAGAAGAGAAAAGAGTTCCAGTTTGAAGGGACCTACAATGATCTAGTCCTGATCACTTCAGGGTGACCAGAATTTAAAGTACATTATTAAGAACTTCATCCAAATGCCTCCTAACCACTGACAGGCTTGGGGCAGCTACACGTGCCCACAGATGAAAAGATTTCAAATAATTTGGGGGTTTGAGATCCACCTTTAGCTTGGAATTCTGCTCTAAGACATGGAGACTAACCCAAAAAGGAGACCAACCCTCAGTCAAGTCAGTGCATTTTGATACAAAACCTGGGATTCAGTTAGTGGGATAAAATCAGATTTTTTTTCTCTTTGAGCTCCCAGGGGTGAAAGTTTTGCTCCCTGGATCTCGAGGAGCTTCCTCCTCCCCAGGCTGCTCCATCCTGGCACCACAGGGGATGAAAGGAGCTGCTAAAACCCAAAGTGAGATGGGGGGGAAAATGATCCTGGGGGTCTGGACCCGCACTCACTTTTCCAGCAGGACGAGGGCTGTCGTCGGGTTCACACGGAGATATTTGCACGTGGGTTGCCCATAGTCAGCCAAATACGTCGACCAATCCCACTGGATGAAGAGGTCTAAGAGCTGCAGCAGCCATGGGAAAGAAAAAAAACCAAAAAACAAAGAGAAATGAGATTTCTAAAAGCTGGGGAGAGAGCAGGTTGTTTATCCGAAAGTTGGCAAAGATCCGGGGTAGGTGGTGTTAACCACACAAAAAATGGTTTGCAGACCTTATTAATTTATTTAATGTAACTCAGCCAATATTTAATTATAACCTTCCTTATATTTATAAAGTAATTAGTTAATATTTAATGTTACTTTATGTATGGCTCTATTAATTTTGCCATCAGGCACTCCTGCTATGTAACTGTATTTTGGGGGGAAACTTGTGGTACAGGGGACATGAGGATTGAGACACCCCAAGAAAGTGGGTGCCAAAGAACCCCAGAGCCCTGATGCCCTCAGCTATGGCAGAAGGGACTTTTGGGGTCAAAGACACCACAAATTTCTCCCATTCCCACATAACCCCCGGCACTGTTTGAAACATGCCCTAAAGATTTCTCATCATGCTTTTGCTCCACATCTTCCAAGGGCTTTGGAAATGTCCCCTCATGGTGGGAGCTCCCCAGGGAATTTTGGGACCCATCCAGGAGCTCATCTTGGAGAATGCAGCAACTGGAAAAGCTTGGGAGTCCCAGGTGGCTTCTAGCTTTTTTGTTAAGAGAAACAGCCTCTGACCCCAGCAGTGGGGGAAGGAAAGAGGGGATTAATTCAGCCATCTGTGGCAACCCCTGCTCCAGACCCCCAACATCCACAACTGCAGGACCAGGACCTCAATTCCTCCTGGGACTCCCTCAGTGCCCCATTGCTCCCGAGTGACTCAGGTGAGGGAGGAGCAAACTACAAGCCCAGGTTTCCAAATTGCCCTCTTCTCTCCCGACCCTCTCCATCCTTCTTTTCCTTACAACCCAAACAGAGCCTCCCACAGCTTTCCCACACCAGGACCTCCTCACCCTTCGGAGGATTTACCCCTCCACCCCCTCACAAGAGCCCAGCTGAGGATGTGTGAGGTGCAGCCTTCCTCTCCATCACCTAAACCTGGTGAGCTCCACGAGGGGGTTGTTTTCCCCTCCTCCAACCTCCTGCCCCGGAGAGCTGCTGTCACCACTCCCTTGGGGGACAATCTGCCAAGCACAAGGACGTCTTCATCGCCCGCCTCCGCGCGTCCCGGCGCCCACCACGGAATCCAAGGAGCAGGAGGACTATAGAGGCCCAAGCCCTATATCCCAAGGCCAAGCCAGGACTATAGAGGGCTCATTGTCCCCCCGTGTCTCCATGGTTTTCCCTGGAGACTCCCGCGCTGTTTAACACCACCATCCCGCCCCGCCAAGAAGGGGATTTAGCTCCTCCGAGACCTCAAGGTACAAAACAAAAATGTGCAACAAGATTCTTTTTGACTATGTAGGTCAGGGCAAAGAAAACAAACTGTCAGAAACAATCTCCCAAGCTGGCGGGGGGGATGGATTAGCCGGGACCTAAGAGGGCTTTTCCAACCCCCGGTCCCGCGCGGCTTTGTACGGAGGCTCCATTGTGTTAACTACAAACCCGGGTTGAACATCAGTGGCAGGAGGTTTGGTGGTTTTTTTGGTTTGGTTTTTTTTTTTTTCCTCCCCAAAGGGCACCTTCAAAAGACAACCATAACTATGATTTCACAGGCTCTTTTCATCCAGCCCAGCGGGGCCAAAGCTCTTCTCTTGGGGTTTGCTGGCTGTTGGGGAGAAGCTGAGGGTTCTCTGGGCTGAAGTGGATTCCCCCCACCTCCCCTCTGCCCCAACACACCAAAGTCCAGGGGGGATAAATGTGCCACTGGGCAACCATAATTGAGCTATTGCCATAAAAAGTGCAAGGCTGGACCACTGAGGGGTCTCAAGGTGGGGAGATTAAACCCTGGAAGAAAGACCCAAAAGAAGGAAAACAAAAAGGTGGATATTCGATTAGGAGAAGATAAAATAAAATTAGGAGAAGATAAAGTAATAATGCATCAGGGCTGTGTTAGGAAGGAGGCTGGAGGGGCAGGCAGAGAAGGTGGAAGGGCAGAGAACCCTGCAGGAGCTCAGAGAATGGGCAAGGGCTTGGAGAAACCTCCCCTGCAGGTCATGGCTGACCCAGTATGGGGAGATTTCTCATCAAAAATCAGAAAAAACAATCTGGGGATGCCCAGCCCTTCCTTCAGGGCTCAAGGCAACATGTGCCATGCCCACCAAGGCCAGGAGACACGTACAACACAGAGCCCTTGGCCTGCCAGCCATCCCCATCCCACAGCTTTGCCACAGCTCTGCTCCAGCTGGGTTCAGCTCATCCAGGTTGGAGCGATGAAGTTCTCAGGCACGAGGCTGCTGGGCTCTGCCACCAAAACCTTCCCCTGTGATGGCATCAGCACAAAGGGATCGTTGGAGTTAATTAGTACAATGTGGACCTGTTGGAACAGGTCCAGAAGAGGCCATGAAAATAGCCAGAAGGCTGGAGAACCCTGTGCTGGAGAAAAGGTGGAGAAATCCAAAGAAAGCCCAAACGGTTTGTCAGACCCAGGACAGTGTCCCCATCCCCGGGCAGATCTCAAAGCCAGGTAGATGAGGTGATGAAGGACACAACAGACTTGGCAGTGCTGAGTTACTGGTTGGAACTGATGACCTTGCAGGTCTTTTCCAACCCCAAGGATGCTATGATTCTAAACAAGCCCCATCCAAAATCTGCTCCCACCTTCCCTGAGCGCTGGGCGGGCCAGGCTGTCCCCAGCCACCTCATGACAGTGACAGATGGCCTGTGTATTTTACAACTGTTTACCCACATCCATCTTGTCAGTGAGGCAGGTCCGAGGACATCCAGGGCCAGCACCTTTGGCCCCTGGGGTGCTGGGTGGTGTTGGCCACGGCCATCCCTCCCCGGGCTCCACCAGCGGTCACGCTCCGTAGGAGAGGTCTTGCAGGAGGAAGCCTGAAGGCTCAGGGCAAGCTGTCTCGAAACCATTTATCTGTCACATAAATGTGGTTTTATTGGGTTTACTGTTTAAACTTTTCACCTCGGCTGCTAAATCCCAGCGAAGGGGGCAAAAAAAGGAAAAAAAAAAGAAGAAACAACAGAAAAAGGAAAGGAACGAAGCCGCCTGCGCGGCGGCACTGGGCTGCGGTGGAGCTGCCGGGGGAGATTCCAAATAAAATATGCAAATACCATTAATTCTTCAAACTACAGTCTCCTTTTCAAGGCTATAAATCAAACTTGACAGCACGTACACTGGGGGGGAAAGGAGGAGTTGGGAGTGTGGGGGGGGGAAGAGTTTTCACGGCGATGATGTGAAAGTGGCAGAGGCCGCGGGAGCTGCAGCCTGCACAGAGCAGGGCTCTGGATTGCAGCTTCCCAGGGCATGAGGAGCTCCAGTGCTGCAAGAGCAGGGAAAAGTTCACCTCTAGAATTACCAAAATGAGGAAATGGTGAACGGTTGGAGTACGCCTCCGAAAGAAAGGTCCTGACAAAAATAAATAAATTGTCTTCATACACATACAATCCCAGACTGGTTTGGGTTGGAAGGGATCTTCCAAGATCATCCATTCCCAACCCCCTGCCATGGGCAGGGACACCTCCCACCAGCCCAGGGGGCTCCAAGCCCCATCCAACCTTCAACACTGCCAGGGATGGGGCAGCCACAGCTTCTGGGGGCAACCTGGCTCAGCACCCTCACCTCAAAGAATTTCTTCCCAATATCTTAATTCAGTTTAAAACCCTTCCCCCTCATCCCATCCCTCCAGGCCCTTGTCCCAAGTCCCTCCCCAGCTTTCCTGGAGCCCCTTCAGGCATTGGAAGATGCTCTAAGGTCTATGAGCTCTTACTCAAATGGTGATTCAAGACAGGGCAACCTTAGAAGGAAAGAATCAAACTGGGAACCAGTTCTCAGCCCTACCCCTTGGCAGGGGCCAAGAGGCACTTTTTTCCCCATTTCCCTCAGTTCCACCTCACAAGACACTTCCTTTCCTTTCCCCTTGCAGCATCACCAACTCAAACTTTCCAGAAATGTTTTAGTTTTTTTTTTCCAAAGCAGAGGCATCTTTATACAGCCCTCACCTCGGAGACAGGGAAAGGATGGATGTAACTTAACTGCACGTTGGTGGCAGAGGGAACAGGGACATCTCAATGACTTTGCAAGCTTCTCCCTCCAGATGTGAAGTGGAACAGGACAGGATGTTCTCTCTGACGTGAGTCTGAGTCTGGATGAGATTCTTTCAGCCAAGCCAGAAATAATGTAATGTGAATCTGAATGAACTCAAAACACAGTTTGCAACCTCTGCCAGCTCCCCTGGAACAAGATGAAAGCAAGCACCAGAGTTTGCACCCTTGCACCAGCAGCAGAGTGGGCTCTGCACAAACCTGGGAGGTGATGCACGGTGGCTAAAGAAGAGAAAGGGAAAGGGAAACCCATATTTTGCAAGATGAAATAGAAAAAAATAAACCCAGGTAAAAAAAAACTTGTCCTACATCAGAGAAGTCAAGATGATGCTGAAGGGGTAACTCTAGATACAGGATGTTGGCCTCACAAGCCTCTTCCTTCCTGAATTCTCCAACTTCATGGGATACCTGGCTCTTCTTTTTCTCTCTTTTGGTCTCTTACTCAGAGACCAACTGTTGGACCTGGCCAGAGCCAGGCTAGGAGGTGTTAATGCCTTCTGCAAAGCATCAGCTGCTATTAAAAAAAATAACCCCAAGCCAAACACTGTCCCCACAGGCACCCAAGGATGAAAAAAGGCAAAGATGACCTCAAACTGGCATTGTCCTTCCATTGTCCCACATAAAGCCACCCGGACAAAGGGACAAGAACCTTCCAGTGGGACCAGAAAACACCCAGGTAAGAGCTGGTCCTGCTGGGCACCTCTGTAAAAGCACAAGAAACCACTGAATCCAAACCAGTGCCAATTCCCAGTCTGCCCATTCCTAAGCTTCCCCACAACCCATCCCCACCACCAGCTGAGCAGCTCCGTCCTCCAGCCAGTAAGAAATTATTATGAAGCACAAAAGCCCAAAGAGTTTCCAGCACCAGCAGCCACAGACAAGTACATTCAAAATCATTTATTTTGGTGAGGTTTCAATTATGCCTCATGGGAAAGGAATACTGAGAGAGAGACTTGAAGCCATGGAGAGATGTGGGTTTGGACAACAGCATTACTAAGAAGAAAAGGCACCAGGAATTGGAGGATGATATTTGTTCCTTTACTTGTAAAAGACCAAGAGTAAAAAGGTGGCCTAAATGAAAGATTTGTCACCAGTTTCACTGGAAACTAAGCTTTGCTCTATGTAGTGGATGTACTTTGTGCAGGGGGTGGAGAACACCTGCAAAACCTGACAATTCACAAGCCAACGTGCTGACCAAGCCAAGGGATTGACACCCGTGGAGCTCAGGGAAGGTCAATCTTATTTTAGGTGCTTACCAGACCTACCTGGTCTGAAGTCTTACTAAGAACTACCTGCAGTGAGAGATGGACTTGGAGGAGGTCCTGCAGATCAGAGAGTGCTGCCCAGCCTGCTTGGACCTCTCTGTAAGGCAGATTTCTGTCAAATGGGACAGTATGGAATGGACAAAAGTTTGAGACTAACAAAGCCCTAACCTGTCCAGTCTGGATTATTTCCAAATTCATATTACTGCCTGCTAACAGGGTTTTGTACTTCTCACATCAGATTTTCATAGGAGGTCTCCAGAAAGCTTTTTGCCTGCACTGCAGGCTTAGGAAAGTCTCCTGGCTTTCCAGCTGCAAATATTCATTGTTTCATAGGAGGAAAACCTCTGGCTTTCCACCTGTGCTTGAGTAATACTGTGATTACACAAGGTGACTTTTCCAGAAGATATTCCACAGGTCTTGTGAAAATCTCTAAGAAACACCATTTCATCTAAAAAACCCCATTTCTGATTGTAACTCACTTCCACACTTAGGATAAAAAAACAAAGCAAAAAAAAAAAACCAAAAAACCAAACCCACCCAAAACTCCCTTTTGGGCTAAATACATCTTTGAGGAATTCACCTTCTCCTCCCAGCCTGTGAAATGAAACCACATGAAGCCACCATGAAAGGTTTGTTGGGCTTCAAGAGAAGTGATGCAAAGCAGCCCAAGAGTGGAGGGTGGGGACATGGAGGATCAGCATGTTGTGTGACAGTCCAGAAGACGCCTGGAAAGTCCCTACCCCACCTTCCTTCCCTCTCCTGCTGACCTGGAGGGTGCAGGATGGTGGCTTCAGTTACTCACTGGAGCTTTGCCTGCAGGGATTTCTAGGAAAATCCCCAGTTTCTCTCTCCATGGCAAAGCACTGTGCAATGGCTGGGGAAAAAAAATCAAAAAAACCCAAAAAACCCACCACCAACAACCAAGGCATGAAAATGATTTGGCAGAAAACCACTGGGGTTTCAATCTTGCAGAATAAAATCAGTCAGTTTGAGTGATAACCACCCAGAAGGGGCAGGGGATTTTATGAATGGCCATAAGAACAAAAGGAAACTCTGCCCTGCTGGATTCATTTGCCAGTTTGCACTCATAAAAATAATTCTTCAGACTCATCAAATACAGCAGGCAGGTTCCCAAATTTGCATGGTGCTTCCTGCCCAGAGAAGACAACCATATTCCTACCCTCCAGATCCCCCAATCTGTGCCAGACAGAGACACAATACAGGGCAGTGGCCAAAAGAAATCAAAGAGCCTCCAGGGACAAGGATTGAATAACACTTGGTGTTCCCATTTAACCATCACAAAGGGGGATTTATTCCCCAAGCAAAGATGTCTCCTTTAGAAGCATCCCTTCCAAGCTTCATGGCTCAGACCTGTGGAGGACACAACCAGGAGGTGCAACCATCACTCTGTCCACACAGGATGGAGCCTGTCTCAATGCTTGGGGTAAGGATCTGAGGTTATGGGGTACCAAATTTGGGATGCAATGCTTGGAAAGTGCTCAGCTTGTAGGTAGCCTTTCTGAGAAGCATTTTTGATGCTGTCAAGTGGAGAAGAAGTGGTCCAAGAGCCCCTGTTCAGTGGGGACATGATGGTTCAGGTACCCCTTGGAGACAGAAAGATCTCAACCAGTCAAGGTGCATCCAGCCTTCTGCACTTCTTTGCTTCCTCCTGCCTGACCCCCACTTCAATATCAGCAGTTCCAAAACAAACATAAAGGAATAACATGGAAAATCCCAACATCTCAGTGGCAGGCCAGGATGCTTAAGTATGGGAGAATTCCCAAGAGCACAAAAACAGCACAGAAATTCCTAAACAGAGGAGTGTGGATAGAGAGGGGACAAAAGCAGAGATTCTCAAAATATGCCTGTACACAAACCATCAGCATCATTATAGTATCAGAAGGGGTAAAAGAACAACTTTAAATGCCACTTTCCTAGGAGAAAATGTTCCCAGTTAATTGACAGAGCAGGAATCCACAGACAGAAAGGTTTTGGGCTGGGAGGGATTAATGATCCCCATCCCCAGCAGCAAGCCCAGGTACCTGCAGACTGAGTAGGGTCTGTCCAGAAAGTAACTGGCTCCAAACTCCTCTCAGGGGGTTGCAGAGAGCCAGAAGCTCTCCCCTCAGCCTCCTCTGCTCCAGGATCAACACCCCCAGCTGCTCCTGGGCAGATTTGTGCTCCAGCCCCTTCCCCAGCTCCATTCCCTTCTCTAGACAGGTTCCAGCCCCTCAATGTCCTTCTGGACCTGAGGAGCCCAGAACTGACCCCAGGATTTGAGGTGTGGTATCACCAGTGTCCAGCACAGGGGGACAATCACTTGCCAAGTCCTACTAGCCACATTACTTCTAACACAAGCCAGGATGCCTTTATCCTTTCAGAAGTCAGAGAAAGCCCTAATGTTTGCACTAAACCTCTCCCACCATCCCTAAAGGCTCTGGCATCACCTGCCCAGGTACCAAACAGCACCAGGGGACCAGCACACCACGATTATTTTTCCTGTTGCTCATTGCAACAGGAACACTTGCTGATTCCTCAGTCCTCTGCAAAGTTGCGCTTTTTTTTTTTTTTTTTTTTTTTTTTTAATTCTTCTTCTTTTATTTACACATTTAAAAAAAAAAAAGGTGGGGAGATTAAGATAGATAGATAGATAAATAAATAAATAAAGAGGTGACCTCCTGCTAACCCCAGGCAGTCTATGAGAAGCTGCTGCTGCCTTCACCTCCAAATGAACTTTCAGATTATCTCAGACAAGATTCACCTTGCATTGAACTTGTACCCCGCGTGGCAGCACAGTCACGTTCCCTTGATTAAACCACCCCGCACGGCTCCACATTTCAGGAGCATTCTCAGCCCCTTCCTCCCCTCGTCCTCGGGCTGGGGGAGTGATGGAAAACACCAGGAGCTTCCCTGGAATCCAGGCATCAGGGTGGGCAGGAGATGGAGAAGCAATTATGGGAAGGGTATAGGGCAGCTCCCGTGGAGTGCAAGGAGTTGTGTCCTGCAGGACCAGTGGATCTGTGGAGGGTTTCATGGAATGGTCACAGATGAGGGGTTGGGAGGGACCTCAAAAGGTCATCAGGTTCCCAGCTTTCCGCTCAAAAAAAAAAAAAAAAAAAATATCCAACGAAAAAAATCAAACCCAAGAAAAAAACAAAAGAAAAAAAAAAATAAAAGCCCCAAGGAGCACCAATGGGTCCCAGAGTCCCTTCACCCAGCAGGAAAACTTCCTCAGGCCTCTTAAACTCTGGCTGCCCTCTTCCTGCCAAGCCTGGCAGCCCATCACCCTCCTCCTGCTCCTGCCAGGGCCATGGGTGAGGGGAGGCAGGGGCTGGGAGAAGGGGAAGGGAGAGCTCAGCACCCACGCTGGTGATTCCTGCCCCGAGGTCTCCCAGCCAGGACAGAGCATCTGGGTGGTAACATGGATACACTCAAGTTCAAGTGCTTGAAATACCTTCCTTGGTGGCTTTTCTTTAACCTTTTTTTTTCTTTTTTCTATTTTTTTTTAACCCTCCAAACTAATCTACCCCTCTCTTTCCATGATGATTTCCTCCTTACCCTCAGAGGTTTTGTTTAGCAGGTCTATTGTTCTCAGAGAGCCTTGCCCTGGGGTCCAATTTGATGGTGTTCTCATTTCCCCCCCCTATGTAACTGATGCTTATTTCTTTAAGCTCTACTGTAAACAGAAAACACACTGCAGTGCCCTTGTCTGGCTTTGCAGGAGGCAGGCTCAGACCTGGAACTACTTCTTTTGGGTTTTGTTTGGTTGGTTTTGTTGGTTTTGGTGTTTTTTTTACATATATATATATATATGAACAAAAAAGATTGAGCTTGCTTACTTCCAAGATTCAGACACCTGTGGGATGTGGGAGGATGGTACCTGCGGGTGGTCCAGGCTGAAAGCTGGGAAGAGACACCTCCAGTGCTGGCTTTGCTGGGAATTTGCTGGGAAAATCACATTTTTCTGCTTGCAAGGGTGGAAATGTGCCACTTGTCTAATTCTAAACCTCTTCATGGTTGGTTAGGGGCAGGAGCTGAGCAGCATCATTTGGAGGTGGGAGGAAGTTCTCAGAGGCATTCAGGGTGAATGAGGAAGGCACCAGGAAGCATCCCCCCTCATGGGGAGGGAACAAGGGGAATGAATCTAAAACAAAAATAAAAATAAAGCCTTTGCAGAGCAAATGCACCTGGAATGGTTTGAGGAACACAAGAGGAGAAGATGATTCGGGAAGGGTGAGTGATGGGGGCACCAAGATGCAGCTTGATGCTTCCCATCATTTCCTCATCGTGAGTTTTGGTCCTTACCCAGAGCAGTGTCTTCAACCTTGCTGAAAGCTCGGGGGATACAAGAACTGCTCAGGATGCAGCACCAAGGAGACACTTAGAGCAAAATGGGTATTTTTTCCCCCATTTCATGTCTTGATGGCTTCTCTACATGCTGGCTGCTACACTAGCTTCCCAGGAGAATCAAAAAGGAAAACAGGACAGAAATAAAAAAGGAGAATAAAAAACATGTGGGAAAAGAAGTAAAAGCTGTAAAGAAACAGACAAAAAAAGGAGGTAAAAGGCAGAAAAGTACACTGCTACTATTACAACTAACAATAATAATAGCAATAATAGCAATAATAATAATTATAATAATAATACCAAGAAATTTTATGTAGAACTAATTTCAGAGAAGGGAGATTTGCCAGAGCAGATGAAACCTCACACATTGCACCTGAATCTGCTCAGGAATTTGCCACCCAGATTTTGGCCCCAGCCTTTTGGTTCCAAGTCTAGCAGACCCATTAACTCCCAACTAGTTCAGCATGACCATAGATGCTGAAACCCCTCCAAAAAGCAGCAAGACCTTCAAGAAGCTGGCCAGCTGACATGACCTTAGCCCACTCAAACCTAAACTAAACACAGCTCAGCTTTAAGCCCAGCCTCAGGGGCTTCGTTCAAATCTGCACATCCCTTTTTCTGGGCAATTTAAAAAAACCCAACAAAACAAAACAAAAAAAAACCCCAACAACCCAAAAACAAGGGGGCTGAGTGCTGGCACCACATGCCACCACACTGGGTGATTTCCTTCTATTGAAAGGTTTGCTTTTTCTCAAGGTTTCCATGCATTTCCTTCACCCTTTTGCTGCCTCATTCATTTCTTTCCGCCCAGCCGGCTGCTCGCCCTTTCCTGTGCTCCAATGATGGTGTTTGAGGAAGTATAAAATGGGATGGATTTGTCTTTATTTACACCAAGCTGTTTATTTTCTTATTTTCTTTTCTTTCTTCATTTTATTATTCTTTGATAGGAACATAAAGCAGAAGCCCAGTCAGAGGCTCCCAACCAAAGGGTTTCTTGCAAACTTCCTTTCGGTTGCTGTAAAATTTTTGTGGGGTTATGAACTCCTTAACCAAACAGCTGAGGTCATTGTTAGCAAAAATCATCCAGAATGGAAGCTGCTCTGCAGGAAAGGGAGCTGAGATGGTGAACTGCAAAACCCATGGCAAAACATCTAAGAATCAAGAGTCTTGCAAATGCCCTCACAGATTCCCAGACTGCTTTGGGATGGAAAGGAACTTAAAGCTCATCCAGTTCTAACCCTCTGCCATGGCCAGGGACACTTCCCACTAGAGCAGGTGCTCCAAGCCCCATAAAAATCCCTCCCCAGCTTTCCTGGAGCCCCTTTAGGCACTGGAAGCTGCTCTAAGGTCTCCCCATTGGATTCTTCTCTTCTCCAGCCTGAACACCCCCAACTCTCAGCAGAGCTGCTCCAGAGCTGCTGATCATCTTTTTGGGATTCCTCTCCATATTATTAAGATGACAAAACCTGGATTCAGAAGCTTCAATGTCCCAGTTCTGAGGGTTGCAGCCCAAGAGAAGAGGAACAATAATAAGAGGTGGCAATAACACTGTCCCCTCCTGCCTCTTGGCGGGGGCAGACAGCACTGGAAGGGCACCTGATGGCTCTTGAGAGACTTTGCCCTCTATTCAAACCTGCCCAAAGTTACTGTCAAAGTAATAATCAAAGTAATTTTACTGGGTCTGAGTGCTGTTCCCAGCAGATGAAGCTGATATCCTCAGCCACCTCAGCTCCTTCAGGGGGTGGTTATTTCCAGCAAAGCATTCCACACCTGCAACCACACCAGTTGCACCCACAGCAAAAGTTAAAGCACTGAGTGGTCATAAAAAAAAGAAAAAAAGAAAAAAAAAGGTTTGGGAAAGGGAGGGGGAAAGGGCAAGGCAAGGAACATTGACAGTGTTACTGTGGGGAGGACACAAATCACTAACAGGGTGATAACAGGGTCATCAAAGCCTGAGTGACCCTATCAAAGGAGATACATGAATATCAATAAATTCAGACAAAGAGAAGGAATCAGGACATCACACAAGAAAAAGCAGAGAGGCCTCAACCTGAAAATTTACAGTCAGCAAGAAGAGTCTGCCTGGCTCATCCCATCTCTTGATCCACAAGGGATAGAATTCCTCATCCATCCCTGGAGGCAATGGCACACAGGGTTCCATTTCCAGTGGCCACCACTACTACAATTTCCCACAGTCAGTGGGATTGTTCTCACCCTTTGGTGAACTTCATCTTTTTGGAGATCCTGCCCAGAGCCTGCAGTTGCCATCCCCCTCCCCAGAGCTTGGCTGGAAATCATCCAGAGGGAGAGCAGGAGCCACCTCCACCACCATTCACCCTCCCCTCCAGCAGAGACCACCTGGACATCCAAGCCCAGGAGAAATTGGCTGCACAGAGCATCTGGCACCCCCAAAACCTCCATGCAACATCAAACCCCTGGGAAGAAATTCCTGTTTCTGTGCTGCTGCTCATCCTTCTTTGCTGCTAACAAGCCTCCCTCCGAGCCTCATTTTTCATTCCTGCCTTAATGCTTTCTCCCACATTTCTTCCTCTCTGAACCACCGGCTGTGCCTGATACTATTTTTTTTTCTTTAAAAATTGCTTGTTTTCTGAGCAGCCCAGAAAACCCTCAGCCTCCCGAGACAGGAGCATGAATAAATTGGACAGTGAATTCAAAAAGAAAAAAAGATTAAAAATAAATAAAAGCCAAGCGAGCTCATGGCATTTGCTGAACTTTCCTTGTGCTCAAATACAAATTTTTCATGACATCTCATCACTTATTTAGTCTGTGGGTCTGTGACCTTCTGCATCTTGCTGTCCTCCACCAACAGACAAGTAACACCTCTGCCCACCTCACCCAGCCCCAGAAGAAATTGCAAAGCCTCCAGAAAAGCCTGGCTGTGCTTGAAAGCAAGCACATTTAAAGAGTTGCTCATACAACTGGTCTACAGGAACACTGAGCTTGGTGCCAATGAACGGAATTAAAAATAAAAATAATCCTTGCAGGTTGAGAAGATTCAGAAAGAAACACCAGTGAGATGGAGATGGCATGGGTTATAAATCACCTGCCTGCTCCAAGGGTTGATCTAATGCCCAAAGCAGAAGTGAAGACAATGGGGCAGGCAAGAGGGAAAGCAATGCCTCTTTTAGCACCCCAGAGAACCTCAGACATTTAATATCCTCCTCCTCTTGCACCATGGGCATGTGAAATCCTATGTCCTACCTGGGAGAGAGATGCCAGAAGGGCTCCAGCAGAAGTTCTCCTCCTCCTCCTCCTCACCTGAAGCAACCTCATGGTGGTGGCTGCTTTGTGCAGGGCAGCAGAGCTTTAGCACCCGAGAGGCACAGAGAAAATAAGGAAAAAGCAATAAAAATCACTTCTGTGCAGGCTTTGAGGAGGTGTCTGTGCTCCCACTGCAAACCCTTTGGTGGTGCAGACACTGTCTGGAAGCAGCAGCTTTGGTGGAGCTGCAAGGAATATAAAGAAGCAGCAGGAAACCTTGGGCCACACTCCCCATCATCCATGGGGATGGTGCTATTGCAGGGGAGCTAAACCCCTAAAATGCCCCAGGAACTAAAGATGACCAAAGAAAGGCCAGAACTCATTTCAGAGATGCTAAAAATGGGCAGCTCCTTAAAAAAATAACTCATTAGACCCTGCAGGACTTCGGGGTCAGGTCATCAACAGAGTCAGCCTAAAAAAGACCACATCCTAAATCCTAAACAAATGTTTTGGCAAGCACCAGATTAAGCAAGTGTGGCTTTATAGAAATTCTCACCTTGTTGATTGATTTTGATACAGGGATGGGCCAACCCCACTTGAACCTCATCCCTCCTATACAGCCCCTTTCCCACTGGATTCTCCGGGTGTAATGAAGCATGAGCTCTGAGTGCAGCCCCTCTCTGGGGATCACACTTGCTGGCCTTCCCCCTCTTATCCTATTTCCCTGCAACTCGCAGGAATTTAATAACCCCCTGTGAAACTTCAGTGAACTCGTTCAATGAGTTCAAGAAGTGGAGGGGGAACAGTGTGGGCAGTGTGACTGCTGGGGTCTTCATTTCCTTTGGAAAGGATTAGAGTAGATATAGGATTATAGTATGAATAAAATTATACATAATTATCTGTGATTAGACTTATTATATACCGATATTCTGCTATATATATTCTGTTATATATTATATACTTATATATTATATACTGCATACTGTATTACATGGCACATGGAATCACAGCATGGTTTGTGTGGGAAGTGGATGGAGGCATTAAACAGTCTGTAAAAAAACCCCACTATAGGTAACTCAGCTTCTTTCTTGCCAAGGGGCATCACAAAAGAGAAAAAGAAAAGGTTCAGGGTGGAGAGAGCATAAGAAGCTACAACTGGGGGAGGAAGCAAGAAGTGAAGAGCAGATGGAGTGTTTTCAGCACATGTTTTCCAAAAAATCAAAGGGGAGAAGGGAGGATTCCAGAGGACACCACGTGTAATGGGAGAGGAACCATGTTCAGTTCCCTGGGGGCTTAGGAAGCATCAAACAGTTCATCAAGAGAAGAGAGAAGGATGATGCTCTACCTGGACCTGTTGCCACAGCCACACTCATGGACTTCAGCCACTGAAGGGATTCAGCAGACACAGATTTATTGCAATAATTAATACTAATTAAGATCTAGGATCAGAAACAGGATGAATTTTTTTTTTAATAGTAATAACTTAATTGTAAAAAAAAAAAAAAAAAAAAAAAAAAAAAAAAGAACACAAAACCAAAAACCCAAACCAAAATTCATCTCAGATCCATGCACAAAAGTCATTTAACTCTGGGAAAGTGAGCAAGCCAGGAGTTATGAGTCTAATTTAAAGGTGATAAGGATCTGCCCCATCCTTTGTGGCTGATGGAGGGACTCTTCCCTATCCTGCTTCCATGCCAGCATCCTCGTGGAGGTTGGGGAATGGGGAGGGCTCCCGTCTCTCATTACTCTCTCCCCCAAGGCCTGGCTGTGGAGTTTACAATTTAATTTTCTGCATTTGTAATCTGTAGCCCTTGTGTATATAAAGTCTAATGAAAACGGCCTTTTTTAAATTAACATGGTATTTGGAAAAAAAAAAAAGAAACACCACCAAAAAAAAAACCCCAACAAACCAAACAACCCATGTGTTTCTATTTCATTACTGAACTGCGTTTATAAAGAAAGGAAAAATACTCGAGTGGAGGGTGATTGGATTTAGTTGGCAGGGACAGAGGACAGTCAGAAAACATAGATATCCTTACGTAAATGTCTGCACAACATCAAAATGCCTTTGGGTACAGCTTTCTTCTTACTCAAATTAATCAAACCCCTCCACGACTCAGGGCTGGATGCCTCAACTGCTTGTGCATCAACCAGGAGCTTCTCAGCCTCTTCCCCTCATTTTCCAACCCTGCCTGGTGCCAGTCCCAGACTTCACTGTCTGGGTCCACATGTAGGAAATGTGGACCCTCTGAAAAATGCACTCTGCTTTTTTCTCCTCCTTTTGCAAACTCCTTCCTTTATGGATGGGTTCCTCAAGAAAATGAGGCTTCCATGGTTGTTCTTAATTTAATACTTGTAAGGGTCAACCATAAAGACAAACTGGCAGGTAGAGACCTCAAGTTCCAACCTTTTCCAAGGTTGGAAAGATGGAGAACCAAAGAGTATTTGGGGTTGGAGAAGATTATGGAATCACTTAGGTTGGAAAAGATCCTTAAGATCCCTGAAGATCACCCTGTCCAAGCTCTAGTCAGGTCATCATCAGTTGGGTTTTAGGTTACCTCCAGAGATGGAGACTCTGGAACCCCTCAGGGGTCTGTTCACTCAAAGCAGAGGGCCAGCTAAAGAAGGCCAAACCCTACAGGAAAAAAGCTCAGCTCTGCTACACCCTAGAGAATCCAACAAAGGATGAGCTGACAAAACCAGCCCTCCCAACAATCCCACTCCAGGACAGTGGTGGTTCCCCTGTTTCACATACTAACCAGAGCACAGAAAGAAGATGCTTAGAAAATCAAGCGTGGATCTTCAAGAGGGCATCAAACCAACCTCCTCCAAGAAGGCTCCCAATGCCTTTTTGAAACCATTTCCCCCCCACCCTGCTATTTAATTTTTTTTTTAATAAGGACTTTTTATTCTTATTCTTTCTTTTGCTACCACTATGTCCTTTGGCTCTGGGCTTTTCCTTCTCTATTGCTTCATTTTTTTTAATCCCAGCACCTCAGAGGGAGGAAGCTGTCCTGTTTTCCTTATTAATCAGAAATCTCTGGCACTGACCACAAGAAAAGCCTCCAAGAACGCTGAACTTTTTGGTTCAATGCATTTCATCATAATAGAGCTACCAGCACGCAGAGTTGATTTAGTTTTGCAATTTTCTGTGGAAATACCTTCCAAGTGCTTGCCTTGGCCTCCAGAAATCCTCTGCTACACTCAGAGACATGGCAAAAATGGTCCAGAAAAGCAGTTGTGGTTTTAGTAGCTACCAAATTCCTCAAAAGTGTTGGTTAAGCCATGGTACTGCATCTGCAGTGTTTGAAGGTGGGAGGTGGGGGAGAGAAATGGGATTTCCAGCTGAATCTAGAACATCTACCATTAAAATGCAGTCGGGAAGGAAGGCCCTCACCAGCAACACAAACCCACCACGACCTCAGCCATGTCCCAAGCTAGGGAGAAGCTGTTCCTTGGAGTATCTTCCTCTGCACCCCCAGCTCACCTGGGATTTCTGGCCTCTGTTATTGCAGGGTCGATCTGGAAATCATCTATTGCACCTGCATTTCCTTAGAAGAGTTGTCATATGGACAAATCCAGTTCTTCTGGTCTCCTCTCTCCAGAAAAGAGCATCTCAGCATATTAAATAAGGAGAGTCCCATTTCCCCACAGGAGTTACCCATCAGTTAATACCACCTGAGCACCCCAACTTCAACCCTCATCCCTCCATCGCCTCCCCTAGCACTGTAATTACATTCCATCTTTTTTCTTGGCTGACTTGTTACCTTCCCCATGCTGCAGAAGAGCAAGCTGGTGCAACCACTTAGCAATACCAAATGCAAAAGTAAATTCCTGACAGAAGAGGACAGAAACCAGAAACGGAGCTGGGGGAGGCCAAATATTTAGCTCCTGACCCTGCATTGTGAGCGAGACAACACGTGAAGGTGGACAACTGAGGCCCGGAGACTTTCCTGGCCAACAATTCAACAAATTCCTCGAGGTGTAGGGCTTGACTCCATCCTTAGTCTTCCTAAAATTAAAAAATAATAATAATAATCTCACGTAGCCTTATTTTTCTCCAGCCTCTCAAGGCAAACACCTCGGGAGACACGGTCCCCTGGCACACGCGGGCTGTGCCGGTCCAGTTACAGCCTGGGAGAGGTCTGAGCTCTGAGTTTCCTTGATTTTTATCAGGGTTCACTCAGACGAACATTATTTCAAGATTGCCTTTGGTACTTAATCCTGTTTCAACACTGGATCTGACCTCGTCGTGGCGTGAACTGTAAAGTGAGTGTTCCTCCGAGGTTACGGCCGGGAGAGGGACGGGGAGGGCGGCTGGCGGGGCCGTAAGTAATCCCATTTTTCTGTCACAAGGCTGGTGTAATTCTATTCAGTGCAATTTATTAATTGTTCTCCCAGCATCTCGGAAATATGGTGTATCACTTTCGAGGGGAGTTACAGGGAGGGCAAGAGGGACAAGAAACCTCATCCTGGCAGCAGGCTTTGCCTGCAGAGAGACCCCGGAAAATTCAAGTTATATTTTTTTCCCCCAGTGTCAAGGATACAATTAGGATTTTCAAAGTTCTGACCCCGAATCCTGCAAAGTTTGGATTCTTTCAAAAGAGGGAAAGAGGAAACCACAACACCTGGGAGGGAAGCACATTTTGCATTCCCGTGGAAGCCTCTTTTTCCCCTCGTACGCTCCGTTCCGAACTCGCCTTTGGAAGAGTTCGACCGTCTGTGTTTTAAATTCAGCCACGTCAGCTTTGATTTACTGTGGCAGCAAATTGCTATTTATTAAAAAAAGAGGAAAAAAAAAAAAGGGGGAGAGAAAACTTTTTCAGGATTCAAGTTCCCATCTCTTTCAGTTTAAGAGTCTTCATTACCTTGTTCTCACTCGATGAGACAAAATAAAAATCAGAACTGAAGGCTTTTTTTTCTCGCCTAGTATTTTTTGCCTGCTGGTTTTCAGCTCGTTCATTCTCTCAGCACCAAGGAAAACATCACGTTTCTTTCTGGTTTTCAAGGGCCTCAGCTACTACTCTCTGTCTACGACACTTTCTCCTTCTGTTCTGCATTACCACTCAAAGCTCCCTCTCCGCATCGACAACTTGTTTGCGGCGATTCCGCATGCCGCTAAGTAAACCGAGTCGGTAAGTGGGTTAGAGAGGAGGTTAAAATGGGGCTTTTGCTCTCAGAGAGAAAAAAAAACCAAAACAAAAAACCTTCAAGTCCAAGAAGCCTGGTGAGAGGTGGGAATTCCACTCCACGCTGCTGGTGATGCTGCTCTGCGGGATGTCCCAGCCCAAACCCTGCCACGACCTGGCAGAGGAGAAGGTTTAAACCTCGTGGAGCTCTGTTGGGCCTGGTGGCATGACCTTAGCTTTTGGTTTTAACAGCCTCTTTGCCACGATTTTCAACTTGTGCAAGGTGAAGGAAATCAGATCCCTGGAGGGATTTCAAAACCACATGGATGTGGAGCTGAGGGATATGGGTTAGTGATGGCCTTGGCAATATTAGGTTTACGGTTGGAGTTGATGGTCTTAAAGGTCTTTTCCAACCAAAATGATGCTATGATTCTCATACAGGGATTTATACAATGGAACAAGCTATTGGATTTGATGCCCTGCCTTGGATACTGCCAGCAAAAAGATGCCAACCAACTCCTGCCTGCCTCTTACCTATTATAAAATGAGCACAAGGGTCTGCTCCCTGAACTGAAATCTCAATGACCAAATGTGCAGGACTTGACAAGGGAAGAGCCCCTTTCCCAAGGGAAGTCCAGCTGGATGGAATCATGGCCAGACTGGAGGTATATTTACTGTCCTGCTATCCATATTCAGGGGTTGCCATTACCACCTGGAGCACTTTGTTAACAGTTGGACTTGGTGATCTTAAAGGTCTTTTCCAACCCAAACAATTGGCTGATTCTGTGATCTGCTGGACACAGCTCTGCTCAGTGGGCCCCTCCTCATCCTGACCCCCTCAGTCACTTTTCTTCTCCGTGGTCCAACCAAGCATCTCAAAACACTCTGTGATGTTATTTATGAAAAACTCATCTCACCCTAACAGCCTCTTTTGCCCAGCAGATTCCGCTCTACAGTATTTTTGTCCCTCCAGATGTCTTACATTTTCTTCCCAGCTTATTTATTGATCATTTAACATCGAAGGGATGATCCAGAGATAACTACAGAGCAAAAGCAATTAACCCAGCGTTGAACTTCAGTTCCGAAAAGCAGCAGCATAACAGAATGCCTCTGACTGGACGTGAGATTTTTGCAGTCATTCATGATATCATTTTACATGGTGGTTAATAATAAATAGAGGTTGCTCCTCAGCAGGTTCAGTCTGATAAGCTTGGAAGAGCCTCCCTGGTGGAAGTGCCACCATCTGACACCACTGCATCTACCTGAGCACATCACTTGTGCATCAGGAGGCAAGGGCAGGGCTGAACTCAGGTTGTTGCCTCCATCTAAAAGGCTCCAGGACATCTTCCCACTCAAACAAGGAGAAATGAGAAATTAAAGTACAGCCAGACCCATGCTTATCAACATTGGGATAGCTTGCTGGCCCCTATGCTGCAAACCAGCCTCGTGGCTCATGCTCATGGGGGTACACTCTGTGCAGTCCACATCACCTGGGGGTTCAAACTGGTGATTCCCCACACACCCCCCAAAAAAGGAAAAAAAAAAAAAATTAAAAAAAATCAGGATCTTAAGTAACTTTGTAGCCACCTGATATTCAGGGATAGATCCAGGATGACTGAAGGTTGCTCAGCCTTTCCCCTGCATCACCGGCTGTTCACATATTCCCCCTTCCCCCCCTCCCCAAAGCCTCTGAAATATAAATTACCTTCGCAGAAGAAATGGAAACTTGATCATTAAAATTAGATAACAGAGCAAACTCACAGCCGGGGTCGCTAAATCCAAAGCCAAGATCAATTTGGTGGGGAGGGGAAACTGTCATTTAATCGATAGCCATGTGCAACCCATTATTCTGCTGCTTGCCATAAGCTCTTGCACGGTGCTTTAACACGGCCCAACACGGAGACCTTGCCCAGCACAACCTCAGCTGCTACTGGGAATATTTCAGATGATACCATCTGCTAAGCCCCTAAAGCCAGGGTGACATTTTAGGTGACTGTTGAAGGGTGGAAGTGTTTAATTTGGGACACTTTCCGGCACCACTGTAGCAATGGGAGATCTCACAGATAAGTTACACTCGACAGCATCTTTCTGGGAGGTGGTGGGTTTTTTTCTTTTTTTAATTCTCCTTTTGCTACCTACAATACAGAGGGCTCTTTTTAGCAAGTTTATTTAGTCCATATTGTGGCTGATCTGCTTGTTGCAATATCATCCATTTCCCTCCCCCGAGAGACACTCAAAGGAGCAGCAAGTAATCAACTTGAAACAAAAAGACCATCTAAATATAAAAAAAAAAAAAAAAAAAAAAAAAAAGAGAGAGAGAGAGAGAGAACAATAGCAGCATTAATTATAAACCAGGCAGGAGGGTTTCCAAGGAGAATTCATACACAGGGAATTTGTTTTGGGACAATTTCTTTCTCCCTCTGGGGGCTCAGAAGAGTGGCAGCAGCGTGGAGAGGCTGGAGCAGAGTGTTAGAGTAGGAGAAGGCACAGGGAGATGAGGATGGAGGGGTGGAGGAAGCAAGAAGTGTCAAACAAACTGGAAGCAACAAAGGCCAAAAGCAGCAGGAGAACCAAAGCCATGGGATTTTAAGCTTGGGAAAGAAAAGGATGAGCTCGGTACTGCTTGCTTGTTGCAAACAATAAATGGCCAAGGCAGGGATGTGTCCTACAGCTCTTTGCTAAAATTGTTATCATTTTCATAAGAGCCAGAAATCTTCCTTGCAAGCAAGGAATGTGCTGTTCTCAGTCATCCTCTTGGTGCATCTCCCTCTGCTGATGTCATGCACCCAGGTTTGGAGGCAGTGATGAGAAAGGGATGGACTGAAGAAAGGCCAGGGGACAGCACTGGGGATAAGCAGACACAGGAAAAAAAAACCAAGAAATCCAGCTATTCAGATGATGAGGGAAAAGAAATTTGCTCCAAAGAGGATCAGGGAATGAGACTCTTGAATTAAAACCATTCAACATTGACAGGCAACAGTAGAAAACCTTTGGGAGCAGCAAGTGCCAGGACAGATGGTGCAGGGGAGCCCATGGATCTCCACCAGTGGGATGTTTGTAAAGAAGAGGGTGACAGGAGATTGTCACAACTGGCCTGCAGGCAGTCACAACCATCTCTTGGCAGGTGGATCTCTCTACATCCCTTCTAGACCTGCAGTTGTGGTTGGGTCACTCAGTCAGCCATCCACCCAAGATATGAAAAGCAACAGGAAAAACCCAAAAGTATTGTGGTATCCTCCACCTGTGAGCACCTCAAAGTGTCCACCCCACTCAAAACAGGCTCAAAGCACTGAATCCACAAAACCTTACAACTGGCCTCCGGAGGACACCAAGCTCAATTTTTTTTTCTTTTTTAAAGAAACCTGAAAATACAACCAAAACATCCTCTCTCCATAGAAAACAAGGTCACCACCTGACAGAGTGCAAAAGGAAGCTATAGAAGAAAAATCCAAGTATTTTGTCCCACCAGCAATTCCAAATAGAAAGAGGTGGGGGGAGATGCCAGGTAACTCAGAGGGTGTGGAAACTTCTTTATACACAGAATCACAGAATCATTAAGGTTGGATTAGAACTCTAGGATCATTAAGTCCAACACCACCCTGCCCACTAAACCACGTCCTGAAAGACACTCACACAAACCTAACAGAAAAGCAGTAAGTAGGCACATTGTGTGTCTCAGGTGTATGAAGACTTTGGGTCTGAGGAAACCCTGCAGGGGGGACCTGAGGCTCCAGAATTGGATGTAGGAGCATGGAGAAGATGAATCCCTGGTGTTCACCAAGCACTCCCATCATCATGTATCCAGCCTGCAGTATGGGGACTTCTCACAGAATCCCGGACTGGTTTGGGGTGGAAAGTCCTTAAAGATCATTCAGTTCCAACACCTTTGGAGGGACACCTCCCCCAGCCCAGGCTGCTCCAAGCCCCATCCAACCTTCAACACTGCCAGGGATAGGGCAGCCACAGCTTCTGGGGGCAACCAGGGGCTCAGCACCATCACAGCAGAGAAGTTCCCTGACGGTTTGCTAGCCAGGTGACCACAGGAGCTATGGGACCATTATGGGAACCTCTGTGCACCTATTTTTAGTCTTACTTTCCCTTCTCTAAATATCTTTTTTTTTTTTTTTTTTTACGTTTCTTTGAGCAAAAAGGGCTCAACTGTGCCCCTCCACTTACACCTCGGCCATCGCTGGGCTCATGGCAGCTCAGTTCCCAACACAGCCATGCTCCAGGCTCTTGTCAACTCCAAATGACCTCACCTGCCTCATTTATATTATTTTTTTTTCCCTTTTGTCTATGTGGACTAAATTTCTGTCAACAAAGCTGAAAGGCCAAGTAGAGTTCACGGTAACAACTCACATTTCTTAGCAAGTTGCCCAGAACTAAACCCTAACCTTAAACAAGAATATGCAGTAGCTTTAAGAAACTGAGAAATATAAATCCCAGCATAGAAAATACCAGTAGATCAATGTCTGCTGGACTGATTTCTACAAGCCATGGCCATAACTCAGCGAGCCTGGAGCACCTCAACCGTCGGATATTTATGTGGTGCTTTAATTGCAAGAACAAAACCAACTTTCCGAGCTGAACACAGGCTGTGTTTGGAAATGCTGACAATGGTGGCTCTCAGCATCATAAATTACACTTGTCCCCTTCTGCAGAGCCAAAGCAACACGTGGAGCTGAAGTTTCTTTCTGGCAGCTGGCTCGCGGGCAGGGTTACGCCGGCTGCAGGCAGCACGGTCTGAGGTGTCACCTTCAGCTGAGGCTCTGGGTTCAGCTTGGAATGGAAGAGAAGGATTTATAAGAAATGATATAAGGGATTTAAGAGTAAAAAAGGGGCTACGGTGAAGCGTCTGGAGCGCAAATCTTACAAGGAGGAGGCCACCACCTCCTTCTCTGCATCCTGGTCCTTTGCATCCTCTGCCTTGGGCAGACACCCCAGTGCCCCCAGTAATTGCTTCTGCAGTAATACTGGGTCTGCTTGCTTTGGGGAGGCCCCTGAAAGCTGTGCTGGGGGAAGTCCTCTCCAGACCTCCAGTTCTGGGTCAGTTCTGGGCTCCTCAGGTCCAGAAGGACATTGAGGGGATGGAGTGTGTCCAGAGAAGGGAATGGAGCTGGGGAAGGGACTGGAGAACTTGTGAGGGTCCTGGGGGTGTTGGTCCTGGAGCAGAGGAGGCTGAGGGGAGAGCTTCTGGCTCTCTGACACCCCCTGAGAGGAGGTTGGAGCCAGGGGGGGTCAACTCTTCATGGAACTGGTGTGACTCTGGGGGTGCCCTACACAGGAATAGGAGTTGGACTTGATCCTGACGGGTCCCTTCCAACTTGGCACATTCTATGAGTCTATGATTTAGTGGTGGCCTTGGCAGTATTAGGATTATGGTTGGAGTTGATGGTCTTAAAGGTCTTTTCCAACCAAAATGATGCTATGATTCTCATACAGGGATTTATCCATTGGAACAAGCTATTGGATTTAATGCCCTGCCTTGGATACTGCCAGCAAAAAGATGCCAACCAACTCCTGCCTGCCTCTTACCTATTATAAAATGAGCACAAGGGTCTGCTTCCTGAACCAAAATCTCAATGACCAAATTTGCAGGATTTGCCAAGGGAAGAGCCCCTTTCCCAAGGGAAGTCCAGCTGGATGGAATCATGGCCAGACTGGAGGCACGTTTACTGTCCTGCTATCCATATTCAGGGGTTGCCATTACCACCTGGAGCACTTTGTCTTGCAGTAAAGGATGGGGCCCCAGCCAGTAGATGCTCCCCATGATGCCAAGACCCCCAAAGGTCCCCCCATCTCCTCACTGGACACCTCTCACCTTCCATCCTTGGGAAGGTGCTGGCGCAGCTCTAATTGACATCATGTGTCCATGGGGTTAGCTCTGTTGGAGAGCACACATGGTACAAACCAGCTCTGGAAAAATGAAATAATAAAAGGAGAAAGAAAAAAAAAAAAAGGCATTTTCCTTCCCTGCTCAACCCAGTGTACATACGTTGTTAGACACAGTTTAAATATAGCATCTAACTATGAAAACATGAATAATTGCAGTGCTTAAAACGTCTGGCTAATCTTTAGCAGAGCTGCAATCAATCACTGGTGTCAGACTGGGAAGCATTTCTCAGTTTCATACACAAAACCTTTCTTCAAATGCAAACTATATCCACTTTCAGTGTTTGGACTGCCTTTCCCATCTGATATTAATGGAAGCTCTCTCGGCATGAAGAGGCACGGGTCGGAATTGATTTTCTGATATTTAAAAAAAAATATATACATATCCAGTCAGGAATGACAATCACTGGGGGGGGGGGGGGAGGTGGGCAGGAATCCATTCTCCTGAACAGATGAAGGGGAAAAGCCAAGCCCAAGGCTCAACCCAAAGCCCTGGAGCACTTGGTGCCCACCACCCATCCTGCCTCTCCTCTGGAAGCAAGGCAGTACCTATGAAATATCTATGAAAAAGCACTGCAGTATTGATAAATTGTTGGTTTTTTCCCTTAATTAATAGCTAATAGTCACTAATCTGAAGGTCAGCAGCACTATTCAATGGCACACTCCAGTCCTGGTCCCTGCAAGGCCAAAGCCCTGCCTGTCCTTCCGTAGATGATAACGCATCTCCAGCTTTTCTAGGGGAGGTTTTTCTCATGTTTTCCCCAATTTCCTAGAGAGCAGTTGCATTTTTTCCTGCAGCACAGAGCACAGGGCTGGCTGTAGGTAATAATCACAGTTTCATTAATCTGAGCTCAGGTCAGCCACAGCTCCATCCAATTAGTTATGCACCAAGCACAATAATTCACATTAGACCAGGGCATGACATCCACTCTCTGCTCAAGTAGGAGATGCATCAGCAAGACCAGGAGAACCAAATCAGGTCTCCTCTACCCTCCAGCACCTTGCTGGAGACCAGCTCAGAGACCTTCCTGAGGTTCTACCTGCTTGAAAAGAGTTAAGCTCACCAGTTAACTGCAATTTTGCAGCCTGAATTATTCTCCCCATTTTATTATGGCAAAGACAGAAGGGTCCTGTCACCATGTACCATATTAAATAAGAAAACCTCAGAGCTGGCAGCAGTAGAAACACTAATTATTCTGGTTGCTGGCATCAGACCATTGTGGAGCCCAGATTTCATCTGGGTTGATAAAGCTCACCAACTATTTTTAAGCTGTCAAAAACCTCTAGGTTGGGCTGAGGTATGAAGGAACCTGATCTGGTCGGACCCTAAAGCAATTCAGAGCAGACACAGGGCAAGCACGACCCACTTGATTATGCACCTCTACTTCTTTCTCTCCATCTTTTATGATTTCCTTTTAATTTACTGAGGGGTTTTTTTGGTGGGCAGGCTCCAAAAGGCACTGACAAGCGAGCTGACAGCCGAGGCATGTGCCTAGGAGCTGACATCTGAAAGCAATAACACGGGGTGCATCAAAATTAAATAGTGTTAAGACAGGATCTGCAGCCATGGCTCAGGTGATGGTATCTGCAGCCCTTTAGGATATGGAAAGTCTTGATAAAAATCTGATGAGTAATAGCTGTATTTTTAATCAGTCTCAACCTAAACACAGGAGCATGTGTAAGGTTGTGGGGTTTTTTCACACATAGTTTGCTTAGAGGTGTTAAAAAATCCTCCCAAACCCTGCTGGGACTGCAGAAACCTCCTGGGTGATGCTGCCTGCTCCCAGGACATCGCTGCCTTTGAGAACTGATTTGTTCCTGCAAACATTTGACCCCCCAGAATTATTCCCTTTTCCTTCCCAGTTCAGCCATCTGGCACTTCCCAGCTCCCTGTTGATGAGCATCTCCATCACTCAGGTTGGACACTCCTGTCTCAAGATGGTCACTGTCACTTCCAGCCCATCACCCTGATGAGATGTCACCCAGAGTCACCTCAGCTCTGATTGACAACCAGTTGACCATGAGCCAGCAGTGTGCCCAGGTGGCCAATGGCATCCTGGCTTGTATCAGACCCAGTGTGGCCAGCAGGACCAGGGATGTAACTCTCTCCTTGGACCCAGCACTGGTGAGGTCCCACCTCAAGTACTGTGTCCAGTTCTGGGCTCCTCAGTTCCAGAAGGACATTGAGGTGCTGGGGCAGGTCCAGAGGAAAGCAAGGAGGCTGTGATGGGACTGGGGGGAAAGTCTTACAAGGAGAGGTGGTGGTGTTTAGTCTGGAGGAAAGAGGAGACTCAGGGGGGACCTTAGCTGTGGGCTCTTCTCCCAGGCAAAGAGGCAAAGAGTGGATTTATTTCCACAGAAGGTTTCACCCATTTGGGATGCCTCTGGAAGACAAGCTCTTGCTGAAGGGCTCCAGCCTTACTTAACTAAAAGATCACTACAAGCTACTACATATGGTAGAAGCATTTACCTTCTCACACAAGAAAGGACACTGGGATACTCATCATTAATTCCTGGAGCATCCATTACTGGGGCTGCAATGACAAAGATCAAAACAAGGTAAAATCTGCCAGTCAAAACACAAAAAACCCTAAATTCCTCCTGTCTCTTCTCCTTCACAATGATCCTGAGCTACTCCAAGCTGACAACACCGATTCTCCAGGTTGTAATTCAGGAACTTGCTGTCCCACCAAGAGCTGATTGCTTTGGAAAAACAGAATCTATGAGCAAGTCTCCAAGCCATCCAAACTTTGCCAACATCCAAACTGAGAGCAGATTCAGCAGGAAAAGATCTGCTGAATTTTTCTGTCTTCTAGGGGGAAGCCACCTTGGCCACACAAAAACTCTCTATTTGTGACCTTCAGATACGTGGTTCATGGGAAATTTCCTTTGCTGGGACATTTTCTCCATCAGTAACTGAACCTGGAGATATTTTTGCTGGGCACATGATGGAGCCAGTAGAAGGAGAGGCTCTGGAAGTTCATGAGGAGATAGGTAGTGAGGTCTAAGGGGTTCAAATTCCCATTCAGCATCCAGCACAGGGCAACACAAGGCACCCAAAACTTGGAGAGCCAAGGCTCCCTACACCACTACTCCAAGCTGCCTGCTGGAGAACGTGACACACTTGAGGTTCCACTTGGAGAAATCTTTGCACATAGTAAACACAAGGAAATTAAGGCAGGATGGTAGCAAACATACTGTGAATTCCCTTTCTGGTTTGCTCCCCACTCATCGCCCCGCAGAAGCAGCCCCTTCCATTGACATTAAAATCATTTGCCCAATTGTCAGGAGCAGCAGGCATCTCGCTGGAGCAGAGCTGCTCACCCCAAATTAGTAAAAAGCCAGCAAAAACAACAACAAAAAAAAACTTCTGACAGTAAGAGGCATTTGGAAAACTGCATTTCTGGGTAAGTTTCCACCCCATAAACACTGCGGGAGCTCGATCACGGCTCCGAATTCTTTTGCTTTCTGTTCCAACTTAGTTGTTGTTCTCCTGCCAGCTTACATAAGTGAGGGAGCACAGCTCTGTTGTTGGAGCAAGGAATGGGGATGAGTAGGTGCAACCAAGGAGCCACCTCCTCCCCTCCCTGGGTACCACCAGGCAGGGCAATGGTCTCTCCAGGGAGCATCTCCTCAACGCATCCTCCACTACCCTGACATCTTCCCACAAAGGCTCTAGAAGCATCTGCTGTTATCCATTGAGCTCTGAGTCCAACAGAGGAACTCTGAGAAATAATTTCTCACTCTAACAGTCATGAGAAACTGAAGACATGAGGACTTGAAATCGTGCTGAAGCCAGAGTTTAAAACCCTGCCTCCTCCAAACGTGTTTTGGTCACTCCAGGTGGATAACCCCACGGCACACGGGAGGGGATGGGGATCCCCAGCAGCACCAAGCAGAAGCTGTCAGAAAGCTGACCAGATGTCTGCTTCACCACAGCCACCCTTCCAAGGGAGGATCCGTGGCATGGCCAGCAGCCAGGTGGAGGAACAAAGGGGCACCTGCTTGGTTTTTCCTCCCGTTATTCAATACCGGGCTTAGCGCTCACACCACATTTGCCTCCTCTCTGCTGATGGATGCTCGGTGCCCGTCCCACCTCCACCACACACACGAGGCTCTCACCTTCCTCAGGCTGCACTGCTGCATGTCACCACCTCTCGATTCCTGCAAGGCATCCCAGGCCAAAATATAACCTTCCTTAAATTTGCCGGATGAGAGCACGTTACCAGGCTGATCTTTCAAAACTCTCCCATTCTTCTCATAATTTATTGATGAAAGGATTCCTCGCTGGTTAGGCAATATCCCTCCGGATGAAAGCCTGGCTAAGTTTCTCTTCTTTCTACCACCCTCGGTAACAGACACCTCCTCTCTGAGGGCCCCTGATGAAAAATTCACTACTCGCCAGGCTGCGCTGCCAGTTGTGCTGCTGATGGATCCTGTTACTTTTTACCTGTTCAGATTAATCAGGTTACACATCCAGCCTGCCAACAAAGCATGGCCCCAAACCTCAACCTAAATCCACGTCCACCGTCCGAGTTGGGCAGATGCTGCAGATGTACACCCAAGCTTGAAACCAAGCCTGGGACTCAGGACTGGCTTTCAGCCATGCTTTCAGGTGAAGAAAAACCTGAATTTGCACCACATTTAGTGTGCAAAAAGCCACTCACAGACTGTAGCTGCAAAGAGCAACGTGTTGGCCAGGAGCAAGAGTTGGGTGGGAGGAACTGAGGTTGAGGAGCTCTGCTAACACAGCATCTCCTCGTGAGCTTCTAGATGGTAAAATCACCCCAGTGCTTCCCCTCCCTCTTAGGCAGGGCTTTCTGGAACTTTCATTTGTTCTTTTAATGATCTGAGACACTTCTGAATGGAAGCTGGAATAGAAATATTCCTAATGACTTTGAAAATTCAGTACCCTCAGGCAAAGTTTTATCACTGTAACTTGCATCTCACCAGAGGACAAGACTCAGACATTTTTTCAGTGCTTAAACACAGCTCAGTGGTCCTTAGGATCTTACTGCACAGGAGTAAATCCTGACTCTGCACTGGATGGACCAATTCCACCACCAGCTCAGCCTACACCCAACAGAGATGTCCAAGTGCTGGGCTGGACCGTGTGGAGGAAACAATTGACCTGCCTCCAATTCCAGCCTCTGCTTCCTCCACCCGCTCTGCTCAAACCAGAACTTGCTCAACATTTTTTTTCTTGGCTTAACCTTAACCAGACAACCAAATACTAGTTACATGAGGTAAGGTTTCAGCTGTGGGAAACACAGGTAACTTCTGCAGCCAAATTCCTTAGTGGTGCAGTTCCACCACTGTAATTGTATTGTCACTCATCACCAATGTCATGGAGCTTATTCAACAATTAAAACTAAATTCTGAGAATTGCAGCCCTAAACCAAATCAAATGCATGTGAAAACGCAGCAATTTTTAACTCATCGTGTTGAAAAAATTTGGAAGCCAAGAGGGAAGAGTCCCTGGCAGCAGCTTTTCTTTTCAGAGATGGCTCAAACTGCAATATAAAATATTTTAAAATATTATTATTAATAACAATAATAGGGATAGTAACCAATGAACACACTTCGTGCTTTGCATTTTGCACAGCTCCTGTGGAAGAAAACAATCAGCTCAAGCAATTTTCTTAAGCAACTACTGCAGGTTTGGAGCAGCCCTGAAGTTCACAGTTCATGACAGGATTTTACCTGTGTCCAATGCATCCGTGGAGCTCTCTCCCACCTTTTTTCCTACAAACTAGAAAGCAACTTACATACCTGAACAAAGCCTCAAGTCCCACATTAGGTAGCAAACACCCTTTTGACAGCTGTGGAAATGTCAAGCACACAAGCTGCCCAATATCACCATGATCAACTGGTGAAGCCAAAGCTAGAGCTTCCCAACTCCCAAAACTACCTATGGAAAATCCCCTCCTCCCTGCTTCCCACTATCCTGGAACAAACTCTTGGAAACAGTGCTGAAGAAGGCTCCTCCAGCATTTCTTCTGCTCTCTGGACCTACTGCATGCTCTGGGGTGGTTGGGGGTCTCCTGGCTCTTCATCCACTGTGGGAACAAAGCCAATGTGCTGTTTGTTTTCTGTAAATTACATCTTTACTTAATTTTTCCTGAATTGCCCAGAAGTAATTTATTAACAATGACCAGGATTCCCTGCAGAAGACGATATTCTCAGAAAAGCAAAACGCTCCAGCAATGAAAGGAATGTGAGTGGCCCGACTGGTGAAGAGCTAATGACTTCAAATAAAGGCCATAACATCTGGCTTAGTTTAGCCTAAAGCTACAACCAAACCACAGTCTCCTCAACTCCACTGGCACCGTGCTGGTGAAAAATCACACAGCTATGAGATGACAGTTCGGAGCCGGAGCGGCAGCAAGTAAATATCACTTGATTAGGTGTCAAGTAAAACCCTCTTTGCCCAAGCAAAACTGATGATACATAGCTTTGATCCTCTGGGGCCATCGTTCCAGCAGATAACTGGATGCTGAAGTGGGGGTGTAGGTGTTTAACCCCCTTAGGAGACATGGTCAAGCAAGGAGGTGCTGGCAGAGCACCACCAAGTCTCCCAGCTGGCAGGGGAGCCCAAGAACTTTCTCCCCTGCCACGCCACACAGCAAATTCATCCCCCTCTGCTTCTGCTGTGCTTCTTTTTCAAGCTTTTTTGCAGTAATTACATGGGAAAGACACACAAAAAGCAACCCCTGTAGCTCAAATTAGCATCCATGCCTTTGAAAACAGGTCTGTAATTCAGGTTATAGCTCCCCAGGCGCTGCAGCCAGGGGAAAACAGGGGCATCAAGGCGACCAAAAGCAGAAGTATGACCCAAGCCTACCTGCATTTATTTACTTTGAAGGCAAAAGCATGGCAATTTGAAGATGAGAGTAAATGATCCGGGTTTTAAGATGCAACCAGACTTCCAGACCCCACTGAAGCCAACTGAAGCTTCAGGACCATTTCTACCAGGAAGAAAACTGCTCTCGAGGTCATCTCTCTGCAGAGATGCTGTTTGCACCTTCCCGGGCTGAAAGGTGACAGGGGAAACCACAATTTCATAAGGTTCTGACAAATTTTATGATGTCACTAGAACTGTAAAGCTGACCCAAACATGTTGCTAAAGGCTCGAGCCCAGGGGAGAACTAACACGTGTGTTCCATAAATCTTGCTAGGAGCAAAACCAGAGTAAAGGTAGAGGAGATGCAGGGAGGGCTCCCTTATCTTCAAAACAAACACTCCCAAGCCTATCAACCATTTTTTCATGTGATTCCAACATGTAATTTCCAAGGTGGTTCATTTAGCTGGAAGGCAGCCCCATCACACTGCCCTTTACTTCTAAAAACACAGTGCTGCTGGGGAGGTTGCTGGGTTTATTTTAAAGCCACAAGGGCAGCAGGCAGTGAGGGTGGAAAGTCTGAAGTTTTTTCAGGGACCTGTGTCTGGGAGCCCTGGAAGAAGGATGCTGGGAGCCTCTGCAACCTCCCAGACCTGGTTTTTCCCCTCACGCTGCTGCCTGGTGGGTTCTCAGCATCTTCAGCTCCATAAATCCCTGCCTCCCCCCTTTCTCCAAGGACTCAGCTCCCAGGGGTGAGAGGCTACAACAGATCCAGAGACCCCGAAGCAGAGCAGCTCCCTGGGGGGCAGCACCATGGGAGCCTTTCTACAGGCAGCAGTTGCTCCTACAGCATGAACAAATGTCCTCAAGAAACCAAATGCCAAGATACATGTGGTGATTTCCAGGCTCATTGATGGAAGCCAGATTTCAGCTCCTGTGCAAGAGCCAGGTTGCTGTATCCAAATACTTCCCCACCCCTCCAAAAAGCTGATTTCATCAAAAGATCCGATTGCAACCCTATCGTTTACCAAAGAAAAAAAGAAATAAATAAAAATATCCTCTTAGCATAATCCACTTTAAAAACTAAATCTCATTTGTAGCTTATTAGAGCTGCTACAGTCTGTAAAATCCATGCAAGGGGCTCCCATGAATTTTGAGAAGAGGGATATGGAGCTGCTTGGGCTGGAGTGTTTTGACAAGTTTCTGTAATGCTGGATGCAACCCGCTCATCAGTTCCAGCCCCAGCCACAAACTCACAAACTGCTCCCATCACTTGCACCAGAAAAAATGATGGCAGGAGCAATAATTGTGTCTCTGCTCCTCTTTGCAGACCACCTAGCACACTGCTGGGGCAAGGAGGAGTTTATGTGTTGACCATGAACAGCTAAAAGGACTCTCTTCACCCTTACATTTTCAAGTATACTTTAGAAGAGCACCCTCAGGTCCTGTATGAGTTTGCAAGGCATTTTCCCTGTGAGAAAAGGACAACAGTGTCAATTTTTTTCCCCCATTATGACTTGACTTTTTTTTCTCAGTATTCACAGATATCAAAGCTTTTCACGGAGGAGAGGAGGAAACTGAGGCACAGAGACTCTAGGCAAGCCCCTAGGACAGCAAGCACAGGGTGCAGAGCTGCAGTCCTGGTGCTCCAGTCTCCAACCCAAGAAACCTGGATCCTATTAGTGGCTTTGGCAAAGCCTTTGAGCCAAAGTTCTGCTGCTGTGAATGACTCCTGTGACTCCAACCACGGGACTTTCCTGTGCTGTGACTCAGTTTCCACCCCAGTGGGGCTGCTGGGGTTGAGTTCAGGGTTTCGGGAACCTGCAAGGAGCACTGGGGTGCCAGGAGATGGGCAGGCTCTCCTAGAAAGAAGTCATCATCAGAAATGATCACATTGATCATTTCCTTTTCAGGGGTTGGGGAGCTGTGAACCACTGCTCTGTTCACACCTGGAACTCCAATGTTCCATCACCCCAAGCCCCGTGTCCCCAGTGGGATGAGTGGGAATCTCCACACCCCACGGGGGTAGGAGAAACCAAAATTCCCCAGCTCTTCACCTGACCTGAGGTATCAAGAAACAAAACCCATGCAGGAACCTCCTTCCCCTTCCTTATCCAACTCTCACACATGGATCAGGTCAATCAGGGGATTATGGACCCGGTCACTACAGAGAAAGCAATCACCAACATTATTCCCACACCCTTTACACTGCTTGGACTTGCTTCCTCCTTTCCAAAGGCACAGAAAGGTTCTCCCTGAACTCCCATGGACTAAACAAAACACAGCTCATACAGCAAACTGGTAGGCACCACATCTGTGTGATGCCCATTTAAAAATAAATCCAGCCCATACAATACCAGTTGATAGCAGAGTTAGGTTGAAGGTGGGACTGGATGAGCTGATAGGTGTTTTCCAACCTGAACAATTCCACAGTTCTATGATAATTTGAGTCAAACAGGGACATCTCCAATCTCAGTGTAACTGCTGAGCATCAGGTTTCCCTTCAAGCAAACTGGTGGATGCTTGAATGAAGCAAAGGGAAGCACCAGAGCAGAGATACTGACCTGCAAACAAGTTAAGGTGGAGAAATGAGAAAATAAACTCACAACATTCCTACCTCCACAGTCACTGTGGCTGACAGAGGTGCAGAAGTTTTTTTTTTTAAAGTAGCAGAAGAGAAGAAATCCATTAAGACAACACAAGGACCAAAAAGAAACAAAAAGATGGCTTTACCCAGAGATGGACTTGTTTCAAAAGGGTTTAATGACACAGTAAGAAGATGAAGACAGAGCTTCAACTACCCTAAAAACAATGCTCTGTGCTCTGCTTGGCCAGCTGTACCCACTATCACCAAAGCAATGCCCAGCATCCAACAGGGAATGTAAAGGTGGAAAGATAAAGGCCAGGATAAAGACTCTGGAGAATTGAACCAGCCAAGTCCTGCTGCTCTGCAGGTGGCCATGGATGGCTAACAGCTCAGGCTCAGAAATGTTTTCTGTAAACACCTCAGGAGGGTCTCTGGAGGAGCACTGAGTTCCCATGGAGCAGACCCACCAAAGCAGGTGGTGGTTGCTTCAAGTCATCCTGCGGGTGAAGTGTTTGGTTAGAGCAAATCACTTCAAACACCTTTACCTGGGGCTCTCCTTTGAACTCAGCCCAAGCTGAGATGTGTCCATCAGGAGGGTTTCCCTCAAGGACAGTGCTGGGAAAAATATCTGAGGGTGGTTTTGGAGGGGACATCACCCATCGAAGCACTGGTGCTGCTGTTGGCCATGCCTTAACTTACTGGGGACAATTCCCTCCAGAGTCAGGAACTGTGATGGCAAACTCAGGGCACTGCACAGCCCAGGCCACGCTTCCTCCAACTCTTCAGCCTCCCCTTCTCCAGTCTACACACTGATTTTCTAGGCTGGTTTTTTTTCCTTCTGGCCACGTAGCTGCTGATGTGCTGGAAACCACCAAAGGATGTCACTTGCTGCCTGCACCCAACTTCACCAGAGGGCTTTACAATTAAATGGGCTAGGGCCTTCTTCTGCTATTTATATCCTAAGTGTGATGGGATGAAATAATTAAAAAAAAATATTATTTCCACAGCCCATTACATCACCTTTTCCTCTTGGAAAAGTTTGTAACTTCATATATAATTCTCCACACAGCCCCACACAAGCTGAACTATCTCTTTACGAGAGCAGAATATTCTCATCATGGCTATTAAAGGATCATCTGTAGGAAAAATATGCTACTGGAGAAAAAATTGTACTGGAGGCTTCCCCTGCCTTCTATTAAGAGCCCTTCGGAGAAAACTACGAGTGGCTGAAAGGCAGAAGGGGAATTAAATGCCTTCAAATATAAAATCTGCAATTAAATCCGTGAACAATGTTCCCCTCAAAGGCAGCGAGTGTCTGGGACTCATGGAAAACTTTCACCTCTCCAAGGGGATGAAATGGAAGCAGAATTTTTTCCACGTTCAGGGAAATGACACGTGCACAATCATTTAATCAACCTGCTTCCACAACACATAGAATAACCTCCCCAAAACCTTCTACAGCAAGTTTGGAGCCCGGTCATCTCAAATAATAATAATAATGTCTTCCCTCTATCCAGGCAGAAAAGAAAACTGTGTGAACTCAGGCTGACCTTAAAGAAATCCCTTAACCTAAAAATATAAAAGACAAACTGTTTCCACTGAGAGCTGCTATATAAAACCACTCTCAATAAAAGCCCAGGACTCCTTTCAAACTAACCTCAAACATGAAGCAAATTCCAGCCTGCTCTTTTCCTCTGGCATCCTGGAATGTACATCTCAAGGACAGAACTGGCTGTTCAAATTAGCTCCTACTCCTGCAGAAGCAATTGTTTCCAAACACTTTTGAAAAGCAATTCGGCGTAGGGTGGGCATTCCAGGGAGGATTCCCTCCCCCCCTTCCAGATCTCAAACATTTAGAGGAGCAGAGCAGTAACAGACTTTGAACACTCTGGTTCCAAGTTGAAATACACACACAAAAAAGAAAAGATGCATTATCCTAGAATCCAACCCTCCTGCCATGGTCAGGAACACCTCCCACCAGCCCAGGTTGCTCCAAGCCCCATCCAACCTTCAACACTGCCAGGGATGGGGCAGCCACAGCTTCTGGGGGCAACCTGGGCAATCAGGGGCTCAGCATCCTCACACTAAACAATTTCTTCCTAAAATCTCACCTCAATCTCCCATCTTTCAGCTTAAATACATTCCCTCTCATCCCATCCCTCCAGGCCCTTGTCCCAAGTCCCTCCCCAGCTTTCCTGGAGCCCCTTCAGGCACTGGAAGCTGCTCTAAGGTCTCCCTGGAGCCTTCTGCAGGCTGAATTATACACTTTTTGGTGCCCTTTTTCTTCAGAAGGTGTACTCACTACAACTTAATACCATGGACAATCATGGAGTCCTTTAGATTGGAAAAGACCTTTCTGATATACAGTCTAACCGTAGATGCCTCTGACCTTGGCCTGGACCTTCCAGAGGCCAAGAAGAGGTTTAGATGAGAACAAGTCAAGTCATTTGCAGCAGGATTCAACTTTCACGAGCAGTTTTGTGCTCTGAGTCAGCATGTGAAGACTATTTCTGGTTACAGGGCACACCCGACAAGACTATCTGCTCGGGTTCGCTTAATCTTCGAAACAAAAGATTCCTATCTACCATGGCTGTCATTCCTGATTACCACATCATTTCCCCATCAGCCCTCATGTCAGCAACCAAATTAAGGTATTACGCTCGGGAACATTTAACGTGATTAGATTGGAGGAGTATTTACTCTTCCACTTGGGCAGATGGGACTGCTGTGAACAGGAGGATGGGGAGATGCCAAGGGAGTCTCGGTGTGGTACACACCTATGGCTCCTCCTCTGTCTGTCTGTCTGACTCCACCTAACACAAAAGCCAAAGCTTTTTTTTTTTTTTTTCTCTTTCTTTAAAATTATATTCAGCATATCAGAGTGTTCCAACCCATGCTCAAAACATCCACACGCTTAAATTAAAATTCAAAGACTCGGGCATCCACCCAGGGCAACCTGCACTTCCAATGCCAGGAACTCCCAGCCCCACCCAGCCCAGCACACACTGGGGAGGCAGAGCCAGACAGCTCATGGGAGGCTAAAAAGAAAAAAAAAAAAAGAAAAAATCACATGAATTATACAAATCTGTGAAAAGAGGTCTCATCCCAAATGACACAAAGCTCCAAACTATGTGTCAGAAACAAAAGTTCTGCAACCTCTATAATCAAAACAAGCCATGGCCCAAACTTTGCTCAACCACCACAGCTGAGTGGTGAATCAAAAACTACAAGGACCGAGTCACAGAGCTAAATCACCCAATTTAATGAACTCAGGATTTCCTCCAGCAGGATGAAGGCTCTTGGTGACGCACAGATCCCAACTGTCTCCATCCCAGCAGATCAGCCAAGCACGCGTTGGGTCAACAAAGTTGGGCCACCAACATCTATTACAATATTTATTCATGTATTGAATAGCTGGTCCACAGCTCTTAGAAGCGGGAATACATTGTTAGAGTTGAATTCTCAAACTTAATGTACTTCAAAGTAACCCAAACATCAATTTTTCACCACGAGAACACTCAGCCGTTGGAATAACTGACCCAAGGAAAGAGTGGATTCCCCAACACTGGACACTTTGAAGATCCATCTGGACAGGGTGCTGGGTCATCTTGTCTAGACTGTGCTTTTACTAAGAAAAGTTGGATCAGATGATTCTTGAGGTCCTGTCCAACCTTGGATTCTATGGATCAATGATTCTTTGATCTCCTGAAGCTCTTCCCCATGACAGACAAGTTTCTCAACCAACATGAGGTGGTATCAGGGAACAAACAGAAGAAACAAAAGTGATGGGATCTCCCCATCACTCCTCTGGCAAACCTTTCCAGATTCCTGCCATGTGCTGCTTTTCCTAGGGACCTCCCCTCAGATCAGAAATCATGAAATGGGTTTGGAAAAGACCGTAATGATCATTTCGTTCCAACCTTCTGCCACGAGCAGGGACACCTTCCACTAGACTAGGTTGCTCCAAGCCCCATTCAACCTGGCCTTGAACATTTCCAGGGAGAGAACTTGAATGCTGGATTAGGAGGACATAAAACTCTCCCCATTTTCTGCAGCGTGCAGCTGCTCAATAGCAACAGCTTCATGAACCCACTGAACCACAGCTCTCCTACAGCACAAAGCAAGAGGATCCCCAAACCATCCAACAGACAATTCATAGAATGGTTTCAGCTGGAAGGCACCTCAAAGATCACTTAGTTCCAAGCCTCCTGCATGGGTAGAGATACCTCCCACCAGGCTCATCAACCTTCAACACTGCCAGGGATGGGGCAGCCACAGCTTCTCTGGGCAACCTGGGGCTCAGCACCATCTCACTGAAGAATTTCTTCCTAATGTTTAACACCCCAAGTCATGCCCAGCAAGCAGCACAAGCTAAGCAACCACGAATTAAAAATAAATTTGTTGCTCTTCTGCAGCAAGACCTTCCAGCCATGACTACTTTTTTTCAGCCCTTTCATCGCAGCAGTCTCAAAGGAGGATGCAGCTCCCTGAAGCTGGCTTTAATGGAGCCATTCAAGCAACAACCTGGCTCTGCAATTATCCTGCTTCTCCGGTCCAACTAACGTGCTTGTTTACACTCCCTGGCAAACTCCAGCTCGAGTGTCATTTCATCACTGGGATTCTTTTGCCTAAGCCAAGACCAACAGACCATGGTGGTAATTGAAACGCTGAAAGCATGGACAGCATCGATCGGTGAGACCCGAGACATCCCCCAGGGAACTGCCTTCAGCAGGGCCTGCTGGAGAAGGAGGCTTGAAATGAATGAAGGAGAAGTCGGCCGGAGAGATTAATATGTATGAGCACATGACCTGAATAACTGCTGAATTTCATGGGATTTGTAAGATTTGTTAGGCAGAGTGCGGGGTTATCCAAGAGAACTGTCTGAAAACACACCGTGATGGCTTTCACAGGATCACCAACTGGTTTGGGTTGGAAGGGACCTTCAAGATCATTCAATTCCAACCCTCTGCCATGGCCAGGGACACCTCCCACCAGCCCAGGTTGCTCCAAGCCCCATCCAACCTCCAACACTGCCAGGGATGGGGCAGCCACAGCTTCTGGGGGCAACCTGGGGCTCAGCACCCTCACACCAAACAATTTCTTCCTAATGTCCAACCTAAATCTCCCCTCTTCAAATTTTAAACCATTTCCCCTTGTCCCCTCACTACACACCTGTGTCAAAAGCCCAAACCCAGCTCATACAATTAAAGCCCCAGGTATAAAGAATCATAGCATGCTAGGGGTTGGAAATCTGACTTCTAGAGATCATTGAGTCCAACTCCTCTGCCAGAGCAGGATCACCCAGAGCAGGACACCCAGAAACACATCCAGGGGGGCTGGAAAGGCTCCAGAGAAGGAGACTCCACACATCTCTGGGCAGCCTGGGCCAGGGCTCCCTCACCCTCACAGGGAAGAAGTTTCTCCTCATGTTGAGGTGGAACTTTCTACGTTGTAGCTTAAAGGTTCTGCAGCAGAAACCTGGCTGGCATCTCCAAACATTCCCACTGATGCAGACACGGTGCCCAAGATTGCTTGACAGCATCCTGTAATGACAGGCACTACACGAACAGGGAAAAATTAAATACATTGAGCACTGCCTGGAGCCACATGCTTCCTTCCCTCACCACCTCTCTTCCTCCAGTTTTGGGGGTTACCTGTCAGCAAGCACAGGAAGATGCAGCCCACAGTGGAAACCACCCCCAGGAAGCAGCCAGATGTTTCTGCTCATTGGTGCAGAAGAGTCAGAAGTTCAAAGCCAACACAAGCCCCAGCAGATGCCCTCTTGGTGTGTGATGCAAGGGCCTCTTGCAGAAGGTTTTGTAGATACATGGTCTGAGTGTTCACATCTTGCCATCTGCAATTTAAAGTGAGTGGGAGATGGAGGAGAAAACTTCATGGTTCTTCCATTCCTTAACCTCAAGTGAGATGCACGTTTTCTGCTTGGAACCATCAGAAGCCATAGAGATGCTAAAACCATTTCCAGAGGAAACTCATCCCAGCTGGAACCTCAAAAGCCCTTGGAGATACAGCAGCTGCTCTCACTGGAGGAAAGGCTGAGTCTCCATACCTGCTCTTAGGTGCAAAATCTCTGTGTGTCTGACTGGTTTTACCTTCAGCCAGATCCTCCAACAAGCCCCACAGCAGAAAAATGTTACTTCTCTGCACTGGTGGTCAAACCACCTCAATCATTAGGAATTACAGACCAGCAGCCTAATTGCTCTCTTCCTCCCCATCTATCATAGCACACAGAGCCCTCTTAGCACTCCTATCTCCCACACTACCTTGGAAGTCACACGTTGTTTTGGATAGGTATAAAAGCAGGCAAGAAAAGGTACTTATTCTAATATCCAGCCCAAATGGCATGCTGGATTTTTCTAATGCTTGTTGAACCTTTGATGCTTTCAGGAAGTTTGTTATGTTTCTAGGATTCAGTGTTTGTTTTGATTAATGAGCAGGAATGTAAAGTCAGCCTGAAAGATAGAAAGTCAACTGAGGGTAATTCTGGTTTGTTCACTTTAACAGTGGCTGTGAAGAGCTACTGAATCACTAAAGTTGAGAAGACCCTGAAGTTTATCAAGTCCAACCCCAGCACTGCCAAGGCCACCCCTAATCCATGGCCCTCAGCACCACATCTCCAGGGCTCTGAAATCCCTCCAGAGATGAGGACTCCAACCCTGCCCTGAGCAGCCTGGGCCAGGGCATGACAACTCTTTGGGGAGTAAATTGTTCTTGATATCCAATCTAAGCCTCCCCTGGGAAACTTGAGGCTCTTACCTTTCATCCTCCACAAGAACTGCCTTTTAGAGACCATGTTCCCCATTCCTGGCTCCCTGAAGTTGCCCAGGTAGGATAGAAATTGAAATTGCATTAGCACAAGCACATAGAACATCACCAGTCATGGGCCAGAACAAAACCCACCTGATCTTCCATTACTTCTACTAGTAGCAGAGCTCCTACCTCAAAGATTGATTTTATCACTACAACAGATGTTGACATACAGGTAATAAACCAACCATCAGTCCACAAAGCACTTCAGGTCCTCAGGAGAAGGATCTGGTGTCATTTTAGGCACCAAGGAGCATTCACCAGCTGCTAATCCTGCTAAAGGTCTCTTAAACACCCATGTCTTATCCACCTGTCTCTTGTGGACATCTAGGATACCTCTGGGGCTCTACAATAGCAGTAGACATCCACATGTAGACACCTGTACCACTCCCCCCCTTAAAGACTGAAGCCCTGACTCAGAGCAAGAGCCCAAACCTTCCCATGGTCACCAGATCAATCAGCAAACTCTCCAAGCAGAACCCACCCTGACATCAAACAGCAGCAACTCCTGCGTTGTGCTTAAAAACAAGCAGGCAAGTCCTGGTACCAACAGAACCTGTAAGAATGCAGGTTACTATTTTTATCATGTGACTGGGGGGGGAACCAGACAGAAAAGTTGAAATATGTCATACTGCAACGTTCCTTGCTACATAGTGCCACCTTGCTGTCAAGTCATCAATAAAAATCACAACGGCGAAGGACTGATGCTTTGGGAGGAGATGCTCAGGGGCTTCACCTCAAGTAACTTCAGCTCCACGAGGGAATCAGTGGATGAAATACAGTATTAGAGTTACAGATTAAAACACAGTCCTGAGATCCCGACTCACAACTTATTTGGAGAAGATCTCTCCTCTCCACTGGTTTCTTCCAAAGCTTCCAGTTAAGGTGAGAACAAATATCTCCCATCCCATCACCTTCTCCTTTCCACATCCCAACCAACTCAGGGCACCATTTTCATGACATCTTGAGAACTTCCACGCCAAACCACGAAGTATTAAAAAAAAAAACAACAACTATTTCTCACTTTCAAATTCCTCATTTCCTCCACTTAATTTCTTTTGTATAGCCCCAAAAATCTCCCAGTGAAAGAGGATTTCAGTGTTTGTTTTTATTGTTCCAGCCTGTAAAGTGTCGACAGGCTCCACAGTTTCCTCTTCCATGCCCTAACCAAAGAAACCCAGGCAGAGCTCCCTGTGTAAGAGAAGTGCTAACAGAATATGTTTGCACTCTTGAATTTTATTTTATTTTTTGTTTGTTTGTTTGTTTGAAGGCTCTGGGGAGCATTCAGGCACTTTTAATTCCTCACTATGCCAATACATCCTTCCTGGATCCAGAGTGACGGATTCTGAGTCCAAGCAGGCAAGTGGATGAGGATTGTTGGGATTTTAAGTGAATTAGACTACAAAAGGCTATGTTTAAAGTAACACTAAGACTGGCCTAAACCCACCAAAGCAAGAAAAATCAGAATTAAGGCTCTAAATCCATGCTGAGCTCAAGCCTCAATGTGTCTTTCCCTCTCCCCATCCCCTTTCTCCAAAGCCCAGAGAGCAGCAGCTTGGCTTTTCAGCACAAACTTTGAAGCATCCTTTCCTTTGTGAGTCAGACAGTTAACACTGATTTAAAAATAAATAAACTCCTTAATGTACCCTTTTCAAATACTCTTGGTTTTGGGGGCACTAAATAAAGCAAAACAACAAACCAACACAAACCCCATCCTTACAAGCAAGGAACACAGTGGTTTGGCCCAAGCCCCTGGAATGTCCTTGCTGGTGCACTGGGTTAGCCACAGCCTGAGGGATTCCTGCAAGGCTCCCTGGGCAAAGCCTGCCCAAAAATCCATCTCCGTGGGCATCTGCATGAAGATGCACTGGAGTGGAGGAAAAAAAGCCTTTGTCTGTCATCCCTGATGGGTCTCCAACATGGAGCACGCTTCCCAGTGGGTTCTCTGGATGGGTTGAGCATCACCAGAGGTGCAGGATGCCTGGAAGAGACTGCCCACATGTTGGAGTCCAGCCTGGGCTTTGGAAGGCTCCACCACAGCTTGCAAACCATCTCTTGATCTTTCTTAGATGTGCCATAACTGCTCTGAAAGAGCTTTTCATCAAAGTCCAAATGATTTCAAGACAATAGAAAGCACTTTGCTTTCCTCTGACGTTTCCAACAGGGGTTAAAGTGGAGGGTGCTAACATCAGCTCAGAAAGATCATGACATTGAAGAGCATGACATAGTGCAAAAAAGACCCCTCATAAAACACCTGTGGGGTTTCGTTTGGTAATTTTGGGGGTTGTTTTGTTTCAAAAAGTCATTCCCTCCACTTTATCTTTCTAGTTTTTCATCCAGGTTTCCTAGGGAGCCATGGGGTGGGAGACAGATGGCTGGAGACACCTAAACACCTTGGCTAATGGAAAACAAAAAGGCATTTGAAGGCTAAGGGGAGACATGGGAACTGGTCCCACATGTTCATGTGAAATCCAGCTGCTGGGGGCCTCAGGCATATTTGGTTTGCAGGTGAAGCAGGTCCCGTGGCAGGTTTCTATCCTGAACTGAAGGGTTTGGCCAGCTCCACCTTCTGAAGAGCAGAGAACTGATAAAATAGGACTTCAAGAATTTCCCAAGGTTTGAAAAAGGCCTTAATAAACCTATGACTTTACACAGAGTGTTCCTTTCCACCACCTGATGCAGCAAACATTTCCAAAGGTAATTTCATTCCAAATATGGACTCAGAAAACAAACCCAGGCTCAGTTTCTCGAGAGGGAAAGCTAATGTACAAGTCTCTTTTATTTGTCTACAAAATTATTGTATTACCCCATGCAGATAACTTTTGAGAGGAAGCTCAGCATGATGCTGCAGTGGGCCAGACACTACTGAGGTCCACCAGAAATTAACACCAAACAACAGCTTTGAAACTGGTTTTCCCCAGACAGTTTGGCATTTAGGAAAAAAACCAAACCAGCAATAATTGGGTCTGTGGAAGGGGAGAGGTGTGACAGAGGATGGAGGCGATAGTATCACCACTTCTGGAAAGCTGATGGGACTTCTGGATGCCTAGAAAAGCATCTACCACATTCACAGGGTGTTAGGAAACAAAATTATCATTTAATTGGCAGCATTTTGTTTGGCTCAGGTGCATTTGTCTGCCTGCTCTGGTCTCCATTATCTGGTGAGACACTTCAGGTCTTCATGTTTGCACAAGATCCAGCAAAATGGGCAGTTCTAAGTTGGCTTGTAGGCACTGCCACAACCAACAGGATTAATAATGGTGGATGTATTATCCAAAAGATACCAATCTGTGGAAGGAACTCAGAGAGGAGCAACAAAAGCAATTAACACCCTGGAGATATGATCTTAACGGCAAAATATTATAGTTAAGGGTAATGATAAAACTAGCTCAAACCCATCACTGCTGGGTAATTAAGGCTGCAACTGGAACATGTGTCTTCACACCTCTTGCTTCCTGAGTGCATGAGAGGATGATTTCTGCAATGAAAGATTAATAGAATTCAAGGTTTTGGTTGGGAGGCAGCTGTGGGCAGGGCTCTTGAGGGCCAGTAAAGGGCTTCAGACAGCTGAGCTGGAGAGGAAGACATAGCAAAGGCCACACAGATGGAGAAGAGGACATGGCAGAGGCCATGGTTCAATAATGAAAGGGAACACTATTAAGCATGGACAGAAAGCAGGTTACACCCAGGTGTAAAGGGAGGAGGAGCAAATCAAAGTTAAGAGAGACATAAAATGGAAATGTGGTATTTCTAGGGTAGAAGTCCCCTTGCAAAGGACATTAAACACTAGAGATGTCCAGAAACCAAAGTGTACAAGAGCATTTCTCAAAAACACTCAATGGTGTCTACATCTCCCATCCTGCATCTTTGGGCAGAGCCCAGCCCTGGGGGGCTGGGACAACCAACTGTGCTGTGAGGCCAAAGATGGGCAAGGTAAGGTCAGGGGGAAGGCTGTCTACAAAACAATTTGGAGATGGCAAACAGCAACTGGCAAGGAAGCAAGACGAGCTGAAACCCATGAGTCACCTCTTCATCTCTGCCTTGCTGCATTAACACAGCAGCTACTCTGTCTGCAGCTTCTCTTTTGACAGAAACCCGTGCTTCAAAGGCACAAGTAAGTACATGTGAAGTGGAGACATCTCGCTGAGATAGTTCACTTAATTCACCCTCCCTCTAATACGATTTTCAACTTCTGATGCATCTACCAGCAAAACAAGTGGGGGAAAAAAATCAGCCAAAACCAGTTTCCCATCTAACAAGCTTCTCTCCAGGCCACTGCATGCTCGTGGCACTGCCAGTCCCCTTCTCAGCAGGCTCAGGACTGGCTCCAAGGCTCACCCAACGTCTTGTTTTCACACTGATCATCAGATAATTTGACTTTACAGGGCAGGGAAGCCACATTTAACCACAAAATATGAAAATGAGCTAAAAAAGAAACAAAAAAAACAAGCCAGAGCTTCCTTGCCTGGTGGGAATGAACTTGCATGTTGTCCTGGGCGCTGCCTCTTGGAGGGAATGTTTCCACCTTCCTACTACTGAATTGTGCCAGGAAGCACAATAGAGAGGTGGCCAGAGCCTTGAAGTGTCAGGGCAAGGCACATGGGACCTCTGCCCTTCAGCCCCAATTTGCAAAGGTTTCCAGAGGAAGCCCTGGACCACTTGGTAGTTGTGGGAGACAGAACATCCCACTCAGTACAAGCTCACCTTGCACAAGTCCAAGCTTCCAAATGCCTTTAAAGCAGCCAACACCCAAGAAAGATGGAGTTTCAAAAACTTTAAATGCCTTTAAAACAGCCAACACCCAAGAAGGATGGAGTTTCAAAAACCTTATTTATTATCTGATGGTTTAAGAAGAGCCCAAAAATCCCTGCATTGCTCCCAGTGTAACCTCACAGTCTGCTGCTCCCTGCACAGGAGCAGGAGGGTTCATAAAACTAAGCATAGAACCAAAAAATCCAGGTTTCCCCATGGTCCCTCTCAAAGCTGAGTCTAAGAGATGAGTTCACACAGCAGATTTTCTCCTCCATCTTGGGTCACCTTCTCAAAAGAATTCATTATAGGCTGCTAAACCTTTGAAACCCACCGTGGCCAAAATGGGTCAAAAGGTTCAGAAGTCATTGGTGGAAACGAAGGTGGACACACAGACAGAACAATTGCACATTTTGTAAGGCTAAAAACTCCTGCCTAAACTTTGCATTTCACATCTTTTAATTTAAAAAACATAAATCACAAACTGACTGTCTCAGTAACTCTGCAGAAGGAAACCTGCACGGAGGGAAGAAGAGAGCAGAGGCAGGAAGGAACTCTTTTATTAAGCATCTCTATCAGAGGTAACAGGGAAAAATTAATGCATCAGAGGGAGGCCTCTCATTACCCAGCTGGCTGGCACCCAAACTGAACCCACAATAACCACAACTGGCTTTCAAACCCAGTAAAAAGATGTGTAAAACTTTTGCTGTTGGACAAACCATAAGAGCTGTTCCACACCCTGTGATAGCACTGGCCTCCTAACCTCCCTGATGGAGCCTGAAGAGCCAATGCTCTAATTTATAACCACCCTCAAGTTACAACCATAAAGTGAAAGAGAAAAAAGACAGAGCAGAAGCACAGAACCTCCCTGTCCTCATCCCTTGCACGTCCTCCAACAAGACAGGCTCCTGCTTGCCATTCTCTCCATCTCCCTCAAGGCTGAATTTTGCACTTGCAGAGGAAATTCAACACAGAGGATCTATAATTTGCTGGACAGACAGAGAGGCCTAGAATAAGGAGCTCTAATCCATCGTGGACGTTCCCTCACTACAGTCCAGAGTGAAATTCTTCGAGTGCTGGAGACAGATTTTCCTTGGCAGGCAGCCACCAGTGTCGATCTGGCTTCTAGGAGAGATCAGCATGGCTGTGGATTGCAGCAGCTTCACAGACAAACATAAAACCTTCCCTCTTCAACCAACTTTCTTATAATAAACCCATGAAAATGAAAAGCTAAAACACTTCCAGCTGGCCAGAAGCTGGGAGAGAACTTATCACATGTGCAGGCTTGGGGGTGATGTGAAATCTGCTGGAGCTCTTTGGGGGTATTTGGACAGAAGCATCTAAGCCACTTTTGAAAGAAAGATGCAGAAAAATAAGTTATTTAGGCACCTTTCATCTTTTAGAAAGGTTATTTATGGAATCAGATTGAGTTCAGATTTCTAACACACAGCACAGAGTGCATGAGAGCAAATTTTAAACCTTAAGGAGGAAAAGTAACTATTGCTTCCATGTAAAGCCTTAAATATTTGTGTATTGCTGACAGGCCTGGGTTATAAATGGGTTCTTATAAAAGGATCTGAGATGTGACTTGGTTTACTTTATCACTTCATTAAAGGTATTTATGGATTTAGAATCGTCCCAGGATGGGAAGAAAAGTGACTTAGTAACTTACTGTCTGCTCAGAACAGCAATTTTCCTTCTCTGGGCTTGTCTCTTTTTCTTATTTACCATACAGTGCTGGAATTGCTCCCAATTTCCTTGAGCTCAAGGAGAAAATCAGGCTTTCAATGTACAGAGGGATCTAGAGCTGCACTAAACGAGAAGAAACCCTGATACTCCTGGAATATGACATTTTTATAGGACTTAAGTTTCCACTACAGGGATCCGTATAAAAGACACAAACCCAGTCACTCCATTTCTCTATTGGTTTATATTTTATTGTGCTGAGAATGAATTTTGGTCATTCCCTTAATCACCCCACGTTACTTTGAGATTTTTCTCTCACCTACCATTGCTCTATAACAGTAACTACTGAAACACACCAGGAAGGGAGGGGGAAAGCTCTTTCATGTCCCTATTTCATGCATTTTTTGCCCAGTCACTTTTCCTCCCTGCTCATGTAAAGCAGGAACTGACAGGACAGCTCCAAGACAAGTATAAACCTACCTGAAACATGAACCTGAAATTACTTTTTAACATTTTGAGAAGCCTGTCTGGATCCCAGGTTGGAAACAGCCTTTTTACAGGGTTCCTTCCTGGGAAAAGGAAAACTGCTAGAAACACAAACATTTTCAGGTGGTATCTCTTCCCCTTTCATAGTTTTAAGTCAATATTGTGTTAACATTTAGAAGCTTAAAGGAGAAAGAATGCAACGTAAAAAAAAAAAAAAAATTACAACAAGCTGAAGAACAATTTAAAGACCTCTCTTTGCTCTACCTTCATCTCTCTGCACTTCCAACTTCCCTGCATCTGGAGCTTCCCCAGTGTTGGAAGCATTGGATCTGGGATGGCCCCAGAGCAAGAACTGAGCTTCACAGAGATGGAATTTGGGATGTCACCGGATTAGGTCATTGAAAGGACCAAGGGCTCTAGGAACTCTCTCATTTCTGCAACTTATTGCTGACCTCAGTATGCTACTGGCTTCTTCTCTACATGGAGCAATGAGATGTTGACCATGATCAGTAGAATACTTGGCACCCACAACCACTCCTGTTATCCAGAAGATGATCTAGGACTGCCTGTCCTCACTTGGAACTCCACAGGCCACAGCATCTCCCCTTTCTCCTCTCAACATCCAGAATCACCACTATTTTTAAATGCAAGGAAAACAAAAAAGTCAGGAAGATCTTCCAAAATAAAGACAAAAACGTCGCCTACAAAGACAACCATCTGACAGAGGAAGATGATTTGTAGAGGTCTACTGGCCAGCTCCCTCCTCACCCGAGCTGAATTTGCTTGGCTGTGAACTTATCAACCCTATTATTTGCACTTATCAACCCTACAAACATTTCAATCCTAACTCAGAGCAGCTGAACCTCACCGAGCATTTTTAAGGCATTTCATTCTTCAGACAGCCACAGTTTTCCTCTTCAAACCCCCTGCATTCAAGGCTTCGTGCTTGGAAAAGGACCAAAGCCTCCACATTGCCTTACACGCAGGAGGCCGCGAGTGCGTTGCGTCCTGCAGTCAATCAAGTGCCAAGAAGTTAATGAAGATAAAAGTGTCAACGCAGAGCTTTTGATAACACACACCTTTCCCACGTTGCTGTTTTGACCATCCTGCCAACAAATCTGGCAGCTCCTGGCAGGCCCAAGTCTGAAACGCGACCGCCCGGCATCTCCACGTTAATAAACTTCTCGCTGCTCGGCCGAAGTGTCATGGGGCTGACAGATTACTCCCTGCACATCAGTTGGGTTCAGAGAAGTTCTCAAACCCTTACGGGTTAAAAGCCTGAATCAGAGTCCCAGTGGTAAGGAGATCATCGATACAAGGGATTATGCAGATTTAAGAAATACCCTCAGCACCCGAAAGTTTTCAGAATGCAAACTACGTCAAGGCTGGAAACAAGAGGCACTGCATCATGATGGCAGGAGGGACAAAGCCAGGGGAGTTTAACAGACAAAAAAAGATTGTTTTAATAGGAGAGAAGCATCAGTCATTGAGTCTTACTTCATTCAGACTTTCTATCCAACCCATCCATCTTCAGTGCCAAGAGATGACAGGACCACCTCACTTTTCCCCCCCAGCCTAGGATATCAATAATGCCCATTTCTACCCCAAACAAACGACTCCCTGGAATGGGCCTTTTCCCTAAATTCCCTTGCCAAGCGACACGGATGCCTCAGTACCTGCTATGGTCAACTTGGCTCCAATGAAGCCCCCTCGAGAGGTGGGCACCAATGGGTGGAGCCTTCCCCAACCATCTTCTCCAACAGCCACTTTGTCATTCATGGCTGGGGACCATCTGCGGAAGAGGGGACCGGGGAAGACAGAGGGGGGGTCGGGGGGCAGAACGGAGCCAAAGGCGGACACAAACGGGCGCGCACACACTCAGACCCTCCCCGCAGAAGCCCGAATGCAAATTCCATCGCCCTCGCAAAAAAAAAGCAAAAAAAAAAAAGCAAAAAAAAAAAAAAAAAAAAGCCTCCGTGGGCATTATCTGTGAACAAAAGTCCTCGAGGCGGGCGGTCTCTGCATCACTGCTCTCTCTGTTAGCACCACCTGCTTGGCGTCAGCCGGGAGAGTCGCCGCGTTATCTTTTTGCCGCCTCTGCAGAAGCCAACGGGAGCACAATGGACCCCATCGGCCAGGGTCAGGCACGGCTTTCTTCCTCGCCCCCGTCCCACCAGCCCTTTTCACCTCCATCATCTCCAGGACCACGGAACGCTCAATAAGGAGGTGGCTTCGTGCACGGGGAGGAGGAGGAGGAGGGGGGAAAATATAGGTCTCTGGCGTAAATCGCCGACGCCGTTTCCCCTCCTCTCTCTTTCCTTAAGACCTGATGGTCTTCAGTCACACATCTTAAAAGAAAAACAAAAAACAAAAACACAAAGACTTACTTGTCTCAAGTCGATGAAGGCCAACTGCAGCGTGTCCCCTTGGAACCCAGGCACTGGGCCGGATCTGGCAAACTCTGTGGGAAAGAAAAGAGGATAAAAAGCGCCTTTAACTAACCATGGACAGGGAGATTGGCAGACGGATGACAGGGAAGACAAGAGAGGCTGGGGGAGAGGAGGACCGCGCTTCTAAGGAGTCATGTCTCCCTCCCTTCAGCAGCTTTGTTCGCCCTTCAAAATTCGTGTCATCAAAACACCATTAATTCCACCGTCCTGACAGCAAGGAAACTGTACTAATTCGACCTGAAATTTATTCCCATGAGCCGTACTGGGCTTCAGAGTATTTGTTTTGTGAATGGACAAACAACTCGCCGAGAAGAAAGAGGGGGATGGGGGTGGAAAAGTTTTTCCTCTCAACACAATAAAATCTTCAGCTGTGAAACTCTTTTCAGTTCCGAAAGCTATTTATATTTTAGGGCGCTGAAGGAATTTTCTAATTTCACGCCTGTCACCAGGCCCCATGAGCATTCATCAAAAAAATATGCCCAGCCGCATCATTAATTATTCGGCAGGAGATTATCTGCATTATCTGCTATGGTGTCTGCTGCTGGTGTACACTCACCCCAAATGGAGAGAATCCTGGCCATTATGTGGCATATTTATTTGTGTGTGATGAAGACATCTGACAACTGAATAACATCGGCTTCTAAAGCAAAGAGGCAATTTCCAAAGCCACTTTTACCTCCTTCCAGTGTAATCTGGCCAAAATTTCATACTTAAGTCATGTATTTTTCTTCTAATCCATTCTTCAAGTTGAAAACCACTGAGGAGGACTTGAACAAATCCACTTTAAGAGGACCTCAGCTCCTCCACGCTTAAATGGCGCGGAGATGGCTTTTCCTTGGGAGCAGTCAGGAAGCCAACAACTGCATATATTCAATGTGTGACTTTTGAAGCTCCACCTGTGGTTGATTTTGCCCAACTTCCTTTAATTTTCAAACCTCTTTAAAGTTACAGAAATAACGTCTCTACCACCATGCAACTTCTCAGAGCTGAGGGGATTTTTAAGTTATGTAATGCCAGAGTCCACCATCATCCAACTATTCTGGAATTTACTATTGAGGAGCCCTCAAAAGAGCTCCTGCAACTACACAAAGCTGAGGAGTAAGGATACCTGGGAACTAAGGAAGGAGGATTTTGTCTTCTTTCTGTATGACTGCACAGAAGTACTAAAGGATAAATCCTGTCTTGTCTCTAAACACTAAGCCAACTCATTTAATGGCAGATGGTCTTTGCTTTGACTGCTTCTCCTTCTAAAGGTCATCTCATTTTCAAGCAAATGACACAAAAGGAGGAAAACAAATTATTACAGTCCTATTTTTAAGAACTTCCTATAGCATCTCGGTCATATGAGCAGTTCCCCAGGCTCTAATGAGAAGAGACTAATGAATTAAGACTAATCAATTCATCAGCATCCCTCAACTGCTTTACTTCTGGCACCCAATGAAGGGTCATTTGTCAGCTTTCTTGCTACACCTTCCATTAAAGTCTTGGGATGGAGAACATCCTTCTATAGAGACACAGGTACCTCCAGGGCAGAGCAGTCAGTTTGCAGCCATCCCCAGCTTTGCTCTTTAATATTTTCAAATGCCAGAAGAGCTCTTGGATTGCAATGATCCCTCTCATTTGCAGTCATCACTCAAGTGACAACAGCTGCAGGACAACAGCAAGCAGGGCTGCAAAGCCATTACTTTCATCCAATGCTACTATTTGACATGAGTAATAAATAATTAAAAAAAAAAAAACAAACCAAGGAAGTATGTACGTGACTGTTCACAGTCAGAATTTAGAGAGGAACAGCACAAATCAAAGCCAGGAGACACCAGTCATGATTGTGCCCCTGGATTTGGCCACTTGTGCACAGGATGGGACTGCACAGAAGCAGGAGCTGCTCAGCTCCCTGCCACCTGCACTGACCAACACTGCAGTAATTTGGCTGCAAACAGTCCAAATGGAGTTTACATTTAAGCCTCAAAAGCTGTTTTAATTAAATCTCACTGTAAAGGCATTTTAATGTACATTTGCTATAAAATTTGGCTGTCACTTGCCTGTGCCAGCACGCACACACAGGGAGGACTAACCCAAGCTTTCTGACTCTGAACATAAATCATCTTTACACATTCACTGTACACCCCACTGTCTCATCTGGAAAAATTACCCCCAAAGCCACATCAATCCTAAAACACCCCCACTTTGGAAAAGCCTGTACCTGAGAAGCTAAAAGCTCTGAGATGCAAGAAACATCCCTTGAGCATCCACTGGAGAGATAAAATGTGCCCCATGGGGCCCAGGGCCACAAGCATCCCTGGGCTGGGGTACCCAATGAACTGGCTGAATGGCCACATCCTATCCTCTAAGGATGGAGTCCCATCATGTTACTATTTGTATTTGAAGAAAGGCTTGAATACAGAAAACCTGAAAGGGCTGCCACAAAAAAACCAAAAAACCAACAACTATATTTTGTACTTAAAGGTTTCATAGCTGCTAGGAATCTATTTAGAAGCGCACGCAGAGTTGTGAAATTCAAGATCTTCCCAACTGCATGAATTTCAAATCCTCATGAGAAAATGCCTGGGACTGGGTCTTGAATATTTTCACAGGACTTGTGAATTTATCATCTGAGCAACCCGTGACAGATTTCATCCCAGGGCACGGCCGCTCCTCAGCAGCTCACCTTGAGCTGCCTCTTACTAAGGAACCATCCAGGAGGAAGCTGGGGAGAGTTCTGGAGTGATGCTGCCTTTTAACACCCCAAATTCCCACAAGGGCAGCACACTGGAACCAACCTTTGCTTGAAGAGCATTTCTCCTCAACAGAAGGGACTGGAGACTTTACAGCATTAACAATGCACTCGATGTCCCAGCAGCAAAATGACGTCTGAGATCATATTCTTTGTATCCCAGAAGAAATGAGAGGAAAAATAGGGCTCAAGGGCTTGAAGAAAGCTGCTAAGGAGCCCCAAGAGGAATGAATGCAATGCCTCACCCCACGGTTGTTACACAAATAGCAGTACCTTCTGTAATCGTAGGTCACATTTTACATACCAATGCCACAACCTTATTTTGAAGGAGAAATGAACAAAGTCTTGCAAGGGGGCTGGGATGGGGAACGAAACAAAGAAGAGAACAGAGCTTTAGAGGAAAGACACAGCCAGTTCTTCTTGGTTTTAATCTCTTCAACCAGATTTCAGGATAATTTTCTCGGAACGACCGAGCACAGTGCTGGCCTCAGTACTGTCGGCTTGGTTTGTTGTACTGTCTCCACTACCAAGGCAAGTGGCAAACAGAGCAAGCCACCTACAGTACAGCCCCTTGAGCAGAAAATCACAAGAGAATAGAGCAGATCAGTATGCGGCTGTTTGTACAAAGCATTTAGCCAGGCTAAAGGTTTGAGAGACTTGTGTTCAGGCCAAAAAAGTAATGTCTTTGCAAGGTCTACAGGCTTGGGCCACCCAGGGCAGGTCACAGGGGGACTCTAACCTCCCTTCCAAAACATTTCAGTGATGAAAGAATGAAGGAACAGGAACCGTTAAGCCCTTTACAATGAACAAAGAATAAAGAGTTCAAACGCCCAGCAGAAAAGAGACATCCACTGTAAATTAATTCTACAGAAGGGGGGAATCTCTCTCTGTACACTGTACGCGCGCGGGGACGGAGCCCTGCGTGTATTGTGGGGTCCAAACAAACACAGCTGGAGCCCTCATTCCTCAAAAACATCGTCTCGAGGGGAACATTTTCTCTAAATTACACAACCCGGGCAGAATTTGTGACAGGAGAGCTGTGGGATGGAGGCTACAGCAGCTCCTGGCAAAGGGAACCCAGACAATTCGCTTATGGTCGCTTCAGCCATGAACAAGATTTTGTATCTGTGAAGAACACAGGTCTCCAAGTCACCTTCCTTAGCCAAGACTATTTTAGACAAACCAAGTGGCAGGACCTCATGGATCTTACCCAGAGGCACAAAATGACACCTTGAGTGTCAAAGGTCTGTGTGGACTCTGCAGAAGCTCACAAGGAGATGAAGGGGATGGGGAGGAATTGAAAGAAGAGGAACAAACAGAAGATTCCAGTTTCCTTCCTGAGCTTTTTCTCCACCCACAATCATTCCCAGAGAATTTCTTTTTGACACCATGCCAACTAGCAGGATTTGCTTCAGTCAGACACCCAAAGACCCCTGAAGTGTGGTGCTGAAGATTGTCCAAATTTGTCCCATCAGCACCTAACCAATAAGGGTAGGATTCTGGTAGCTCACTGATGGGAGTCACATGCTTCTTTTCCAACCTTATAGGCACTAACTCAGCAGGCATCCCTTTCTTAGTGATGTGAGTCCTTTGCAACCTCCAAGAAAGGTCAGCAGAGGGAAATGAAGGCAACATTAAAGACATTAATCACATGTCCAAGGGAAAAAACTCAGGGAGAACTAAGGATAAATCTCATCTCTGGAAGGTGGCTCCCACTTTCATGCAGGAAGGTGATCAGAATTCCCACTTCAGATGCAGGAAGGTGATCAGACCTGTGCTGGAGGAAGAGGAGGACTCAGTGAGGTGAATAAACCCTGGCATCCAACACAAATAAAGGGATTTCCATGGGAGAAAGTCCTTGGAGCCAAGAAAGACCCATACTGGAGTATTCTGGCATTTGAGGTGTCAGGCTGGAGTATTCCTCAAACCCAAGGAGTCATCTGTGTTTCTTACCCACTGCACCTAGGAGTGGGCTGACCAAAAACGGGGATTTTAATGAAATTTTATATATAATTTTTATGGGATTTTTAATTTCTCGTAAAGGAGCATTTAAAAGACTTTTAGAGATTATAGACCTGCTTATTTTATGATTTATGTATCATAAAAACAATCTGCCCCAGCCACTGCTGGAACTGGTTATCTAGATGGGAAACACTTTTGTCTGAGCAAGAGCAGCCCCCTTATCTTTTCTGGGGTTTTTTTTGGTTGCAGACTCCAAATTCTCATTATTCCATTGGGTACCCATCTTTGAGATAAAGGAGATAGGGAAAAAAAACATGCATATTTTAGGACCAGGAGGTCCATAAAAGAGCAATGCAGGGAACTGGGTTGCCAGGCACACAGCAATGAGCAAAATCACATTGTGTGTACTGTTAAATCTTGGGCTTCAGAAGCATTCTGGAAGACAGTAAGCCTTTTTAGAAAAGCAAATGCCCGTTCTGAAAAAAGCATCACCTCCTCTATTTACAGGTTCACAGGAATATTCGTGTTGGGTTTGGGTTGATTTTTTTTTCCTCTCCAGAGTTGTTGGGGTTTGTTGATTTTTTTTTTCTCTTTTCAAGCTGGATTGTTGGGCTGGAGCCAGAACTGGCTCCTAAATTGAGACATAATTAGACGTGTCCTACTGTGTCTTTCTGGGCAAGTCATTTAACCTCCATGCCTTATTTCACTCCAGGTTGAAAAAAAAGAGGTGAGACAATCTCTCTTGACTGCATAAAACCAAAGCTATGTAAAGCCAAGCAAGATGAACAAGAGTCACAACTGATACCTGACCAGCAAGAAATATTTTAAAAATGCCTTTTTGCCCTTCCCTGGACATCAGCTGTGATATCCACGTGCACACAGCTTTGTACATCTGCACAAAAAGACTTTACTCTTAACACACATCTTAGCAAACAGCTTTTTGCTGGGGAAAAAAGAAGACATCCACCTCGAGGGGCAAGACCACTGTCTTCCATCTGCTCGAGGGCTTTGTCCAGATGGAGGCTCCAGTTCCATGGTCTCACTGGGGGATAATGCCCCTGGAAAACAGCCCACATTTTTCCCAGGTTTCTGACATCCCAGGCAGCCTAATGGGATTTTTACAACCTTGCAGCTCTACTCTTTCTTCCCTCTTTCGCACCAAAACGGCTGCTGACGTATTACGGGACTATTCATACAACCAGGACAAGCTTTGGCTCCTGATGTTTATTTAATTTACTACTTCTCCCCAGTCCTCTGAAAGCTTTCTTTTTGAAGCTCATAAAATTAATAAACTGTATATCCAAGTGCTTTGAACATGCAAAACAAGCACGTTTCTGTGGAGGGGGGGAAACAGGCAAGGGGTCCCATCACGACCTCGTGCTTCTCCTCGTGCTTGTGCCTGCTGCCAAGCCTTGTCTGATGCAACAGTTCAGGCAGCCATTCCCTTTTTTAGGCTGATGGGTAGCAACTTATTTATAAATTCAGGAAATATTTTCTGAAGCCACAAGCCTGGAAAATTAATTTACCGGTGTTTTGTTTTAAGTCTATACCATAATGTTTTTCACCTCTATGGTTGTTATCTATGGTGTATATAAACACATTTTCTTTTAACATGCATTATAGCTACTCTGATAGAGAGCAAATTATCTGTACCACCTTCAAACCATGTTTAATGAACCTTTATTCATTTGCCTCCCCACTCTCTTAACCAGCTTATACCTTTGGCATTCACAAGAGACTTAAACAAAAGCCTAATAAGCTCCGGGACTGAAACTCCAAAGCCCCATTCCCACATCACAGAACTCACTGGAAGTGCTCCAAAAAGCTATAAAATCCCATTTTAATATGATAAGTACATGATTAAGCTGTTAAACTGGGAAAGACTTGGGCATCTGGGGAAAGGAGGAGGGCTGGAGGCAGAGACATAAAGTCAAACATGCAGCTGGGATGATAAGGATGCTGAGATTCACACCTGTGCTCAGGTAAAAGATTAAAAAAGTGAAAAAAAAAAAATAAAGACAAAGGGGGAAAAATGGAAATGTCTTTTATGAACACACCAATTCACTCTCAGGACTGTCCTACCCTAAAATTAAAACCTCAATGCTTTCCTTTTCAAAAACAGAACTAACAACTCTCCCTGGTGTCAGCAAAGCCACCAGACAAAGCCGCGGGGACTGGCGAGCTCTTTTTTTGCTGCCAAAATGGAAGAAAAAGACTTTGTCTGGGTTTAGGGATCTGGGGGCTGACAGTGATGGATAGGAAGGTTACAGCACCAGCATCTGTCTCCATCCCCCTGCCCCCTGGCACCTCGGGCTGGGGGGAGCGGGTGGTCAGCCCCAGTGCTCAGGTTGGCGTCACCTGCTCTTGAATGTCTGAGTGCTCCAGGTTTTGTCTCACCAAATGATTGGAATTTCAGGAATTGTGCTTTTCAAGCCAATATGAAATGCCATCCGTTTTACTTAGCAGCTTTTAAGCAAGAGATGCTGCTCGGTGACCCACGTTACCGACGGGGCGGAAAACTGCAGGGATACGAGGCTGCTGGCAGCCAAAAGAAAAAGAAGGAAACTATTATTGATGACAAATGCTTCCCATTATTCCCAGCAACACCACCTGTCCCTTGGCAGACACCGACTGGGAACACAGCTGCTGCTGAGGCAGCCCTGATGTGCTGATGGGACACAAATTAGCCACAACTTAGGGCTGAAGGAGCTTCTGGAAGAAAAATAAGGCGTTGCGTGCATGATGACATCTGATATTGCTGCAAATCATGGATCTGATTCATTAAGCAGGGATTCTTCTCCCAGGCTACTCAACTGAGTGCTGGGAATCAGCAAAAGGACATAAAAAAATTAAAATATACTCCCTACGCACACCAAAAAAGACTTACTGGGTGATCTTTCACAGATACAAAATTAATCTCACTGTTGATGGCTGCAGCTGAACTAGAAGTCCCAATCTTCATCACAACTGAGAAAGCCAAACCACTGGGTATTTGAAAAGAAAAAAAACAACCCTAAAATACTTTACCAAGGTTTCCTGAACCCTTTATCAAACCTACCAGACGTGGTGATTCCTGTAGCCACAGTCACTAAGCCAGCCCAATATAAATCCCAACAATAAATCCATCCACCTTATAAGGAGAAGAGGTTCTACACAGAACTGTGCTTTCCCTTCTGCGGCTTAAATTATAAAAACAAGAAGGGAAAAAAAGCATTTTGACACTTTGTGCTAGATATTCTTAAACCTGCTGAATGGGATAACAAGTAATTTGAGGGAAACCTTAGGATTTCAGAGCTTATTTGGGTGTAAACTAGATGAAATGAAAAGCCATGGTGCTGGCAGCACTCAGCTCCACACACACCTCTGAGCAGATGCAGTTTTCATAGAACCACAGAATCATCAAATGGTTTAGGGGCTGGAAGGGACCTTAATGATCATCTAGCCCCAACCCCCTGCCATGGGCAGGGACCCCTCCCACAGCCCAGGTTGCTCCAAGCCCCATCCAACCTTCAACACTGCCAGGGATGGGGCAGCCACAGCTTCTGGGGACAGCCTGGGCCAGGGGCTCAGCAACCTCACACCCAAGAATTTCTTCCCAATGTCTTAATTCAGTTTAAAGCCCTTCCCCCTCATCCCATCCCTCCAGGCCCTTGTCCCAAGTCCCTCCCCAGCTTTCCTGCAGCCCCTTCAGGCACTGGAAGCTGCTCTAAGCTCTCCCCATTGCTCCCTTCTCTTCTCCAGCCTGAACACCCCCAACTCTCAGCCTGGCTCAGAGCAGAGCTGCTCCAACCCTCTGACCATCTTTGTCACCCTCCTTGGGATTTATGAGACATTTCTTTTCCATAATCTTTGCTAAAATGTTTTACTTTGAGACAAAATTCCTTGCAGCAGACAGAGAAGACAAACAGCTAAGGTCAGAACAGGACCAAAACCTCTTAAGAACATAAACCAGTTGTTGTTTTCAAAAACAGTCCCAAGTAAATTGATCTTTGTTAGTCCTCATCATGTTTTACCCACTCTAATCCCTCCTGTTACTAAAACACTTCATTTCCAAAAGCAGGGATGTTCTGGAAAGCATCAGAGTGGCATTAAAGACAAAAAGGAAGAGTAAAGCCTTGACCTCTTCAAATATGTTGGGTTTCTTCTCTCCTGAAGATATTGCCAAGTGTCCTCATGGACACCCCCAGCAAGCTCTGCAGGTGTTCACCAGTCCCAACTACATCACAAAAAGCCCTGCCTTGACACCCAGATGGGCAGAAGGGGGGGAGAGATGGGGAAGGAGATGGTTTTGCATCTTACGTTCACACTCCTCCACGTCCAGGTTGAACTGCTGCAAGGCTCCCAGCGTCAGCTGCCGCACTTCAGCTTCCAGCAGCAGCTGCATCAGGGAGGTGGAGAGGTGTTTGCAGGCTGACATGCACGCTGTCTGGGCCACCTTCCCCTGCAAGACAAAAGGGACACTTCATAAGGCCGTGGAGCCCAAAAATCAAAGAGGAACTTCTTGAGACCAGGACACACCAAGCCAACCTCTCCAACATCTCCGATGGGACCTTCACGTGATGCTCAATGTCCCAACCCCAACCTTCCAGGAGACCCTTCTAGGACTCCCCATTTCTGGGAACAGGATTAGACCTTGTCTAACCAAGGGAGCAGCTCAAACCCAGGGGTGTGTAGAGCTCTAAGCACCTCTCCTTATCTCCTCTCGTTGCACCCAACGTGGGCAAGCCAGCACACCGTAGCTGAGGGAGGTTTTATGCTTCTTAAATCCATTTTGCACTGCAGCAGCAGGTCCTGAAGATCAAAGGTGCCACCCTCTCAGTGAACTAAAACCAAGCAGCATTTGGGGGCTCTGAACATGTGGGAGCATTTATTTTCTAACCTCCTCAAACTTCACCCTCATTTCCAAATACTAAAAAAAAAAACGAAACCCTAATTCCTCAAGTATTGCCATTTAAAATTTGTGGCAGGTAAGATTTGCATTGATAAGATCTGGCAGGTAACATTTGCATGGGTCTGCAGTATATATTAAATCCCTAAAAATGAGAAAATCCTTTGGCACAAGAGCAGAGACTCACACAAACCCACAGGCTGACCTTGCACAGAAGGATCACGCTGTCCATGATAATATTTCATAATATTTCCAGATAATGGTGCTACCACAAATCACAGAATCATGAAGGTTGGAAGAGACCTTTCAAACCATCAAGTCCAACCATTAACCCAGCACTTCCACAAGGCCACCACTGCCCCATGTCCCTCAGCACCACATCTCCAGGCTCTGAAACCCCTCCAGGGATGATGGGGACTCCAGCCCTGCCCTGGGCAGCCTGGGCCAGGCCCTGACAACCTTTTCCAGGGAGAAATTCTTCCCCAACTCCCACCTAAACCTCCCCTGGCACAACTTGAGTTGTGCCAAAAGTTCCTCTTGTCCCATCCCTTGTTCCTTGGGAGCAGAGCCCGACCCCCCCTGGCTCCAACCTCCTCTCAGGGGGTGTCAGAGAGCCAGAAGCTCTCCCCTCAGCCTCCTCTGCTCCAGGACCAACACCCCCAGGACCCTCACAAGTTCTCCAGCCCCTTCCCCAGCTCCGTTCCCTTCTCTGGACACACTCCAGCCCTCAATCTCCTCCTTCTGCCTCCAAACTGCCCCCAGGATCGGGGATGCAGCCTCAGCAGTGTCCAGCACAGGGATGATCCCTGCCCTGCTCCTGCTGGCCACATCACTGCTGGTACAAGCCAGGATGCTGGTGGCCTCCTTGGCCACCTGGGCACACACAGGCTGATATTCAGCCTCTCTTGACCAACACCCCCAGGTCCCTTTCCAATGGGCACTTTCCGGCTGCCCCTGGAGAGTTACCTGGGGTTCTTGTGACCCAACTGCAGGACCCAACACTTGGCTTTGTTGAACCTCAAACAATTGGCCACAGCCCATCAATCCAGCTGGTCCAGATCCCTCTGGACCCTTCCTACCCTCAGCCAGCTCAGCACTTCCACCCAACATGGTGTCACCTCCAAACTGGCTGAGGGTTCATTTGATCCCCTCATCCAGGTCACTGATATTAAACAGAACTGGACCCAACACTGAGCCACCAGATGGATTTAATTCCATTCACCCCAACCCTTCAGTCCTGGCCAGCCAGCCAGTTTTTTTGCCCAGCAAAGCCTCCACCATCTCAAGCCATGAGCAGCCAGTTTCTCCAGGAGAATGCTATGGGAAATGGTGTCAAAAGCTTTACTAAAGACAGCTTCAGCAGGAGATTATGTTTTCAAATGCACACAAAAGACTTTAACACGCTTTCTTGCAAGCAAGGAGTGGCTAAGGCCATCTCATAGATACTTACAAGCACTTTACAAATTGTATTTAAACTGGGATTAAAGCAGGGGGGCTACGGGGTGTTTCAAGTGGAGTATCACAGGTTTCATTACCACGGCATGGAGAGATGAGCAAATGTTTGATGTGTGTGCTGGGATGTTTTTCTTACCAGCTTTTGCAAAACTGTTTTGGATCTTCAGACCAGATTCAACTTCAGAAGGAGGGAAAAAAAAAACAACATTTTTTATTTAAAGAGGAAAGCTCAGACTGATGCATTACAGGACAGATACTTCATCTCCAGCCTTCCCTGCCGTTCCCAGGCTCCAGGAGCATTCATTACTCACCTCCAAACAAACACCTGCACTAAAATTAAGATGAAGCATGGCAACCATAAAGTTTAGCAGAGCCTTCGAGCTTTCTTTCTCCCTTTTTTTTTTGCTTTTCATCATTCACTTGTGCCCTTCTGACACATTTGGTTATTTAAAACATTGCTGATGCCAATTCCTCATCCCTGAGCGCGGTGGGAAGCACATCGCTACCTGACTGTGATTTTTCTTCATTACTTCAAACAGACACTTCAGTTTTTGCTTTGATCGAGAGTAGTTTCACCGTGTTCCTGAGCAGAAGACCCAGATGGAAGCAGAGGACAAGAAAACAAAGTTCTGCAGCCATGCTCTGGGACCCTCAGCCATGCTGGGCATGAGGGACAGAACTCCCTTACACATCTTGGAAGAGCACAAGAAAATCCCAACGTGTAGCTCATGTTTGCACATCAGCAGAAGACCGTGTAGAGAGTTGCAACCCTTGTAGAAGCCTTGGAGATGCTCAACCCCAGATGCAGTCAAAAGGAGAAAACACCAAGAAGGTTTTCTGCCCCGCTGACATAAGTTTAAGGGGACCAGACTTCTTACGTGCCAAGCAAGGGTCAGATCAACACATGTGGAGGGATCTAAAGGGTTACCTATACCTCCACCAGCCCCAGCAAACACGCCTGCCCCTCTGCACACATTCCTCTGGCCAGCCAGACTTGCCCGAATAAAGAGTGAATGACAAGCGACACCGGGAGGGCGTGAAGAAGAGCAAATAATTGAGATGAAATGTCAAGTTAATAAGCTGAACGCGAGGAGGACGGGATGGAAAAACTAATTTAATCATCAGGGCTTGACAGCCCAACAGCTCTGCTGAGCCTTCACCCCAAAAGCAATGCCTAAGTGGTACTTTAGGACATTCACTGTGTTTTCTCCTTGCAGTGAAGGGTAAAGGGGATCCAACCAACAAGCTCAGGAGCAGCTCCTGGCTCAGCCTTCCTTCCTCCTGCCTTCTCCACATCGGTTTTGGCCAGGCCCAAAACATTTATCTTTTTTTCCAGGTGGAAATGTGCATCTTTGAAAACTGAAGCTGAGACCTCTCACGCCAGCTGAGAACCTGACCTTTTATTTCTGTTATTGTTAAGGTTTTAACACCTCAAAACATTCTGCTTTTTAAAAGATTTGGTCTTTCATCTTAGATTTAAGAACACACAAATGCCAGTTTAGACCCAGTATTACAGGATGAGAGACAAAGGTGTTATATACAGGTATTTTTCCTATCTTTTAAGCATTAATCCATTTTTCCTTATATTGACTATTAGAGGGTTGAGAGATTGCAAAGGGATTTAAATCACTGTCCTACACATCTGGTTAGAAAAAAGAAGGTACCACAAGGGACAACCAGCAGCTAACTCAGGGCATCAAGATTTAAAACCCTTCCAGAATTTATGATTTTCAGTCTTATTTATAAAACCAAACCTAACTTTAGAAATCAAACTGAGCCTGCACCTAACCCTCCTCTGCCTTGTGCCTGCACTCAGCTCAACAGATGCCCACTTACAGCACTTCGAAGATCAGCGATGGTTTGTGAACATCAATTTTAGACTATTTGCCCAGAAATGCTGTGGGATATCTGCTTGATAAGCAGCTACTGTTGACAGGAGAGAAACCAGCACCACTGATCTGTCACAGCTAATAAGCTGCTGCTGCAAGTGGAGTGTTTGCATTCAATCTTGGGGCGGCTTGGGCTGCGCGCCGGCAGGTACCGAGCACGTCCTCAGACCTCAACGTGCCCATCTCGGTTCCTTGGCACTTATTTACCACTCAGGTTCACTTCATAATGTTGTTTTTCCATTTGGGTTTTGCTTTTTTCCCCCTGCCTCCTTCATTTTTTGCAGCTTTCCCAGAGAGCTGGAAGGCAAAGCCCCCGTGGAGCCGAGCCCGTGACAGACGCGGTTTCCACCAGCCTCGCCCCCCCCTTCCCAAAATCATTAACTGCACCACCCACGGCAGTGGTGTTGGGACATGTGCCTTGGCATGGAGATGGAGCTGGATGCCTCTGAGATGTCATCCCCAGACACTGCTGCTCCTAGAAAACCCGGCGGTTCAGAGGAGCCGCCGCGTTCAACCGGGACAGCCCGGACCTCCTGCTAATTACCCTGATGATTTTTGCAAGCGCGTGGTGGAACCAGGGGCACTCCCAGAGGCTCTCCTCGTGCCAGAGCTGCAAGAAATCAGAGGGTTATGTCCTGATCCCACTCCCCAGCGTGGCTCCAAACCAGCTCGCTCCCTGCCTGTCTCTCAGAAATGCTTTGTCTGAACGAGGCCGTCCCTTCCAGCCCAGGAACAATTTATCTAAAATGTAAGATGTGATTTGGAGAGGAAGAAGCCGACTGTGACCTGAGCTGCCTCCAACTAAGCAGGGGAAAGACACTTCAAAGTCACTGATAGCTCGTTTACCATCTCGACAGAAACCCGGAGAGCTTAAAATCCCATGAAAGATCCCAGAAACAGCTCAACAGCATCACTCTTTCATTCAATATTTTTGCAAACCTCATTACAACTGAACTAGATTTGTATGGAAAATGGGGGTCACAGGTGAGAGCTCAATGGAGAAGATCCTTGTGGCCTTGCCAGCCAGTGAATGGGCAGAAGCTCTGAAGCTCTCACAAAGACAAAACCAAGGGGCACCTAGAATTGTAAAATAGTTTGGGTTGGAAGAGACTTTAAAGATCATCTAGCCCCAACCCCCTGCCATGGGCAGGGACACCTCCCACCAGCCCAGGCTGCTCCAAGCCCCATCCAACCTTCAACACTGCCAGGGATGGGGCAGCCACAGCTTCTGGGGGCAACCTGGGCAACCAGGGGCTCAGCACCCTCACACACATCACCATGAGCTACTTTTCCCCTTGGACCCCACCAAGCCAACCACACTTGAGGAGATCAGCCATGAAATCATCTCCCTTCATCTCTATTTCATCCTTGAAGCCTCCAGGTTCCCCAGAGGAGAGGCAGCCACCAAGGGAAGGGCAGCATTGGAGCTGTGGAGCCAGCACTGCTCCCAGTAGCGTTTGTTTGAAACTCACCAATATGTTAACAATTAGGGGGAGGAAACGCCGAAAGGCTGCCTTGGTAATTAAGGAACTTGCTATCAAAGGACTCATTAGAAGCTACTGAAACGGAATGGTTGTTAAAATAAACACCCATTAATCTCAACGTGCCATCAGGAGGAGGCTGCCACCACCCAACCTCACGGTGGGGGTTGAGGGGGCTCCTCCATCTCCTGCTGCCAAAGCCATGGTGGCAGCACCAGCTGGCAATGGCCACCAACCAGAAAGTCCAGAAGAGACCTGAGCAGGTGGTCCCAGGAGGCCCATCCCACCACCCTAAAGGAACACCTCTGCCTTCATCAAGAAGGAACCTACCAGGGCCTCCTGCTTTCAAAAAGAGGTGCAATGTGGTCATCCAGTTGCAAACAAAAGCCCCATTGAACACTTCCTCCAACTTGTCAAGGAATTCATCCAGTGTTTCCATGACAAACAAAACCTGACAGGTTCCAAAACCATCTCAAGAGTTTCCACATTTTTTTTTAAGAATTATTTTTTTGCTAGGAACAGAATTTCCTTCTACTCTGCAACAAGCATGGCTACTGATGTGACTAAGTCCAGTAAGACACGCAAATCCAGGGACTTCATACAACAGAAAGGCAGGCCAAAAGCTTGCAATTCCTCTCTGTATTAAATGCCCACTTTCCTATAAACACCACAAGTTCTCCCACTAACTTCAGCACTGAATCTGCTGACTTTCCCAGTTCGTAAGGCAGTACTAGTGGAATATTCTGCAGAAGATGGAAACACTATTCAGTAACAACAAGCAGTATAAACCCGCAAATAATCCCAGCAGATACTTTCTGAGCAGGCATGGATGGAGACTTCACACCCTTCATGCCCTCAGGTGCCTCTACACTGTCCCTGCTGGCAGCTCTGCAGCCCCAGATCTCATTACACCATCTCCAAAATCAGTAAATCATCTCTGCCAGCTCTTAAAGAGAAAAATTTCCTGCCTTGCCCATGCCATCCTGATTTGCCAGGTTCTTAACACCACCCTGACAGTTTTCAACCTGTTTTTATTTTAAAAAAAAACACAAAAACAACACAATTGTTCTGCAGTTGCTGAAGATGGCAAAACACCCCAAAGCATTACCCAGCTACAACACTTTCCAAGGAGTGAAAACAAGTGTACAACAAGGACTCTGTTGGGTTTAAGAGGTTTAACTTAAAAAGCAAACAAACCTTTCATTAACTGCCCAGAAATCCATTTCCAACTTCGGCAAAGTGGGGTTTGTGAGGTTTTTTGGTTGGGTTTTTTTGTTTTGTTGGGTTTGGCACAAGGAGGAAAGCAACCACATGGAGTTCAAACACACCAACCCCAGTGTCAAATCACTGGGAACAGGACAGATTAGCAAAAGAAGAAGTTAATTTTTCTATCAAGTTTTACATTTAATATAAAGGAGAAGCAATGCAGTGTCTTTGTCCAGGAGACAATCAGCATCCTTAAGTGCTCTATGGTCAGACATCACCACACATCCCAGAAAATCAAATCCATCCCTCAGAGTATAAGCTTCAGAGCAGGTATCAAGAGAACAACTCTTAATTAATTAATTCTATTTACTTTGCAGCACCCTTATTAACAACATAGATTCATGGCAACCCCAGGGAGAGGAGGGTGACCTGCTGGGTGGGCTGGGACAAGGCTCAGGCTTGATGCTCCTCAGTGTTCTCCTCCTCCCATGCCTACCACTTGCATCTCCACAAAGACCACTCCTTCACCTCTGAAAAAGACACCAAGACCCTGCAACAAGAAGTGCCAAGGAAAAACGAGGAGCTCCAACACCAACAACCTGCACGGAATGAGTCTCCACGTGGACACAAGAAGCATGAAGGAGCCCTGGTTTTTCTTGGTCCTGTTTGTGCCTCCTGATGTGGAGCAAAGCTCTCTCCTGATCCCCGTGTGTCCATGGGCTGAGAGTTTCCAAGTTACTTGACACAAACCAGAGCCGTGGCCCGGTCGTGATCGGGGCTCCACGACTGGAACAAACGGAGAGGAAAAGAAATAAATGACATATTTCATCCTCCTCTTTTGTGGCTTTTATTTTCTTTTGTATTCGCTTTGGGAATAACATTCTTTCCATTGGGAAGAGCCTGATTTTCCATTAAATACAAAGCAGCTGCCATTTTGGAAACAAAAAGTTGATTAAATACAGATTTATATTTTTTTATATTATTTTTCTCCACACACACACTAATGTACAAAGAGCCAGAGCCACACTTCCTTCTGCTGATTTATCAGGGCAAAGCATCAGCCCATTATGGCACTGGGAAGACTGAAAAAGAGAGAGAACTGAGTGGCCTCATCCTTGCTTTATCATTTTATAACTTGATGCTACAAAAATAAAGGGGAAAGATCCAGAGGGCTTGGAGCAGAGGAGGCTGTGCTCACCCTCATGGCACAGCCCTTCAGCAGGCTGAAGCTGAGGGCTTCTCACCCTTGGCAGACACAGGGAGGCTCCAGCTCCCCTGTTTCTGCTGAGTCCTGCTTGCCCAGATGGCAACAGAAGGGCCAGCACATCGCCTGGTGGAAATGCAACCAAGGCACGACTGCAGATGTCCAACAGGAGGGAAAGAAAAAAAAGGATGAGCTCAAAGCAAACAAAAATCAACAACCACCCACCCATTCAGTGAGCCATCACCACCCAATTCAGGAGGGTTTGTTGTTGGGTTGTTTTTTCCCAAGCAGAGCAGATTACTGAGTGACCGACGTGAGCAGCGTACGGAACTTCCACTCACTTTACATTTTTTCAGAACCTAAACCTTACATGAAATCTCTGTTTTCAATATCGAGACATTATGGTTGCAAAACAGAGAGCAGAAAGAAAATGGATGGTGAAAGCTGTAGAAATTCCTGGGTTTTTTTAATTAACCCATCGGCCTCCCATTATTTCTTGCCACTCATGTAACACAGTGGAGGACAACCAGGGTGATCAAGAGAAATCCGTAAGGATCTGCACCTGTAAATGCCTTTTCTTGCCCTCTTTATTATTACATCTACCCTAGGCTGCAAGATCCAGGGAGAAGACCTCACATCTCTCTGTGTGGAGGCAGCCAAAAGATGACCAAAAGATGTGGTGACCAAAAGATGAGTCCTTAATGGCAGATACTTCAACCACACAGACAGCATTCAACCATACCCAGATGGGCACAAGGTCCCAGAGCTTCTTTGGGCAACCTCAATTCATGTGACTTCTGCATGTGAACCCCAAGAGACAATGGACTTGAAGGTTAGGATCCTCTAGAGCAGGTAAGTTGGTTAAAGTTGGGGACTTTAGAAGCAGATGTGGTATCCACTGATGTTGCTTTGAACATTCACAACTTAAGAAGAACCTTACAAGATTTCAGGTGGCCAGTGAATGAAATAAGAGGAAAGCATAAAACTGCAGAGTCCTATTGTTTCACTTAAATTTGAGCCTGATGAGGAAAAAAACAAAAAAAACCATACTTTTGTTCAAAACTCATAACCCCTGTTCAAGCTTTGGGAGGTAGATGCTGGTGTAGAAGGCAGCAGGCAGGTTTGGATTCCTTAGGCTGAGGATGAACTTTCAGCTGCCAGATTCCCCATCCACCACATCTGACTCTTTGTGTCTGTACATGCGTGCAAAAGCAAGCAGAAAACAGCTTTATAAATCCAAGTTTGGAAAATCAAAACCAACGCCAAACATGCCAAGGTGACTACTCAAAGGGGAGCCATACCTAGGGAAGCGTGCACACCCTGGTTTAAAGGATTTATGAGACCAGGCATTTTAGCTTCAGTCAATTTTCCAAGTGCTGAAAGCAGAGAAGAAGCTGTGTAATTACCAGATAACTTGGCTTACCCGGATTGGAGTTAACTAGCACTCCTGGGTTAATCAGAGGTCACCCTTCTCCCCAGCCACCAGAGCTAAATCCATCGTATTTCAGTGCCTTGCTTGAAAGCAACCATCAGCTCTTGTTTTGGCCCCTTCACATCTGGGGAAGTATTGGGGATTTCAGAGAGACTTCAGAAGACCACAGAGGTCATGCAGAGCCACCAGATGGCAACGGGGAGGGCAGTGAGGGGACCACACTGACATGCAACACTGCTCTGGCCACCAGCCCATCTTCTCCCCATCAGGGCACCCTTGTTTTAAGGGGACAACCTGCTGGGCAAACTGGTCCAAGCATCCCCTAGAAGACTCAGGCTATCACTGGAGAAATAAGGAAGGTTCCTGAGGATCATGCAGAGGACTAGGGGTGCCCTGTCCGTGTCCTCAGCTCAGGTTATTGCTTTTTTCATGTGTGCCTGGATCTACAATACCAAGAACCTTCCAGGATTAGTCCCAAATACTTCCCACAAGGTATTTTAAACCCCATTACAATTGCTCCTTTCTCCTGCTAGTTTGCATGATCCGATTTTGCTTTTTCAATCTCTTTTAGACAGACAAGATTAGTGATTTATTTCCACCAATTAACACAAGCTACCTAGCGAACAGAAAGTTAGAGGGATTAAAAGGAAAATTAGAATCTGTTGCAGTCAAAGAACAAAACCAACTAAGAGCAGGCTAGCAAAGTGCCACCATATAAAGGGATTACTCCATTCCTGACCCTTTCCAGGGGACCTCCAGGTATTACTTTTCATTGATTTACCTTAATGAAACTAATGCACCCCTCTCCGTAGGAAGCTGACTCCATAGCTGTCTAGGCACTGGATTCAATTAAAGAAATAAATACATCTGGCTTCTAAATGGTTGGAGGCCTTGAAAAGCCAGAGGCAACACCACGTTTTGCATCTGTCTCTCTTAGGGGAAGCCCTAAGGACACCATGGTGGGATGGTCGACATTCAACACCCCTCCTAGGAACCCCACAGCCACGAAGCATCCCTGCCTGCTCCCCAACAGTGCAGGCAGCTCCTGCAGCCCTGCCAGCAACTCAGCCATGGCTTTGATGGAAGCTGGCCTCAAATTGCTTTAACAAGGCTTCTTCTTTCCAGAAGCTGCCGTTGATTTGAGACCTTGCTGCTGACTTTGAAACCCTCGAGGTGCCCAGAGCCTGCAAACACTCAAGGCTTAGCTATGCTCAGTTTCCAAAAAAAGGGGTACATGCACCCAACCTCAACGTGAAAGATCACTACTACTGGGGCAGTTCAGCAGGAAAACAAAGAGCAGGGGTTAAAGGAAGAAAAGCAGAAGCTTGGGTAGAGGCTACGACTCCGGACCGGATGCATCTCCCGCCGCACAACCGTGCTGAGCAAGGCTGCACCCACAGAAAAAAAAAAAAAACCAAACAAGACACATTTTGATTGCCAAGGCCTTGGCTTGCAGACATGGGAATCAAGGAAACAAGGTAGCTCGAGAGCACTTTGTTTGCTATCTACCCAGGAAAGAGCCACAGCTTTTCCTCCCGCGTGTGGAACAAGCAGAAATGGCAACAATTAGAGGGGTTTGTTGAACCAGAAGGCAGTTCTGAAAAGGTCTCCACTTTCCTTGTGCTAAGTGCCCTGATCCAAAGAAGGTGAGGATAAATGTCAAGAACCCATGTGATTTTCTGGGTAAGGGTCTCATGGTTTAAAACTTGAGGAGGGGAGATTTAGGCTGGACATTAGGAAGAATTCTTTAATTTGACAGGAACAGGAAGCTGTGGCTGCCCCAGCCCTGGCAGTGTTGAAGGTTGGATGGGGCTTGGAGCAACCTGGGCTGGTGGAAGATGTCCCTGCCCATGCAGGGGGGTTGGTGCTAGATATCTTTAAGGTCCCTTCCAACCCAAACCATTCTGTGATTCTATAAGAACCTATTCTACAGAGGAAACATTTGTGGTCCAAGCCCCAGGCTGGAGCACTCGGGCCAGGAGAAACATCAGGCTGAAATTCCCATGGGCAGTAGTCTGAACAAAAGAGAGGGATTTTACAGGGATCTTTTCTCTTCCAAATAGAGGTGGAAGATCTCATCATGCTTTCCCTAATAATGGGCATTTCCCAATTCCTCACACATTTCGGGATGCACAGGGGACAAAAGGAGGCAGTCGAATGCAACATGGTTTAAAAGCAACAGTTGGGTAACCTGTCTGGAAGGAAACCCTTTCCCCTGGTCTTAGTCATTTAAGCTTCTACTCTATTTTATCTTTTCCTTCCCTCTGAGACTCCAGGACCTCTTCTGGTTCAACCCCCCCTCTAATATCTGAGGTGTGAGCAGAGCAGAAGGAAGGCGCAGGACACGCAGTCTTGTACTCACCGACATTGTAGAGTGGGCATCTACATTCCCCTACAGAGGACAACACAGGGAGGTGAAAGTCAAAGGCAGAAGAGAGGAAAGCAATAGAGAGAAAGGCAGAGAAGTACACGCAGGTCATCACCCAGAGGTGTCTACAACCCATCAAGGCTCCAAAACCAAAGCACCAGCAGCCTGGCAGTTTGCAGAGTATTCAAAAAGCAACACATGGGCTCCTTGAACCCTGTCTAAGGAGGATGAGGAGGAAATCAAAGTATCACAGGACAGTTTTAGTGCTATTAAATACATTCTGCAAGTCAACATCCACATGCCCCACTCTCCTCACCTTCAGATGGAGGTGATGGATTCAAACACTCACACGTGGCATAAAGGATCAGCTCAAGCAAAATTTGCTCCGCTCTTCTGAGGGCAAGAGGACATTATCTCAGTACAGCCAGGACTTGTGTAAATCTAAAGAAGGTGTCCTCAGTGCTCAGATGATGTTTTCATGAGAGTTATTTTCCACTTGGGTCCTTCCCAGCATGGTCTAGGCTGTGTTCGGTGCAAAGTTCAAGGCATTTGAGTGCCGTGCACAGTGCTTTTTAAAATATTACAGAGGGCTCCAGCTTTTTAAATAAAAATAAAAAGGTGATCATTCTCTTCGAGAAGAAAAGAAACACTTCCAAAACTCTTCCTACCAAAGCAAGAGCTGCTGTGGCTGGTGTATTTATTTGCCATGGGGAAGAGATGGTAATATGGTGTAGAAGGCAAAAACATTGCAGCCTTCACACGGTTCCAGCTGAAATCTGTGCCTGCCATCTGGCAAAAATAAGCACAAAAGGGGAAAAAAAAAAAATAGAATAACCTCAAACCCCCTCTGCAAAGAGTTCACACTGAACTGCTCAGGACAGCAGAGGTTGGAGTTTGTTCGATCGCTGAAAGATTGCTTCCCCTTCCCGGGTCAGCATCACCTCTTGACCTGCCCTGATTACCTTCCAAAGGAGGTTATCAAGATACAAGACTAACAGAGGATTAAAGGAAACCTAAAAAAAAAACAAAACAACCCCCCCTCCCCTTCTTCTCCCAACTCTGCTCCCCTCCCCCAAGAAAACATCCTTGCTTTGTTAACCTGACAGTTCACTGGAGGTGTTGACACAACCCTCCATCTCCCAGCAGCTTAATGTCAACAAATCAGTGTGTTTGGAGTAGCCCTGTCAATGCGATTTACATTAACTTGTCTAACAAGAAATAAAAACAACAATCAGCCATCAAAGACAAAAGGCTTTTTCAGTCATTCTCTTAAAAGTATCATGCTGGAAATGGTAATTTTTTTTTTTTTTTCGAGGCCATGGCCCTTTACTTGCTGAAAACCAGAAACCACCTTTTTTTTTTTTTTCCTAAAATACTTTTTTTTCCCTAAAGTATTTTTTTTCTTTAAAAAAAATATTTTTTTTTTCTTTTAAAGGAGCCCCAAGCATCCCATGTTAATAAGCTCAGCAGCAGTAGTACCCAACTCTCCCTGGCTAAGGCAAGAAGAAGGCAGCCTTGAAGCCAAATGTTAATTCTGCTTTGATTTCCACCAGTGTGTTATTTGCTTTCAGACATTTTTGGGCACTTAGCAGAGCATTTTTAAATTGCAGCTCTAAAACACCATGAAGATTTCATCCAGCAGTGGTGTGCATCAAAACCCAATTAACTTCACCCTGAACTTTTCCTCCCCAGCAGAGGCTGTGGCCACCAGCACACCCTGGTGCATCCAGGGGCTTGGCCTCCCAAAGCAAAGCTGGAAAAAGCAAATGGACTCCTAACATCACGTGGTTTCCATCATCTCCCACAGTACCTACTCTGAGACTCCAAGGGAAAAAATTAGGGACTGCAATTCCTGCTGGAATGCTAAAGATTGTGGAGACTCTTTATGCCACTCCACCAGCCAGGACTAGCTTTGCTCTGGGATATTTTCCCTGCTGGTTGGACCAGATGACCTGATGCCCAGAGATGGGAGATGCCCCATCCCTGGAAACATTCCAGGTCAGACTGGATGGGCATCTGAGCAACCTGATCTAGTTGAAGCCATCCCTACTCACTGCATGGGGGTTGGATTAAATGAGCTTTAAAGGTCCCTTCCAACCCAAACCATGCCTATGAGCTCCAGGGGTTTCTTCCTTCCAACTTCAAACCCTTCTGGGATTCACCACAACAAGCACAGAAAAAATTCAGCTTGAGGTATCCAAAAAGAGAAAGACAAAAGCCCAAATCTTGGCTGGGAGTCACCTTTTAGCTCGCTCAGCACCTCTGCTCTCCACCACCCCCTCTCCAAATCGTTGACTTGAGTCACCCAGACCCTTCAAGGCCACTTGAGCTGCCTGGAGGCCAGCTGGAGCCTTGACCCCAGGAAAGTTTCCTGCAGATGAGCAGCCCTGTCCAAGACAATGGGATTACTCACACCCATCAAGTTAAGGAGCCGCCTGCATTTTTGCAGGCTCAGGACTTCTGGCTCCATTCTATTACAGGACAGCACTTTTTGTTGGTGTAATTTTAGCATGGTAACCACTGACATGCCCAGGCTGAGTTGCTTTGATCAGCAGGTGAAGGGTTTTTTCTGGGTGTAATTACTGTCGTGACAAGAGGCAGGTGAGTAGCTCATTCCTGCCACTGAGTCATCTCCTGATACTGCCACTCTCCTGAAACAATTTCTGCAAGTTCAGATACTGGGAGAATGCTTTTCACTTTTTTTTTTTCCCCCTAAACTCACGTAAACTCAACACAAAAATACATGACTACCAAACCCATCCATTTCCAGTCCAAGAATGGACAGGAGAACAGGAAGGGATGGTGTTCCCTAGAGTCAACGTCTAGGAATGAGAAGATGCTCCAAGGATGGTGCAAAATCACCTCCTTTTTATTGTGAGCTACTGGATGTGCAGAAAACCCCTATTTTATAGCTGGGCCAGGTCACAAGCTCATTTCCAGCAGGACAGCAGCTCCTCTCAGCTCCTAGTACTGTGGTGCTAATGATCACAAACAGTACAACTTTGCCCTGAGCAATCTCATAATATTCTCTTTTACTTCTAAATCACCCTTTTTGGAGGTAGTGCCTTTCCTTCTCAACCCCCTCTCACCCTTTCGTTTCACAAATCAACCCCATTTTTGGTGCTTTCACAAACACCATCATTTTTTCTGCATTGCTTTGGCCAGATGTGAGCTCCTGCATACCTTATCTCCCCCATCTCCTTTAGAGATTCCATGTTTTTCTAAATAAGCCACTGGAAAAACAGTCCTTGAGCCACATGGGAACAAAAACCCCAGGGGTTTTTTTGGATTTTGATGTACCCTGCTTTTTTTTTATGACTTGCCAACAAGGGACCCATCCCCAATGCTCAGTGCCAGCATCTTCACAGGGCTCCTCTAAAGGAAGGGACTCCAAGACATCTAAAAAAACCCCAGACCCATCTCTCCTGCAAACCTCTTAACCAGATCAACAGCTTCAGAGATCAGATGGGGCATAGGATGGGTTTGCCTGCCCCATCTCAAAGGCTGTGGGGAGGAGCAGGGCCATGCAATGCTTTGAAGATAAGGTGCCAAGTCTCTGCTGGATGAACAGCACTGTCACATTAGCTGGCACCTCCACCATGGCAAACTGCAGACAGCCTTCTTCTCAACTTTCCAATCCAGTTCTGGAAGACAAAAAGCTGCTTCCATCTCTCTTGGTCTTTTTCAGACCAGTCAGCTGCCCTCCCAGTCTCTAAAACATTAATTTCAAAAGGCAATATTTAAGGAAGATATATCGCTCCAGGTCCATCTCATAAATCATTGCAGGCATCTCTCCCCATTTTCATCTCCCCTGCTAGCCGTGCTTCATGCTCTGGTGCTGAGACCAATCTCCCTGTCAAATTCTATTACTTGCTCACATAAGTACTCCCAGTATGATTTCTGGGAGTGGTCTCCAGGTGATAACCCAGCCCTCTGGAGCCACATCTCCTTTTTTAAGGAGAAATCCAGCAGTTGAGGAATCCAGCCACCTCCAAGCACCTCTGGATGCCAGGAGGGCACCTGCTCTGTGCCTGCTTGCATGGCTGCCAGCAGAGGGGACATCTTGGCCTGAACAAGAAGATGGGAGAAAGCCCTTCTGAGCTCTCTGCACAGGAGGCAACACTTTATTTAGAAGTGAAAAAAGAGCCAAGAAAGGTCCAGAGAACCAGGAAAGCCACAGCAGATCAAGTCCTCCTTTCCACTCCTCCATCAATCAAATCTTCCTGCCAGCATGGAGAAGACCAAAAACATGAACCAGACAGAAGGCTGCATGGTTTGGGGGCTGTAACACCTCCTAAACCAGGTCTAAAGGGCTTCACCATCCTTCCAGTGGAGCAACCACAGTGACAAAAAGCAGAAGAGTGAAGGCAACTCCCATGGTGAAGGAGCCATCTCTTCAGTTTGTATCCAGGCTGGGGAAAGACCCTGGGACCCACTAACAACAAAATAAATAACAGTCCAGGAAAGAAGAAAGATCTGAAAGAGGTTTTAGGACAAATATAGTGTGCAGGGGACTTGTTTCCAAATACCTACTGATGGAAGATACTCTGAAGTATACATCTCTACAGGTTGGAACAAATCTTATTTAAAGGGGGGAAAAAAAAAACTGTTTGAGCAAAAATAAAACTCCCTGAAGATTTTATTTTTCCTATTCAATGAGACACTACTCAGCCAGTGGCAAATAAACACCTAAAATACATCTTTTCATAGCAATAAAAACCTAATCCTGTGATTCTGTGACAAACACAGGCAGATTTGAGAGAGCAAATAAACATACCTTCCAAGGGAGCAATATTTTGATGTGAGGGATCCAGAGGCTTCACAAACATTTGGAAATGCATCTGCTGTTCAAGTAATAGACACCCTTATACTGGGATCTCTTGAAAAAAAAACCGAATGCACATCAAGCTAGAAGTCTGAAAGAATTATGAACCTGCTTCTATATGACAGACTGTGATGTTTCTCCTGTTCATGGAGAAGCAGACTTGGAAATACTTGAGCAGACTCTCACTGAAGCCCAACTTCTGGTAACACATGAAATACCTTGCTTTACAAATAGACAGACTATTTCACAACACTTGACAGTCCAAGGCCCCACTTCCAACACATCCAATAAAGCCTGAGCAACCACTAAGTTCAACAGCACCATCAGATGTCCACGTGTGTGTTTCCCAGACCAAAAAAAAAAATAAATAAATGGGTGGAGGTTGCTTACCGGGAGGTGGGTGAAGACGGCGAACGTGCTGCGTAGGAAGCCAATGAGATCCACCAGGTAGTCACTGGCCTTGCTGCCTGGCTCCATGGCCATCCAGTCGTAGTCTGCCAGTTGCAAGAACTGGTCTATCTTCTGGTTCAGGTTAGTGTAAATCTCCTCCTCGGCAGCATGGCGGGCGTCCTGAAACACGACCACGTTGCGTGGGATGGAGATTCCACCCCACAGGTCTACTCATACTCAAGTAAGAGGATGTGACACTGACCCAAACTTTAGCTCTAAGAGTAGCACAAGACCAAGGGGCTGTAGGCAACCACACAACTGCTACAACCTCAGGTTAGCTCAGACTGGTGGGGCATGTGCCACCAGGGCAGTGGTGAGCCTGATTCAGAGAACTGCAGAATCATTCTGGCTGGAAAAGACCTTTAAGATCACTGAGTCCAACCATCACCAACTCTACCAACCATTAACCCAACTCTACCAAGTCTGGTGCTAAACCATGTCCCTCAGCACCACAACTACATGGCTTTTAAACACCTCCAGAGATGGTGATGCCACCACCTCCCCAGGCAGCCTGTTCCAGTGTTTCACCTTTTCAGTGAAGAAGCTGCTTCTAATATCCAAACTAAACCTCCCCTGGCACAACTTGAAACCATTTCCAGCATTAAGCTGGTGTCTGCCTCTCATGCAGCCTGGGGACGAGGAGGCCCAATCTAATGTGGGATAGGAGATGGGTTTGAGCTACAAATGCTCACAAACTCAACAGAAGTAATGGTCTGAGGGACAAACCCTGGTCTGATGGCTTAAGCTTCCACTGTTATGACAACATGACCTTTCAGCTCAGCTTAGCTCTCCACACACCCTTTGAGATCCAATCTTCTCCAACCAACCAGCAACAGCAAGTCCTTGGAGTTGGATCAACCACCCTCCTCACCTTGAAGGTCGTGGTCCCGTAGAGTTTCGTCGTGTGGACAGTTTCTGGAAGTACATTAGTGATATTGGTGATGAATTCCTCAAGGAACTTGCAGGATTTCTCCAGATGGGTTGTATTTATAATAATCTGGACGAGCTGCAAAGACAAAAAGGGTATTCAGCCATTGTGCTCCTGAAGCCAGGGATGTGCCAGGTTAGAGGATGCCAATTTAGAAGAACTGCTGGCATGAAAAGCTGACGCAGTACAAACACACTAAGCTTTGCTACATGCTCAAAGGCTCCCCTCCTTCAACAACATCAGAAACTTAAATAAAAGATAATTTTTTGGGGGGGGGAAGCATTTCCCATGACAGCCAGTAATACCACAAAAGCTTTTTTTTTTTTTAATGACTTTCCTATATTCAGCTGTCAGTCAGGGCTCATTCCAGCATAGCTCAGATACAACAACCTTACAGAAAAAAAAAGTAAAAAGGGCCATGTCAAATCACAAGTATTCTGTCTGCTAATGGACCCTAAACAACTTGTATCTTGAGTGACACCAAACAACATCATCTGACGGCCTTGCACAAAGAAGGAACAAGGTTTTGCTTTTCAGGGGGTGGTATGGGTGAGGAGCAGATCTCATCCTGATATCATCTTGGTTAGCATACCCACCATTATCTGCAATTTTCTTCAGAGTAAAAGCCTCTTGGTGAAGTCAACCAAGAGAAACGTTGCGAATCCAGAGCAAATCAACCCGGGCTTCCACTTTAGGACCAGTGACCTGGATGCAGCATTAATTCCTTAAGCAGGTAACTTTTTACCCAAAAGATATAAGCCACAACAAAACCTCTCCTATGGAGACAGGCTGGGAGATGGGATTGTTCAGCCTGGAGAAGGGAAGGCTCCAGGGAGACCTTAGAGCACCTTCCAGTACCTGACGGGGCTGCTGGAAAGCTGGGGAGGGACTTGGGACAAGAACATGGAGTGATGGGACAAGGGGGAAGAGTTTGAGCTGAAAGAGGGGAGATTGAGATGAGATCTTAGGAAGAAATTCTTCACTGTACCTTGGTAAGAGGTAAAGAACAAGAGGGTGAATATAGGAGAAGAGATCCAGAGATGAACACCACTCCCTGGACATCCTATGCCTTTATTTTGAATTTAAGTTGTGCTATGTATACATTTCTTGCAAAAATCCTCTGCAGCCCCAAAGGATGAGAAGAAGCTGCTCTTAGCCAAAAGAAAAACATCACCTTCAGTCAACAGGGAAGCCACAAAGAAACAGCTACACCATCTAAACTGTGCAGAAGCTGCTGAGGGGACTGTTGCACACCTTTGTCCCTCCTACACCCCATCACACTGTGAGAACAGTTTGCAACAGCAGCAGACAGGAAAAAAAAAAAAAAAAAAGATCCTTTGGGGGGTGGATAGTGTTGCATTCCTCTTTGCAGAGGGAGCCTTGGGAGGGATAAGGAATTTACCCCCAGGGAGCAAAGAGATTCCAGACTTTCAGATAAAGGGCTGAGGAAGCATCAGGTGTAAATACATAGCCCTGTAAATGAATTAAATTCTCCAAAACTTCTTTCCACAGGGTATTTACATAATATATGTGTGTGTTTATATATATATATATAAAACGCTCCACCAATTCAAAAGAGGGGCAATGCTAACAGCAAAAAAAGTTCCCTTTTCCCCACAATATAAAACGTCTCTTGGTACATCAACACTGTGTGGCCCCATCGCTGCTTCCCAACCAAATCTTTTATAATAATACTCCCAAAACAATGCTAAATGTGCTATAAAAAGCTCCAAGGGATCAAACCCTTTCTGTTGCCCTGCCCTGGCCATGGGTCTCCTCAAAGCCATCTCCTACCTCGGTCAGCCCAACATTTTTCCTCTTGATGACATTCTGTAAACAGTTGCTCAGCGTTCGGGTCAGCAGCAGATTTGTTGATTTTCTGATCATATCATCGACTTCGGTGGAGCTGAAAAACAGAATTTAAAGAGTGATTTGTAAAAATGCTCCATGAAAAGAAAGTCACCTGGAGCCCTCATCAGCCAGTCTCCTTCCCAGCTCTCTTCTAGCTTCTGCACAACCATCCGTGCACCGTGGGGAGGTGCTGACACACTAAAATATATCAAAATACCAATAATTCAGGCAATTTTTGTGCATGTGTTGGTAAGGAAGGGGGACTAACGGGTGTTAAGGCAATGTTTCTGAGCCTGTCCTCTTCAAGCAGTAGGTCCAGTACAGGTAAGAGCTGCCCATGCAGCCAAGACACCATCCTGCCCACAACACTGGGGTTTGGCACAATCAGGGAAAGGGATCAAAGAGCCACAAAGGGGACACAAAACATCTCAACCCTCCCAAAATACCCCCCTAAATCTTCTCATGGTTTTTTTTGTTTTGTTTCTTTTTTTAACTTAATCAGGCCAGAGGCTCTTCCAACATGTTTTGTGCCCTTTGCCAGATGGTTGCAAGACTGGATAGTAGGAAGAGTTTCTTCTCCAAAAGGGTTGTCAAGGGTTGGGAGCAGGCTGCCCAGGGTGGTGGTGGGGTCACCATCCCTGAAGGGGTTTCAGAGCCTTGGAAATGTGTTGCTGAAGGATGTGGGTTAGTGGTGGCTTTGGCTGTTTAAGGTTAATGGTTGGTCTGGGTGATCTGAAAGGTCTTTTCTAACCAAAACAATTCCATGATGAATGGATTGAATCCCTGATTCTAACTGCAGCACTGCAGGACTTTGGGGGTTTGGATTTTCTGCTGAAATGCTGCTGCCCCTCCAATGCTCACACCAGCAAGGTGCAACCTCTCCTTTCTGAAGGGGGTTTTGGAAACCCACCCTGACACAGGCTCCTTTGATCTGTCATTGGCCCTGCATTAGCCCTGACACCACGGGGCTTTACCTCTGGCAGCTCAGTGACAGGCAGCTGAGGGCAAAAGGGAATTTCCAACTGGAAAGCTGTGAAGAATTAATAACTTTAAGGCTCTGGGTAAATCAAGCCCCTGACCTTTTGCTCCTTCTCCTGTTTTACCTGACAAATGGGCCAGATTACAAAGCAGGGATTGACATGAGAAGCAAAAAGGGAACCTTGCAGCTACCCCACGGCCAGCCTGCAAGGCAGGGGATGTTGGGGTGCTGCTGTTGGGGTACCTGGTGATGTGGGGACGGGTCCTGTCAGCCCCTGTCCAGCTCCCATCTCCTAAATTTCTGTCTGTTTCATGTTAGAGCAGATGCACTGAACCAAGCCCTGGTCCATCAGCTTGGGAAAGCAGGGCTGAGCCTTCTCCCACAGCAACCTGTGGTCATGGCAGCATCCCCTGAACCTGCTCATGTTCTCCCAGCACCTCCTTCACTCAGCTGAATTTTTCAATTTTTCCTCCTAAATGAGGACCCACCTTGTGCTGCTGTACCAGAACTAGCCTGAAATCCCCCAGATTCCCAGCTAAAGTGGCAAATATCACTCCCTCCTCACCTCCCTGAGGAAAGTCAGGCTCAGATTTCTGTGAGGCTGAGGAGGTCACCTCTTCCTGCAGCTTTCCCAAGGCAAATCTCAGCTGCACAACTCCCTGCATGCCCAGTGGCTCTTCCCCAACTGGTTTCCCTAATATTTCCTTTTTTCCTGGTGTTTACAAGTCTGCTTGGTGGAGCTACACGCCTGCCAAGGGCTGACCCCTGTTTCCTTCCCAGCTGGACACAAGGGGAGCAGAGCCCAGCTCCTAAGAATTTTAATTCCATGTCATCAGCCCAAATCCTCATGTGGGGCACTTCTAGATCAGCAGAAGGACATGGAGCTGTTAGAGAGAGTCCAGAGGAGTCCATGGAGATGCTGGGAGGGCTGGAGCAGCTCTGCTCTGAGCCAGGCTGAAAGCTGGGGGTGTTCAGGCTGGAGAAGAGAAGGGAGCAATGGGGAGACCTTAGAGCAGCTTCCAGTGCCTGAAGGGGCTCCAGGAAAGCTGGGGAGGGACTTGGGACAAGGGCCTGGAGGGATGGGATCTGTACAATCCAGGATTTTCCTTGGGAAATCCAGACATGTAATACATTGGGAGCCCCAGAGCCTGTCCCTAAGGATGGTGAAGGTGCAGAATGGCCAAGGTTGGAAGAGGAGCTGGTGGCTGGAATTTCCAGCACCTACCTCTTCAGAGTGCTTCTAAATCAGCTTTTTCTGCATCCAAGCACCTCTTTCAAAGGTTTCCTACTCTTATTTTGTTTGTTGGCTGCATGAGATAGGAAGTCAGGTTGTAACTCTGGTTATTTGTTGGGTCGAGCAGCCTGGTAACCCATGCAGTTGGGTTCCACCAGAACAGAAGGATCTGTGACACCTCCCATGAGGTCCACGCACTGAACAAGGAAAAAAAAAAATAGGAGCATTCCTTGGGAAAAAAAGAGCAAGATCTGAGCAGGCACTGGTCTGAGATCTCCCAAATCTTCCTTGGTTCAACAGAAGAGGCTAAGTGGAGGTGACCACTGAACTGATGGGCATTAGACACTGCCTTGTCCAGGACTCTTCCAGCTGAAGTGATGAACCAAGCAGGACCTCACACCAACAGCCCAGACCTGAAGGGCCAGTTAGCAAAGAGTAATGGTACCAGTCAGCTGTATGACTCTGACTCTGAACTGTGTAGCAGAAGTTGGGTCTTGGCTCGACAGAAAGGTCAGATCTCAGTTCCCAAGATGCCAGAGGAGAACAAAACCTTCAAATTCACAGTATCTTTCGTGTGGTCTGCTTCCTATGTATCTCTGATGATCTACCAAATCCTTACAAGCCTTTATCTACAACCACAAAGCAGCAGAAACACAGAAGCAATAACAAGAGCTGTCAAAAACTCCACATTTATCTCCTCTCCCCTAAAAAATAGGCTTTCAAAGGTCCAACCCAACAGAGGTCTTCTAGCCTCTGTTTTTTTTTATTTTATACTATTTTAATAATTTTATGCACTACTATTTCCAGTGCTTGAAAAAAATATTATATCCCAGGTGCTCTTAGGATTGGTGATTTGTTTGAAAAAAAATCCAAACCCAAACAACCAAAGTCCTGGTAGATTAGAGCTGACATCTCATCTTTCCACCCACTGTTTTCCAAAGATATTCCCTATCTTTCAAATGGGAAATTCCACTGGAGCTGGCAGAAGCCTTCTAGCAAGAGGCTACTTTTAAAGTCCCCTCCTCAATGAGCTCAAACACAGGCTTTTTAACAAAGGCAGAACTGCTGAAAATATAAAGCAGGTTTTCTTTCTCCTAATCAAATTAATAGAGCCAAACCAAGAGAAAGAAAAAATAAAGGAAAAAAACCAAAACAAAACAACAAAAAAACCCAAACAAACAAACAAACAAAAAAAGTAAAAATCCCAACCCCTATAAACGCACACAAAGCTCCAAACTCTTCCAGTGCTTGAAAAGCACAAAGGTATCAGCATAAAGGAGAATGCTCCCATCCAACAAATACAAGGAACTGTTTAAAAAAAATATTAATAATTAGGGGGTAAAAAATAAAATACAATTTTCTGCCACAGGCTCTGTTCCTCAGGAACAGACTGCAGAGTATTTAAGCAAGCTGTCTGGGTTAATGACAGCTGATGTCCCAGATCCCATAGCAGTAGCCATGACCTTCAGGCCTCCCATGACTGACGGGCTGACCCCAATCACTCCAGGGTGCAAGGTAAATGACAACCAAAGAAGCAAAAGAAAGAGAAGAGAAAGAAAACTTGCTGGCGGCTTTGTAGCCAAGCTTCCTAATAAAACCTAATTCAAGCTGTCAGGGTGAAATGAAGAAAGTGTCAACAGGGGTTTTCACAGAAATATTCCAAATGTTTGGCTAGAAAAGCCAAGAGCTGGGCTCCCTTCCCCCAGCTCCTCAAAAAGGGCTGGAAAAGCCAATGTCGAAAGGAATTTTAATAACGTGTCCGGGGGGACCCCTGAGGAGGGACCCAAGGGGATGCTTTCCTTCCCTTCCCTGCCAAACCCAATCACCTCTGTAATGGTGAAGAGCACAAAACTGGGGAGGGAAGTGCCAACGGAGGGGTTGGGTGAAACCAGCATCCGTGTGAAACCGGACCACTCCGCCGGCTTTAGAAACCGAGATGTTTAAATGGTGACCCACGGGTTAAGAGCCCTGGGAGCCACCAAAGAGAACAACCTGCCACCAGTGAAAGGTTGAGATTAAAGGCAGGGTGAGAAATGTCTTGGGCTTCCACAGCAGCCAACGAGCTGCCACGTCCTCTAGAAGATGATGGGAAGAAAGTAGCTCTCCAAATTACCACCCCTCTCACAAAGCCAGAGGAATTAAAACCCTGAAGAGCTTTGTGGAGGCACTGAACCATCTGGTGAGTCCCCAGAACGCTCCACATCAGCACTGGGGCAACACCCGATGTCCCTGGTCAGGATATGAAACCACCAAGGGAGGTGAACTCCCCCACCACAGTTCAACCTCTCACTGGTACAGAAGATGGATTCCTCCTTCAAGAAAAAAATCCCATTATGCATTTATGTACCTCCACCCAGCTGAAGACACTTCTGGGTGCAAAAAGAAAGCACTGACTCGCAGTTTCTGGCTAAGACTGTCATCTTGCAATCTCATACACACAAAGGCAAAGCCAGCAGTGAGGAAAAAATTCTTTGGTGTGAGGGTGCTGAGCCCCAGGTTGCCCCCAGAAGCTGTGGCTGCCCCATCCCTGGCAGTGTTGAAGGTTGGATGGGGCTTGGAGCAGCCTGGGCTGTGGGAGGGGTCCCTGCCCATGGCAGAGGGATTAGAACTAGATGACCCTTTCCAACCCAAACCAGTCCATGATCCTAGGGCAGAAATTCATATTTTAATCCCACTGAGATGTTTCAGTTCAGACAAAAACTCCCCATCACAAGTATGAGCACAGTCATCCCCTACCTCAGATGAAGGTCTTCCGAAAACTTCAGACAGGCGTAGATGAATTCCTTAATCTGATTGTAAACTTTAGGCACAAACTCAGAAAAGGGGAACTTCTTTGGAAACGGCTGCTGTAAAATACAGGAGAGAATTCAAGTGGAAGAGCAGATATTTAACAGGAGTGATGACTGTTTTCCAGCAATATGTTCCAAGCAGTCAAATTAATTCGAGTATTTAGCAGGAGTCCAGCAATGAAGCAACAAGCCAGCATTTATTGTATATTATATAAACATTTCAGCCAAGTGAAAGACCAGATAATCACTTACAAATGGCACGTGGGTGCATAAGGGATTTGGAGTCTGAAAAGGGCTGGCAGGAGACTTGTAGTTAGGAGGGAGCAGGCAGCACAACAGGACCTTCAGTCCCTCTCACCAAACCCTCATTCATATGAAAAAAAAAACCAAAAAAACCCTTGGAGAACTCCTGGACTTGTATCTCCCACCACACACAAGGTGTTTTGCTTGGTCACCTCCCACAGCTGAAGACCAAAAGCCAAAAGGAAACAGATGTCCTACACCAGATTTTTCCAACCAGCTTTTAGCCCACAGCACACACAGGGTGAAAGGAAGGTGCTGGACCCCATGATATAATTCTGGGGGGAAGGACATGAACTTTTTGAAATCTAAACACTTGACTTGGACTTAAAAGCCATCCCAGGCCTAATTAAGCTCACCAGGCTTGGAGCTCACTGGCTGCCAGATGTGGAGCAGAAGGCAAAGAGGCAAAGGAGGCTTTTAAGGGACACTGGTTAGGTCAAATTTGGCTACACTTTGGTTTTGCAAGCACACACTTCTCCAAGAGCCCAGACACACCACTTTGTTAATTTTTTTTAAAAAAAAAAAAAAAAAAAAAAAAAGAATAAACCAAATAAAAGTCAATAACGTGGTTCATAAAATGGGAATAAAACACCAATGGAAGCAGATATTGCCTACCTGCCTATTGCAAGAACCACCCAGCTGTGACTGCACACTGAGCTGAAAACAAAGTCAAGGAGGTGCTGCCAGGAGAAATGCATTGCCTGGGAAGTCTGTTTGTTCTTTTCCCTTGCATTATTATTTTTTTTTGGTGGTGGTGTTTATTTGGTTCGAGGTTTTGGGCTTGGGCTGGGTTTTCTTTAGGCTTTCCCTTGCAGCTCTCAACATCACCAGGAAGGGTGAGGGTTTTTCTTGCCCCCCAGCAGGCACACCGTGCCACATCCCCTGTTTCAGGTTTACCTTTTCAAGTTCTGGGTCCTGGAATGGAAACTGTCCAACAATTTTCTTATAAACTTCTTCATTTGTCACTGGGATAGGACTGTAGTTGTCTGAATCAAGTATATTTCTAAGAAAAGAAAAGAACTTTGAAAGGCAGCTCTGTGACAACAGACCAGCCCCAACTTTGTAGATTTACTGCTAGGTTGGGAAGCTCTTAAAGAGTTGGTGCCAGCCTCAGACCTGCTCCCATGGGCCTGAACTTCTCCCCAGGTTTCTGACTGTTAAAATCATCTTTGCTACAGCCCTACTCAGTGGTTTCTCCCACCTCACTGCCTTCAGCCAGAGCTTAACAGTGGCTTTAGTCCATCCTAAAGCTTCAGCAGCAGCCCCGGGCAAAACCCAAGGGATCTTGAGTCCTCCTTGTCTCAAAAAGATGAATGCTGAGCTGCTGGGGGACTGACAGTCCTCCAGAACCTCTTCCCAATGCCCCATGCTCTCAGACACCTCAACCTTCCAGAGATGTCCCGAAGGACCATCACAGGATGAGCTGGTGGCTCCAGAGCACAGCGTGGGAGCCTGGAGGATGTACCATGTCACCTGGGGAAAACTCTTCAGCTCATGGATGTGCCTAAGGCAGCAACACTGGGACAGGTCACCAATGTCCTGAGACACACCTGGCTCAGTGCTGGAGTGAGGGCACTGCTGCAAACATCAGTTTTTTCATCCTTCTCTCAACCATCAGTGTGAGCTTCATAATGAAACCACAATCTTCTCCCTCTGGGACATAAAACCTCTGCTCTACACCAATGTATTGCACAGATCTCTCTGCATGCAGGATCCTCACAACTACATTTAAATTGGCTCCCTGGCCCAAGGAGAGCCCAGGTCCAAAGTTTACTGGTGCCAGAAATGTAAACATGAGCTTGCTACTGATTTCTCCAAAAAAATTATTTATGGGCTAAAACTTCTCTTTAAGGTACATCTCATGGGTTTGTATAAAGAGGTTCTTACCTGAAAACTCCTGACCATTTCTTCAGCAGGGTTTCACTGTACTGGTCTTGGATCTCCAGGAGCATGTCAAAGAGCTGGTTCACTGGGAAGCCATAACCCTGCAGTGGGGTGAGGGAAGGGAGCAACTTCAGACATCAAGAAGTCATCAAGAGGGAAATGAACATTATTTCCTCTATAGGGAGCACCTGGGGAAACTCTCCACTGCCACCACCAGAGAGGTGAACGGTGTTGGTGGAGGGATTTTGGTGATGATTTACCAAGCTAGCAGGACTAAGGTTGGTCTGGGTGTGTGCAAGAGGCAGAAGGCCTTGGCAAGGTGTCCAAGACTTGGTTCTTACCCAGGGGGTAAGGTTCTTACCACTTCATGTGCAGAGTGAGCCAGGCTGTCCATCACCCACCAGAACACCAAGGAAGCAGCAGGGTCACCACAGCAAGCCCACAACACCCACTGAACCCCACGATGGACACCACCACTGAACCCCATGATGGACACCACTGAAACCCATGATGGACACCAATGAACCCCATGATGGACACCACCACTGAACCCCATGATGGACACCACTGAACCCCACGATGGACACCACTGAACCCCACACGATGGACACCACCACCACTGAGTGAGAAGAAGTGTGGCCACCAGCAGGCACATACCTGGAGAGTGTCTGCAAAGAGGACAATGAGGTTCTTCAAGTCTAACACCAGGCCTGGGTCTGAGCAGTAAGACTGTAAGGAAAATTAAAACATAGTTTTTAACGGCAGCACGTGGGGAAAACCTTGCCCTCAGCCCTCCTGTGTTATCATCTGAGTGATAAATAAACACACAGCCTCGCCAGGCAGTCTTCTGACCAGCAGCTTTTATCCTAAGGCTCATGCCCCAACACTGCCCAGGGCAAGGGGAGGCAGGCTGATAAGGGTATCTCCTCCTAACGTGCTGCCCTTGAGGCTCTCCGTGATGAAGAAGGATTTGGGTTGCTCTGGAGATACCTGAAGTGTCTTTAAGATTACCCAGGAGCTGCTGGGGAAGCGAGAGGAGATGAAGCAACTCAACGGGCTGTCAGAGCAAGCCAAGAGCAGCACCTCTCATTCATTCAACATTTTGTTGTGTCTGATGGTAATGAAGCATCACAGCCAGGCAGCCCCAAGCCCCTGCCAAGGCTGCAGTGCCAAGAGGGTCAGTCTGAGCAAAAAAAAAAATGCTGCATGCCTCTATTTCAAAGGGTTTGGGTTGGAAGGGACCTCGAACATCACCTGTGACCATGGGCAGGGACATCTCCCACTAGACCAGCAACCAAGCCCCACCCAACCTGGCCTTCAATTCTGCCAGGGAGGGGCAAATATTTCAGCAACATTAATGGTCAGAGCCACAGAATAATTTATTGAGGGTCAGGATGTTGCTTGAAACCCAAAAGACACACCTCAGTGTAGTGACAGCACTGATTGTCCCCCCAGAGCCACCTCACGTTACCCACAGGCCAATCCCTCCCATGCTGCAAATATATCAAGTTTCATACAGGCTCTGACCAAATACAGAATCAGTGTTCATAAGCTGGAAAGAGAAGCAGGTTTAAAGCTCACTGGAAACTCCAGGAGGAACGATTCCATTAATCAACATGAAAGACTGGAAGAGACACATTTTCCATCTCACTATCCAAAAAAGAAAGTCCAAAAGAAAGATAATGCCCTAAAGCTATCAGAAGTGATAAAAGATGTCCCTGTCTGAAACAAGGAAGAAAACCCAGGGATAAGTTTGGCTGAAAGGGAAGAACTGAGAGCCTCCATCAAGTCTCAACAGCAACAGGGGAGGGATAGCACCCATTGATATGGGAGCTGTAGGCTCAAGATGACTGATGACCACAGTAAGAGTGTTGAGAAATGATGTAATATTGCATGATTACTGAACACAAAAAAAGCTCACCTGGCAGCCACCTCATGCATTAAGTTTGGCATCACTTAAAACAACTCATCACAACAACAGAGTTGGTACAATTGAAAACCACCATGTTTGTACCTGGCTGACTCTCACGGCTTTCACCTCACAGAAAACCCGACTTAAAAAGAAAATAAACACAGCTTCACATCCTAGTGGGGTGCACGTTGCTGTGTTTATCCTCTTTCATAACACAAAAGTTTAATGGAAGGCAATAACTTTCCAGTCAACACAACTGCTGTGCTGGATGGAGCCAGAACACCCCGGGAAGCCTCTGGGGTCCTCAGCCCAACCAGCTCCAGGTCCATCCCATGGATGATTACCCACACCTACACAGGTAAAGCTTCTGCTCTTGGGCAGCCCTGCCACCCCCTAGCAGCAGTGGGATTTCAGTCACTTCATACTTCGGTTTTCCTGGAAAAAACGGCCCAAGAACTTAAAACCATGGAATCACAGCATGGTGTGGAAGGGACCTTTAAACCTCATCCAGCCCAATCCCCACTGCAGTCAGCAGGGACATCTGCAACTAGACCAGGATGCTCAGAACCTTGTCCAACCTGACCTGGAATGTTGCCAGGGATGGAGCATCTACCACCTCTCTGGGCAGCAATCAGTGTCTCATCACCTTCACAACGAAAAATTTCTTCCCAGTATTTACCCTAAATCTCCTCTCTTTCAGTTTAAAACCATCACCTCCTGTCCTATTGCTCCAGGCCCTGCTAAAATGGACAAATTATGTTAATTTTCTATATTTTTATCCCATACACCAATAGGGTTTTCAGAAAACCCCAGTGCTCCCAGCTGGACCAGTACAACAATATGCAATACTGGAAGAAAATTCTACTTTTTTTTTTCTTTTTTTGCTCAAGCAGGGAAATCCCAAAGCCCAAGCAATTTTTCCAAACTTCTTTCAATGCTAAAGAATGAAAAGTCTATTTAGTGTCTTTTTATGCACAAATGATTCACTGTTTGATAGCAGCCTATTCGCTGCCATGAACTTTAAGGGAATATCAAACAGGGTCATAATTTAGTGTGCCAAATAGATGCTTTTCCCCCCATTTTTTTCGGGACAGACTGACTCCCTCTGCTGGTGCTTTTCCAAAGTGATCAATGAAACAACAGGAAAAATATCAACCCCCTATTTTCTTCTTGCCAGTCCCCCAAAATACTGAGAGTTTGGTGCGCAGGAACGCAGTAAAAGAGGTAAAAAAAAAAAAGGAAAAGATTTTGGGGGAATAGCAGTGTGTTTTCAAGTTATTGTTTTATTAAGGGTAAAGAAGAAAGAAAGAATACTAAGTGTAAAAGCCAATATTTTCAGCATGTCAAGTCATACTCAAGCAACAGTTGAGCAATTCAGGGCTTTTACTTACTGAATGTGTTCTTAGTGCCGCGATAGTTTTTGATAAGGCCATCTCCCACAGCTCATCAATATAGGCTCTATTTACCAAGCCCTGGGTTGTGTGCAAGATGTGGTCTTCAACTACAAAAAACCTAAGGGAGAGGAGAAAATGGCACCGTTAGCCAAAGCTTCAGCTCTCCAGACATCAAAAGCCAGCGGCAAACCGGCGGCATTTGCAGAGCCACAAACCTCCAGAGCAAGCTCTGCTCTCTGTATCAACCCCAGCCAACACTAAGCACTTTATTCACCTCTTTTTAAGGTCACAGGATTTTTATGTGATGTTTTACTGTGTTATAAAAGTGAGCTGAAACACCACCACTCGTAGTAATGCAACTCTGAGCACACAAAAGCAGAATTTCCCTTCGCTAAGGATTCCGCAGCGTTGTTTGCATGGGAACTCCTGGTTACACTCAGCTCCAGCCACCAGCAATGGCATCACAATTGGTTAACTGCAGGGAAAACCACTTAAACTGCAGGGAAAAACACTTAAACTGCTGGGAAAAATACTTAAACCGGAGGGAAAAATATTTAAACTGCACGGAAAAAGAGTGTACCTGCAGGGACAGTACTCTCTTGCACTCAGATACATGACGTGCTCACAACCATTTCAAGGCAATCAGGTGACCCCAATTTCCAGTTATCAAATGTGAAAGCTAAAAATGCAACTGTACTTTTCAGAGAGCAAGCATGGCACAGTATATTGGAAACAGCAAAGTCTCAGCTGTGGTTTGCAGGAGAAATTCAAGCCCAGGAACATGGAGACTCATGAAAAGTTCAACACAGGTCATGATCAGCTGTTGAAATTATTATTATTAGCTGACAAAATGTCAGCCTTTTACCCTAACTTTTCACTGTTAGCAGTCCTAGGTTGCCTCCTCTGAGTTTTTGGCTTATTTTGGAAGACTCTTGTCATAGGAAGAGAGGCCTGAGAATCACCTCTTTTACCAGGAAAATAACCAAAGAATAATTATTAAATATTAAGGAGCAATTAAAGCAAAGGGCCTTTTCATCTCATTAGTGGGGCAAGTAGATGCACATAGCCCACAGATGATTATTTATCCTCAAGTTCCCAGAAAAGCACTTGCTGGGACAAGAGCTGGCAGGTATCTCCACATTCCCACTGGTGACACAGCAAAGTTCAGGGGTGCTATAAAATACACTCAAAAACACTTAAAAAGCCCAAACCACCTTTTTAAATTTTTTTTTTCTTTTTCCTGTTTTGGCTCCTTTCAAGGCACTCTCAAAAAGATCAACATTCCCTCTTCTCTCTTTCTTTTTGGGCTCCTCAACAACACATATTTAGCAAGGATGTATATAAAAAGAATACCTACCCTACAATTTGATTAAAATACTTCCTGTAGCCGTCTAAAGTTTCATGCTGCAACAAAGAAAAAGTGAGCAAAGATTAAAACAAAGGCAGCCAAGAGCAACTGGAAATAAATTCAAGACCACCCACCAGCAACAGCAAGCCCAGAGGTAACCCCAGAGCAAGTCTGGGCACTGGAGGTAGGGGACCATCCATCCTACCATGTTGGAAGGAGGCTGCAGGACCAATCTGGCTTGTTTTCTTCTCTGCTTCCTGTAGTAGTTCTCAAAGGTTTCTCGGGCACCCTGGAGAACAGAAAATATCCACTCCAAGTTATCATAATGGTTTTACATTCATCTTCAACTTGCAATATTCTGCATTTAATCCCAGACTGGTTTGGGTTGGAAGGAACCTTCAAGATCCATCTTATTCCAACCCCACACCTCTCACTAGACCAGGTTGCTCAGTAAGATGTAAATCTCACGTTCTTCCACCAGATCTGTGCAATACTTTAATGCAAAATTCAATCCAAATATCAGACGATGAAGAATTTTACTCTAAATACCAAGTGAAAAAGAATTAATCAGTGTTCAGGTGTAGAAGTATCCGATGATTCTCCTGCACCCATCTTCTAATATCACCATGCAGATGTGGCATATGGCATGTGCAACCAGCTTCTTTTGGGGACAAAAACATGGTTAAAGCATCAGATTTCCTTAACCACAGGAGCAGGGGAAAAAACAGATTTCTACTCTTAGCAAAAAAAGAAATGAAAGAAAGTAGGGGACAAAGAATACTAGGCCGGAATTCTTCCCTTGATTCCTGAGTGCTACAAACATCCGAGAATTTAGGACAGGTCTAGATAGCTGGAAAAAAAATCAAGTAAGCTTTTAAACTTCTCTTTTTCTCCCAGCTTTACTGTGGGTCTGAGCCTCCAAAGGGGAGTTGGGCTAGTCCCCAAAAGCTGAATCCTCGAGTTGCCCTCCACGGGCATTGCCCACCCACACCCCACGTCTGGCGGTGGGGACTGAACCATTCTCCTCTGGGGACTCCATCTGTAGGTGGCTTTTTTTGCCAAGCCAGGCTACATCTGAGCATCTCCACCCAGGCACCGAGCCCATGAGGATCCTCAAATGCCATCGACCTGCTGAAGTGTTCAGACGGCTGCCTACCACCCCAACCCCCAGGCTATGGGAAACCTCCCCGCCTGTGCCTCCCTCCTCCACACCCGCTCTGTTTTATGTCTGAAATTGGATTATAAACACTTCAAGAGAAGGGACAAGGTCTGGGCTTTGAACTATTCCGAGTCAAAAAAAAAAAAATTAAAAAAAAATAATAAATGAAAAACAATAACTCAACAATGAAAAGATCTCGTTAGGAATTCAAAAAACAAACAACGCGCAACAACAGCTCTCACCTGAGCAAGGCACCAGCCAGCAACCTTCTGCACTAGACAAAATAAATTAATTAAAAGAAAAACCTGATGTCAGTGTCAAGATTTAAGCTGTTAGGGCATTAGACAACCAGGCTGCCTCAGGATGCACTCGACTATAGGGATCTTGTGAAACATCAGCCGTGGAGCCTTGAGGAGCTGTAGCCAAACTTGGCCCTTGTATTCTACAAGCTGGAGCTTGAGGCTTAAATTTGAGTCAAAATTCAGCCATGCTGATGTGCCCAGAAGTGTTTCCATCCAGCCCAGAAAGGTGGAAGGGTCTCCATCTCTGGAAACATTTAAAACCTGCCTGGATACCACACTGTGCAACCTGCTCTAGGTGAACCTGCCCTGGTGATGGGGTTGGACTAGATGATCTCCAGAGGTCCCTTCCAGCCCCTAACAGATGATTCTGCATCAGTCTGAAACCAACAATAATCTGATATTTTAAGAAAGTTTTGCAGAAGCAGAAGCTATCTGGGAACCAGCTTTTCCTCATCATTTGTCTTCTCAGTGTTCTCAGAAGCTGTTTCCCCCCTGGAAAGGGAACAGTCGTGAGCCAGGAATCAGTGATCTACAGGTTAGACCCAGAACAGGCAGGTTTGCTACAGTTTTCATCAAGCTGAACATGAACCCCTTTCAGAGGAGCTACAGGCAGGGAGCTCTGACCTCCCTTCAAGCCCCTGTCCTGGGTGCTTAAAAGGTTTCCAACCCAAGAAATGGCTTTAACTGTAGCAGGAGAGAAGGAACAGCAAAGACCTTGAAATCAATTCCTCAAAAACCCTAAGCTATATTCACATTCTAACAGTTTCCCTAAGATTGCACTCCCATTGCACTGTTCCCTCTTTCTTTCTTTCTTGAGCTCTTTTTGACCACCCCAAGAATCAGAGACTCTCTCACAAGAGGTTACTCTGATGAAAAACTCCCTCTCTTGATGCTCCCCACATTTTTCTTGCTCATAATTTCATCCTTTGCTCTTAAGTGCATTCCTCCACCACCTCTCTACACCTTTTAATCCCTCACATTTCATATTCTCCTAAAAATGGGAAGACTTTCTTCCCTTTGGTGGCAGTTTTAACTTAGACCATCCAGTTCCCCACATTTGACCAATTTGTGACTATTCAGCTTCTCGGGTCTCCAGGTAATACAACCTCTCCTCTCTTCTGTATTCTATTTTTTAATAGTGTTTTCCTCTGGGTAAAAAACACAAAACAAACAAAACAACACAAAGCCAAAACAAAAGCAAAAAAAAAGCAATCAAGCAGAAAGAAACCACACCAAAAAGAGCCTATACAGAACAGACTAGGAGACCCCATATTTTATACATTACTCATCTGAAACACCATGTAGTATTTGTACACCAGTCCTATTCTCCTCTCCCAGCTCCACACCTGGTGGTTTTTCACATTTAACCAATCCCATCCCTCCAGTTTTGAAAGACAACGTTTGGAACTTAAATGCAAGGACCTGTGAGAAGTGACTTTGAGAGCATCACTCAGGTTGTCCAGGCAGGTTTGCCAGCTCCTGTTTGGAACACATCTTGAGCTGAAGAAATTATCAGCTCCAAAATCTCCTGAGTGTTTGAGCATGGCACAGGACCTACAAGGAACAACATCTTTATCAACCAATACTTCAATAAAATTACCAGACCTGAGCTGACCCACACGTGAGCACATAAGCTTGGAGCAGAGCTTGTCCAGAATTTGTCCTCATGGGGAGGAGGAGAAGGAGGTCCTGTTTGGTTTACCCACTACTCAGTCTCCTGAAGCGAGCAGGAAGAAGTCAAAGCTACTTTTCCAAACTATGCATTTATTGTAATCACTGGTCCAGGAAAACCCCTCAATAATTCCTCCTATTTTTAAAATTACCGGGCAGAACTTTTCTTCCCAAATTACCTTCAGAGTTCACAGGGTTGGCAATGAGAGGCAGATAATTAAGATCGTAGATGAACACCACATAAGGGGAAAATAGAATATAATCACAAGAATGCAAAAATAACAGCTGGAAAAAAAAAAAAAAAAAAAGAAAAAAAGAAAAAAAAAGTTTCATAATTCAGGAGCAGCAGAGAGCTGAACACAGATCGAGTTGGGAATTACATGGGGAAAAACATGCAATGAGCTTTACCCTGCTGTCGTTCTCAGACTAGTTTGAATTGCTAAGCTTCTACTTAACTAGAAGCAGAAATGCACCCTGTGCTCTCCACGTAATGATCATTTACTCAACACTTACAACTGGGTTAACACGTGCCATCAATACCCCATCACTCCCACAGGGCCACTATTGGCTGAGCCATCTCAAACACTTCACACCTGGAACATCATTAGTCCATTCCCCCCAAAAATAAACTGGCTCTTCACCCTCCTTTGGTCCATACAAATTCTCAGACACACATTTCAGGAATTGTCCCACCTTTAAAAGAGACTTACACAGCTCCTCACAAAAGCACAGCTCCTCTACAGCCCATCTCCAGGGCTTGCACCACTGGTCCCCAAGAAGCAGACCAGCACTCATCTACCTGTGGAAGGGTGTCTTCAAACAACACCTTATTCACTTAAAGAACTTCCTGTGGAGCTCCCAAAATCCAAAATCTTCTATTTAAATTAAGATGCCAGTGTGGATGACTGGCACCTGGTTGGTACCCATCCATACATGGCTGGATGGTTGGGCTCAGAGGGTTGTGGGTTAATGGAACTTGCCCTACACAGAGGCCTGCAACAAATGGAGAACAACAATGGGGACTGCAGGACCTTCCTCAGTTCTGTCTTCATCAGTGATCTGGAGGAGGCAATGAACACGGTCTCCTTCACTTTGTAGATGACCCCAAGTTGGAGGATGAGTCCACTCCTTCGAGGGCAGTGCCACCACCTGGAGGGGTCTTGGCAGGCTGGAAGAATGGGCCAACATGAACACGATGAAAGGCAGGAAGGACAGATGCCAAAGTTCTCTTACGAAAAGGAAGAACCTCTGAACCTCTTGCAACCACAGAGACTCAGGACCACTGCTGTGGGAGCAGCTCTGTAAGGACCATCAGTTTTGGCAGACACCAAGCTGAATGTGAGCCAGCAGTGCATCCTCACTGCAAAAGCAGCCAGAAGTATCTGGGGATTTAACCCTAATATCTAAGAGGAGGTCATTCAGAAGATGAAGCCAGGTCAAGTCTTCACCATGGTGCATGGCAGGAGAGACAATAAGTAAAAGAGACATTTTGAGTGGTTGTAAGAAAAAGGTTTTTCACCAGAAGAACCAGCAGGCAGCAGAAAGAATTCCCCAAAGGTGTTTTACAGCCTCCATTCTTGGAAGCTTTCAAGACCAAGCTGGGTCTTGAGACCCTGAGAAACCTGGTCTGATCTTACAGGTGACTTGCTCTCAACAGGAGGTTGGATTAGGGACCTCCTGAAGTCCCTTCCCCCCTGGATGACCCTACCCTGTGAGAAACACACTTTACAAAAAGACTCCAACAAGATTTTGAAGCCTCCAGGTATTTCACACAGGGTTTATTTCCCAGCCTGGTTTCCAAACGTCCTGATCAGCAGCTATTTCCCACACGTCGTGTTCTGTGAGGAGCAGGGGTCAGAACTGGGGTCCAGATGCCTCATTTTGGGCGGGTTACACTCACAGTTTAGCCAACGCCAGTCTCATTTCAACAAGTAACAGGATATTCCTTTTCCCCCATGTCACCAAGCACAAGTGCTGTGACGTGTCACCCCTCGCCTGCCTGAAACCTGCCCTGTAAATAGTGTTTCATTTTCATTTGCCTCCACGTGCCAAATGATGCTTGGCATCCTACCAACGCCCAAGAAACACGTGGTCAAACCTGGATCCCACTTCTACTCCCCTCTTGTAACCCCAGAGCTTCTTGGTCTCACCCAAAACTTTGCTGTGAGGGTGCTGAGCCCCAGGTTGCCCCCAGAAGCTGTGGCTGCCCCATCCCTGGCAGTGTTGAAGGTTGGATGGGGCTTGGAGCAACCTGGGCTGGTGGGAGGTGTCCCTGGACATGGCAGGGGGTTGGGATTGGATGAGCTTTAAGGTCCCTTCCAACCCAAACCATTTGGTGATTCTAAAACCAGACCCACACACACAACCCCTGGCCTGATGGCTCCACAGCAGCTGGGATGGGACCTCCCTTGCCCAAAGCAGCACAGAAATCCTGCAAAGAACCACTTTTTACCCCAAAATTCTCTAAAAGAGGCTATTTCTTTTAAGGAGAGATGATTGTCCAGCACTTCAAGAAACCAACAGAACTTTGTAGGCTAGAAACAAGTCACAAGAAAACAAGCTTAGAAAATAAATTCCACAAGCCCTGAAGATCTCTCCAGATAACACCAGTAGCCACTAATGAACCTCAAAGCAGTCCGACTCTTCAGCAGATGCTTAACTATAAAAAAAAAAAGATAAATATTCCCAAATAAAACCAGGGAGACACAGGGCTGCTCGTGCAGGTGCTCAGCACGGAGCACGAGAGGCTTTGCTAAACCAGGATCAAAAAGGAGGCTCTTGCTCAGCCCCTGGTACTGCTTGTTGACTGTAAACACCACCTCCATACCCAAAACAAAAAGATAAAGCTCCACCAGAAAACTGCGTGGGGTAGGGGAGAAGAAGGTTGAGATCCTCTTCTGAGCTGAGCCTCTCCCTCCCAGGCCTGCAGAGCTCCGCATGGCTGAGACAGCACATGTGAGAAGAAAAATGGTCACAGAACCACTTTGTCTTGACCTGGGATGTCTCCACCAGCCTGGCTGGACTCGTTTTCTGTGCTGTTTTGCTGGCTGGTAGCTCACACCGCTGTGCAGCTATTTCTGCAAATAAAAGCCATGGACACATGCAGGGAGCCAGGTTGAGAGAGTTGAGGTTGTTCATCCAGCTTCCAGGGAGACCTCAGAGCATCTTCCAGTGCCTGAAGGGGCTCCAGGAAAGCTGGGGAAGGACTTTGGACAAAGGCTTGGAAGGATGGGATGAAGGGGAAGAGTTCCCAGCTTCAAGAGGGGAGATGGAGATAAGATCTGAGGAAGAAATTCTTTGGGGTGAGGGTGCTGAGCCCCTGGTTGCCCCCAGAAGCTGTGGCTGCCCCATCCCTGGCAGTGTTGAAGGTTGGATGGGGCTTGGAGCAACCTGGGCTGGTGGGAGGTGTCCCTAACCATGGCAGGGGGTTGGAACTTTAAACTTCCAGATCAAACCATCCCATAATTCTATGATTTCCTTCCCACCAGGTCAGCTCAGCCCACAAAGGATTTGATTCCACCTAACCTTGACCCTAGTTACTACACCAGCTGAAAGACCATCACCCATTTCTTCTGTAAATACACAAATCCCAAGTTTCACAGTGAATTTTATGTTTCAGATGCTTTGTGTCAAGCAATGGTGCCACCAACAGGAACCTCCTCACTTAGTGGACTTGTAAAAAAAAATAATAATAACTGAGACCTAGCAAAGTGAAAGAAAGTCAAGAAGCACACCTTAAGATCTTGCCAAAGGAAAACAGTGTTTCAGAGACTGCTATAGCACCAGGGTCAAGAGCCATGAGAGCAGAAAGCCAACCCCAGAAGGGCCCATAGGAGCTCTGGCACTACCTCTCCTCAGATCGTTTGTTGAAGTTAATCTAAAACAATGTTTGAAAGCAACAAAAAAAATAAAAAGCTCAAGCAAGAAGGAAGCAAAGCTAGAAGTCAGGGTCCAACAGATAAAGCTACCTCTCTCCTACTCCATCAACAAGTCCAATGTGGTCAGCAGAAGCTGGCAGAGCTACCTGGGACACCTCCATCAGCAGAGATGGAGAAGGTGGAAGAGAAATATCCTGATCCCTTCAGGCAGGGCATTGGGAGCTCAGGTAAACCCTGGTCGGGCAAACTAGGAATGCACAGACATCAATGCACCATAAAATGGGTTTTAAACCCAAATCTCAGCAGGGTGAAGACACACACGGAGAAAACTCGGGGTCCTGACACCGCTTCTCTCTGCTTGGCCACGGAATAGTTAACAATAGAGGAAAATAGGTACCATTTCCCCCCTTTTTCCCCCTTCCTCTAAGGTGGACGTCCAACAGCTCCTCTCTCAAAGGAGCTGGGCTCCTTCCTCCCAACAAATAAGGCCATTACCCCCCAGCCCACTGCCGGAGCCGGCGGCGCAGCATTGTTCCCCAGCCCTGTCTAGAGGAAGCAATATCTATTTTCCATTTAGATGAGGGTAAAGCCTTTAATTTCACCCTCCTGGCTGCAGCTGGAGTTCCCTTTTAACTGCTTGGCCACGGGAGTGAAGACAGTTTTATATGGAAGAAAATGCTGAAAAGGCCACTTTAATATGCTTGCATGTGAAAAGGGGAGAGCTTTTCATACTGCACGGTAATGAGGGTCAGCGGGATATTACACTTCACCATATGGCTAATTTGCACAGCAGGTCAAATACTCTATTTGCTGCTTTTTTTTTTTTTTTTTTTTTTTTTTTTAAGACAGACTTATAGATTAAGCTGCACTAAAACAAAACACACCCCCCAAAAAAATCAAAACAGAAAAGCAAGAAGTGTGAGGAGGAGATGCCCTCTAATGTTCGAGCCCGGCAGCACATCCAGCCCTGGCGTGCAGGTTTTGTTAAAAAAAAAAAATATGAAGATTAACGGAGGAGGGATGAGGCAAAACGTGGTGTTTTGGGGAACCCTGTTGCTTCAGCATCCCTTCACATCCACAGTGGGGACCATCTCTAACCAGGGCTCCGGGCATCAGCGCCGTGGTCCTCGGACGCGGTGTTTGTCTTGGCGTGGCCTCGGCCCCGTGGCCCAGGGGTGACCCATGGAGCTGCTTCCCGTCCCCGGGCTGGCAGCTGCCCGTGTGGCTCCCAACAAATCTGGTGGGTAAAGATTAGGGAACCACAGGGCCGGGGTGTTTGAAGAGGGTAAACAGTCTGATTAACGAGCCTGGCTCTTAGAATCGCCTCCCGCCCTCCCCGCCACAGCAGAGTGTTAATTTATTAAATACCTTAACAAAGAGCCTTTATTAGTGGCCTTAGCTTGGCTGGCTCCTCTCAGAGCATTACTAACTACATCTAATAAAGCTTTAATTGACTACTGCTTTTCCCAACCTCTGACCCTGGGGATGACAAAGCTGGGGCCAGGCTCGCAAAAGGAGGAGTTTCCACCCCAAAAGAGCCTGGCAGCTCGCAGGGATGCAACAGGCTGGGCTGACTCCCAGTGGATGAGAAGTCTGGAGAGGAGCATCAACTCTGTCTTGACCAGAAGTAAAGCCAATTTCTTCCCACACCATTCCCTTTTATAGATGCTCCAGTTTTCTCAACAGAAGGAAATCACAACTTGGTGAGAAATATCAAATTTTTATGGCACAGAGGAAAAACCTTGAAATTCATCAAATCACAGAATGGTTTGGGTTGCAAGGGAACTTTAAAGCTCATCTAGTCCAACCCCCCTGCAGCGAGGAGAGACATCTTCAACTAGATCATGTTGCTCAGAGCCCTGTCCAACCTGAGTTTCCAGGGTTTGAGCCTCTGCCACCTCTCTGGGTAACCCTCATCATAAAAAATAACTTCCCTAACTGAGAGATGAGGTAGAGAAAACCAGATCCTGGTGCTCACCAGCTCCCCAGTCCATTCTCCTGGCTAGCTGGTGTTGTAGGGGAAAGAAAACCCCAACATTTCCCCCTTCCCTTCCAAGGGACCAGCACAAAAGCAACTGGAGGGAAGCAGGGTCCAGAAAGAGAAAGCCAAATAACTCCTTGCTTTGCTCCAGAAGATAGAATTGCCACCTTTTTGTAGCAAGAAGCCATCAGTGAAGCAATAACAAACTGCTACTGGCAATCTGACTGAAAATCAAGGAATTAAAGGCTTAAAGGAAAAAAAAAGAAAGCCCGGGGCAACTAAAACTGCCACCACAGAATTGTGTCTTTAGCTTGCTGAAAAGGCTGAGTACCTCACATCTCTATTTCTCCTCTCAAAACATTTTTAGTCCTTTGTGTAGTAGCTCTTCCCTACTGATGCTGCACCCACAACTTCCCTGGGCAGCCTGGACCAGGGTCTCAACACCCTCACTGCTAAGAATTGCTTCCTAATGTCCAACCTAATTCCCCCTCTTCCAATTTGAAGTTATTCCCTCTTGTTCCATCACTCCATGCACTTATCAAAAGTCTCTCTCCACCCTTCCTGTAGCCCCCCTACAATAATAATAAAACCATCTGAAAATTTCACATCCTTCAAACCCGTGTCAAGAGCGGAGCCACGAGGTCTCTCACATAGTCCTAAAGCAGTGTCCCAGAGCTGTCAGGAGATGCCCTGGTGTTAGAGGTAACTAAACTAAACCTGAATTCACCCAGCAGGAACAACCAGATTTCCTCAACACGTGCCACAGGGTGGCAGAGCCCGGGAGCGGCGCCCGATCCCCAACCTCGGCCAACACCAGCCCTGGTGTTACTGAGAAAGAACACAAAAAGGGGATGAAGATGTAATCCTAGCAACTTGCAGCCCATGGAGGCCCTGAGCCACAAGCCAAGTCTTATTATTTAATAAGTCTTGATGGACTTTTATTTCTTTTTTTTCTCCCATAAATTTGCCCAACGGCTTCCCGTGCCTGTGTAAACTTCTGAGTGTCTGCAAGACCTCGTGTCAAAGTTTTGGAGAAAACAGAGGTCAGAGATCAGAACAGACCTTAAGTCTTTAAAAAATCCTAGGGAAAACAGTGCTTACAATTCCATATTCTCTCTTGGGCAAACCCAGCTTGTGTGACAAAGCTGGAAGAAGTGGCTCCTCGTACTGCGTGGTCCAGAGGAGCTAAAAGCCACCAAAACCCCACAACCAAGCTCCAAATCTGGGGCTCATGATGGCAGCAGAGGTGATCAGCCTCCCCCCACCCTGTGTCTAACCATGAAGAACTCAGGCTCAGGAGCTCTTATCTTCAAAGGGCTGGCTGGATGGCTGGGATGGAGCACACAGAAAACCTCTCCTAAGAACTAGAGGTCAAAGAAAGCATCAACAGCTCAGCTCTATCTGCCCAACAGATCTCCCTCTCCCAACAACAAAGTTTATTTCTGCAGCCAAGTGGAGCCTTAGCAGGGGTCTGTCAGGCTGCAAAATGCACTTCTGGAAGGAATTACACTCTCACCCCTTCCCAAATGCAAGGACAGGAGAAGGACCAGATGAAGAACTGATGATGCTCCAGGCTCAGCCCCTGCAGTAAGACCACTGAAGATGGGGAGAACCAGTATCTCCACATAAACCAAAGGGATTCTTCCTTGCAAATAGATTTTAAAACAAAATCACAAACAGCACGCCTGGTTTCAAGCACGTTCATGTTGAGAACTTCCCTTTGACAACTTATTTCAGCTTCTCCAGAGTAGTGCAAGTTTATTCCCTGCTGAAGAATTTAACACAAAACTCTTTGGCACATCAAAACACTGCTGATGGGTCAGATGTAAATACTCCTCACCTTTATGGGTGCCAGAAGCATGCTGCAACAAGAGGACTCTGTTGACCAGAGTCCACCCAACATCTCTTCTGTCTAAGATCCAAAACTGTCCTTATCAGTTGGCCATGTTAATTTTAGCCTTCATTCTCTTTAATTCCACTGGGTCACCCACCACCCAGACTCGGTGCAGGCAAAAGCACCTCAGCTGCAAGGAAAGGTTCTGCAAGGGGTACAAAGCTGCAGGAGGTGAATATGGGGGTTCTGGGGAAACACAGGAACTGTCAGGGGGAAGTGAGTCCTCCTGACGTGACAGGCAGGTAGCAAACCCACCAAGTAATCCTAGATGCCAACTCCACCTCAACCTCATTTTAATGGGTTTAAATGTTAACCAGAAACGTGTTTTCTTTTCCATTTAATGGTGGTAGCAAAAAAAAAAAAATTTAGTGTATTTGCTACTGCTCAGTCATCAGTTGAGAGCTGCTGGGTTTATTTAACAAGAGCAGCACAAGGTTTTCGGTCGCTGCTGCCCAAGCATCATTTGTTTTGTTACTCTGCTCAGCCAAGAGTGGGTACCAGAGCTTCTCCTCAAACCAGACAGAGCAAGAGACTGCTGCCCCAGCCCCACACGTGACTGAACATCACACCAGCCCAGCAAACCAGAGCTTGTATAAACACAGAACACACAGCCAGGCTCTGACAGCAGGGGTTTTCTATTTATCAAATCGGTATTAGAAAAGAGATACCTGCATCCAGGAGGAACATAAAGACTGAAATACTTCAAAAGATTTCCCTCGGGGGCCTTTTTTTTGGAGCTTAAAAATTGTACTTTTTAATAGCTAGGAGGAAGGAGTGCTCCAAATCTGGAGCTGCTGTGCCTGACAAATGAAGCAAAGCACAGGGCGCATGGAGCTGTAAAAGGCGAGAAGGACATTAAACTTTTCTTGAGATGACAGCTCGAGCTTTCACAGTTCCTCGGAGCTAATGCTGCTCCAAAGGAGCAAAAAGTAATGCGCACAAATTTAAGATTTGTTGGAGAGTCTTAATCCCCTCCCGTGATTAATAGTCAAAAGTTTATCTCTGAGTAGTAGCAGCACAACAGAAGATCCAACGCATGTTCGTACCCCACCGACCAGCGACACTGATAAGAAGTCAAACACAACCCTTTTTTCCCTATTTTTCATAGCTTTGATTTTGTTTTCAGATGACAAAATACATCAAGCAACAGTGTATGTTTCGAAAAGTCCTGCCAAGGCCCAGGACTGTACACAAACAGAGCCCTTCGCTCTTGCAAGCAACTAATGGAATATTTCCTGTAACTGCTCCAAGGACAGACACACAAGAGACCTTCTCCTACCACAGAAAAAGCTTCTCTATACCAACCTCTTCTCTGTTTTTAGGTTTCCCAGCCATGTACATACACGTCCTGAGAACCTGATCCACTTGCTCATACACCAATCAACCCAATCTTCTCCCCAGTATCCCCAAGGACATCCACTGGTCCATGCTGGGTCATAAAGCACCTTGAGGCAGGGGTGATGAGTGTCTTGGGTTTGGGCAATGAGGTTTTTCATAAGACTGAACGTTTTTAGATGGTGTGACATGCCATGAGGCAGAGAAAGACAAGTTTGTCCAAGCTGAAGTTAACCAAAATTATTCCCTCACGTCCCAGAAGCTGACAGATTCCTGAGTATTTCAGAACAAAGATCCTAAAAAGGACTCACCATTCCCTTTGCAGCCTTCATGTTGCCCATAAGGAAAGGCTGAGAGAGCTGAGAGTCTTTAGCCTGGAGAAGGCTGAGGGGAGATCTTGTTACTGTATACAAGTATCTAAAGGGTGGATGCAAGAAAGATGGAGCTGGACTCTTCTCCGTAGTTTCCAGTGACAGGATGAGGGGTGACAGGCACAAGCTGGAACATGGGAAGCTCCATTTAAACATAAGAAAAAACTTCTTTACTATAAGGGTACCAAGGCATTGGCACAGGCTGCCCAGGGAGGTTGTGGAGTCCTCTTCTCTGGATACTCAAAACCCACCTGGACACCTGTCCTGTGCTCCAGATCCTGCTTTAGTGGAAGAGTTGGACTAGATGGTCTCCAACTCTGACAATTCTGTGATTCATAAAACCATAGTGATGTAGCACGTAGGTGTCTACATGGCTTCTCAATGGTTTAAAATTTGAAAAGGGGAGATTTAGGTTGGATATCAGGAAGAAATTCTTTTAATTTGGGAGTGGTGAGGCACTAGAGCAGGTTGCCCAAGGAAATTGTGTCTTCCCCCTCCCTGGAATTGTTGAAGGCCAGGTAGGATGGGACTTTGAGCAACCTAGGCTGGTGGGAGGTGTCCCTGCCCATGCAGGGGGGGTGGAACTGGATGATCTTGGTCTCTTCCAACCCAAACCATTTTGTGATTCTATGATTCTACACAACAGCTACCTTGGCAGAATCCTTTCAAGCATTTCTGAGAGCCCCAGGTGAGCTCAGGTTTAAAGAGCTAGAGTGGCAACTTCACCCATTTCCCACCCAGCCTTTCCCTCTGCAATCCCTCCTCCTGCAATCCCTCCTCCTGCAATCCTTCCTCCTGCAGAACCAAACCTTTGGGTCTGGAGCACCCAGCCCCGTGCCGGCGGGCAGGCTCCCAGCTGGGGGAGGGCACTCGCCCAACCCCGCACCGGGGAACGCTCTGAAGAAATCACTGCATGCTCAAACAATGGGATATTTGTCAAAGTACAGCTTGATCACCAGCAATCATCTGTTTTTCATAACTACATTTGACCTAAACTGAATTGACTGAACAAGTAGCCTGTGTTTCTCATTCTGGAAAAAGACGGCGGCACAGTTCCCTCTCCAGCCCCCTTCCCTCAGACCCCCTCCCAACACACACACACACACCTTTTTTTCAAGTCATACTTTTGAAAAGTTACACAGCGATGATGTAGACAGATATTTCCTCACTATAAACAGCAGCAGCTAAACATTTACAGGTTGCATTTCTGGCCATCTCCACCCGTTCCAGGTGACCTGCAAGGTTAAGTGTGCAGGGATGTGCCTTGCTTCTCCATGCTTGGCTTTCAAGCCACCCTCTCTGCAAAGAAAAACACAACCCAAAGCTTCCTCATGTAAAAAAAAAGAGCAGAGATAGTTCCCAACCACGTGCTCTTTTCATAAGATATTTAAAATTCATTAAAACTTTATAACAAATGAGCTGTCAGGGAAGAGAAAAAAAAAAAATTATAATCAGGACAAGCCCACAGAGTCTTCTGTGTGAATAAAACCTCTGGGAGGCAACTGCCTGCTCATAGAAGAAAGCCCACTCTGGTCTCAAGGAAGGAAGGAAGTGGTGGAAATTGGTCACAAGCTTTGTGAGGAAGGATGCATCCCCAGCACTTAATCAGCTCTTGTCAGGGCTCCCATCAATTAACAAAAAAAACCCCGAAAAAAAACCAAGCACACCACCTCAGTTTCAGAAGAGTGAGGAGTGAGACTTTGAGGGAGATGAAGAACAGGTCTGGAGGGAGGTGGAAGGATAGGAGGTAAAAAACAAAGTAATGCAAACTGAACAAATTTCACCCAGTTTTTACAGCCTGCTTAATGTGGGGTTTTTTTTACAATGAAAGTGGTGAAACCCTGGCCCAGATTGCCCAGAGAGGTGGGAGATGCCCCATGCCCAGGTTAGGCTGGCAAAGGCTCTGAACAACGTGATGTGGGTGAAGATGTCCCTGGTCCCTGCTGGGGGATTGGACTGGATGGCCTTTAAAGGTCTCTGCAAGCCAGACTGTTCTATGACTCTGAATCAGAAGCAGCATGAGCTCTGGTTTGATCAGATCTGAACTCTGTCCACCTAAATAAACCAGTATGTACATAATAATTATGGATTTACAGAACATGGTTAATCAAGAAGCCAAAAAAAGAGCAGTCAGGGAAACAGCTGTGATACAGAATGAGAGATGAGCACCAGCACTCCCCTCATCTCTGCTGAGTTCTCCTTCCTCCTACCCAGCACCCCAGGAAGTTCTGTTGGGTGAAATCTGCCTTGGATTCCTCCCCTCCCTGAAAAGGCAAATGACAAAACTGGAAGGGGTGACTGACAGCCCAGAGGGTTGTGTTGCCATCCAGAGGGATCTGGAACAGGCTGGAGAAGTGGCCCAAAAGGAACCTCATGAAATGCAACGAATGCCACATCCCTGCCCACAGAGAGGAACGGTCCAAGGTACCACCAATACATCCTGGGGTGGTACCCAGGAAACTGCTTGGCAGGAAAGCACCAAGGTGACCATGAGCCAGCACTGTGCCCTTGCAACAATGGCCAACAAACTCCTGGGCTGGGCTAGGAAAAGCATTGGCCAGCAGGTCAAGGGAGAGGAACCTTCCCCTCTCCTGACCCTGGTGAGACAAAGCTGGGTCCAGGAAAGACAACAAAACCAGCAAAGAGCCACCAAGATCTTCATGGCTAGGAGCATGTGGCATTCAGTGAGAGACCTGGGATTGCCCAGCCTGGAGGAGAGATGGCTCAGAGGAAGCCTCTTAATGTGTGCAAGTACCCAATGGGGGAAGTAAAGAAGGCAGAGCCAGAGTCTGTTTAGAGGTAGCTGGTGACAGGACAAATTGAAATACAGGGACTTCCACGGAACAGAAGGGAACACCTTTTTACTGTGAGGGTGACCAAACACTGGAACAGGCTGCCCAGGGAAACCACGGACTTCCCATCCCAGATGGACATGGTCCTGAGCAACCCCACTCGAGCTGACCCTGCTTCTGTGAGGAGCTGGACAAGGGGATGTCCACAGGTCCCCTCCAACCTCTGGCTGTGATGCTGTGAAGATGACCACAGCAGTAGGACAACAGGGGACTGGAGGACAATAACATCCCTGTACACGTGCCCATATATATAAGTCAAATCTTTCTCTCTTTAGTTCTAGGGTCTACACATAAAAATCTCATGGGGCTTGGGATCCAGCTGCCGAAGTCACACTCTGGGGCACACCCAGGCTGTACAGCTCCAGCTGTGGCCTTTGCTTAAGATTTGAAATGATTACAAGAAGAAACAGGCACAACATTGTAGACTAAATTATCCCTCACAATTCCTTCACCCCAAAGGCTCCCAAGGCCTCCTGACACCATGCAACAACCACGGCTGGAGCAAGAGGTGGAGGTGGTAAAGCTCGGAAAGAACATTTCAAGGCTGGAGACAAATCCCTGCTCTCCTAACAGCTCTTGTGGGTTGCTCAGCATCTCTGAGTGCTTGGTTAAGTCTCCAGAAAGCAAAGAAACTAAAAGATCATCAGTCCCTCAATCCTCCAGGTACCAGCTTTGAAGGATAAAAGAGATGAGACACCTTCCTTGGGAGTCTTGAGGAACTGAGGAGAGCAGAGCCAAGGAAAACCTCTCCCAGGGCAACCACCTCTCCCCTTCCAAACACATTACACCTATCCTTCCTTTCACATACAGCAATTATCAACATAAAACTTGCATAAAACAAACTGCTTGATGATTTCCAAGCTGAAGCAACTGTATCATGATGATGTTGGTGGTGCTGGGCTGGAGGTTTGCGTGCTTCTCCTCTTCCCACCACCAGACCCTGCAGCCAGCAGCTCCCGTGCCGCGTTCCTGGAATGCGAGGGCAGGGTTTGTTCATTGTACAGCAACCCCCTCCTTTCCATGGGTTTTTCCTTTTTTTTTTTTCTCCCTGAACAAAGGGCTGAAACAGGGGGCAAATGCGTCACAAGCCCGTCCTGGACATTGCTCACTCTTTTCCTGCGCAAATATTTGTAAACAGATGGAGAATTCACGTCCAGACGGCTCAAGACCCTCCATAAAAAAAAAAAAAAAAAAAGGAAAAAAAAAGAGGGTTTTATTAAAAACAGGATGGCAATCATTTCCCAGATACTCTGCATATAGGCCTTTCAGATGAGAAACAACCTACAGAGCAGGAAAACAGCGACCGCAGCTGCGCATTCATCCCAGACACATAAAATGTGGGGGTTTGTTCTCTCACATCCCCTCCTCCTCCCCACCATACAGGCTCTCCTCTTTAAAAAGCTAAAATAAAAATAAAAATAAGAAGTTTCAGGTCAGCAAATGATAATAATTTCCCCCCCACCCCAGGCTTCATTTCTGTGCGCAAAAATATACATCTCCTCTAACATGCAGAGCTCCAGTCCTCAGGAAGAAGAAGCTTCTGGATGTCTCTTTCTCCTCGCAAGCCTAGAGAGCCCGCATCTCACACAAACCCTGCTGAGATCCTCTTGGAAGCTCCAGGTGACTAAAACACTTGGTTGGCACAAGGTAAGGACAGGGGTCAGTATATTCTCACAGCTTTGCTTCCATGTCCATGTGATGTCCAAGCATGGTCTGGAGCACCATGGGCAGCCCACAGGCAAGACTCTTCACTGCTAAGGGGGGTTCCTGGGACTGCCTCCAATTTTGGGGACCGTCAAGAAGAACTAGAACTGACCCACCAGGACCAAATTTAGGTCTAGTGTTTTGTTGCAGTAGCTTCCCCATGTGACTATGAACGGCCACCAAGAGTGGCTTTATTTCTAGGAGGGAAAAGTCGATCCATTCAAGAACCATGGAGGGGGTCTCATCATGCTGGAGGAACAGGCTGATGGGCACCTGCTGAAAAAACAAGTCAGGAGAAACACCAAGCTCTGCACATGGTAGGAAGAACCTCTTACAACACAGCCAGGGGACTGACTGCCTGCCTGGGGAGCAGCTCTGTGGATAAGGACCAAGAGCCTTGGCAGATGTCAAGCTGAACACGGGCCAGCTCCCTGCCCTGGCAGCAGAGGTAGCCAACAGCCTCCCAGGCTGTGTTACCAGGAGCAAAGCCAGTAGATTGAAGGAATGATTATCCCCCTCCATACAGGACTCATTAGGCCTCTATCTATACCCCCACATCCAGTTTTGAGCCTCCCAAATTCAGGAAAGACACTGATAAATCAGAGCGAGTTCACTGGAGGCCACCAAGATGGTTGGGGCTGGAACTCATGGGGGGAACTCGGTGGAGCTTGTTCAATCTGAAAAAATGACTGCTTGAGGATGACCTAACAGCCACTTTCAATACCTACAAGGAGGTCACAGAGCAGAATAAGCTGCCCTGAGAGGTTTTGAAGGCTTGGTCCTTGGAGGTTTCCAAGACCAGATCATAGAAAGCCTTGAGCAACTTGATCTGATCTCAGAGCTACCCCTACTTTGAGCAGGAATTTGGACCAGAGACTTCCTGAGGTCCCATCCATCCTGAATGGTTGAGTGAAACACTGAACAGATGCAACACAGCTCCTCTGGGCAGGACTAACAGGGTCAGTCCCCAGCCCCTGAGAGCAGAATGGGATTGAGGGGATGAAATCAGCATTAAAAGGAAAATCTCAGCATCTTTGCAGGGACTAAGAGAGGGTACAGAGTCCTGCACAGCCCTGGGAAAGCACGGCTGCTGTTCCTAACCTCAGGTGACAACAAGTCTGCATCCGGGCTTCTATTTTTTTATTTATTTTTTCCCCCTCCCCTGACATGTCTGTTTTCCAAGCTGAACATTTTAAGAATCGAGGTTGCTGCCTGTCATATCTAGCCAGCTTAGAATGAGCACTGATTTTATTATTTTTTTTTTTTGTCTTTGCTGCTGCTTTGATCGAAGCCAAGTGGTTTTCTCATGGGTAAGAAGGTCACGGGGTTAAAAGAGCAATATGACAATTACAAAAGTTAAATCTATTGCCACTACTGCCAGACACACTGCCCGGGGTCCATTAGCACGTAGTACAGAATGGTTATCACAGGTCACTGACACCAGTTCACTCTAATGGCTTTTCCTGTGTCCTTATCAATCCAGTGCACAAAGTGGCTCACCCTCAGCCTTTCCCTATGATCTCAGGGCTGTGTTTATAGCTATCTAACTCCACCAGGCACCAGCAGGTCAGCCAAGTCAGCAGACAGTGAGATATGCCAGGACAGGACGATGGGACAATCTGCAAAGTGTCTGAGATGAACAAGGAGTTACCAGAGACTTCGAGAAGGAAATTTTTTCCACTGCTCCCCAGCCCCCCCCTCCTCCCCATTCACCTTCCACCCCCTCCCCAGAAAAAAAAAAAGTTTTTCAAGTTCCCAAGGACACCAAGGGAAAACTTTACAACCCTGAGCTCAAAAATAGATGTAAACCACAGACTTTCCATGGTAAGGTTTGTGTTTCAGTATCAAATAAAAAGGAGCAACCAGCGTTGCAAAGAGAAAAAAGAGACTTTTTCATATGAAAGAGAGGGCTGGGTACCTCGTATTATTTGAATTGTGGTTCCTATAAGAGGCTTTCTCATCCCTTGAAAGAAGAGCTTCAATTGTTTTGCCCCCCTCTCTTTCCCAAAGAACAAACATTTTGGTGGGGATGCTGAGACCCACCCAGCGAGGTGGGGAGGGGGCAGGAACAATCGGCTGCATCACAACCGCCACAGGCAACCAGCCTGCCAATTTATTAGCCCACAAAGGCAGAAAAAGGAGGTTTAATGCAGGCAACACAATCACTAGCACACTTCTAAGAGGAATTTTTAAAAATTAGATGTGATTTAAGTGAAGGGCTGGGAGGAGACTCGTGATCCAGCAGCAGATTTGTGGTATCTCCCAACTTGATGTGAAATCTCCTCAGCTCAGAGAGACAAAGTGTACCCAGTCCTTAGCCCAACAGGTCACCTCGAGTCCCTGGATGGATCCCTGCTCAACTTCCACAAAACCAAAAGTCACAATTTTAAGGCTAAGCAAAGAAAACCAAATCTTCTTTCTCCTCCAAGGCTGTGCTGGCTCCTCAGAGGTAGAAAACGCAGCGAATGGACACAGTTGATACGTAACGCTCACATTTTAATAGAGGAATTTAAAACCATTTCTACAGTGATTAATTTTTGTTAAGTAGGTTTTTTGTTAGTATTTGTTTTACCTTTTTTCCTAATGCACTTTGTGCATCAAAGCAGCTTTAGGGCTAAAGAGGTTTGGTTTGGGGCAGGAGCAATAGAGCAGATAAAAACGTCACTGGAGAGATACGACAAATTTATAGTAAATACCTGTCAACTGTTATTTATCTAAATTATCCAGCTCTGGGATTCTCCAGAAATACTTCATCAACTAGGAGGCAGCTACAGTTTTAAGCCTGTATTTACATCAGAATCTGCTCCCTTTTTCTTTTTTTTTTGGACACTTGTTCTTTACCCTAAAATGACCCCTTTGTAGCTTGGATCAAAGAGCTGGGAGTGTCGATACCAGTGTCTTCATGAACATGTTAAGAACCTCAAAGTAATTGGTAACCAATTAGCATAAAGCTTAAAAAACCCACCTAGCTAAGGCAAACCCTAAATAAGTACTAACAGGCAACAGCACTGGCTGAAGCTGGAGCTTCAGTGACTTAAATCACTGTCAGCTGCCTTGGAGACAACTTCTTGGGAGCACCCTCTGTGCAAAACACTGGCTCTTATTTTTTTTTAATTCCTTTCTCCTCTTCACTCACTCTTTGCTTTCTGCCTTGCTACAGCTTACGGGAAACATGAAACAAAAACTGCTTTTCATTTTATGTTATGTAAAGCAAAGCAATTCCATGTCTTGGCCTTGAAATACAAGGCTCCCAACAGCTGCTCAGATGCTCCAGCAGATAAACCATCTGGCCCAAACCTCACCTTTCCTAATTTATTTTGGAGATCGATCAAAGCAACTCAAGCATTACATAGACTTTGGTCAAAGACAACATAAAAGATAAAAACGTCAATGGCAAAATCACTTCACTGAAATAGTCTTGTTTCTTCTTTATATAATAATATTACCATTTTCAACAAACTTCTCTATTAACACAAGGAAAAGATATACCTGATACCAACAGCCCAGCAGCCTAACCACGCTGCAGATGAATGTCCTTAAATAGCACATGGCTGCTGAACCAAAACTAAGTGGAGTTTAGGCTTTAAGATCACCTCAAACTACAGGTAGACTTTGGCCAACTGACCAAGAAGACCAGAACAGGCCCCAAGACTCCCACTTCCCACCTCTGCTCCCAGCTCCCCCCTAACTCTTTTATATGATGCTCCAAGCATCTGAAGAACCATCACACCCTTGGTGCCAGCCAGGCTTTTTTATTAAATTTTCCTTGGAAAAGGAGAGCAGCCATTTCTCTAACATCACCAGGATTCCCACCAAGGTTGCTCACTGGTTGCCAACTTAAACCGACTCAAAACCAAAACTGTCAGCTGAAAAGCCTTTTTTTATATATACAATTCAATGCTTGCTACCTGCAGAAACACCAAGCAAGGCAAAGACCTGCTGTTCCAGGCATCCTTTAGGAAAGGTAAATTCCTCTCATGAAATCAAAGGATTATTTGAGCAAAGAAGGGTCGACCCGGGCGTCCAACTCCACGTCTACCACACAAATCCCTTCTCGTGATGTTTTGTTTGATATTTGCAGATACTCAAAACCTCCCCTACGCCCATTTCTTCCTCAAGACAGCCTCAGCCAGCTCCTTTCTCACAAGAAAAGGAATCGCCAGATGAATAGTCCCATAAAGCATCCCACCAGAGCCTGTCCTCCCCGCAGCCGCCACCACGCCAAGGTCCAAGTTTCAATTAACCCCCGCCTGACCTTCCTTCACTTTCTTTCCCCCTCCTCTGCCCTTCCTGAGAAAGTTCAGCGTTTCCTTCCAAAGTCTCTTTGCCTGTTTGATATTGTACTTCGCCTTGGTTGCTGAAGGAAGGATTTACAGGTGCCTGGCCCCCTCTGGAAGACCATGACCGAAGGCTGACCTCCCGTTACAATATGTGAACTTCTGCCCTGCTGATAAGGCTGGCAGATATGAGTAGGATTTTTCAAATAATCCTTTGGGAATTTATAAGCAGCACAGCCATAAAACCGAGGTGACTGGAAGGTCGATTTCACTAAAAATAATAAATATCTCAATGTTTATTCAACGTGGGCCTTTTTAACTGCAGGCCAAGCATTTAGATAACGCTATTGTAAATGACAAATATTAGGATTTTTTGGTAACTATTACATTATGATCCTTCCGTCTGACACTGATGTGGCCGTTTCCCTTGATGCTTGCTGGATCTCTGACATTGTTCTACCCAAGCTGGGCCTAGAAAGCCAGGGCAGGATTCAATCACAGGTCAGGAAAAGGGCAATGTTCATTTCAGAAGCCTTTACTACAGCTGGTTACCTTTCTTTCTTACTGCTGTCTCACCAACACATCTTCTTCAAAGCTCTGTTGTCTATTTTTTCTCATTACTAGGGCTTTTGGCTGCAATAGAGGGGGGGAGAAGGACGGAATCAGAGAATCATGGAACTATTTTGGTTGAAAAACAACTTTAAGATCACCAAGTCCAACCGTTCACGCAGCAGTGCCAAAGCCACCATGTCCCTCAGCACCACATCCCCAGGGCTCTGAAACCCCTCCAGGGATGATGGGGACTCCAGCCCTGCCCTGGGCAGCCTGGGCCAGGCCCCGACAACCCTTGCCAGGGAGAAATTCTTCCCCAGCTCCAACCTAAGCCTTCCCTAGAACAACTTGAGGCCGTTTCTCTTGTACTGTTGCTTGCTCCTTGGGAGAACAGACTGGCCTTCTGGCCTTCAACCTCCTTTTTTGGGCAGCTACAGAGAAGTACCAGCTCAAACTTCCCCATCACCAAGTCCACAGAAGTATTCCCACCTCCAGCAGAAGACAATCCCACCCAGATCCACGGAACTCTGGCCACAAAACTTATCTTCTAGAAGCAGCATCTCCCTAAGCCATTTCAGAGGACTACACCCTCGGTTGCTATTTCAGATTAACAAATAAAGCAACAACAAATAAAATACAGCCCCAACAAGACCATTTCCAATGTGCAAACCCGTTATATCCACCAGCCAAAGCTCTTCACCCTTCCCATAACAGCTTTCTGTACCAATACCCAATTAAATAAATACCCTTGCACTAAACAAAGCTGCGTCAGCTACGCAAATAGGTTTCCTAATCCTGTTTTCATTAGGCATCCTCTCCACTGAAGTTTCTCCAACTAAAGTGACACTTTGAAATCCACAAAGCCCTTCAGACCAGTTGCAATCTTCAATTAGCACACTCCCTGAACCGGGCTCCCAGCGCCGGGTTGGAGGAGGAGGAGGAGGAGGTTGATGTCCAAGATAAACAGAGTAACACATTTTGGGTAGGTTCACTTTTTTTCAGTCCAATAAAAATCTCAGGGCCGTGCAGCCAAATTACATAATTATTAACAGATGAAGGCCCAAAAAGATTTTATTTTTTTTTTAATCTAAATGTTTTTAATGACCATTCTTTTCCTTTCGCAAATCCATTTGTACCTATTGCTGGAGCAAATGGCTTCAGAAGTGCCTTAAAAACAATTCTCTCTCAAGCCTGGCTCTGGCGTGGAAAGGGAGGAAAGCTGTGAACAGAGTGCTCCTTTCATCTGCTGCCTGGCCTTCAGATTGCTCAACCACAGGAGAAGAGCCCTCGGAAAAGCTCCCTCTCCCTAAAGGACCTTAAGGAAGGGATGCAAAAACCACAGGTTCTTTGGGCCCACGCTGCTTGAGGCATCTTTCAAATTCAAAGTTGAAGGGTAAGCTGCAAAGGGCATCTCCTCTTCACTCTTTATGAATTAAATAAGTAAAAATAAAAAATAAAAACCAAAGTCTTGTGTACTCTGGATGCCTTGGAGAAAAGGTAGCTCATCTACCAGCTTCCATCTGCTGAGGTGGGAGGTTACTTGACAGTTCTCAAGAACTTGACACAGTTCAGAATAACACTTTTTAGCCAATAATCAAACACCACAAAGTTTCAGTTTGACAGTGTTTTCAGTGCACAAAAAGCCAAATGATGGGGAAATAGGAAGCAATACCAAAAAATGGTGGATTTGGTGGGATGGTAGCAACTCTGCTTCCACCCAACAACCTCTGAAAAGCAGCAAAGTTCTCCTACATGTGGCAAACAATGCATTTAAAACCAATCTCCCTTCCAAAGCTCTTCCATTTGCACTGAATAATGAACCTACTGTGGTCACAGAAGAATTCTTGGAGGAAAACTGCATCACCAAGAAATGTATATGTTGTAAACCCAGGCTCTGGAGAAAACATCCCTTTGTATTTCTGCAGCCCGTGTGGATTTTTACCCAGATCCATCCATCACTGGGTCTGCTTTTTACTTCAGGTCTCACACATCTTAGCTAGGTGAACACAGAAATACTTTTGCAACCCCCTCCTGCCAGCAGCAGCATCTTTAAAGTCTGAGGGGCAGCACAGTCACTTACCAGGACAGAGTATATGTGCAGGCATCGGTACACGGGTGAGAAATCCACCAGGTCCTGGGCCCCGGGCACCTAAAAAGCAGAAGACAATCAGTGTGAAACGTGCAGAACACGTAGAGGTAAGAGCAGCTCCAAAATATCACATGGAGTTCAGTGCAAAGCCAAGCCATGCAGGTCTGGCAGAGAGAGACAGAATGGTTCCAGGTACAACACAATGAGAGGGAATGTTGGTATCAGCCTCCATCTGTCTATAGTTTTTACACAATATTTTTACAAATTTCTTGCAGTAGGAAAATGTCACTTATTAAGGAAATGGCATTGCAGAATTTGGCCTTCTGTTAGCCAGCTCAGCAGAGATTTCACTTTGACCATAGGCTTAAATGGTTCAGGCATCCTGGCAGAATCTCTTCTGGTACTTATGAAACAGGGGGAAAACCAAAATAAAATCTTATTCTCTAGATTCTAGCTCGATTTCTTTAATAGCACAACTTTTTCTTTTCTTTTTTTTTTTTTTTTTTTTTCTTCCACCTCCCCACGCCACAAAGACTCCACCACCTTTCAACAACACAGTGAGTCTTGCACAGGGACAAGGAAGCTCATTTCTGAAGGGTGGGACAGAGGGAGGGAGGGAGAGAGGAAAGATCAGAGAAGCAATTTGCATACAAGAAGCTTGTGTCCTTTGGATGTGTTCAAGCCAACACAGCATTAAGCTTGTTGGCCAAGGCATAAAGCTAAGGCAACCTTCCTTCTCCCCCAAAATCCAGAGAGGAGGGGAGTGTTCTGTTGACATATGGTGGAAGAAAGGGGAGAAAGATGAAAGGGACCAATGGACAGGCCTGGGAAACATGTTTATTTTATATATTTTTAATTATACTTAAGAGGCACTACTGCTAAAAAGGAGGTAGGATGAAGAAGAGAGATGTTTCTTGCTGGATGAGGGTATGCAAGCCTCAACCAGTGCTGCCCAGAAAGCCTGGGGGAGGAGTCCTCCTCATCTAAAGCAATGGCTTCAAGGAGAAGAGTGCAGAAGTTATGGGCTGGAAAGGGAAAACAAGGGATTTTGTTCAATAGCCTCCTGGGTAAAGTGGAACTAGAGCTCTAAAGAACCTCTTCCACGTACAGAAACTCAGTCCCCAACTCCAGGTAGGTTCTTGGTTAGAACTGGAACAAGGGAAGAAGCTATGGAGAACATCCACACAGGGTGGGACCATCCCCCCCTGCATATCCAGCATTGCTCCAAGTCCCCAAAAATCCTGACAGTCCCAATCTGGGTGTGCAGGGATTGGAAGCAGCTGTTTCAGTAGCTTTAAACTGGAAGAGGGCAGGTTTGGGTCAGGCATTAGGAACAAATTCTTTAATTTGAGGGTGCTGAGCCCCAGGTTGCCCCCAGAAGCTGTGGCTGCCCCATCCCTGGCAGTGTTGAAGGTTGGATGGGGCTTGGAGCACCCTGAGCTGGTGGGAGGTGTCCCTGGCCATGGCAGGGGGGTAGGAATGGATGATCAGGAAGGTCCCTTCCAACCCACACCAGTCTGTGAGCCTCTGATTCACCACCTCCAACCTCCATGATGCTGCTTTGAGCAGCTCCTGCAGAGGGACCAGGCTGGCTCAGTGGGAAGGAGGAAGGTTTCTGAGCCAGGGATGAGGCTGCTCACAAAATGTGACCTTTTCCATGCTGAACATGGTTGTCTGGGGCCACAGCTGAACCAAGGGCAAGCCCAGCTCACCCATCTCAACAACATCTCTTGCTCTCACCTTTTACAAGACCGTATTTGACAATTGCAAATCCTAGGCAGCAGGTTTTATTGCATCAACATCAATTTTATCATGCCTTCCTGATCATTTATTTTCCATTTGCAGTCTCCCAGGCCTTCTAATGCTTCCTAAATAGCTCCCCAAACCTGATTTTAGCTCTTTTGTGGGTACGGATTTTGCCTTGCTGGGTTTCTCCAGCATGAAGCATAATTGGTCTCCAGTTGGTAGAGCAGTAAAACACTTCTGGCTCTGAAATCCCTGGCTGCAAAACTGCTGGGGGATCACTAAAGCAGACAGGGAAGTATCAGCACTCATTCAACCCAGCCATCCCCCAGCGACCACCATCAGTGTGGAGAAGATGGAGTGGATGGACCCGAGTCCACCCTGTGTTTTTCTAGAGGAGAAATCTGTCATCCCTTCACATCAGCATCAAAGCCAGGCCATGTTTTCCTAGGAATTTGAATTCAGGATCAAACGGTTTTGCTCCTCTTGGATTTGGGGCACTCGTTGAACACGGTCCACAGAGAAATATTTCTGATAAAGATTTGTGAAATCGGGATATTGCCAAAAAAACGGAGTGCACTCCCCCAAGAGAAATTCCTTCAAAGCAGACTGCAACATTTTCACAGTCTCTGATCTTCTGTAAAAACTTTTAAGCCCACACACACACTCTCACAAAATAAAATAAATAAAAAAAAATCTGCAGGACTGTTCTGCAGAGTTAACATCTCTGGGATGTTAATAACTTTGCTCATCTAGGTAAAACACCATCAGACATGGAAGCTGAAGGCCTGGACCACCAGAAAGCTTTTCACAAACAAAAAAGAAATGCAACCCAAGTGATAAAAACCCATCCTGGGTTTTTATGCAGGGAATAAATCTAGGATTTATTTTAAGGAAAAGAACAGCCCACCTCTTCCTCCTATAACCCTAGCCCTGCAACAGAAGCACTGATAATCCTACCCTTAGAAATCTTTCCAGTCCAACCAATACAGGCCTCTGAACACAAAGAATTTATTGGAAATTATCTGTGTGGTTAGTTTAACACATTGCACGATCTAAACACATCTGCTGTTTACATGATTAGATATTTATCTAATATTGAGATATTTAGCCACCTCTAAAAACCCAAAAACCCAGGCTCAGCACAGCCCCTTCAGCAGCTACTGCCTTTGGGCAGCCAGAGCTGCACTACCAGTGTTGAAAAAGCTCCATAAAGCTTCAATTTCTAAAACCTAACAACAAAAGAACTTGAGCAGCATCAGCAACAGGAATGCTCACCCCCCTGACATATCCCCTTTAGTCTCATCTTTTTTTTTTTTTTTTTTAGATTTTTTCTTTCTTTTTTTCCCCCTTTTGATTTACTGAATGAAGAATTTATTCATCTTGTCCCAAATTGTCCCAGTCCACAAAACACCAGCTCCACAGACCCTATTCCCAAACCCTGCATCCAAGTGCTTGGAGCAGGGGCAGAGCTCTCTCTGCTAACAGCCAAAACCCTTTCCTTCTGCAAGAACCTTTCCAGGCAGGTTAAACACTGCCTGTAGCAAACTGAACCCATGGAAGTCAAGTTTTCCATGGAAATGCTCAACCAACAGAAGGTTGACTCAGAGGTAAGGGATGCCCTGGTCTGCTTTGGGTAACTTTGAGATAATTTTAGATCATTTTCTCAGATCCTTGCTAGTGTTTGATGTAAAGCCAGGACACAAGCAGAGAGACACTCACCCATCTTTCAGGGAGGGGAAAAAAAACCTCCAGACTTAAGACCAGGAATTCAAGAGATGAACCATCTCACTGAGACATTGATTGATGTCCATGGATGAGCTGGTGCAGAGGAGCACAAGCACACACGGTGCTGCACCAACAAAAGTTCAAGTGGAGGACCTCGAGCAGGTTGGGTCTCTTCAAGAGACACACACAACACAGAAAACATCCATGCAGTGCTCAAAGCAGTGTTGGGTCTGCACTGCACTCAGCTCTGGGGTCCTCAGCACAAGAAAAGCCACAGACCTGTTGAAGGAGGTCTAGAGGAGGCCACAAAAATGATCCAAGGGCTGGTGCCCCTCTGCCATGAGGACAGGCTGAGAAAGCTGGGGTTGTTAAATCTGGAGGAGAACAGGCTCCAGGGAGACCTAATTGTGGCTTTTCAGTATTTAAAAGGGACTTTTAGAGAGGCACCTTTTAGCAGGGCCTGGTGGGGGATGGGGACAAGGGGTAATGGTTTTAAACTGGAAGAGTGGAGAGTCAAGCTAGAGGTAAGGAAGAAATGTTTTACATTGAGGGTGGTGAAACTCTGTCCCAGGCTGCCCAGAGAGGTGGGAGATGCCACATCCCTGGAAACATTCCAGATCACATTGGAGGGGCCTCTGAGCAACCTGATCTCGTTGAAGATGTCCCTGCTCACTGCAGGGGGGGTTGGATGAGCTTTAAAAGTCCCTTCCAACCCATTCTGTGAATCAACAAATCTCTTTGGGTACCAGCAGCCAGGAAGCACTTTCCTAACACCCAGTGGAGGTGCAGAACAAACCATACTGTAGATCTGCTACCCCATGTGTAGTCCTGGTGTTCTCTGACTGCCCCAGTGTGTCCCCAAGGCTCAACCTTAGGGGAAAAAAACCCAAATTAATTTGCATGGTCAAAAAGATGCTCAGGGCACTGTGATGTGGGGGGTGGCCAAACACTCCTGCAGACTGACTGATATCACCCTGGCTTCCATTACAGACAAGAGGCAGACAGCTTTGTCTGGAAACAGAGAGGTTTTGCTTGGTGTCCAAGATGTTTTTTGCATAATTACCAGTGGAAGGAAAGAAAAGGTGGAGGCTGATGGCACCTAACAAAGCCATTTATCAGGAAAAGTTGAGAGAGCTCTCTGGGGTCCTTGCCCCAGCTCCCAAAGCTTGTAAGAAATCTATTGCACTCACTTAAGAGAATTCCAACTTATTTCTACAGCCAGGTCAACCTGAAAGAATGCCAGAACATGATGAATTTTGGCTACACCTCACACCTGCTGATGTCCCAAGTGCCAAACGCCTTCTCCAAGTAGAAAACTGTCTGGAATTTGTTGGGTTGTTCTTCAAAGTCAGTCGAGTAGCCGTTAGTCTGCGGTATGATGTCCTCCCTTGAAACTTCCCCTCTCCCACAAAGGAACACCAGGGAGTCCAGTTTGACCCAACCACTTCACAGACACCTGACCAGCCTTTTTTTTGGGGTTGGTTTTTTTTTTGGGCGGGGGAGGGCCCAAGAAGAAACAAGCCACGAGGCAGGCGAGGTCGTCCTGCAGCATTCAACGAAATCGCAGAAGAAAAGTCCCTGAAAATGAGAAGAATCTGGACAGGCTTTGTAGTTTGCTGGATGCTTTTTACTACAAAGGGAACAGCTGGCACAAACGGAACAGGCTGGGGAGCTGCTCACTGTGAAATGCAAATTCTCCTTCCGCAACTTGACATTCATAAAAACCCAACTGAAGGCTTCTCCCAGCTGGGCCCGCTCCCTCGCTCCCATCCTGGTGGGAGCTTCCACCTCACTCAGGCATCTGTTGGACAAGTCTGGAGCATGATGTCTCCAAACTGGAGACACGGAGTGGAGAACCACATCTCAGATTCACCTTCTTGGACACAGCTGACAGAGCTCTCTGCTCTCAGGGAGAGGATGATCTACATTAGAATGCATTCAGCAGAACCAGCAAAACCTTTCTGCTCTTCCTTCCCTTTCAAAGCTTTTCCTGGGCAATTTTCCTGCAGGGATGAAGGGATTGTTCCTGATCCACAACCCTAATTCCCTCAGCTGTTCCTCCTAAGACTTGTGCTTCACCAGCTTTGCTGCCCTTTTTTGGACACGCTCCGGCACCTCCACGTCTTTCTTGCACTTAGGGGCCCAAAAATTTAATGGCCCTGTTTCCAGATGAGAAGACCCTTTGTACTAACAAACAAATAAATAAATAGTTTCCCTTCTATCAAAAAATAATATAAAAAAAAACACCAACAAAAACAACAACAAAAAACCCCCAACAATCCATGAAGAAAGAACATGTGGAAGAGTGAAGCTCATCAGGAACCAAACCACTCTTCTTCCATTTCCCCCCCAAGACACTACTGGGAAAAGAGGGATCTGGGAGGAGCCAAGGAGGCTCCAGTTCATCACCACGGACAGCACCCAACACTACTGCCCCCCAGGGACCCCTGACCTCCCTTGGGCACCCACCAGCTCCTCCTCCACTGCCATCTCCCCTGGAAGTTCATCGCCTTCCTCCCAGCCTGGCTTTGAACACCCCTAGCAATGGGATTGCATCTGCCTTGAGTTAATTTCTTTCAGCTTCAGAAACTTGTTGCAACTGTCTTTAAAATCAAAGAATGACAGAATCATTTTGGTTGGAAAAGACCCGAAAGATGATGAAGTCCAACCATAAACCCAGCACTGCCAAGGCCACCACTGCCCCATGTCCTTCAGCACAACGTTTCCAGGGATTTGAAACCCCTCCAAGGATGTGCATCACTTCTTTGTACATTTTTTATTGTTGTTGTTGTCATACTATTTCAATTATTTTTTTTTTTTCCTGTCTCCTTACCTTTCCAATCATCTCCCCCACTCCTTGGGATGCTGGGGAGACAGAGACCTGTTGCATGGTAGCAGCCAGCTAGGTTAAAATTACACTACCTACCTCTCAGTTCTAATTCTGATTCTAACTCTGATTCCAATTCTGATTCTAAGTCTGATTTCTCATTCCACACTGCTGCCCAGTTCTGCAAGAGCCCCACTCAACAGAAGTGAAAGATGTTCAGAGTGAGATAGAATTAGAGAATCATTTCAGTTGGAAAAGACCTTTAAAATCATCAAGCCCAACTGTTAATGGATGGATCATCTCCAACCATTCTAAGCTGGAACAAGTAATAAATACTGAAGAATCAGATTTTTTCATTTTTTAACGGGGAAATACCAAAATAATTCAAATCAATGCTTGTTTCCCAAAACCGTGCCATTCCCACTCAGTTTTCTTTTGTTTGCCTTCTGCTCTATTTCCGTTTTGATGGAGCAGTAAGCAGCCCACCCAGATGGCTGCAGGGCAGGGTGAAGGCTCTGGGTTGCACCCACCAGTTTGGGCCCTAGGAAGCTCATGGTCATCTCCTCACCCTGCTTGGGGAGTGCAGCAGAGATGATGAGAAGTGAACAAAACCACTGTGGGGCAAAGGGAGGAAAAGAAGAACCAAGCCCAGCAGCAAGGTTGTGCTTTGCAGTTAAAAACCCACAAAGTGCCAGTCTGAGGAAGAAGCAGCAGAGAAGGAGACAAAAAAGAAAGGAGGACACCAAGGAGTTAAAAGTGCATTTAAACAATTCTGTCCCGATGCAATCCTTCTCAACACAAAGCATGGATCTGCCACCACGACACAGAAGAGGTCAAATACCTCCTGTGCTCTGCTAAACAGCAAAACTGCCCTCCCAAGCAAGCCCAGAAGTGCAACCCTTGAGCTGGAGGACAGGAGACACAGCTTGCTGGGTTCTCACACAACACCTGGCCCCTCTGCTGAGCCTGCTAACCAGGATAGGGGCAACACAGCAAAATAACCCAACCCCCAACACCAACCCCATGTTTTCCAACCTATTCTGCAGCTTTATTCCATGCTGCAGGGCAACGCCAATGAGTAAGCAAGGTGCAAACACCCTCCGAGACACTACTGATCACCCCCACGCTCTCCAGACTCCTGGATTTGATGTTATAGAGTTACCTCTTCATCCTCATCCTCATCTTCAACATCCAGGATACCCGAATCCTGCTCAGACATGGGGCTAGTGTTTTTTACCTCCAGATCTGAGCTTGCGCAGATTTCTTTCTTGGACTTCTTCCCCCCGCTGATCCTGGGATGCTGTGATACAATATTGTCCAGGTTTCTTTGCTGCTGCGCCTAGAAAACAAAAACAAAACACAGGTTTCACCTTTTACAACAGCATCCTTGGATTTATATTTCTCTTTCAGCCAAGAGATGCAATCAGTCATGAAATATGACAAATGAGACAAAATAAAACAGGCACTTAATGGAGCTCTGAAACATTATGGTTTTTCTAACCCAGATCCTCCAAGGAAACAGAAGATTCATTTCAAAACCATTCCAGGGATTATGCAACAATACAAACAATATTCTGACTCTTCACAAATCAAAATGCCAAACCCATCATACTGCCATATTGATCTATTTACAGCACAGATGCAGAAATATTAGCCCATAGGCCATGTGGTGACTGTCACAGGCTAAATTAAAGGACGTACTTAACCGTTGGATTTGTTCCTCTTTTCAACCCATGTCAGCACAAAACATTCCACATCTGGACCCCAGAGGTTCCTGAAAGCATTTTTGTGGTACCCCAGGAGAGCTTAATTGTACGTTGCTGATGTACAGAATGAGCTGTGAAAGGTATTGAACCAAAACTCACTCAGGGAGCAGAACTCGGGGCTCGGTGGAGCTCCCTCCAACCTCTTCTTGATGCCTTTTCCTGGGGCTTTGGGGTTTGGTTGTTGTGGAGGTCAACGAATTTGTTCTGCTGCAAAAACTCCCTTGGTTTCCTTGTTCAATCTTTGACAGAAAAAATGCTTTAGCCCCAGTTGTTTAACTGACCAAGAGCTTCAAACCAAAGGAGAATCAAAAATCTAAAACCAAATCATGGCCAAAACCAGGGGGAAGAGGCCAAGCAAATGGATGTAGAGCTTCTGCTCTGGTATTACTAGAAAATAAATGGTTTAGAAACCTGAAATTTAGATGGATATATACACACAGATTTATAGGAGCTCTCATGTATTTTTCTGGACATTTTTTATATATAAGAAGGAAGGTGTATGGACACCATCCAGATGGCTTTTTGAAACTGTTAGTTTAGTTGGCAGGTTTCTTTTTTCAAAAAGAATGAGTTTTTTAATACATATCAGTTATTAATATAAATTCTGTATACTCTTTTAGGAACAATTTCTCCCTGGAAAGGTTTGTCAGAGCCTGGCCCAGGCTGCCCAGGGCAGTGGTGGAGTCCCCACTCCTGGAGAAATTTCAAAGCCCTGGAGATGTGGTGCTGAGGGCCATGGGCTAGTGTTGGGGTTTTGCAAGTGTTGGGGTAACAGTTGGACTTGATGTTCTGAAAGGGCTTTTGCAACCAAAAGGATTGCATGATTCTGTGATTCAAGCCAAATCAAACCTGCATCTGTGTTATTTCATTGCTTCCCTGCAACAGGAGAGGGACCTGCCCCATGCTCATGTGACAGCCTGGCTTCAGGTGGAAGAAGAAATACCAGAAACCATACTGTGGATACTGTTGGCAGTGAAACCAACTGTTCTGGGGTAAAAATGGAGAACTAGAACAAGTGGAACCTATAAAAAACCCAGTAATTTTTGCTACCTGAACTGCAGAAGTAGCACAAACCTTCCAAATCATTTCCTTTTAACAGTTTATTAGCATTAATACAGCACAAAATCTGTTTATAAGAAAGTTTTAGCTTGACAGGTAAAATAGTAATATCCTTGATGTTTACGCCAAGTGCTCCTACAAGAGAAGTCAGGGTTGTGCAAAGGGGCTACTTGACAGCTAGAATTCCCTTTTGAATGCCTCGTTGGGCAGAAAGACCCCATCAGACACCAACCACTCATGTAGTTTCTGAATGTGAAGAATATAAAACCCCAGGCATGGCACGGGCATCCCAACCCGAGCAAAACCCAATGGGCAAAGTGCCCTTTACACCATGGGCATAAAATTGGCATCACTTTAGCCACCCAAAATGGCAACTGATAGTAAAATTAAACTCCTACAGTTGACACTTGGCATGGTTGCACCAGGAATTGGAGGTAAATCTTAGATGAGCAGCCCTGTGTTATGCCATAGCACAAGCTTGACCTCTAGTGGTTGGAAAGCAGTAGTATCCTCGATGTTTGCTACAAGTGCTCCTCCAAGCAATAGCTGTGCAAGGGGAACTACCAAGCAGGCTTATTAAAAAGATCTCTTCAGGGATGAGTCTCAACAATAGGGACTTTTGCGGCAAAGCCACAGGAAAAGGTCTGTGTGAACACTGCCAAAGACAAATCTTGCAGCGATGTCAATACTTGAAGAAAGTTGTGGGGAGGGGGTGGGAGGTGGTGTTTTTTGCATTAGAAATCTCCAACTTCAGAAGCAGGACTCTATAGAAAGACATTGCAACACCACAGAAAGAAAATTAGGACTTCAAAAAGGGGAGCAAGCGTTTGGTCCTTCTGAAGCCCACACAACAAAGAGAATCGAGGCTCGATTCCACTCTCAGATACGCCCATTTATGACATAAGTTACTCAACTGAAGTGTAATGAAGTTATAACACTGAATTCACTGTAAATTACACCAAAAGCCAGCTCAGTATACTCATTAAAACCTCTCAAATTTATGTCATCTTTTCTCCTCTGGAAAGGGAAGAAATCAAAGACTGGGAAAACGCAAAGTTTGGGATCAAACATTGTGCTTGCAATGGATCATTAACCAGGGCGTAGCAAGATCACAGCAGCATAAGTGGTCATGGGAGAGGAAAAATCTGGGCTAACGAGCTCAAGGATGCTGCTGCCAGCTCTGAACTTCACCACCAAAGCACTGAGCATCTGAAGTTCAGAGTTTGAGGCTGAACACAGCATTAGCCTCACCAGAGGACCTTGGGGACCCCAGAGGACAAAATTGTCTGGGTCCTCCATCTCTTTCTAAACTAAAGGCGGCCGTGTCCTCCTTCAGCCACATCCACAAGAGGAGCAGAGCAGTACAGAACAACTATTGCTGGATGTCAATTTTGCTAAGACCCAAATCAAATATGGGTAAGGCTTGGTAACACATTGGTGTTGAGAAAACCCCAAAGCCCAGAATATTCACCCTAGAAAAAAAAAAACCTTTGCTCAAAGACAAGGGGTTTAACATCCAAATTTAAGCACCACGTTTGTCACTTTGCCTACTTCTAATGCAAATTAACCTAGGTTTATCAAGAGAAAAACTATGAATTGAATTCAAGTCTAGGAACCTACTAGGAAAAAGAAAAAATAGGGCAGAAAAAATGTATGCCCCACTTCCCACAGACCTACAAAAACCAGCCAGAGGTGCTACCAGTGACCTAGAAGCTTTCCAGCCCACCAAGAGCAACTTCCACTTTTAGGAATTTGAAGATTCTGAGGAGAAGGAAAAAAAAAAATGTTCTAAATTACAAGAGATATTTCCAGGGATTCCTACCTTATATTTTCAGGGATTCCTACCTTAAAGACAATAATGGCCCCAGAGCAGCCCAGCTGATGCTCATTCCCTTCCATCCCACTGGTGCACAGCACATCCCCACCACCTTGCACAGGGGCTGCTCTGTCCTAGGGTGGGCACAGCCCATCCATCACCACCAGGAGCCAACATGATATGAGCCAAGCCCATAACCTTGGTGAAACACCACAAGGTCCACACTAGGAATAATAATAATTACTTTTCCATTACCAGAAGGGCATTTCCCCCACCACCCCCAACTCTTGGCAGGAAACAATCTGGACTGAAGTGACCTAGAAGTGAGAAATATCAAATTTTCTTTAACTTCGGCAGGTTTGGGTGAAGTCACCGAGGTTTCAGTTTCACCTTGAGAGAAAGCAAGAGCTGGGGAGAGGCCCAGAGGAAGCAACTAAGGAGAAATTCGGGCTTAACCGCCAAGGAACTCCCTGTTTCGACCCTCATCTCGTTCCCAGCACCTTCTCAGGCTGAGGGGGGGTGCAGCAGAACAACTCAGCAATAGATTTGACGTCGCACATAAAGGATGAAAAATGACCTGCAGGGGTTGGATCTGAACGTTCTGTTTCACATAAAGGCATCTGCAGGCAGCTCGACCAAGAGGCACACTTTGGAAACCACATCAAAGAGCAGGCGACACTCCAGCCTGCCCTCTGAAAACAGAGGGACCCAGGGCTATGGGGGAGGCAAAAATCCCTTGAGGGACTAAAAATTTTAAAAATAAAAAATTTAAAATTCCCCCCCCTCTGTGCCTTTTGGTGTGGTTCACATGAAATCAAGTGCATTTTTGTCTTATTCTGTAAAATTGCCTCTATTACGCCAGACGATCAATCTCTTGACTCTCTGCTTCATGTGATCATAAATAAAAATGGGTAAGAAACCCAATGTCTGTTGGTAGCTCACGTCCTGCTCAGCAGTGACACATGAAGTGTTGGGTTCACGTAGCTGAAAGGTCCCTCCAAGCACAGCCACTCTCTCAGCCACGTGGTTCAGCTGGCAGCCTCCTCACAGCCCAGGAACACCCAACTCTGCTCTGACACAGCAGAAGTCCCAGGCCCCCTGAGAGCAATCTTAGTGCTAGGCTGCTTGAAAAAAACAGCAAAAGCAGCTTCCCACCTCCTGGGTCAGGTTTGGGGCAATCTCCTACATTTGCTGTTACAACCAGACTGGGGTTGGCCATTGGGGAGGTTGGGAGACCACAGCTAAAGGGCTGGTAGGTTTTGTTGGCTGTAGCCAACCAGAAAAATTGATCTTTTTTGCTCTTGTTCCTTGGAACAAAGGAGATAAGGCACTTCCACCTTTATCACATTTTCTCTCTCCAGCCAATGCTATCATATGAACAATAACATCAGAAGGGTTGGTTCAGATGATCCTCGTGGTCCCTTCCAATCTGACATTCTACGATTCTATAGTACCTACAGACCAATAAATCGAGTGGTCAGCCTTGCAGGACTTGGCTTTGGGGGTCTTCTCCTCAAGCTTGGCATATAAGGGTCCTAAATACAAGTCCTCAATACTTCCCTGTCCATCCTGCAAGCTTTGGAGCAGCAGCTCCACCTTTATCAGCCAACACAACCGAGCAAGTGCACAGATCAAACATTCTCCGGGAAAAAAAATTCAACATCTTGGCTTCAAACAGTAGTGACAAGTAGTAGCTGAGTTTTCCATCATTAGAATTTTCAGGGGAACTTGACTGCTTGTGATCAAGTCAGCCCCAAGCCTACACACTCAAACCGCGTAGCCAAGCTGGGGAATGACACGGAGGAGAAGGGCATGGATTCCTCTCCAAGCTCTGCCTACAGAAGCCGCACTCAGCGTAAGGGAAAGTTGTTATACCACCTACACAGGGAATCAGCTCCTTTAAAACTCAAATAGTTTTTTATAGGGTTTTTATAAGTTGTTTTCTGTATCTCTTGGCCAATGTTGACGGGGAGCGTGTCTCACCTCCCGTCACCTCCACCCACCAACAAACTGACAATATTTACTTTTCAAGAAGAATATAATTAGCTCTTTCCTGATGAGACAGCAGATAAGGCACAGAAAAAAAAAAAGAAACTGTATTATTTAAAAGGGCTTGAAGCACTGCTGTGGTTAGCTTCAGCTTTGATTAGTTACATTTGCTGCTGTGATTGTTTTATAGACCCCTCTAATGGGCTGAGACACAGAATTTTAAAATATCATTTCCCAGTATCCCTAGGAGTGGGATACATATTCCTTAAATAATATGACCAAAAAAAAAAAAAAAAAACCAAAAACTAAAAATAAAATAAAATAAAAGCAGAATGGCTACAGGGGAAGAAAAAAGAAAGTTAATAAAAAATGACAGTCGGGCTGGCTCCCTGCCAAAGACCCATTTGAAAGTTATAAAATCCCCCTCCGATCAGATAAAAGCAGGGATTATTATTGCAAGGTGTAAACTCAACACACTGACACAGCTTCTGGTTTGAGTTTGAATAAAAAAAAAAAATAAAAAAAAAAAGTCCCTTGCTTGTCAGGATGATAAGAGTTTCTGCCTATCTGCTTTCTCAGTGTTAAATGGTTATCAGAGAAAACAATTTGTCGGAGGTTTGTCTGACAAAGTTCACCATCAGCACAGGAAACCAGGCCCAAGGATCTGAGCTTTTTCACTCAATTCCTGGTCGTTAAGACAAAAAACAAATATATATAAATTTTAGAAACCCAGCATTCAACAAGTTTGGTCGTCCCACACAGCCTTTGCTTCAGCCTCCCACTCCTCCTTCCCTAAAAACGACCCTTCCACATCAGCCCACCCAGTGCTAAGATCCAGTTCACACAATTGCTAACTCCCAAATATCTCTTCTGCCCAAATATGAAGTTTTGGCATCAAGCATGCAAAGGGGAGCACACAATTCTCCCTTTGCTTTTGCTTTCACCCAGTGATTTATCCTCCTCCACACACTCCTGGCTCCTTGCAAGACAAGGTCAGCATTATTTATATCCTCAGAGTTCACTGTAACAAGTAATTTGGTTAATTCAGCATTTTCTATAAAACTTATGAAACCTCAGCCATTCTTTGGGGAAGCTCCTGCAGCCCAGGACTTGGAGAAAGAGACACCCAAGACTCTCCTAAGAGCTGGAAAAAAGTTTATCACATTAGCATTGATAAAAAGACTCAGGCAACCAAGTCCTCCAGGTCAGCTGTACAATAAAAGACCAAAAGCCATTTTTTTAAAGAAGCTTTTTTATGGAGCAAAGTGTTGATTTACCCTTCTGTGTGATCTCACCTCCTGAACAAGATATCTGCAAGGCAGGCATCAGAAGTAGCTCGCTTATGTGATTACAAAGTTTATTTATCCCATTTACACAGAACGGAGAAGCTGAAAATGAGATAAGGGGACTAAAAGCAGGAGGAAGACAGCTGCTCTACAAGGGATTTCAAACACATTAAAGACCACAGCCCTGACAGCTCCACAGCTCTTTGTTTAACCAACCCTGAGCTCCCAGTGAGATAGAGTTTGCTGGATGCTTATTCTTTGATTAACTTGTACCAACGATTTAAAATTCCTTCTTCCTTGATCTGCTGCTCCCTGCAACCCTCCAAACCCTGCTCTGATATTGTGGGGTGGTTTGGGTCAGTTTTTTTTTAATTATTATTATTATTTCTAGCTCTGCTTTTTCATGGAACACCAAAGAGGCACCTTGCTCCCTGCCCAGACTGAATTGTGACTCAAAGCTCAAGGGGAAACTCCCACACTTGGGTTTAACCTCTCCTTAGCCTGACCACAACCCAAGCCAACCCCACCAAGGAAGAGAGGGAGCAGCAAGGGAACTGCAACCAAAACCAGGCAGAGGTGAGAGGGTCCAATTCTCACCCTCCCTGGCCCAAAATGACTCAGGGACCCAGAAGGACCAAACCTCAGCTTTAAACACTCTCTCATGCACCAGGGCCTGGTAATTAATTTGGAAGGGAGGGTTTGTTTCAACACGCTCTACGACAGCCAAGCCATGACAGAGGTTAATGGGGTGGTTTGGGCTGGGGTTTTTTTTCTTTTTTTCACTAAAAACTACTAAAAAGGAAAAAATCCAGACCAAAGGTTGGCATTGCCCAGACCAATGTCAGAAGAAAAGGGGATGCAGGTGGAGAAAGGAGGGAAGAAGTGAAGGGATGTGCTCAGGCTTTGACTTGAGGACACCCTGTCCTTGGTCTCAGTGCTTCCACCAATAAGCCCAGCAAAGCACCTGAGTTTGCAGCAAGCAGCCCAGGTAGCACCAAGGAAACTTCCTTGGAAGGGTTTAACAAAGTCTCCAGCCCCTAGCACCATCACCCCCAACATGGGAACATTCTCAGCTTGATAAGCAAAGCCTGCAGGCAGCTCCAGCAGCAAGTGAGGGCACGCCAACCCTCACCTCTCTTTAAACCAACTTGGGCAACTCTCCAGTTGGTGTCCTACACCTCCGACCTTGCCCAAGGAAGTTGCAGCTCTCACCAACACCTATGGCAATTTAGAAGTAAAAAGAAGTCGTGGATTAGATCTCACAAAAGGTTGAAGGCGTGTTGGACTGTGAAGCTTTTCAGGGTTGATCCCTGGGTAATTCTGGAAAAACAATTAAGAGTGTTCTTAACCCTGCTGCTTCAGCTTGGAGCTACCAGTGCCCGAGGTCTGACACGCCACAGGGCCCTCACACACCCTCCTAACCCACAGTAAGGTGAAGGAAAACCTTTGTGGAAGCCACTTCCAACATTTCCCAGTGGTTTTACCCTCATTTTTCCTTCCCACTGCCTCGGGGGTAGATGCCAGCTACAGATGCTCATGTCCTAAAGAACACACTGCTTAATGTCCCCACCTTACACACCAAGAACTGCAGCTGGGGACAGAGTGTTGACTCAGCCAGGATGACAAACATGGAGTTTAGCTCCTCAGTGCCTGGGTTCCCCCCTCCACACTTCTTTACCTTGGCCACATTGACCCTCAAAAAGTTATAGAGTGAAGAGTGTTACCCCTCCTAACCTGGCCTCAGATTAAGGCTCTTTTATTCCTTTCTCTGTGGGAGTTCCCAAACTGCTGTTTCACACACCCTCTTCTCTGGGCTTTGTCAAGCTTTGTGGAGATAAGTTTCCTTTCAAGCTTTTGTTTCCATTTATCACTCTGGTTTGGGGTTGTTTTTTGTTTTTTCAAGATTCTGAGAAACCAGCAACGTTTCTGAGCACCAATCTGAGATGGTCCCGATTCTCCTGCAACACACAAGGACTCATCTGAATACATGGATAAAGTGAATGAGTGGTGACCCCTGGACAAAATGCTTTCTTGGCTTTTCTACAAGGCACTTTGTAAATCTCACAAATCAGACCTGGCAGAACAGATATACTCAGGACCTAACTCCCAGTACAGTTTGGAAACTCTCCTCGACCATCCTCCCAATCATCTGAGGGAAGAGGTTCCACAGATGGTCCTCATCTGCAGCCTGCCACCAATTCAAGCAAGGACACGGATCTTCTCTTCTACCCTTCTTCCAGGAGAAACAATCTGTACTAACATGCTCCCAGCAACAGCTCAAAGTAATGTCACCCAAGCCATCAGCACCCGTGACTCATCTGTTCCGAGGTGCACCCAAAGGCACCTTCTCAAACTCTGACTGGCTTGAACTCTGTGCCCTGACAATGGGATGGATCACACTGAGGTCTGGGTTAGACAAGCCAGGAACATTAAGGACAGCAATGGACAGCATTACAGAAGCTGCTCCAGCACCAAAGAGCTCATGGTCAATGACTGCACGCAAGAGATGGGCTCTGTAATGGCAATCAGGGCTAGGAAGAACCTGCTAGAGTAGAAGAGAGAATGACAATGTGGTTTGGGTTGAAAGGGACCTTCAAGATCATCCATTCCCACCCCCCTGCCATGGCCAGGGACACCTCCCACCAGCCCAGGCTGCTCCAAGCCCCATCCAACCTTCAACACTGCCAGGGATGGGGCAGCCACAGCTTCTCTGGGAAACCCATGGCAGTGTCTCACCACCCTCATAGAAAAGAAAATCTTCTTAATCTCTAAGGTGTCCTGAGAACCTTACTGTCCTGGTTTCTATGTCTTTCAAGTGGTAGGTTCAAGGTGTTCACCCAAACTGCTGTCAGCCTCAGAGAGGGGGGGTTACAAGGACAACTTCAGAGCTGGGTACCTGGTACCAAGGAGTTAAGCAGCAAGGCAGGGCAAGGACCACAGCAGTTAAAGACTGAACCTCAAAAAACTCCTACTCTCTAGTTCTTATCTCCTGGGGAACACAGACAGCAGCAGTACCTCCACCTTCAGAAGATTCAGGGGAAAAAAAAAAAAAAAAAAAAAAAAAAAAGAGAGAGAGAGAGAAATCCTTCTTGGAACAAAGAATATTTAATTCTGTTTAGGAATAACCCCTACGGTTTTTTTGATGAGAAACCCACAAAGCAGATGCCAAAAGGGCTGAGCCACAAAGACCAGCTTTTCTTGTTAAGAACTAAGTGGCTTTTTCAAGAATAATCATCTTCTCCATCATCCATGAGCTTTAGGGTAGCAGAAGAAGAAAGCAGAATGTTATTTTGTTATTCCTGGTTTTAATTAATCAGCCACTTAAATGGCCACTGCCTCTCCAAGCATGGTGACTATCAAGGGGTGCTTAATCCTGACATGAAAAGTTTCACTGCAAATGACTTTACAGGAGAGCTTACATTTCATCTGGCTTCCCTCATTTCACACAGATCCCTGACACTGTGGAATATTCTGTTGATAAACAGGGGTTTTCTTTGTAAGCAGGATAAGACTGTTGTTGGGCACAAGGTCTGGGGCTTTAGAGAAGAGATTAAAAGAGAGAAGAAAAGAATTACACATTCATCATACAGTATTACTCTCTAAAAACCACTCTCCAAACTCAAAAGTGGGGTTTTGTATTGTTTTTTTTAACATAAAAATCAGTTTAGTCAACATATTATGTAACTCCACCACTGTATGCTCTCAAGATCTTTTTCCCTCCATCAATAATTAGTATTTTGCTTGCATAACAATTCTGAGCATTAAAACTAAATACACAAATCTTGATCTCACGCTGCTCCTCTAAGTCAGCACAACATTCAGCCATCAAAGCACCAGAATTAGGGCTGAATTAATTAAAATTATACATTTTCTAAATAAACAAACAAAATCTATATTCAGAGCCTCCAAACTTTCAGAATTCACAACCAGCAGCACCAGGCACATCCTGAAATCTGCTGTTCCCTGGGCAGGATCTGCCCTCTAAAGGCTAACGAGGAAACTGCAGAGAGTTTTTCAGGCAGAAATGAAGACTTGAAGGCATTACCCATCCTGCTATTTTCCTTTTCCTTACCTCCCAGCCCTTTCCCTCACAACCCATCTCCTGTCCAGCCACCCAGGAGGACCCCAGGCTCACCTTGACCAGCACCTCCTTGAGTTCAGCCCACTCAATGCCAACCTTGATCCCAGTAAACTCAACAAAAACTCTTCCCAAAAATCCTGCACGAGTCATTGCCCTCAATACTGATGAAGTTTCCATCTTCACCAACAAGTTAGCACCAGCTGGAAGACAGGAGCTGTTCGAGCTGGCTTTCAGCTCCTCGTTTCACAAGAGACAACATGGGCAACCATTCCAACCATCAAAGCCATCAGCTCGTCCAGGATGGACCTCAGCAACACCTCTTGGGGCACAACGGAGCCTTTTTTTGGGGGGGAGAGGTATTATTTGAAGCCTGTTCCTCTCCATCCAAACGTGCTCATCCCCAACATCCCAACCAAAAGAACAAGAATGGAAAAAGTTAGCACGGGCCCCTCACTAGATCTGAACATGCAACTTTTGTTCCCATTGTGTAGGATTTCATAAACTCGGAGAGCGTGAGCTCGCATAAAGCATTTACACAAATTAAAGGCATATTTCAGAGAATAAAATTTTTTTAATACTACATGCTGTGTGCCCTCATAACAGCTCACTACCACTACAACACAGAGGAGAGAAAGAGAAGCCACGGAGGACTGCAGCTGCCCAGAGGAGACCATATGAATGGGGATACAGGAATTATCCACAATAAAACACATCACTAACTCAGAAACCTGTAACCTCACTTTGTTTGCCATCATTCTAAGGCAGTTTCATTGCTGTTGGAAGACCAAGAATGAGTTTTTTGGGTCAAGACATCTTCAATGCTCTGTGCACACCTCTCCTTTTGAATTCCCTACACAAGGATCCTAAAAGGGAGCCAGGGTGTTGTTATCCTCAATTGACATTAAGACCATTCCCAAGTGTTACGTCCTTTCCCAACAGCCTGATTTCATGAGGGCACCTTAATAAGAATTAGAACAATCCACCTTCCTTGATTGAAATTGTTGGCCAAAATACCTGCCAAGGAAGATGGGATGTTTGACATTAGCCCAGACACAGTGCTGGGAAAGGATTTGTCTCTTGAATTTCATCTGTATCCATTGAAGTCATCATTGGGGTTTATAAATCAGCAGTATTCTTTGGTGACAAATTTCCTTCAGTGCAACATGTGGTACACAAGAGAGGAGCCCAACCTGAAGGCATTTTTTCAAAGCCTTAATTCGGCTTCTTCACCCCCCTCAAATATTTTTTTTTCAGAATACTCAAGAAGAAAAAGAAAACGCCCAGTTTTCAGGGCGTCCTTTCTTACCCTCATAAAGCACTTTACGATGGCTTAGATTTAAAGGCTGAAATTTTAAACCATTTCACCCATTGCCACACTTCCAACAGCATGGAAGTAATAGCAAAAAAAATGACAATGGGGGAAAAAAAGAACAGAGGGAGGGAAGCACATATTTAAATTATCTGCAATGGGAAACTACCATCTCTGCACAAACAAGCTTTAATCCCTCAAGCACCCAAGCAACTCTCACAAGCTTGCATGAAGCTCTTCTGTACTTTAATCCCTCTTCAGCTGTTACAGTCAACTAATCCATTTCAGTTGATCATGCCTCACTAACAACTGGTTTTCAAGAAAAAAACAGGAGGTGTCCCTGCCCTGGGCAGAGGGGTTGGAACTAGATGACCCTGAAGGTCCCTTCCACCCCAAACCACTGTATGGTTCTAAGAACATATTTGTTTGGCTATCTAAGATATTGCCCTGCCAGAAATAACTCAACATTTAGGTTTCATCCAAAGATACCACCAGGTCTCCCAGCAGGAACCTACTGACACTATTTTATGGACATGGTAAAGAAATGCTTGGCCCCCCAAAAATTCAAAATTTAAAAAAACAAATTAAAGAGAAGTTACAAAACCCTTATTGACAGCACCAGGCTTGAAATATTAAGGAACTTTTCCAGGGAGCCAAGACTGCTACCTACCAGCTCCACCACCCTTCTTCTGGCCACCAAGTAAAGCATCCTTCCCACACCTCCAGGCCCTGCTTGACTACATTTTAGAACTTGCAGACTTCAAAATTACAATCACATTTTTAAAAGACCAAAATAAACAGCAGCTTGTACAAAAAAAAAAAAAAAAAAAAAGAGAGAGGGGCAATTAGAAATGTAGCATTCCTCCAACTTCTTGTTAGTAAAAGTTTTATAACCCTCCAACATGTGGCACTCCAGCATAAAACCTGGCAGAAGGGAAAATGCCCTTGTCTACCTTTCATAAATATAGCAACATTTCACTGTTGGCAAAGATGGCCTGGTTCCTATTACCAGCTTTTTTCCATTTTAAATTTACTAGTTAATTTTATAGAAACAAATAAAGGGACCTGCATATTATAAATCTATTAAGGATAAAAAACATAACTCTGAAAAATAAAAAAAAAACACCAGAGAAATCTCGCACCTTCCCTCCAGCCCTTTCCAATTTTAATTTATATACCTTTTAAAAGAAAAAAGCACCTCTCAATTGAGCTGGGAGGTCTTCCCCCAGTCCCCAGCAACTGACACGTGTGTGGCACCATTACTCCTACTTCAGGAACACCCAACTTCATTGTCCCATCCCTCTTTTCCCAGGTAACTAACTCCGCCTGCTAATGATAACAGGAATACAAATTATTAATTTTTTAAGTGTCTTTTCATCTAGCCCAGTATAAAGTCGGGATGGGAAGGAGGAGGATAAAATTCCAGAGGGTTTCAACCATTCTGCCTCCATCTGGAGTTAATGGGGTTGCACCTGCTTTTCACAAGGTGTGAACGTGACCCCCCAAAGTGCTCAAGGGAGGCATTGGTGGTGCCTGGAACCAAGCAACACTGGGGAGAAAAACCATAACTTTGTATCACAAGGAACACATTAGATAAGAAAAAAAAAAAGTCATTAGAAGGCAACACAACCAATCATGATAGTTTCCATAGAATGGTTTGGGTTGGAAGGGATCTTCAGGACCATCCAGTCCCAATCCACCAGCCTCCCACCAGCCCAGGTTGCTCCAAGCCCCATCCAACCTTCAACACTGCCAGGGATGGGGCAGCCACAGCTTCTGGGGGCACCCTGGGGCTCAGCACCCTCCTCCAGTACCAATGAAATTTTATGCCAGTGAAAACTCAACTGATTCTCAGAGGCAGAGAAGTGTCCTGACAACCCGTGGTGGAACAGCCAAGGAAGTTGGTTCAGCCAGGATTCAGCTCATGGCTGACTTGGCCATTGCTCTCCTTGGGGACATCACTGCCTCAGAAGTTCCTGGGAAGCATTCCTCTCTTCAGAACCAATCTGGTCTGCACATGGGAATGAGTAACCCCACAGGACTGGTCGGGGTGGCAGAAGATGACAACGCAGCCATGGGGATATTTATAGGAACATCTTCAGCAACAAGAGTTTGCACGGGGTAGAACTGTGTCATCAATCCCAGCACTGGGGCACGGATCAAATGGGACAAAGGAAAGGAAAAGAAAAAAAACATGGCCAGCACATGTTTCTCTTTCAAAACATTCCCTGGGCCAGGAGCTTTCAGTGTGGCTGCACTGTCTATGCCTATACCTCATCCGATGAGCCTTTTCTTAGGACTTTTCTGTACTGAGCTAGGATTTACTTGTGTTTTTTTCACAAAATGAGATGGGAACATGCATTTGTGTGCTGTTACCTGAGCTGCAACCACATCTCCTCAAAGCAGTAACCAACCACAAGGCCACTGGTTAAAAGCTTGGAGCAAAGGGAAGCAAAGACCCTGAAACTCAACTGAATTTCCAAGTCATGGCCAGTCTTCCAAATTTCACTTCTGTTCAGAAGAAAAGAGGATAACACTTTTCTTAGCTGCTGGGTGGTATTAGGGGGATATTTGTTGCCTTAAAACAAAGCAGTCTGTCACGTTCATCTCAGAACCAAAAAAAAGAAGGGGGTTTTTTTTAGGCAATTGGGACAGATGAGCGAGAAAAAAATAACAGGAGACAGAACTGCATGCAATGCCCTGAAAAAAAAATAATTAGTAATAACTATAATAGAAACCCTTCTGCTTTGTTATGTCCTCCTCATCTTGCCCAGTGGTTGCAGGGTTGGATGCAAGGAAGAATCCCACCTAAAAGGAGCTTTCATTTCACCCCTAGCACAGGGACTGGCAGAGCCCATGTCAGAATAGACCTAAGCATTTGCTGCTGCAAATAATCAGAAAATCTTCAAGGATCTGGAACCTCCTCATCCACCAAATAAAATCCAAACTGCTTTTTTTTTTTCCCTTTCCAAGTTAAGTGGAAAAGAGAGATCCTCCCGTTTCCCAAACTCTTAATAGTGCTGTTCTTAAAAAGCTTTGGAGATACTTCAATAGAAATCACTGAAGAAATATGAAATGGAATTTCATCCTAAAGCCTTGCAGGTCATTTCAGGGCCAGATCCAAGTCTGCATTCAAGTCTCCTTCCCTGGTTGCCAAATAATTTCACATTTAAAGCGAAGGGCAACTGGGTGCTTCAGGAGTACACTGGAAACCTCAAGAGCTCTGCCAGTCTTGCTCTACAGTTTATAAATACCTCCCCCCTAAATATTTAAATTACCCTGTGAGCTAAATCACAGCTTCTCTGAAGTCATGGAAGAACATTAAGTAAATAAAGTTAAAATCTGGCCGCCCTTCTACGATGCAACATCAAGCTTAAGAGGTAGCACAGCTTGAGTCCTCAGGTCCTGAAGGAGGTTCACAAGTCTGACACTAATGAAAAAAGAAAAAAAAAAAAATCAAATCCATCTGAGCCCATTTGCAAGGCGAGATGCCAAAAAAACAGCACAAATATGCTCCTAATTTCTTGCTTAGCACAAGCACACTCCAAAGTTCTGTGTCGACTTTGTAGAACTCCTGCAATTAGTTGGAAATGATTAAGTGAAAGACTCCGACCCCGTCCAAGTCACAGAGGTTACAGCCTTCAGTTACTGCTCTGCTAATTGAGGTCCTGCTCTCCCCAAAGTTAGCTTTGCATGCAGCTAGTAAAATGTCTGATTCCCTTCCTTTTTTCAGAGGTGTTTGAAAAAACACATTATAAAAGTTAGCATCATGCTACAGAAATACGCCCAGAAAGACTTTGGGTGGTGGCTCAGCTGATTCTTTTTTCCTTAAGTTGAAACATACAGCTTGGGTACCAACTTGCATCCATTTCTTTAGGAGGAAAGTGTGTTCTGTATGAAATATGAACTTCCCATGTGCACCTCAGAGACCAAGCTCAGGTTCTCCTCTTGCCTCCAGGAAAAAAAGAGCAAGGAACGGTGAAGAGATGGTGCCTTTAATCCTTGGAAGAGTGGAAAACAGATGAAGGAAAGAGAACCTTACCCTGGAACATCTCTGGGGCTTCCAGAGACAATTCCAATGTCTGTGGACTTTTGTCATCTTCTATGCCACCTCCTATCACAGTCAGTAAAACACTCCCCTGGGTGCTGGGGGACTGTGACCAACCTGCCAAGAGGCTTCACATCCCTGGACATGTGTGTTATCCTATCTCAAATCCACACCAGGTACCTACACAACACCTACCTCAACCCTAAGATGTTTCCATGGAATGGAAAGTCACTCAAATTAATGACCCGAGAGTAATGAGAGCTCTAAATTACTTTCCAACATTTTTCTTGATGCTGTCTTGATGATTTACAGAGCCATAAGGCTGCACTAGTAAAAGTATTGTATTAAATAAATTTTATTAAATTATTACTTTATTAAAATTAAAAAAATGTTGTGTTATAGAAAAAAAGTGTGTGCAGGAGAGGAGGTGGTTATGAATGTCTGACAGCATTGACTCCAGCAATGGAAAGGGAAGCAGGGATTGACTTTCCCACCAAGGCAAAGGACTAATGCAAAGCAGAAACTCATTAGTCCCAAAGAGAGGCAGATTTGTCTCCTAGACAAGACAGATCCCCAAGGACAGACAGATCAGCATTGCTTTATTGTAAGTAAAAAGCTCCTGCACCCTCAGATGAGGAAGCCTCTGTCTTTCACAAGTCAAGATGAAACTTTGTGATGAACTAAGAAAAGAACAAATCCAACATCAGCCTCGATTTCTAAGAAGTCAGGAATTTTCTAGGCAGTTACCAGCATAGAGAAAAATGCAAAACATGAATGTTTCTTCAGCTGGTGGGGATGGGGGGCAGAAACAGAAGGAACAAGCCTGTTCCTCTAACTGAATTATACTTTTTTTTTTTTTTTCTATAACTAAAAATGTGCTGGCTCATACTCGATAGAACAGGATTTTCCCTCACTCTCTGCTGTTATCTTCAGGCACGAGACAATAAAATCCTCATCCCACTTTTACCATTTTCAAGAACTCCTTGCTTGGCTGGGGGAACCCACCCACTGGTCTATTCCCACGAGACAGATTCGTGTCAGAAAAAGAAAAGCTTTTTCAAAACCTCAATGAAGAAACCTTTACCTAAAACATCTCAAAGAAAACTCTTCTTCTCAATGGTTATTTTTAGCATTTAAGGCAGTCACCCAAAATTTCTCCAGAAAAGGAGTTCACATTGTAGATTTGCTGCCCTGATTGCAGGAGGATCACTTGGCTATTTTGTTGAGCCAAGAGGAGAAACACCCTGCACGTCAGATGACAGGACCCACACCCTACAGACAGACACCACCAAAAAGCTCCTGCAGCTCCCTAACCTAAGAAATAATACAGGTCAACTCATTTGCAACTGGAAAAGCCAAGTAATTAGAAACAAAAAGATGGCAAAGAAGATTCCAAAGAAGTTTCTAAAAAAAGAAGATTCCAAAGAAGAAGATGATTCCAAAGAAGAAGAAGATTCCAAAGAAGAAGAAGATTCCAAAGAAGAAGAAGATTCCAAAGAAGAAGAAGATTCCAAAGATGATGATGACTCCAAAGCAGAGGTAAAAGTTTTTATTCGACCATATAAAATTTTTAAACTCTAAAAATTTTTAAAACTCTAATGCAATTTCTCTGTTTTACACGCAGAAGTTCAAAGATGGCCAAATGCATCCTTAAGATGGATGAAGGTAACACAACACCCAAAACCATGCAACACAGCACCAGCCCACCCAGCAGGTGACCCAACAGCTCACCCATGCTGCTGCATACCCTTGCCCTGTGCTGTTAGGACCAAACCCACAATAATCAGGCTGTGAACATTACCCACCCCAAACTTCGCCATTTAGCAGGCTTGGCTGTGTGATGATTGGGGACATAAAAAAGCTACTCCTGGTACTCAGGGAGAGTAAAACCCACCAACAAATGCAATATAAAGGTTAAAACCCCCCATTAAAAACTTCTGCAATGAACTGGAGAGGTAAAAGGCACTGGGGAAGGGCCCTTTCCCCTCACCAGTCCCAAGGACCATGGAAGGTTGAGGCTCAGCCTTCTCTCTAGAAACCACTGGAACCTGCCAGACACCAGACAGGATTTCTGCCCCTCGGCCACAACCCAACCTGGAGTTAGCCATCCCCTCCTGCCAGCTGTGAGCCAGAGTAAAACAACCTTATCCTGATTTAAAAATAACCTTGAGAGATGCTGCAGCCTGACGTGCGAAAAGGAAGTTGGCTGCTCTCCTAATTGGAGGAGGAATTTTCAGTTCCAGCATCTTAAATGGGAAACAGAAGTTCAACTGAGAGGCCTCACACTTACGAGGTGCTACTGTGGGAAGTTATCAATAAATTCTCCTCGAGGGTAACAGCCACAGCCCAGTTTAAAGAAGGTTTTGCTGGCCAGGGCTCCTGCCTGGTCCTCAGAACTCTGCTGCAAGAGAAAGAGATGCTGGGAGTTTTCCATGGTGCAAAGTGAAGCCACACATCACCTGGCTGGGTCTAGATGATGGCAGAGGAAGGCAGGAATGGTAGCTGTAGTTCAAGAGGACAAGTAGACCACCAGTGTAAGCACTGCTTTCTCCAGGGAAAGCAAAGACCTGGGTCTCCTTCAGGAGGGATGGCCAAGCCAGGTTGGAGGAAGTGATGCCTGGGAGTGTGACATGGGAACTGGGTACTGAAAGCTGAAAAAAAATTGGGGAAAGACCTAGGCAAACAAGAGGTTTGAAGGGTGGGTGAAAGCCAGAAGAAAGAGAGTGATGGGGACTCATCCACACCCCCTATGGAACAGCAATCTCCTTCAGGAGGAATGGTCAAACTCCATCCATTCATGCCAGGACTTCAGGAGTCCCAGCACACAGATGGTCAGCTTCATGTCTCAGTAGATACCAGGATATCATGCTCTGGAGAAGTTCATGTTGTGAATACTTGGAAAAAGTATTTATTTCTGAGGAGACACTGGTCAAGGTGACCTGATCCTCTTCACAAGGAAATTTTGGTACTGATTTTTGCCTAATTGTGGGCAAACAGGGATAAAAGTTTGATAGGATATGAGGGCTCTATATGGCATCATCTTCTGTGGAGCAGAAGCCATGAGGGACTTTTGTAAACAAGTTCTGTGGGTCTCTATTAAGAACAGATCTTGAAACAGGAGAAGAATACAGGGGAACAGGACATTATATCTGGTCCATGACTAAAACCATTCCCATGCCCCAAGCCAACCCTTCATGGCATGATCGATGAAGCAATTGCCCACAGTTGACTACTGCCCTAAAAGAATTTTCTTTTTGCCATACAGAAATTCTATTATTTTCCCACAATCCTGAAGCCACCATATCCGGGACCAATATGATTTCTCAATAGCAGTACAAAACTCTTCTCACCCTTCACTCCCTCCAGAAAAGGTGGAAACTACCATTCAAAATGACCCATCCCACCAACCAAAGAGTCTTTGTGCCCACGTCTTCAGATCAATTCTCCAACTCCACCACAAAGCCACAGAAAACCAGTGACTACAGATGCTAACCCCAGATACAGCCAAGCTGTGGCTCACGTACTAACTTTGTAGGTCTTCTGGAATGAGTTACCACAGATAAAATAATCTTTCCATCTTCCGATTTAAAAGGGACTTCTGGGCTATGTCTGTCTCAAAAGCCCATATAAATTTGCATTTATCCCTGAAGGCTCTTAGTACCAAAGGGTTCCCATTGGGCTTTAACAATGCTACTGCCCTTTTTCATGAGACAATGACAACTTCTAGTTCTCTTGATGGATGCTCATCCTCTACACAAGTCCAAAGCAAAAATGTGAACTGGACACTGAGCCTCACGATGGTCTTACAAAATTGTTTGGACTCCTCAGCAAAACACGATGAAGAACTCAGCAGCAAATAATGAACATGTTGTTGAAAGAGATACCAATCTCAACATAAAAGCCATCTCAGGTTCCTCCCAAGCCCTTTGAGCAAAATGGAGCTCTGCTCTTCTGTGGGGCTTTCGGCAGAGATGTCACTCCTTGTTTTGTCAGGACTGCTCACTGCAAAGGCTTTTGAGGAAAAACAATAAAAGGAAAGGGGGGAGAAGCTAAGGCAGTTCAGAGCCTAAGAAGTCACTCAACCATTGCTCACGCAAACTTCAGAATACCATTCATCTTCTGAATGGACCCACCAGGAAAGGCATTTAGGACACAACAGCCATCCTCGTGGGAGGTCTAGTGAAAATTCTCAGTGCCTTGGATTTACAAAGCCAGGAGGAAGATAACACAGTTTAGCAGGATCACCAAAACCACCCCAACCAAACAGTTATCTTTTTAACAAAGAGTACATAGGCAAAATTCCTTCCAGCATCCATAGCCAGAGGCAGCTTACCCTGTGTAAAGCAATGCCTACAAGTGGTACTCCAGCACTTAGAGTCTACTTAACTGAGGAGGTAGGAAGACTCCAGGAGGACCACAAAGATTGCCACAGACCTACTGGCCACCAGCAAGACAGGTATGGGAAGTTTCACGTAGTATATTTGAACCAACCCAAGAAAGTTCCTGTCACAAAGATGGTTTGGTCCTCAGCACAAAACCAGTAGACTGGACCCTCACCCATTCACAGAGGAAGAGGTTATTTGTTGATAATTACAGACACTTCCTAAGCAGATTAACACCATCATTTTCACACAAGGAGACCTAAACGTGAGCTGAAATATGTTGCATCCAACTGAGGACTCAGACCAAGACCCCATTTTGCAGTTCATGTCCCTCAAGAAACATGAGAACCTGTTAACATCCAGCAGAAATGTCCCACCCTTAACTGGATGTCTCATCTGCTGAGGGCAGCAGAAGGTCCAAGGGGCCCATGAAAACCAGACATTTTATCACTTTCAAACAAATCCCACAACAGAAATGAAGAGATGAAAGGCAAAATCATTCTATGGATGTCCCACCAGCACTCATGGATGGCTCCCTAGAAGCATAAAAGGCTTGAAGCAACATGGAAGCCACTTCAGCAAATTCACTTTCCCCTCTTTCCTCGCCTTTGGAGGCGAGAAGGAAGAGAGTAATTTTCTATGGTGAAAATGCCAGTGAAACTCCAATACTGGGCACCAGTTCCACAAATTCCTTGGGCTTGGGTACACTCTACTCTGCTGAGCCAAAACCCAAAATCCCAGCAACTGCTTGCTTGGTGGCACAGGATGATTTGAACCATGTGAAACATGCGTGTGACAGAAGCTTCATACCCAGGAGTAAAACCACTATTAGCCAAGGCTCTTGGTTTTCCTAGATAAGAAAAATTAATCAATGCACAAGCTCGGCTGCTAGCTATGACAGACCCCTTCAACCTCTGCATCCCATGCACCAGGCAAAAATTGGATATCCATGTCCAACCTGCCTGTCCTAGCAGCTCTATCAACTGGAGCTGAGCAGCCACAGTGATCGGTGATGAAGGTGAAAGCAGAACAAAGATGAGTAAACTCCATATTTTCCTTTTTCATGCCATTTTTCTCTGCAGCAGGGAGAAGTTTCCCATCACCATGGCACCATCAGCATTCCCATCACCAGCACCTGTTTCTATCTCAAAAGGAGTATTTTCAGACAGTTGGCAGTGCTTGTGTACCTAATTATATCCTTCAACCTCCAGCTTGCAATAAAACATTTTACCCAGAGATATAGAACAGTGACTTCTTTCATAGAAAACAGATATGACAAGTTCTGATGCAAAACTTGGATTTGTCCTCTCTTAGGTGGGGGGGGGGTTGTGTGTAATTTTTATGACAGCAAATAAACCTTGTACCAGGTAACAAGAAAACTGAGAATGCCTCACAACGACTTTTGTGGAATTCTCATCATCTCCACATGCACCCAGTTCTCAATTTATAGAAAACAAATGTAGAAACATGCTGGAAGAGTCTTGGAGCAGAGCTGGTAACAAAAAGGAGAAGTTCCCATGATAAGGCAAAGGGCAGAAATCATCATACACTGTTACATATCCATATACATAAATATAAATACTCCTACATTTGGATGTGCAATAAGTTTTAATCATATTGCAGTAAAGATCTATATGTATATGTAGGCATTTTTTCTGATTTACTAGATCACTTTTTTAAATTATATACCAAGATGGTTTGGGGGGGGGTTTTGTTTGTTTTTTTTCTTTAAGACAAAAACACATTAAAAAAAAAATAATTAAAAATAGAAACAGCACCACAGCAAACATTTGGAAAAATTTCGAAGTCGATTGTTTATTGGGACTCCAACTGATTTTAATGAAAAATATGGTTATAATTTTTTTTAAAACAGCACTTTTATGTTTTGCATAAGGAAAGTCCCTACAACGCAACCTCCGGGGCACTTTTTAAAGAAAAAAAAAAAAAAATAGAAAAATTTCAAATGGTCGCAGGGCTCTCTGGCCAAGAGCCCTCCTCAAAAACCAAAAGATGTGGGTTGCAAACTATTTCAAGTATCCACAACAAGTGAAACTGGATGTAGAAAAGTATGTTCTCAACATTTACTTCTGTTTATGGAACCAGATGACCCCCAACAACACATTGTGTGAACGGGTAATTAACCAGCTGCAGATGGAGCCCAACTGCTGATCATTTACATTCGCTGCGTTGATCATTTCCATCCAAGCTCGAGGCAAAGGTCAGCTGGGGGGTAATCTGGGATGGTCCCTCCCATCCGAGCCTCCAAATGCATCCTCAAAATTGCTGCCTTGGTCCAGCAAGAGTTTCATCTGTAGTGCACAGCTCTGGAGATGCTGGCCCACTGCAGGACATCTCACTGGGGTGTGCTGGTGGAAGGGTGGTTCAGGTCCTTCTCCCATGGATGGATGTTGGATGTTGGTTCTCCCAGATGGTCTCCCTGCCTCACCTCCACTATCACAGCCCTCTCCTGCTCACTCCACCACAAATGTTATCCCAGTTTGGGTCCACGTTACTGTGAATATAACAGGAGAGAGCTCCAAGTGACCCTAACTGGGCTTGGGCCAGCCTGCAATTATCTTGCCTTGATCCTCCACAGTAATTTGGGCTTTCCTCCACTTTTTCAGTTCATCCATACCAAATTTCCACCTTCCCACCAGGCAGAGCCTCCTCCATCATCTCTGCAGAGCACACCCAAGGCAGTGCCAGTTTCTCCTGTCTCACTTGGAAACTCAGGCACACTCTTCTGATGTGGAATGCAGTACTGAAATGCAGGGGTGAAGGCAGCATTTATCTTCTTCCATCACTCCTGAGAAAATACACCACTAACTCTCAAGATATAATGCACCACCTAGAAAGTTCAGCAGCAGCTAAGGTTCTTCAGACATCAAAAGGCTGGAGATGAAGTCCCTTCACTACAGAAGCATCCTTTGATAAATGCTAATAAATCCCCAAATCAACCCTCCCTGTCCTACTGCCTGTTTGGAAAGAGTTTTTAACCAGCAGCTGTGCTTTATCCCACTTTTTTGAGAGATAATGTAATGAAACATGACTTGATCACAATGCTGTAGCCACCCAAACCCCAACTAAATTAGGAATAAAACAGCACAACCAATAGCACGCAGAGTCCCAGAGCTATAGATGCACACATGTACACACACACATTTTTAAAAGGGCCAGTTTCATCAAGCTGAAAACAATTACGAGCCAAATCACTTGGGAAAAAAGAACGTAATCAGAAAAATATGAAGACTAATTGAAAATTGTTTAAGAACATTTTAACTAGATGCTCCAAAAGCCACAATCCCACAACTGAAAAAGGCAGCCACGCTAGTTAAAAGGCAACCTGGCTCAGAAGGAAGTTAGGGAGGCTATAAACAACAAAAAAAATAAAGACTGTAAAAAGAGAACATGACAAATGGAATAAAGAAAGCTGAAAATCAAAAATCTGGTGCTAGGATGTGTAGATAGCTGGTATGGGAAGCAAGAGGATGACGCATGAAGACATCAATGGCTGATTGAATTAAGATGATCAGTTATTCTTTTTAAGGATAAAACACTCCAGTGGATTGCTCCACTACCAAAGGGAAGGAGTTTGGATTAAAGTTAGTGAACTGTAAGTACTCAGCCAGGGAACTGGAGTTTGCAATTTAGTGTCACAAAATTAATCTGAGTATTTCAAAGAAAGGCAAAGGTAGGCTAGAAATTAGGTCCATGTTATTTTCAAAGAGAGGGATTAAGTGAATAGACACATGAAGCTGAAAGTACCTTTATATTTGGAGAGAGCAGAAGGCTGAAGAATATCTTGGCAATTATTTTCCACTGATTGTATCTGCAGTCCTTTAGGAAATGAAGGGAACAAACATTAAGAAAAGAGGAAATAACAACCAAGCACAGAAGACAGAGAGCAGACAGGCAATTAAAACTGGTGAAGAGTGGAAATAAACAGGACAGAAACCTGCCAGTGACCCTAAATTATTTACACAAGACAACAACCTTGAAGGGAATTTTAAGGGCAATTAAATCCACAAGTGATACTCCTGGAAGGAAGACTTGGAAGTTGGGGAGGGAGGACAGGAAGGTGAAACATCTGCCTGGGACCCAAGATGCTGGTGAAAGCTGGAGGACCTGCAGTCATGAGAGATGAGAGCAGAACAGAACCCAAGTGTCTAGAAAAGCAGCTGAAAGATCAGAAGGGACAACATGGCTTGCTCAGCTCTCCAAGAACCATGGGGATCCATTAGCACCCATCTGCAAGTTCCACAAAGCATGGGTGGCACGTGGACTCAAGGGGAGAAGGAGCATGGAAGGGATTTAGTCCCCACCATCATACCTTGAGTTGTTTCAACACTTTTAGCAAATACATCTGGAGATGACTGACACCCACCTGCACTGTTGAGGTTTGGTCTGTTGACCTTTGGGATTTTGTCAATATTTAATTGGAAATGCTCTTTGCAATGAACTTTGCCTACAGCAAACCTGTTGTCCTTGAAGCTGCCCAAACACCTGAGATCTGAGATCCTTAAACCTGGAAATGGCTGGTTTGAGGAGGGGAAAATGTACATAAATATATACGTCAAGTAACAGTGTGGAGCACCAAGACCATGTCTCATCCTTAGTGAAACCATTTGATACCAGGCAATGGTAATAATTCAGTAGGAATAAATACATGCCAGAGAGAACCAGAGAAATACTTTCCTAGTAAGCCAAACCATGGCGTGTTCAATGCTGCCCTCTCCCCCCAAGGTCACTCATCCTCTGTGAGTCAGAACCTGATTCATTTTCCTGTAACACAGCAAGTTTACCAATCCAAAAAATTTTCAAGTTTCCTCAAAATCCATAAACACATTTTTTTCTATCCAGAAGAACACTGAGCTTGGCGGGACAGAGTACCACAGTGGTGGCCCCAAGTCAAGAAAAATCCTCTTTGGAAGAGTCCAAACATCTCCCAGGAGTTAAATGAAGAAGGTCTGGAAAATGGGCATCTACTCTAAATATAAATATTTGCTTTTTCCATAAACAACCCCCCCATAAAAAGCTGGTAATTACTCCACATTTACATTAAGGATATGTTAAAAACACATCATGTTATTAGGTGAGTGAAACTATCTGGATCAGACAAATTGGCAAACTGAGGCACACGTTACTTCCTAACTTGCCCAGGGCCACACAAGGAGCATTATCAGAGTCAAAATCAGAACACCAAAACCTTTGGCTGCTGGAGCTGTGCTTAACTTATTTTATTATAAACTTTTTTCTTTTTTTTTTTTTTTTAATTTGGTCTTCACCACAAGAAGAAAAACATGAAGGATGAATCTCTTATTCCTACAGGCATAAAATTTTAAGAGATCCCAGTAGCCAGGTAGTCTGACATCTTGAACAATGCAGACGAGGAGTCGTCCACTAATTAATTCCCACTTCAAGGTCAGTAGTTGTGGTTGAGCTGGAACATAAAGCTTTTAGTAAAAAAGGTCATTCTAATTTGAAAGGTTTTCCAGGGATGATGTAATGTCCACCACAAATCTTGAGGGATTGTTCCAGTAGCTCATTACCTCCACTCCCACCTTTGACCTTCACCATTGCATCTTATCAAATCTTTGGCTCCTTCTATTAAAAGAGTAGTCACTATCAGTCATTCCTAAGAGGCACCCAGAGAAGGACAGGCCACAATCTTCTTCTGGGATAAATTAAAGCTTTCTGTCATAAATCCTCTTTCTTAACCCTGATGAAGGCTGAAATTGTCAGATCTTTGTACAACAAAACCAAAAATCATAGAGTCCCAGGCTGGTTTGGGTTAGAAGGAACCTTTGAGATCATCTCAGTGCAACTCCTCTGCCATGGGTAGGGACACGTCCCACCAGACCAGGTTACTCCAAGTTACTCCCAGCCTGGCCATCAACACTGCCAGGCAGCCACAGCTAAAGTTCCTCCAAATTCTAAAAGGTGCCTCTGCAACACCTCAACTTTGATGCTCGTTTCAGTCCCATGTGAAAATCTGACTTCAGGGAAGGGGAAAAGGAGGAGGAGAAGGAGTCCAGGAGCAAAAGGCAAAGGGGAAAAAAAACAAACAAAAAACCCAATGCACTTTGCTCTCATTTCGCAAGCTGAACCAAACCCTGGGTATTTGCCACTGCTTTTATTCAAACCAGATCCACCATCTGGGACAGACACACTGCTGTCCCTCTGGAGAAGTTCCCTGTGGAGGTCACAGGTAGATCAGAGAGGGGCTCACAGCCCCTCCAAGTTCTGGTTGGGGCCAATGGGTTCTGCTGGGTCCAACTCAAGAGTCCAGGGTTGCAGAAGGAACTGGGGTGATGGATGGAGTTCTAACAGCATGTGCTCCTTCTGGTGTGATATCATCAAGTAGGAAAGTCTGGAAAGGGAGTGAATTCTGCTGAAAGGGCTCCAAGCACAGGAAGGGCTCAGGGACAGGCTGGTGCCACCACAGGATGTTGGCAGTTGTCACCCATCTGAACACATGGCAGCCCCCTGTCCCCCCCTGTGCAGCCACTCTTTGGAGAAGAAATAATACTCCCTATGGATACACAGTGCTCTGTACATCAGGGACCAGTGAAAAGTTCCTTTCTCCACTACCCAGGAACAGCTCTGCAAGCTCCCGAGGACAACAGCCATGAAGTTTGACATGGAGGAAGTAAATTTTTGCTACACCAAGCTCTAGACAAAGGTGCCACAATCTCTGCCCCACAGATCCTCTCCACTCCTTTTCCCCACAAAACCAGACTGAAGTTTGGATCTCAGTTGTTTGGACCTGCCCAGCCATACCAGGGTTCATGACCAGGGCTGGTTCTTTCACCACTTCTTCACCCATCACATTTTGCACCCAGCTCTTGCTGATACCCACAGCTATTTCTCCATCTTTCCACTCACGTTCACAACCCCTACACCACCTCTGGAGGAGCTTCCTTCAGTTTCCTCATTTACAACTCCTACAAGTTTGCTCCAAGAGCAGTTCCTCCTTCATGGATACAGCACCCCAGACCCACACAGCAACTTTCCAGTAGGTCCATGTGAGTGACCCCTCACCAAGAGCCAACACAGAGAGAAATAAAAGAAAAAAAACAACCCCAACCAAACAACCTTAAGAGGTGAGCTGCAATGTAGGTGCAGGATGAGGGATGTTGGCAGGACAAGACCTCCTTCACCACGTGCAACTCATGACTTCTCTTTTTGGGCAGCACAGCACCTTGGAACACCAGACCCACCTGTGGAACCCACCATAGATCAACCACCATCAACACCTACCAACTGGTAGGGGCTTTTGCACGGGGAGGCAGAGATGACCAAACATGGCAGCAACACTGGAAGAGACAGCAATGAGGTTACCAACACATCAGGCTTCATCAAGTTCTGAGTCTACATTAAGTTCTGGAAAGCTTCCTGCCTGGTTTAGTTTTCCATCTGTTGCCGAACAGACCCCATAGCATGTAGATTTCTATTTGCATCTTGGTACTTGGCAGCAGCAAGAAATATTTCCTAGCAGGAAAAAATAAAATAAAATAAAAAACAAAACAAAAAAGCCAACATAAAACCTCTTCCATTCACACTGAAACATCTACTGGACATCCCTGTGGGCCTAATTCCCAGAACACTGGAATCCAAACCTCCAAATGGGAAAAAATATATTGATTACCTGCCAGTAACCTCAAGAGTGGCAAGCCAAGCCCTTAGCAGCAGTCTGCATTACCATCTGGCTACCACACAGTGACTGGGAAAATGTTATTGTTCTGAGTTTGACTTGCCTGTCAAGATAATTACTTCAGTATTAATTAAATGTTCCTCTCTGCAGCTGCATGGAAAGCTCACGTGGATAATTCACCCACAGCACAGGGTCTGCTGCTCTTGAGTCACTGGGTGCAGCATGGCCCCTAGACCCAAGCCTGTCTGTGAAACACTGAACATTTAACATTTTAGAGGCTAAAAACCTAAACACTCATCTTGGCAACGTGAGGGGCAATGATAAGGATGAGTTTTTACACCCTCAAAACAGTTAAAGCAGGGAAGAGGGGGAGAACAACCCCACCACCTCCTCAAGCAAAGCATTTGGTGCTGTGAGCCACCACCCCACACATCATTTCCCATCTCTGCCAGCCAAGGCACTGGCACACAAATGTTTCTCAGCTGAGGATGTAAAAGCATTTCACAGCAACACAGCTGCTCAGAGCCACCAGGAGAAAATTCACCCAAAGCTCTTCTCCAGGCAATCCAGAAGGACTGTCCCCATTTGCAGCCAACTGCTGAGGTCATGTCTGGAAGATGCTCAGATGGTTACCCTGCTTCTCCTACCTTCAACTTCAGCCTCAATACAGCTCTTCTCATGGGGTGGCCCAATCCCAGCTGCTTCCCCACCTTCACATGCCCTGGTCCAGCCTCAGGAGTAACCTCATAGAATCCTAAAACCATCTGGGTTGTAAGGGACCTCCAAAATCTAGTTCTAGGGTCAGGGACACCTCCCAGCAGCCCAGGTTGCTCCAAGCCCCATCCAACCTTCAACACTGCCAGGGATGGGGCAGCCACAGCTTCTGGGGGAAACCTGGGGCTCAGCACCCTCACCCCAATGAATTTCTTCCTAAGTTCTCATCTCCACCTCTTCTCTTTTAGCCTGAAACCCTTCCCCCTCATCCCATCCCTCCAGGCCCTTGTCCCAAGTCCCTCCCCAGCTTTCCTGCAGCCCCTTCAGGCACTGGAAGCTGCTCTAAGGTCTCCCCATTTCTCCTTTCTCTTCTCCAGCCTGAACACCCCCAACTCTCACCCTGCCTTCATAAGAGAAGTGCTCCAGCACCAAGAAATTGATCTTTTTCAGCCACCCCTCATTTTTCTAACGTTCATCTGCTGCTAATCCTACACACAGTCCACTTAGATATTAATTGTTATTAACTCCAAGGGTAATAGCAGATCAAAGGACCTGAGAGTCCAGAAAGACCTGCTGGCAGTTCAGCAGCTTGCTGTGGGTTACCTAAAGCAAGTGTCATCACTCTTCAAAAAGCCACCCTACCTTACCTAAAGAGCCTGACCCAGTATAATCAAGACTGGATCATCATCCTCATCTACCCACTTCTACCAGTTAACCAAATCAACCCCTGGTTACAGCTACAAAATACTTTAATTACTTGCTTTTCCAGCTCTCACCAAGCTGCAACAGATTTTGAGCACTGTCCCCAGCCTGCCTCAAAAAGTGTAGGACATTTCATATTTCTCTTTAACTTCCGTAGCTCTATTTCCCCATCCTCCTTCATAGAGAAAAAGAGGAGCATGTCAAGATCTTCCATCCAGAAAATTCAGGCCAAAATCCTTTCCACATTCCCCTGGCCACATCTCAACCTCTTCTTCTTCTGCGTCCAATGGATGACCCAGTTTGAAACCAAAGGACCCAAAAAGCCCAGAGGTTCTCAGGAGGAGAGGGAAGGGCTTGTCCTGACAGGGATTACATTGCTATGTTGTTAATTACATCAAGCCAGTTTTCTATTGAGATTACAGGCTGTGACACTGCTGTTGTAACCTCTGAAGTCTCTCCAAAACCTTCTCTCAAGTGTTGCGGGCTTAGCGCTCTTGGTCGAATCCCAAGCTGTGGAAATTTGGGCTGTGTTTTGATCAAAGCCCTCCTCGTGTTCCGTGCAAATTTCAACACTTGTGGTCTCTGGGTTCCCTCGCCAAGCTCAAGCCCTTGCCTTTCAACACCCGTTGCTCCCTGCTTCTTTCAAGGGGTGATTAGGCACGGCTCTCAAGCACAGATGGTATTTAAAAGGTTGTTTGAAGGCCTGGGATAGGGTTTTACATAATGATCATGAATTTGTTGTTTAATTAGGCTCTACAAAATGTTTCAATTTGAGATCAAACTGTCCAGCTTTTTATTCCCCTTCTCAAGAGATGTACTCGGGGGCTCGAAGGAACGATGAAAATTGAAAAAGAAAAAAGAAAAAAAATTACAGAGGCCAATCAGCTCTCAAAAAACCACAGTAGAAGGATACTCTTCAAACCCCCCAGAGATCCCCTCATTTCCACATGCAGGGGCTCCTCAGCAGAGCACAGCTCCCTCCTCCAAGAACACAACCTTTGTTAATGAAGTTAAAGCATCATCACCTCATCTTCCCAGCAGCCTGAAGACCTGAAGCAAAGCTACACATCACTGTCAGGGAAAACAACTTCACACAGCTCCCTTCAACCAAATTACAGTAAATCCTTGCTTCTTCCAAGCATACAAGACACAGAAGAAAAGCTGTAACAACCTACTGCACCCCAAAAAACAGGGAATTCTCTTAATGGAAGATCAAACCTCTCAGGGTCACTTCTGATCTACACAAGAACAGCTCTGTCCATTAAGGACCTTAGCTGAAGCAAGATGACTTCTAGATTTTTCACTGTGTTACCACCCAACACACATTCCTTCCTGAAATGCAGGAGCTCAGTGCCAGATACTCCAGGGTAAGTGTTTTTCCCTAGCATTAAGATAAAGTTTCTACTAAAAAAGAGGCATCAACCATGCTCACGGCAAACTACCACCAACGTGGGCACACGTGTCCAACAGATGAAGATGTGGGGCTGGGCTGGATGGCAGCTGAGATGTTTCTTCCTTGCTCTGAGACTCTCAGTACTGCCAAGGACCAGGTTCTGATGATATTTTAACAAAGGAAAGACTGGTTCCCAAGCACACCCTGGAAGCTGATGCTACACAACTGCTGACAGAAGTATGTGTCTTCTTTAAAAAGAAGAAAATATAATCTGGAGAAGCTTCCAATCATAAAACCCCTTCCCCACTGACATGGCAATTATCATGGGAAGATGCAAGAGTTCAGTCTGGGTAAAACCAAGAAGCTTGAGGAAGTTCTACTGCCTAGGAGGTGATAATAACAGTTGTTGGGTAGGGGAGCATTTCAAAACCTTCTCAAACATGCTAATGGGGTATTGCAGGCTGGACACGTAGCTCCACTCTAGGATGGGATCCAAGTTGTTCCACACTTCTTCTGGATGTCAGCAAAAAGATCAGATGACCAATGAGGTCGATTCCTTCCCCCGGCCCCAGGGAGAGGTTATTTCTTCTGCAACATCAGTTTTGAATTCATCTCAGGAGTGCTGCAAAGACCTCAGTCTATGACAAGAACACAGCTGATTTACCCCAGAGCAAGTACCAGGTAAATAAGGGCTGGAGCTTCACCCACTGCAGGAGAGGAGCTTCCCTCCTCTTGTGCATAAATAGTAAAATGTCATTATCACAGTCACAAGCAGGACTACAATTACCCAAATTGGCTGCTTCTGTTTAAGGACAACAAATACTACTTTTTCCCCATAGCATCTTCTTCTGGATCAAGCTAAGCCCTGAAAAAGTCTTCTGCTCTTCTGAGCTGGCATTGGGTAGTAAGGTCACTCAGGCTATGTTACTGCAGCTGTGAAAATGCAAACCAAATCTGTTTGGATTTTGTTTGATTAACTGGAAAACCAAGGTCTGACCAAATCTCAAGCTCCACCAAGGGATTCAAGGGTGAAACATGCTGAAGACAACAGAATTTCTATGCTGGTTTCAAAGTAGCATAGAGAAAACATGCCATAACATCTGAAGCCAAACAATCCCAGTTGGCTCCAGTATTACTGGGATTATTCTTAGCCTTTCATGATCAATTTTCTCCTCTTGAACATCCTCTGAAGGCAACAACAAACCAGGTAGCACTAGTCTTCCACATAGACCCACAGCTTAGCTTCTGAAGCCTCACGTATTCATGAGTCTAAGATTCTCCAGAAATTATTTTAATCATTCTTGAACAAATAAATTCTTCAGCCACGTTCCTTGAAGATGCTCAAGGGGCACCCAGGAGATCAAACAGAAGCTACTGAAGATGTGGAAATAAAGCTGCTACCCATATGCACGAAGGAAGAGCTGTCTATAAATAACAAACTAGGAAGCTAAGTCTCTTTAGGAACATAATTTATACGAAGTTGTTTTTGTTCCCAACTTCAGAAGTGAGAATAGGAGGAGGAATAAAAGTTTATTGCCATCTCATGTAGACATTGGACGGCAGCTTTCCCATCTTTGTGTTCCCAGAAGCTGCTTCACGTGAGAGCCAGCTCCAGCCCCAGAACCCAGCAGAAAAGCAAAACGCTTTCCCCAGCTCAGATCTTGGTCACTTCACCTTGCCCAGGTCTGTTTGCAGCTTAAAAACTCACAGGCTGGGACTTGCAAAAGGAGAGACACAGCAGATGCTGCTTCAGCCTCCTGCTCAGCACCTTCAGCCTGCACAGCCTCCCTGCTGCAATGAGATGTGTCCCACTGCACTCTGAGCCACCTCCTCATCTTACCAAAAATCTCCAAGTTCCTCTTGTTTTTCTTTTTTTTTTACCTACCCAAGCTTTACAGAACCAGGGAGTCCTTTGGGTTGGAAAAGCCCTTTCAGACCATCAAGTCCAATCATTCCCCCAGCACTGCCAAGGCCCCCCCTGCCCCTCAGCACCACATCTCCAGGGCTCTGAAATCCCTCCAGGGATGATGGGGACTCCAGCCCTGCCCTGGGACAGGCCCTGACAACCCTTTCCAAGGAGAAATTGTTCCCCAGCTCCAACCTAAACCTCCCCTGGCACAACTTGAGGTGTGCCAAAAGTTCCTCTTGTCCCATCCCTTGTTCCTTGGGAGCAGAGCCCGACCCCCCCTGGCTCCAACCTCCTCCCAGGGGGTGTCAGAGAGCCAGAAGCTCTCCCCTCATCCCATCACTCCAGGATCAACACCCCCAGGACCCTCAGCTGCTCCTGGGCAGATTTCTGCTCCAGCCCCTTCCCCAGCTCCATTCCCTTCTCAGGACACACTCCATCCCCTCAATGTCCTTCTGCTCACCAGTACCACAATCCCTGCCCTGCTCCTGCTGCCCACACCAGTGCTGGTACAAGCCAGGACACCATTTTTTCCACAAGAAAACTGTTTTAGAGAAAAAAACTCCTAGATCAGGGGATTTTTTTTTTTTTTTAAGTCAAGGAGCTCACTTGCTGCACCTCTTGCTCGGACCCATGGAGCAGAGGTGCTTGAGGCTTCGGGGGATATTTCATCTCCTGGGGTGGGAAGCTTTCTCCTTCTCCTTGGCACTTGTCACACAGCTGGGAAGGAGAGGACATGGCTGCCTGCATGCTATCTGAGTAAAGAGCAAGAGGGACACATTCATCACTGCTAAATACCAAGTTCCTGAGCAGTGGGGAAGGCAGTGACATTTCTGGTGGGAGTGACGTCAAATTGAGACAAATGCCTGGGATGGACTGACAACTGGGAGGGGGAGAACCCCAGAAAAATAAAAGCCACAAACCTTTTTGACTAAAAAAGGCAGCCAGACAGCCTGGAAAGAAGCAGAGAGCCAAAAATCTGCTGAACACCTTGCTGCTCTTTGACTGCCTCGCTCGTCACTTGGCAGCCAGAGGCAGAGGAGACTGTGAGAACAGTGAGCAAAACCCTGACATTTGGGTTTGGTGCAGTGAACTCGGTACCCCAGCCCAGGCAGGTCCCCAGAACAAAGATTAAAAGGCAGAGGTACTTTTCTCTAAGGCAGCTGTGGACCAGCAGACCCTCAGCACCCCCTGGCACAGCTCCTTGCTGGTCTGTGTGTGGCACAGCTCAAGCTGCTCCTGTCGGTGCCAGCTGGGGAGATGCTTTCTCCCAAGCCTCACCACCCCAAGAAGCATCTGTGTGCTCTGGGATCGACCCCACATCCCACACTGGATGGGGAGGGACAGGGAGCAGCCCTGATTTTCTCTCTTTCCCCTGCAGAATATTTTCCTCCATCATCTCTGGTCAAAGGCAGACGCAACGCTGAGCTCTGACACTGCTCCAAAATTAAGTTTCTCGTGGTTTAAAAGCTGTGTGAGCCATATAGGGCCATTTCCCTTGATGATCCAGCACACTGTCCTGCTAGAAACCCTCCAACAAGCCCCTCAGAAAGGCAGGAGAAGGACTCATGACCCCAGAATGCTGCTTTCCAGCCCCATCAGTAATCCATCTCCTTGCTCCTGGTCCCCTGCTGCTGAGCCAGATGGTAGTCAATGGTTTGAACTTTCCCTCCAGGCACATTTCGGCATCACAGAGACTCTGGCTGTCAGCCACGGGCAAGGCAGGAAAATCCCAGAGGGAATTTCAGGCAGCAGCAGACTTGCCCTCTGCCAGCATCCAGCAGCTCTGCCTCTGCCCCCCACGCTGCCAGCAGGCTCCTGCTAGCAGACCTAAGGAGCTCAGCACAATAAAAACCATCAATCCCATCCACTAAACATTTCCCTGCCCTCCCCAAATACCCAAAATTCTCCTCTTTCCCTTCTCCTCAAAGCTTCTCAGTAGTTCTAGAACACTTCCATTCTCCCCAGCCCCATCCCAACCACTGCTTCGCATCCTCTGACAGCCCAAATTAGAGCCCCCGAGTCTCCCATGCAGGGTTCCTGTAAACACATCCCTATTACAGAGAGGTCGCTTCAATTATTTTACTTTTTGGTGGGGTTTTGGGGTTTTTTTTTCAGTGAGAAAAAGCCACTAGGGAAACTGGAATATTTTCATCTGGGGGAAGAAGAGGGAAGGGAGAGCTTCATCCCGCATAACGCACCCTGCACAGCCTGCCCAGGGACAGCAAACAAGTGGGATGGGAAAAAGCTGGTTCAATGGTTTTCTTAATTTCAAATAATTATTTAAAGCTGTGAGGGACCCTGTTTTTAAAATCACGCTGAGTGCACTCTATATATTACACTCAGACTGACACGAAGGATTATAAAAATCCAAGTGCTAGCAAGCGGCATCAATCCGCCTTATTTGTGATTTTGCTGCTCTGGAGTTTCTCAGACTGCAGACAATGCAATAAAAGCCCTTTATAAAACAATATTCTTCCATATTTTAAGAACACTGTGGAAAACATTGCCACTGCTCTGTTTTCTACAACAAAATTGCAACCTAATGCCAAATTTAAGCTCTTTTCCAGCAAGCGTCAGTAATTTGGGATGCTGGAATTCAGAATCAGCACCAAGCTTGGGAGCAAACTCAGCTTTAAGCATGTGCTTAATTTCCCCTAAAGGTGACTTCAGCATGCTGAAGCACTTTCCTAAATAGTCATGGTTTGCTGTATCGAGGCATTAAAAGGAATATAAAGTTTTGAAATACAGTTTAATGGTGACTTATGGTTTCTCTTCTACCTAAAAATGAAAAATTAATATGGATGCAATAGTATTTTTCTTGGTCACTGACATGTTTTTCCAATCCTCTGCATGTTATTGCACTCGGTTTTATGGAGAAGCATTATTTGTTCAGCTGAACAAGCCCTGGTTTATCCTGTATGATTCAGACATTCATTTCATTTTTGGACAATGGAGACTCCTTTTCAGAAATCAGAGGCAATTTACAGATATTTATTCTATAAAAAGTGAGTTCTGCAAAGGGTGAATGGTTCTGAGACTAATTTTTAGTGATTTTTTTTTTTAACTCTATCTCTAAGTTTTCTCTCATCCCAAGGCCCTCCAATTTCTGCAAGGCAGTGGTGTCCTTCTCAAGTCCAAGGGTATGGATGCAGCAGCTCACAGGTCTAACACCTAATGCAGCATCAGCAAACTAGAAAGTTTTAAATAAAATCATTATTTTTCAGACAAGACAAGAGCAGCTTTCTCAAGAACCATATGCCCTACAAATTAAGGTCGACACCACTGCTCACTGCAAAAGATGTTGGACTCTTTATAAAAGCCTCCTGGTGACAGTGAAATCCTAAATTAAGCCCAGACTAAATATAATTCATTCCACTGGGAGATAAAGTGCAGAATTTGGCTTGAGTAGTTACACCTGGCTGAGAGGAGAAGACTTACAAGCTCTCCTTTCTCTAAGACATCTCAAAAAACCCTTCTCTCTTTAAAACAATTCTGCAACATCAGTAATTACTGACATTTTTCCTGCCCACTTTTTCCCATTTGCAATTCTATAGCTTTTTTCCCCTCTCCTATCATTTTAAAGCTCCCAAACCAGAGAGAGAAAAGCAAGCAATCCTACATCAAGAGTTCAAGCCCCTACATCACATCCCTAGAGACACACACCACTTCACTTCTACCCTTCCACCAAATCTTCTGTCACATTGCCAAGAATTTTTTTGTTCCAAAATCTTCCTATTTCCACAGACAATGTTGGTTTTAAAACCAAAAGTCACCTGCCAGCACCAACAGAAGATGAACCACGGGTAGAAATGCTCTTCAGGAGGTTTCTGGAGGAACTTTCTCAGAGGTGAGCCCAAGCCCCAGCTTGATGTGTGCTTGCTCAGGCACCCAAGCTTTGGAAGTCAACTGGAACCAGAAGAACCAGAACCAAACCAGAGCAATGAACTGGGCAAGTTCACATGATCAACCTGACCAAAGGCAACACCTAATTTATAAACACCTTTCTCCTCCTCCTCCCCAAGTCCATTTTTCAGCCAAATTCACTTGGTTTCCCCACAATGGCACAATGCAAGGGAAACAAAAACAAAGGGAAAAGTAACAGAGAGATCAGAGAAAGATCTTTCAGTAGCTAAAGAGGTGACCATGACAGATGGGAACAGACTTTCTAGCTGGGCCTGTTGCAACAGGGCAAGGGGTGATGGATGTAAACTAAAAGAAAGGAGATGCAGACTGGAAACAAAGAGATTTTTTACTATGAGGGTGGTGAGACCCAGCCCCAGGTTGTCCAAAGAGGTGGTAGATGCCCCATCCCTGGAAACATTCCAGGTCAGGTTGGATGAGGCTCTGAGCAACCTGATCTAGCTGAAGATGTCCCTGCTGACTGCAGGGGGACAGACTAGATGACCTTTAAAGGTCCCTCCCAACCCAAAGCATTCAGTTTTTCTATGATTCAACACCACTTCCTTCCAGCAGTGATGCCCAAAGCAATCCAGCAACCCCCCTGTGGTTCCACTTCCACATCCTGCTCATCCATCCATCCTCTTCCCCACGGCTCCAGGGAGCGGCCAAGGAGAAGGACACTCCAAAAATTCCCAAGGCAGAAGTTGAGGGATGGCAAAGGGTCAACCCAGGGTTACGTGAGGACAGGAAAGCCAAAAAAGCAATGGTGAAAAGCACTTGGGACCACTTGAAGGCAAACTTTCCATGTGCCTCCTGACAGCTTATCACTGCCAGCTTGCCCAGCACAGCCAGCAAAGAGCAACTTGTCCCCCACTGTGTCACTCCACACACTGCTCTTAAAAATAGCACTTCTGCAAGAGAATGCCTTCCATTTCCCCAATGGTGAGACACATGTGTAGAACATGTCCTGAGGTTAATTTGTCAATTTTGCTCTTGTTTAGGATTAGCTAGGTTAACAGCAGAAACCCAAAGGAAAATGTCAACAATCACGTCTTTCCTAGAGGGGGGCGAGGGGTTGAAAAGACTTCTTCTCCTGACATGTGTCTGGTTTTACACTGTTGTTTTTGGCTCTTCAAAGGAAGGAAATTAAATGAGCAGCTTCTTTTTTTTTTTTTTTTCAATCCTTTTTGGAATACTAAAAAGGATAAATGCTGAGCAACCAGTTTGCAGGAGGATGTGAGGGCCTTTTCTCTGGCCACCCATTTTTTGTCAAAGCTGGTTTAAAATTCTCAAGACCCTCCAGAACAATCCCCTGCACCTCTCATCACCCACACACCAGGTTCCCAATAAATTCTCCCTCAGGAAGATTACAAGGCCACAGATATTGCAGGTTAGGAAGCAAGAAGCAGAAGAAGCAAGAGCAGAAGGTTATTCCTACTTGGGAGCAACCAAGCCAGGCTGCCAGGTCTCATCCTCCAAGACAATTTTCATGGTCCCACCATCTTCAGCAATGCCCTACTCACACAAGTCCATTTTCAAGCCCATGGTTCAAACTTTCAAAAGGTTCTTCACCACTTCTGCAGCTCCGGAGCTGGAGAGAACCTCTACAAACTGTGGTTCTGTAGATGTGAGTAGCTGGAGGCATCAGGAAACCACCTGCATCTCCCCAAGGGGAGCAGAAAGAATACTGGGAGCATCCTGCATCTGCTCCAGTGCAGTCTGATCATCAAAGATGGGAGCAGAAAATGCTCCAGGTGTTTCTGCAGCAAGCACTACGGACACATCTGCAGCAAATATTGACAGGTGCCTGCTCCAGCAAGGTTATAATTTCGATGTCAAGAAATTCAATTCTTGCTGCTGGACTCCAGCAAGAATTTTTAAAGGTATAAGAAGCAAGTGGGCCAAAATGGGGGGGGAAAAAAAAAAAAAAACAAGAGGATTTAAGATGGTTAAAATTCCCAGGGAAGAAGGAGATGAAGTTGTTTTCCAAGCCAGGTCTGACCTACTAGAAGTCACAGGGAAGAGCAGGGTGCAAGGGCACAAGGTACAGTAGTAATAAACCTTTCTTGGACAGCTTTTCCAAGAGAAATATAACACCAGCAGTGATGTTTTTCATTTCTCCCACAGACACCTTTGTCAGGAGCCAAGAGAGATATGGACACTGGGGTTTGGCAGCAGCTTCCCCAAACCACCCAGCAGCTTCCTGCTCTCTTATTTTACTTTGCTCTGCCGTGGTTTCTTCTGTCCTGGCCTCCTTTCTCCAGTCTTTTCTTGACCTTTCCTTTCCTAAATACAAACTCCTCATTCCCTCATCTGTGACTTCTCCTTGGCAAATCCCACTGGGAACACAGAAGCCCAGACCAAATGAAGGATTTTTACCTCTCAATACCTCTGACCACCACTGGAAGGAGGTTTGTGCTCTGTGCACAAGCTGCTACACTGGCTGCTTTTCTGCAATTTGTAATTTTAACAGACATCAAAACAGGAAAATATTTAAAGTTATGCAACAGGAGTGATTATTAAAAACAGGCAGCAGGTCTGGAAAAAAAAAAAAAAAAAAAATTTGGAGCAGCCGAGCAGTGTCCATGGATCTCCCCCAGCTCAGCATTCCCAATGCCTCCCTCTCCCTCTCAGCACTTCCCACCGTGTGTTGCTTCATCTGAAATGAAATCAAACTCCCCAGGAGAGGAGTTGTGCTGCTCCTTCAGGTCAGCATCTGGTACCCGATGGACTTCCAAGGTGCTCTTCAACCAAGACCCTTCACCAAAATTAGCACAGACTCCAGGAACTCAGAAAACTTTTTTTTTTTTTTTTCCCCCCAGGCTCCAGGAATATTTTCTGGTTTATAACCTTAGAAGTTTGGAGCAGAAACGTTACAGGAACTGGTGGTGAACACTTGTCTCCATTCTCACCTCACCAAAAAACCCAGTGCTCTCGTTTCAGAAATACCAGGGAAGTCTCGCTCCATAATTTCAACCCTTCTGAAGTCAAGTTTTGCACTGGTGCTGGGACACAGGCCAGCTCCCCTGGAACAATGGTTTATAGCAGCTCAACTCTGCCACCAATTAGGAATTTAAAGGCTTAGAGAAGGTTTCTCCATTTAAGAGGCAGCTGCAAGAAGCAAACAAGCAAAATAAAAATAAAAACAAAGAGAAATAAACAACAATCAGTGAGGTAACTTGATAAAAAGTCAAAAAATTGCTGCTCCAGCTTCCTCCCATGAGGACTGAAACAAGAACAGAACCAGAGAGAAGTAAAGGGTCAGACAGCTTAGTGGAATGATGAGATTTTTAGAAGCCACAGGAAGGGGATAAACAGAGGTCAAGTCAACAACAGGCAAGAGCATTTCAGTGTCTCCCAATACTCTATTTCAAAACACCAATCAACACAAGTCTCCCAACCTTATCATAAGATAATTTAATTATAAATTATCATAAGAATAAAGCCCAGCAGGTGACACATTGCAGATATCTCCATCAAGTACAACTGAGTTTAAGGACTTCAAAGGAATTCAGGAGTGGATAACCAGAGAATCCAGCTGCACATGGGTGATTCAGGAGAACCTCAGGGCTCAAAACCCTTCCAGTCCTCGCCAGGATTATCCTACACCCAACTCCATTGGGATTTTCCCAGCTCCCAGCCACAGACCAGAAAGTGAGGGAGCTAAAGAAACAATTACTGCAAGCAGCACATCAGCATCCTCATTTCTCCAACAAATGCCCAAACACTCGCTGGGGTTATTTTTACACTCACATTATCCAACCAGATAACAACAGACAAAATGATGGGGCACAATTCAGCTCAGTTCTGCAGCATCTCAAAGCAAGCACAAGGAGCTCTCTTCACAGCTGCTTCTGCCCTTGAACCTGCACAAAACTTTTTTCCCCAGCCTTGCCACAGGTTGGGTTCCCCTCCTCACTGACCACACAGGGGAGGTTAGTAATGCCCTAACTTGGTCCACCACAAGACAGAGCACGGCCAGAAATTATGTACTTAAAACGAGCCACAAGAATTTCAGAGAATCAACAACAAATGATGAGACAATACAATTATTGTTTGGGACAGGAAGATTAAGGTTTGGGGTTTTTTTAATAAAAAACAAAACAGGGTGCAAAAGCTACCCAGGTCGTTCTGTTGTATAAGCAATGGTTTGAGAGATTATGTTCTCCAAATAATCAGATGAGTTCCTTCTGGTCTATCTGAAGCCTTGTAAACAAACTCATTATGTTAGATCTTAGAGGAGTAAACAAATAGTTGGCATCTGACACCGCCGCATTCTTGCACAACCTAAAACAAACCCATGCCACTTGGAAGTCCTGCTGCCCGCCTTGCTGCTTCTCCATCACCCCCCTGGGAGACACAGAAGGCAGCCAAGACAAGAAGAAGACTCCTCTGGTGTTGGTTCAGACAGGCACAGAGTGATGCTCGGGTCCAAACACAGGTGAGGTTGTTGCCATCACAGAGAATCACAGCACACTTCGGGCTGAAGGGACATGGAAAGTCCAACCCCCCCTTGGCAGTCAGCAAGAACATCTTCAACCAGTCCAACCTGACCTGGAAAACCCCAACCAGCACCTGAAACAAACCTGGTTCAGTTCTCTCTTAACCAGGACCTGAAACAAACCTGGTTCAGTTCTCTCTAGAAGCAGATGTGAGCAGAAAGTGAAGAAACCTTCCAGGAAAGGTGACACCACACACACTGCTCCATCAGGAGGTGGAGATGTGTCCCTCTTCACCCCATCAAGCTGGGACTCTCCCCCCACATCCACCAAGCCATGGGTGGAAGACTGCAGCCTCATGATGGGATCCGAGGTCACCTCCTGGCTGATGTGCACCAGAGGGCTGAGGAGCAGCTAGGCTTTCATTTTTTAAATAAAAGCTGAAAAAGCCTTCACATAGGTTCAATAAAATGATATTGAAACCCAATTGAGCCTTTAGAGAGCCACCTATGAAAAAAATAATCCTGCCACGCTCAAAGAGGATGTAGTTATCAACACTTTAGAAAAAAAACAGTACTGAGGGCAGTGATCCAACCCCATGACCTCTCTTCCACATCCAAACACTCTTGCCATAAACTCCAAAAACTGGTCAAAACGTTGCCCAGGGTTCTGGGATCTCTCTGCTCTTGGTGTTATCTTGGGCAAGGATCTCTGCCTCAGAGCAAGTGCATTCCCATCCTGTGGGATCCAGCCCTCAGCTGTCAGTGTTAGAAACACAAACCACAGCACCTTGAAGAATTAGCCCACGGTATGTACACTAAACACAAAGAGGAATTCACCTTTCCAATTTTCTCTTGCAGCACGAACATCTGGAGGAGGCCACCTACTCCTTCAAGAGTTGGACAAAATCAAAACATTGCCTCCCTAAAACCACTTATTGCCATTGAACTGCTCCACAACCCACTCTATCCCATTCTGAAATGTTTACTCCATGGAAAGACATCCAAAGGTGTCCCTGTCATCATGGGTCATGCCCTGCCCATAACCTCATAGATAATCCAGACTTTTATTCATTGCTGTTACATCACCTGCAGAAAGCAGGGTTAATGCTCCCCTTCTGGCAGTGGTGAAGGTTGGATGGGGCTTGGACCAAGCTCGGGCTGGTGGGAGGTGTCCCTGCCCATGGCAAGTGGCTGGCATCAGATGATCTTGATGGTCCCTTCCAACTCAGAGCAGTCTGGGATTCTAATTTCACCCATCCCAGAGCAGGAATGGGTTTGTCCTGGCTGAAGTGGGGAACGGGACACATCAGGCACCAGGGACCTGTTCTGGATGTGCCAGCAGCATCATCATCTGGTTTCCTACAGCTCACCTCATTCCCTGATCCTAGGGAAAAGGCAGCAACCACTGCCCAGCAGCCTGGTTTCTCCACCAAATTTGCACGATGCCAAAAGCCTCTGACACAGAATCAAAATAATAGTAATAATTTTTTGTTTTTTAAATCCCTTATTTGTTTATTATCTCTTTTGGGGCACAGATTTCATCCCTGACCCCCAAGTGCTCCACGTTCACACATCCCACCACCAGGCATGGCCAAGTGGGCTGGAAGCAATCAAACCAACACAGAGGGTGACCGAGGAGGAGACACGAGAGAAACAGCAGAGGCTGGCAGAAAACTGAGCCTGCAGTGCCTGAAAAACAAAACCAAACAAACCTTGTGGCAGCAACCAAGAGCAGAGATTGGCCATTGCCACCAGTCTGCCCCGCTCCAGCTCCCTGCTGGCATCTCCTGTCCCCTTCCCAAAGCCACAGCTGAGCTCCACATCTCCCATCGGCTCTCCCAGTGATTCCTCTGCTCAGAGGAATAAGTTGGAGATCTCTGAGGTCTTACCCGTGAGAAAGGGAGGGAGAGAAATCTGTTCACAACTGCATTTCATTTGAGTCCCCCGCAAGCCCCCGCGAGGTTCTTTATCTTGTTATTCTAATGCAAACAGACTTCTGTGACTACTTTTTTTTTTTTTTTTTTTTTTTTCACATCCAAAATTTCACCATTGCAGTAACCACAATCCTGGCAGGCTCTTCCCCTGCCTGGAATGGGAACAAACTTTCAAATCATTTTATAAATAACCATTTCAAGAACATAGCTTTTATTCTTTCATCCCACAAAAGGCAGAAATTTTGCTTGGGACCGCAAGCTGTCAACTTCCCAGCAAACCCCAAATCCCATTTAACTCTCTATTGTAAACAGTGTAGTATTGCGCTACCACATCAATAAATAAAATTCTTGAAGGAATTATTTTTGTGTTTGATTCACATTTGTTCTGCATATGCCACTGAGCCCAAGGTATTCATAATGTTAAACTCCCAGAAGCCTCAGCTTTCAAAAGGACCGCGCGGAAGAGCCATCCCGGGTGCTATTGTCTCAGCCAGAACAAAAATCCCAAACTGAGGATGGCATTTGTCCCCTCCACCCCTTTGTTTCAGAATTTAAAAAAAAAAAAAAAATTTAAGTGGCTCAAAAAACTGCCTCTGAATGGGGATGTCGGGTGCTTCCAGCCCCCATCCAGCCTGTGCTATCAGGATGCTGCCTGGGTGGCCAGGAGAAGCCATCCTCCAGCCTGGTTGCCACCATTGGGATTTTACTGTTGGATCCAGGGGGGAAGTTCACACTTCTTCACCTCTTGCTTTCCCTCTAAACCTTTGCTTTGGAGGAGGAAAGCAGCAGGGCTGTATCTCACTGTCTTGCTACCTGGTCTCCTCCAGAGGGGACCACAGACTGGCAGAAAGCAAAGCAACCCCTGATGCCTCCTCTGGGCTCCTTTTATTTAATACAACAATAAAAAAATTAATAAAAAGCTAAAGCAAATTCCAAAAGTGAGAAACGAATCTGGAAAGCACAAGTAATTTTGATTGCAGGCAGCAAAAAATTGATTCCAAATAGTTTTGCATGGGTTGGCAGGAGGTGTCTCTGCAGATTGGTGGCTCCTCCACCAACACCTGCAAAGTCCCAAAGATTTTTGTGTAAAGCAAAAGCCTCAGCCCTACAGAGACAGTGTCCCCAGCACACATCTCTCCCTTCCTCCCCAGGAAATCTGGAAGCAGATGAGGAGCCCTGATGAGGATTAACACACTGGAAATAGAAAAATCCCTTAAACAAACGTTCATTATCTGCCACCCTCGCAGCCAGGCGGGTGCCCAGCAGCAGGAGAGGATTTAGCTTGACCATTTCAACTTTCTACAGTGGGCCTCTGCCTTGCTGCACTTACAAAGAAGTCCTCAGGGAGATTTTGGAAACAGAAGGATTATTTAGCCACCCACACACAGTCAAAATTAATCAGTCATGCAATTTTAAGATAATAAGTGCCATCCTTTTGCCTTTAAGTTTGAAAAAAAATTTTTTTTTTTCAAAAGTGAATGTTTCTAATTTATGGAGAGGAAAAAAAAAAATAATTTTCAAACCCCCATCCATTAGTTTGTTTTTCCATGGATCAGAAGACCCCAAATACAAGAAATTAACACACTAATGTAAACACATGTTTGCTCCCAGTCCTGAAAGAGATTTACCCAAGCACTACAAAATGCTACCCCCCAACAAGTAGTAGCTCAAATTTAAGACTTCTTGTATAAAAATGATACTATAAAGCTTTTTTTTTTTTCATCTTTAGCATCTAAAGGGGAGAGGGGCCAGCCTCTGCTCTTTGCAAAGACTCAAAAAGGATGAGAAAGAGTAGAGGAGATTACAAAGGAGGGACACAGAATGTGCCTGTGCCAGGGAAACCCGGGAGGGATGTTAATCTGCTTCCTTCAGAAATTAAGCACCAGTCTTTAATGAAATTAATAGGAATGAAAAGAAAATAACCAAGGAATATGGTGGCTATAAGAGCTGGTGAGCTTTTTCCTGAAGGATTTTAGTCTCATGGCTTATGGATTTTGGTGTCACCGCCCAGGTGCCGCAGGGTAACCCCGGGTTCACCAGCATCTGATACCACCTGGAAATCTGTCCTGTAGCCTTTAGCTTCAGCTGCAGCACTTCCCAAGGCTCTCTTTGGGTACCCACCACCACTAATCCCTTGTAATGAAGCTTTCCAAGAATCCAGATGTGGTCGAATCCCACGCAAACAGCCACACGAAGTGGCACAGGAGCCCTCGGACTGCAAAATTTGTGCGCTCAGCAGATGCGCTCCTGGCTTTCACACTTCTCATGTAGACAGCAAGTGTTTAACAGCAAACGAGCCCTCCCCTCCCCTTGGCACTCCCCACTGTCTCTGCACTTAACAGCTCCAAAGGAGCTGGCTGATAAGACATATTATTGTAATATAAACATCAACAGTTCCTGCCCCTTATCTTAATGGGAAGCTTATGACCGCTGGAAGCTGCAACTCCAGGACCTCTGGCCCCATCTGCTGTGGCTGCTCCCTCCTTTTGCAATATCCAAACTGACAGGAGCCAAGGTTAAAGCAAAGCTCCTTGACAAGCCTGGGAAAACAACAGAGAAGTGAGCAGAGGAACACAAGGAGGGGAAGAGCAGCGACGATGACAAATAACCATCAGCCGGGTGTAAAACCCAGAGCTACCAGCAAGGCAGTCAAGGTCATCAGATACATTGCTCCTCTTCTACAAAGCCCACGTTTGGCTCCAATTTCAGGCTTTCCATTCCCAACCCCCTTCCTAACTTAAAAGGAACAAAGGTTTAAAAATGTTTTCTTTTAAAAAAATAGCTTGGTTGGGTCTGAGCAATCAGTCAAGGGAAGCCTTTAGTCCTCCATCTCCAGTGAAACGGTACATACGGGATTGATTGCTCCAGTTTGAGAGTTCCTTGGGCCCCTACTTAGATAATCTTTATAGCTCACAGGCCCCATTGAAGTGGTTTCCAAGAGCTAAAGCCTCAGATCAGCCTGTCAAACACTGGGACTAGTAAAGTCAGAGCGAGAGAGCAAAAATGCTGGAAGTGTAATTCTGCCCTTCAAAAACAAGAGCGTGCACACACCAAATTAATAATACAGAGGCAGCCTCGTGCTCTGCTTTTATGCAACCTCTTCCATAGCAAAGCCCCACCAGCATCATTTCATTACAGCCCTTTCCTCGACACTGAAGTCAGACAGCAAAGAAGAATTTTTGGTGGGTGTGCATTTTTCATGCTCTCAGCCACAAACACACCTCAAATCAAAGGTCCCACGGTTGTCCCATTGAGCCTGGGAAGCATGGGATCCCCATAGCTGAGGAGGGAACAAGGTTATTTCTTAGGGGAGGTCATCAAACATGACACCATCCAAGATCTAAATGCAAAAAAAATTGGTACCTTGATGCTACTCAGGTTACAAGGATGGCTCCAGACATCCACATTCCCCCTGACCACTCCAGAAGATGTGCAGTCCTGACCACACAGCCTTATGCCCCAGCCAAAACACAAATCTCAGCCCAGGGAAATGGAGCTTTGTAAGCTTCCAGGTGGAAAGCAGCTCCAGAAGTTGGCCAGACATCTCTACGATGCTCTCTCCATGCCCACACGTAGGTGTGGATGATCTACAGGAGGAAGGAAGGACACTGACAACTACAAGAAAGGAGTTGTGGTATAAGCAGGAGTTTGGGGAGGGATGCAAAGAGTACCAAAATACTTAGCAGACATGAAAAGGTGAATCCTGCAGATGTGGGGCAAAAAGGGATGAGCATGATGCTCCTGCAAGCAAAGCAGCTTTGTGCAGGCTGATAGAGAAGGAGGGCAGAGATAAAATTTATTTCTATTCTTTTTTTTTTTTTCTTAAGGAGCTCCCAAAACAGAAAGCCTCTCTGAGTGTCATTTGCTCTGCTCCAACTCAGAGGAGGGAAAGAAAACACACTGACAATTTTTCACAAGTCACAATTCATTCACATCCTTCAGAAGAGATCCTCCAGCATCTGGGAACCTGGAGAGCACCTTTCAAGCAGGCACTAGGAGGATGTGTCCAACACCATGAAGCATTTCCTTTAGAGAAGTGTACTTTCAGTACCTCCCCAAGCTCTCCCCACGGGATGCAGATGGCAGCAGAACATCATCTGCTGGAGCCCCTGCATACCAGAGAACAATCCCAACTCACACGTCACATTTCTGTCAGTGGGTTGTTCTTTTGTCTGGGAAAGTAATTTTTCAAATGAAGTGCTTGGCCCTTTGTCCCTCGCTACAGTAGAGCAGAAACCATCTTTCATGTGTTGCTCTAGCACACAATGGGCTTTGTCTCCTTAAACAAAAGAACATGGGACTTGCTTTCAATTGTTTCCAGCTGTTTGATCAAGGTTTTATGGGATCAGAAGTCAACAGCAATCAGCATCTGGCTACCTGCACAAAACTGCCTCTGAAAGCCCAAAGAATTTGGCATGATCTAATTATCACAATGGGGAAAAATAAAAAAAACCAAAACCACCCACTCCAAGTACTCGCACAGCAGCACTCACTGGATCCTCCTCAATATTCTGGAGAGATTCTGACGCTGTGCTGGGCACTGCTGAGGCTGCACCCCCAATCCTGGGGTCAGTTCTGGGTCTGTCATTGGACATTGAGAGGATGGAGAGTGTCCAGAGAAGGGAATGGAGCTGGGGAAGGGGCTGGAGAACTTGTGAGGGTCCTGGGGGTGTTGGTCCTGGAGCAGAGGAGGCTGAGGGGAGAGCTTCTGGCTCTCTGACACCCCCTGAGAGGAGGTTGGAGCCAGGGGGGGTCGGGCTCTGCTCCCAAGGAACAAGGGATGGGACAAGAGGAACTTTTGGCACAACTCAAGTTGTGCCAGGGGAGGTTTAGGTTGGAGCTGGGGAAGAATTTCTCCCTGGCAAGGGTTGTCAGGGCCTGGCCCAGGCTGCCCAGGGCAGGGCTGGAGTCCCCATCATCCCTGGAGGGGTTTCAGAGCCCTGGAGATGTGGTGCTGAGGGACATGGGCTGGGAGAATGGTTGGAGTTGATGATCTTGGAGATCTTTCCCAATCCAAATGATTCTATTTTTCTATAATCCTATGAAGTCCTAGAGCAGCACACCCTCATCTGTGTGGGGAATGCCATTTACCCACTTTGTTGAAGACATTTTTGGGAACAAAACGCATTTGTCAAATCAGTTTTTCAGCACAGGAACAAGGTTACAATCTCCCTCTCTCTCCCTCACCTTCTGCAAGAACAACCCCAAGCCCCAGCTCAAGATCCCAGGCTCCCTCTGCTCTTGCTTTGGTAACTCCTGGATTTCTGTGCCTATGTCAAATTTGTTGGGGTGGAATTTCTTACCGAGAGGATTTGGGGCTGGCAATTTGTAGAAGGTACAAAAGGAAATGTTACAGGACTCTTAGGACTGATGGAAGCCCCAAGCTTCTTGGTTAGGAGTGTTAATAATCCAAGATGACCCCTTGGGAGGCAAAGCACCCCTGAGCCAGGATGTCCAGGAGCACCCTTACACTTCTGCTTGAAGCAAATTAGTCAAAAAGGGATTTCTTCAGCTCAAAGGGGTGGACTGTAGGTTGTTTGGGGGTCTTTTTAGGATCCAGCATGATGTCAACATGGGCAATTAGCTGTGGAACTCCACCTCACCCATCACTACTCCTCCCAGCAGTTGCTTGGGTGCTGTGGGGGACAAGGCTGAACTTGTACATACAACTGTCAAATTCACACAGAATTACCCAGAAACCTGAAACTCCAGCAGGGTGGTTATCAGCAGCTCCTCTCCCAGAGCCGCTATTACAACATTTCACACATTCAGCCTTAGTTCCAGACGTACCCCTACACATCACCTTCCCCACATTTTCATTCTGTTATAACAAAGTAGCCACCAGTTAAAAATAAAATCTTTATTCTTTTTTAAGTGGAAAGGAGATTCCCTGAAACTCAAAAAAAAAAAAAAAGAAATTACAGCATTTAAACTCAAGCCAAAAGATGGCTATAAAACTGAATACTTCTCCTTTGGATCATTTCTATACTTTTACAAGTAATACATGTGTTGCCACTAACACATCCATGCCTTGCAAAAAAAAAAACCCACATGGAGAAAGAACCTGAATCCATGCAAGAATCCTTACATCAACTCTTGTGCAGCAACTGCATTAAAGAAAGTTTCACCAGGAGTTAATGTACATTTGCACAGATTTTCTAAGTGACAGATATCACTTTAACTTATGGGCTGTCTTTGTTATTTTGGAGCTCCATAACTCTGACAGATAAGCACTGCCAGCAGACTCTCACTCAAATCCTTATATAGCCACCATCACCAGCAGCTTTGGTCACAAAGATGGAAATGGCAGCAGTCCCTCTGCACATCAGAGCACGAAATCCTTCTGAACTTCTGGATGGCAGCCACTTGTCCATGGTAAGACAGCAGAGTGTGGGAGATTCACCCAGAGGTGATCCATCCTCCCTGAACATCTGCAGAACTCAAGATCCAGCTGCTTCTTTCACAGACTCATGGCATGGTTTGGGTTGGAGGGATCTTTAAAGGTCACCTCATGGCCACCTATGCAGAAAGCAGGGACACCAGGTTGTTCAGAGCCCTGTCCAACCTACACTGGAATGCTTCCAGGAATGGGGCATCTGCCAGCTCTCTGGGCAACCAAGTCCAGGGTTTCACCACTCTCATTGTAAAGTTCTTCCTTAGAGCTTGTCTGCATCTCCCCCTCTTCCACTTTATGGCCATCACCCCTCATCCCATTGCTACAGGCAATTCATCACCTTCCACTTCTCTTCCAACTCTTCTGAAGAGGCATTAGGTCAGCCAGGAGACAAAAACGTCAATTGTCAACTTAAATATCAGATGTTAAACTACTCCAGAGCCAACGTGGCCTGATCTCCTTCACACCAAGCCCATGCTGTTAAATCCCTGCAGCTCCTCTGCCACTCACCAGGTTTCTCCTCCTCAATCCTCACCCCACTGCCAACCTAAGGCCTCCAAAAGGACCAGACAGATGCAAAACTGAAGCAACACTGGATTCACCTTGTAAGAACAGCCTACAGACAGTATATTACACTGATACAGTGCCCAATAAATGGAAGAAGGAGGAATGAAGATATTAGGAGGTCAATATGAGCAATCTCTCATTTGTTTCCCAACATAAGGGCATGATCAGAGCCCGAGTATTCCACAGGGTTAGAAAAAACCCCAAACCACCACTCAGTTGGAAATTAAGCAGAAGTGGTCAAGAACATGGATTATACCATGAGCTTCAGCAATGGAGATATGTTGTAGGGAAACAAGGATGAGGGGATGGAGAAGTTTTGTTCAGAGGGCAAATCTGAGGACTGCCAAGGCCAACACAGCACATGGAGATGGCAGAAAATTCTCTCTGGAGCAGCAGTGACCCACACACTGCAGTGAAGCTGCAGAAGACCAAGTGGAACCAGATTATGTTTCTAAAGCTTCTGAAATAGGGGGTCACCTCAGAGAGTGCCCAGGTTGCAAACTTTGGTCTTTCTCATGCACCCTTCCTCATCCCCCCCAAAAACACAGAGGATAACTCATCTTCAGCATCTTCTGTAACTCTGAGGTCTTCACCTTCCATGAGTGTTTATCTTTAACCTTCCAGACACACAACACTCACCTTAAGAGGCAGAATGCCAGCCCCATCTGCCAACATTTCCATCAGCCTCCCCCTATAAGCAGGGAAAAGCATCTTCCAGTGCCTCAGCACGGTGCATCCGAGCCAGAGATTTGTGAAATATGGAAGACATTAAAGTAGTCACTTTCTCTCAAGCAAAGAAGGAACACAGACCTATAAACAACGCCTTGAAGGCATTTCAGCAGCTCAATCTACACCGGTTATGGTTTTCATTATTATTATTCTTTAAGTCAATCAGAAATCATTGGGTCCAGGAAGCAGTAAACGACAAAAATTTGGCTTAAAAGGGAGAAAAGCAAATAAATACTTGGAGGGGAAAGGGAGTGGGAAAAAGAAATAAATAAATGAAAATCACTGAAGGTTTCCCAAAGCCTTGTTTGTGATAAAGGCTCAGCTGTACACAAGCTGTCCCACCCATACACAGCCTCCTGACGTTTCATTCCAGTGGCACCACACAGACCACTGAAAGCAAGGGGGTCTGTCAACATTCTGTTCAGCAGCAACTTTTCACAGGGGTTTATAAGGCAGAAAAGCCAATTTTCCCCAGCCTGCCTGATGCTGGGTACAGAAGGTCTCCGACTAAGAGGAAATCATTAGTATTTTCAAAAAACCACATCACACAAGAGGGGTTTATGACCAGGGAGGGAAGAGAAAGGGGACGTGACAGCAAAAAACCTGGAGTTCCGAGCAAAAGCACCCAAAAAAAAAAAAATCCAGCTATTTAGCATGCATGAAACAAACTGGGGAGGCAGAGCTTGGATATTAAAGCCTCCTGGGTGCTATTAGCCAGGAGCCACCAAGCTGTTAAAAGCGAGACAAAAAAAACTGAGTCGGCTGCAAGCTCTCCCTGCCTTTATTTATCTGTTGTAAAAAAAAATTCAATGAGACCTCCAAGAGACTCCAAGGTCAGGGTAGCTCTTTCCAGAGCAGTGTAAAGTGCCACGTAAGGTGCTGGCAGCAGCTGAAGAGGATGCAGAAGGCAGGGAGTTGGGCTTCGTGTAATAAAGACTCCGCTTAGGAGTTTGCCTCCAGTGTGGTGTCCAAGCCTTGGCCAGGGTCCCACCAAAAGTTTCAGGATTAAGCTGTAATGCCTGGGGACACCTGGTTGGGCTCTCACATTTTAGAGGTTTCTATAAAAACAGGGGAGAGCAAAAGCCAGACCTGGGCCACGTGCACCCACAACAAATCCCATCATCCCTCTGCAGGAGAGGGATTTTTATTGCTTGTGCTGGTGGGAGAGCTGCTCCAAGCCTGGAGTTTGCATTCCAGGACAATGAGATCATGCAAGGATCTCCCCATCTGAGGCCCAGCACACAAAGCTCATGGGATGGGCAAATGGGACTTCACTGTCATGAAGCTAAAAACCCAAGTTTTTCACCACAGGTCCTTCATCCTTGATCATGGCAGGGCAAGGCAGGTCCTGGTCCTTTCCCAAAGCAGCACAAAGCAGAGCATCTGCACAAGGTTCACAAAAGCAACACAAGGAGTCTTCTACAGCCACATTCGCATAGTTCCCAACCACCCAAAGGCCATCTCCTTGCCCAAAGAGCAACAGGACAAAGCCAGCTGCAGTCCCCAAAACAATACCAACAAAAACAGAGAAAATACCAACTAAAAGCACAATAAAAATCTGAGCATCTTTTGGTTGGAGACTCAGAGCTGGGGGAAGTAGCTACGTGATTACAGCCTTTCAAAAGGTCATCAGAAAGGCTCATTCACCACATCCCAGGGATCTCAGCACTTGTTGGACCACATCTGGAATAGCATACCCAGCTGGGGCTCTCCTGGGACAAGGATGGCATTGACCAGATGCATCAGGTGGAGACCACCAATATTATCAGGAGAGCTGGGCTTGGGCAGCCTGGAAAAGGGAAGGATTCAGAGTCACCTTCAGTCCCTCCCAGGAAGTCATTGAGAAGCCAGACTTCTCATAGTGGTGCAAGCAGGAGTTAAACAAACAAACACAAAGGTGGTTCTTGCTGGATAAAATGAAAAAAGGTTACCCAGAGATTCTGCAGCCTCCATCCTTGGAGGATTTCAGCATAAAACCCTGAGCTTGACCTAGAAGTCTACTTGTTTCACCACAGAATGCTTTCAGCTGGAAAGGACCTTAAAGATCATCCACTTCCAGCCCCCCTGCCATGGGCAGGGACCCTTCCACTAGACCACGTTGCTCAAAATCAGACCAGAGACCTCTCCAGATGTCACTTCCAACCCAGATGACCTTACATTCTCTGAAGATCACCCTAGCTTAAGTTTCATTGCAAGAAATGAGAGAGCAGCATGTTGAGGTGGACCTTCCTATGTTCTACCTTCAACCCATTATTTCTTGTCCTGTTACTGGGCACCACTGAAAAGAGCTTGGCCTCATCCTCTTGACACCCACACCTCAGGTATTTACAGACACTGATAAGATTTCCCAAAGGCTGAACAGCCCCAGGGCTCTCAGTCTTTCTTCATAGCAGAGATGCTCAAGTCCTTTCATCATCCTTGCAGCTCTCCAGTGGACTCTCTCCAGTAGATCCCCATCACTTGAAGTGTCAGAGGCTGCTCCAAGCCTCCAGATTTGTGCACAGCTCCCAAAGCTCAGGGGATGGCCTCCTGCCCTTGACACCACGTTCTCTCCAGCTTCATCTGTAGATGCTTCAGCGGGAACCTCACAAAAGACATTTCTGTGTGCATACACCTCCACACCCCCCACGCCAGCTCACCTGCAAAATTGGATCTGCAGTAGCTGCAAACACAAGCTATCAAAGCTGCAGCTGCAACAACAGCCCTACGCTGTAAAGATACTTCAATAACATCTGAGACATTAAATTTTAAAAAGTCAGATTTACAGGGCCAGCGTCCCTCTTTAAAAAAAATAAAGCGTGCACAGGTGGCTAATAAAACTGGGCTTGAACAGCCACACTTGCAACAGAAATTTATAAGAGTTAGCAAAGCTCGTAGCCTTTTAATTGCATGTCAAATATTGGGCTCTCAAGAACTAAACCAGATTTCTTGCAGTCTGTGCCAAGTGCTCCTAGATGTTACGTGTCTGGATATTTCCCCCTGGATACCAAGGGGTTAAACCGGAGGCCAGAGATTGCTTGAAGGCGGTGCCACCAACTCTGAAGTAAAGCAGAAAACATTTCTGCCAGCTTTGCTCCAAATAAAAGGTTATTAAAAACATTCACATTCATTGCTAACAGGAACAGCACAAGGAGGAGACATTCAGAAAGTATTCGGACTTGTAAAGACGTCAAATTAATACACAACAAATTTCTTTGATCTGGGGGACTCAAATTCCCTTTCCCTACAAATCTGTTCATTAATGTTTCAATGAACCACTCACGTCGCTGCACTTGCCAGCCTTTTATAAGGGAAATGCTTCAAGTAACAAAAAGCATCTACAGCTTTCACTCTGCCAATGGACTCCTGGGAAGGCTGCAGGAGAGGCTGATGGGGACCAGCAGCAGGCAGGATGCTCCAGGCAGAGATCTCAGCTCAGGTGGTCACAGGTTTACAAGGAGTAGTTAAATATGTCCCAGACACCCACCATTTCAGAGAGAGAGGGACGAAATAAAAAGGCCACAAAGTTCACCCAGAGCACCATGGAGGAGGGATCTGGCTTTTGGATGAAGCAGCTCAGGAACATCCGTGAATTAACGCAAGGTCATCGGTTCTCCTGAGTCAGACTGCTTTGGGTTGGAAGAGAACTGAAAGATCATCCAGTTCCAACCCCTGCCATGGGCAGGGACACCTCCCACTAGACCAGGTTTCTCCAAGCCCCATCCAACCTTCAACACTGCCAGGGATGGGGCAGCCACCTGTCTGTGCCACCAAACACATTGTAGGTGACTTCTACAAACCTAAACACGCTGAGCATAGAAAATGCACAGAATCCACAGAAAACCTGCAAAATTCCTGTGTGACCATACGTGATGAGGGGAGGGCAGGGAGGAGACAGCACACATGCTGCCCAGCATGCAAAACAAGAAGAGTCCTCATGCCTGGCTGACAACAATCTAGGTTGGACCAAAACTAATTAATTTTGTTGTTGCCGTAATGCTGTAAGATGGGAGTGGAATGCTGAGGAGAAGGAAACATTAAATTAAATGAGCACTGGGTACACAGATTTGGTCACCTGAGTTAGTCAGTTAGAAAATACCTGGAGACAAAAGCAGCCTTTAGTGCCTAAAAAGAGAAATACACCTGTGAGGTTCAGCAGCTCCACAAGTAGGTCTCAGCACTCTCCAGCCATGGCCACCATAGAATAAAGTAAAATAAAATACACGGATGGAAAATTCACACAATTTTTTTTGCCATGCTGTCCTACTTCCACTATCACCAAGTGAATCAGAGAACCACTAAGTTGGGCAGGACCTCGAAGAGCATCAAGCCTGACCATCCCAACACCATGAGAAGAGAAGCCAGAAGTGAATTTGGCAAGTTTTAGTGAAATATGGTCAGAAGGAAATTAAAGAGGCTAAAAGTAGGCAATTATTTTGGAAAGGAGGAAAAAGCAGTACTGAAAACAAGGAGAAACCAGCAGATGTGAACATTCACAGATGAATCAGTCAATGGCAAAGATTGTATTGGCTGGCAGTGGGCAGGTTAACAGGAGGGACAAGAAGTTCTTTAAAGAATAAATATAGTTCCACTTAATGTGCTCCATCTGCTGGTGTCCACACACCCCATCTCATACCACTCCAAAACAGCTCATGGGGTAAAGGGGTAAAAAAAAGATTTTTCACTCTTCAGATAACCCAGGTCTTTCTAAACTTCTTGGTAACCTTCTCCTAAAGGAGAATGACACAGTTGCTCAAAGTCACCACAATTAAGGTCTCCAAAGCTGCAATCACCAGAAACATCCAAGGACCAGGCACTGGAAAGGCTGACAATCCCCAGCAAACCCCAAACACTTCACGTTTGTTCTTACTGGAAAGTGTTTCCATCACTGTCTGGAAACACTGACACCCAAAGCCAAAGGGCAACAGCTTCTGAACAGCTTCAAAAACAGCTATTGGAGGCTAAAAAAAAATGAAAAAAAATTAAAAAACAACAACCACCACCCAAAAAAAAAAAACCCTGGAGCAGAAGATACTCCAAGAACGAAGGCTCTGTTTATTTTTAATGGGCAAACAAAGGAGAAAGCTGGCACGGGATGCATGGAATTCAGCACACAAGTGGAAAAGCAGCTGGAAAACCAGTCGACCAGTTCTACCTGCACACAAAAGCACCAGAAGGTTAATGGGAGCCAACTCCCTTGGCCTCTCTGATTCAGAGAATCATTTGAAGCAATAACTACAGCCACAGCTTGGTCCTGCTTCTTCACACAGAGCAACAGATGCTGCCCCAAAACCTGCAGGCAGTTTTTCTGCTCATCTCCCACCTGCATCACCCACCTGCAGAACCACACACACAAACTCCTTCTGGCACATCACAATTCACAGCTTTACCCTCTTCATCCTCACACTACCTCCCTCACATCACTTCTGAAATCCTTCCCAAAATTCTCTCTTCTGCTAAAGCATGGGGCTGCCTTGTAGAGCCAGAGAAAATCCACACAGCCCACCAGGCTTATCTCAGAAAGGTTCCAGGCTGCTCCCCTCCACCCATTGCCATTTTTGTGGGGGGATTTTTTTGCTAACTGGTGAGTTTTGCAAGATTTGGGGTGACAGAAGAGTTGCCCAGTCTGTGCAGGACCTACAGTGAGGCAATGAAATGGGAACAGATCAGGACCCACATTTTTCACCCACAGGTGAATTTGGTCCTAGTGAATGTCATCTGGAATATAAAATTAACTCCTTGTGCATCTCAGGGGAAGCTTCTGGAGCTTGCTATTAAACTGCCACGAAGATGCATAGGTAAAAAAAACCTGTGTCAGTGATAACCAAACCACATCCTCAGTGAAGAGAAAGAACTAGAGAGCAACTGTGGTGGTGGTGAAGCTCATTCCATCACCTGCTGACCACAGAGACTGAGCACCCAACATTCCTGCATCCCTGCGTTGGCAAGTACATCCCACTCACTCAGGATTTGATAGTACCTGCCCTCAGTTATTCCTTCACTTTTTTACATCTGCTCAGTGGAAACACCGAGTTGAAGGACACGGTGGGGGGAAGGAGGATTGTTTCCATATGGGGTTTGAAAATAAAAAGGCTTTAAATGAAAATACCATATGAGCAGAGGGCTCACCCAGGACCTCTAAGAGCTCACGTGTGCGTGCACTATGTAGGAAGAACACCCCAGCAAGGCTTCCCCCTCTTTCAGAGCCTGCTTCTGCAGAGACAAATCCTCAAGCCCTATATTGTAGCAAGACATTTCTTTGCCTGTCGTTTGGCAGATGCAATTGCAGGGCCCTGCCAATTCACCCCCGAGCCCTCCGTTTTAATCAGTATCACATAAAGTTTAACACATGCTTTGAAATGTGCACCAGATTCAAAGCTTTGCCTCAAGGGGGTCCTGCTGAATAACACATACCAGCCCGGCCACTGCTCCTCCAGCAATTATCTTTCAACTCTGGCTGAACCATTGGAACTGTCAACGCCAGCACGTTGCCAACCAGAGGAAAGGTTGTGGGGTCAGAGCTGAAAACAAGACTCCTCAAAGGCTGGAGAGCCAGGAGAACAGTATGGGGTGTTTGTTTATACTGCTGTCTGCTTATAAGGAGAACTCCCAGGGCGCTTGTTTTATGGTTGAGCAGAACTGCAAACAGCGTTAGGAGGGGCTGGAAAATAAATAAATAAATAAATAAATAAATAGGAAAGGTTTGCAATGAAAAGGAGCATCAGCATCTGCCAGGCCCCCCTGGGAGATGGAGAGGGCTAAGGCTGTTTGCACCTCAGGCAGCAGCATCCTTCCAGCCCCAGAGCCAGGAGCTCCCTGTCCCGGATTCCAAACATCACCAGCATCCCCAGTGCCCCCTGAGACTCCCCAGCCCCATGCGAATGGAGGGATGGATGGATGGACAGATGGATGGCATCCACCTATCTCAGCCTGTGGCCAAAGCTCTAAGAAGAGAGCAAGGATTGGGAAATACAGAACTGTCAGTGAGGATGAGGATTTTGAAAGAGCAGAAAGGAAGGACAGATGAAGGTTCCACTTGAGGTAGAACTTCTCAACATTGAGGGTGGCAGAGCACTGGACCAGGATGTCCAGAGAGGTGGTGAAATCTCCGTCTCTGGAGACATTCAAAACCCACTGGGACACCCTCCTGTGCAACCTGCTCTAGGTGAACCTGTTCTGGTGATGGGGATGGACTGGATGAGCTCCAGAGGTCCCTTCCAACCCCTGACATTCTCTGATTCTGTGGTTTCAGCTCTCCCCAGTAAGTTTTCAAACAGCTCCTATCAGGGTCAAGGCAATTAAGTAAAATCCTGCCCTCAACCATTGACTCTGGAGAAGACCTCATTCCAGCTGGAGTTTGAGATGTTACACAACAGCCCAGGACAGCACAGGGAGGGGCAAGGTGATGGTTTCTCCATATTAAAGTAATTGCTATGCCAAGGAATTTATTCATTGGTCTTCCAAGCTAAACTGCTGCTGTTGTGGGTTTCCTGCTACAAATTCTCCCTGGTTGCAGAGTAAGGGGGAAAAGCTCAAAGGCAGAATCCACAGCAAGCTCAGACAACCATCAGATGAAACGGGGTGCTGAGAACCTCACTCTGTAACAGTTATAAAAACATAAGCCTGAATTTAGAGAAACAGCAGCCAGAGCTCCTAAGAGTGAATTAATCCAAAGCTGCAATCAGAATTGTGTTTCTGGAATGCAAGGTAAAAATCAGAGCTTTTGGAAACCAAAGTGGTCAACAAAGCAAAGCAGCCACATTAACCTTCTCTGCTCTAATGTTTTTCACCATAAAATAAGCTCTCACCTCCAGCAGAGGGTCCAGACCAGCACCAAGCATGACCCCGGGCACCTGATGCCACAAGGAGCAGATGTTGCATTGCTGAAGTGAGCTACAGCCCAAAAAGCACTGAGCATCCCCATCTCTCAGCTACATCTGGGAGCTTTTAGCCCATTTTCTACCTTCCCTTAGAAAGGAGGTCTCCTACCCAGGCTGCTTGGCCAGGCAGGAGATGAAAGCATGAGGAGGACAGGAGATGCATGCAAAGATGGGATTCCAGAACAAGGGCTGCTCAGTTACATGAGGGTCCTGGGGATGTTGGTCCTGTAGCAGAGGAGGCTGAGGAACAATTGAGGTTGGAGCTGGGGAAGAATTTCTCCCTGGAAAGGGTTGTCAGGACCTGGCCCAGGCTGCCCAGGGCAGGGCTGGAGTCCCCATCATCCCTGGAGGGGTTTCAGAGCCTGGAGATGTGGTGCTGAGGGACATGGGTTAATGGTGGCCGTGGAAGTTCTGGGGTGATGGTTGGAAAAGCCCTTTCAGACCATTGAGTCCAACCAAACTGATCCTGAACTGCACTCAGATGCAGCTGATGGAGACTCCTAAAGTCAAAGAAACACAACAGGGTGTCTGAAACATCCCTGCCCTGCCCACCCCCAGGAACCCACAGCCCAACTCTAGAAGGAGACACAAAGCTGAGCTGTCCTGAAGTTAAGTGCATTTTTGTGCACAAACTAAAGCTGTTCTCTATTTGCTATACATGTGAATTAGAAGAATATGTTGAGAGGCTTGAATGACCTGAGCCTGTCAGCAGAACTTTGTTGGGTTTTGGAGGAAAAAAAAAAAAAAAAAAAAAAAAAAAAATTGTATAAGGGAAGTCTTGGGTTGCTGAAAGATTTCAGTTGGTGATTTCTGCAAACATCCGTTTGCAATTTGTACAGGAGTGTCATGCAAAGGGCATGCTGCAGGGCCAGGCTCTCCTGTCCTCTCCCCGATAACTCAACCATTGCACCTCCCCTGGAAAAGAAAAATACAGCCTCACCAACACCAACCCATTTTCATCTCATTAACAACCCCCAGCCCAGAACTCCCTGCTGACCTGACATGGGTTTCACAGGAGCCAATTCCCTTCCTGCCCCTTGAGACTCAGTCACAGCCCCTCAGCAGGAGAGATTGCAGAAGCTTCCAAGAAATCCTGCAGCAGTGACCTTCCCCTGAAGGGGTGTCTTCAGATGGCAACCTGCTGCAAGAGGCTCTAGCCTTCTTGCAAATAATTAGTCATCTTGATCACCTGGATTAAAAGGCAAAATCCCACCACAGTGGGCCGTGGGTATTTTTAAGCAGCAGTGCTGGAACTGGAAGTACTGAAGATCAAGTCCCCAAGTGACAGGCTGGCACCTTGAACCAAGCACCATTCTGACAGCAACATTTATGATTTGCCATCTTCCCAAACTGATCTGCACCTTCAGGTACATGAGGACTCTTACACAATTATGTGGAATTTGAGACTCGGGAACAGGATGCCCAGAGAAATTGTGGCTTCTTCCTCCCTGGAAGTGTTCAAGGAAGGGAGGCTGGAGCAGGTGATCTCTAAGGTCTCTTCCAGCTCAAGCCATTCCATGATTCTATGACTCTGTGATTATGTTACACCAGGAGCACCCAGGCTCCCAAAACCTCCTCAGTTTCTCTACCACATCCACACTGCCTGCCACAGGGCAAGAGCATTCACCAGCTGGAGAAAGTACAGAGAGATCCAACCACCCCATGTGCAGCACAAGGAGCCATTACCAAAACCACTCAAGGATTTTTTTTTAAAAAGAGAAAAATAAGAAAAAAATTACTTGAACAAAAGGTATATTAGCAGCTATGTTACAATAAGCCTGGAGACATCCACATGAAAAATGAAAGATTTATCATCCCAGGCAGCAGCATCCTGACGGGAACAATTCCCGGCACCGTTTTTTTTTCTTTTGGAGCCTTATTTCCATCACCTCTTCTGACATGGTTGTGCTGTCCAGACCCCCATGCTCCTCCACATCCTTTCCCACCCATGGCAAGCCCAAGCAGGCAGTCAACCAAGCCCGTTTATGAGGCTGAGGTCTCTCCATTCTGTCTCACCTCCAAAGCTGGCACCTCCGCGGGAGAGCAGTGACCAGGCAGCGCCTGCCTTGAAACCACTTAACAGCCTCCATAATTAAAACCAGTAGAAACAAGAACACTGAAAATTACAGTGGTGACTGCTGCTGAACGCCGAGGTGAATAAAAGAAGTTTAATGGCACCTCTTTTCCCAGCTGCAGTAAGTGTAACAAAGCTCAGGAAAAAAAAAAAAGGAGCAAGAGGTGCTCGTGCCTTGACTTGGCACTGCACTTCTGAATGGCAGCCTGATGGCTGGAAGATAAAGGGATTTATTTCAAGAAAATTCTCTTCAAGTCTTTAAAAAGGTGACCACATGAAAAACTGGTCCAGCATATGGCTGCCCTGTAGTTAAACTTTTTGATTTTACGATGCAGCCACGTCCACAGAAGATGTTGGATCTGCTCCTGGGGATCCCACAGTCCCTGTGGCCATTAGTCACATATCTGATGAAATAATTTTTAAAAGTCCATGATTTAGCAGTTTCATTTTTGAGGTTATAAAAAGAATTCAGAGGAATACCCAGCTTTTAATAAAGTTCCTATGGAGTATAAATTTTAAATGCAGGCTTAAAGGCAGAGAATTCCTCTTAAACAAACAGAGAAACCATCCCCCAGAAAGCCAGGAAATGTTACAATAAAAAGTTCTTTTATGCTAACAAGCACATTTGCACTCAAATTACGTGGTGTGGGAAGGAGGAGAGTTCAAGCACAAGGAAGCACCAAGACCTCAAACAATGTGTGCTGGGGAACAGAAACATGCTTAGATCTGCACATACCCCCAACCACCACTTCCCCAGGGTGACCCAAAAGTGGTCTTGGCCTCCAGTCCACCCCTCCAGAAGTCCTCACTGATGCCTTCATCTGATTTTCCCATCAAGAAGCTGCACCATCTACCCTGCCCCAGGATGCTAAGCCCCAACTTGTCCAGCTGCCATGGCCTCTTTGCATTTAACCTCAAGCTCCTGGCTTGACAATTCACTTCAGGAGCCCCTTTAAAAAAAAGAAAAAAAAAAAAAAAAAAAAAAAGTTTCCAGTTCTCAAAATCATCCACATCTCCTTGTTCTTCCTCTCTCCCTGGTTTTCAACCCTTCTGCAAGCAGCAGAGCATCCTGCAGCTGTGAGGGACCTTGCTGGGTACCACTTGGTGAGCTCCAGTTGAAGGTAGAAAGCAGGGGATGAAAGATGCTGGCAGAGCCCCACACAAAGCCACCAACCACGCTGCCTCTGCCTAAAGGGCACTAGGCAACCTCCCATTTCCTCTTCAAGACCCATCACTGCTGAGTCAGGAAAACTGAGCTGACAAATGAAGACACTTCACCAGGATTTGTCTTCTAAAAGCTTCCAAATTAAAAAGCAAGTGCCAAGTGATCAGGCCCGTCACCATCAAGGCAGTGTTCCACATGCTGTTATGAAAACAGCTGTCAGGGCCAAGTCTTAATGAAAAGTAGCAAGTTATTCAAGATCTGTCTGCAATCTTAATCCAGAGCAAAACAAAAAAAATCTTTTTACCAGTTTTCTCAAGTAGATTTTCACAGAGGTTAAGCAGAGGATGCAGAGGATTAACGACCAAAAGACATCACTGCTATTTATCCATCTCTTGTTTTGGTAGGGGATGGTTCCCCTATTATAAGCTTCTGACAATAAACAATTTTACTGAGACTTTTGAAGGCATCTCGGGTCAGCAACATCTCCTTTTGCCTTTTGAAAAGGGCCTGAAATCATAAAATGAGGGACAACAGTTTCAAGCTTAAAAGAAGGGAAATTTAGATTGGATCAGAGGAAGAAATCCTTTCCTGTCAGGGTGCTGAGCCCCAGGTTGCCCCCAGAAGCTGTGGCTGCCCCATCCCTGGCAGTGTTGAAGGTTGGATGGGGCTTGGAGCCCCCTGGGCTGGTGGGAGGTGTTCCTGCCCATGGCAGGGGGTTGGGAATGGATGAACTTTAGGGTCCCTTCCAACCTCTAAACCACTCCACAATTCTGATTCTTCAATAACCAGAGGCCAAGAATCAGTTCTCCACAATGTCACAGTATCCCATTTCTTCATCCAGCCTGGTTTGGGAGCTTCCCCAGGACAAACAAGTAGAGAAGGAGCAGTATCAAAGATGAATTTAACGGGGAAATAAGCCTCTGCTTTACAAACCTGCCCAGAAGGGGAAGACATCATCCCCTTATCCCCATTCTCCTGCGCACTCACCCCAGACCCAGCCACCAGGCTGAGCTTTCCAGGAGGCTCCTACTCTAAAATTTCCTTGCTCTTAATAAACCACATTATTTTTACTTTTGTCCTTGTTAAAGAAAACCTTTGGAAGTAGAGACACCACTGAAGTTGGGATCTCAAGGTGCTTCTGGAAGTCCCGTGGCTCCCACAGGGCAGGAGGATGCAGGGATCTTCCAAATGCCCCACATGAGCCCAGCCTTGGCACCAGCACCCCCAGCTCATGTGGTGGGGGAGACAAAGCCCTACACGGGGGCTCCTGTGACCTCTGGAGAACATCAACTGCTGCCAGAGCTCTGACACCCAGCAGAAGGACATTCCCTGCACAGAGCATCCCAAGAAAGGGACTAAAATCTAATTTACTCTCCAATACGCCTAACAAAGCCAAAACAATTTCCATATGGGCTGCAGGAGATTACATAAAGTTAAAAAATGTCAGAGATGAGAGATAATTAAGAACACTACACAAAGTGAATTTTTAAACATTTTTCTGGGCCATCAAAAGGCCACTGGGCAGCGTCTGGAGACAGAAAATGTCCTTCTGTCCCCTGCTGTGTGGGGAACCGCTGGCTCCGGGGGCTTGGGGTGGTGGGCATGTGTTTGTACTTAAACTGAAGCCCAGGGAGGGGACAGAATTTCCCAACACCACTGAAATCCCTGCATGCCACGTCTCTACTTATCACCATCATCCCAAACAAACAGCCTGACAAAAGCCCTGATGTTTTCACAGCTCAGCTCAACTCCTGTGTGTGCAGGGCGGGTGCCAGAGCTGGTGCAGCCTCCAAGGGATGTGGTCCCTTCCTGGGGGGATGCCCACAGCAGGAGATGCCCCGTTGCAGGGCAGAGGGCCCAGCTTCACCTTCTGTTTCTGGATGGGCATCCCCAGTAAAGCAGCTCTGCAGGGCCAAGGTGATGTGCAGACCAACCCCTCTGCTGCTTTCCACGCCACCCCTTCACCCACTACAATTCTGCAAACCCCCCCCAAGACATCCCCACGTTTCTCAGGTGTTTCTGGGGCAGACAGCACCAGCCTGAAGGTCCATCAGAACCCCTTGCTCTCCTCCACAGCCAGGAGCCATGGACCTCACTCTCCACAAAATCCCACAGCTTCCACCATCTGTTTAGAGAAATCCTTCCAAGGGTCAAGAGGATGCACTTGATGGGGAGAGGCAGAGGCACAGAGCCAGCAGGATGATAGCTGCTGTTGCAAAACATCATCCTGGGATCCAGAAACCAACGGAAGAGCTTCCAACCACACTTGTAGCCAGCCAAGGGAAGAGGCTCAATGTGCCAACAAGCCAAGTGCACCCAGTTTGTTCCATGGCCACCGTGCTGGGGAACTTGCACAGAAGCCAAGTTTGTTTGTTAGTTGTTTTTTTGTTTTTTGGGGTTTTTTTACTGTAAATTTTCAAGTTAGTCTTTAAAAAAATTACATGCTGGCATTTTTATTGCAATACCAACACGTTCAAAATAGCTTTTAAAAGTATTAAAACCAACCAGCAGGCACTCAGGACCCATCACCAACACGTAGCTGCTCTGAATTCCCAGCAAAGATGCCCACTGTGGTTTGGTTACAATTGTAAGAACAAACCAGTGGCACAGAAAGAGCAAAACTATGCAAAGAAACTTGCATCCCCAAACCAATCATCATAAATCCAGGGAATTCAAAGTCAGAATTAAATTTAAATCCAGACATACCTAAAATATTGAAGCCCACAGCTGGGTGCTCAGCAGCCTCTGCATGGCCCCGTAACCAGGCTCAGGGAATGCCTATTAGGAGCTGTCATCTCCACTCCAAGTAATTGGGGGGGAAAAAAAAGTAAAAATAAATCTCCTCCTCCCCTTCTTATCCACAACTTTGGTTTTGGTTTGTTTTTTTTTTTTCTAAGACCAGCTGCATTTTGATCCTGTGCAACTGAAAATCTCCATGCTGGAGAAACTGTGTGGGTACAGTAGCAGCTTGCATGGCCCCAAGTGTAATGCAACCATCTCTGGCCAAGGCACGAGGGGCTGTGGTACCCTAGGGAGGAGGTGTGCAGGATGCTGAGTTCCAACCACTGTAAGTGAGCTGCTCTGGGTCAGCCCTGACCTTCAGAGATGGTGGGACACAAGGGAAGTCATCCAAACTCCAGACATGTTGTCATTCAGTGAAGCTGCTGCTAATCCCTGCTCCAAAGTGTTTCATCTTCTCCAGCCAACACTCAGAACCACATTCCTACCAAAATCAGATCAGCATCAGATCTCTGCTGGGAGGGTGCTGAGCCCCTGGTTGCCCCCAGAAGCTGTGGCTGCCCCATCCCTGGCAGTGTTGAAGGTTGGATGGGGCTTGGAGCAACCTGGGCTGGTGGGAGGTGTCCCTGGCCATGGCAGGGATTTGGAACTGAATGATGTTTAAGGTCTCTTCCAATCCCAGTCTGGGATTCTATGATTTTAGCTGCACACATCGCTGTGCAACGTTTTGCCTCATTTTTTAAGCACACATCACCAAGCTGGTATTTCCTGCCACTGCAGGAAAAAAAACTTACACAAACCTCACATTATAGTGCTCAGAAGTGACACAGACACCCAGACCTGTTGGCGAGAAGAATCAAAAATCACCTTGAAAAAGCAGGGCTGAAACCTCAACCCATTCACACACATGAGATCACCTCCCACTACACACCAGCCCCTTGACAGCATATCCAAGTGATGCTAAAAAAAAAATAAAAAAATAAACACTGGATTGCCTCCATGTACTTGAAAGACACACTGAGCATTTTGGCTGTCCTGACAGACTGGATGGGATAATGGCTTTTGGATGGGTTATTCTTGGCCCCCAGCATAGCAGCTGCTCTGCATGCAGCTCCATCCTCAGTGACCTCCTCCGCGTGCCACGCGTGGTTCAGACACTCAGCTAGATAGTAAAACCACATCCCAGATATCAGCAAGTGCTAATCATATGTAATTCAGTCCTGGCAAGCCCAGAACTTCAGCTTTTTTAGGTTTGGGGTTTTTTTTTTTCAGAAACAAAACCAAAACACCCCAACAACACAAAACACACACGCAGGTTCACAGGGCCAAAGTCCAAAAGGAGTTCAAATGGGCAGAGCTACTTTTATCTGCTTAAGCACCGTGTAATTAAAGAACAATATTTGGAAGGCAGCAAATTCCCCCAGAACCATAGGTAATAAAATTCAAATTGAAATTAAAAAAAAAAAAAAACAAAAAAAAAAAACAACAGGAGGAAAGGAGTCGGCGAGAGCTCAGCGTTTGTACAGCCAGACTTTAAGGTTTCTCCGTGTGCTGTGACATCCCCTCAGGTCCCTCAGCCAGATGACCCTGGGATTGTCTCACTTGACTTCATCCCACCATGGGCTTCCTCTCCAAGAGAGGGGCCAGTGAGTTCCTCTCCGAGCTCCCTGCATCCTTGACCACCAGCCAGAAAGGCAGCGACGGCTCCGAGCGCTCCCAGACAGATCCTTCTGATTATCACAAAATGAAATTTTCAGCTCTTGTCATCATCGGCCTCAGATTTGTAGTGTTACAAAAACATGACTTCCTTTCCCTATTGTATCAAACCCTCTTTCCATTCCCGCTGGTGAAATCAAACAATTTTAAAAGAATTTATATGATGCTAATTTAAACCGAATGCATTTTGCTGCCAATCGCAGTTCCCCGACTCTCCCAGGCCTCCTGCCAGCTCTGCTCTGTTCCAGAACAACCATCAATCACAGCCAACAGACCCAGGGAAAAGACCCAGAAGGTAGTTCTGGTGGTGGAAAACCTGCCCTCTGCTAGAAGCAAAATGATGGGAGGTGACCCCATGGAGGGGGAGGCTCCGAAAGCTTCAGCTCCTCATCAGTGAGTGATGCTTTTTGCAGGAATAAACCTTAGCACATCAATTCCAGCATCACTTCCAACCTGCCTTTTGCAACTGGAAATAGAAAGTTGCCCTTCCTCCTCCAGCCACCACGCAGGAATGGAGCACCTTGACTTCTGGAAAGCCACTGGGTTCATAACTGTTCCCTCAAAGGGTGAAGGAACCTCTTCTATTCTGCCCCTTGCTCTCATAAAACAGCTGAAAATTAGAGTTTGGGGGAGACTGAAGGTATCCTTCACTGTAACGTCTGTAGGCAACCCAAAAACATTTAGATGTTGCCCTCCTGGTGCACCTTTTTTGGATGTTCCCTTGCAACAGCCCAACCAAAGGCTACACAGGGAAGGGGAAAAAAAAATAAAAAAAAACACCAAACCTTTTCCACCTGAAGGTTTTTGTGTTGGATACACTGAAAGGCTGAAACTCTGATTCACCCATAAGAGACACTGATAACCATCAGCAGGCAAAAGAAGAATTAGCCACAACCCAGACCTCAATTTTGAAATCCTTACAGTCCAAAATGGCTGGAACTGAACAGAAGGTGGGAGCAACACCCAACACCTGCAAGTGTGCAAGGGGGAAAAATATTGATAGGAGAAGGAACAGAGTGTTTGGCTGAGGTTAAAGCACTGGCTGAGATGCAATCTGGATACGAAGAACAAATAAAGAATTGAGGGAAAGCTCAAAGGATTAGCAGTGAAATATTGAGGGACAAAAGGTGAAGAGCAGAGGAAGAAGTTAATGAACAGAGAGGGAAAAAGAAATGGAGGGAGGGACACAAAAACCTCTGCACCAAAAAGCTTATCAAGCACTGGCCCAGGCTGCCCAGGGAGTCCCCATCATCCCTGGAGGGGTTTCAGGGCTGTGTAGATGTGGTGCTGAGGGACATGGGACAGTGGTGGCCTTGGCACTGCTGGGGGAATGGTGGGACTTGATGGTCTTAAAAGTTCTTTTCCAACCTAAACAATTCTATGATTCAAACAAGAAGAAATGGCTTTAAGTGCACCATGGATCTGAAAGGAACTGAAAGTATAAAGCTTTGAAAAAAAAAAAATCATCTCAGACAGAAGACAGCAAAAGAAGCCACCTGAAATGGTGGGGAGCATCCCAAAATTGGGCTGCCTAAGCAGCCAAAGAAAAGTGGCTAGACACAGACATCTCTCCCCAGCCATCAAAGCAATCAGCCCCAGTGCCAGGAGGTTTAAAGACCCATCCAAGCATCAGGATGAAAAAATTGGAAAATACAAGGGAAGGATGAGACATCTGCATCCTCTCATGTCTCTGTAACTAGTAAATATCATTAATAGGATATGAAGGAGTTCTTTATTTAGGTAAAATTAGCACATTCACTGAATAAATTGAATACTGAAAGAAAAATGAAACTCTTGTTCCTTCCCAGCACCACAGCCACAGGAAACAAGGAAGAATCTTTAATGGTTGAATGGTTTGGTTTTGAGGGGTTGTTTTTTTTTAGTTTGTAACACATTACTGTTCCAGAAACAGAAGTGTCAGGTAAATTCAGCACAGTAACATCTGGAGCCTTCCCTGACACCACCACCATGCACATCTGCCTCCACAATCAGGCATCCACATCACAGCATGTTTGATTTGATGCAATAACTAACAAAAAAATTTGCTTTAGTTTATTTAGTTTTAGCTTAGTTTGTTTTCCCAAAATATTAGAAAGAGTTTGAGAAGTCAGTAAAGCTGTGGGTATCCTGTAAATTAAATCAGTGAATAGAAATCCTAAAGCTCAACTAAGATGGGGTTTGCAAGGCAGAAAAATGGAACCTCTACCCAGCAACCTTACAGCACAATTTTATCATCATGGGAAAAGTTACAGCAAGAGTCCTTGTCATCAATCAAGGAGTCCCATCCATCACTCACTGTCAGAGGAGATCATTTCCTGCTCATGAGAGGTAACATTTCCTTCCTATTGGATTTTAATTTCATGGAAGTAGCAAAGTTGTTTTTAAGATCCACTGCAAACCATGCTCCTGGCTGTGGTCAGAACAACTGTCTTGAAATTCAAAACTAGAATATTAAAAGAAGGTGGGAAGAGGCAATTCCATTTTAATACAGACATGAGGATGTTCAGTTAATCAGGTTCATCTTTTACAGACACCAACTGCCAGGAAGCTGCAATGAAATTTTACCCGGTATTCAAAAATCAGTTTTAGATGCAAAAAAACCTCAGTTGCAGTCAGAGCACAAACTTCTATTGCTTTAACCCAAACCTGGGTAACCAACACTGGTATCTCCAGGTCTTTCCAGGTGCCACCAGGCACAGCAGCCCAAATGGCCCTGTCCTGCTAAGTGGAAAATATCAGTTATGGACCTCAACTGCAGTTCTCTGGACTAACAAGAGCCTACAGCAAAACACAAGCAGAAGAAGACAGTGACAGAAATGGATCACTGCTTTTCAACAGCATAAAAACCAGAGGAGAAACTCTAGTAGCAACCACAGCACGAAGAACCATTCTTTCACCTAATAATAAAAAATTAATTCAATCCATAAAATTCAGTTTATTGCCTTGGGAATTAGAGAAGTAGAAATTCAGCAAGACTGCAAACCATGCTCCTCTTCCTCAAAAGCCTCCAAGATGTGTGCACAAACAAGTCCTACCTGTTTCATTGCTGTCTCTCCAATCTTGTCCGAGTGCTTCCGGATACTCTCCAGGAAATCCTTGAGATCTGACATGGAAACTTCTTTGATCTCCTCACGCAGCTTTGGAATATTATCCACCATGACCTTGCAGAAGCGGTAGTGGCTCACCTGGGGCAGGTACGTGTGCTCCAGGTGCTCCAGGGTCTTCAGTGCAGGGTAGTGCCTGGAGAAAGCAAAGCAAGGAAGATGTGGACAGAAGAATTGCTATTCCCATCCCACGTGCCCTCCAAAACAGGCATCCTGCCCCAAGCCAGGACATTACCACAAAATTCAATATATCTACAAGTTTCAGCTCTGTTCGAAGGGATGTGGTCTGCAGCATCCAGGTAACCATAAAAGCATCCCAGACTGGTTTGGGTTGGAAGGGACCCTAAAGTTCATCCATTCCTACCCCCCTGCCATGTCCAGGGACACCTCCCACCAGCCCAGGTTGCTCCAAGCCCCATCCAACCTTCAACACTGCCAGGGATGGGGCAGCCACAGCTTCTGGGGGCAACCTGGGGCTCAGCACACTCCAAGTAAAGAATTTCCTACTCATGTCTAATCTAAATCTCCCCTCTTCCAGTTCTAAGCCATTACCCCCGTCCTGTCCCTACACACCCTTGTGAAAAGTCCCTCCCCAGTTAAGGCCACTTCAGCTCAGTTCATCCTGGCCACAGGCAGCTGCCACTTGCACCTTGAATTTTTGGGGAAGAAAAAGTGTTTAGCCAGAAGAAACATCTCAGCATCGCTGAAAAAAAACAACCTGACACTCACAACTCCATTCCAAATAATTCTTGCTTGATCTCCAGGCAGGTCCACAGGGGAATTATTGTACCCAGAAGTGGCCTGTCCTGTTCCTGAGACCCCAAGTCAAGCAGATTAACCCCATAGCCTGGTTGGTGTTTTCACTGCAGGGAGGTATGTAAAACTATTTGCAATAAAATGCAAATCTCTCTGGAGAGAAACTTAGGCATGCACAGAAAGCCAGAAATTAAATCAGTGGAATAAACACACGTTGGGGGGTTGGTTATATTTTAGCGCATTGTTTGTTGAAGTAGAATCCCAGCAAAAAGGTTGCCTGGGGGTGGGGACACAGCATGGGGTCACTGGGGGGTCCCCCAGCTGCCTGCTGAAAACCTGGGGGCAGAGGAAAGCTCAACAATGTTCTTGCCCAAGATGTGCAGAGGTCAGGGATTTTGATAAACCAGACTCAGAGCTGGGTTTTGTTTTTTTCTAAGAACACTCTGGCCCTGGTTGGGTGGGAACAACTCTACAGAGGCTTCTCTGCTCCAAGCAGGATGAAGAAATCTCATTTCACAGATATAATAGTCACCCAGGGGCCCAAAAATGATGTCTCCCTCTGGAGCTCTGCAGAGCCTGGAGGGATCTCCAGGGGCAGGGTAGTGTTTCTCACCACTTTCCAACAAGCAGCCACATGTGTCCAAGCCATTGGAAAAAAAGCTTTTTCTGCCCCTTTCTTAAATCCTGGAGAGCAGAGGATGAAATGTTTCTCTCCATCTCTTTTCTCTACTGGCTGCAGTCACCCCTCCAGGTTTGGACCATGGGTTCCACTGAAGCTCCAGTTCCCAGCCACAATCTGGCCAACACTTGGCTCTGTTTATAAACATCACAGAGCAAATGGAGTAGAACTCAAATTGTCTGCCTTGGGAGAGCTGAGGTTATTCACCCTGAATGCAAACCTCTTACTCCTCTGAGTACTCAGACACACACGAGGAACCAACCCCCTTGCTACCCATCATGAAATGATACATAAGTGAGACCACGTGCAGACACAAAAATATTTAATCTGTTGTGCTGCATTTGGTGAATGAAGCCATTAAACCCAGACAAAGCAAGAAGGAGGAGGGGGGGGGGGGAAAAAAAAAAAAAAAAAAGGGGTCAGATTTTCCTTAAATGTGGCTTTCAGCTTCTATGTGTTTCCAAGAAAACCAATCCAAAAAGGGTGGGAAGATGCAGTTCTTAGAAGCTGACCCTGGAAACACTATCCAGGGCGAGGGAATTGAGCAGCATGTGGATTCTCTTCAGAAGTTCACAGGGCTGGGATCAGCTCCAGCTCTCCACCCCACATTTGTCAGCAGATAAGCCCTTTGCTGGTCCTAGAAGCAGCCTGAAAACACTTGGACATCCTACACAATGCCCTGTTCCACACTGAGCCATCCTAAGAAAGAGAGGGAGCTTTGGAAACAGTCAAATCATCTCCCTAGAACTCCACCAGCCAGCCCCAACTCTCAGGACTGATGTGCAGCTCTCTCCCTCCTGGGTCCAAGGACCACAGAGAGCAGCAAAGGTGGGGGGGGGAAGTGCAGAAACCCACCCAGACAATTAGTTATTGCCTTCTTGGAAACATCTGGTTTCTGCTGGGCTGTTGCAGTGATGGATGGCAGGCACAAAGCAGGCAGCAGACCCAATTGCTCTCCCTGCATGGCATTCAGCTGGAGCCTGTCAGGTCTGAGCTGACCTCCTTCCAGCAGCTGCTCTTTGCCCAATTTGCCACCCCCCAGGGCTGCAAAATGCCTCCCAAGCCCCCCTGCATAAAGAAACCACCCCCCCAAATCCCAGCCAGGCAAATATCCTGGAGTGGGGTTTAATCTTTCATTGTCACAACAGATGCAGGGTGGGGGAAAATCCTGGATTTACAGCTCAGAATTTCCCTTGGAGTTCAGCTCATTCTTCTAAACTCTTATCTCTAATGCAAAATAAGCTGTGTGCCTTCTCCCCAACTCCTACCACATTTCTCAGGTGGTTGGCTTCCATTCATGTTCACCAGATACTCTCAGGTTTTGTATGATGACACTGAGGCACAAATGTAGTTTATAAAGCCCAAGTATCACATCAGGCACTGGTTGCACAGCAGTGAGCTTCAGTGAAACAAAAATGTGAATATCCATCTTAATCAAAAAGCTCCACACAAAACAGCCCACTGCAACCGTGGTTCTTCTGTATTACAAGAGGCTGGGCAGAACCATGAAGACACCAGCCAGAAATCTGGTAAGGTCACTGGGAATGTCTGAATTTGGAAGCCCTAAGTTTTGAGAAGCTCTTTAATTTACCCTACAAATGGGAGCATTCCAACCCTTCCAGCACAAACACCACTCCAAACAAAATTTACCTTTTCGATTTCATTTGCTCTCGCAGCTTGCTGTACATCTCCAGGACTGGAAAGAGAAGGAAAACACACAAAGCACTGAGACACAAGCACACACCGAAAAGGTAGGAATTCAAATAAACAGCTCCACCAAAAAAGAGCAGTTTCAGACTCCTCACCAGGCAGACACAGTGTCAGCTTATCAACTGTTGCTGAAATATTCCTCTGCTGCAATCGGCACTGCTTCAGCTCTTCCATTGCTATTATCAGCTTTGGAAAGACAAAAATAATAATAAAAAAAAAGTAAACAGGTGGAATAAGAGAGGATATAAACTGCTGTACACTTGTACAAAGCCTGCTCTGATCACCAGAGAGGTGACCCTGAGCCTTGCTGCAGCCTCGGGTGCTTTCATCCAGCAGCAGCAGCATTCCCAAGCCTCAGTTGAAGCCATCCAAATGCCAGCCTTTTAGCACATCCTGTGAATTCCAAAAATGCTTTCCCCATCCCGTTTTATGCATCTCTTCCCTGCTCCCTCTCCCAGCTTCTCTTTCCTAACTCTTTTCCAAGACGGGCTGCAGCCACTCGCTCCCAGAGGGATTCATCCCATCCCATCCCAGACTAAGGAGAGGTTTTAGATGCTCTAACAGCAAAACCTGGGCATCTGGACAAGGGCAAAACAAAGATGGCCCACTGCATACAGAAGAAAATTCTTTAGTTTCTTTTTTCCAGAGGGGCAGGGTCATGGATTTGTCCCCCAGAGGACAAACGTTTCTCCAGGGTACCACACTGAGTTTGCAAAGTCCTTTTGAAGCCCCAGCCCCTGCTACTTTTGAAGGTGAATCTCCCATTCAAGGTAACACAGAGGTATGTTTATTTAATTCAGAAGAGGAGCTGCATCACCTCCTCCCCAAAGGGCATTTTTATCTTTAATCTTTATTAGAAATAATTGGCCTGATGCAGTCTAAGAGGGATTTGCTTGTTTGTTTTGCAAACACAATGCAGGTGGCTGAAGGAGCAACATCAAGTCTGGGAGGGCAGGTAAGAAGGAAAACAGGGAAGCAGCAAAAGAGCAGATTTACAGGGAATATGTAAAGCAAAGTGAGAGGGACAGAATGAACCAAAAGGTCACTTACTTCTTTCCCTTCATTCTGCAGCTTTCGGTTGGTGTCTGTCACTTGATTCTACAGGGAAAAAAAGACAAAGCCCAGGTCAATCAGGACAAAACTTAGCACAAAAAAAATTGTACCTAAACACCATCACTTCTCACACCATCTTCTCCTGCCTGGCATAAAACTCTTCATGAGCTGGTTTAACAACTAACACCATTCTGGCCCATGGGACACCACCAGCCATGCAGCAAATCCCAAGGATTTTCTTCCCTCCTAGTAAGGAAAAGGCACCAGGAGTTGACACTGCTGCATGGCAGCACCAAAAAGTTGCAGTCTTGATTGATCAGATTTTGTAGCAGATCACACATGGGTTCTCATTTTAAAAGGTGTTTTTTTTCCTGAGTGGTAGAGGTAGGATATAAACCTCATGGAATGACATTTTCCTGACCAACAGCAAACAGATAACCAAAATAGATAACCAAAATAGCTCAAGGTCCCTTGCAACTCCTAACACTGTTATTTCTGTGACTTCAAGTTTTAATTCCTCAATATCACAGTAAGAAAAAAAAAAAATCAGGAGTCCTCCATGGTCCTCAATGTGGGCTTCTACCTACGAAGTTCAAACATCCTCTTTTGGACCTTCAGATGCATTTCCCACTGGATGCCTCTCTTGGCTGCTGCACAAAGGTATTGTTATATACATGGTATAGAAATGGTATTTTCTTTACTAAACCATCTGTCTGTATTATCTTATCAAGTTGGGGCCCAGAGTTCAGAAATTTCCCATTTTGCAGACTTGGAGGTTCCCTGGACCAGCAAGATCACAGCACCTGAGCCCTTTGCAGCTCCAGGCATTGGTTTGACTCAGTCAAGACACACATGAGAACAAAGCCAATTTTAAGACTCATTGAGACAGAAAATAAGCACCTTCCACATTATTTAGCCAACAAGCAGAAAGATGACTTTGGGAATTCTCAAACATTCAATTCAAGTTCAGACAGGAGAAAATTTGTAAACAGAGATACCATCTTCTACAGACCAGCTGGGAGAGCTGAAAAAAAACACACAAAAAACAACAAATTGCATAAACTTTCAAATAAACATGCCCAGGTTCAGGTCTGTAGCACAAGCAGCCGACTCTGGAGGTAAAAACCAGGAGAAAAGGAGGGCTCAGAGTTCAGGTGCCTCACATCAGGCTGAGGTTAGCATGCCCTAAATCTGCTTTTTGTTGTTTTGGGTTTGTTTTTTTTTTTCCTCATCAAATACTCTTTTCACAGCTGCTAAAGTTGTAAATATCCATTTCCAGACTCGTCTCTGGAAGATGTCTCAGAGGTTTCCAGTTTTCCTCAGACTCACTGCACAGGGGAAGCTGCTGCTGGGTTGCAGTCAGCACCACCACAGTTTGTGAAGAAGTTTCTGGGTGTTTTCAGGTTTCCTGCTCATTCTGCAGGCAAAAAATCAGACACAGAGCTCTCAAACATATTCAGGAGCATCAGAAGACACAAACCAGCTTCAGATTTCAGTTTCTTTATGCTTCTCAACATTTGCAGATATCAGCTGAAGTTATCACAAGAGAAGGAAGCTCATTTGATGCTCTCCAGTTATCCAGGAAAATAAGTTTCCCTATCCAGGAAAAGCTTTGAGGTGGCTTCAGAAGGTAACAGCCTCCTCCTTTTTTGAGCACACCACAAGGCAACCAGCTCAGATAAGAGGGGAGTTTTGTATTAATACAGAAAATTGATTTGGGATCCAGCTTGTTTCCTGCTGACTATTGAAAAGCTACTGAGCAGCAGTGATTTCCCAGACTGGTCCAAATTTCAGCAGGAGGTCTTGGGGAGGGAGGTTGGTGTTGCTTCAGTGAGCAGGGCCATCCAGCCTCTTGTAACACTGACCATGCTGGTTTTTAAGCTCCCCATGATGCAAGAAGAGTCAACCCAGGATCTCCCCACACACAATTTCTCTACAGCATCTGCACCACATTGCTCCCCCTTCTGCAGTAGCTTCAGCTCTCCTGGCTGTCTGCCCTCTGCAAAAACTGCTCATTTCCTTTATGATGTATTGAGCTTTTACGAGCAGGAGCACAGCATCTCTTCCAAAGATTATTTTATTTGCTTATATCCTGAAAATCCCACCAGGAAAACGGAATCCGTGTCGGGTAATTTAAAACTGCTCCTAAAATAATGCCAAGCCTGTCCTAGACTTCTATTAAAATTACATATCAAACCCAGCTAGAATAAAAAGTCAGAATATATTCTGCCCCTTGCACACTGAGAGTTTTAAGGGGGAGGGGAGAGAGGGGTGAAGTTTTGTTCTTAAGGTCTACATCCAACCACTTAAAAAAAGATGATTATTTATATAGACTCTGCAGTCACACTGAAGCTTTTCAGCTGAGATTTTATAATCTAAGACAGAAGCCCAGCATGGGGGGACAGACAACAGGTGGGTGCATGTGAAGAGTGAGATGATGGGATGACATGAGGGGCTCAGGGGATGCTCAAGTCATTAGTTCATTCATCTGTACAGGGAACACGTGGCAGGGCATGGGGCTTTTGTGTTTTCTGCTAGCATTTAGAGAGTGTCAGAGTGATGAGAGAGAGGAGCAAAGGGGGCTGGAAAGGAATCCTGGGAATGGATCCAGAGGGCACCACTGTGACCCTGCAGTCCAACACCCCCAGACTGATTTCCACCCCTTCCCAGAAAAGGAAGGAGAGACTGGAGTGATCCCTCAGGTCAGCAACTCAGCAACTTCCTAATCCAGAGGGTACACCCGAAAACTGGGTTCATTATCCACCCATTCTCCCTCCAGTAATTCCCTATGGGAATCTGCTGTCTCCTCCATCGTGGGGCAGCGAGATGCTCTGCTTGGTTTCCAGGGGTCAAGGGAAGCTTCTAACCTCTCTCAGTTTTATTAGAGCTGCCTTAATCTGAATGCACCGAGCAATAAAAATTGCTTCCTATTCATCTTCTCTGCACAGACACTCAGATCTCACAACCACACAGAGCAGCCTGCACGTGTTGGAAGTGATTTGAGTTGTAAACATCTTCTGGGGTTGGAACTACATGATCTTTAAGGTCCCTTCCAACCAAAACCATTTGATGATTCTATGATTGTCAGAGAAAAAGCCTTTTTCTTAACTGCCACTCAGCAGAGGCAAGTGAGAAGTGCTAAACCAGCCACATCAAACAGGACAACAAAAGCCTCACAGCAGCTCTGCAGAACTGGACCCAGTGCTCAGGATCCCTCAAACCCAAGAAGAGTCAGTGCTACACTGCCAGCAGGGAACCAAACAGATGTCACACAACTGTGCACAATCAGAATGCTGTAACACACCTGAAATAACCCTCTGACACCATTTCCCTGCTGAACCATTTCCTGCCCCAGCTTAGAAACCACACTGATCACCCAAAAAAGCCCCAAACCCTATCTCTAAGGTCTCTTTGGAGCCTTCTCTTCTCCAGGCTGAACACCCCCAACTCTCAGCTGCCCCAGCTCCGTGGCCTCCTCTGGACTTCTCTCCACCAGCTCCATCTCCTTCTGGTGCTGGGAGCTCCAGAGGGTGCATGCAGCTCACATTTAGCATGTGCACTCTTAAAAGAATGTTCTTTCTGCAAGCATGGAATTCCACCACACACCCCAGAGCTAGAAGCACTCGAGTGAAGATAAATCCTGGAGATGCAATAGGGAGGGCACTGATTTTATTTCTGGTTGCATGTACATTCAAAGACCAGGACTACTGAGAAAGAGGCCAAGATCAAACTGAGAATGAATAGCTGAAACTAAAGTCACTCTTGCCACTGGACCCATGGAGGATTCCCTGAGGAAAGCCTTCCAAAGAGGGCTCAGTATTTCTCAAATAAGTTTGTCTACATTTTTCCCTTGTGCTGTTTTATAGTAATGGAAATCAAGAGAGATCCTGAGGGGACAGGGATGGACTTCACAGTGCACCACCACCAAAGTAGCTGTCTGTGGAATGGGAAACAGCAACTGGACTTTGCAAACAAACAATGTGGGATTCTTGGCTAGAAACAATAGCTAAAAAAAAAAAAAAGATACTTCTTTCACAGTATTTCCAATGGCCTCATCCTGCAATCAACCTCTGGATGACTCCTTGCCATGGAAAATGCCTTTGTAATACGGGAGCTCCAGAGGTGTTCTGTGAGCACATATCCATTCCCAAGATGGAGATGTGTGTGTGGAAAGCCAGAAGCCTGCTAGGAAATCCCAGAAGTAGCTTTAAATAAGTAAAGGTATGAAAAGCAGCAGTCAGCACGCTGAAATCTGTGTTCTTCCCTCTTCTCTGGATAACTTGCTCTTCCAAGATATTTCCCCCCCCCCTCTTACTGAGTACTTCAACCTTTCTAATGTCCACTGAATGGGCTTCCATGCTTCTAAAGAAGGGAAGTCTCTCTTACCTTCAGTTTTTGAGCCTCTCCTCTGACTTTCAGCAGCTCTGTGATGGAATCCACAAAGCCCTGGTAATGGAAGTTGCACATCTTCTCGATCTCCCGATCGTGGTTTCTGATCCGAGCTTCCAGTTTCTCCATGAAACGCCCGTGTTCTTCTCCATCATAGACAGACCTAAAAAGATAATAACATTAGTCAAGATTCCAATATTTTTATTATTATTATTACATGAAATATCTAAAACGCAAGATTTTAAATTTTTTTTAAACCCCACTCCTGTGATATAGTGAGAGTTGTGATTTTTATTTGCATACCCCAGGCAAACTCAGGTTTGAAAATCTTTCTAGTCCAGCTTTGCTTTTTCCACCTCTCAAACACCAGCTTTATGTTTCCTCAGAGAGCACAACGTGGTTGATCCAGAGCTGAATGACCAGGAACAAAGTTTTTGGTCTCTGGCTTTGAGCTCAGCCATCTCCAACCATCATCTGCTATGGGCACTCCTCATGGAAAATTTTCTGGATTTTCTTTGGCCTTCAAGGGTAAGAAGTATCACCTCTAAAGCTGCCAATAAACATTTCCCTTCCCACCACCAATTTTGCCAACACAGTTAAACATCTCCAGATGCCTAAAGGCCAACACAGCCAAACATTACCCCAAATGATGGGGGAACCCCCCAAGGCAAGCTGGAGGGTAATGCATCATCTTTGCCACAACCAAACACAACCACTGGTGTTAAATTTAAGGGTGGAAGTTTAAAAAAAAAAAAATCCTTTGTATTTTCTTAAATTCCATATAACTGGGAAAAGAATCTTGAATTGCCAAGTAAAAACACTTTTTTGTTCTGTGCATTACCAAGCCAAGCTGTCTGGCAATGATGATCATTTCCAACCAGTTTGTGAAGCAGCCTAGAAGGCAACTTTCTCATCCTCAGAGAGAGAGGCTGTGCAGAAGCAATAGATCATGACTGAAAAATAAGCAGAGGGATTGTGGCCCACCCTGAACTGCTATGGGCTTTTCAGTGGCTTGGGTTTTTTAACAGCAAACATATATATATTTTCTACAGGGTGTGGAAATCCCACCCTTGGTCTTTGGGAAGTTTGAATATTTTGAGGAGCAGTGCTAACTCCTAAACCTGAATTCAATCCCAGTCTGTAAAAAATAAGTAGGCAGTGAGCTTTATGGAGCCTGAAACCAAAACTGCCTTTAGGATATACTGGTCTCCATACAGCAATTAGAGAAAAGGTGGAGAAAAAGAGATATGTAACAAGTATTTAAGAAAATACTGATCCCAGCAGTGACAAGCAAGACTTCAGTAAGAACCACAGCCAGATAAAACCAAGAGGAGACATGAAATCTTCCTGCCAGCAGACAGTGATGCAATCTGTACAATTCAGTCAGGCAAGCCCCATCTCTGCAGTGCACAAAAGTCTCCAAGTAACGCCAAAAAAAAAAAAAAAAAAAAAAAAAAAAGACTAAAAGCAGAAGGAAATCTATTTCAATCCCCCCTAGCAATTACAGAGTTTCAGTAAACCATCCTCAGTGGCAAAACAAAAATGCTGAATCTTTATATGCTTGTTTCAAACCCTGTGTCAAATAAAGTCACCAAGAGAAGCCTTCAAAGGTGACAAAATTCCCATCTTTATTCCAAGGTGGAAGCTACCTGCTGCTAGAGGAGCATAAGTTCCTCAGGTGACATGAATTCCCCCAGCAGGATGATGGGATGGTTTGGATGGTTTTTCCTTGCAGTTTAGCAGAGTTTGGTGGTGAAACCCAGAATTTGAGGTCCGAGTGCCATCTAGTGCTGCCCAGCATCTTTGCAGGGATTCCCAAAACAGGAGGCACCTCTGCTCTGCTGAACTCTTAACCCAGAGATGGTAACTCTGGCAGAATAAACAAATAAAGCTAGACAAGTCGGGTTTTCATTGAAGTATAAATTTAAGAGCCCAGCAGCAATTACAGGTGCCAAATAAACGCGTTTGCATTCAAAAAAATGCCGTCAGCGTTTACAGAGGGGGGGAAAAAATATAATCAAGTTTACTTCCAAACTATAGGTGAAGTTTCCTCTGGAGATGGGTAACCCAAGACAAAGGTCCCACGACTAAAATCCTGGGCTTGGAGTGGCTTTCCTTTGGCCAAACTCTAGCCTAAAACCCAAAAGCTGCTGAAAGGCAGCAACAAAACCTCAGCATCTTAAGGGTCAGCTTCAAACCTCAGCATCTTTGGAGCTCTCCCCTTCATCCACAACCCTCCACCCCATGCAGAAGGATGCTGATCCTTCATTTCAGCCTCCTTCCAACACACAAACAAGTGGGCAGCAGCCAAGCAAGTGAGTCCCTGGCCCAGGTTGCCCCCAGAAGCTGTGGCTGCCCCATCCCTGGCAGTGTTGAAGGTTGGATGGGGCTTGGAGCAGCCTGGGCTGGTGGGAGGTGTCCCTGGCCATGGCAGGGGTTGGAACTGGATGGTCTTGTAGGTCCTTTCCAACCCAAACCATTCTATGATTCTAAGTGCCAGACCAAACTGCAGTGGACATCCTGCAGCTCCAGAGTGAATCCCAAAGTTCCAGGCTGTCAAATTCTTGCTGTGCGCTGAACATCATCATAGAAGTGGAAAGAAGGGACTCTTAGCTCTATAGAAACCAGGTAGGATCTGACTGCAAGAACAACAAATCTAAACCCTAAAATCACATCAAAACACCCCTCAAGTCACAAACTCATCATCATCTTTGGCTGCCTGGCCCTGGCAGAGATCCAGCTTCCTCAGCTGCCTGGGCTCCAGCATCACCCCTTGGAAAACCATCCTGTGATTCCCCCACCCTCCACATTTGTGCAGTTATCTACCCAGCAATTGCCACCTTTCTCCAGACCAGCTCTGGTTCTCACCTGAGCCACTCAACTGAGTCTTTCCATTACACATTTCTTCCTTTTCAAGATTACCACATCTGGGACATCAGACTTCCCACCTCTTGCCTACACCCACTGGGATCTGCAGGTGTCTCCAGATACTCCCCTCCATCTCATTTTTTCTGCACATACACTTTGCTTCTGGTAGCATCTCTCCTACTTCCAATGCTAATTGTAGCTGGTCTGGGTTGTCCAAGCTGTCCTGAAGTCACCAGTAAACCAGACATTAAAAAGTGACACAGACACACACACAAAAAATCTTAAATGCAGATTATGCCCACCAATAACCATGACAGCAAACAATGTGAAGATAAAGGCAAATAAAAACAGAAATTAAAATTGCCTCAGGCTGCTCATTCTCTTGGTTGTAAATAATAGAGCACTGTGACAATGCTATAGAAAATGAGGCTTGAGGCTGCATGCTTTTTCCTTTCCTATAAAAAATTGCTGGCCAGATAGCCTCAGTAATAAGGCTCCTCCACAAAAGGCCTTTTGATTAAAAATGTCTGAAAAAGAGTGGTCTGTCCCACATGGACTTATCTTACAACTCTGGAGCAGGCTGTAATTCCCTGCCAGAAAACTATGCTCAGTGACAGAGCTGTCTGGTTTATATTTTTACAGTACACTCACTAAATAAAACCATTGAAGATGACTTTAAAAAGTTCTTGGATTGCATTGTTAAGTTTCACAATTTCTGCATTCATTAAAAATCGACTTCATTTTTTAGTTTAGTTTGTGTTTTTTTTTCCAAAAGGTCAACTGGAAAAATCTTTCCAGGAAAGCCATAAACGGATAAATCCATCAGGAATTCCAGCTGCAGCCCTGCTTTATGGCAGAGTTTATCCTCCAAAAATAAGAGCAACCAAACCTGGTCCACCACAAGTGACCAAACCATCAACCAGGTGGATGGCACAGGCACTGACTCGTGGCACAGTCTGATGCTCAGGAGCCTTTTCCATTCTCCAAGCAGCTCATGAAGAAGCAAGACATGGTGATAGGGAACCTTGCCCACCTTCAGCCAAGCCTCAGAACCTCTAAACTCAGCCCCTAGGATGAAGTTGATCAGAGGATCCATTGGGCTGCATTCCCAATCGCTTCATCACCCACAAGAGCAAAAACTGGGAAAAGAGCAGAGCTTTTGGGGAATAAAGACCAGGAAAAAACCAAGAGAGACAGCAAACTCATCTGCTTAAAATGCAATGACAAGCAGGACACATTGGGTCCTACCACCAAGCACCAGCACAAGCCATGTTCTCTCCAGTTGTGCTGCTCTCAGGCTGGCCAGGTCCTCTGCAATGCCAGGGGAGCTTAAAATTATTGCAGATGTATGGATTAATGCAGGAATATATTTAGGAATTAGCTTTGCAGGTCCTTCCTGCATCTCCCACTCAGCTGGTTAAGAAGAGAGCTTCAGGAAGGCTCAGAGAAGGCCAAGGCACGAGGCTGACCCCATCTCTTCATTCCCAACAGGAGCTGCCTGCAGGACAGGGACTCAGAAGTAACCTAAATAAATTCAGCTGAAAGTACAGAGGAGGGAAGTCTCTGGGGGAGAAATGAAAGAGAACTAGAACAATGCAAGAAGGACATTCTGGGGACAGTGGAACAGAAGTGAATCGCTTTTGTTTTCAATTAATAAATGGAACAAATTCCTGAGCCTGTTGTGGACTTGAATTTTTTTATTTCCCCCCGCCCCCCTTTTAAACTTCTGTAGTGGTTTTAGTCCCCCAGAAACATTTTCTTCTCATTAAGCTACATAAAAGCATTAGCAGTTTGTTTAATCTTATTCTAACTTTCATAATAAACAAATTAACTACTGAGCAATGCAAAAAAATTTTTTAAAAAATATTCGAGTGGTGCAACAGTTCCATGGGAAAAAGGTCAAAGAGAGTTTGCAAGACTAAGACCTGTTTACTATCATAACTGTCAGCTTCAAGTCTTGTGCTTCACAAAGTTTCTCCATGTACTGTCACAGCATCAGCAAACTGTGCTCCACAGACATCCCCTTACTTGGGGTTCAGCCACCCAGATAATTTCAGGTGTAATTCAAGTGCAAAATTGGCTTCTTGTTTCTGTTTTAATTAAACAAAACTGAAGCCCACTCTGTTTTCTCCTATCACCCACACAGGTTTGCATTCACACAATGAGTGCAAAGCAAAAAAATACATTTTAGTTCCACAGTGGAGAAGCATAAATCTTTTCATCGTAAATATTTTTCATTCTACATGAGAAAACATTCCCAGGTGTACTTCTTGACCCATTTACCTCGCATGCACCACTATTGTATTTTCCTTTTACAACAGAAACACCACTAACAATCAGCAAAATATCAGCAATACCCCATTATCACAAGATCACAGCAGAAAACAAAGCAGTTTCTGAAGAGCATCACCAGACTTCACTATTTGGCAGGCTAAGCCTGGATTCATGGCTGGGAACACCTTGATATCAGCAAGGTCCCAGCACGGTCCTGGTGGGGATGCTTACACACACTGCAGGAGGAACTACCCAGAAAATTACCATAAACCACATGCTTCTCAAAACCCATCTTAAAAACTGATGTTCCCAGTCAGTGACTGACGGGCCTCCCCCAGAAGGAGCTTTTCAACAGGGCTTCCACAGACATTTCTTCCAGGCCTGGATTTCTTCAGCAGTTTTATGAGCAAGTTGGAAAATACAATGCACGCTGTACTTTCTCAACATGTTGGTCACACCAAAGCAAAAAGAAAATTGTAAACCTTCTGGAAAGCAGCCAAAGACCTGGAGAAACTGGAAGTGTTTCCAGAAGTCAAGAGGTCAAGGAAGGGCAAACCCATGGTGGGAGCCCAAGGAAAAGTCAAAATCAGCATCCCAACGGGCTCAGAGGGGATGCAGGAGGCACACACCAACCACCTGCCATGGCACCCTATGGGGTGATCCATGAAGAGCCAAAGAAATTTGGTTTAGATTTAAAGAGAAAGGGCTGGTGAGTTCCTGAGGAGCTCAGAGCCATGGAAATAAAAAAAAAAAAAAAAACAGAAAAAAAAAAACCCAAAACCAAAAAAACCTCCTTCATTATCAACTCAAGGTCTCACTTGCAAGCAGAAGTTGACTGAGATGGCACAACCCAGCTCCTTGCTGCCTGTTCATTGTGTTGACAAATTCCTTTGCCAGAGAAGAGTTTCCTGGCAGCTCCTGCTCCAACCCCACCACCAACTTCTGCCTCCTGCTTCAGCTCTTACAGCCTTCTCTGGCACCACCAGCACCCCAGAACGAGTGAGGTTACTTCCGAACATTTTTCAATGTAACCTCGACCAATTTAAGCAAACCAGATCAGGAGGAATCCTACAAGTGGCTCCAGAAGGAAACTTCATTCAACAGGGACTTCTGGCATGGGCAAGCATCTTGCTGATCTGATTTCTCCCATCAGCACAGCCTGAGCTAGAGAAAGCTTGCTCCTATTTCCAGCCTAATAACTGCTTTCTAAAACTCAAATATAGACCTCAGATTAGAAAATGTAGACTTCAGTTGCCTAAATATAGATGCCTGGTCCCCTTTGAGACCCCTACCAAGGGCACAGTACCTGGCACAGGACTTACACAGCTCTGGTGCAGAGAGGCAGCTGAGGACCAGGTAGGATCCATCCCAGTGGCCAAGTCCCTCCCCACCTCTGTTAGCTCATTTTAAGAACAAAAAGCCCTTTTGTTCAGTTTGAAAAGACTCAGGTCATGAAGCCACAGTCAGAGGTGCCAAAAAGACAGAGAAGGTCTGTAGGAGACATGCTCAGAAATCAGTCTGACTTGGTGAACCTATGTGAAAAGGGCTTCCCCAGGATGGTAATCCTGGAATCATTTTGGTTGGAAAAGACCCTACATCAGCTCATCAAGTCCAACTGTTAAGCCAGCACTGCCAACTCCATTGGCAGTGATTCTATGAGCCTGCAAAAGAGCTTCCCCACAAGATAAAACTGGAAATTGAAGAATCTATTTGCTTCACTTTACCTTCCTCTTGTAGTTTGCTGCTGTTTGGTTTCTCCACCTCATTCTCAGGACCCATAAAGTCAAAATAAAGACTTAATACTGATGCACAAGTGTCTCAAAATGGCAATGAATCTTCAAGTGAACAACACACGAGCTTTGGCACAAACAGATTTGGCAAACTGTGTTTCAGTTGAGGAGGGAAAGGAGGTTCCTTCTTCCCCTCCCTGGGAGCTCAATAACCACCACACATTTGCTGTAACAACCAGAAATAGCCAAGCTGGACCATCCCAACAGGAGCAGCACTCTGGACTCCAACCAAAAGCCTTCCATGAAAGAATCACTCAGCATCTATCATCCCAACTGAGCCAGGGTTAGGTTGGGGACTCTAATGCCAAGTTTGGGCAGGGTAAAGCCCTCCTTGCCAACACACCCCCATCCTCATCCCCAAACTGCTGCTCATTTCTGAACCACAGTACTCTAATTCAAAGCCCATATTCGCCTAACTCTGAATGCCTTCTCTGGCAAGTTCCTCTGAAGGACATGATACACAACAACACCCTCAGGAAAGAAAGTTGGATCAAAAGGTGACAGCATCTGGGATGTACAGCCACCAGAGAAGACCCAGATGCTTACTCCCAAGGAAATATTTGTGTCTATTGAAGAGAGGAAAAATAGTAATAGGTTAAATTGCATAAGAGAATTAGGTTAAACATTAGACAAAGATTTCTAACTGTCAGAGGGGCAAAAACCCAAAAGATATCATCAAGGCATATTATGGAATCTCTTTAAATTGATCACTTCCAGAAATAACTTGGAAAAGCATCAAGTGGGAGATGCTCAGATGCATTTGCTGCTGGAGAAACCAAAGACCTCCCCAGACAGGGAGAGGATTGAACAGGTGGCTTCTTGAGATCCCCTGATGCCCCATTTTCTATAGGTCCAACCTCTAGAATAGCTGAAACAGTCTTGGACCCCAGGCACTAAATCCTTCCAGGTTTTTACACAGATCTCAAAGAACTCAGTGTAGCTTCCACTGATTGCAACCAAGTCCCATTCATTCATAGGATCCCAGACTGGTTTGGGTTGGAAAGGACCTTCAAAACCATCCCATCCCACTCCCCTGCCATGGCCAGGGACACCTCCCACCAGCCCAGGCTGCTCCAAGCCCCATCCAACCTTCAACACTGCCAGGGATGGGGCAGCCACAGCTTCTGGGGGCAACCTGGACAACCAGGGGCTCAGCACCTTCACACCAAAGAATTTCTTCCTAACATCCAACCTAAATCTCCCCTTTTCCAGTTTAAAGTCATTACTCCTTGCACTATGACTCCATGACCTTGCCAGAAGTCCCTCCCCAGCTTTCCTGCAGATCCCCATCAGGACCTGGAAGGCTTTCCTTGTACAAGATCACTCCCATTACAGCTTACTCTACTCCAAAGCCTTCTCAAGCATTCACTGAGGACAAAGCACTTCCAGACTATACATTACTAGAAAAAAAAAAACAGAGCCACCACAAAGCCACAGCCATCTCCGGGGCAGAATACTGTGCCAGACAAAATTCTGAAGGAAACTAAGAGTAATTACCCCAATTCAAAATATAATGGGACAACTTGGTTATTATGTCCCTATGAAACAACCAACTTCAGATGATAAAAGAAATGAAGAGGGAGAGCTTGAACAAATTAGCATTCAGCCTCCAGAAGAGCCAGGAAACGTAAGGAGCAACCCCAAGCCAGAAGAAGGACAACAAACACAGAAATGTCCCCAACTGAGGGGACTATGGAGAGAAGTGGCCAGAAGAGGGACTTGCAACTTCCCTCCTCTTTCTGGGAGCACAATGGGAACAATTACCCCAGAACAAAAGCTCTGCATCAGCAGCCCCTGCTCTCCCAAGGTCTTTCAAGTTGGGAGGACACTTGATTTGCACCATGTGTAGGACAGGAATGCTCGCTAGAAGCGAGATAAATTTCATCCCATCCAAGCTGGTTAACATTAAGACAGATATGAATCATCTTTATAATGTCTGTAAACAACACTGCTTTTTAAAAAATTAAAAAAAAAAAAAAACAAACAAAAAACCCTTAATGGTACAGCCTCATCACACTGACTTTGCAGGAAGTTTGAGTATTGATACCATCTGTACTATTGTTAGAAAAAGGGTCAAAATCAGGGGGCAGACACAAAGAATTGGAGACTGGGGCTGGAAAGCCACCACAAATGTTCTCATCTCCCTTCTGCTGTGCCTGCACATCTGATGCTGCTGAGCACTAAAGGCAAGGGAGGAGATGTCCATCAGCCCTCCCTGCTCATCACCAGAGACATGAAGCTCCAGAATCATCTGCTCTCTGCATCTGGTTCTCAGGCTGTATTTTAATGGGGGAAACCAAAGTAACCAAATCCATGGCCATGTGGATACCAGCACCAAAGCAGTGAGCATACAAACCCCTGAGCTACACAAGACCCAGAGAACACAAAAGAATTACTACAGAGTGGAGTTATCAGAAGGCATTTGGAAAAAACATTCTCACCTCCTGGCTGGGACAAACTCAGCTCTCCAGCTCAGAAGACTTTGCTGAGCTGAAAACGAGGAGGGCAGCCTGGGAACTTTGGTTCCTGCTGGTCAAGGTGGATCCAAAGCCTACATTCTGCAGGATTCCTGGGAGAATCACATTCCCAAGGACATCTCAAAACATTTGTGTCTGTGTTGGGATCAGCAGAATGCTTCTTGAGCATTAAAACAAGAACTTAAACCAACCTCTTACCCTTAAAACATTCTCATCAGAAGCTACCAGCACACAAACACCAACCTGGCTCCGTTTCCCTTGGAAAGGAAGCACTGAGCAGATTCTACACCCTGGCCAACACAGGCACAGAAGAATTAAGTTCAATGCCCACGGCCACACAAGCAGCTCAGGCTGTGCCAGGAATTCAAAGCCACCAGGTCTTCTCCCAGGAGCAAGATGAAGGCAAGGAACCTTTAAATTCACCCCAGTAAGGCACAAAAAAATTTCAGCTCTCGAACCAACCTGGTTCTCCAGCATCTGTATCAATTTCAAAGCCTCCAAAGTTATCCCAGACCTCCAAATCAAGGCAGAAACCACACCAGCACTGAGCATGAAGAATGGCAACATGATGCCAGAGCAGCACAAGCTTCTGCAGACATCAGCCATGGCAACATCCCAGCTCAGCCTGGACAGGACTCTGAGCATCCTGATCCAGTTGAAGATGTTCCTGCTCACTGCAGATGTTGGACTGGATGAGTCCAGGTTCCTTCAGCCCAAACCATGCCATGATTCTGTGAACAGGAGAAAAATCCACCATAACATAGACGAGTTGTCCTAGCACTTAATTCCTAAAAATGGTGCTTTTCTAACTGAGCACAAGCTCTCCATGCAGATTCACCAATTAAACACTTTTTGCAGCTGCCATCTGCACAGGTAAAGGTGCCACTGCCCTCATGAGAGACTGAGATCCACAAGAAATATTGATGGGAGGTGACCCTAGGGACATGCCAGGCCACACACACCCCTGCAACGGACCAAAAAAACAAACAAAAAAAAAACAACATGCCCAAGTCTCTCAAAGGGTTTCATCCTTTCTTCTACCCCTCCATTTGCAGGAGCCAGTTGCCAACAATTGTTCCCAGCAGCAGGGAAATTCCCTCATGTGCTCTCAGCTGCAGGAGCTGAGCACATTCAGCCCCCACCACCCACCACCAGCTGATGGCAATTGTCACCCTGGAGCTGAGTCACATTCACACCCTCCTCTTCCTCCTCCTCTCAAGCCAAGTCAACATTTCCCCCTTCTCCAACAACCACACTCATTACAATTCATCTCCGTGAATTTAAGGTTGGGATTTTTCTCCACTGGCAACAAACTGGGCCATCACCTACTAAGACAATTTATAGCTTCAACCAAGAGTTTTGGGAGAAAAAAAAAAAAACAAAAAAAAAAAATTAAAAGATTTAAAAAAAAAAAAAAAAATCAACCAAGGCTGCTGCTTTACAGCCCAATGTTTAAGGATGCAATTCTTCATGTCAGTTCCTACAATAACAGCATGCTAGTGCAGGAAAAATTAGGAAGATGGCTTAATATTTACATGCAAACATCTAAGGAAGGCAGCACAGGGGGGTCTTGCAGCAAGATTTCTGTCCATCCTGCAGTTTTCACAAGTGGTGATAACTGGAGTGTATCCAACCTGTTTAATCCTTGCAAACAAAAGAAAAGTGGTTTTACTACCACGTGAGGAATCAATAAGCTAGAGCAGCAACCCTGCAGAGCTACCAGAGAAGGGAGCTCTGGTTAAGGATAAGCTGTCTTGGAGAGAAATAACATTTGTTCTCAATTTGTTTCCCAAAATCCCAGTAAGAAGTGAAGTGGCTGCTTGGTGAGGCTTCACATTGAGCTAAGGCATGAATCTCAGCTGAAAGAGACTTTCATTCCCAGCCAGGGAAGTCATCCCAAAGCACAGCAAGCCTGAAGTGGCACTTGACCCATGGACCAAGAGGCTCTCAGATTATTTTTCCCCTCCAGTGCTCCCTGTTTCAGGATGGGGTAAAGAGGAACTCCTCAAGAACCAGGCAGGCACTGCAGAGAGCATCCAAACACCAAGGCTCCCACCAATAAAGCTTTCACTCCTTATTTATGAGCATTTATTGCTTTCTTGTTTTATTTTTAGAAGAATTTCCAAGTTTCTCCTTGGGGGAACCTTGACAGCACAGCTTTAACATCCCAGGCTGGGGCTGTGCTGATACCCTTCACTACCGAGCCACACGGGAAGCAAAAACCAAAATTTTTGAATATCTAAATGAAATAAGGGCCAAAAAGGAGGTGTCACCACCAGGATGTTGCTCAGAGAGGAGCAAAGGGAAGGTGACTTCTGTTTCTGCAGGCTGGATTGCTCTGCACACACGAGCTAAAAACCAGGACACAGACACTTGCCAGTATCCAGACAGGGTCCCCAGCGTCACAATTTTAAGGAAGGTGACAACACCATTCATATTTACTGCCTCTAACAGAGTAAATCTTCATAGTGCTTCACAAATACACCTGGGTCAGGCAGAACAGAGCTGGATGCCTGCAGCAAGGAGCAGGCAGACACTGAAGGGATGGAGAGGGCTCCCCAGGGAGCAGAGGACTGGGGAACATTTGCTCCCACACTAAATAGAAATTAAAAAGTCTTGATCCAGCTTTGCTGCTGCCTTCTACATCCTACAAGTCAGTTCTTGTGGATTTTATTTCATCCAGCTTGATCAATTTCTCTCTTAGTTGCCTTAGTCTATTTAAAGAAGTTAATTATCCCAGTTTTACTCTAATTAAGCTTGGATTTATCTTTTTTTTTTTTATTCTCATTTGAAAGCCTTCCAATTTTCCTCGTGAGGCTACCACAAGATTTAGGTACCTCTGATAATTCAGGATGCTACACTACATGGCAAGGCTGTCCCTGAAACAAGGGGAAGGAGGGATGGGAATGATGATGGGAATAAGCAGATCCCAAGCAGGATGAATCATCTCAGGATGTGGCACACAACTTGTAAGCACTAAGTGCCTACAAAATACACTGCAAGGTCTTTTGAAAGATATGTTTGCATCAGGGGGTTTTATCCCAAAAGCAAGCTTTCAGTTATTATACTTAGTGCTTTTACACAATCCAAAAAGCTGAAAGAGTGAAATAAATCCATGGAAACACAAATATCTGGATCAGAACCTTCTCAGTGGTTTTGCAAGAACCTCATGGGCAACCAAAGCAACAGGTCTGGCAATGTTAAGCCAGGGAGAATGGGAAATAAATACAGATTATGGCAATTAAACCCACCAGGGAGGAAAAGCCCCCCAAGCAGCAGTCCCAGCAGAGGGGCAGGAAAGCTCTGGGGTGGTCAGGGGGCACCTGACTTCCTTTCACAAAGCTGTGGTTTTTAGGTCCTTCTGAATTCCTCACAGACATTCAAGAGGCCCAGACAACCAAAGCAGTAGCCAAGCAAAATGCAGCAGTAGCCAAGAAGCCAAATGTCACAGCTGAAAGCAGGGCTGATGTGCTGGAGGGACACCAACCAACATCTCTCCCTTGAACTATCAAGAAAAATCTCCTTTACACCTTCTCACCCCTCTGCAGGTACAGCCAGGAGGCTGCAGAATGCCAAAGTTAAGCTCTGAGATGTTAACATTTCTCATCCAAAGGCTGGGTATTGCAATTAAACCCCAGCAACTCCTTCCTGAGCCAAGGAAGTGATTTATCTGTCAGCACTTGGCACCCCTGCCCATGGCTGGCCCAGCCTGGCTGTCTGCCAGCCCACTCCTGGTGTGACATCCCACCAGCTTCAAGGGGAGGCAAGGACAGGGCTGGCAGGATAAAAGCTTTTAAACAGTAAAATTTTGTCATTAAAAATACACCAGATCTGCATCTCTGGCTGGAAAATGAGGGGGAAAAGCTGGCCAAGCAGACACAACCAACCCAAACCCTGTACCCACCTCTGCACACTGGCATCTGGTACACCTGGGAGTTTCTCCTATTCTATGGGAAAGGAGAAAAAACAACAACAAAAAACCTGTATTTGCAGTGCTGTAATCCCCAAAGCCTCAGCAACAGCACTTGCTGAGGGATCAGGTCTGCTCCCTAAAGCTAAGGAGCAGCTTGGGACACACAGTTTCCAGTTCTGCACAAAGTTTTAAAAGAAATAAAGCAGCATTTTTCACAACCCACAATCCCACAGTCTATTTTGTATTTTTTAACTGCCAGAAAGTGGCTTTCCTTTTTTCCCCTAAGGGTGCTGGAGAGGTCAAACCCATTGCTCCAGCAGAGGAACCCACTGCTCCATCACCCAGCAGAAGATGGGAGAAGTTTCAGGCCCACGGGTGGCAGTGGGCAGGGTACAAGGACACAGTGTCCTGGCTGCCAGGGAGCTTGGACACAGCTCTGCAGACTCCAGATGGCAGCACAGGGACATGATGGATGTCACAGCTCCTGGGCAAAGGACCCAACCAACCCCAGAGAAACTCCTGCTCCAATCCCCCTCTCCAGACTTTCCCCTCAGAGGCAATGCTCCCTTTTATTTCAGCTCCTGTATAAATTATTCCTCTTTGATTCAGGACCAGATGGATGGATTGGAGTTTTCACACTGTGATGGTTTCACAGTTTGCAGGTCCCTGCCCACCCTCTCTAGCTGGGTGTTTGCAACTCACACAAGAGTCTTGCAGGACAAATAAATAAATTTTAAAAAAATTTTTAAAAAAAAAAAGCAGTGTGCCATCATCTGGCAAAGTCACTGCCTCTGAAACTCATTTCTTGCAAATTCTGCTCTTAAGCAGCAAACTCCAGTCCCTCTGTGGCTGAAGGACACACAGCATTTCCTTATCACTGCCTCCCTGAGATGTCAAACACTCTTGGGCTGGAGCACAGAGCCCCAGGGTAATGGGGTTTTGCCTGGAAACTGAAGACTTCCCATCTTCCAGCTGTTTTCTGTGCTTAAAAAATAAGTGCTCTGGGAGAAAAATGGGCATTTCTGCATTAAGAAAAAATGTCCCTTGTCCAAAAATCCTATTTAGCCAGCATGATAAGCAGACACACAGGACTCTTCCTCTTCATCCAGACTCTGAATTCTCCCACCCTGGTCCACAGAGACCCAGGATGAGCAAAGCAAATCTGCAGGCAAGTTGAGTATCCAACCTGATCCCATCACAGGATCACAAGGAGCAAGAGGATTATGGTTAATTGGGTTATTTTGAAACCACCAAGAGCTGGCATTCCTACCATGAAAGCACTCTCTCTGCTCAGGAGAAAGGGAGTCTGGGTTGCCAGGTGGGACTGAAGGGCCAGGGAGTCAACATTTGGCTTTTCCACCAATATTTTGGGGGCTATGGCTTCCAAGTAACCTACACAGAGTCCTACTCATGAGCCAACAAAACCTTAATGCACACATAAGGTAAATCCTCATCACAAGGACAGCACAACCAACCAGCAAAATGGTCCTGGCTTGGCCCTTTTCCTGAGCATCCCTCCAGGAAGGGCTCTGGGTTAAACAGTCCCTGGGTTATTCCCCATGGAGAGTAAACACTGACTGCAAGGGAACACCTTCAGCTCAGGAAAATCACAAACCTCTTTGGTATTTGAAGCAGGAAAAGGTATATATTAATAGCAATGAAAAGGACAGAGATTTTAACACTCTGGAATACCTGCTGCTGTTCTGAGTGACATCTGGCTCTACTTTGTACTCTTACATGCTTTTGCATTATATATAAAAATATTGTGGAGGCTGAGGCCTTATATATCTGCTTCTAGGTTGTTCTTTTTCTCCTTTTGAAGTTTTGAAATGAGGATTTTCCACTTGTCTAAAAGCGACTTCCACAGCTCAGGCTTAAGAAAAAAAAAAAGGCTATTTCAAATTATGAACTTTTTGCTGACCCTGTGCTGGAAAGCAGCCATCCTCAGGACTTGGCAGCCAGACTCTGGTGTTTGAACCTGGGATTTATTTGCTTTCCAGCAATGCTGAGTGATCAGCCAGCTTGGAGGTCTGCACTGCAGAGGGTGATTGATGTACAGGTGCCCAGGGACTGTCCCCAGCCCAAACGTGACCCAAACATCAGTGTCACCCTGCCAAGGGAAAGTGGAGCACTGCACCACATCTTCCCTGCTACCAGCTTTCACTCCAGCAGCTGCTAAAATATCAAGGCCTGAAACATCACCTCTGCTTATGATGCTGTCCCCTGCAGGAAGAGAACATCTGGACATCCATTTCAGGTCCTTAAAACAGGAAGAAATATAGGAGTGACTAGGAAGCCTCCCAAATTCTGTATATTTGGCTAATAAACCTCCCGGCAAGCAAAAACAAAGCTCTGCAACAAGCCCACAAATTCAAATTAGAAAAGTGGGATTTATTAGAGGGTTTCTTTATTAGAAGCAGCAAACCCAAATTTACCTAGTGGCAGATGTATGGTGCAAATCCTGCCTTTATCCCTTGCCCACAGCACGAGCCATGATGCAGCATTTGGCAGCAGAAGAGCAAGAGCAATAAATGAGCTCTCTGTTCCCAGCAGTGCTTTTACACAGAAAGCTCATTTCATGGAGTGGAAAGAGCAAAAGGCACAGAATCTGGGATGTTCTTTGTAGAGTGAAACATGACATATTTGGCCACGTCCATCACCTTCAGCACTGCTGACAAAAAAAATGCTGGGTTCAGCCTGAGCACCAAACTCACCAGACCAAACCAATCCTTTAAAGCTTAATGTAAGAATTAAATTTGATGTTCAGAGGCTGTTTAGGTAACCTCACAGCATCCTGACCAAAGCAATTTCCTTTCTGATTGCAGCCTCAGCTCCTCTGGGCAACCCAAGCAACAATACTCTATTTTGCCACTTGATGGCACCAAAGAAAATCCTAAATTTTCATACAGAGTCAGGGAATGCCCAAGGAAAAAACTTAAGGGCAAGGCTTTGCATAAGAAGAGGGGGAAAAAAACCTCATTATCTCCTAGACCACAATATTTCTGCATCCAAAGTGCAGCAAGAGAGACCACACTGCTTTTATTTGGAGGCTACAGGCACAGCCTCTGCCAGGTAACCAGCAACTCACCTCTGATGTGACAAAACCCACCAAACCCCCAGCATCAGCTGGTGACAAGACACTGGCACCACCAAAGAAGAGATCCCAAAGTTTGAAGGAGGAGATCCTGGCTGCCTGCTCCTCAGGTCTTATCTCAGCAGAACCATCTCACCAGCTGCCAGCACAAAGTTGGCATTTCCCACATTTCCCACCTGCACTCTGCAAGGCAGCACCTTGGCAAAAAAAAGCAGGAAAAAAAGCAAGGACCCAAGCACCAGGACCACCACAGCCTTAACACCTGGGAAAACCAAGGCAAAGCCAAGCCAGCTCCACCTGCCCCTCTCTCCACCAAGCCCAGGGGTGACAAGACAAATCCACAATCCAATTAAAATCATCCAGAATCAACCACGATGCCAAGGGACCAGATCACCCAAAGCTGCTTCATCCAGCACATAAATGCAGCCCTGGGATGCCAGGAAATCCATCCCTGGGATGCAACCCATCCAGCTGGAAAAGGACAGAGGCAGAACTGAGCACTCATCTGCTGCAAAACATTTAAGAAAACCAGCCTGGATTATCCTCCTGTTACCTTCTGCCCTGCAGGGAATTAAATTCCTGCCTTTCATTTGCACTCCTGGGAGCAAGCAAAAATCTCAGCCCCAACACTTAGCAGAATATCTTCATGAAAACCCAACATTAGCTACTACTTTCCCCAGAGCACCTCTTAATTTTGAGGAATGACTGGCCTAAACTGGCTGCAAAATGGAAAATTTTTATTTTTTAATTGAAAAATAAAATTAAAAAAGGAAGTTTGAGTGGTTTTGAAACGTGGCATGTTTCAGAAACTGTCTGGCATATGTCTCTCCTTGTGCTAGGTACCCAAAAACCAAGTATTTATTCCTTGGTTTGAAAGCCCTATTTTTAAGCAGCACTCCTCTCATGCATTTTGCCTCTAATTTATCTTTGTTGTTATTGGACTAGACAGCCTTCCACACTATAGCTGCATGAAATCTTAATTAAAAGCCCATGCTGAAAGTTAAAACCCAAAACACAAAGAGAGCTTGTCGGACAGAGACCACCACAGACATTCATCTCCAGAGCCATACATCAGCTGGGGCAGCCAGCAAAATAAAACTATATTGTGCAAGAAAAAACAACAAACCATAAGGACAAATTAGCTTTACCACAACCCAGACTGCCTGGGAGGCTGCAGCTCAAGATGTGTATTAAGGCTCTTTGCTTTAACAGACTGTGCTCAGTGATGGAAGGGGGAAGGCAGGTTGTTTTTCACTGCTCAGGAATAAGTTAGGAACAAAGAATTACAAAAAATGAAGCTGTAAGACAGTCGAGTTCACTGGCAGAACACAACACAGGGAATGCAGGCAGGGAATGCTGGGTTTAAACCAGGAGGTGCTCGGGTCCCACTGTGCAGAGTTACTGAAATAACTAATGTCGCACTGTGTCCCATCCAGAGAACCTCAGACTGGTTTGGGTTGGAATGGACCTTCAAAACCATCCATTCCCAACCCCTTGCCATGGGCAGGGACACCTCCCACCAGCCCAGGCTGCTCCAAGCCCCATCCAACCTTCAACACTGCCAGGGATGGGGCAGCCACAGCTTCTGGGGGTGACCTGGGGCTCAGCACCCTCACCCCAAACAATTTCATCCCCAGATTTCCTCTCCATCTCCTCTCTTGCAGCTGGAAACCCTTCCCCCTCATCCCATCCCTCCAGGCCCTTGTCCCAAGTCCCTCCCCAGCTTTCCTGCAGCCCCTTCAGGCACTGGAAGCTGCTCTAAGGTCTCCCCATTGCTCCCCTTCTCTTCTCCAGCCTGAACACCCCCAACTCTCAGCCTGGTTCCAGAGCTGCTCCAGCCCTCCCTCTATTATCTTGGCCACCTCTTGGACTTCTCTCCAACAGCTCCACATCCTTCTTGTGGACCCTGCAGGTCCTGATGCAGCCCAGGACATGGGTGGCTCCTGGGCTGTCACTGCACATCACCAGCTCACGTCCAGTTTTTCACCCACCAACACCCCCAAAATTCTCCCCCACTGGGCTGCTCTCAATCCCCCAAAAGACAAACTCATCCCCCAAAACACCTCCTGCTGGGGCATGATGGACCTTGGAGGATCCACACTTTGCCTGGCTGCTTGGGGACACAGAACAGAGGAAAGTGGAACCATCTGGGACACATCCCTTGCAGCAAAATCACCCAAAAGAGCCTTTGCCTCTAACCAAATGCTCTGACTTGCAATTGAGGAATAACCCTTGTGCCACAGAGGTACCAACATCTTTGCTGCCTGGTGTTCCTGTGGTGGCACAACTGATGCCATAAACTTCTTTGAAAAACTGGGTGAGAAAGGAGAAGTTGAAAAAAGCTTCAGAAATTCCGATTTAAGGGTCAGACAAATTGCCCTCCATGCTACCTAAGAAGTGGCAGCTGTCTGGCTTGGAGGGGAAAATAAAGGAGTCAGTGTACTGAGGAACTCGAGCTGGGAGGATTATTTGCTGTTTAATTACTAATATTACTTCATAGGAGCACTTCCAGCAGCAGAAGCCTGTCCAGCTGAGAACCAAAGCCAGGCAAATTTCCATTAGGAACAAGGCAGTAAGAGTAATCCATCAGTAATAAAAAATGGAGAAAGACAAACTTTCCATCAAGGAGTCTTTAACAAAAACCCCTTATCTCAGCTCAAGAGTTGGACCCTGGCTCCAGCAAAGGTCACAGACTTGGTTGAGGAATTTATGATCTGTATTGTGCAAGGGTCAGAGCAGATAAATTAAAAGGAAAAAAAAAAATTAACAAGTTTATAAAAAAAGAGCTGCACATTTTGGAGTACATTTAACAGAATAACACTAAAGAAAAAAAACAAATACCTAGTGCATTTAACAGAGCAACACCAAGAGCCTCAAATGATGGCAAGCACCTCTCAAGGGTTCCTAGAGAGTTTTCAGGCTTCAGCTTGGTGTGCTACTCCCAACACAGCTATCAGTGAGGCAGAACAAAGCAGCTCTCTCCAGCTATTTAGGACAGGAAGCAAAGGATGCTGTGTCCAACTGATAATGCAAATGGAATTTTAAAAAGGCAACGTGTAATGTCTCAGGCCTGGAGCCAATTTGCTTCAAAAGGACCATGGTGTCCCCAAAGGGAAAATTAAGAAAGATGAAAAAAAAGAAGAAGAAAGAAAAAAAAAAAAAACCTACACAAGTAGAAAACAAAGAAATGATGGAGAAAGCTTTTCTGGAGGGGGCTTTGCCTCCAGCAAGGAGCTGTACACCATGGACTATGTGCAATGCTGTGCTCTTAAATCTGCTCCTTATCACACAACCCAGGCATTTCCAGGCCAGGAGGGGTTACTGTGACCATCACATCTCCTTCAGCAACACACAGAGTGCTCCAGCAACTCCAAAAGCAAGAAGAATCATTTTGAAGTCACTTCACCCACCAACACCACCAACCCAGCCCACATCAGGTGCACTCAAACCATTTTCTCTGTGGGATTTCAATCAGTTTGCAGCTCTAACCTCGTTTTAGCCAGGGAAGGAAGAAGGCAAAGGGTGCTGGAGGAGAGAGCATCTTCTCTCTGGCTCCCAACAAACCTTCCATGCGTTTGCTTTCAGGCAAAAGTGATTTCCCCTGTGATAACCCAGCAGTGCCCCAACAGAGGAGCAGTTTGCCAGCCACACATCATCACCCTACACAGTAAATGAACCCTCTTATCCCAGGGTATCTCCCCCTGGAAGATCATCCTGACAAGTTACTCCATCTCCAAGCCAAGACACAGCAAAGGTGACAGCAGCCACCACCAAGGGAATTTCATAGACTCTGTCCTGTGGGGAAAAAAAAATTCTTTAAGCCTCAACAGAAATAAGGATTAAAAAGTCAAACCCCACCTCTCATACAGTGACACCTTTTGGCTTGCCAGAATATGGGTGTCACTCAGCAGCAGTTTAGATGTCTTCCTTGAGAGGAAAAAATAAAGTTCTGACTTTTCCTGTTTGGGAAGTGGGCAAGGGGAAAAACACCACAGCATGTTGGTTCAATTTACAAAAAAAAAAAAAATAAAAAAAAATAAAAAAATAACACAGCACAGGATGTGTAAAAATAGGGCTCCTGATTAGATCAGGACAATTGACTATTTATGAGTCCCACCTTCTTGGCTTGGAAGGGGAATTGTCCCTCTTGCCTGCTCCATGCCAGTGGCCACCCTAGGTTTGAATGCTCCACGTGGGAAAGCCAGCAAAAACTGGCACTGCCAAGATCTAGGAATTTCAGGCAAGTTTCAGAGCTTTGCAAGGACCTGCTGGTTTAACTAAGATCAAGGACAAATTAATGCAGGTCCTGGCAGCAAAAGACAGATTCCAGCTCCACTCAAACCCACTCCTCCAGCCACAAAGTGGGAATTCAAGCCCAGCATAGCTCAAGGAGAGGTGGTACAGGATATACACATCCATCACTCAGCAACAAAATTGAGGAGCTCCTGGGTTTTGCCCATCCCCAAACACAACTCAGCTCCCCAGATCATCCTTCAAGTTTTCTCCATCCCAGCTGCAGGGTGGGGGAAACCCCAAAAAGCCAAAGAAACATTCAACTCCCCATAAAATTTGTCCTCTAGTGGTGTCCAAGGGAATGGAGAATGGGTCAGGAGAGGGTTTGCATGGAGCCAGTCCTTCAGACACACGTGGGGCTCCTCCACCCATGCCTGGGCAATGGTTATTTTCAGTCAGTTCAGCTGGTGAAGCTCACAACTGAGGAATTATCTTTCTGGGGCTGTAGCTGCTTCAAGCCTGAGCTGCTCTAAAAATACAATCCACATTAAGGAGACAAAAAAAAAAAAAAGTACATCAAGATCTCAGAGAGCAGTGGAAACCCTGTTGAGGGTGGAAAACAGCTTTCCAGCCTGAAAACAAGGACAGGGAATGCTTCAGAAAATTTAAAATAAAGAGTCTACCAAAATTTCACATGGGAGAAGCACATCTTGGGAGCTAAAAGCAGGGTCAGCCTCTGCAGCACCTGCAAAGGCCAAAATGTGTATAGATAGTGGGTTTATATGCAACATCTGGAAACCACAGAACCTGGTGTCCAGTTGCATTAAATAACACACCAAACAGGGAGTTTACACTATGGATTAACCTGTTGAATGATCAAGAAAATTAAAATACAAACTGCTATTGACCAGGAAAGAGAAGGGAAGAAGTATTCACGTGAAGGGCTCGCAGCAGAGATTTAACAATTAAGTTGAATAAGATTTTATATTTAACCTGATAGGAGAGGGAGGCCACGAGTCACGATGCCAGAACGGAACAGTTCTGATTGTGGCCAAATCCTCTCAATGGAAGAGGAAACAACCCACCAGGAACAAGGAAATGCTGGGAATGACTCATTAAAGATGCAATTGCACTTTTTTTAAAAAATTAAGGGCAACCTTGTTTGCTTTCATATCCACTAAATCACTCCACTACCAGCTTCAGGCTTTGCATCAGTGATGTCAGACCAACTGCTTCCAGAAAGGCTTTTATTTCTGAATTTGAAATAGCTTCTGTGTGCCACATCTTAGCAGAGTCAGTCCATTTAATCTTCTGCATGGACCACCAAGAAGATGCTGGGAAGTACCAAAATGTCTCACGAGACCAATGCTGGAGAGTTTGATGTGAGCAAAGGGTCCCAAAAACCTCATGCAGACGTCCCCGTGACATCTCCCAGGCAAAACTCCTTTATCTCCGAATTTTCTTGTTGCTTTATCTCTAAAATTGCTTGTAGCTCAGTTTAAATGACAAATTAACAGATCAATAATTAGAACAAACACACAGACCAGCCTTCAAGCTTCCAGAAACACACCTACTACTTTTCCCTCCTGCCAGACAGTGGGCAAGCAGATCATAAATCCATATTTAAAACTTAAAATCTTTCAGAGAAAAAACATTCCAAAATGAAATTACCCTAAACACAGCACATTTTTCTCTGTGTCTGTGCCAATGTTAAGTTGCTGGTTTTTTCCTGGCATTTTTCAGCTCCTGGATAGGAATTTCTCTGTTTGTGTTATCCCTCTTCACCCATAAAAGCCAAAAAATCCTTTAAGACACCTTGCAGTCCTGTGACTCTTCGTGCATTTAGCTGGTTCTCTCAAGAAATAGGGCAGAAAATGGGGATATTCCCACTGCTAGCCTGTTGATTCATTCAGCAGAGCTGCAGATCCAGGTCTTGGGGATGGGGACAGTCCCCCAGAAGACCCAAATCACAGCCAGACACAGGAACAGAGCTGTCAGACCAACCCCAAGTGTCACATGCATTACACAGAAGGATGTAAACACCCTTTGATTTAAGAGAGCCTTCACAGGACTGCTCCTTACAACCTTGTAATTTACTGCTTGCCTCGGGTAAAGAGCAGCATCCTTCTCTTTCGAGTATATTCTCAGTATATACTCAGTATATTCTACTCCAACATCAAAAAAAAAATCTCACAAAAAACCTCACAGCCTTTCAGCAAAGCACATTTGTGTTTCAATTTATGCATGGGAACTTTGCCTAGAGAAAATGCACATCAGAGAAACCAAGCTGAGGGCAAAATTCAACCTGAACAGCAGCTTCAGCCTGGGGCTGCCTTACTTTAGGAGGCTGGGAAATCACCCCCCAGGCAGTCTTGCTGCTCTCACCACAAGGTCCATGGCCAAGGATGAGTTTGGAGGACGAGCTTAAGAGGAAAACATCTTCTCAGGCAAGACTCGGAAGCAAAAGGAGACAATTAACAGCACATTTTGGAGCTAGAAGCATCCTGGCATTTGGCCAGCGGGTGAAACCTTCAATCTCAAGAGGTGGTTTCCTTTCCCTGGACTTCTCTCCTCCCCCATCTTACCCTCCTATCCCATTTTTCATCATTGGTTTCCCTTCTCCTCAGGTCCTCTCCTTGACTCCTGCCTGTCCCATGGAGGGCAAGCAGAGCCCAGGGATGCTGTGGGTACCACTCCATCCCCAGCTACAGAAAACTCTGCCTTCCTACACACAGCTCCCACTGGCAGTACCTTTCAAGTGCTCTGTTCCCACCAGGGCTTTCTGGTTTGGATTCTGTTCTCTTCTTGACAGGGAGCTTTGTTTTTGTGCAGGCTGCCAAACACTCAAAGGCAAAGTTATTTTTCAAACCAACGTCACTTGGGTCGAGCCAGGTTGGACCTCAAGTTGTGCTTCCTGCTTTTATTTCCAGCTTCCATTTACTTTTCTGCTCTCCACAGCCTCAGCAGTTTTACCCATGGGTGGAATTAAACATGGTTTTGCTATTATTATTATGTTCTTTGTTATTGTTGTTAATTTCTTTGTTGTTGTTATTGTTTTGATATTGTTAGTTTGTTATTTTCATTATTGTTAATTTCTTTATTATTGTTGTTATTTGCTTTGTTACTATTACCTCTCAAAGACTGAGTCAGGCAGCATAAAGTGGCACTTAAACATCTATATCTGTCATATTTTGCTCTTCTAACTCCACTGTCAATTATTACTGTTGTTTCTAGTAGCCTAACTAGCCCAGTTTGGGCTCAGGCTGAGTATCCCGCCTATTGCACTTCTGATTAATCTATACCAGTCCCAAATCCAAGCATCAGCACTAAAAACACTCCAGAAGAGGTATTTGTAATCATGCTTTCAAACTGTGGGACACAAATCTAGTCCTGGACAAGACAGAGATACATTCAAAATTCAAGAAATGAGCCTGAAATCCAAGCAAAGCTGCACACCACAGCCCAGCTACAGGGCATTTCACTTTTTTTTTTTTTAACTGTTAGAAACCAGCATTTGATCTCCCTTTTATCTCCAGCAGACAGTGTTTTTAAAGAAAAATAAAACACAACTTTATTTCAAGGTTATTTCTATGATTTGGGAGATTCAATGAGGAATGAAGTTAGATCATGCTTCCCAGGAGAAAGTATTTTGTTATCAACTTCAGAATTTCAAGTATTTAGTTTAAAAAATAAATAAAGTCAAGTAAAAGGACAAAGATTAAATGCAGACAAATAAGTGGACAGCAGATCCATAAAATTATAATAAAAGAATCAGTGGGTTTTCATCCTATTACAACTCTTTGTGGCAAGAGTTAATTCTCCTTGAGACACACAATAATATTTTAAGGCTTTTTATAAAAACACAAACACCCCCAACATATTGCACTGCTATCCCTGGATGTGTCATCTATCAAGTTCCCTTCCAGCACCTATTTTGGAAGTCTCTCCAAAATAAAGTGCACTTCAGTTTGTCTGGCAGGCAACAATACATGGCACACCCCCAACAGAAATGTTCATTTTTAGCTGCTGCTTCCAAAGCCAGAAGCTCACAAGCAGGACCAGCACCTGACAGAGTACATGGAAAAGTTGTGGTTTGGGATAGAGACATTGGAGTGCATCCTCACTGGAGTAGGTACTCACCTGAGTACACACTCATTGGAGTATCCACTAAGTGGAGTACAAAGTTAGAGATACAAAAATTGTAGAAGGAATACTGAAAGAGGAGGGGAGAAGAGGAACAGAGAAAAGGAAAAAGGAAAGAAATGGGGAAAAAGGGAAAGAGAGGAGAGAAAGTGTAGGGAAACAGAGCTCACAACCCACTGGCTGTTCAGGCCAGAAGCAAATTATTAATTAAAAAAATTAGAAAAGAGATTACAGAAGTGTAGTGTGCTACAGGGATTTTGGGAAAGAAAGCATCACCTTTGCAGGTGTGGATTTTTACATCACTGCCACCTGCAGATTTAAATCCCCCAGGCAGCAGTCTATCCCAAAAAACCAGGATTAAGCAGAGAGAGGGAATTCCAGCAGCCAAGCACCCTGAGCATCCTCACTGCTGCACCTGGCAAACAGGCTGGGGGATTGACAAGGAGCAATTCTTCAACAAGACCTAAAACTGCTTTTAGAGAGCTAATTTTTTTTTTTTTAAATGATACTTCCCAGGAAATCAAGAAGCCTGGATTCCTATTTTATAGTTTTTAAGAAGCTGTGGCTGCTGCCCTGGGACCACTTGGACAAGAGAGCATCCAGCATTAACCCAGCTTCAGCAGGACACTGGAGACACAATGACCCCCCCCCCCCCAAAATATCAAATTATTACTTTGGGACCTCAGCTCATGACCAGATAGACCAAAGGAAGCAAAGTCAAGCAGCCTGGTGATTCACAGGAAAAAAACTGTCACATATCTCTACAAAGAAGAAAACCAGCAGAGTTCTTCATTTCTTCCCTACCCAGAAAAAAAGGGGAAATTAAAAAGGAACAGCCAGAAGTACTGAATGCCTCGTGGGTGGCAATGAAACTGCTTAAAAGACACATTATTTGCTCTAAGGCAGCAGTATACAAACTATGAAAAAAAAAAAAGAAAAAAAAAAGGCTTTACACGTTCACACACCCCCCTCAGTCACCACGGTTAAACAGAAGTATGGAATAAAAATAAAAATGCCCAACTCTGGAAAATTAAAGAGCACAAATCCCAGGAAGTGAAGAGCACATGCAAGATAATCTATGCAAATAAGACATGATGTGAAAAGCTAATTCTTAATACATGAGAACAACAGTAACTTTTTCAACCATCAGAGGCAAGAAAGCTGCCAGAGCAAGGTTTTTCCATCAGGAAAACTCTTCATCCCTGGAACAGCTGGAAAAATAGTTTGCTGCATGCCAGGGTTGGGACTAAGGAGTTTCCACCCCAAAACCTCTGTACCACAGGCTGAAAAGTTCACAGAAGGTACTCACACCAGCTCCATAAAATGTTTTCTTGAGAACACTAAAGGTGTGTGGCATTCAAGTGACCTGGTCAGCAATGCCACCAATATTGTGGTTACAGCAAGAGAAAGGGCAGATGGAAACCAGCCCCAGGATTTCTCCAGAGGCTTCTGCAGTGCATGAAGAATCCCACAAGCTCCAGAGCACTGAACGTGACTGGGCAAAGCAGAAGTCTTTTTATATGAAAGAGTTAGAAAATGTGTAAAAAGTACAATACAGCCAAGGAGACAACAGATCCTTTGGGTGGCATTCACACATCTTGGTCACTAGAAATCTTTGGAGGAGTCAGACTCCTTAACAAGGGGGATTCTGGTCAACCTAATGCACTCAAATGTTAAAAGCATTGTGAAAATTCGAAGGGGAAAAGAAAAATATGAGATGGTTGACATTTCTCTAGCTCAGTGTGTTTAAGAGTGGTTTATAGCAGGGGCTGGGCATGAACATCAAGATGACATTTTGCAGAGGACACAGAACTATTCAGCTGGATCGACTCCAAAGCATAAAAGCTGCAAAGGATCTTACAACACCAAGTATCAGGTGACAAAATGACAACCAAAGAGCAGTGCCAGTGGTGTAAAGCAGGACACTTGCAGGGGAGGAGTAGGGAACAAAGCCCTTAAAATGCACTGACAGCAAGGGGCTCCAAATTAGCCACCACCACTGAGGAGGAGAGATGCCAGCAGGAAAAAAGCAAAAAGAAAAAGCAAAGTAGAAAACCCCCCTGTGCCACTCAACACATCTTAAAAAGTGAATCTGCATCTTGATGACCCTGTGCAGCTCTGCTCCTTCCAGTACCATGCCAAAAAGGTGCATGAGAAAAGACACCAAGAAAAGCAACAGGGATGAAGAGCAACCCAAAACAACTTCATCAGGAGAAAAGAATTAACAACCTTCAGCTTGGAAGGCCAAAAAATAAAAATTTAAAACTGACTTACTATTTCTTGTAATCCTTTTTAGCAGCCTAGACCTTGCCCTAGCAAAGAAAACATTACTAAACTCTAAAGGAATACACAATGCAAAATTAAACTGCAAAACTCATCGCCGTAAAATGTGTCAATGCGAGAGCACTACAGACTAAAATGCTGAGGAGAAAAAAATCCATGGGAAGCTCTTCAACAGAGAAACACTGGGACAAACTGTGCCAGAAGTTTGCAGGACACTGGAAATGTGTGTCTGTATTTGCTCCATCTCATGAGCACCCCCTCTTCACCACCCTCACACACAGGTGGATGAAGAAAAGCTTCAGAAGAGACCAGCCTGAACATTTTCCTGGTTTTCTCAACTATGGATTAGAAAACATTTCCTTGCATCTATCCCTAAATCCCTGACGCTTCAAAAGTCAGACTGCAGACAGTCCTGAAGGAAGAGATTTTCTTCACCTCCTCAGCAGTCTGTTCTGCACCTACAGATGAACTGTGTGCCTGTCTTGTCTTCTCTAGATTAAGCAATCCCCTTCATTTCAGTCCTTCCTCACAGGCTGTTCTTGCTCTCCTTTCTGAAAAGGACTCAAAGTATTATGAGCCTTCTGCAGCCATGGACTAAACAGCCTGAAATGGAAATGAAATTAAACCTGTTCTTTCGGTTTAGAATAAGCTAAAAATCCTTCATACCACCAGGAATGGAATAAAAGAACAGGATGGAAAAGGCAGTCTAGGTAGACTTAAACACCACAGGGCTCTGCCTACAGAGGAGCAGCCAAGCCAGTCCCCAAGTTATTACTTTTCTGCAATGCCCCCATAGGCAGCAAAAGACTCCAAAGCTGAGCTCAGCTGCCAGTTGGAGATGAAAATATTGCTAAGTCATAATCTGTGACAACTCCAGAAGACTCCAAGACAGATGAGTAGAGCAGCCTTAAAAGATCCAAGGGAAATATCCCCTTTTAGCTTACTACCACAATGCTGCTATCACCGACTGCTATACACCCAGTGATCTCCTGAGAGCCCAGACACACAACCACATCCCACAGAACAGGCATTTGATAATCTGTCCTTTGACAGTGATTCATTCTATTCCAAAAAGGAATGTACTGCTGTTGAGAAAAAAAAAAAAAGAAAACGCAAGCTATAAATAATTGAGCAGTACATTCTTGCAAGCTGTTCTTTTCAGACTCAAATCAAAAGGGTTGTAGGAACTGCAAGGGTTCACCAGCTCAAAGTTGTTTGCAGAACCTTAGCACTCCAACCAGAAAATAACATCAGACCTGAAATAAATAAGTAAACTGTACCTCCAGGCGGAGATCAGAGCATCAAGGCAGACCAGCTCATCTCCAGACTCACCATTCACACCCATCACCTCACAGGACCAGCTGCTGATACTTCCATTTCTCACCAGAAAACTTGGAGTGAGCTCAGCAGCATCAACCCAACCAGAAGGGAATGCTAATATAATTCAAGCAGTATTGCAATGAACTGTCTTTTTAAAAGACACTTAATTATGTACATATGAACAGAGGCCCAGGCTCATTTTCAGGAGATTGCAGTTTCCCCATCTGGGTGGCAGGAGAATGGGATGAAAGATGCTTCAAAAGATCCTGTGAGGCTTTTATTAGCAGGCAATTTACAGTTGTTACAAGCAGCTTCCTGAGCAAGCTCTGTGGCCAGCAGTTAAGTCTCTAGACAGTCTGCACTATTTCTTCACAGCTTTGCTTTGCTGGCAGTTGGCATTTCATGCATTCCTGTAGGTAAAAAGCAAGGGATGGGACTTGTAGAGATGGGGATTGTGGCACACACCACAAGCAAAGGGTTCCAAGTCAATAATTCTGTGTAGTTTTAGCTCTGCTATACTTAAGCCCTCACAGGATTCAGCCTTAAGGGGATCTTTTCAGGTACCAGGTAAGATTTTCAGGTGTTCATCAAGTATTACTGTGCTTGGAACCTTGAGGAGAACCTTCTCAGCCACCTTGGGCAGGTCTAAGAGAAGGTCCACCTGATCCCAAAGCTGATCCAGGGTCTCCTGCCCCTCTCCTCACCCAAAGCAGCTGAAGGACAGATCACAGCCCCCCAACCCCCAGTAAAAGTGACAGTAAAGCCATCACAAGGACACTGTACCAGCTTCTCCACTCCAAAACACCATCAGGGAAGCTGTTAAGCCAGACTCCTATCATCATCCCTCACTTCCCATCTGTATCACAGACTATTATCCTCATCTCACCCCCTGGAGCAAAGATTAGTGCCAGCTTTCATTTGTAGCACCCAACCCAGAAAACTCAAACTGCTTGCTCCTGTGTCACTCTATCCATGTCACCCACCATAAAACAGCTCCAGTGCCCAACCAAGAAAAAAAAAAAAAACACGTTTTCTGCCAGGTGAGGGAGTTGCAAGCAGCTCATGGAAGGAGGACATATCCAAGTTCATGGATTTTGGATGCCTAATAGCACAGCTGGCCCACAGACCCAGCATCCTGCCACCAAATCCCTTGTGCCAGTCTAGACACTGGGAAGCCACAAAAGGAGAAGAAGTGAGGGTGAACAGAAAATAAATGAGGTGGGAAAGGGGAGGGTTGAGTTTCAGCACCCACATGAATGCTGTGCCACACCAGGGCTCGGGAGGAGAAAATGAAAGACAGGGAAAGCTGCTGAAGCCAATGCTGACCCACCAGAACACACCCCACAGACCCCACCACCAGTGGGAACGTGCACTTAGCACCAAGCCCCTGGCAGTGCCTTGGACTAGAGGCTGGAAATGACACAGGAGGTTGGTGTCTGGTTGGACAAACTCCTGGAGCTTCTACAGAGCTAGCAAAGCTCAAATCTGCATTTTTGCCATCACCAAGTCCCTCATTCCCATCCCCACACGACCTCCTCCTTGGACTAAACACAGGATTTGTGGTACCACACAGCAAACCAAATGGAAGCAGAGTGGTATTAAAGGAAGATACTTTTTAGCTGATTTTTTTCATCCAGATCCATCTTTCAACCAGGTTTACCACTAACACTAAGCTAAGGTGACACAAGGGAGTTCAGAGGGCCCCCAGCACTTACTGACCCCATCCATAACTTTTTGTCTAAGACTAAAGCCTCAGTTTTCCAAGTTCACCACCAGAAACCTGAATGACAGAGAAACAGAATAATAAAAGGAAAAAAAAAGGCAGTTGAGGACCTTGAGTTGGCCCCTTTTTCAAACAAACCTGGTCATGGTGAAGGTTACCAGAGGGGATGAAAGGGGCAACCTGCCAGCAAGGGGACAGCCAGGTAGTTCCAGGTCATCCAGAACAACATTAATCTCAGACAAAGGCATGGGAGAGTTGCTAAAGGAATTAGGGAACAGAGCTTAATTACAGCCTTGCTTTAATCTCAATCAAGAGCTGCTTAGTAGAAACACTACCCTGTCAAGTGTGCTTAATTTCATTCTTGGGTTAAACAGCATTGTAATCTCTCCCAACACACACAATTAGCAGACAGACAGGAAACTCCTATTAATAATACAGTTCTTATATAAAAGCACAGACTGGATGATTAATTGCTGCCTAAGATAGAACATTTCTCAGTGTTCTGAAGGGGCACAGGTAAGTACTATTCCCAACATAACTCATCAAATCTCAACCACTAAGGAAGAATCTAGAAAGCAAATATATACCTAAAAAGAAAGAAAAAACAAAAAAACAAACTGATGATATAATTTGCAGATGAGACAAAAGCTGGCAGAACAACAAACCATGAAATCAGGCAGCCAAAAAAGAACAATTGCTTGGAAATCTTGATCTTTCCCAGCAACTGGCACTGCGGGAAAACCAAGCATGAAGGTACAGATGCAGGAGCATCTTTTCTCCCAAGAAAAGAACTCTGCATAAAGTAACAGTTCCAGTATTTATAAAGCTGGAAAAAGAGAGAAGTCAAGAAAAAAAAAAAAAAAAAAGCAGCTTCTCCAATCTCTCAGCATGCAAGCAGACTGCTACGGTATCAATGTAATTTTATCTGCCTCTAACTCTATAGGGAGACAAAAGGAATACTGTAACTACATCTACCTGGCCAGATAAGGCTTTTTTAAATTTATCAAATGCTGTTTAAAAATCTTTCACTTATTTCAGAAGCTGCAAATGCATCTCAAGAGGAGGGAGAGGGTTTAAGAGGGACAGACTTGCCAGCTCAAGCTGTACAAGGGAAAAAAGCAACACAAACCTGTATTTTCATGAGGAGAAGACATCAGGTGTTAAAAGATACTGCAGAGGAGCACACGAAAATATCTGCAGGCTGAAAACCAGGAACTTTTTTAAATTATTAGCAATTCAGATTATCACACAGGCTCATCTTTAGGTGACAGGCTGAGCACAGGGAAAAGTGGGTGAAATTATCCAGCCCACACCCATGGGGTGTCAAAGATCATCTCAATATTTCACCTGCCTGTATTCTGTCAATCATTTAAAACTTAAAATCTAGGAGCACAGTACAAAACACAAGGCTTTTTATACAAAGAGGTAGGGAGAAGTCAAAGAGAGAAAACAAGTGAATCACAAAAGTAATCCAGCATCAGCCATGCCACAAAGTCATCTCTACATATCAAAATGAGATGGTTTTGGACACGTGCTCAGCAAATGCTGGCTGAGCTCAAAGAGTGAGGGATGACCCTTTTGTCAAGTGGGAATTTTGATTAGAAACCACCAAGGCATCCATCCATACTTGCAGTGACTGTGGCTACAATATTAAAGCCCATGGAGAGCTTCCCCCCACTAAAAAGAACAGCTGAGTGGGCAGAAAAATCAGAGCAACACACTCAATCACTCAATTTTGTGTGGGGGAAAAAAAAAAAAAGTAATCAGGTGTCACAGTTTAGCTAAGAGAGTTTTAAACAAGAAACAGTTTCTTTTCTCCTAGGTTACCTGATCCTGCAGAATTAAGTGATTCTGGGGCACCTAAACCCAGAGAGAAGATCCAAAAATAACCTTCAAAATCAAGAAGCGTAACACGAGGAAAAGAAAAAAATAAAAGGGGAATTAGAACAGGAGAAGGAAGTGGCATTTGGAGCAATGGATATAATTAGTAGAAGCTGAATAGCAGGAAAGACATCCTGAAGTGGATTATTTTGATTTCAGGGGCATCGCGGGCTCAAGGGGATCCCCACAAAGACTCACTCAGTGTCCTCCTTAAAACACAAGGACATTTACTACCTTGTAGAAAAAAAAGATACAATTTAAAAAAAAAAAAAGAGAGAGAGAGAGAAGAGCCCTCCATGGCATTGGAGTCACCAGAATAGCAAGACCTGAGGCTGGAACAGCTCATCACACAGCCCATGGCTCTCACAATGCTCCCTCGTCTCCCAGTTCATATTTAGGAATAAAATTCCTCTCCTCAAGGAGGGAAAGGCTGCATCCCACATCTGCACAGCACCGGGGCACAATGGAGTCCCAGCCCATGCTGCTGACTCCCAGAATCACAGTGAGAACAGAGCAGAAAAATCAGGCTGGAAGGGACTTCAAGACAGCATCTTCGTCCTTCCCCTGCCCCAGGGTGAAATTACTACACTTGCTATTTTTCTAAGAGAAAACTCTCTTCCCCCCTGGGTGGGGCACAAACCCACCCAGACAGATGAATTAGTTGGACCTTAAATTTAACATCTTAACCCCTCCGCCACCCTGTGATAAAAGCAATTCAGCCTTGAGCACTAGAGAACAGCTGCAGTCAGAATATCTCACTCTGCCCAGTCAGAAACTGATTAAAAAAAACCCAGTTTTGCAAACAAAGCCCCATGGGCAGCAGGAGCCTGGCAGCCCAGGTTATTTCTGAAGAGTGCTTAGGGCTGCTGGTCCTAGAAGGGAAGCCAGCCTGGCTCCTGAAGACACATTTCTTCCGTGATGTCTATGAGAAGTGAGTCACAGTTTTTTAAAAGTTTCCATCGTCTGCGTTTCCAGACTCTTCAACACATCGTGTTTACCCTGAGCTGCTCTAGTTTAAACTTTAAAAATCTTTGGAATAGGTATGGCTGATGCTTATAGCATAATAAAACTCCTGATCAAGTTATGACTGCACTCCTACAGTTCAGGCTAACTAAGCACAAACCTTTCCTTACCCCAGACACTTGTAAGTTACTTCTGTGGGTATGCAAAGACAGACATCAAGCCCAGCTATACCATAATACTAAAAAACAAGCTCAACAAGCACTTACTTCTATGAAATGGAAAGGGAAGAAACACACCACCACCCACACTCTTCAATGCTGGCAGGTCGCAGACATTTGAACCTGTTTTTTCACTTTTGTTAATAAATCTAATTCTCAGAATCCCCTACCAACATGGCTTACTTTTAAAGGTTTCACAGGAGACACTTCAGAAAGAAAACTTCAAAAAGTCAAGAAAACCAAACAAATGGGCAAACCTGCAGCAAGACAGATCCTGTATCCCACTGCTCCACAAAGGAAAAACCTTCCCAGGCAGATCCTGTGCCCACACTGCAGCATCACTGCCCCTCCAACACCTTAAACCCATTCCCTTTTAATGACACCCACCTGAGTCCTTTCAAACCATTAGCCTGGAAAGCCCAAATATGGAGAAAAAGTGGGGAGGAGGTGGGACAGAAGGTTCCAGACCCATTAGTACCCAAATGGTCCCACTTGGGATTCTGAGGTCAGCAAATCAGGGGCTGATGCAGAGCAGCTGAAACTGACCCTGCTGCCCTGCAGACAGACACCACCTTCCTTCCCCTCCCCAAGAAATGCAACAAAGCTCAAAAAATATTCAAGTTTCCAAAAACACGACTATTTCTTAGTATTCTGTATTTCTGGTAACACACCTCTACCTTTCCCCACTTCTGCATTTGATGCAATTGGTTACACTGAGCTACAAATACCCTCTGCCCATTTGTACCATCAGCCTTCCAGTGGCTGCCATGGGCTGCAAGTCCTGCATTTTGGGTTTGATGCAAAGTTCTTTGGGGAACTTCTGTTTAAAGTTAAACAAAGAGAAAGAGGAATGAGATCTCTCAGTTTGTCAAATTCCTGATATGGCTCCTACCAGGACAGCAATGCTAACAGGGTGCAGTCTGGCTAGCAAGAAGTGGTCTTAGATGGGCAACATTAATCCAAAATTTATTTAAAAAAAACCAAAACAAACAGGTGTTTTCTCCTGAGACACAGGGTCTGGTTAAACAGCCAGCTACAGCACCTTCCAGACTGACCAATGCTGCAGAAGCCACTGCTGCAAAATCCTGATCAGCACCACAAAGAAAGAGCTAAAAGGCTAAAAAGCCAAAGGCAGACTGGCAGAGAGAAAAAGGAAAAGCAAAGGAGCAGAAAAAGGAAAAAGAAAGCAGCAAAGGAGCAGCACTCCTGGGCACACAGCTCCATCCCTCTCTGCTCCTCCAGGGCAGTGAGGATGGGTTCTGCCAGCTGAAGGATGCTGCAAGAACCACTGGGCAAAAAAAAAAAAATAAAAAAAAATAAATAAAAAAATGCTTAATAGGAGAACAAAGGCTCCATTAAGCAAAGAGAGGCATTAACTCATATCATCATCAGGATGGTAACTGTGCCCATACCCACGGCTTCAGTTAGCCACGGTGGGTTTTGAGGTTTGGTTTGGTTTTTATTGTTTTTGCAAAATTCACACACACAGGGAAAAAAAAAAAAAAAAAAGGGGGGGGTGGGGGGGAGAAGGGCAGGCGACGGTTTACAAGAATAACTTTTGACAGATTGCAGGCGAAGGGCAGGGAAATGCCTTCCCCTCCCCTCCTCCTCAGCACCCCATGGCCGGGGGAGGGGGCAGCGGGCACCCCCGGGGCTCCTGGGGGGGTTGTGGGGTGCAGGCCCCGGGCAAGGGATTCATCCAGAGGGTCAGGAGGAGAGATCAGAGCTCGGGAAAAGCCACCCCATCACCCCAAAGCGGGGAAAGCCAAGCACAGCTCCCAGCTTCGCCCTTCCCCACCCGGGCAGGGGTCTGCGGGCACTTCCCAAAGAGCCGACGATTCAATAAATAAACCCCGCGATAACAACAATAACAACAACAACAATCCCAACGTCCTCAGGACCATTCCAATGCCCTCGTTCCTTTTAAAGTTTCCGCAGAAGAAGGGGTCGGGGGTGACAAAGCCAAACCCCCCACCCCCCCCCACGTGCCCCCCTTCCCCCAAGCCCCGGCTCCCCCCGGCTCCCCCCGGCTCCCCCCGCTCCGCTCCGCTCCGCCCCGGCCGCACCTGAGCGTGGGGCCGATGCAGGCCGTGTCCGTGCTCTCGATCTCCCGCAGGATCCGTTCGTGCTCCGCCGCCGTCTCCAAGCTCTCCAGCTCCGCCATCTTCCCCCGCTCCATGGGGCTAAACCGACCGACCGACCCCACCTGCCCTGCCCTGCCCGCTTCTGGCTCTCTCTCTCCCCGCCCCGGGTAACACCAGTGCCGGGACCGCCCGCTCCCTTCAACCCGGACCGGCCCCGCTCCGCCCGGCACGCCGGGAAATGTAGTGCGGGAAGGGAGGGGGGGAACCGAACCGCCCTGCGCCGGCGCTGCCGCAAGAACGAGGGGCGGGGAGCGGAACCGGGGGGCGGTACCGGGGGGAAGGACCCGGACCCCGACCCCCACCCCGACCCTGACCCCGACCCCGACCCCGACCCCGACCCCGACCCCGACCCCGGACCCGGACCCGGACCCGGACCCGGACCCGGACCCGGACCCGGACCCCTGTACCGGTACCGGACCCGGACCCGGGCGGTAACGGGAATGGGGGAGATGCTGCCCCGAGCCCCATGTGACCCGCATGGCAGCGGCTGCCGACCTAACGCGGAGGGGACACAGCCCCATGGCCATGACACCCACGTGGAAGGGACACAGCCCCGTGGCAGGGACATTGTGTCCTCCCCCATGAGAGGACACAGCCCCGTGGCCACGACACCCACGTGGAAGGGACACAGCCCCGTGGCTTCGACATCACCCGAGGGGACACAGCCCCGTGGCCGTGACACCCAGGATGAGGGGACACAGCCCCGTGGCAGGGACACTGTGTCCTCCCCCATGTGGGGACACAGCCCCGTGGCTTCAACATCACCCAGAGGGGACACAGCCCCGTGGCTTCAACATCACCCAGAGGGGACACAGCCCCGTGGCCATGACACCCACGTGGAAGGGACACAGCCCCGTGGCTTCGACATCACCCGGAGGGGTCACAGCCCCATGGCCATGACATCACAGCCCCACGGCAGGATCTTCTTGTCCTCCCCCATGAGGGGCACACAACCCCACGGCCATGACACCCACGATGAGGGGACACAGCCCCGTGGCAGTGACACCTGCCATGAGGAATCCCTGACCCGTGTCAGTGACACAGCTGTCACCCACCCCTGAGGGAAGTCCCAGCAGGAATGAAGCTGTGTCACAGCCCTCAGCAGAGGCATCCTCCTGCCCTAAGACAAACATCTCCACCTCCTTCCCCATCGTGTCCCCCAGCCCCATAAAAGGTGTCACCACTGACCTGAAAAGTTGCCCTTGACTGTAAGCCCAAAGGAAGCTCCCTGCTGACACCAAACCCTGCTGACACCAAACCACCCTCCAGTTTCATCCTAAAATGTCCCCCCAGCAGCTACCAAGCTGCAGCACTTCTCTCCTCCAAGCTTCACAACCCAAGAGGCATCTTCACCCAAGGACACGGGAGGAGCATCCTCCAGAAAAACACCACCAGCTCCCAGAAACATCCTCGGATCTCAAGGTCTCCTTGAGGTTTAACGGGGCAGCTCCCTCCCTGCAGCTTTCTATTATTATTGTTATCATTTTGTGTTGTGAAAATGATGCTGGAAGGGTCCTGCTCCCCTCCACGGGTTATCTGTGGAGCTGTCCTTGCACGGAGATCCCAGGCTCTGCCCAGAGGCACAGTGAGGATGAAGAGCAGGCCTGAGACCAGGCTCTGCATTCCACCGTGGGTTTCGTCATTTCCTTTTGGCTTTTCATCTTCTGAGATATAAATAAAGGATGCTAAATGTCTGAGCACACCTCTGGCTTCCTTCACCTCTGCTTCCTAAGGTTGGATGCTGCTGGTCTCTGTCTCATCACTTCATTAAATGAGAAAGGTGATGAAAGAACTTCCCGTAACGCAACGCACCATGACTGCAACAATGCAGGAGAATCTGGCAAAGGTTTTGTACTTGGTATGAAGTTCACCAGCTCATTGCCAAACACCACGTCCTCTGAGACCAGGTGGGTGTTGTTTGGGATGTGCTGACACCAGCCAGGAAAGCTGTCCTCCCATGGCAGTCACCAGAGAGATCCAGGAGAAGCTCTCCGAGGTCCAAGAAGCAAAGAGACACATCGAGGGTGGAAGGAAAGCAGAGAAAAATAGCAGGGGGATTTCTGAGCCAGCTGGGTGCTGGGTCAGGAGCTCTGCCAGGGGGAAGGGCTGTGTGTTTTGTGCCTTTTTTCGTGCAGGTGAGCAGGGACAGCCCCAGGCATTGGGATGGACTGCCCAGGGAAGTGGTGGAGTCACCATAGCTGGAGGTGTTTCAGGAAAGTCTGGACGTGGCACCCAGTGCCATGGTTTGGCTAATGTGGTGGTGTGAGGTCATAGGCTGGAAGTCTCAGAAGTCTTTTCCAGCCTCAAGAATTCTGTGATTCTGTGACACTGGAGGCAGAAGCCTGGTGCTTCCAGCACCTCATCCTACAGGGACAATCCTCACCACGAGGGCTGCTGCAAGGAGCACATCACTGATGATTCAAAGTGTTTTGGACTTCAAACCTTCAAGATGAGCTCCTGTGGCTACAGGAAATCAATCACACACTGCTCGGGGTATGATCCATATATCTGTATAATCCAGCTGCTCCTCCTCAGTGTTGTGTTGGCACCACCATGGGCACCATTAGCCAGTCCAGTTGCCCAGAGGGTCACATGGGGTTGATGTCCAGCTGATGATCCAGCATCACCTTCAATTCTTTGAAGGTCACTGCCACCTAGGACAAAATTTTCCATTCTGTAAGAAAAGTGACATCCTTTGTCCCTGGACATGTGGCATTTGGTCACCTTCACATGAATATTCATTGTGTCTGACTTACTGAGCAGTCTGGGACTTGTCCTTATTATTTGCTGCCACAAAAAAAAACTTTGTACCACTTGAAAGCCTGCCCACAAGAACTTTATTTATTCTTGCCAGTCACTAACAACAGCGTGCTGAATTTGTATTGTTTGAAATTATTAATCAAATCATCACACAGTACCAACACAAATGCTTCAAAGATGTCTGTTACCAGCTCATAAGTGCATTGAAAATGATACAGAATGTGCCTGGCAAATTCTGTTTCCCTTAAAACCATGCTGGCTGACATTAACTCTTTTCTATTCCCTTCATTTCCTACTAATGAAGTTCCACATAATTATAATTATGGGCTTGACAACAGCCTGATGAAGCTTAAAGAATTTTTAACTACTGAGCTCTCATTAGTGTTTCCCAGTCCTCCAGAACTTCCCCAGAATTCCATCTCCCCTCGTCCTATCACTCCACACTCTCCTCCTGCATCCCCATCCTCCTCCTGCTCCACACCTCTCCCCTTTGCCCTCCCCAAACCCCACTTTCAGCCAGGTTGGGCGACCCCAACATTTCCTTTCTCCCACCCAACCTCTTGAAGCTGGGGAAGGAAAGGCCCACACCATTTCCAAAGGCACAAGGCCACCACAAGCTCTGACTGAGCATCCTCCATCCCTCTTTGCCCTGGGCGTGCAGCACCCCAGTTTCCTCCCTCAAGCCTGACCTTCAGCACCCTCCACGTCAGCCCCAGGGGAAGAAATAAATCTCTGCTGCCTGGAGAGGTGCCTGCATTTCCCTTGTCCCCCCTCCCCTCCCCTCAGCACCCTCCTGCATTTTTGCCAACTGCAAGAACCTCCTGTGAAATGCAACCTCACCCTTTCCAGGGGCAGGAGCTTGGCTTCCCTTCCCTGGGCTGAGGGGGAAAAGGCTGCAGATCCCAGGAGCCACAGGGAGCCAGGCTGGCTTCTCCTGTTTGTATGGAGGGTGGTAGGAGTGCTGTCAGCAGCTCCAGCTTCTGAGAAGGACCAGGGCTCCCTCTGCCCTGCTTGCCACCATCCCACACACTTTGATGCCACCCACAGCAGCAGCAGCCATCCCCAGGACAGGGATTCTGCTGCTCTGGGACAGGTGCCCTTGCCCAGCCCCAGCCCTGCCTGGTTTGTTGCCCCCAGGTTCATTCATCTGAACTTATCAATAACCACAAAAAAGCTCAGCCTCCCACAACCTATTTCCAGAGGTTAAATCCCCATTTTCCAGCGACTACGCTCAGTGCTTAAAATCCTGTTCTGCTGCCCATTTCAAGACTGAAATACAGGTTTAAGCCTCTCTAACATTACCCTGCTGTTCCCCAGAGCCCTGCTCAGGATGTACCTTGGTGCTTCTAATCATGATTCTTGTTTTCTCATGCATTTCATGATGCCTTTTGTGTGTGTGTGTGTGTGTGAATACAGGAAATTAATAGCTCCTACAGACTGAAAGAGTGGCTAGATGGCCTCCAGCTGTCCAGTTCTTCTGGCTTGCAACCTTTGTGGAGGACTTACCACATGTGAGTCTCTGCTTTTATTAAATATAGAGATGGGGTTCTCAGGTGGCAATACTGGAGGGAAATATTTTTTGGCGAGCTGTGCTGGGATTTCTCCAACCTTGGCATAGCACAGCTTCATCTAGACAGGATTTGAAGCCCAGAGAGGTGGATTCCTATCAGAGGTTCAGAGCTCCTCCTTATCTATGGACTCAGCAGCTGAACCCCAGCTGGGTGCTGGGTGCTGGGTGCTGGCAAGGAGAAAGATGTTCACCCATAAGCTCGAAGATTGCATGGCCATATTTTTGTCCCAAATAGGTCAGGAAGTGTTTTGCACCATTCCAAGCACTGAGTTCTGCTCTCTGCCACAGCTTGAGGCTGCTTGGCACACCCAGGAGAGCAGCAGGGATCAGCACATGTGGCTGGGAGGGAGACCCACTCTCCTAACTGGAACCAGGGGAGGTTTCCTCTCTGCCTGCTCTTTTTCTCCCCATGGAGAGCTGCAGGAGTGAGGTTCCTGCTGTGCTGCTCAGCCCACCCTCATTCTCCTCTCTGCCATGAAACCCAGCCAGGGAGCAGCCCCACTGCTGGCCTTGGGGGCATCTTGGCCTTGGGAGGTCACCCAGTTAGCTGCTGAACATGAGGAGATCCCACAGCTGGGGTGGCCTTTGGGCTGCTAAAAACAACAAGCAGAGCTCAGGAGCAAAATCCCAGACTCCTGCCTTCCAGCAGCCCCCTGGGGAGCCATGGCAAGGATGTCTACAGCCAGGGCCACCTTGTATGACTTCAAGCCCTGCCCTTCTTGGGTGGTTTTCTGCCAGGCAGAAAAAACCCCGTGGTTGATCCTACAAGCTCTTGTTACCAACCAGTCCTTTGCAGAAAGAATTCAGGGCTTCCTCACCAACACGTGGGAACCCTGGAAGCATTGGGGAAGCTGCTGCTTGGCACTGCCACCAGCCCTGCAGGGCACAGGGGGGGATTTCCCCCCTGGAAACCCCCCTGGAATCCCCCCTGGAAACCCTCCTGCCTTCCCCTGGGTTTGGGGGAGCCCTCTTACACCCATCAGAAGCTGCTGAGAGCATGGAAAACAACACAGATGCAGTAGCCCAGTGCCAGCAGGGTTCCTGTCCCAATGACAAAGCACCTTGGGTGGCTTCTCTGGATAAATCCAAGAGGTAGAACCAGGAATGGTGGAGAAGTTGGGCAATTTGACTCATACTCCAGTAGATAATGAAAATAATTAACTGCTCATCCTTTCAATAACCACCCTTGTAGGACAAGAGGTATCTTACTGATTTACAGTTCCTCTGCAGCTCTTTTCTGATCTGGTCAGCAATTCCCTCCCTCTGATTTTTTGTTATTTTCAGCAAATATCAGCACAAGAAACATTTATCAGCTCAAAAAAAAAACAAAAAAACAAAAAAACCCAAACAACACCCTCACAAAACCTGCTCTCCAGGCCCTCAGTGCAGCTCGGGAACAGGTCAGGTGGAAGAAATGATCTGCTGGAAAGAAAAGTCCAGCAAAGGGGTGGCCATTCCCAGTTGGCCCAGTTCTGTGTTGGGCACAGTGAGGTGCCAGGCTGGGAACCAGGGCAAGAAGCACGATGGACACAGGAGATGGGAGACGCCAAAAAAATGGGGAGGGGAGAACCGGCAGTCACTGAAGGCCATCAGGAAGCTACTTGTGAAAAAGAAAAATCAATTAAAAAAAATTAAATACACATTTGCTGCCTTATTTCCTTTTTTTTTTCCTGATGATCTTAATGTTACTGAATGTGTAAGATTTGCTTTAGCAAAACAAATCTCACACTTGGCTTTTTGCCAGGCTGTGAATTTTTAATGCTTCACTGGCACACTGGAGGGTTCCAGCCCAGCCTGTTTTGGGGTTTCAGGACTTTTGGGGAACCAGAGGGCAGTTTCGCTACCGGATCACAAGTGCCGAGTGCCATAAAATGGTGATGGCAGAGGAAAAAAGTGAGCGGGGGTTTTGTCAGAGTGCGGGAAGGGGGAAAAGGCAGAGAGTGAAGTGTTAAAATCGGAGAGGTGCAAGGGGAAGAGGGGGAATTGCACCAGCGCTGGGTAAAATGCACGGAAAAAAAATAATTATTCTTATAAAAATATTGACAAAGCCATTTGGGGGGGAAAAATTATGTAAAAAAGGAAAAAAACAAAAAAAAAAAATTGGAGAAAAGCCCGGGGAGCCGCAGTGCCCCCTCAGCGCCGGCAGGGGGCGCTCCGATTTGGCCCCGCCCACCGCGTCACGAGGCCGAGGTGAGCGACCAATCGGTGCGGGCGCGTGCGGAGCGGCCATTGAGAAAATGCCGGGGGGCGGGAGGGGCATGAATGGGGCGGGTCACGTGGTGAGGAACGTTCCCACGGCCCCCCCCGCACCCACTGCCACTCATCCGGGATGGAGCTGGGACCGGAACCGGGACCGGGACCGGGATCAGGGGCCGGACCGGGACCGGGACCGGGATCGGGATCGGGACTGGGATCGGGATCAGGAGCCGGAGTGGGACCGGGACCGGGATCGGGACCGGGATCGGGATCGGGATCGGGATCGGGATCGGGAGCCGGACCTGGACCCAGCCCCGGTCTCTGGGCCGCCTGCGTAGTGAGCGGCGCTTCCCGGGGCTTTGGGCTGAGCCTGGTGCGGCTGCTGGTCCCGAAGCTGCTGGCAGGTTCGGTGTTGGTGCTGCTGGCCCGTTCGGAGGTACCGCTGAGCCAGCTGGCGGCAGAACTCCGGGCCAGCGGTTCCGGGCTGCGTGTGGAGTGTGTGGCCGCTGACCTGGGCTGCCCGGAGGGGCTGCTGCGGGCTGGGGAGGTGTTGCGGGAGGTGCTGCCCACCGCCCCCCCCGGGCCCCTGCTCCTCGTCAACAACGCCGGTAACAACACCCACCCCCTCCCCTCCTTTTCCCCCCCTTTTCACCCTCTTCCCTTCCCCGGGACAGCGGGGTTCAGCCCTTCCCCCCCGTCCCCCCCTCCCCTTGGTTCCCCAGCGGCTGAGCCGAGGCTCAATGGGTGCTTTGTGTGTGAATAACCCAACCCAGTCACTAACCCGGCGGGTTCGAGGCTTTTTATTGTATTATTTTATTAAAGGGATGAAGCCCGGGGCTGGTTCGCTGCCGGGATCTCGGGGCTGTGCTGGTGACCAGCTTGAACCCGGTACTGGTGGCACAGGACCAGCTGGGCACCCCCCTGCACCCTCCTGCTGCTCTGTCCCCCCCTGACCCCAAGCACGAAGCTTTTTTCCCAGAAACCTCCATCCCGGACTTGTGGGGTCTGTTGGCTTGGGTGCCTTTTTTCACCCTTTATTGCTCAGAATGAGACCCCACATTCCTGTGGGTGACAGGCATCAAGACTTCAGCTGAGGTGGTTTCATCCAGGACAGCCCCTGGTGGCCCTTGGGGACATTGTACCTGAGGTTGGAGGTTGGGAGCTGTTTGTTTTCACCTGGCACATCCATATCCCTGCTGGGGGGTTCAGATGGTGACCCCAAAGTGAGGAGCAGAGCCAGAGACCCTGCTGGAGGCTGGGCCAGCAAAGCTGCTCACTTTTGTCTGTAATAGTGTGGAAATGCAGGAGCAAAAGGGATCTGCTGGGTGGTTGAACCCACTTTTAACCACTTTTTAACTCATTTGTCCTTCCTTCCTCTAGGCTCCCTGGGAGACATCTCCAAATCCTTCCTCGACCTCACTGACCCAGAGGAAATCAACACCTACTTTGCCTTCAATGTCACCTCAGCCCTTTGCCTCACCTCCACGGCCCTGAGAGCTTTTGGGAAGCGACCCAACTCCAGCAGGACTGTGGTGAACATCTCCTCCCTCTGTGCTGTGAAGCCCTTCAAGAGCTGGGCTCTGTACTGCAGTGGGAAGGCTTCCCGGGACATGATGTTCCAGGTGCTGGCACTGGAGGAGCCCGATGTCCGTGTGCTCAACTACGCCCCGGGTGAGGAGAGAAGCTCAGGGATCACCCTGCCTTTTCTCCTAGCATCCTGGGGAAAAGATTCTTCCAGCTGAGGGAGGAACAGGAAGAAAACGAGCCCCAGATTTTGCTCTCTCCTTAAGTGTTTTTTTTATTATTATTATTATTTATTCCTCTGGTTGCTCTTTCCCCAGGTCCTCTGGACACAGAGATGCAGCTCTTGGCCCGGACTAAGACTGGAGACCTGGAGCTGCGTCAGCATTTCCAGAGCCTGCACCAGAGCCAGCAGCTGATAGACTGCACTGTGTCAGCCCAGAAGCTGCTGAAGCTCCTGGAAGACGACACCTTTCCCTCTGGTGCCCACCTGGATTTCTATGACATCTGAGTTACTCTCACCTCCACCTTCCCCTTCCTGCTTTGCTTTCTGCTTCTCTCCACCGAGCTGCAGCTGGGGTGACCTTGGTTGGGTCCTGGGTGCTGTGCAGCTTTCCAGAGAAGACCTCTGGGTGTATTCTCCATGGAGTGGCTCCAGGGGACTGGGGGGCACTTACTGCTTGGGAGCTGGGGAGCCTTCCTGGAGACCCACCAGGAGGAGCAGGGATTTCTCAGCTACTGGTGGCTTTCCCAAGGGAATGAGGATGGAGGCATAAAGCTTCCCTGTGCAGGAGCACGTGTGAGCCAAGGAGGTACCAAGGCACGTGAGGCCAGGTCAGAAAGCTCCCCCAGAAGGTCTCAAAAGCAGCCAAGAGAAGGATTAGAGCTGTGTCCCATCCTCTCTCCCCTTTGCCTCACAGGCTGCATGCTCAGCGAGTCCGCAAAGGACACAAGAGCCATTCCTGCCCCCCCAGAGCCCTGGCTCTCCATCCCTCATCTCACCAGTGACTCCTTCAGATTCTCCTGCAGTTCTGGGATCCTCTCTGCCTGGGTTTTGTGCATTAAGAGGTGGAACAAAGCCCATCCTCCTGGTTTTTATACCAAGATGATAAATGACCAGGAGAGGGAGCTGGCCATGGAGGAGGTGGGAGTTTTGGGTGCTTCAGCCCCCTCTCCACTCCACATCTCAATTTTCATCCACTCGGAGCTCCAATCATTAAATGTTTTCTGTCTCTGCTGCTTCCTTTGCTGCATTTTCAGAAGTGGGGTACATTTGGGGGAGGGTGGGAGGGCAGAGCTGGGGTAAAGCACCCTCTTCCTCCAGCAAGGCTCCACCTGTGTTCTCCTGGGGTGCTGCTTCCATCTCTGAGCTGTTTCATTAACTCAGCGTTAACTTAATCCTGCCCAGCTCAAAACCCCTTCTCCAGCTACTCTGCTGCCTGGTTTCACCTTCCCTCTATGCTTGTGAACTCATTATTAGCAACCCCCCCCCCCCCTTTGCTGCTCATTACTCTGACAGCAGGGAGGTTTTTCTGGGGTTTGACCCTCAGTGGTGTTAAATGTGGGCTGTGACACTTGGGCACACCTCCTGCTGCTAAAAATCCCCCATCTCTACATCTTGTATCCCTGTGGAATTGTACCATTTCCTCTTGGGAAGAAATTCTCTTTTGGGGTCTGGCTTTCTGCAAAAAAAGAAAAAAAAACAAACAACCCCAGTGCGCAGAGTTGGGTGTCCCAGGTTCTGCCTTTGCAGGGTCTTGGACCAGGGGCTGGGCTGGAGGTAGGAACCCCCCAAACCAAAGGAACCCCAAACTGCAGGGAGGGCTGGGGTGGCAGTGGGGGACAGGGCTGCTCTGGGCACAGGGACCACTTGGGAGGAGCTGGATGGGAGCTGGAGCTGGGTCTTGGGGATAAGGGGGAATACCCAAGGGGAAGATTTCATTTTGGGTTATGCATAATTAGAATTATCAAATGGTTTGAAAGGGACCTTCAAGCTCATCCAGTTCCAGACCCTGCACAGGCAGGGACACCTCCCCCAGCCCAGGCTGCTCCGAGCCCCATCCAACCTTCAACACTGCCAGGGATGGGGCAGCCACAGCTTCTGGGGGCTCAGCACCCTCACACCAAACAATTTCTTCCTAAGATCTAACCTAAATCTCACCTCTTGCAGCTTTAAATCATTACCCCTTGTCCTATCACTCCCAAGTCCCTCCCCAGCTTTCCTGCAGCCCCTTCAGGCACTGGAAGCTGCTCTAAGCTCTCCCCATTGGATTTTTCTCCAGGCTGAACCCCCCAACTCTCTCAGAGTGATGTTGATGTCAACACTATGACTCCATAACTCCAACAGAACCATTTTTGGGGCCTCTGCTCACCCTGCTTTAACAGGTCCATGACTTGTGCTGGGACCTGGGTCACTTTTCTCTCCCTTTTCTCCCTCCCTTGCTCTCTGGGGGCAGCCCAGGAGGGGCTCAGGTTCTGTCTCCAGGTCCTGGTATCTTCCCAAGGAGCAGATGTGATCCCTGCAGGGCATCCTCTGGGTACCAGAATCCCCCAAGCACCAGCATCTCCTGCCCAGGGAGCAGCAGCAGTGATGTTTTCAGGACCTCCCTTGAGCACCAGCAACCCCCAGGGGTACAGCTCTGCACCCATGGGTGCTCTGAGATGCCAAGGGCAAAACGAGAGGGATTCATTTGATTTATTTCATTAATTCATTGGATTTTTTTTTATTTTTTGGAGTGGCCAGCTGAGGGCGTACCGAGACCGGGGAAAGGAAACCATCCCGGGAAGTGAGGCCAAGGGTGGGGATAGAGGGGGTGAAAGTTCTGACCCCCCCCCCCCTCATCTCCTTCCTCTGCCCCCCCTCATCACAGGTCCCTGCCACCACGAAAAGATGCGGTTTGATTTGTTTTGTTTGGGGTTTTTTTTGTTTTTTTGTATTAACTCTCCATATCCTGCAGCTGGGGCACCAGAGGCTAGATAAGAATTTTAAAAGGGATATTTTAAAAAGTAAGAAGTTTTAAGCTCATGGGCACAGTGTATCTGATGGGGATAAGAAGCCCAGCCCCAGAAGAAACACCAATTGTGGCTTTTTTCACCCTTTTTTCATGTTTTTTTCCATTTTTTTCACTTTTTCCTACCTTGTTCCATTTGCTTTACATTTTTTCACCCTTTCCCCACTTTATTTTCCACCCTTTTCCACTTTATTTTCCCACCTTTTTTTCTTCCCCCCTTTTTTCACCCTTTCCCAACCTTTCCCCTTTTTTTCCCACCCTTTTTTATAACGTTTTCCCCACTCTTTTTCCCACCCTTCTTTCCTCCACCTTTTTTTTTTTTTTCACCCTTTTTTCCACCCTTTCCCTTCTTTTTTTTTTGGGGGGTGCAGACAACCCCCCCACCATAGCCTGGATGATGGTTTGGGGCACAAAGAGAAGCTTGTGGGGGACCTTCAGGGGTGACACAAAACCCCAAAGCCAGGTCCCAGGGGACCCCCAGCCCCCTCCCCACCCCAGGGCAGACACTGGGCCCTTTGTGGCCCTGGGGAGATGTGAGGCTGAGGGTTAGGAAAGGAACCAAAAGCCCTGCTTGTTGGGGATGTGTTTCCACCTCCGTGACCCAATCCCTGGGGCAGGGCTGAGGCTGAATCCTCCTAAATCCTTCCCCAAAGCCTCCCAAATTAAAACCAACCTGCACCCAGCGACCTCCCAAATCTTTGCTGCTGCCCTGGCTTGCCCCCGGCTCAGCGGGGCCAGAGGCTGCAACCTGGTTCCTCTGCCCCTCCTGAAAAGTTTCTCAGCAGAGCAGAGGGGAGAAGAAAACCTTTATTTTCCCATCCCCTGGCCAAAAGTGCTGAGTAGGAACCTTTCAGCCAGGACACCGAGTGCCCAGCGGGCTCCTCACTCACAAACAAGTGGCCACCTCTGGCCAAGGGGCCAAAGGTAAATGAGCTGCTCCTCTGGCAAAGGGGGTCCTCAGGGGGTGGGGAAAGGTCTGCTGATGCCCAAGCTTTCCACCCAGGGATCCTCCTGCTGGAGCCACCATCCCTGGAGAGGTTTGGAAAAACCCCCGGTGGAGATGCGGCCCTTGGGGGAGGTGGTTTTGGGGGGGTTGGGTTGAGTCTCAGAGGTCTTTTCCAACCTTCATGGTGACTCTGTGGCTCTTCTAGGATTCTGTGACCCCATCCTGCATGTGGAGACCCTGGAGGTGCCCGTGGTGACACCCAACCCACGGGGGATTCCTCCCATCCCATATTAACTCCAGGGCTCAGGTGTCTCCCAGCCACCCCAAATCCTCCCACCTCTCCATGCACCAAGTCAGGAGCTTTGCAGGGGCTTCTCAGGGCTGGGATTTGGTGCTTGCTCACCCAACCACAGGGGGTTACAACAGCAAACATCTTTCTGCTGAGCTGGCAGGTTCTCAGGAGTCTTCTCCCCAAGACTCAACCCTTCCTCACACATCCTGGAATTCTTGGCCTGCTGATCCCCTTTCAATCCTCTCCCCTTTCCATTGCCCCCTGTTTTTTGGGGTGGCTTTAGTGATAAGCAAAGGAGAAGGTGTCCCCTGGAGCCATTTAATGTGTAACCAGGGCCCCTCTGGTCCAGCAAGGAGGAGCTGACAGATTAACCCAGTTTAGAGCCAAAGGGCAGTGGGTTTGCTGGTAAACTGTCCTGTTCCTGCGAGCTCCAAATGCCTTTAATGGGTTATTATTTAGTTAGCAATGGAGGTTAATGGGGGGGACACTGCAGAAATGATCTGTGATGAATTAAGCCTTCTCTATCCAGCTGGACTGGGCACTAAACTGGGATCAGCATCGCTCCCAGTGCTGTCCTGCACCCACCCAGCTCCCCAGTGGTCAGATCAAACCCTGCAGACCTACAGCCTCTTTTGCTGGTGGGAAAAAGCTGGCAGAAACAGCAGGTTTTCCCTTTTTTTTTTTTTTAATGCAGCCCCCTAAAAGCCAGATATGGTCCCATTGGGCTGCAGCTGAGTGCATTCCAAACCTCCTTGCCTGGATACAGGGTGCCCAAGCTGGAACTGCTGAGGCTGAGATGCTCCTGTGGCCTCCCCTGGCTTTTAGGGACACTGACCAGCCCCAAAACTGGGGGGGTGCTCCCCATCCCCTTTCCTTCAGCAGAGCTATGGGGCCAGCCCAACCCATCCTCCCCATCCCACCCTGTGCCACCTCTGCAGCCCCCCATCCTCCACCCACCCTCCAAACCCCCCTGTACTGATACCTCAGCCCTTCCCCAAGCACCCAAAAGGATCCCACCAGATCCTCAGGATGCTGGGGGGCTGGGACAGACTCAGCACCCAGCTTGAGAGGTGGAAGTCACCCAGCAGCACCCATCCCTCCATCCATCCATCCCTCCATCCCTCCATCCCTCCATCCCTCCATCCCTCCATCCCTCCATCCATCCATCCCCTGCAGCATCCCAGCACCAGGCTGGGGGGGGGGATGCTCGAGGTACAACCCAAAAGGGTTCCTGCCGGTGGGATATCTGGTGGCCTCATCCTGCCTGGTGTCCCCAGCAAGGAAATCTGCCACTGAGGCAGAGCCACATTCACATTCCTGCCGAGTAGCACACTTGTCAGCCGAGCTGTCACCGCGCCGGTAATGGGGCCACGGCGGTCGCTCCTGTTGGGGTAAACACAAGAGAAGCCGAGAAAACAAGAGCAGAGCCCAGCCCGGGTGCTTCCAGCAGGGCTGCAAAGTCTCGGTGCATTTATGGGAAAAGGGGGGGGGATGGATGCCCAACCTTCCCTCCCCCCCTCCCGACACCCCTGCCTCCATATCAACCTCTGCTCTGAACCCCAAAATATTCCCCTGGGGAAGGATGCTCCTGGTGGTCCCCACCCCCCTCCCTGGGATTGATGTTCCTGATGGTTCCTGAATCCCAAAACCTTTCAGGAAGGATGCTCCTGGTGGTCCCCACCCTCCTCCCTGGGATTGATGTTCCTGCTGGTTCCTGAATCCCAAAACCCCTCAGGAAGGATCCCTGGGATTGATGTTCCCGATGGTTCCTGAATCCCAAAACCCCTCAGGAAGGGTGCTCCTGGTGGTCCCCAAACTCCCTCTGGGCAGGATGTTCCTGGTGGTCCCCAAACCCCAAAATCCCCCAGGGGGGAGGATGATCCTGGTGGTCTCCAAACCACCTGGGAAGGACTCATTTGGTGGTCCCTAAACTCCAAACCACTCCTGGTGGCCCCTGAACCCCAAACCACCCCTGGAAGGAAAATCCCAAACCCCCCCTGGAAGGAAAATCCCAAACTCCCCCGGGAAGGATGCTCCTGGTGGTCCTTGGCAGGGCAGGGACAGGGATGCAGTCACTGCTGCCAGGAGGGACCTTCTGGGATTAAAAAGAGTTTGTTTGGTGGCATCTGAGCTGGGATGGGTAGGGACAGCCCCATCCTGGGGACACAGAGCTGCAGGTTGGTGACTTCCAGCAGGACCCCCACCCCAACCATCCCCCCTCCCCCCAGATTAAACTGGAGGAAAAGCTTTTTATTTGTTCTTTTTTTGTTTACTTACAGTGATGATGGTGATGGTGGTGATGATAACAACAATGGCATTTTGCAGGTGCCAGAGCCACCCTGAGCTCGGGGGAGGGGGGAACCCATTAGGGACAAGGCTCCAACCTCCTTGCCACCCTCCATCCAGCATCCCCCTGGGTGCCCTCCACCCCCAGACACCTCCTGCCACCTCCAGCCGTGTCACCAGCACTGGAGGGGACACCTTGGCTGGGTGGGATGGAACCAGGCTGGGAGGGGTTTGCATGGGGGGGGTCTTCAGCCCTGTGATTAATTTGTGCTGGCTGCTTTTTCTTTTTTTCCCTATTCCTCCAACCCTCCCCACAGCAAAGTGGTGGCCAGGCTGGAGAGCCCAGGATTTGGGACAAAGAAGGGACCGAGGGGACAGAGAGGGACGCAGCCCTCCAGGGGATGCCCTCCATGGGGCCACATGTTCATCCCCAGCTCCTCAATCCCAGGGGATGCTTCTTCCCTCACCCCCCCCCCCCCCGACACCCCAAACTTTCTAACCCACCGCTTCATCCCCTCAAAAGCTGGGAGGGGAAAAAACCACAAAACCCAAAAAAAACAAAAGAAAAAAAACCCAAAACCAAACCAAACCAAACCAAAAAAACAAACCCACAACAAAACAAAACAAACAAAACAAGACAAAACAAAACCACCCAAAAAACCCAACCAAAACCCACAAAACCAACCCAAAATATTTTCTCCCAGCAAGGAGGGGAGAGGCTGACTCTTACCCCTTCCCAACCCAAGAGGATCACTTCACCTCTGTAAAACCCCACAGCCTTTCTCTCCCATCAAACCCAACTCAGCTCAGAACTTTCTTCCCCTCCCCCCTTTTTTTTCTTTTTCCTTTTTTTTTTTTTTTTTTTTTTTTTTAATAATAAAGCACCTCAGCTCTCCAAGCTGCAGCTCATCTCACACCTAAGCGAGTTTGGGTTTCTGCTGAAGCCTTTCAGCTGTTTTCTCAGCCTCTCCCCCGGCTCCCTCTCAATGCAGGCAGTTGCTATAGGTATGTTTTAATCCCCAGCATGGTAGATTTTAATTAGGCTTTGTACAGATGGCCAATTAACATTCATTACTTTTGCCTTGAGCGATTAATTATGAGTTTGGATAGAAGGGGAGATGGAGACAGAGGAAAGATGGGCAGGTGAATGAAAAAAAAAAACAAAAAAAACCCCAAACAAAACTTAAAAAAGGGATTTTAATCAGAGATGGGGATTTTTTATGATTTTTTTTTCTTTATTTATATATAGAGACATGAGGCACGGGGTGAGTTACACCCCTGCCAGGCCCTGAGCCACGGGGCTGGGGTCCCAGGGGGTGACACCAAGAGACCTGGGGGCTGCGACCTGGGCGGGGATGGGGAAACTGAGGCAGGGAACGGTGGGGTGAGAACCACCGAGCTCCTGGCAGCAGCACCCTGGGGTAGGGTCTGGGGGTGATGATGGGGGGGGGGTGACACAGGGTCCCCTCCTGCAGGGTGGCACCAGGCAGTGTCCCCACCCGATGTCCCCGGACACGGCACTAATTTTTCCTGATTGATTTTTCACTCCGGTGGGAGGGAGATGGTGACATCCAGGGACAGAGCTCTGGTGGGGAGGATTCCCCCTCCATGAAAGGGACCGACATCACCAGCCCTTCCCCTTCCCCCCCCCTTCTCCAGCCCGGGTAGCCATGGTTGCCCAAAGGCTTTCAGAGGCGAGGGCTGGCTCCTGGCCACGCAGCTGGGAAAAAGTGAGAGTCAAAAAAATGAAAATGGTCGAAGATTAAAATATATATAAAAAAAAAAAAATTAAAAGTTTTAAAATAAAACATAGAAAATTAAAACAGTAAAAATTATACAATAGTAAAAAAATTATAAAATAGTAAAAAAGAAAAGAGACAAAATAGTAAAAATTATAAAATAGGAAAAAAAATTTAAATAGTCAGAAATGACATAGGCAAAAATTAAAATAGTCGAAGTCTCTGCTAGCCCCACCCCCTGGGCTGTGTCCTGCCCTGGTTCCTTGGTGGAAGGGCTCATGGCCATCCCAACACGTGTGGATCCTGGATTTGGTGTTTCTGGGAGATTTTGGAGGCATGGAGAGAGCAGGGGAAGGGGGGGTGGGATGGGGAAGGTGTTCAGGTGTCCTGCATCCTGGGGTCATCCCTGAGGGCAGGTCCCACATCCATCCCAGAGTCATCCCTTGGTGGGGGTGTCACCTGCATCCTGGTGTGGACAGAGGGATGGATGTGTGGATGGATGGATGGATGCAGGGATGGATGGAGGGATGGAGGGATGGAGGGATGGGTGCAGGGATGGACAGAAGGATGGAGGGATGGATGGATGGATGCAGGGATGGATGGAGGGATGGAGGGATGGATGGATGGATGGATAGGTGCAGGGATGGGTGCAGAGATGGGTGCATGGATGGGTCCAATTCCCCCTCAAGGGACCTCCCCTGCTGCAAACTCCTCCAGCTCATGTCACAAGGATCAGACAAGGGGTGATGGGCACAAGTTGCTCCTGGGGAGAATCCAATTGGACCCAAGAGGAAAAAATTTCCCCCTGAGAACAGTCAGGCCCTGGAATGGTCTCCCAGGGGAAGTGGTGGATTCCTCCAGTTTGGAAGTTTGAAGTCTCAGCTTGAGGGGGTGCTGGGACATCTCAGCTAAACAACAATTTATAATCCTTGAGGTCCCTTCCAGCCTGACACTCTATGGTTCTAGGATCCCATGAGCTACACCCACCCTGGTGACCTGCGTGGCCTCAGCCAGACCATCCCCCAGGTTTGCAGGGTGGTTTTTTAAGCTAAAGCAGACAGGATGTGAAGGAGCTGCTGCTCCCCTCGGCCTCCAAGGAGAACCCAAACCTTGGAGGGTTCCTCTCTGCTGAGGAAGAGGAGGGCAGGAGGCTGTGGAGGGCCCCGTCCCCACCTGCAGAGCAGTGGCAGGGTATGGCCCTCTGGAAGTATATGCCATGAAAATGTGCACATTTCCTAAAAGCAATATGGGAACAGCTAAATATACTGCTCACAAATCTGTTTACACTAATAATGGCTGGGAGCCTGCCATCCATATGACTGTGAGGAACCATTGATTCAACAGAAATTAACTGAAAGAGCTCGAGAGAGGGAGGAACTCGACGCATTTTATATTTAAATGTCTTTTTTTTTTTTTCCCTTGTCTTTTCTTTTTTTTTTTTTTCCTTTTTTTTTTTTTTTTTTTTTTTAATTTCCTCCCTTGCAAAAAGAAAGCACAGACAGACAGGGATTCATTCCCCCACCTCTGCTCCTGTGAGACCCCACCTGGAGTCCTCTGTCCAGTTCTGGAGTCCCCAGCATCAGGTGGACACGGAGCTCCTGGAACATGTCCAGAGGACACTCAAATGCTCAGAGGGCTGTGAAGACAGAATAAAAAAGTTGGGGTTGTTCAGCCTGGAGAAGAGGAGGCTCCCAGGTGAGCTCAGAGCAACCTTCCAATATCTGAAGGGGCTCTAAGAAAGCTGGGGGAGGGCTTTGGACATGGGGGGGTAGGGAGAGGATGAGGGGAAATGAGTTAAAAAAAAAACAAACCTTGAAGAGCTGAGATTTAGGTTGAAATTCTTTAATTTGAAGGCTGCCCAGAGAAGCTGTGGCTGCCCCATCCCTGGCAGTGTTGAAGGTTGGATGGGACTTGGAGCAGCCTGGGCTGGTGGGAGGTGTCCCTGGCCATGGCAGGGGGTTGGGAATGGATGGGCTTTAGGGTCTCTTCCAACCCAAACCATCTGATAATTCTGTGATTCTATTAAAAATAAAAAAATAAAATAAAGAGAGGGAAACAGGGAGACCTTAGCACCTTCCTGCATTGGGCAGTGAGTCTGCTCTGCCCTCCCTGTCCCCATCCAGAGTGCTGGGACATCCAGTGGGTTGGGATTTTCCACCCCAGCCCTGGGGATCCGAGCTGCTGATGGGGCTCAACAAACACAATATTCACCTGGTTTTCCAAGAAGTGGAGATGGAAGAGCCTGGGTCCTTATTTTGGAGTGGGCAGTTGGCTAAACTGCTGAAGTTTTCAAAGAAGACGGGCAACCAAAAAAAAAAAAAAAAAAAAGAAAAAAGACTAAAAAAAACCCAACCAAACCCTCCCAGATTTGGCAGCTCCTCACGTATTAGTGGAAATGTTGCAGACTTGGCTCCCTCTCACCTCCCCAACATAATGTTAAATGGCATCAAGACAGTATATCAGTCATTTACATATGTTGCTTATAGACGCCAAACTTATTAACACAATAAAACTGCTGCTGAGAAGCTTTCCTGCCTATTTTATTCTGGGAGAGAAAGTCAGTGTTGGAAGCACCTTTCCTCCTCGTATGGAAACCCCCGGGTTTGCCTTTCAAATGGCTGCCTGGAAAATAAATATATGAATCACCCCCCGGGTCCCTCTCTGACCACATCTGAAGCCAAGAAGGAGGAAAACAGGAATTCCAAAGGCACCCCCAGCACCCAGCACCCCCAGCATCATCCAAGATGGGCACTCAGGATGGATTCATCCCAGGACCAAGCTCTGGACCTGCTGGAACTGGGACTCACTGGGGGGATTCACTCAGCACCATGGCTGAGTTCTTCTGCTGGCTGGAAGTCCTGGAAAACATTCCCAAGGAATCCCACAGCATCCCGAGGGGAGTCAAGGGCTGACATCAGGGGTGAGGGAAAAATCTCCTCCTGGCTGCTGTCACCTCAGTGACCAGGAGGAGGTGGGGTCCCCAAGGTCAAGGGAAAGGTCTCCCTGTGCCCAAGTCTGCACACATCACTTCCAACTGATCAAGTTGCAAAGATTTTCCCTGAAATTGTGGGGAACAATCCTCTGGGACCACCTTGCAGAGCAGAAAGGTCTGAAGCAACCTCTGCCCTGGTGTGGGTGCAGCTTCAGCAGCAGGATGGGCATTGCCACCAGCACCTGAGGATACCAGAGCTGTCTGGAAGGCTTTGTCAGGGCACCCCAACCTGCTCCCAGGCTTCCAGATGATCCTTTCAGGTATCAACATCTACAAGGAGCTGGGTGCAGAATCCTCTCTGCTTTGCAAGTGCAAAATTCCCATTCCTGGCACGGAGCTGCAGCCCTTGGAGCCACAGCTCTGTGGCCTTCAAGATCTCCCACCTCTGAGGATGTCAGAAGCCCACCAGGTCCCACCACCCCACCAGAGGGTTTCTGTCTCACCATAGCAGTCAGAGCATGGAAGAGAGGTGAGGATGGCTGCAGTCTTCATGGAAAAATCAGTGTGACCATTCTATAGGAGGGTGAGGATCCAGGAACATCCTTCCTTGCTGGATTTCCAGCTCTTCCAGCCCACAGTTACATCATCTGTGTGGCTTCCCATTCCAGGACTCACTGGTGGGATTGTATCGCAATACCAAGCTGACTTCCTACCTAAAGCTACCTCCCACCCATCCATGCCAAAGTAGATATCCCCATCCATCATCCCCACCATTCCCAGGTCATATCCATCCATCCATCCACCAATGCACCAGTTAATGAAACCACCCTAAAAAAGGGAGCCTGAGGGAGGCAAGATGAGTAATCTGCTGAAGCTCACTGGGTTGTGCATGGACAATTTATTCCAGCCCAGAAGATCCCTCAATCAAATGAAATTTAAACAAATAAAAGCAGAAGAAGCAGGGACAGGGCGAGCAGCCTTGACAACCCCCCTCCCCTCAGCCCTCCCCAACCCAAAATCCAGCCCCATTCCTCACTCTGGGGCCAGGTTTTGATGGATGTGGAGAAGAAATTTGGTCAGGGGGAGGAGCTGTGCCCATGGGAAGAGCAGGTGGGAGAGGTTAGGAGGAGGAAATGATCCAGCACTTTGAAGTCTGGTCAACTTTTAACATCCCGGGAAGCTGCACCCATGGCCACGCTCCGGGGCTCGGGGCCTGATTTTCCACATTCTGCCCTTTGATGCTGGAGGCTGATGTGTTATAGTTTAACGAAGCAGGAGGGAGGGGGGGACAGGATTGAGGGGGGGGGGACACGGGGCCTGCACCTGCTGGCAGTGTGCTGGATCCAGCCCTGGAACAGCCTGCCTGGTGGCCAGGGCTGGGGGATGGAGGGATGGACAAAAGGATGGAGGAATGGACAGAAGGATGGATGGATAAAAGGATGGATGGATGGATGGATGGATGGATGGATGGATAGATGGATGGAGGATGGATGGATGGATGGATGGATGGATGGATGGATGGATAGATGGATGGATGGATGGACAAAAGGATGGATGGATGGATGGATGGATGGATGGATGGATGGATGGATGGACAGAAAGATGGGTCAGGAAGGGAGGGAGGGAGGGCTGGGAGATGGATGGGAAAGATGGAGGGAAAGAGGGAGGGAAGGAGGGAAGGATGAAGGGATGGATGGGTGGATGGAGATAGACCAACTGCCCACCAGCCCATCCCTGGAGTTGCCCCGCTGCCCCCGTCCCCCCCGGCCACATTTTGGTCCTTGTCCTGTCCCAATCTCCCATTCCCTCATTTCTCTTTCGTTTGCTCCTTGGAAAATCCTCACTGTTGTATTTTAACAAGCATCAGCCTCCCCTTTCCCTCCCTTCCAGCACGCCCTAATCATGCTGCAGCCCCCCCCCCACTGACACCAGCCACATCCCTCCACCAGACCACCACATTCTGTGGATGTTTTCGTTAAGAAAAAAAAAAAAAAAAAGAAAAAAAAAAAAGTTTTTTTTCTCCATCCCAATCTTCTCCCAGGCAGAAATCCGTCGAGTTCCCAAGCTGCCACTGGGTCACCTCCTCCTGGGGACACAGGGGCTGAAGTTTTCCTCCTAAGAACCCAGAGACATTGGGGCTGGAGCAAGGCACCCACCTGGGGTGGGGGATTTATTCCTTTCAGGGATAAAGATCCTGCCTGAATTATCCTGGAGGTGAGAGCAGGCCTGGGAGTGGGGCAGGGGGATGGGGGGGGAAGAGAAACGTGGAGATAAATTTGGATTTCTCACCGGGTTTCAGAGCAGCAGCTTCCACCGGGGACTCAAAACCGCCGGGGCGAATAGAGGGGGAGGAAAGGGTTTCAAGGTTTATAATTTTCTCCCCTAAACCAAAGCATTTCCCCCCCAAAAAAACCTCTGCAGAGATGGGGAGGGGGAGATGCTGCCCGGGGGTTCCTGCGGGGAGCACCCAGTTCCCACCCGGCTTTTTTAAAAATCTTTTTCCGTCGCAGAAGCTGCTGAAAAATCAAGGAGATCCGCGGGAAACGAAATGCCGGCTCCGCGCAGGGCTCCGCGGGCCGCGGTTCCGCCCGGTGGTACCGGGAGCCCCCGGGGAACCCAGCCGGGATCCGAACCCTCCGAACCCAAGTGCCGGGGAAAGAAAACAGCGAGAAAGAGAGAGAGAAAAGGAATTAATTTCATTTCATCTATTGATAATAAATTGATTGAAATTAAATCACACAAATAGCAGGAGCCGGGCAGAGCTCCCGGGGCTGAGCCTGGGACGGGCCCCGCTTTCCCCTTCTTCCCTTTTCCTTTCCCTTTTCCCTCACCTTCCCATTCCCTTTCCCTTTTCCCTTCCCCATCTCCACCCCATCCCTCCGCGGGTGCGTTCAGATCCTCTCCCGCCTGCCCTCTCCTCCAGCCGCCTCCTTTTATTTCCTTTTTTATATTTATTTCCTTTTTAAAAAAAAATTATAAATATATATTTTTAAAGTAGATTGGGTTTTTTTCCTCTTTTTTTTCGGAAATAAAAATAAAAGCGCTTTGGCGACGCGCTCGCTCCATTTTTAGGCTTTAATTTCTGAGGCGGGGGGTCATGAAATTTTTTTTTTTTTTTTTAATTTTTTTTTTCTCAGCCCTCTCCCCACCTTCTTCTTCCCCGCAGCCTCTTGCGGGAATGTGGCCGCGGAAAACCCTCCGCGAGGGGAAAGGATCCGCGGGTGTATTTCAGTCCAGCCAAGTGGAAAATAGACTTTCAGCCCCCTTTGTGCGGGAGGGGAGGGCTGGCCCCCGCAAAACTCCGAGCAGAGCCAAACTGCGGAGTGAACTCGGGACTGGCCCGCGGAGGGGCTGCGCGCCCCGCGTATCCCCCCGCGCCGGGGAAAAAAAAAAAAAAAAGAAAAAAAAAAACCCCAAACCCACCAAAAAATAAGGCAAAAAGGCGAATTATTGGAGGTTTTGTGAATTTCTTTTCTTGCCAGAGCAGGATCGGGCCCCTGGAAAGAGCGGCCTGGGGGCGGAGGGGAAAGGTCCTGTCTGCGGAGGGGTGCGGAGGTTGCGCGGAAGCCGCGCGGTGTCTGGGGGTCACCTCTGATCCCGCTCCGCCGGCAGCCGCGGGGTGACAGGCAGTGCTGTGGGGATTTTTGTTTTATATATATGAGTATATGTAAAAAATGAAAAACAAGTAAGCAGAAAAAAAGAGGGGAGGAAGAGAGGAAAAGAAAAAGAAAAAAAAAGGGGGGGGAGGGTAAAGAGGTTGGGGAAGAATGGGGGGAAGAGAGGAAAAAAATAAAGAGGGGAAAAAGAGGGGGAAAAAGAGAGCGGAAAGAAAAGGGGGAAAAATAGGGGAGAGAATAAGAGAGGCAGGGAAAGAGGGGGGGAAAGAGAGGGGAAATAAAGAGGGGGGGCAAGAAAAAGAGAGGGGGGAATGGGAAAAAAGAGAGGGCAAAAAAGAGAAGGGTTAAAAGGGTAAAAAAGAGAAAGGAGAAGAAAAAGGGAGGGGGGGAAAGGAGAAGGGGAAAAAAGAGAAGGAAAAAAAGAGAAGGAAAAAAGAGAAGGAAAAAAAAGCGAGGGGGGGAAAAAAGGAGATTTTTTTAAAAGAAAAACATTTTTTTCTTTTTTTTCTGTTTTTTCTTTTTTTTCTTTCTTTTTTCTTTTTTTTTTCTTTCTTTTTTCTTTTTCTTTTTCTTTTTTTTTTTTTTTTTTTCATTTTTTTAAAGAAGACAAAAATCCCGCCGTCGGAGCCCCCTTTTCCCACAACTTCTCTCCTGCGGGAACAGCTCCAGTCCAGTTTTTCGGGCGCTCTCTGCTTTCCCCCCACTCCCCCCACCCCTCCCCTGCCTCCCCCTCCCCAGCCCCCCCCCAAAGCCCGGGCAGGTGAAGCCGCCCCCTCCCCGGGGCCCCGCCAGGTACCGGCCCTATTTGTAGCGGCCGCCCCGGGGCTGGCGGCTGCGTGGGTGCCCACGGGTGGGTGTGGGTGTGCAGGGGGGGGGGGGGGGTTGTGTGTCTGCGTGTGCCCTGCCCAGGGGGAAGGTTTCTTGCACACACACACACACACACACATCCCAAGGAACAGCCCCGCTCCGACACCCCCCACACCCCCCCCCCCAACCCCCCACCCCCCTCCTTCCTTCCTCCTCCTCCTCCTCCTTTCTTTCCCTCCCCTCCCGGTTCAAACCATGTTCCAACCGTCTGCGAAACGCTGCTTCACCATCGAGTCCCTGGTGGGCAAAGACACCCACCTCAGCCCCGAGGACCCCCCCCGGCCCCCCGCCCTCGCTTACCCGGGTCCCGCCGCCGAAGCCGCCGCCTTCACCCCCGGCTTCCAAGGAGCCGCAGCCGCCGGGCGAGCCCTTTACGGTAGCCCCGAGCTCGTCTTCCCCGAGGCCGTGGGGCACCCGGCCTTGCCCGTCGGGCCCCATCAGTTGGGGGGCTCGGCTTTGCCTCACCCCCATTCCTTTTTCGGGCCGCAACACCGCGACCCCCTCAACTTCTACCCCTGGGTGCTGCGGAACCGCTTCTTCGGGCATCGCTTCCAAGGTGAGAGATGGAAAAGCGGCGGCTCCTACCGCAGCCTGGGGCTTGGCGGGGCGCGGAGAGGGCGCGGAGAGGGCGCGGAGGGAGCAGAGGGCGGCCCCGGCCCCGTTAATCCTGGGGAGACCGAGGCGAACCCTGAGGTAAAACCCTGAGGTCAAACTTGTTGCTGCGGGGCCGGTACCAAGAACCGGAGCTGCGGGGGTTTGCGGAGCGGTGCCGAGGGCTGTTACACACCCGTTACTCAGTGTGTTTGCACACTCCGCTCCTCTCCGCCTTTACACGCTCCGCTACTCAACGCGCTCGCTCAGCCGGTGCCGGAGCCGAGGCGTTTACACACTTCGTGCTCCGCGTATCTGCACACCCGGTGTATATTTACACACCCGGTGTATTTACACACCCGGAACCCGGTGTATTTTTACACACCCGGCACTCAGTGCATTTGCACACCCGGTGCTCCGGGTGTTTGCACGCCGGCTCCTCACTGCACTTACACGCCCGGTACTCCGCGCATTTGGACACCCGGTGCTCAGCTCACTTACACACCCGTTACTCAATGCGTTTACACTCCCGGTGCTCAGTGGATTTGCGCTCCCAGTGCGGTCCCGCAGCCCTGGAGCCGTCGGTACCGGTGTCGGTGTCGGTGTCGGTGCCATCCCCGGCAGCTCCGTTGGAGTTTGGGGGGGTCCCGGAACCGGGCCCGGCGCTGCCTCCTCCTGCGGGGCTGCCGGAACCGGGAGTTTGGGTTTCTGCTTTGCGGAGGGAAGGGAAAGGTTGCGGTGGATCCCGGCTGCACGGCGAGATTTCGTTTGATTTTACAGCTTTTCGCTCTATTTCGTTTTTTCCTTTTTCTCCTCTTGTTTCTTTTCTCTTCTCTTCTCTTCTCTTCTCTTCTCTTCTCTTCTCTTCTCTTCTCTTCTCTTCTCTTCTCTTCCTCTCACTATATATATTTTCTCTATCTTTTTCTCTTTCTCTTTTTTTGTCCCTTCATTATTTTCCTTTCCTTTCCTTTCCTTTCCTTTCCTTTCCTTTCCTTTCCTTTCCTTTCCTTTCCTTTCCTTTCCTTTCCTTTCCTTTCCTTTCCTTTCCTTTCCTTTCCTTTCCTTTCCTTTTTCTGTCTCCTGTCCCTTTCCGCTTTCCTTATTTTCTTTTCCCTTTCCCTCAATTTTCTTGCCCTTTCTCTCCATTTTCTTTCCCTTTCCTTAATTTTTCCTTGCCTTTTCCTGCCATTTCCTTTCCCTTTCCTCCAGTTTCCTTTCCCTTTCCCTCCATCTCGTCCCTTTGCGGTGCCCCGGGGGTCCGGACCCTTCCAGCCCGGATTAGGATTAGGATTAGGATTATCTGTCCCGCACCAACCCCTCTCCCGCCTCCGGGCTGCGGTGGCTCCGCCGGGGATCGCGGCCGCTGCCGGAGGCTCCCGGGGGCCCCAGCCCGGCCCCGGTCCCAGCTTCATTCCGGTCCCATTCTCATTCCTGTCCCGTTCTCATCCCGGTTTTATCCCGGGAGAGGCTCCGCGGGATCCCCGCTCCGTCACCGCTCCCTGTCCTGCCACCTGCCCCCTCTCTCATCCTCGATGGAATCTTTCCTGCCCTCTTCCTTTCATGTCTTTCCCCAATTTATTTATTTTTCTTATTATTTTTTCTTTCAGTCTTTTCTTGCTACCGATTCTCTTATTTCTCTGTTTAATTTCTCTGTTTAATTTCTCTGTTTATTTTCTCTGTTTAATTTCTCTTTCCCCCCTTTCTCTCTTTTCTCTCTTTCTTGCCTTTTTTCTTTCTTTCTTTGCTTATTTTTCTTTTATCTTTCTTCTCTCTCCTCTCTTTTCTCTTTTTCGTCTTTTTTTCTCTTTCTCTCCTCCTTTTCTCTTTTATTCCCTTCTTTCCTTCTTCCTTGCTTCCCCACGTTCCTTTTCTCTTTCACTCTTTTCCTTCTTGCCCTTCTGTCTTCTTTTTCTTTCTCACTTTTTCTTGTGGAGTTGTTTGTGTTGATTTTGTTTTGGGTTTTTTGGTTTGGTTTGTTTTTGTTTTTTTTTCCCGTCAGTTTCTTAGGCTGCCTCTCTCTTTCTCCTCTTTTTTACCTTCTTTTTCCCAGCCTCTCTCCTCTCCCCTCTTTTCCTTTCCCCCTGCTCTCCCCATTCATCCTTTCCCTTCCCTTCCCCTCCCATCTCCCCCATGGGGGACCCAAGGGCAGGAGGGGGGGGGGATGAATCTCCCCTTGGCCGCATGGGGAGGGGGTAGGGGGGGAAGCTGCGAGGCTGGGGCTGCTCCTGCCAGCATCCTGACTCCTCTTGGTGTCCGTAGGGAGCGAGGTGTCCCAGGAGAGCCTTCTCCTCCACGGCCCCTTCGCCCGCAAGCCCAAGCGCATCCGCACCGCCTTCTCACCCTCCCAGCTCCTCCGCCTGGAAAGGGCCTTCGAGAAAAACCATTACGTGGTGGGAGCTGAGCGTAAGCAGCTGGCCAGCAGCCTCAGCCTCTCCGAGACCCAGGTACCCTCCATCCATCCCTCCATCCATCCCTCCATCCATCCCTCCATCCATCCCTCCATCCATCCCTCCATCCATCCCGTCCATCCATCCCGTCCATCCATCCCGTCCATCCATTCCTCCATCCCTCCCTCCATCCCTCCTCCATCCCTCCCTCCATCCCGTCCATCCCATCCCGTCCATCCCATCCCGTCCATCCCATCCCTCCATCCATCCCTCCATCCATCCCTCCATCCCTCCATCCATCCATCCCATCCCATCCATCCCTCTCTCCCTCTTCCTACCATCCCACGGCAGAGACGGTGCCGGCCCCGCGTCGCGCTCTGCAAAATCCCAGCTCAGGAATTTGTTCAGGAATCCCCTGTGGAAGCCGTGGCTGCAGCCTGAGGGTTCCTCTGGGCTGGGGGGTTTATTTTATTTTTTGGCAGCAGTGTCTGCTCCTCACGGGGCTCCCCAGCAGGCTCTGAGGCTGGGGGTGCTGCTGCTCTCCAGAGCAGTTTCCTGGTGTTGCTTCTTGCTGGCTTGGGGTGTTTTACCCAACAGTGATAATGTTTTTAAAAATACAGTTTAAAAACAAAACAAAACAAAAAAAAGGAGCAGGAGAATGAGGCCCTTCCCTGGGGAGCTGCAAAAATGCCCCTTGGTTGTGGTGCTGTCGGTACCCGGCGGTCAGGATGGGTGCACGGATGGGTTCCTGCCCCGCAGGCATTTATTTCAGCTGCAACTTTCTGATTTTTAGAAAAAGATATTTCACAATTTCGAATGTTTCTAAAATACTAGAATTTCTTAGACCCAGGAGAACCATAGGCATAAAAGCCCAGTGAGAAAACAGGAGAGCTGGTGCTGTGTGTGCCCAAGCCTGTGTCCTGGCAAGCAGCTATTCCCAAAAGCTCCGGGTGAATTCATGCTGTTTCCCATCAGATTCAGTAATGGAGCTGGTGGAGAACGTTTTCTCCAAATTCTGGCTTGGTAGTTTAGTCTATATTCTGAATTAATTTATTTTTTTCACCTTTAATTCCATGGGGAAATAAAGCTGGAGCCACGGGTGTTCCCGGTACCCACCTGGCTCATCCTCTCCTGGGCTCTGCCAAAGGAAATCTCCAAGTGCATCTTAGAGAGAGGGAAGTTACAGGGAGATTGGAGCCCCCAAAATTCAGAGGCTCTTTGTACCCTGATTTCATCCCAACCCTGTGGCTGGCAGGGCAGGGCAGCAGCTGGCACCCAAGCTCGGGTCCTTGTTGTCACCTCCCTGGGTTGAAATGATGTTAAAGGGAGAATAGGGAAAAAAAATAAAAATAAAAAATCATATATCCAACCCGAAGGTCAAAGAATAAACAGAAATTTGACTGTAGGGAAAGGGCAGCTCAGGGAGTCCTGTGGGCTTTGTGTCATTGCATCCAGGCACCCATCCCTCAGCCCGGCTGGAGACTGAGAAATGGCAAGAGGCAGTGTGAAGACATTGGCTTGGCTTGGGTTGGATTTTTCATGCACTGCAGCAGGTTCTGTAGGACGCTTTTCCCGTGGTTTTGGGTCTCTGCTGCAGCCATCCGGGGTGGGATAATCCATCCCCTGAAAGCAGGGAGCGAGCACAGAGCCGTGGGGGGGTTGGGATGAGGCTGGGGACAGGGGACTGCAGGAGTCTGAGGGGCTGGGGGGAGAACCAGGGAAGACTTTTTCCTTTTTTTTTTTTTTTTAGATAATATTTTTTTAAATCGGGTGTTAATTATCTGGAGGGAAATATCCCCAGTGTGCAGAAGGACAGGATAAGGGGTTGGCATTGAGGTACTGAGTAGCAGAGCCAGACCAGTGGCTATGCCAAAAGAAGGCATTATTATTATTATCATTATTATCATTATCATCATTCTCATTATTATAATTATTATTATTATATTAATCCAGTGATTAATCCTACATGCATACAAACATCCCATTGAAAACCACCCCTTGTCCTCGATGCCACACATCCCCTCTGTGACATTGGGTGACATGGGTATATTTCCCCCACCTGCAGACCCCCAGCCCCACAGCTTAATGTGGTTGATTATTTTTGAGTGGGTTTAATCACTGGGAGAAGCATCAGTTGGTGCTTGGCCCTATTTCCCAGCTGCTTTTCCTCCTGGGAAACAAATTTTAAAAAAAGGGGGCTTCACCCTTTGGGCTATGTCTACTCTGGATCCTTCAGCCAGGGAAGCAACACCTGGAGCAGCCCAAAGGGAAGGTGAAAAGGGTACAGGTACTGCCCAGCACCAGGAAAGGCCTTGGGATATGGGGTGGGAAGGGGTGGAGGTGTTTAACCCCTTCCCATCCTTTCTTCTACTACAGAGTCTGGGATGAGCCAGGCCCATGCAAAAACCCCCAAAACCCCAACCCAAACCAAACCAAAAATGAGAATAGGAGAAAATCCGTCAGGATCTCAGAATCCCAAAGCCTTCAAGAGGTTGGGATGCTGGGATGGCACAGAGCAGGGGACACGGGGGGGTTGCGATGGGTGGCACAAGGAGCTGGCATGCCAGAGGGGTGCCAGGCAGTGGAGAACCAGGAGGAGGGGTGGTCACCATGGTGGTCATGGCAGGCTGGGGGACACAGGTGGTGACACTGCTGTGCCCATCTCTGGTGGCATCAGGTCACCTCCCTGCTCCAGGGAAGGGCTCTGGGCTGGGAAAGAACTTCCCTGAGGTCATTTTGGACCCCACAGGCTGGATCTCCCAGCAGAGCATTTCCATCCCCGACAGCACAGGGGGAAAACCTGCCTGGGGTCTTAAATCTTGCCAAGGTCTCACCCTGAGAGGTTTGGGGTGACCCCAACATCCCCTCCTGGCAGTTGGGTGGTGATGAGGGTACCGTACACCCCAGCATCCTCTCCCAGATTTGGGGTGACACTGGAGACACCCTGTATCCTCTCCTGGATTTGGGGTGACACTGATGACAACCTGCATCCCAGCATCCCCTCCTGGACTTGGGGTGACACCCAGCATCCCAACATCCCCTCCCGGATTTGGGGTGACACTGGTGACACCCAGCATCCCAGCGTCCCCTCCCGGATTTGGGGTGATGATGAGGCCACCCTATACCCTCACATCCTCTCCCAGGACCATCCGTGCAGGGCTGGTGGCACCTCAGCCCTGCCTGCTGGGTCGGGACCAGGCGGTACCGGGCGGTACCGGGCAGGCATGGCAGCGGCTCCGAGGGGCCGGGGTAATAATTAATGGAGTGAATGCCTGGGAGTCACGGGAGGGGAAAGATGAGAGTCCCAGATAGAGGCAGAGAGCAGCCAGGCTGCAAAGCCCGGGGCTGGCACCGGTGTCCCCTCTGTGCTCCCCCAACCCGAGCTTTGGGGACAGTTCTGGGGCGTTTCTAGAAGAGGGCACAGGGCTGGTGCTGGGGCAGTGCTGCTGCCTGTGAGGTGGTGGCACCTGGAGGTGGTGGCAGGTTCAGGTGGCAGCACAGCACAAGTGGTGTCCCTGTGCCTTGTCCCCAGGTGGCAGCAGGGCTGCTCCCTCTCAGTCACCACCTTGACCCACCTCTGTGTCCCCAGATCTTCTGCAGGTCACCATGACATGGAGCCACCAGCTTGTAGCTGTCCCCAGCTTGGTGGCAGCAGTGGCACCTTTGGGGCAGAGCTGTTTCTCCCCAAGCAGAGTCTGGGTTCTCGGTGGCTGCAGGGCTGGCAGGAACCCGGGATGCAGGAGACATCCAGGGAACATCCCCATCCTGGGGCAGGAGGGTAGGGACCCTGGAGGGCAGGGACAGCCCCTGGGAGCAGATGGGAAGGAATCCCAGGAGCATCCCACCCCACAAAGCCCCGGCATGACAAAGGTTAATATGGGAAGGGCTGAAATCCCCAGGCTTGGGGGGTTTAAGGCAATTACTCTTGGAGTTAGGATGAGGCATGGTAGGGGGCAGCTTATCCCCAGGTGCCCACTGTGAGGTTCTCACACTCCTCTCATTGTGGCTTCTGGCCCCTTGGCTGTGGCAGCAGAGGGGTCGGGGAGCCCATCCAGCCCAGAGACATCCCCCAAATCCCCATCCCGAGCTCATCCCGCAGGAGATGTGTTACCCCGAGCTGGGGAGGAAAGGTTTGAGGTTCAGGAGCTGCTTCACACCCACCCCTCATCTCCACAGAGCCTCCATCAAGCATCTTAATTGCTTTATGCCTCAGTTTTCCCCCCTTCTATCATTTAGGGATAAGGCAACTTCCCTGCTCCCAGAGGGCTGAGAGCTTTAATTAAAGTTTGCAAAGTGCTTTGCAATCCTTGAATGAAAAGCACCAGCTCGGTTATTGTTCCAGAAATGCCCCAGAGCTAGGGAAGCAAATGGGTTGAGTCTGGGGGGGGGGGGGTGGGGTTAGGGGTGAAGAGAGGAAGATTTGAGGGGGGGTGGATGTTGTTATAATATATACCAGGGCCATAAAGCACCCAGCTCAACAGGCTGAGGGTGCCTGGAAGTCAGAGGCTGCTGCTGCTTGGGGTCTGTGAGGGGTTTGCTCCCTGGGGAAGGTGGGGAGGGGTCAGCTCTGGCCTCTGTGTCCCCCCTATCCCCCCAACCTTTGCCAAAGGCTCCCTGGGGACAAAGAGGTGACAGTCCCCAGGGCTGGGGTGCAGCTATGGGTGCTGCATCACCTGCAGGGGTGGGGATGCTGCAGGCTGGGAGTGGTGGCACTCAGTGTCCTTAGGGCACAGGGCAGGGTCCTGCACCCCAGACTGTTGTGTCCTGCACCCCTTCCTGCTGCATTCCAAACCTCTACCTGCCCCATCCCACTCCCCCAGTGCCCACAGGGGTCTCTAATTGTAATTATTATCCAGCTCTAATTAGCTGCCACCCATCCTGCTGCCACCCTGCCCCAGGGTGGTGGTGGGGGCTCCCTGTGTTGTCCCATGGCCACCACCTCCTGGGCCTCCTGACCCCAGGAATGAAACGGGACCACGCAGCCCAGACCCCTGGGTGATGGGCACCGTGTCTGAGGTGTGGTGAGTCTCCTCCACCCCACCTTGGGTTTCTCCAAGGCTGGGAGGTGGCAGCACCCCGTTTGTCACCCCTCCACCTCACCTTGCTGCAGGTGAAGGGAAACTGAGGCAGGGCAGGGTGGGAGTTCTCCTCGGCTTGGGTGGGTGGGGGGTAGGGACTTTTTTGGGTGGTCTGCCAAGGGAAATGGGATTGGGTGCAGCTCTGGCACCCCTCTATGCCAGGACCTCCCTTGAGAGCACCCATCTCTCCTCCTGCCCCAGGTGAAAGTTTGGTTCCAGAACCGGAGGACGAAATACAAACGGCAGAAGCTGGAGGAGGAAGGTCCCGACTCGGATCAGAAGAAGAAAGGTTCCCACCACATCAACCGATGGCGCCTGGCCACCAAGCAGTCCAGCGGGGAAGACATCGATGTCACCTCCAACGACTAAGGCAGGGACAGGCTCCTGGTGGAGCCACCATGGAGAGGAACCCGGGGGAGGAAGGGGGGACACAGGTGGTGGCACCCAAAGGACTTTAGGTGGGACGTGGCCCCAGCCGCCGCCGCCATCCCCGCCCGCTGCCTTTCCTCTGGGGTGCCCGGCCTGAGTGGGGACCCCGCGTCCCCCCGGGGGGTGTCCTTTGGGGGGTGCTTTTTGGGAAGCTCCCACCGCTGAGCCGAGGAGGAAGAGGAGGCTGACGGGGTGCCCACCGCCCCGGGACGTGACCACGGAGCCTCCTCCGTGCTGGGAACCATCCGGGAGGTCCAACAAAACCATCCTACCTAGAAGCTCGATGTACCCCAACCCCTGCCTTTGGTTTTTTTTTTGGTTTTGTTTTTTTTTTTTCTTTCACCATTAATCCCCTCTTTTCGTCCTTTTTTTTTATTTTTTTTTTATTATTATTTTTTTGTGTGTGTGTGTGTGTCTTTTTTGTTTCTTTCGTTTGTTTGGTTTTTTTATTTTTACAGATTCATTTTAATTTATTCTTTTCTCCCCGTTACCCGTGTGCGTGCGCTCCCCGCCGTAGGTAGTCAGCAGCTGTAGTGGGTGTTACTGCGTGGTAATAAAAAAAGCAAAAAACCTGCTGGGAAACCTGTCTGCTTGCCTCCCCCTTTCCCCCCAAAACAGGGGACAAAGGGACCACCCCCCACCCTCCCTCCCATCAGAGGTGGGGACACTGGGGTGGGGATGGGATGGGTCCCTTGGGTGCTCGGTGGCTCCGTGGTGGTGTCCGTGGGTGTGAGCAGAGGGGGGGATGTTGGGAGGGTTCTGATCCCCCCCCCCAGGGACCCCCAGCCAGGAGGGGATGGGGTTGGGGGGCTCAGGGGATGAGGGTCCGGGTGTCCTTCCCACATCTCGCTGGAGTCTGGGGGGGAAAGGAGATTTCTGATCATTCTCTCTCAATTTAGAGATCTACAAATCCATACACCAGCTGAGTAATTCCCTGTGAGGTGCCCCAGACAGGTGCACGTAGATGTACACATCAGATACACCTATGTGTATGTACACACACGTGGCTATATATATAGGGTAAGGTTTGTACACATTTAAATGAATTTTATATATTTTAGCTGTAGTATTCTATAGATTTTAATAGTAGAGATACACAATATACACACACACCCAGTCTAGACTTGTGTGTGTCTATATACCTGTGTATTTCCTGTGGGTATCTCTTCTATAGTGTACATTTTTATATATCATTATATGCAGTTTAACAGTGGATATACACAATATATACGTGTGTGTGCATATAGTTGTGTATAGACATTCCATTGGATAATGCTTATTAGATATGCTTGCATATTTTATGATATATGTGCACCTAGTATACATTTTATTACAGTAATATTTGTCATATTTTATTACAGTATAATTATATATTATCTATATATTAATTATACACTTTATTGTGTTATAATCCATATTATATACTACATCATATTTAATGTATAATGCATAATATATATTATGTAATATATATGCTACATAATATATGTGATGCATATAATATATATAATTTATAATAGAATATATATAATCATATCACATCATCTATCATATATGATACACGATATATGATTTATTTTACATGGTATATAGTATATGGAATAAGATATAAGACTTATATAATGATATAATGATATCTTATATAATTATTAGGAGTTAATGGATATTCTACATGGTGTATTATAAATTATGCATGAAAAATGAGATGTGATATATATAATACATAACATACAATGATATATAAAAGATATATTACATAAAATATGTAATATATAATATGTAATGTATAACATATAGTATATAAGATGTAATCATAGAATACTTTGGGTTGGATGGGACCTCTAAATGTCACCCAGCCCAACCCTCACCCAGATCAGAGCCATTCAATCCTCACCTTGAATATCTCCAGGGATGAGGCCTGGGCAGCCTGCTCCATTGTTCCACCACCCTCATGCTGAAGAACTTCTTCCTCACATCCAACCTCAATCTCCTCCAATTGAAAACACGGATTTCATCTCGAGATGCACACACACACAGCTGTAACAATTCCTGGGGGGGGGGGAAGCCCCCTCCTCACATCCCCTCGTGCTGCAGGGAGAAGCCCTCTCCTTGGCAGCTTCTACCCCACCATAAGGAACTTCTCCATCCCTTCCCACCCCCCTGAACTTTTCTCCATCCCTTCCCACCCCCCTGAACTTTTCTCCATCCCTTCCCACCCCCCTTGAATTTCTCCATCCCTTCCCACCCCCCCTGAACGTCTCCATCATCTCTTCCCACCCCCCTGCATCCCACCTGAACTTCTCCATCCCTTCCCACCCCCCTCTTGAACTTCTCCATCCCTTCCCACCCCCCCCTGACCTTTTCTCCATCCCTTCCCACCCCCCTTGAACTTCTTCATCCCTTCCCACCCCATCTGAACTTCTCCATCCCTTCCTCCCCCCCCTGAACTTCTCCACCCCTTCCCACCCTTCCTGAATTTCTCCATCCCTTCCCACCCCCCCTGAACTTTTCTCCATCTCTTCCCATCCGACCTGAACTTCTCCATCATCTCTTCCCACCCCCCCCTGCATCCCCCCTGAATTTCTCCATCCCTTCCCACCCCCCTGAACTTTTCTCCATCCCTTCCTCCCCCCCCTGCCTGCTCCTTCCCACCCGGTGGCCGCAGGAGATGTCACCAAACACCAAATTCCTTCCACTCCTTTATTCCGGGCAGACCCCAGTTGTTACACACCCTGTGGCAGCTGGGGGAAGGTTAAAACCCCCCTGGGGGTGACCCCCTCCCCATCCCACCGTGTCCCCAGGGACCTGCTGGCAGTGGTTCAAGGTGCCTTCCATAGGGTGCTGGGGGGAAGGGGCAGGTGGGGAGCATCGGGTGCAAAATGAGCCATAAAAAAAGAAAAACAGTAAAAAAAAAAAACCAAAAAAACAAGGGACAAAAAGGAATGTTTGAATGTTTCCTAAAGTGAACTGGGGAGATAACCAGGGCTGTGGGACCACTTCCAGCCTCCACTTCAAGCAGGAATGTGCTCAGAACCGGGTCAGCCTCTGGGCTGGGTTATTGGTACCTTCCAGCCTTGCTCCAAGCCTGCCGCTCCCCCTGCAGGGCTGAGGAGCATCCCAGCTCCAGGAGGAGCATCCCAGCTCCAGATCTCCTTCAGCAGGAGCTCACTGGGGGCTCACACACATCTTCATCCCCCAGTACCTGGAATCACACAAACCTGAGCTCTGCCAGCGTGGCTTGTCCCAGGGTGGCAGAGTCCAGCACTGGCTGGTGTCATGGCACCATGGAATTGCTTGGATTTGTGAGGGATCATCCAGTTCCAACCCCTGCCACGGCCAGGGACACCTCCCACCAGCCCAGGGTGCTCCAAGCCCCATCCAACCTTGGACACTGCCAGGGATGGGGCAGCCACAGCTTCCGTGGGCTCCAGTGTCCCCCTCTGCTGTCACAGGCAGGGACACAGAGGAGGAAAATGAGCAACAAGCAGAGATGGAAGGAGCTGAGCTGTGGCCAAGCTGAAGGGTGGGTTCAGGACACGAGTGACACAACCCCAGGATTGTCCCCTGGCCAGCTCGGGGTGCAGCCAACAGAACCATCTTCCAGGAGGGCCCCCAAACTTGTCACTGGCGCCTTTCGCTGCAACCTGGTCCTCATTATTTCTTAATTAACATAGCCAAGAAATCAATTAACTGCGACATTTCTAATTAAATCCTCCAGGAGATGATCATCTCATTACTCTGATCTGCTGAGGTGAACAACTTGATGTGCGTGGTGGGTTCTGAGCTCCCCATTTCCACCCCTTCCCCCAATCACCAGAAACTCAAACGGTTGGGTCGGTCTCGCCAACTGAGGGTTCCTTTTCCTACCCGAGGGAAGTCGAGGAGATTAATTAGCAATTAAGTGGAGGTGCAGAATGTTATCATGAGCTTGTTGGGTGTCTTCTTTCCTGGCACGATTTGCTGTCCTAATAAACCAGAGCTAACGGGCTGCTGCCTTCCCAGCTCCATACTTGGCGTTCCTAAGGCTGGAGGAAGAGTTGAGTGTGGGGTTTTGGTGGTCCCACCACGTGAGGGAACCCAACCTTCAGCTGCCTGCGTGTCAAACGGTCTTTTGAGAGCTGTCCTCGTCAGGTTGGTGTCTGCCAAGCTGCTCTGAAGTCCAAATGCACCTCAATACCCCCCCAGGTTGGAATGGTGGTGGCTCAAAGGCTGCACCTCATCAGCTGGCTTCAGTGGGGACACCGTGGTCCTGTCTTTCCCACGAGTTTGGGACCAAGGGGCCACCCAAATGTCCTCCTCATACAAACACCATGTTCTGCTCACCTCCGAGCCAGCGGAGAGGCATCAGAGATGGGTCTGCATCATCCTGGCTGTCCACAGGCCTGGGACACACAAGGGTTTGGGAGATGTGGGGTCAAGTCCTCAGGTCATCAGCCTCATGGGTATCACTGATGCAAGCACTACCACACAATGCCAGACCTGGAGGTGCTTTCAGAAGAGGTTAGGATAGGGCACTGGTCCCTGTGAGGTGGTGGTTTTCCCTTCCCAGGGCTTTGGGCAGGCAGAGGGCACTTTGAACAAAATCTGAGAGCAACAGATTGAGTCCTGTTGTCATGAGACATCAAGCAAAACAAGGCTGACAGGCTTTGTAGGGGAAGATGATAAATCCAGACTCATTCAGAGCACCTGATTGCCACTTGTTCACTTTGGAGCAGTCATGATCTCACAGCATTGTCTCCTCTTGACATCCCTCAAGCTGGTGGAGCAGGATCAGGAGTCAGGAGTCACCTCCAAGTCTCTTCTCTGAACCAACAAAGCTCTCAGCAGCCTTGGCTGGAGGTGAGGAGCATCCAATGCTCATGAAACTCTGCAGGTGATGTGTGTGCATCTGTACCCACTTCCCATCCTGAAGAAAACTGGGAACTCTTTCTTTCCCAAGCTGGAATTTACTCAGTCTATGGTTTGTTTCTTTTTTTTCTTGGAGCTCTCCTAAAGATACCCAGCAGCAAACTCCTGACTCTCCTGTTTCAAATCCCTTGTCTGGGGGCTGGGCAGGTAGCTGGAGCTCAAAGCCACCAAAATCTCTGACAAGTGACCACAACACCAAACCAAACCCTCTCCTCACCCTACCTCTCCAAAGCCACCAAAAAGAAAAAAAAAAACAACACAACAAAACCCCAAACCTTTGCAGCAGAATGGTTTGGGGAATCCACAAAACAAAGGGGAAACAAACCACTCAGACAGGTGCTGGAGCCACAAGGTCCTCACCTCCTTCCACATCCCAGAGTTCCTGGCTCTTGGGGACAAAATCCAGGTCCTGGTGTGCTGCCTGTAGGACAGATGCTCAGGAAAAGGTCTCTAGGGCAGAAACCACCCCCCTGCAGCCCCTCCAGATCCCCTGGGGAGCTGCTGGTGTGGCCTCACTTCCTCCAGAGGGTACATTCATCTCATCTAGTGCATTAGAGGAACATCACTGGGTCCAGTTTAGCCATCCATTCCTTAGTGTAAATCCAGGACAGCTCCATGAGTGGAACTGGACCCACTCTGCCTTTCCACCAGTGTTGGGGAGCAGGAGCTGGCCCCTCAAGAGCAGCTATGGAGAGCCTGGATCTGGCCTCTCCTCCTCTGCCTGTGAACTTCACAAAATTGGTTTGTTCCAGGCAATGAGTTCTGATTTACACCAAGGTGGGGACAGGTTCAGTTTTTCTGAGCTGGCCTGACCTTCCTGTGACTCCAGTTCCTCCTGGTCTGACTCCAGAGGTGGAGGAGCACCTGGCAGGGCTCAGGCATTGCAATAAATCCTTCAAATACATTCTGTGTCAGTGGTGATTTGATTGCTCCCACTCCCCCCACAACCCCCAAAAATGGCATTAGAAGGATGAGAGCCTGTGTGTGCTTGGCCATGCCCACCACCACCACGGCTCCATCCTTACAATGGTCCCCACAGAGGCAGATCTTCTGCTGATGAACACGTTTAAAATCTGCATTAACTCCTCAGGGAGTCACTTGGGATTTACTCTTGGGAAGAAGACAATGGAAAGCCAAATTATGGCCCCAAACCCACATGAGGACAGGATGTGGTGCAGTGCTGGGGGCACCTGTCCCACCTTAAGGAGAGGAGAGGAGAGGAGAGGAGAGGAGAGGAGAGGAGAGGAGAGGAGAGGAGAGGAGAGGAGAGGAGAGGAGAGGAGAGGAGAGGAGAGGAGAGGAGAGGAGAGGAGAGGAGAGGGAAGAGAAGAGAAGAGAAGAGAAGAGAAGAGAAGAGAAGAGAAGAGAAGAGAAGAGAAGAGAAGAGAAGAGAAGAGAAAAGTTAAGTTCCAGTAGGAAGGGACAACAATCATCTAGTCCAACTGCCTGACCACTTCAGGGTTGACCAAAAGTCAAAGCATACTATGTCCTCAGTCCTAAAACAAGCAGTTTAGCAAAGCGTGGCTTAGCCAGTTAGCTTAGATTAATGACCTTACTTTTAGAGGGTCTACATTAGCTGGGACAAATCCCATCCATGCAAAGGAAAAGAGCAGATCCATCCTACTTTTCCTGTAAGATCCCTTCCCAGTCAAGGCGTGGACATGTTGGCTTTCCAGTATCTTGAACCTTGGGCAAAAGCCCTGGCAGATATGCCTGGTGCTGGGTGCCACAAAATCTTGCAATTGCAATGAAGGGCAGGCTGGCTATGACCTTGGTGCAGAGGCTATGACCTTGGTGGTGCAGCATTGAACCAGAGCAGGCTGCTTTTGTGCACGGCCACTGGGGCAGGATCGGCACGCCATCAAGACAGGATCACTGAGCCAAAAACCACCCTGCCAAGCTCTTCACGTTCATGCTCCCACTGATCTCTACGGAATTATTTTAATGCAGCTTCAGTCTGCAGATTAAATCCACGTGGAAAACCAAACATGCTGGGTGAAGCCCACGGCCACGTCATTAGGCACGACCACGCAACGGCGCCGGTAGCCATCCCTCCATGCAGTGAAGTTCTGAGATTATTCTACTTCTCTAAAGTGTTTGAATGTAATTTGTTGTTGTCATTGCTGCTTCCTGTGGCTAATTTAAAACTTTTAATGTTAATCTTTTTGACTGGTGTGAGGTGTCAGTTCTCTGCAAGTGTTAATTGTCTCCCAGGTCGCTGGGAGCAGTGATACGTTACTATCGCCGTGCTCTGTTAGTTGTTTTCTCTTGTTCTTGTTGCTGTTTTCTTTTTTCTTTTTTTTTTTTTTTTTTTTTTTCCCCCAGTCGGGATCTCAAGTATCCCCCTCTTTCCCTCACCAGATCTTCTGGGCTGAGATGATCTGCTTCCACTTACAACCCTTTGTTGTAGACTACAGTCTTACTGGTCGTGGCCATTGCGATTTCGGGCTCCAGCCGAGATGTCTCGATCTGTGGAATCAAAGAGGAGGCATTAGAAGCAGTCTCGTGGAATCATCAAGTTAATGTGGAGAAGCATAATTTGCAAATACCCCCATATACATCAGGCTTTCTCTGTGTTATTTTAATATGATTTATTCTGCTCTAAGTTTCAAAACATCCCTGTCTGGACTGCCTTGCGTTACGTTGCACGACGCACGCTCTGCACCATTCAGTGACTTCTGGGTCAGGTTGGATGGGGCTTGGAGCAACCTGGGCTGGTGGGAGATGTCCCTGTCCATGGCAGGGGGGTTGGAACTGCACGATCTTGAAGGTCCCTTCCAACCCAAACCATTCCATGATTCTACAGTCTGTGAGGACCACACAGATCCCACCCATCACTTTCCAGGAGCATTAGAAGGAATCCAGAGCTCTGGTTTGCACCCGTAGGGACCTGGCTAAGCCACAGGCTGCCTGGTGACACCAAGGGACAACAAACCCTCCTTCAGCTCCTGGAGCAGGGCTCTCCATCCTCCAACAGGGAGGGATCACAGCCAACACCTACCACCCCTTCCTCTCTCTCCACAAAACCTTCATCCCTTTCCTCATGGGCTTCCCTTCCTTTGGCTTTGCACAAAGCTCTGAACCTCTGCATCCCTGGGAGGGATCCATGGTTCTCCTGGTCTCCAAGGCAAGCAAAGTTCTCTACTCCCAACCAGGACAGGACACCTTGCAAGAGGAGACTTTTTGAAACCCTATGCATTGAACTGCTGCTGTTGCCGACACAATGCGAGGAACCCACGTTTAAAATCGAAATGCTTTTGAAAAATGTTTAACCTAGTTAGACAAATTAGCAAAAATTTGTGCAAAACAATTTAGGTATTTAAAATATTCAATGTTTTTAAAAACTGGAAAAACTGTTCTTAGCTTTCAGCTGCAAAAACCCAACAAAATATAACATCAAAGCAATCTTAACATGAGGTGCAACATAACCCTTCAGCAAAGCTGTTAAACAGCTACTGAGGCATCATGGGAAATAGCACTTCATTTATTCAAATGCACATATGTCAGGTTTTTGCACCATATGTCATTCCAAGCTATTTACAGTAATAATTAAATCTTAATCAACGTTTAACCTCTGTAAAATGTTTGAAGGGATCTAATCACCCTTCAGACTGCACTAATGAAGGAGAAATATATAAACATAAAAAGAAAATGATGCATAGATAGCGCACCAGAAAGAACAGTAATTGCAAAATTGTATTTCTCTTAAATATAATCAGCAAATTATGTAAAGTAAGCCAACGAGTATTTTAAGTGAAGACATCTTGGGTGTCAGAGGTGTGATCAGCTAATTTTGTACTGCTATCCATAACAGATGTAGCATATTTTCTTTTAGTGCCATTATTAGCAACTTCACCATTTCTTTCTGTGCTGCAACACAAAGTGAAGCATTGTGCTGGGGAGAGGACCCAGCAAAGGTGCAGGAGAGGAGATCCTCACGTACACGGGGTGCTGATGGGATCCATTTTGAGGGAGGATTAACTCCACTCTGCCTGGCTCTGACACAGCTTTTCTTCCTCTTTTCTGATTTTTTTTTTCTTCTCCCAGAGACAGAAAGAAAAGCTCCAAGGAACCAGGGCTGGGTGGTTTCACCCACTGGGATGGAAATGTCCCAGTGGGAAGTGCTTTAAAATAACCTGGAATTGGATGATCCAACCTCAACCATCCATATTGGCTTTCGTAGGGCACGTGGTGCAGTTTGGACAGAGCAAAACCCAACTTACTACTGGGATCATCTCCACAGAAAGCTGATGGAGAGCCACCAACCTCTCTAATGGAGGCTTCAAGGAAAATGTGGCTCCAAGGAAAATCTTGAAAGCAAGATGGGGGAATTTTCTCTGTGGGAAAGACCTTCTCAATGGGGAAACCTTGCTGACTTGGATGGTCTGAGTCTAGAAGAGAGATGTTCAAGGGAGGTCTGGTGGTATTTGAGTCTGCAAGAGGTTCTGGCACAGAAGAAAGGAGTAATGTTTTGTTTGCACTCTCTTGGGACACAATTCAAAAAGCATCAAGATCCAAGCTGAACAGCAGGAAGAGTATCCTGGTGGGAAGGAGCAAAGTATTGCAACCAGCTGCTTGGAGAAAGGTGTGGTGGGAAGTTTCCAGCACAAATTAGATGATGGAACCCCTCAAGAACAGTTTAAGCAGAACTGAGCTTCTCTTGGTGGAAGGAGACAGTTGAGATAAGTGCTTTGGGAATTAATGCCTAATGCAAGATGGGCACATGGTCATCAAGGTCAGGGTCTTCAACCTTTGAAGATCTTGAAAGAAGCTACAATTGGTCACAGGCATTACTCCTGGGCCCACTGAAGCCCCTCTCTAAAGCCTGGGAAGATGAGGAACAAATCTGCTGGGGGTGACTGGTTGAACAGGAGCAATCCTTGCAGATGCTCTTCTGCTGAACTTGCTTAAAGGAGTCATTCACTTTAATAAACTCAAAGGTGCTCTAGAGGAGCTACAGGAGCTCCAAGGGATGCATCCTCAGCAAGGATGTAGCTATAGGAGGGACCTCCTCCACAGCAGCACCAGCAAAGCTGTTCAGAAATACATCAGGAACAAGATACTGCTCTCACAGGGAAATCAAATGCAGAAGAACAGAGAGAAGAATTTGGGGAGTGGCGTACAGATAGTGGGACAACATCAAGACACAGCCTTTCATTGGAAAGTGTCATTTCACCTATTTGGGTGCAAAATGCTACTCCAGCTGTCCAGCATCCTGGACCTGTTTGGCCAACCTTCAACTGGACACAGCATTGTGACCTGCACCTAGAGACCACAGAGTTTTTGTCAAGTTTCTTGGTGTCTCAGCTTCAAAGAAGAACCCCAGCAGGGCCCTTCTTGGCTATGGCCACACTGGGAACCCCTCTAACAGGGAACACATGCCATGGAGGGTGCTCTGAGGAACAGGTTCAGATCTTTCCCACCCTACACAGAGAGATTTTGTTCTTCCAAGCTATGTGCCCACCCTGAGCCCGAGTTTGAAGTGTCCATCCTCTTCCTCCTAAAGGGATAGATCTACCTGTGATGGGGCAAAGGATGGATCCCCTTCCTGGTTCTGGGATGACAACACTGAGGTGCCTACCAGAAAAGGGCCTTCCCCACAATGAAGATGAGAAGTCCAGGATGCAAATCTCCCAACAGCACTGAAGGAACCATGGTGTGAAAGCACCAATCCCAGAGAGTGCTACAAGGGGCTGGGTTGGGAAAAAAAAACCAGGCTTTCAAGGTGGTGGCTGCATGAGGATCAGTGTAGCATTGACTGCTCAGTATCCTGGCATGGAGTGCCAGACTGGTTTGGGTTGGAAGGAACCTTCAAGATCATCCATTTCCAACCCCCTGCCATGGCCAGGGACACCTCCCACCAGCCCAGGGTGCTCCAAGCCCCATCCAACCTTCAACACTGCCAGGGATGGGGCAGCCACAGCTTCTGGGGGCAACCTGGGGCTCAGCACCCTCACACCAAACAATTTCTTCTTAATATCTCCTCTATCTTCCCTCTTCCAGCTTGGAACCCTTTCCCCTCATCCCATCACCCTTGTCCCAAGTCTCTCCCCAGCTTTCCTGCAGCCCCTTCAGGCACTGGAAGCTGCTCTAAGGTCTCTCTGGATCCTTCTCTTCTCCAGGCTGAACACCCCCAACCCTCTCAGCCTGGCTCAGAGCAGATGTCTCCTGACACCCTGGCACGAGAGATGCAATGACAAGGAGAAGGAATTGCTCCACACCCCTGTAGGGTCAGGCTACAGAAAGCTTTACTATGGATGGAGGGATCCCATTGCTCACTAAGGACACAGCCAAGGTCCACCTCCAAACTCCTCCAGCAATGTGCCCAGCACGAGCCACAGCCACAACACCCTGGGAGCTGGTATGGCTTGAGGACACCCCTCTGTCCTCCAAGCACGTACCCAAAGCGCATGAAATAAAATAAATTTAAAAAAAAAACAAACCTAAAAATCCATCACCCCCTGACCTTATCCACATTTGGATAACCCAGGATGGTTTATAAACCAGCATCACCTAGGAGCCACGGGTGGGACGGCAGCGTTGGCTTTTCAGCAGTGTTCCTGACCTGGAGAAACATCTCCCAGGCTGGTAACAAAAGGAAGGGGCTGCCGTGGGGCCCACCACCCACCAGTTCTGGTCCCCCCTTGTCTCTGCCTTGTGGTGGGAGCCTCTTTCTCCTCTCATCAGCACCGACAAGGCTAATTGGGGTGATAAAGAACTGGCTCCGAGCTGCTGGCGTGGGCTGGAGGAACAAATGGCGCCGTGGTCACAGCTGGTGGCTGAGGAGAAGGGAGGAGAGGGTGAGAGGCAAAAGGCACCCGGTGCCCAAACTTCTTCCTCAGCCCATCTTGGATGGTGGGGTGGGCTCGGGGAGGCAGGGGGGGAGTTAAGGGATGGGGTTGAGTGTGTTTTGCATTCTCTGCTGACACGGGGGTAGCGTCGCCGCGCGGCCGGTGGAGCAGCAGAGGCAGGAAGCAGATGCTTTGTGTTTGGGGTTGAGGCTCTGGTTCTATCCCAGCTCAGGGAAAGGTGTAGAGAGGAATGTGCTCCTGGGAGTGGAGGGAAGAGAGAGATGGGTCTAGGCGAGCTGCCAGGGAGCCTGGAACGAGATGGAAGGCAGCTAGGGGAGACAGGAGCAGATGGATTTGGCATACAGCTCATCACTCAGCCAACAACAAAAAAAATTATATATAAAAAAAAAAACCCTATATAAAAAAAAAAAAGAAAAAAGGAAGGAGGGGGGAGGAGATGGAAGAAAGCAGCCAATTTTGGGAGGGGGAGGGTCATGAGGACCCAGGGATGCTGCACCACAGGGTGGGGGAAGGGAGGAGCAGGCTGGTCTTCTCCTGCTGCCTTGGCAGTACCAGTGAGGTGGCTCGGTGGTGGCCCTGGTTCAGAGCCCAGGAGGGTCCTCCTGGCCCTTCCAACAGCTCCTGCTGGGCCATCAGACATGGGGGCAATGGCTGAGGGCAGTGCCAGGCACACTGAGCTCGAGTGAAGCTCAGTGAGATGTAGCAAGGACTGTGGTTAATAAATCATAGAATCTGCTGAGTTGGAAGGGACTCATCGGGATCATCAAGTCCAACTCCTATCCCAGTGCAGGGCACCTCCAGGATCATACCACGTGCCTGAGAGTGCCATCCAACCACTTACTGAACTCAGGAAATGACACCAGGAAGCACCAGGAAGGAGCAGGAGCTGCTGATTCCATGGTGGAGGTCTCAGTGCAGTCAAATGGAGAGGTGGAGCACGTCCAGCACCACTAACAGATTCTGCTCTGTCATGGAACCATTGAGTCATAGAATCCCAGACTGGTTTGGGTTGGAATGGACCTTCAAGACCATGCAGTCCCAACTCCTGTCATGGGCAGGGACACCTCCCACCAGCCCAGGTTCCTCCAAGCCCCATCCAACCTTCAACACTGCCAGGGATGGGGCAGCCACAGCTTCTGGGGGCAACCTGGGCAACCAGGGGCTCAGCACCCTCACACCAAAGAATTTTTTCCCAAGATCTCCTCTCTATCTCCTCTGTTTCAGCTTAAAACCATTCCCCTTCATCCCATCACTCCAGGCCCTTGGAACCAAACCATTCTGTGATGCACCACACCAGGAGAGCAACCACACTTTGGAGTAAGAGATTCCTCTCTTGCTTGGAAGGAAAACAAAACCATCAGCAGATAAGGATGAACGAGATCAGGAGTGCAATTTATTTACACCACCCTTTCACTGCCCTGTAAGTGGACTCACAGGTAGCTGAGCTCATCTTTAAAAAACTATCAGGTGTTCAGACTAATCTGTAAAGTGTCTTGTTCGACTGCAAATTTGGAACTCCTGCCACATGTCCAGCAGGTGGGTGACCTGCTAAAGCTCTGCAATGTTTTAGTTCCATGGTGGATTTCACTGAAACAGCTCCAAATTTCAAGCCCTGTCTCCAAACTGCACGTTTTTAGAGATATTTCATTCCTCTCTGGACAGTGACCCAGCCTGGCACCAACGTGCCAGTAAGAAACCCCCCAGCTCAGACAGGAGCTGTGGTCAGCACCCAGGATGGATCTCAGTGCTGCTGCCCAATCTCTGGCAGGACATGGCTAGAACTGGCATTTATCTCCAGATTCTCTCTCCTCTCTGAAAAAACAAGAAGGAGGAAAGTTGGAATATTTGGCTGTTCTGCTTCCATTTCAGAAGATTTTTCTGGTTTTTGCCCACCTCCGGCTGCCTCTAGGACAGGGTTTCTTCCCAGACCAGGCTGGAAAGGGTTCTGCTGCGGCACCATGCTTACTTCCCCATGACATCTGTCAGACACAAAGCTATTTGTGCTCTGTCACATCTGCTGACACCTCTGCCCTGCCCTAGAAAAACATCACTGATTTCAGCAAAGCACAAAGTGCACAGAGTCAGCAGCACCTTGGGGGTCATCAGGTTTTGGTATCGATCCAGATGAATATTCCTCATTCCAAGAGATGTTTGGATAGAGAAGTGCTTCTGGGACAGCTATGAGGTTTTAGATCCTCCTCCTTTAGATGATCCACCACCTACATGAGATGGCCTCACCTCAAATGTGAACAAGTGACTGCCCCAAAGCAGAGCAGAGGACTTTGCAGGATTGAGGGGAGAGTTATGGGACAGCAACTTCATGGAATCATAAAATAGTTTGAGTTGGAAAGGGGCTTTAAAGTTCCTCTGGTCCAACCTCCCCTGCAGTGAGGAAGAACATCTCCAACTAGACCAAGTCCAACCTGGCCTTGAACACTGCCAGGGATGGTGCAGCCACAACCTTCCAGTTCCCCATGGAAACCCTTCTGGTAGCTGAAGATGACATCACTGATGAACAGACATGGTGAGATCAATGAAAGCCAGGAGCTGGGCTTGCTTAGCACTGAGCTCACACGGCTTTCAGACCCTCTCAAGTCTTCCAGCTTTATAAACAGATTGAAAGATTAACCCCCTGTGTGACACCATCCCCAAGTCATTGCACAATTGTGGGTTTGAGCCTTCTGGGGAAGAAGAGGATTTCCCACAGCACTAGAAACCTCAACTATTAAAAAAAAAATCCAAACAAAAAACCAAAACAAACCCCCCACCAAAACCAAATCAAGGCTTTGAAACCATGAGGTTTCACACAGCAAGATCAAAAAAAATCCTCTATCTGCCAGAAAAGAAAAGACACTTCCAGTTCTCTCTAGCAATCCAAGGAGGCCAAAGACTTTCCTTCCTTTCAGTCAATCACTGCCATCCAGGATTTGCTAGCTCCTGTCCCCAGTGACTCTGTCCCCTTGTTCTGATGTGATCACGAGTGACCAAGGGTCAAGACACAAGGAACCATGGTATGATGTGTATTCCCTGAAGTGAAGAACCACACAAAAAAAGCATTTGCAGGAGCTCAGATCCATTTCTCCCTTACTCCAGAGAAGGTCAACTCATGTTTAGAAGACAAGTGCTCATGAGATAAACCCTCAGGTGGCCACATTCAGGAGCTCCAGACAGGTGGGTGTCTCAAGCTGGTGTGACACCAGAAGCACATTTGTTCTGACCCCAGGTCACCCAGCCTCAGGAACTAAGGACCCTTCCTCAGGAGAGGACTTTCTCCCAAAAGCGTTTCTGCAGGACATTCAATCTGTGGCCTGCAGGGGAAAAAGAAACTGTTTCATGGCCTCATTTAACATGAAATAGATTCTGCTGAAGAACAGTCAAGCCAAGGGATGGATGGATGGATGGATGGTCAAGCCACCTGAGATACAATCTTGAAAGCCCCCAACATTGCAGAGTTTAGGGTGACTGCTACTTGCTGGACTGAAAGGCATTCACAAATAAAATAGGGGTAAGAATCATCTTTTCTCTTGTGGAAGAAAAAAATCCTACTCTTAATCTGGACACTATGAATGTGGCAAGTTTTGTCTTTGAAGGAGGTCCAGTACTGGTGAGAATCCTTCCAGCAGTTCTGGCAAGGAAGAGAACATTTGTTGCTCTCTAGTGAGAACATCCCTGCAATTTTCCTGCTCTGAAGAAGGAAGAGCATGACAGATAAGGTAGGATTTAGGGATGCTCTTGTTGCTTTAAAGAAGAGAAGCAAGTTCCTCCATCACATTTATTCCTCTCAAAGGACCCAGAGCCTTACTAGGGGCAGGCTGCTACATCCCAATGACTGAAAAAGCAATTACAGATGATTATAGGTACCTGTGAAATGGGATTAATTAGTCATTCTGGGAAGTAATCAGGGAATTCTGGACAAGTGGCCACCTCTCTTTGCTCATAAGGTCTCACCTGGAGTTGTCTGAGGTGTGGTTGCTGAGATGAGATAAAACTGTGGGCAGCAAGGGAAATCTCCAATCCCTCCAGCAAGAGAGGGGGAAGCCAGGGAAACAGCTGGGAAGGATCTGGGGTAAGATGGCAGGAAGAGAGGGAAGGCTAAGAAGAATCCAGCAAAACCAAGGACCTGTAGGACATTGAGAAGAGGGTGGGCAGCAGGCTGAAGGGGGTTCTCCTCCCCCTCTATTCTGCCCTGATGAAGCCACATCTGGAGAACTGGGACAAATTCTGGGCTCCCTGTTTCATGAGGAAGTACTGGAGAGTCCAGTGTAGAGCCATGAAGCTGATGAGGAGAGTGGAGCATCTACCATACGAGGAAAGGCTGAGAGAGGTGTTCAGCCTGGAGGAGACTGAGGCAGGAGCTCATCAGGGCTTCTAAATATCTAAAGAGGAGTATCAGGAGGATGAGACCATTGGTGTCCAGTGCCAGGACAAAGGGCAATGGTCATGAACTGGAAGGAAGAACATAAGGAAGAACTTGTGTGTTGCAAGGGTAACAGAGCACTGGGACAAGCTGCACAGAGAGGTGGTGGAGTCCACCTAGAGACACTAAAAGCCACCTGGATACGACCTTGTGTGACCCAGTCTAGGTGATCCTGCTCTAGGAGGATGGTTGGATGGTGATCTTCAGAGGTCCCTTCCAAACCCTGCCATTCTGGGATGCTGTGGCTGCACAGAGCAGGAGATGGGACTCCTGGGACTCCTGGCCACCTCTGTAGGCTCCTCACAAGCAAGGCAGGAAAATCCCTGGGGGAAATGCTGAAGGAGGAGCCTCTTTGTTTACAGTAGGTGCTGCTGAAAGGTGTCCTGAAGAAAGACAGCAATTAACAGGCCTGGAAAAAGAAAAAAGAAAAAAAAAAAAAGAGGCTTCTTTCCACAAAGAACCTTTTAAGTATGTTTTTGGAGCCCCTTCAAGGGTTAACGTTTAGCTGTTTATCCGGAGTTGTCGGATGTCAGCTCTTTCTTTTGACTCCTAATGGCTTATAGCCATCAGGAGGTGAAGACTCCTCAAAAGAGATGGTGTCAGGAATGTTTTTTTTATGCCCACCAGCACCCACACACCTGCAGGAGCCTGTGCTTGCAGGGTGGATAGTTTACATACTTGAACCTGTATCCCAGGGACAGAGATATAAACATGAAACCAGATCCCCTCTGACAGGGCTGCTGAAGCCCCTGGGCAGTACAAAAGGGTCCTTTCCCCCACACCCACCTCGAATGACCACAAATCCCAGTGGGGTTTCAAGCCCTGGCTTCCCAGCCAGAACAAGCTCTGCTGGTCCAGGTTCTGGTTTTGGGGAAGGGGGGGTGGGATCGATCCTGTGAAGTTTTCAGCACCTTCTTTCAGCCAGTGGTGAAACAAAAGGAGCAGGCTCAGCAGCAGACTTCAAAAAGCAGCTGGGTGACAAAGCAAAGCCTCTGGGACAAGAGGAACTGAGAGAACAAAAGCCAGAGGCTTCAAATCAATCAGAGCACTGCTCACTCGTGACCTTCCCCAGAGGAGGGATCTCACTGAGCCTAATGATGACCCCACGAGGTGCAAACAGGCTGAGCAGTTGTCATTCCAACCACCCCAACCTTTCCTACAGGCTTGTAAAGAGCAATGGGAGAGCTGCTGCTGCTCCTGAAGATCAAATCTGTCCTCTCTCCTCTGCCCCTTGCAAAGGTTTGCTCCCAGAAGTCATCCCGAGCCACTAGGGATGAGTAGGAATGGGCAATGCTTTGATTTTGAGAAAGATATGGGGGGAAAAAACCTCACAAACATGGAAAGGGGAGATGTCCTGACCCAGAAATATTCTTTGCTTTGTGGAAGTGGTCCCACCTCTCCTGGTCCCATCTCAACTAAGTGACCCCACAGCAAGAGACACCATGGGCCAGTCACCCAGTTTGTTCTTGGACTCTGCTGGATTTAGAAGCATAGCTGGGGCTGATGGCTTCCTTAGGCTGTTATTTCTTATAAAAGATGGGCTAGCAACTTACATCTGAGTTTTGGGCAGCCAAGTTCAGCCTTTGTGCAAAGTCATGGCAGTATTGTTCTGCTGTTCCCCAAATGTCACCTCCTCTCCCATCACTTCCCCCTTCCAAGGGCAGATCTATGCTCTGGAAGGGGTCACTCATTTGTCCCTCAGCCTCTGGCAGAAACAAGTCCATCCTCACCACAGAACACCAGGCACAAACCTTGCTAAGCACCAGCCTTCATCTCAAGGCCAGAACAGGGCTGAAGATATTTCCTGATACCATTGGTTTTCTCTCCAGCCCTATGTGAACCACACCAGTATTCAGCCACTCGGATTCATATAAATCCTAGCAGGTTCTGCTCAAGTGAAAAGTTTCCTGGGCATTAAAGAAGCTCACAGAGATCACTTCCCCATTGGAAGTTGATGTGGAAGATAAAAATACTCTGGTCTATGTCAATAGTTACCCAGACAGAGGAGAAACTGGATTGGTAGAACCTCAGAGGAACCTTTTAATGCTTCAGAAGCCAAGGATGGAGCATGGCCTGTGTGTCAGTATGAAACCAAACCCTCAGGCCACAGCTTGAATTTTTGGGAGACACATCCCACCAAGCTTCCAATCTCCTCAAGGACCTTCTGCCACTTCTTTTCCAAGAGGAGATCCTTCCAAGACCAACCTCCATCCCCAGGGGAGACTTTGGCCAGCACACCCAGCATATCAGACTCTCAAGAAACTGTTCCTCAGACCCAGAAGCAAAGAAATACCACAGAACTTCTCACTTCTCCAACATTTTTTTCCCCCCGTGGCAGCTGGCAAATCCTTTCCTTTGCTTCTCATCCAAGTTGGACAAAATCACTGCAGAGAATCCCTCCTGCTCCCCCTCCCCCCCATGCAATGTAATCCCAAGGGAGAAATGGTTTCATGGGGACCCCCTGCTGTCTTGCATCTGATTTCCCTCCTAAGTATGGGATGGCGAAGCGTCTTGAGGGCTATGGCTGTGACCTCCATACAGCTCTTTTGTCAAGTGCCATTTCATTAAAAAATCAGCCTTTTAACTGTGGACACATTTCAACCTCACCAAATCTGCTAATTATTGACAGTTGGTGAAGAGGAGATTTCACTTGTTCCTCCTGTTAAACTGCATCTAATTAGTAATTACTGGTTCACTGTCATCTTTACTGCAATAATCCCACTGCACATTGGCTCATTAACCTTTTGCTTTTCTAAAGCAGCCTGCCAACAAGATGAAGGCTAAAACAGATTGGAAAACAATAGCTCAGCCTTGGATTTTAGGCTGTTTATTCCCCTGGTCCTGGAGATCCAAAAAGGAAGATTATTTGGAAGAAAAGGCTTTCAGCTGAAATCAGCCTCACGCTGGAAGATGGCTCAGTCTGCCCCAACCAGCAGAGTCCTTTCAACTTAAACCCATGGGGAGGGCACAGATATTCTGGCTCCTGGAAGGGTTTCTCTGCCATCAGCTCTTGCTTCAGCTTCATTTCCCTTAAGCTTAGCCATCAGGAAGAAATTCTTTGGGGTGAGGGTGCTGAGCCCCTGGGTGCCCCCAGAAGCTGTGGCTGCCCCATCCCTGGCAGTGTTGAAGGTTGGATGGGGCTTGGAGCAGCCTGGGCTGGTGGGAGGTGTCCCTGGCCATGGCAGGGGGGTGGGAATGGATGATCTTGAAGGTTTCTTCCAACCCAAACAATTCTATGAATCTATGATTTCTCATCTGGGTTTATCTGCCTTTACCAGCACAATCCAGCACACTGCTCATGGGATGAAGCCATTTTGGGTGGGTCTGAAGCACCTTGGAAGTTCCCCAGCATCCTCTGGGGATGCTGAAACGGGAATGATCTGGATGAGCAGGGAAGGAAGGGTGGCAAGAAAAGAATAAAAAGAAATCAGTGGAGCAACCCCATGGTTATTTCTTTTGCTGCTACACTGAATTTCATTTGCACAAGTCCCATTTTCAGTTTGGAACTGTCACAGCTGTTTCTATTGGCAGTGCATAGCTGAGTAGGAGTTGTCAGTGGGGAGGCTGGAGGATCGGTGGCAAGAAAAGAGATTCCCCCGGGGGGCATGGGAGGCAGTTGGAGGTTGTGGGCTAAATGCATTAACTAGATGTTTCTCCTAAACTTCACAGCAGTGAATGACTTGATGCATATAGATGCACTAAGGGACTGGAGTTAACACCAGACTGGGATGAAAATTTCTCAGCATCTTAAGTGTGCCGAGTCACAAGGACTCCTGTCCTTATGGCTGACCCCAGGGGGTTGGGTTTGACAAGGTGTTCTTCAAAACCATGATGTCCAGAAGCAGGTTGTGGTACTGGAGCACCACTGCAGGTATCAAAGTGTATTCAGAGGATGTCAGGGGTTGGAAGGGACCTCTGGAGCTCATCCAGTCCATCCCCATCACCAGAGCAGGTTGCTCAGGATGGAGTCCAGGGGGGTTTTCATTGTCTCCAGAGATGGAGACTCCACCACCTCTCTGGGCAACTGGTCCAGTGCTCTGCCACCCCCAAAGTAAGGAAGTCCCCCCTCGTGTTTAGATGGAAACTCCTAGGGTCAAGCTTGTGCCTGGTACCTCTTGTCCTGGCATCACTGAAAACAGACTGTCCCCATCCTCCTGACACCCACCCTTTAAGTATTTATAAGCACTGATAAGATGCCCCTCAGTCTTCTCCAGGCTAAAAAAGACCCAAGTCCCTCTGCCTTTCCTCACAGGAGAGATGTCCTAGTCTCCAGCTAGGCTAATCACTGACCCAAAAGAAGATCTGGCTTCATTACCCTTCCCAGCATGTGAAACTTGTTCAGCTCCACATGTTCCATCTACCTGACATTCTGGATGCAACCAGAGTAGAATCCTGATTTCTCTTCTGCTACCTTACAACAGGTGTAACTCTGAAGCAGCTGCAGGTGATGCAGCAAGGTGGCTGCACATTTAATAAATCTCTTGCAAGGCTTCAGTTCTGCTTGAAAACCAAGTGTTAAATTGGAAACCCTTTAGAAAAGCAGATCAAAGGTGGCCAAGTCAAGCTCCAATGCTAAAACAAGCCCTTCATAAGACATCAGCCACTGTGTTTGTGCTCTGACTAAAGAAAAAGGGACTGTAAAAGTGTGATTAAGGGCAGAATCTGGCTCATTTACAAGCCTTGAATGGGTTGCTGCTCAGACCATCATCATATTTTTGGAACAGAACATGCCCATTACATCTTGTTGGTAATAATTTACCCCCTGGGTAGTGCTCATTACAGCAGCAGCATCTCAGCTGTGTCGTGTTCATGGCTGCTTCACCTACTGTGGTGATGAGGAAAAGCAAAGACACACACATGTAACTCCACAGAGAGAGAGCTCAACCTTCAAACACTCCAAGACTTAGTTATCCAGCGAGTTCATGGAGCAGGGATGAGTGACCAAGAAGTGAGAGCTTCCAGGAAATGCTCTCTGCAAGGAAATGCAGATTTCTGGGAAGAAACAGCTCTGGAGAGATCATTTCAGATACATCACTTGCTCTGCTCACCTTGAGCATCCCCACAGCCACCACCAAAAAGATCCTGCAGAATGGGAGGGACAGCCTTCACGTGCCCACCTATAATAATAAACTCAAAATAAGAGGAAGACTGATGAAACCAGGCTGCTCTGGAGAACTTCACTCCTTGCTGTGTGGAGATGTGAAGGTTCAGCCGTGCACCTGGAGCTAACTCCAGTTGAGCAGAGCTGAGATCCCAGTAGGTAATGAGCTACTCCACCAGCTGTACTGGTTTCTTTTCCCTGAGATAAGGCGTGGGCAGAGAGCACGTCATCCTGTTTGATCTACTAATCAGCTCTGAATCATGTTTACACTGCAGATAACATTTCATCTGCTTTTAGAAGGTCATTTTTGAGCGATGCTGCAGTGTTTCAGTAGCACCCCATGTCTGCAATTTGAATCTCCTTTGGAAGAAGCCAGACCTGATTTTTTTCTGGGGAACTAGAAGTCATTCAGCTGTTAGCATCCACACAATTTTTAATGCTGGAATATCAGATATAACAGAGGATAAATGATTTGTCACCCGTAAAGCCAAAACCCAAAAGGCAAAATGACCTTGTGAGCTGCATTCCAACATAAAGAACATTGAATAATTCTTTTTATAGAGACCAAAACCTCTGAATGTCCCAGATCCTGGTAGCAGAGCTTTTTAGGTTGCTTTGGGCAATGCTATCAAGCACAGGCAGTGTCAGTGAGGAGGGAAAAAGTTCATCATGCCTGATGCTTAAGGCCTGAGATGACACAAAGTCTGGGGAAGTGGTAAGTGAGGAAGAACCCAGGTCACCAGTACAGAGACCTCTGGGTCCCATGGTGGTCTGAGGCAGAGTCCACTTGTGTCATGCTATGGTCAGACACAAAACTTCCTCTGGGCACAAGGAGTGTGTGTACCCACGGCCCAAGGCACCATTTTGAGGGCATGATGGCAACGTCACCTTTGGGGTAAATGAGGTTAGTGGTGCCTCCTGTGCTCTTGGTTCCCTGATTTTCTTGAAAGGAGACCTGACAGAAAAGGTCTACCCAGGCCACTTTCTGGTGGGTGAAGCTCCTTTCCCTGGAAAGAGGAGCACAAGTGATGCTCTGTGTCCAAATCTCCTTCCAGCAGGAACTTTGGACATGCTCTGAGCACGTACCTCGAATGGGTACAAAGCCTGGCAATGCTCCTCAGTCCTTCATAACCAAAACCTCTGAGCAGAACTAGGGCTCACAACAAAAAAGAACATGATGAGCAGGGAGCTAAGGTTGAGCTCGTGCCAAAATGACTAACGTGCTCTGGGGATGGAGGGACTCAAGTGGAAGCAAGCAAATCACATTGCTCCTGCAACTGGTACTTGTGCAACTTCTTACTGGAATACTGTGTCTGATTCTTATGGATGGGCTCCAAAAAGGATGTTGACTAATTAGGGAAAGTTTAAGGAAGAGCCATATGAATCATTAAAGCTTCAGAAAACACGTCTTGTAGCCAGAGATTCCAAGATTGAGATATATTCGGTTTCTTAAAGAGAAGATTAGGGGACAGTTTTATCTTCAGCCTGTAAACAGTTAGAAGGACAACAACAAAAATATCTGCAACACGTTTTTCAGGCTAGCAGACAAGTGTACAGCAAGATTCCCTGGCTAGGGGTTGTGAATAAAACCATCCAGACTGAAAAAAATAATCAAATTAACCAGCAGAGACTGTGATACTCATTTCTGATCAACTCTTCTAGCCGACACAAGAACGTCAGCAAAGTCCTTGGCTCTGTTTGATGGAAGTTTTCCTATTTTGTAATTACTAGTAACCCTCCCTATAGATGTCCTGATCTACAATCTGCAGACCTATCAATTCCAAACACCAAAGGGCCAAAATTAATGACTTCTGAAAAAATACACCTTGGCAGTTTGTTCAACTGACTTAGGTACAAGCAGTTTCATTGCTCATCCCACCTGATTCCTTGGCTCTGGTCACCCCCAGGCTGTGTCTTCCCAGAGCCAGGCTAGATGACAAAGAGGCAGAAACCCTCAAAGCAGTTCTGGGAAAGCACATCCACACCAGATGTGTAGGGCAGGCTCTTTGCCTTGTCTTCATGGAAAGACACCAAGGAAACACGACGGTCAGGGGAGAGGGTGAACTGAGCCACCTTCTCCCTGGAGCAGTTCAGCTCTGAGTAAGCTTATGTCACCAGACAAGATTGGACAAACCCAGCTGGAGTCTGGGAGGAGAAATCATCAGCCTGAAGCACCAACATCCCTTGACTTGTGATCTGAGGAGCTCTGCTCAGGTCTCACTGATGAGGGGATGGGACACCCACCACACTAATTGGGACACTGGCAATCAAGCAGGCAGAACGTTCTCCTCTTACATTTTAAAACCACCTTATTCCAACCTGGTTGTGCCCCTGCTCCCTGGGGTTTTGGTTACTTCACAGTCTAAATGTCTTTCACCCAGGAGAAAGGGGAGCAAACCACCCCTGTGGGAAAACAAGGATGTGATGGAAGGGAGGAGGATCACACACATGGCCACCCCTTGTCTGAAAAAGGCGTTTGCTGGGTGGAACAAAGTTCAGTTCTTCCCCTGTTTGCTTGGAAGGTTCAGTCCATCCCACCACACCATCCAGACCCGGATTAGAAGTATGGAAAAGCCATGGGAGATTTGTGCTGTGCAGGTATGTGCTGGCAGGAGGGACTCACACACCCAGCACCTGCCCGCTCAACCTCCACGGGGGAGACAACAGCAACCGACTGCCCCCCAAAATAAGGAGGCCCCACCAGAATGAGACCCTTATCCAGGAAGGCAAACCAAGCAATGGCATTAGGAAGCCCCTCTGAGATATGTACTGACCTCAGACATCTGGGGGAAGAGACTGATGGCCAAGGGGAGGGCCAGGCCAAAGGCAGCGAGGCACACAAGGCTTTGGACTGGGAGAATCATCCGGGGACGGGACCTCAGGAGGGATGTTCTGGAAAGGAAAGGCTTCATTAGAGCATTTCACAGATGCCATTAGCTGAACCAGTGTCCATCTAGACCCACTGCTCTCCCTCTCCCTAACTGGTTTAGGTTCCTTCTCAGTAAATCAGCACCAAGTTGACCCACAAAAGATCCCGAGTCCTTGCAGATTCAGCTTTTCCATCTGCTGGGGTTACACAGCCCACACCCACCTCTCCTAAACTCAACCAGGAGCACTTCACACACATTTCCTCCATTCCCAAGGTGCCCCCCCAGCCAAGCCAACCACCTCAGGGCATTTTGGAACAGGCCCAAGTGATTTTGGAGGCTCATCTCCCCATGCAGCTGATGCAAGAGAACAGATTACCTTAACATCTACTCAACCATCTACTCCACATTTACTACAGGCTCTGACCAACACACACCTGATGAATTCCAACAGCGCAGCTGATGACTGGGAACTCCTCACCCTGCTGCACACTGCCTGTGTGTCAGAACATTCACCCTCTTTCCCTTTGCTAGCAAGGCTTGCTGAAAGCTGTCTTCACCTTGAGAAGGTTCAGGGGAAGTGGGGAAGGAAAACAAGAGCTAGAACCTTGTAACTCCTCCACTACCTCAGCTCCTCACTAAGAAGCTCTGGAGATGAAGTTGCTCCTGAGAATTTGTGCTGTGGAAGCCAAGCTTCTGTTCCCCAATATTTAAGCACCTTTGTTTTGTGTAGAGCACCTCCTCCCCCAGACAACTCCTCCAGAAGTCCACAAGTGTTTCAGGCAGGGTCAGGAGAGCCAGGTACCTTGCTCCAGGCTTTTTAACAAACACAGCCTTCAAAGATTGCCATCAATGAGCTGTGATCACGAGTCCCCAGGATGCAGAGGGGCAACTCCTGGAACTGATTTATTCTCCTCCTTAAGCCATAGTGATCCATGAGAGCCCTCACTGAGAAAAATCATACGACCAAAGCCTCCCTGGAGCACAGTTTAGAACCAAGACATCACTGCTTACACCACCCCTGACACCTTAATTTGGAAGCTGCACCCTCTTTAATTACTGCCCTGTTGGGGACCTTGTAATCACCCAAGTAAAAACTCAACCAATTTAACGAGATCCCTGGCACAGCCCCCAGGTGTGATTTCCAGGAGGGCTTCAAACTCAGGCCAGTTCAAATTACAAGGGCTAACCTCCTAATTAGAGAAGAGTTATGGCTTGATTTAAAAAGGAGAGGGGGCTAATTAACACATGTAGTGTAATGTCTTAATTGGGATTCGGGTTCTCAAAATTTGCGTGGCTGAGAATAAATGACTGGTAATTAGCAGAGAGGTCCACTTCTCTGCTGGCCCTGGGCTCTCTGCTCTCCACATGGATCTTGGAGGAGCAGGGAAGTTAAATATTGTGTGCTGCATTTTGTTAGCTGTCAAATGCAATCAAAAACCCTCTTTGCACCCATTAGCCCCCCACGGGAAGTGAATGATTAGATGTTTCCAAAGGGGTTAATTGCAGAGCATTACAGCAGCTTAAAAATAAATAAAATTAATCACCATTTGCTGAAGAGTGAATTAGTTGACAACACTGTCCTGTGTGCTCTGCCAAAGGGATTGATCAGGGACATGGAGATCTGGACCTTTAGATCCTCCTGATAGCCCAACTTTGCTGTTGGCATCTCCTGAAGCAGTCTGTGACATCCACAGGAGCAAAGATTATTTCACCCTGCTCATAATTCTGCTGCTGAATTGAGTCCTGGAAGCTATTTTAATATTAAAATAGTAGTTTTACAGATTATCACCAAACACAGAGGACAGGCCTGGCCAGGCTCTGGGGAAACTCAGCACTCAGATTAGACAACAGAGGATTAAAAAGTTCGTGCCAAGGGATGCTCTCACGTTGGAAATCTGCAGGAAGACAACAGAGTGTGAGGTTTATTGTGCCCACCTCAGAAGCCAGATTTTTGGCACTGATGGTCTGCATCACTTGTATAACTGAGGGTGTTGGTCCTGGAGCAGAGGAGGCTGAGGGGAGAGCTTCTGGCTCTCTGACACCCCCTGAGAGGAGGTTGGAGCCAGGGGGGGTCGGGCTCTGCTCCCAAGGAACAAGGGATGGGACAAGAGGAACTTTTGGCACACCTCAAGTTGTGCCAGGGGAGGTTTAGGTTGGAGCTGGGGAACAATTTCTGCCCCAAAAGGGTTGTCAGGCCCAGGGCAGGGCTGGAGTCCCCATCCCTGGAGGGGTTTCAGAGCCCTGGAGATGTGGTGCTGAGGGCCATGGGGCAGTGGTGGCCTGGGCTGGGCTGGGGAATGGGTGGATTCAGTGATTTTCAAGGTCTTCTCCAACCAAAACATTTAAATGATTCTATAAGCATTCCACGTTTATGAACCAACCTGTGGATGGCAAAGCTCATGCATGTTTGCAATACTTCCCTCCTCCTCTTTCTTTTTTCTTTCTTTCTTTTTTTTTTTTTTCTTTTTCTTTTTTTGAAGATTTGTTTCTTTACCCCTCCCCACCCCTCCCAGTGCCTATCCTGCCTACAATCCACCTTCCAAAAATTTGCCTAGAAGATACTAAAAAGGCAATAGCACACCAGGGAGGTCCTGATGGGGAGGTAGCACATCCCTGTGCCACTGCTCTACCTGGACCACTGACACCTCATGGAGAACATTTCCATAGCCAGGAGCCTGCCTGGACCTGGGTATCCAGGCACAGACACATCCTGGCACAGACTGTGCATCTGCTCAGCAGAGACAGTGTGTTGTAGCTCTTGTAAATACACCTTCATTCAACTTTCATCACATTGTTCATTAGTGGTTTTAAATCCTGCATAATTTGGCAGCTGCCTCTGGCGTTTCTCGGGAGGTACTGTAATTTATTCCATATGGAAGTCAGTTGCTGTACTAAAAAGGAGTTATCAGGTTCAGTGAACCAGAGCTGTATTTGTCTAGGAGGAGGTGTCAGATGCTAAACTAAATATGACAGGAGTTAACCCAAGTCTCCCAGCTGACAGATTCTGGGGGGGGGTTCTGGAGTGTTTGGTATAAACAGGTTCAAAGCTGATACACACAGTGCAAGACGCCAAGGGGGCTGATGGGGTAAGGAGCTTTGGGGCTCTCCAGACAGCCCAGGGCTTCCAAACCCTCTTCTGATGGACAGATAACCTTTGGGGTGGTTGTCCTACCCTCCCAGTTCTGCTGAGAACCTCCCAGAGCCAGCACTGTCCCAGGTCTCTGCTTCAGAAAGCCCATCCGCTTCCTTTCTGCAGAGGGTTTTTCTGAGCTTTTCTCACTCCTTTTTTAGAGGTCATTTTGGGAATGCTGAGCTTTCCTAGCAACCAGCAGCTGTGTCCCCTGTCCCTTCCAGCCAGGCCACTGCCATCCTCACCGAGGAGCATCTCCTGCTCTTGGCTGGTAGCCCCAGCACCCCCTCCAGAGGCCAGAGCAGACACAAAGCAACTGAGCCTGGGGGATTTTTGTGCTTGATTGACATCATTAAAGGAGCAGTTTCAATGTTTACTCTGGAAGCAGCCCCTGCAGTTTATGGTGTCACTGCTGCCAGCTGTTGAGTTTAAACAAACTGCAGTGAGGCTTTAGCTGGACAGGGAGATGTTGAGCTGCAGAGGAGGGAAAGCACCTGTAGGACACATTCTGCACTGCCAGAAGGAGATGATCTCCCTCAAAAAGCCATAAACATGAGGTCCAGGAGGTCCTCCTACATACCTCACAACTATTACTGTAGTAAGAAACATGGGTTAAGCTGAAGAAAACTCCTTTCCTCCACAAAACCATGGCCTAGGCAATCATGATCCCTCAAGAGAATCCTTTTTTTTTTTTTTTTTTTTTCTTTCTGCTGGACATTAGGAAGAAATTCTTTAATTTGAGGGTGCCCAGAGAAGCTGTGGCTGCCCCATCCCTGGCAGTGTTGAAGGTTGGATGGGGCTTGGAGCAACCTGGGCTGGTGGGAGGTGTCCCTGGCCATGGCAGGGGGTTGGGAATGGATGAGCTTTAAGGTCCTTTCTGTATTTTTCTATGATGCTGCCTTCATGGTCAGACACAGAGCTGGTGCTCTGAAATGCTGATCCAGTATGGAAGCAGCTTAATTTTATGAGCTTTAGAGGAAAACAGCCCTGATAGCTGCTGGGTGAGGGTGCTGAGATGCTGTGGCAGCTCTACCACAGAGTCAGGATGGTGTGGAGATGCAGGAAGAGCAGAAATACTCCTACCAAGGACACAACAGTTCTGCTCCCTGCTTCTTTCACAGTTCTTGCCCATTGCCAACAAACAGTTCCATCTTTTTCCTCCATAAACACTGCACAGTCAGCTCCAGGGCCTCCTCTTGTCTATCCTCACATCCATCAACATCTGGAGATCCTCCTCAGATCTTCTGCTGTGCTTCAGACCCTCAGAGGATGCTTGTGCTGTGAGGTAGAGAGATAAGGAGATAAGAAGAACATATGTTCTTCAAACTCCACTGCCAGCTATGAGCTCCAAGTGTCCACAGCAGACATTGCTGGTGCACTAAGCTTGTCCACCACTTGTCCTGAACCCCAGGAACCAAAATCAACTGGATTTGGGCTCTCCCACCCCAGAGCTCAGACTATTGAGGAACCTGAGGTTGCACAAAGACCTGGATGATCCACACCTAAACCAGCTGCACGTGGGCTTCAACTCTGCAAGGAGTCAGAAGCTGGACAAAGACTTGGAGAATTCTTGGATGACAGCTGGGAGAAACCTGCACCAGTTCCCAAATTTTGTCATAATGACCAAACAAAAGGATTCAGAGAAGTGGCTGCAATCAGAGAAACAGCTGAGGGATGAGAAGTCCAACTTCATGCAGCAGATGGAGATGTCCCCACACATCGGTGACACGGAATCTAATGAAGTTTCCATTGCCTACATCCCCACAGAGTCACCTTCATCTTGATGCGAAACCAACCACAGAATCCTAGAATGGCTGAAGTTGGAAGGGATCACCTCCTCCAACCTCCCTGCCATGGTCAGGGACACCTCTCATCCAGCCCAGGTTGCTCCAAGCCCCATCCAACCTGGTCCTGAACACCTCCAGGGATGGGGCAGCCACAGCTTCTCTGGGCAATCTGTTCCAGAGTCTCATTTCTTCCTCATACCCAGTTTAAACCTCTTCTCCTTCAGTCTGAAACCATTTCCCCTTGTCCTATCACTGGACACTGATGAAAAGTCCCTCTCCATCCTCCCTGGAGGTTCCCTTCAGGGACTGGAAGGCAGCTCTAAGGTTTCCCTGGAGTTTTCTCTTCTCCAGGCTGAACAATCCCAGCTCCTTCAGCCTCTCCTCATAGCAGAGGTTCTCCATTCCCTGGATCATCTTTGTGGCCCTCCTCTGAACTCCTTCCAACAGATCTGTGTCCTTCCTCTGGTGGGGACACCAGAACTGGACCCAGTACTCCAGGAGGTGGCAATTAAAGCTGCCAGCAGAGCCATTATTTATAAAACTTCCAGGAGAATACAGCTGCACAGAAGCACTGACACCGTGTTCCCCGCATGGCATATGCAGTCTCAAAAATAAACAGGGATTCTATATGTTCAGTGCCTCGACAGAGCCTCCAAGCAGCAGGAGATGCATGAAACATGGGGAAAGAATGGAGCTCAGCAGTGGGAGGTAACATGGAATTACTTGGAGAGCAGAGAAGGCGGCCCTGGGAGTTAAAATACACAGCAGGCAAAGAGACGAGAGGAGCCAAGAGAGCTGAAAAAAAAAAAAAAAAAAAATGGCACAAGAGACGAGAGAGGCAGCTGGGGGAGTTAAAACATGCAGATGGAGAGATGGCTGAGAGAAAGGAAAGACCTGGATCCAAGTGGAAAGACGGCGACCAGGAACTGGCCACTTAAAATAAAACTTTTCGAGTACCGAGAGGAAAATGAGGGAGATGGATTTCCAGGAATCCAAAAACCACTTCTAGGAGCATCTCTCCTGTGAAGCCAGGCTGAAGAAGTTGGGGTTGTTCAGCCTGGAGAAGAGGAAGCTCCAAGGTGGCCTTAGAGCAACCTTCCAATATCTGAAGGGGCTACAAGAAAGCTGGGGGAGGGCTTTGGACATGGGGGGGTAGGGAGAGGATGAGGGGAAATGGGTTAAAACTTGAAGGGGAGGTTTAGGTTGGACATTAGGAAAAAATTCCTATGAGGGTGGTGAGATCCTGGAACTGGGTGCCCCCAGAAGCTGTGGCTGCCCCATCCCTGGCAGTGTTGAAGGTTGGATGGGGCTTGGAGCACCCTGGGCTGGTGGGAGGTGTCGCTGGCCATGGCAGGGGGGTAGGATGGGATGGTTTTGAAGGTTTCTTCCAATCCAACCCATTCCATGATTCTGTGAACATCTTGCTTGTCCCTGGGGTGGTCCAAGGCCACCCAGGCCCAGCAGTGTCCCCTGCTCCCCCCGTGACTGCAATGCCAAGCAGAAGAAGTGCTCTCCTCCTTCACCACAACTCCAAAAGCAAATGTCCCTAGCAGGAGATCCAGATTGAGAACTTCTGATTCTACATCTCCAACCTCCAAATAACGAGTGTCTCTCTGTCTCATTTCCTGGAAGGATTTCTATAAATGAAGGGGTAGCACCTCAACACAGCTCCTATTAGCATTGTCCCAGCCCAACTAAAATTCTATTAAATTATACAAGTTAAACTTTCCACCAAATGCTCCAAGGTTTTGATGATGCGTTTTTGTTTTTGTTTTGGTTTTTTTTTCAGAATGAGCTTTCTCCTCTGCCTGTGCTGTCCTTCAATAGCCACTTTCAAAGATCTGCAAGTCAACACCTTGGCTGCAAGTCCCTCAGAATGGGATGCTCTCTGTATCAGGTGGATGCTCCCATGTCCTCCAGCAGTACCACCATCCCCAGCTGGGTGGCCAAACCCACTCCCTACCCCCTTACACACGGGCTTTCCAGGAATCCCAAGCTATTTGCTGGGAAAGGGAACTGTAGGCACAAAGCTCTCAGGAGAATTCAGGCAGGCAAAAGCAGTTGCACTTGGGGGTGGTGGGGAGGGTATTCTCTCACAAACCTGAATTAAGTCTTTCTGCTAGTTCAAATGATGGCTTTTTGAAGACAATCTCCTGCACATCCACGTTTGCTTGACAGATAAAATCAGTTTCATTAACAAGTTACAGTGCCCCCAAGCACAAAGCAAATTTTATGCTTGGTTTTAGTTAAGCTCGTGGATGCTCAACAAGTCCTGTGATGGTCCTTGGGGTTTTGCTAATGGAGACAATAATTTAGAGACCAGATTCCTCCAAACTTTGAATTTTTGTACAAGAAGATTTTTGGCTGTTAATGTTGCTAACCAGAAGAGCAAAGATCCTCTGAATTACAGCACTAAAACCTCCCCAGCAGATCCTGGGGGATCGTGTGGGTGAGGTGGGGACTTGGAGGAGGGAAGAGGCTGTGGAGCTTTTGTTGAGGAGAAGCACGGAGTGAAAATCAATTGTTTTGCAACAAAATTAGGGGGACTGGAAGCTCCCCCTTGTCCTCATGTGTCTCCAGCAGCCATCTCCAAAGACTGGCTTGAAGAAAGTGCTGCCCTGCTTCAGGGACCCACCACAATCCCTTTGAAAAGGAGAGGGAAAACAGCATATTTTGGGAAAAAAAGGGTTTAAAGAACTTACTTTACAGCTCCCAAAACCAGAGTTTGTTGCCCTGCTTCTCCCCACACCCAAACCATGGGAGGGAGGGAGCCTGGTGAGAGCCTCCAGGTGCTACAGAGAGACCAGACTAGATCTCTGGTTTTAAATACAGATGGTAAAAAACCAGACTCCAAATTCACAGAAACAGCCTAGACCCTTCCTTTAAGGAGAGAAAACTGCCCAGGGGTATTTCTACAAAGGTAAACAAGGCCAACCAAAGCCATGGGTCAATCCCTAATTGTACTAATTGCTATTTACTTTGTCAGTGGAGTGCTTTCCAGCAGCCATTAGCAACAGATTTGTTTAAAGAGTGCTTCCAGCTTGGCTGTCTGGACAAAGGTAGCAAACCCTTTAGCATCCTCATCTTTCATTGCACTCATCAGTCTCCAAGGTTGGCAAAGTGATCCCCACCCCAGGGATCATTCCAGGCCCTGCTGGGTGTCCTAAGGAGGACACAACACCTCCAAACAACCCTCACAGCATCTCCAGGCCAAAGAAAAAAGCAGAGGTGATGGAAGGCAAGGTGGGACAGCAGCTTTTGGACAGGGCAGTTTGGGGTTCTTTTCACCATCAGGAACTTTGCTAGGAGATAACTGGATGTGAAATAATAACCCTGCCCTCTCCTGCCAACTCTCTGAGCACTGATGCTCCATGGAGATGGCTGCCAGGATTGATTCTGGCTTCATCTGTGATGGAAAGCAAATTTCTGCAGAATATGTGAAGCATAAATCTTTCTGGGGAAGTCCAAGGCACAGAGTGTTATTGAAAGGAAGTCCAAGTGCCTCCAGACAGGGCCCAGGCAAGTCAGACACTGGCCAAGGTGGTCTGGATGTACAATGCTTCAGCAGCCTACAACAATGGTTAAAATGATGGAAAAAAAACCATTTTAATAAGGAAAAATAGTCTTTGGTGGACCAACACTAAGAAATATCAGCAAATAAAACCTACTGAGGATCTTTTCTCCCCTCCCCTTCAAAAGTCCCCCCTCTGTATTACCCCACACTTACTTTTCCAGTATGGACATAATAATTGGAGGTAGAACCAGTATAGGCATTGGCAGGACCACTCTAGTCAGGGCTGTTTCTACCAGTGCCTGGAAAGGAAAAACAAACAAACCCAAGACATTAAAAACAAATCTCAGAAGGTACCTGGTCTGAGCAATCAATAGGTGGGCAGGGAAAGGTTTGGCTGATCTTCCATCTCCTGGGAACAAAGGGATGAACACACATGCTCAGCTTTGCTCACAGCTATTTACAACTGATTTTTGCTCCCTTGCTACAAACAACGAGGCAGGAGCTTGTGTTTGGTGGGAAATCCAGTGGAATAAAGCAGAGACACAGAAGAATTTCCCTCATTTCGTTTGATGTGACCCAAAGTGCTCCAACACCTCTTCCTATTCTATGGAAACAGGTTAGTGAGGAGAAAGAGAAGCCCAACAACTGCCTGGAAGATGCTGCAAGGTGAAATAACTCCACTCTGATGGAACCCAACCTGCAGTGCTGGGCCCAGCTTTGGGGTTGCCAACATAAGAAGGACAAGGAGATGTTGGAGAGAGTCCAGAGGAAGCCAGGAAGATGATCCAAAGGCTGGAGCAGCTCTGCTCTGGAGGCTGAGAGAGTCAGGGGTGTTCAGCCTGGAGAAGAGAAGGTTCCAAAGAGACCTTAGGGCACCTTCCAGTGCCTGAAGGGGCTCCAGGAAAGCTGGGGAGGGACTTGGGACAAGGGCCTGGAGTGGTAGGACAAGGGAGGATGGTTGTAAGCTGCAAGAGGGGAGATTTAGACTAGATATTAGAGAGCAATTCTTTATGCTGAGGGTACTGAAACCCTGTCCCAGGTTGCCCAGAGAGGTGGGAGATGCCCCATCCCTGAAAACATTCCAGGTCAGGTTGGATGAGGTTTGGAGTAACCTGATCCAGTTAAAGATTTCCCTGCTCACTGCAGGGATGAGCTTTAAAGGTTCCTTCCAACCCAAACCATGCTGTGATTCCATGAAGCATCTCAGGCTGAGCTGCAGCTTCAACCCTTCCTCCTGTGACTGAGTTCCAGTTTCAGCCAGGTGCTGGGGGAATGCAGCATCTTATTGTCTGCTCCAAACCTTCAGAAGATCAGGGGTGCTCTAACAAGGGGTACAACCACCCCTGTCTCTTCATCTACCTTTTCCACCCACCTGTGCCAGCACCCACCACCCACGGGGCTCTGGCAGATACAGGCAGAGGATACTCCAGATTTGGGAATGCTGAAACTCATGGATATGGTCAGGCTTGGGAGCACCCAATCCTTCCAAATGGGAGAAAGTCTCAGAGAGGTGCAGATGGGCTACGCTAAGGATCTGCCACATTTTTCATGACAAAACCCAGCACTGAGCTAGTTGGGAAGAAGCACTGAGATGAGATGGCAGCTGAGCAGAAGTCCTCAGAAGTCCCAGATCTGATGCTTAAGCTCCCCTTAAATCCCACTTACAAGTGTCTTCCCTTGGAATATTTATTTTCTCTGCTGCCTGTCCTCCCCTCGACCATCCGGATGGAGAGGGGGAAGCTGGGTCCTGAAGCAAGTTAATGTAAGGGAGAAAAACTGGCTCAAGTAAGTGTCTCCAAGCCCTTCAACAGATTGTTTGAAGCTCCCTGTTAAACAACAATATGGAGAGATATTAGAGAGCTCCCATTTCTTGACGAGGACTGTAAATCTGTACATTAATTGCTGTCTATGAAGTGCCTCAAGAGCCTTGGACAGAAGGAGGGAGAGAAATGCCAAGCATTATATTATTAACTCCTCTGCCTGGGCGTGTGCTTTGGTACATGCTTTACATTTCAGATGAAAGCCCACTTGGAAACAACATGTCTCAAACAATCAGAGGAGGCTCAGAAGACAGAACTGTCTAAGGAGGGAAGGAAAGGGAAGAGTGGCAGGCAGATGGCAGAGTGCAGAAGGTTCCAGGGGCAAACAAACCAGCTGTTAAGATGAGGAGAAGAACATCTGGCCACCCTCGCCAAGCTTTGAGGGTGGTGTTAGTGTAGTTTTGACATGGCAAGGGCTAAAAAGCAGCTGGAAAAAGAAGCAGAAGGGTGTAAGTTATCTTTGCTTCGTGTTCAACATGGACCATTTGCAAGTTGTCACCAAGAAATCCTAAGGCTGTGAAGGTACTAGGGTGGTACAGGAGCCTCCTGATGCCAACCTCCACCCTTCCAGACCACCAAGGCCAGCCACTCAATTTGCCTGGGTGATACAAGCCAGTGTCCCACCAAAACCCCAGTTTGGTGGCTACCCAGACTGCATGCCTGGCTACAAAGCAGGCATTAAGTTTTGCCACTTGGTTCTCCCTGGGTGATGGGTAAAGCTCATTTATTTCTAACTCCTTCATCAATTCCTACAGGTGTGGGGTTGAAGGTGCCCAAAGCTCACCCAAGCACTGGTCAGGACCATCACAGGTACCTACGTGTTTTGCAGCAATTCTGGAAGACCCAACAATGATTCCATCACTGTCCAAAACATCAATTCCTTCTTCCAGCTCCGTGTGCCTCATCAGGACAACATTGCAGATATTGGCACTAGCTGGGGATGAGAAAAGCAGGATGATTAGGAAGGCAGCCCTGGTCCATACCAACTGGCAGGCTTCTGGTCCCCCTGACAGCCCTTCAGCTTGGCTTCAGCTGCCAAGAAGTTTCTGCAAGTCAGGGAGCTCCTGACTTAAGAGGAGAACAATAATCAAGATATTTTCTTTTTTTTGTTTTCTTTTTTGGCTTGCAAAAGGATTTGCTGCCACAACCAGAAATGCACTGACACCCAGGAGTACCAGCACTTCCAGGTGTTGGTGTTCCCACGTGCTCCTGCTCTCCATAGGGAACCTTCATCCAACATTTCCATCTCCTACACCCAAACAGGTCCTTGCACTGGGCTGCCAGCTGGCCTTGGCCAACCCAGAGGTGCTGAGTGACAGCCACCTCTTCTGGTGGCACAGCCCAGAGCTCCTCCTCACTCCCCCTGCTAAGCCAGCAAACCCTTCCTGAATATCTGATTTCAGCAGGTGTGACAGACACACACCCCAAGGGGTTTCACTGGGCTAGGAAGGTCAGCTTAGATCTGAGCATGAAAAAAGGACAGAATTCTTTTGTTGGTTTTTTTTTTGCAAATCAAATAAGACAAGGTTGGGTTGCTTCCTGCTGACTATGTGCCCTTATTCCTCCTGTTTCAGGGGGAATATGGTTTTGTGGGTTTATTTTCTAGAATTTGAGACCCATTTACTTGCTTTAATGATATTTTTCTGAGCTCTGACACAAACCAGCAGACCCTTGGATGGCTCTGGTTCCCAACTGACATTTTCAGGATCTCAGCCCTGCACTGACAGCAGAGGTGGGAGCAGCTCTGGGACCCTTTCTGACACCTCCCCTTGCCCAGCCTGTGGCTTTTGGTGCCTTTTTGAGATGACCCCAAGCTCTGCTCCTTGAGTAAAGTGCCAAAGCTGGGGTTGAGGAACATCTTTCCCAGATGCAGCTCCTCTCTGAGTCCCGAGCACTTCTCCCAATCTTCCCAAAGCAAAGCTGTTAATTCTTAAAAAAAGTTTTAGTTTTGTTAAAGTGGCATTTTCCAGCAATCATCCCCCCCCCTCCCCACCACCACCACCACCACATTTTCATTGCAAACTTTCCAAGCAGCCCTAACACAAGCCCACTGTTGCTGCAAGTACCACTGCTTCCAAAAATGTGTTTCTGTGCTGCTTGATGGGTTAATATTCGCTAATTAATCTCAACTCATGTCATATAACAAATGTCTAATTTTTTTGAGGGTGGTGGGTGGGTGAGCCCTATACGAATGCAGCTCTCTGCAATCAAGGATGATTTGTGGTGACAAATGCTCCTTACACTTGAGAAGAAGAGGAACATACACACACGCACACTCTGTCTCTCTCTTTAATATTCCAACTACCGGACCACTCTTCCCATCTATCAAAAAATATCAACCCTTCAGCTCCATAATCCCAGATAAAAAAAAACAAAAAACAAACAAACAGGCATTTCATTTACAGCAACTTTAGCCCCTCTTTTTTTTTTTCCTTTTTCTTTTTTAACACTCCCATGCCCCCTACTTCAACCTGCCAGTCAAGACTCAGTACATCAAACCACACCAGGAGGGATGCTCTGGCCAAGGTGGGATGGGGCTCTTGTGAAATTCATGATGGGGGTGTCCATCCTTAAGGGTCTCACCACATCCAGATGCTTCTCCAGGTCTCTGGATATTGTCAGGGCTTCACTGACCTGGTCCCACATTAAAAAACAGGTTGCAACTCATTTGTCTGAGAGAAGCACCTTATAAGCTGCTGACACCTCCAGTGGGAGATGTCCCTGCCCCTAGCAGGGGGTTGGAGCTAGATGATCTTTAAGGACCCTTCCAACCCAAACCAGTCTGGGATTCTCACATTAGCTGCTCCTGTTTTGTTTCAGGAAACCACAGGTAGAAAATGCTGCTAATTGTGGCTGAACTTGGATTTTATGGAAGAATTGGATTTTATGTCTCAGAGACAGGGAAGGAGGGTTGAGAAATAAATAAGTATATGTGCAAGCAATCTGATTTTCAGAATTTGGGAAAGACACATATCCTGGAAACTACTGTGAAAACACTTCCTGACATATCAGAAACCAGGTTTAGCTACAACAGCAGCCCACTGCCCTACTTCTCTGTGTCTCCCTAAACCAGGGTGCTCTCCCCACACTAAATACACCTTTGTGCACTGCATAAATGCAGTTTGAGCTATTTTTTTTTTAATTCCAAGGAGAAGAAAACCTTCCTCCTGCTCACCTCCCTTCCCTCCAACAGGCATATTTTCTTTAACTTCTTTCAGATCAACTCTAGGATGATACAACCTTTGGGTTTCTAGATTCATTACTGACACCCCTGCTGGGACTCTGAATGTCTTTCACCTGAGCTGCACTTCCCTGAGTCTCCATCTCTCATGATCCTTTGGGATCCATAAAGCCTTGATGGACACCTCCAGCATTCCAGCTGCTATCGAGCAGCACGGCTCAGCCAAGGAAAAACTGCTTAATGGACATGGAGCAAGAGCTCTACACCAGTGCCTGGCTTTTCATGGAGGAAAGGTGAAATTCCACCCATTTACTGCAGGCTGGTGGTTCAAAAGCAACGAGAAGAAACATCTTAATTAAACAGTTTGTCCAGGTCTGCAAATCAAAAAACTCGCAGCTTTCAAAACCCCACAAAACAGCAATTAGTGGGAGGATTCCTGATGTCCTGGCACGTAATGAAGCATGACAGTACACACAGAAAAGAAGAGCTAGAGAATTAATTACGGACTAAACATGTTAATTATGGGCCCTCAATCACTGCTGACACAAGCCTAACCTCCTTCTCCTTACACCTTGGCAGGAAAATAGATCAGCCCGACGACAAAGTCTTCCCACATGCAGCTCTGACTCAAACCCAGCCCTGGAGCTGCCCCCTCCTGGGTCTTGCACTCAACCTCTAGTGCCCTCCTGGTTCTAATAAAAAAAAAAATCAAACGAAAGTTTAAATCCTTTCAAAACTATATTCCAGGAAATTTCCAGGAAAGCAATAGCAATGTCCACTGTTCTCCCTGTTCCACTGTTCCAGAGACAAGATTGAATTCAACCTGCAATCCCTGTCCCCCCCTGCTCTGCAGGAAGGGCAACTGGCTGCTTTTCTGGCAGAAAAGGGGCGGAAAAAAACCCCAAGAACTGGAAGGTCAGAACAATGAGCTCCCTGTAAAAAAAGGAGCAGAAAAACCAAAGAAATGGTGAGAGCACCAGCTGGGTGAAGAGGTTTGGCTTCCAGGAGCGAGGCTCTGAGGACACTGACAGGAAAAAGCTCTGAGCAAAGTTTTGCATGAAGACAGATTAAGAAGAGTCCTACAACAGTGAGCAAAACCTCTTTGTCTCCCAATGTCCTCCAGGCCTGGGCATTTTTTTTTTGCACCATCTTTATAAAGAAACAATAAATAAAGAAATTAAAAGAACTCATAATTTGCTGAAGGTAATAACCATGGGCTTCAGCAAAGGCTGAAGGCAGTGTGTCCCTTCCCTCAAACACTCAACACTTCACTGATCAACTGCAGGAGGGTTTGTTTTGTGCTCCAACAAGCCAGCAGCAGCATTAATTCTTCACACATGTCAGGTTTTGTGTAACCAGTGGCTCTGGAAGCTCTGGATACTCAGAGTAGGAGTGTTCCGTTGCATTTTTATTCTTAAAAAACCCAGCATTACCACTTATTCCAAGATATGACCTGACACCAGATCTTGGGAATTAAGTGCTCTCAAATTTGGATGGGTGATGACCAGGCGATGCCAATCACTTTTTACACTTCAAAAAGAGAGAGAAAAGGTGTTATTCCTTACCAACTGCAGGGAATGGCACAAACCTCTGGATCAAGAGACGAGTGGCTGGGGTAAACTTGTTTGCTCTCTGAATCAGAACATTAAGGCCCACCTTTGAACAGAAAAAAACAAACCAAAACAAACTAGAGAAGCAGAAACATTTAGCTACAAACAAGGAGGGCAGATGCCACAACTTGCAGACAGCAGCAAAGCTCTCCATGGGGACAGACAGGGGTCTCCCCCTTTACAGAAGCATTTCAGAAGTAACCCACCCCACCTAGCAGGGTTTAGAGCTGTTCTTTCAATGAAGGGCTGAACCCAAACGTGGGGTTTGACCAAACCATTGGGTTTAAATGAAGAGTTAAACCCAACTGGTGGGTTTAAATGAAGGGTTGAACCCAATGGTTGAGAACAAATGAAGGGCTGAACTCAACGGTTGGGTATAAATGAAGGGTTGAACCCAAGCCGTGGGTTTAAATGAAAATTTGAACCCAAACGGTGGGTTTTAATGAAGAGTTGAACCCAATGGTTGAGTTTAAATGAAGGGTTGAACACAGGGTTAAACCTACCTGTTGGGTTTAAAGTAAGGACTGAACACAACGGTTGGGTTTAAAGAAAGGGTTGAACCCATCTGTTGGGTTGAATCCAACCACTGGGTTTAAACCCTTTCCAGTCAAAAGACAGACCAGAAAACACCTCAGCACTGTTTGGTCCTTCTGGCAATGCCCCTGGCTGCATTTTTACCCAGTTCACTGACATTTTGCCCCTCCTGCACAGCATCATCAGAGCTGGGAGTCCTCGCCCAGCTAGAAAAAAGCCAAACATTAGTGGTGGTGGTTGGGCCAACAAAATTCATTCCTCCTCACAGGGTCTGTGCAAGCTCCACCACCTCACACTACTGCAAAGATTTGGGCTAGAAAGGAGCCATTAATAGAAGCAAGAAAGACCAGGCAGTTTATTATAACCACGGATCATTTCTTTAGTTGCCTCCTCCAACACTTGAATAATGCTGAGCTCTCCACAGCTTTGCAGGGACCAAAGTCATTGTGAATGTTAATCTAAACAGCACGGAGGAGAGTGGCTGCCTCATCAGCCTCAGCGTGGTTGGATCATAGTGATAGTCAGAGAATTTCCATCAAAATTTATTTCAAGCAAACCCAGGGTTATTAATGAAAAGGGACCTATTCAAGGGGAATGATTCCTTTCTTGAAATTATTCTCCTCTCCCATGTTTCGTCTTTTTCATCCCCCCCAAAAAACAACCAAAACCAAAGAAACCCAAATGCACAAACAAAGCCCCAACCCGGGGAATTTTAGGCCGAAAATGGAAGTCTTTAGCAATGCTTGGCCAAAAAGTTTTCAGCCAAAAAAAAAGCAAAAATTAAAAAAAAAAAAAATTCAGCCAAAGCCAAAAACCTGCCAGCAAATAGTGATATGGGGGCTTAAAAAGAAAAAGAAAAAAAAAAAAGGAAAAGAAAAGAAGAGCATGGAGGAACATATTTTGCAAGCTGCTACATTATACATGCATCCGCAGCGCATCTCGTCGTTTTTGGAGGCTGAGAGGAAGATGTGGAGAAGCACAACTGCTGGGTAAGCCCTGCATAAGTGAAATGCTGGTTTGCAAAACCCAGCCAGCATTTCCAGAGCCCCAGGAGGCTTTCACCAACACCCCAAGCAGGAACCTGTCCTCCTCTCCTCGGCCACCGTGACTCTAAGTGCTGAGCTCAAGAGGGGTTGTTGCCCTTAGGCTGGGCAAGAATGAGGGGTTTGTCCTAATTTTCTTCTCTCTCAAAAATGATGGAATGATTGATTAGTTTTACTGTTTTTTCTTACATTTTCCCAAGTGCTGGGATGTGTAATTGCAAAAGTTGAATGCTGCTAGGAAGGGGTGGCCCAGGGAAGCTGTGGCTGCCCCATCCCTGGCAGTGTTGAAGGTTGGATGGGACTTGGAGCAGCCTGGGCTGGTGGGAGGTGTCCCTGGACATGGCAGGGGTTGGGACTGAAAGGTTTTTAAGGGCCTTCTAAGCTAAACCAGTATGGGATTCCTATCAAGCAGTCTAATACAAAAGGCTTTAAGAGTAAAAATGAGGCAATTTTTTCAGCCTGGCTTTGCTGGGAATGCCCCAGAGGTCTGGGTGCTGATAGCCTGGATCCTGCTCATCTCTGCAGGTAACAAATTCTGTTGGGTTTGCAGCCTCTGCTTTTAGGCTGGATGGAAGGATTTGACCACAAAATGGAAGAGCAGCAGCTTTTGAAACGGAGAAGCTGAGTCTGGGTGAGACACTGCTGTGAGGCTGGTGGCAATCAAATCAGTTTACTTTCAGAATCAATTTGGTGCTGCAGATGAAGTCGCTCCTCCACTTACAGCAACCACCCCGCTGTGCATACGAAATTAAATGTTGCTGTAGATTTAAATCCCATCTCCCAAATTCCTGACACGAGGACGAGATTTGGGAAATTAATGAGGGTTTGTTTTTTACAGTTTTGAAACTGCTGCAGCCAATCTGTGAACTCCATCCTGCAGGTCACGAAGGGGGATGAGGGTCAAGGAGAACCTCCAGCCACGTGCAGGTACTCCTCAGCCTGGGATGGCAAAAGGGCCATCAACAAAAGGGGATTAATGAGCTTAATTCTGAGGGGTTGGCTGAAGAACACTGACTATGGAGGCAAATTCATCCCCAAGGAAACAACTGCAGGAGTGTTATTGTTGTCATCACCCTGCCTACAGCCTGAGTCACAGATCTGGGAGCTACAACACCGGCACTGTACAGGCACAGAACTGAGAGGCAGGTGGGATTTGTCACACCAAATGTGGCAGAATCATAGACTTATTTTGATTGGAAAAGACCTTTAAGATCATCAAGTTCAACCATTAACCCAACACTGCCAAGGCCACCACTAACCCATGTCCCTCAGCACCACATTTCCACGGCTCTGAAACCCCTCCAGGGATGATGGGGACTCCAGCCCTGCCCTGGGAAACCTGGGCCAGGCCCTGACAACCCTTTCCAGGGAGAAATTCTTCCCCTGCTCCAACCTAAACCTCCCCTGGCACAACTTGAGGTCATTTCTTCTCATCCTCCAGGCTCCCTTTGCAGCCCAGCACAGAGAAATGAGCATTTTTAAGGGCCCCAGGTTAGGGGACAACTTTTTTGAATTGCCTTTTTGTTTTTGTTTGGTGTTTTGGGGGTTTTTTTTGAGGTTTCTTTCTCCAGAGCACTTCCTGACAGAAGCATCCCAACAAGCCAGAGGGGACAGATCACACCACGACCACAGCAGGGGGTTGGACCTGGATCATCTTGAAGATCCCTTCCAACCCAAACCAGTCTGTGACGTTTCCATGCCCAGAGAAGGTGCAGGAAAAGGAGCTTTTGAGGACATCATTTAGAGCTGGAAACACTTCATTTAAACACTTTTAGCTCTAATCTACTGGGATTTTCCTCCTGCCCCTGACTCCCTGCAATGCTTCACCTCCAGGGAGGCACTTGGCCATGCTCCATCCCCTCCCACCTTACTCTCTCCTGATTTATTCCAGGCTCTAAGTGTTTCCTGACCGCCCCAAGAGGCTCAGAGTCCCGAGGGCAGTGGGTGGTCTCCTGCCCTGTCTCACAAGCTGATTATGGGCATCACACCAAATTCACAGCCTCTCAACACAGCCACTCCACACGGCTCACAGACAATTATCAGGAAGAAGGAGCTGGGATTAGAAAAATCCACAGGGGCACCTCCACCTAGAGAGGAGAGTGAAAAATTGCGTCGATGTGTGAGTTAAGTGTGCAGAGGGAGGAGGAACAACCCATGGGCAGTGGTATCCCCAGCATGGGAAGGAGTGGGGTTGCTGCCTGAGTGCAAGGGTGCTCTCCTTGTCCCCAAGCTGAAATCTTGGTCTGACAAGCTCCTGTCCTTCCTGAATGCAGGGGGAAAAAAAAAAAATCAACAGTCTAGGGTTTTATTGCTCATTAATTTTATAAGTGTCATGAGCCAGCCCAACTCGAATGCATACAATCATAGACACCCAGACTGGTTTGGGATGGAAAGGATCTTCAAGCTCATCCATTCCCACCCCCCTGCCATGGCCAGGGACACCTCCCACCAGCCCAGGTTGCTCCAAGCCCCATCCAACCTTCAACACTGCCAGGGATGGGGCAGCCACAGCTTCTGGGGACAACCTGGGCCAGGGGCTCAGCAACCTCAAATTAAAGAATTTATTTCTAATATCTCATCTAGATCTCCCCTTTTCCAGTCTGAAACCATTTAATTCATCTAATAAAGTTCTTAGAATCTCCTCATAGCTTTGGTTAGACACCCTCAAGAATCACCTGGATTTCTTTTAAAGGAAAGAGCTGTAAATAGGACTTTTTATTAGCTGTTGTCTCCCTAGTGTTGGGAGATTTTAAAATTTTCTGAGATTCTGGCAAACCACTCCATGATTCCATACTTTCACAGTTGTGAAAGCACCAGGTGGCCACTGCTGGGACCCAGAGCATCACCAAAACCACCCTGGCACTGGTTCTCCACCCCAACTGGCTTGTCTGGAGTGAGGATTTCAGGTCAGGAAGCAAAGAGACACTTTTAAAATGAAAAGACCTGGACCTGCCTCTGAAGAGCTGCTCTAAACACCACAACCAGCACTGACTCCAAGTTGAGTCATTGGTAGCTGACAGCACCAAAGTTATTCATGGCATTAATCACCTGATTTTTTTAACAGGAAAATGTCCACTAAAGTAAAGCAAATTGTCCTGGGCAGGTACATTTTAAGTGTCTGGATCACTAGAAAACATCAAGCCTGGCTGGCAGTCATGGTTACATGACATTGCATCTCTCTCTTTTACACAAAAGAAGACAAAACACCTACTTTTGTCAGAATTTAGCTCAGGTTGCTAAGTGAGAACAACATATTCCCTTCCCTCTGTACTGACAAGACCATAAATCCCAACTTCCACTTCAGAAAAAACCTTCTGAGATGTTATAAACCCTGGTTAATTTGAAAGGGGAAGGAGGGAGCCTTGTTAATAACTTATTAATTGGGGCAAACTCCACTGTCCTTCCACTTGAGAGGTGCCTGATCTCCCACACGTGGTTTTCTTCCCTTTTCACTGAGGGAGAATCAAACTTCTGTCATATGGGGGAGGCTCAGCACTATCAAAGAATTTTACGTTGGATACTAGGAACAATTTCTTCCCTGAAATGAAGATGCTGCCCAGGGCAGGGCTGGAGTCCCCATCATCCCTGGGGGGGTTTCAGAGCCCTGGGGATGTGGTGCTGAGGGACATGGGGCAGTGCTGGGGGAAGGGTTGGACTTGATGGTCTGAAAGGGCTTTTCCAACCCAAACAATTCTATGATCATGGCTTGGCAATCATGAGAGACATTCCCTCATTAAGTTATATACACCTATGTATGTAAAACACACTCTGTATGAGTTTTACATCTAATTAGAGCCCACCATACAATAAAATAGGGGAAGAAAAAAGAAAAAAAAATTACTACTCATCATTGGGAAAAGAAGGAAAACAAGAGCAATCACAAGAGAAGACAGGAAGGAGGCTGGTGTGCGGACAATAAAAATAAACCACAATCACAGAAGGAGAAAGAGAAATGTAGGTTACTTAATGGTAATCAGGCTCCTCCAAACAGATTTCCTGCAGCTCAGAGATGTTGCCCACCCGTGCTGGCCCAACAGCACATGTCCTGGGGCAGGGGTGGTGGAGAAGTGTCACTGAAGAAGTTAGAGATGGGGAAGATCTGTTACCTCTGCCTTGCCACCTCCTTTCTCACCTTCAGCCTTCAAATGGTCCCTTCTGCTGTCTGTGGAACAGAACTGTCTCTTTCTTGTCACAGGAAAGCTGGGGGGGGGACTTCTTACAAGGGCTTGTAGTGAGAAGACAAGGGGAAATGGTTTTAAACTGGAAGAGGGGAGACTGAAGTTAGAGATTAGGAGGAAATTCTTGAGTGTGAGGGTGCTGAACCCAAGGTGTCCCCAGAAGCTGTGGCTGCCCCATCCCTGGCAGTGTTGAAGGTTGGATGGGGCTTGGAGCAGCCTGGGCTGGTGGGAGGTGTCCCTGGACATGGCAGGGCTTGGAACTGGATGGGCTTGAAGGTCCCTTCCAACCTTTCTATAATTCTATGATTCTTTGCTGGCTTTACTTCAAGTGGTTGCTTCACTCCAGTACTGCAGGGGAGAGGAGAGAAAATTGGGGGCCTGGCAGAGCTCTCCTTGCCTGTAAATTGTGTCGGGCTTGAGAAAAAAATAATAATGACAAAAGCAGGGAAAAACTATTGAAGTGTTAAAAAATACTGAAGAAAAGAACATTGATTCCTCCAAAAACTCACCCTGAAAGGCTGAAACCCAGGAGTCCCAGCTGCAGCACTGGCTCTGAGCACAGCCTCTCCCAGACAGGAACTCCTCTGCCTACACCAGCCAAAATAATCAAGTTATTTGCAAAGATTTGCTAAGACTTGTCGTTCAGCTCTGCTCTTCCTGCCACGTGGGAAAACAATTTGTTTGTCCTTGTTAGAGAAAGCCACGGAGGGCGAAGGGGCAGCACAAGTCAAGTGATGGGGCATGTCAGCACCCAGCACTCCCAGCTCCAAGCATGGAAGGGGCTCACTTTAATTAATCCAGGCTCTCAGCAGCCTGCTGGAGGCAGTGGCACTTGTTTTCAGGTCATCTGGTCCTAATAGGCTCACACTGGGAGGTGATTTGCTGCTAACTGACAGCAGAGAGCAACTAATGAGGGCTGAAGCCTTCCAAGCCAACCTAAGGAACCTCGGGGCTATTGCTTTCTTATTTGTCAGCAGCATTTTTGAACAAAACCAAACTGCTGGAGGAGCTGCTGGTTATTAATCCTGGTATTTATCAGATAAAAATCACTCCCCGCCCCGTGGGATTTTTCTCGTGGCTGTTCTGCTATAAAAGGTGCTGGGGTTGGTCAGGACATGAGTGATAAGAAGTTCTTCATCATGAGGGTGGTGAGAGCCTGGCACAAGGTGCCCAGAGAGGTGGTGGAAACTCCATCCCTGGAAGTTTTTAAGGTCAGGTTGGATGGGGCTCTGAGGAACCTGATCTGGTGGGAGGTGTCCTTGCCCATGTCAGGGGGGTTGGACCTGGATGATCTTAAATGTCCCTTCCAACCCTGAAAATTCTGGGATTCTATGGTTCACAACCATGAGCCAGAGAAGCTGTGGCTGCCCCATCCCTGGCAGTGTTGAAGGTTGGATGGGGCTTGGAGCAACCTGGGCTGGTGTCCCTGCTCATGGGTTGGAACTAGATGATCTTGAAGGTCCCTTCTACACAGTCTAGGATCCATGAAAACCAGCAGCATCAGAACACAGCCAGGCTTTGTGCAGAATTTCTACTCTCCACTGTGGGTATGATGTGCCAAAGCTCTGCCAGCTCCTGACCAGCAGCTCCTGCCTCTGCAGTTCTCCCAAGGAGCTGCAGCCTGCTCTAGACAAACCTTTTACCTGGTAAGGAAATCTAAACAAGCCCAGACAGCTTTGCCTCAAAGCTGAACTGGGAAAACTGGGGATGGTAAGGAGGAGGAGTACTGACCTCCCCTGGCACAGCCTGTGTGCAGAAAAAAACCCTGGAAAAGGATGTCTGTGCCTTGAGAAGAAAAGAAAATCTTGGCCAGAGGAAAAAAAATACAAACTGCTGCAGGAACCTTAATGTTCCAGCAAAAAAAAAAAAAGGTACAACCACACGTTTCAGAGGGTGATTTGAAAACCCAGCATAAGAAATCACATCAACACACTGCTCCTGTGACAAGATACCTGCCACCTTGGGAATCAGCTGTGCCTGCTGATGGCAACTTCTGCTGCTGGAGAACCTGAGTACTCAAAGCCTGAGACCCCAACTTCAGTAATGTCAAGAGCTGCTCTCTTACAGATCATTTCAGAGATGATTTGATCATTCTCAGCTTGAAAGATACCATTTCAAGCACTGTGGTTCTTTCAAGTCAAGGTGTTGACCCACCAGGAGAGAATATCTCCCCAAACCTCTCTCTGCTCAGCATGCCACCTGTCACACTATCAGAGTCACTCTTTTACCTCAGACCAGGCTAAGTCACCACGAGTTAATGCAAATAATGTGGATAATCTGAATTCAACCAGCAGCAAAGCCATGGTGCAGCCCCAAGAAGCCATCAGCAGTAGAAATCTCCCTCTCTTGAAAATTTTGGGCTCACGCAGACAGAGTTAAATCCTCACAGTTAAAATATTTTCTGGTTATGTAGACTGAATGCTGTCAATTAAAAGATAAACATACTTGGCAATTCAAACAAACATCTCAAAAGCACCGCAGTAAGGGAGCAGTTACTTAAATATATAGATATAAAGTGTTACCCACTGCTATTGAGACAGCACTTATGACAGCTCCCAAGTAGCCCTGGATGAACTTGGACGTCGGAGAAGGCTTTGGAAAGAAAAACAAAACATATTTTCAATTAACAAACTTCTGGTTACCAAAATACAACTGAGTAGTTTGTGACAATTCTGTGATTCTGTTTTGTTTGGGTTTGTTGTTGTGTTTTTTCTTTCTTTTTTTGGGGGGCGGGGGGGGTCGTTTTGTTTTCATTGTATTTGTTTTAAGCCAGAGACAGGTTTAATTTTATCAGCTTGTTCTGTGACACATGGTCTGTCATCTAGCAGGGGCCAAAGTGAGGAAAACTGTAGCCTCATGATCAAGGTTAAAGGGGATGGGAAATTAATTGGCATCAGAAAATTATAATAGTAGCAGCTTAAGGGAACTACGTGAATGAAATTCAGCAAATGGTACAAAATTAGCATTCTTACACCCTCGTGATGAACTCTAAACCCTCCACATTCAATATTTGTCTTCACAATGTTATCTCCAGGAGCTGGATGGTTTCCAGCCCAGCTTCCCACATCCCGACGCGGGATCAACGGAGGCGAAAGCGATGGGAGAGAGCAGGGAGAGCCCCACCACACCCTGGCACCTCTCAGGAAGACAGCAGCACCATCACACAGCCACCTTCTGCTACCCCAAAAACCCAGCAGAACGTTTTTTTTTGCTTTGAGCTCATTTACATATCAAACGAAACCACTTCATAGCAGGCAGAGCTTCAGCTCAAAAGGCATCCAGTGTTACTTCTGTGCCTCGAGCGATTCCGAGCTCCTCGCGCCATTTCCAGCTGAGGACCCAAATGGAAGCCTACACAGGAGAATCACCACTCTGTAAATTCATCACTGTGCTGACTCCAGAGCTCCTATTAACAGTGAGGAGACAGGACTTATGTTTCCGTGTCAAAACAGACCGAGGCGCCGCACGCGCCGCATATGTTGGGTCTCCTCACCTTTGTCGCGTTGCGGTTTGCATAGTTGACGCACGCGTTGTGGCTCTGATTCAACCACTGAAGGAAAAACAAGAAGGGGTGGGGGAGTCAACATCATTTCACACGCACACCCCCCTCAAAAGAAAAGAAAAAAAAACAACAAAAAAAGCATTATTAAAAACACATCCCGAAAGGCGGGAGCGCGGCGGGGAAAACTCGGCCCTGTTGGACTCGCTCGCCGTTCCCTGTCTCTTCCCGGAGGCTCCCACCCACCCCTGTGACACCTGGGGGCTTGCTGGGCTTTGAGTTTCACCAGCACCCAAGCCATGTTGCTGTAAGAATTCATGTTGAGCCCAGCAATAAGTTCCTGGGGCACATATTAAGCTTCAGGGGTCTGAAACAGGAGGTCCCAGGCGGCTTCGGCTGAGGAAGAGGAGAGGAGCAGATGGATCACCTGAGGGGTATGGATGCCACTACATGGGTATTTCTGGGAACAACATTTTGGAGCAGGATTTGTTACCAAAGCAGCGTGGCAGCAGCTGAGGATGAGTAACAATATAAAGAAAATGACAGTTTCCATCCCCAAAATTCTCTGTTCCCAGTTCAGAGCATGGCAGAAGCAGACTCCTCAGCAGCTGTGGCCAGAACTGAGATGTGGGAGGGAATTAAGAGGAGGTGAAAAGACAGAGACAAATAAGGCACTAAAACATAAGGATCAGCCCTGTCATTGCCAAGTCCTTGGCCCAAGAGCACCGTTTCCTTGCTGACCAGCTCTCTAGCTTGGAACCTTGGACCTAGCAAACCTTGCTTTGTTGTTTTTATTTAAATAATACTACTAATTACAAAGTCATTTGCCAGTATGTGCTGGAAATCTGCCTCAGTTTTCCAAATATGATTCAAATATGATATGTTTGGTGTTTTTTAACCCCCTGCTCATATCTACATCAGCAGGTCTAAGGGGCCAAGCTTGAACTAACCTGAGACACATATATTTTGGGGCTCAGCAACAACTGCTTCACTGCTCAACCTACAGGACCAGCTGTTTGTGAGTGCAGTAACATGCATTGTCCCCAGATCCCACCTTATTTATCTATAGATAACAGGTAAATGTCCTCTGCAGAGAGATGAAGATATGCTGCTTGGATATTGTCCTGAACCTACACTTTAAGCTGTTTCTTGGGTGAAGATCTCCCCACTTCCCATTTCTTTTTCTTTCCCAGGGGTGACCTGTGTGTCCATCAGCAGGAATAGTGGAGAGAAGAGTTGGGAGAACCACCCATCAGGAAGCAGTGGCCCAGGGGTCCTTTTGCTGGACCTGCCTGCTACAACCTCCCTCTCAAACAAGCTCATTTGGGTTGTGCATGTGAAGTCTTCTTTCTAATTTTAAAATAACTCTTTCAGCCTTTATATAAAGCTGGAAGCTCCTCCCAGCTACACTGTGGTGATGGGAACAGGAGCTCCTGATGTCCTCTACAAAGCACCCAACCCAAACCAGAGCTGGCTTGTTCCTCCAAGAGTAACTTCTCCAAAATCCAACCCTTTCCATCACACGTCTGAAACCAGGGCAGGCAAACTGCTTTCTAAAAAATATGATGGAGTTTACATGTCTCTAGCTACTATCCCAGAATTTTTATGGGAAATAACACTGGCACCTCCCTATGCACAGATGTTATTCCCCAAAACCCCTTGTAGGACACTGAACACAGATGTCCTTGGCTTTGCAGTGCATGGCTACTCCCAAAATTCCTGGGCACTATCCCCAGCCCAGCACAGGTGTTGCACTTCCAATGGGAATTCACCCTGAAAGATCCCAACTATGTGTCAGGGTGTCTTTAAACCAGCAGATGGGTGAGCTTCAGGGCCTGCATTTCCATGGAAGGGCAGACACACTGTGCAGTCCTTTAAACCTCTACAAAACAGGTCCAAAAAGCTGATTTTGAGCTCCTCAGCTATTTGGCATCTCCCTTGAGGTGGCCACATGCTGGAAAGCAGGCTTAATAATTTACTTATAGCCCCTTCCAGACCCACTAAACCTTTCCCTAATTATATCCAGCCACATCATCTCCTCATTAATTAAACCACTGCCAGTGCAGATAGCTTTGTGCATCAATTTCTCCTCTAGACACAACTCAACTGCTCTTTCCCCTTCCATCCCATTTTTCACCCATTCCCATCAGTTACCTGCCAAAACACAGTGGATGCCAGTGTCTGGTTGGGCAGGAGAAGACCAACAACCTGCAAGAGAAGAGATTTTCTCATCAGTGAACTTTGCTCTTGGTCCTCTTCTAGGCATGCAACCAGCAAGCTTATTTCTAGGGACCTGAGGAAATTATTTTCATTTATGGTTTTATTTCTAAGGACCTGAGGAAATTATCTTCACTTATAGCTTTATTTCATCATAGTTGTTGAACTTGCCTTCAAACCTATTACCTCTCAAGTTTCCAGTGGTGAAACTGGGTGATGCAGCTGCCCATGAAGGCTCTGCCTCTAATTATTGTCTTCAAAGCACCTTGAAAAAAGCCCAGCAGCAGATATTGTCCATCAAAATAGAATCAATTCTTTAATCCAGGTATTTCTGGAGGGCAACACAAACATTGCAGGAACACAAGAGAGGTCAAAGCCATTTCTCTTGGCAGGGAAGGGTTTTCTTATTTCCCTTTGGCACATCCCCTGCTCCACACACAAGAATGAAATCAGCATGGAACATCTGAAGACAGGAGTGCTACCTGGAAGCACATGTGCTCCTCTTTGGGAGCTGGAATTTTGTTTGAAGAGAACTGTTGACTTGTCACACACCCAGCTGTGAAAACTCCTGCCTGAGTCCTGAGCTGGGGCTGACGATCGCCACCTCCCAGAGACTTTTGGCTGCCCACCCCAGCACATCTGGCAAGGTGTTGCCCACTGCTGCCACTGTTTTATGGCAATCTTTCCTCTAGCATCGTGAGAAGTGGAAGAAGAGGAAAGGGATGCAAAGCAAGGGGATGCTCAATGATAAAACCACCCAGCACGGAGAGGAAGACGAGCTGCTGGGGAAGAAAAAAATAAGGTGAGATACTTCCTGACATCATTGTCATTTTCTCTTCTCCTGCACCTTAATTGCTTCTGAAGAAGATGCTCTTCTTGTTGCAAAATCCCACTTGCATCTTTGTGAAGGGTATACAGACTAACCAACTCCTTTTCATCCCAAACACTGATTTTCAGGCCACTCATGTGGATGGAAATGTCCCCGACACATCGGGGCGAGATGGCTGCGAGTTTGATAAAAAACCCCAACCACCTTCTGCACCATTCCCTCCAGGTTTATTCCCAAGGAGCTGAGAAGAAAGAAAACTTCCCCATGAGAGCAGGGCCACAAGGCAGGAGAAGCTAAAGGCTTCTCTCCACATCTGCAGCAGCTGAAGAGGAGGCAACTTCTACACTTCAGGACACACGAGAGAAATAACAACAAACAAAAGGGTAACGGGGTTGGGAGGCCTGATTTCAATTACATCTTCTTTCCTTTCTCCTCCTCCAGCTTTTCCTCCTACAGCCTTTCCTGAAGTTGCAGCTACTTCAGTCGTAGGCTGGCTGAGGGCCAACCCAGGCAGAGTCCCACTAATTTCCCATTTTTTTTTCCCTCCTCCTCATTAATTACTCCGTCGCCCCGAGAAGGAATCCAACGGGAGATGGAACCTCCTCACCCCTAAAGACTGCCTTCTGTCCCCAAGGTCAAGGTGCTAATGAGGCTGGAGAGGAGAGGGGAAGGCTGCAGACAGCTCCTTACATTGTCAGCTGAAGCTGAGTGCCCAGAAAAAAAGAAAAAAAGAAAAAAAAAAAAAAGAAAAAAAGAAAAAAGAAAGAGGAAAATAAATAAAAAAGAGCACCCAAAATCTGTATGACTGAAAGAGGCACGTTTAAATGCAAACTCTCCATATGTGCAAGAGTCTGTCAAGAAATGTACAGTTTCACTTTTAATTACTGTCAGGGGAAAAAAAAAAAAAGCTAAGAAGGAAAACAAAATTTAAAAAAAAAAAAAAAAAAAAAAAAAAAAAGCTTCTAAAGGCTAGAAAAGTACCAGCTACAAGAATTAAATTGCCTGTCAGATGCAACCAGCCGTTGGTGGCCCCAAAGCCAGGGCTAAAGTCACCTGTTGGCTCTGAGCAGCCTCAGGGCATGGTTGCATCTCCACTTTTGACAAGTGCATGGAGTGATGGGATAAGGGGGGTGGCTATAAACTAAAAGAGTGGAGATTGAGGTCAGACACTGGGACAAAATTCTTTGGTGTGAGGGTGCTGAGCCCCTGGTTGCCCCCAGAAGCTGTGGCTGCCCCATCCCTGGCAGTGTTGAAGGTTGGATGGGGCTTGGAGCAGCCTGGGCTGGTGGGAGGTGTCCCTGGCCATGGAAAAGGGTTGGGAATGGATGGGCTTGAAGGTCCCTTCCAACTCAAACCAGTCTGGGATTCCATGATAATGCAAGGAGCTGGATCTGTTCCCCCTGGGCTGAAATTTGGGTGGGCAAACACAAACTCTCCTGATACTTCCAGATTCTCCACCCTCTCCCCACTCTGCCCCTACCACTGGTTCTGGGCTCAAACCATGAACTCCAACATGGAAAGGAAAAAGGCAAAAAGAAAAAAAAAAAAGAAAGCAAACAAAAGCAAAGAATCAACAGGATTCAGTTGTGCCAGGGGAGTAGCTGCTTTGGCCAGAAAAGAAATTATTATTTTCAGCAAGACCTTAATCTCTTGCACAATGAGCTAAACCCAATGGAATTATTTTGCATTAGCTATAGGGGAAAAAAAGAAAAAAAATTACATTTCTAGGCTGGACTGTCTATGGCCTGAACCTGTTACTCTACTCTGAGCATTTTTCTACTGGTGCTTAATTGTCCCCTAAATGCCAGGCCGAGGAGGGTGGGTGATGGCAACAGCACTGAGGGCAACCAGAGCCCTGCTCCAGCCCCTCACAGGCTCCTAGAGTCTCTCTTGAGGAAATCCCATCCCCCCGATGTAAAATGCAAGACTCAAACTGTTTTTATGCTGGAGCAGGCTGCCAATTTTGTCACTAAATTTCACAGATCGATTGGCATAAATGTTACATTTTAATTTTAACATTTGAAACGTTTGGGGTTTTTTTTCCTTTTTTTTTTTTTTCCTTTTTTTCCCCCCCCCCTCTTTTTTTTTTTTTTCTTTTTAAATGACAAGAGGTTCCAGTTTATCCTTTACAGCTAGTGAAATTGGGCTCATCTGACAGCTCTCGGCTCCTCTGACAGCTCTGGATTTGGGCCGATTTCATTGTCAAGTTGATGGTTAACTCATTTTTGTTTAACCTTTTCTTCAAAAATGCCCCATAAGAAGTTGCCACCAAACCTCTAGGCATGACAACAAATACTCACAGCCATGAGGAACTCTGCTTTCAGGTGCTAGCAGCCCCACTGTCACCCTCCAGGAGAGGATCAGTGACTTTAAGCAAGTGCCACCCCACAGTCCATTTGGTTTCAGAAGAATAAATTCAGCAGATTTTCTTCCTTCAACCACTTTGCAATGATCTAGAAGCCTGAGCCATGAGTTGGTGGCCAGAAGGACCTTCTAGCACCACCTCCAGGCAACGCTCAGTGCCTCAGTTTCCCCATTCACAAACAAAGGCTGATTAATGGTTCTTGCTCCTGAAGACTGAGGCTGCAGGCAGGATTATTTCCCTCTTGGTTTTCCATACTGAGAGCACCCAAAGGCTTACAAGCTGCACAATAACAAGGACAAACTACAACCCCCCCCAGCAATGAACCCACGGGAAGCAGGGGCTGATCTGAATCACTCAAAACGAGAGGAATTTTGTGAAAAATAATTTCTGCAAGACAGCGGCCTCGCTGCGCTGCAGCTCGTCACGTGCAGGAGACAACTTATAAAACATGCAAATGGAATTAAAAGAAGAAGAAAATATAGCCCAAAGCTGAAATCTCAGAGTTGCAGAAGTTGCATTTTGCAGGCAACGAGCTCATCTTGGTCCTCCCTTCCCAGAAGGGGAAACTAAAGCTGAAGATGTTGCTAGGGGCTGAGCGAAGGATGTTAAACAGATAAATAACGTCCAGCCCCACAATCTGCACCCAGAGGGCAGGTTTGATATGATGCAGCCCTTGCTAAGGTGCAATGGGAAAGGTGGGAAGCCTGTGTGAATGGGTGGAATTGGGAGGATTGTCTGCCAGTGCTAAAAAATGCATCTCTTGGTAGTCAGAAACAAAGCGGGGAGAGATGTGAAAATACTTACGATGGGCGTTCCGAAGGGGATGTAACCTATGGAGAAAGAGAAATGATTAAAAAAGAGACACATGCATTTTAACATGCAGTTTCAGGGGGGAAAAAACCATCACATCTATAGCCATCTCCCAGTTTTGGGTAAGAGCCACACCTGGCAGGATGGGCTGCACTCACCTCCAGCTGCTCTGTACCAGCGTGGGGATGTTTGTGGACCTACACCTGATGCACCAAGGAGCAGCTGGAGCAGCCTCCTGATTCTGGCCCATTCTCCCTCCCATTTGCTCTCCCTCCCTCTATTTGCTTCTCTGGGGTTGTGGTTGAAGAGTTTCCCTGAAACTGGTAACATCTCAAACCCCTCAGCTTGCTCCAGTAAACCCAGTGCTGGTGCGTGGCACTAGGAGTCTATTAAGGGTCTGGAGCAGAAATCTGATGAGAAATGTCTGAGGGCCCTGGGGGTGTTGATCTTGGAACAGAGGAGGCTGAGGGGAGAGCTTCTGGCTCTCTGCAACCCCCTGAGAGGAGGTTGGAGCCAGGGAGTGTCTGGCTCTGCTCCCAAGGAACAAGAGAATACAAGAAAGTGGCTTCAAGTTGCCCAAAGGAGGTTTAGGTTGGAGCTTGGGAAAAATTTCTCCCTGGAAAGGGTTGTCAGGGCCTGTCCAAGGGCAGTGGTGGAGTCCCCATCATCCCTGGAGGGATTTCAGAGCCCTGGAGATGTGGTGCTGAGGGCCATGGGGCAGTGGTGGCCTTGGCAGTGCTGGGGGCATGGCTGGACTTGGTGATCTGAAAGGGCTTTTCCAACCCAAACTATTCCCTGATTAGTACTTTGGTGGCAATCATGTTGTTGAGCTGGACAACATGTCAAGGCTTCCAGCAGAAGCTCAAAGCAGCAGGGATGAGCTCAGACTTGGAGCTGCCTGGTCCAGAGCAGGAGGTGCTGGATGCTGCTGCCATGGTGCTGATGGAGCTGACCTTGTGGCTTTCTGCCATGGGAAAGGGGGAGATCCTTGCTCCCCGTCCCAGCCTCAGTCACACAATCTGTTCCCTCCCTCCTGCCAGCTCTGTTGCTCATCAGGACCTCCTACAACCCTACCCTAAACTCTCCAGCTTGCTGTGCCCCTTCCCCACTCCACCAGGATGGTCCCACCAGGCCAGGGCACTGAGGACACCCAGGAAATTGTCCCCCAACCTGCAGAACCCCAGCACCACACCACCTCCCTCTTTCACCATCTGCTTTATTAATCTCTCCAGCAGTGATTTGACACCAGGAGAGCTCTTTTCTTCCTAGGTCAATAGGAAAAGGAACAGGCTATAAGCATCCTGAAGAAAGCATCTTTGCATGCTGGAGGAGAGGATTGTTTTAGTCAGAGGTGGAAGTTAAAGCTCTCTCTCTATATTAGAGAAAAGCCTTTACCCCAAATCTTACTGAGTGCCACAAAAATCAAATGCTTCAGATTTTTTCCCCTGCTAAGTCTGCCAATTTTTTGTGCTAATTATAATTCATCTCTATGACTTCCACTAGAAGGTCTTGGAGCATTTTACCAACATTACTGAATTAAGCCTCATGGATCCAATTTACAGTAGGAAAGGGCGAAGACCTGAGAAGAAGAAAAATTAAAAAAAAAACAAAACAACCCAAATAAAGCCCAAAAAAACCTCAAACCAAACAAACAAAAAAAACCCCAAAAACAAAAAACAACCACAAAGCCAGAACAAGGCAGAAAAGTTCCCCTCAACTTCATCCTTCTTCAAAGAACCGAAGAACAAAACCCACCAACCCTGTTACTTTCCACCTGTACTCAGTATTCAGGTGAAGACATTCCCCCAGAAAATACAGAAAAAAAAAACCTTTTAAAGTTAAATCTTATTTTTTTACTCTCTATTTCATTATTTTAACTTAAATTTAACTTTTTCATTTATAAAGATCCTTTGGGAATGGACTTGAGATCTATTCAACCCCCACCAGAGCCAACCATGGCCCTGTGCATGGCAGGGAGATAGCCCAAGGGTGAAGGAGGAGGTGAGGATTTATTCATTAATTAAATCACTTTAATGATTTAGCCCAATGAAGCCACAAACAAGCTGATCCTTCCTGGGCACCCAGTGCCATGGCTGCCAGGTACCACCACACATGGTAAAACAGGGATCATCCCATTCTCTCCTGGGAAGTAAAACCTGAAGCTCCCCATTAGGCACCAAGTTTCACTGGTTACTACCAAATTAAAATACTCATTATAGAAGGGGACACCTCAAAAATGACTGAAAAGATGTTTGATGGAGTCCACGTTAAAATATGTGAAGGGAAAGAAAATATTAAGCCCTAGGTCTCACATAAGCTTTTAAGATCCCAATGCTCCTCTCCACCAAAGGGATTTTGACATTTGAATTTCTGGTCTCAGTCTGAAGGTTCAGAGGACACCGGTCAAAAAAAGGAGAAATTTAAAAAAGAAAAAAAAAAAAAAAAAAAAAAAAGCTACAAAACCTCCTATTTTATATAAATTCCCAGAAAAATGAATGACTGTCTGATGGGGCCATACTGTACCTGACATTCGGAAAGGCATGAAGATGGTCTCGTTTGTGTCAGGGTGGATGATGGCCTGTAAAAGAGGCAGCAAAGAGGTGGTGAAGGCAGAGCAAGGGTTGGGGAGATGCAGTGGGGCCAGAGCTTGGCCACCCCAAAGAATTCCTGCAACCAGAGAGGACTTCACACCTCTCAGACCCCTCTTGCTTTCCCAGCTCCCACCCAAGGCAGTCATTGCTCAAGAACCTCCACAAAACCTTCTCCTCGTGCTGTCCCCCTCTGAATGCAACTGAGAAGTAAATAATTTAACCATAATTTAATTTAATATTTTAATAATTAATAAAGCAAGTGGCTCTTTTTCAGGATTGTGATGTCCCCAAGGGCCACCCACCACGGTACCTTAACCCCAGGGTGGGAAATGCAGATTTAGGAGGGAAAAAGGGAAAGTTATTTTCTGTCCCTGTCTCTTTCAGCATCTTTACCAAGGTGCAGCTTAATGTCCTGGCTGAAACCCTGCCCTGTAAGAGCAAGGAAAAGTCTTGGGAGACACATTTAGCCTGAGGAACATCTTGCCCACCTTCAGGTATCTCCACACCAGCCTGCACGGCACGTGGTAGGAAATCTGAAATGTTCCTTCTGAGCTGGGATAAAACCATCCAGGTGTGGCCTGCTCTGGCTGTCACCACAAGAGTCACCCAAATAAAATCCCCTGGTGTGCCATGGGATTTGGATTTGCCAGAGAATTCAACCTTGATGTGTACCTGCAGCTTCTCAGCCAACGCCGGCAGCTGCGGATGACCCAACCTCCACAGAAATTCTAAATGTGTTTTATCACTAAACCAAGCTCAGTTGGCCCATCTTTCCCAAATTTTATGATGAGCCTAGGAGGCTGCACTTGTATTAAGTAGCTGGGGGTAAAAAAATCAATCCTCGAGTGATGGGGGACTGCAGAGGAAGAAGGTATGACAGTCACAAGCTTTACCAAAGAACTGTCAAACTATTTCCAAAAGACTGGAGACAAGAAATCTCTTGACTAGACAGGAAGGAGAAAATGAAGACATCAAGATATATAAATACACACACACACAAAAAAAATATATATAAAAAAAATCAGACTCTTTGGTGGCAACAGTGTTCTCTGCATTTCCAGCTCTGTGGCAAGACAAACAGCAACTGGCAAAGTCAGAAAGGGAGAAGGGGACAGCAAAGCTTTGCAAAAAGGAGGGGGGAAAAAAAAGCATTGAAAACAATAAGGAAATATTTAAAAATAATTTTTTAAAAAAGCGTATTACCTGCTTGATTTTTTGAGCTCCCCACAGCTAGAAAAAAAAGAGGAAAATGGCATTTTAAAAAACCAGCAGTGTAGCTTAACAGCCTAAATATTCAGCTTTTTAGCTGCTGTCGTAAACGAACGTGAGGGACTGCTTGAAGGTGACCCCATTCTCTGCACCCTCCCCAGGATCCTTTACATACCCTGAGCTCCTTCAAATCCCCGTGGCCAGGAAGACCAGCAAGGCAGAGATATTCTTTCTTATTTTGGTAAGAAGGGCTAACAGCAGCCAGACTTCTGCTCTGCTCCGAGCTTTACAAATTGAGAATTATCTCGGCAGCTCAGCCACAAGGAGAGCTCGAGGTAAATTTAGCACAGCCTCTCCTTGGATGAGCTTCCTGAGGGAATGGAGCCTTGCTGGGGAACAACAGTGGAGCAAGCCCTGCAGGGAAATACAAGTGTCATCTCTTCCAATAAAACCTGGAGTTCAGGAGGAGCCGCCACCGGTTTCCATCTTTCACACGGGAACCGCGCCGCCAAAAACGCTGGCGAGGAGGAAAAATCTCATTTAAAACCCTCCTGAGTGCCTACTCTGCTGTTGACTGACAGCACAAAAACCTCAAGTCTGGCTCCACCAATTGAGATCTACAAGCACTGAAGAAAGAAACATCCTAGGAGAGGTGCAGGTAGAGCTACTGAGAAGGTGCACAAGGTCAAGAGATTTGCTCCCTGCTCGATCAAGCCTGGGGCTTTCTCCCTGATGTAGATAACTCTAGAGGTGGATGAAAAAAACAGGACTCCTGTAAAATGTCACATCAGATCGTTTGCTTTTTCTGTTAAAAACTGTTGTGTTCAGCTCAAGACTGGCTTCAGCTGGCTGGGTCACACCTCTGCCTGGCACCCTCAGGCCCTGTCTATTTTTGTTCCTCACACAGGTACTGGGAGCTGCTAAAGACACCCTTTAACCTTCACTTCAAGGAAAACAAAACAAAACAAAAAAAAAACCCTAACCCATATAAAATCCACCCAAGGCAGGAGACTGGCTGTTCCCCTGGCAAAACACGTTGGCCAATCTTTTAACCACCCTCGTGGCTCTTTTACATCTTTCCAACTTGTCGACATCCTCTTGAGGGGAGGACGCCAAAAATGAGACAAATGATTCCAACAACAGTTGTACCAGTGCCAAAGCCAGGCTAGGCCAACCTGAGAGTTCTGCTCTTGCTGGTGATCAATCTGAAGATGGTGATAGCTCTTTTTTTGCCCGGGGAGCTGATGATTACCCTCCAGAATACCTACCCAAGCGCCACGGGTATATTCTGCAGTCCAGGTATTCATTATTTATCGTTATTACAGCATAAATTAAGGCTCATTCTGCCATGCCTCTTCACCCAAGGTTCAGTGCCTTCCCCAAATATAAATACATTTAAATACTGCTGGAATAAGGCCTATTATAAATACCATATTTTGAACCACTGATACCAGTAAGCCCGGTGTTTCACTCCCAGTTCAACTCTCATCCCAGAACTGAAGCTCTGTGATCAACTCCACCATGAGTAATGAGTTATTGCAATATCCAACATACGTAAAATGCAAACATTATGGACAAGACATGCATTAGGTAATTCTTCCCCTCTACTCCACTCTGGTGAGCCCCCTCCTGCAGTTCTTGGAGTTCCCAACATAAGAAGGACATGGAGCTGTTGGAATGAGTCCAGAGGAGGGACTTGGGACAAGGGCAGGGAGGACACAGGGGAAGGGTTTTAAACTGGAAGAGGGGAGAAGGAGATGAGATCTGAGGAAGAAATTCTTTGGGGTGAGGGTGCTGAGCCCCAGGTTGCCCCCAGAAGCTGTGGCTGCCCCATCCCTGGCAGTGTTGAAGGTTGGATGGGGCTGGGAGCAGCCTGGGATGGTGGGAGGTGTCCCTGGCCATGGCAGAGGGCTGGAACTGGATGAGCTTGAAGGTCCCTTCCAATCCAAACCATTCCATGATTCTGTGTTATCCACAGGGCTTTTTCCTAAAGAAAACTTCCCTAAGAAAAATGATCATTCCTCATTTTACTGTTGAAAAACAGAGGTTGGGAAACCTGAAGGGACAACCTTTGTGGCTGGGAGAGACAAGATGTGTCTGTCCTCACCAATAATAAAATCCAAGGGGTGGAAGGCTCCACACCCAAGCTGCTACCAGGGCATTTTTGTACCTACTTGCCCAGCTGGTGAAGGACTTCCATGGGGTGAAAGTGGAAGTCCTTGAGCTGCAGGTGACTACCCAAAGCATCCCAGGAACCCTGTGGCTGCCCACATCTTGTGTACCATAGGTGTCAAACAGAAACCCTGGGCTTTTCCTCTCCAACTGAAAGCACCAAGACTAGCAAAAAGGAAGAGGGATAGTTTCTGAGCCAGCTCTATGGCTTTTTTGGTCAAATTCTCTAATTTCATTAATTGATCCCAATATTTATGCATTTTCCTGCTGCAGTGCAAATATTGTTAGAACAGGCGATTTCATTACTTCTCAGAAAGAGACTTCACAAGATGCACCTGATGAGTCACCTCAAGATTCTGCCAGCTCATTTTCACTCTTTTTTTTTTTTTATCCTCTAATTCATTTTCTGTCTGCAGCATTTTCCAATAGGACTCTACTGAGCCTTGCCAGCTGGGGGGTGGTTTCTGAGAGCAAGGCTCTATTTTTGCTGGGAATTTCATTCACACTCTCTCCGGCCACCTTCAAGAAGCAGCCAGATTTTGCTCTCCTTTACACCAGTGTGAATCCAAAGCATCTTCACCTGGAATGAGTCCAGGTTCATGCTCAATTTATGTTAGATTTTGGTCCATCATCTCTAAATATAATCAGCCTCTGCTGGGTGGGTCTCCTGGGATGAAGCATCTTCCCTTCCATCAGTTTTGCTGCCTATTACCAGCTCAAAGCTACACAGGGGTTTTGCCACCATGCAGATTTGGGTGCAAGAGCCAAACTTAACTCACACGTGGATTTACACCCCAAAAAAATCCAAAGGAAGAAGGGGCAGCAGACTTGTCACAGTTGGAAAGGACCTTCCAACCTGACATTCTATGATTCTTTGATTCCTTATTCAGCAGCAAAATTGCAGCTCTGAGATAGCTTTCAGAAAAAAAGCACATTTCTGTAAAGAATACACCCAACCCAAAGTTCTTAGTTAACACCTGCCACTCTAAACCAAGTACAAAAGGTACCAGTTATTCTGAAGGGATTAACTTCCCTCCTGTTAAATGCCAGAAGATTTCAGGGTCATGGACTCAAAGATGGGATTTATTTTTTTCCCCTCTACACAAAGTTTCACTTAGATTAGAAAACCATGGTTGCAAATTGCTCATTGGGAGAAGAGACTTTCTCTCCCAAGCAGATAAAGCTCAAGTGACCCAACGTGTGGCACACATCACAAAGGGGAGGGACAGATGTCCTGCCCTGCACTGAAATCAGTCAGCAGAAGAGGCACCAGAAGCCACTGCTCATCTTGGATGCCCAGGGATGTTTCCTTCTCCATCCCAAGCACCGTTGAGTCCCAGCACCATGAGCTGTTACCCATCTGCAGAACCATAAAGCCTTTGAGAAAATCCAGATGTTGAAGAGCATCTTCAACACCAGCCTGCACCCCCACAGGGGGGAGATGACCACCTGAGCATTGGGAACCAGGTTAGAAACCACCAGCAGCTCCAGTGCAACACACAGATTTACACAGCCACAGAGCCAAGCGTGGGTGGAAAGAGAATTAAACCCCGACTGGTATAAAAAGATAGCACGTAAATAACATTTGCAGCTTTGCAGCACACAATAAACATTAACTAATTAGTCCTCACAGCACTCTAAATGGAAAAAGACTTCAGCAGAGTGAGAAGTGCTCACAGAAAACCATTACTTGCAGCAGAGTGGGAGAAGGACTTAGATGCCATTACATGGTTTCAAGCACAGCTTGTTTCAAAAACCAAAGGAGGCTGCTCAGGATCAGATTTGTTTCAGCTTGTTTTAGCCACCCAGTGCCTGGGTATCTAATCTGATTTGTAATCTAGACATGGCTTTAGATAAACTCTCCTAATCCTCCAGTGATGAGATGAAGCAAAGCTGGTTTGTAACCCAGTAGGAGCATCAATAGCAGCTTTTAGCATGGCTTCATTGAGGTGCATTAACTTCCAATGCTTCTGCCCAAGCTCCCTAGGTGCCTTCTCTCCTCTGCTAGTCTGAAAATTATGCCTAAAATGTTTGACCCAACCTTTAGTGTATCACTTCATAGAATCATAGCATAGTTTGGGTTGGAAGGGACCTTAAAAATCATCAAGGTCTTTTCCATCCCCCTGCATGGCCAGGGACACCTCCCACCAGCCCAGGTTGCCCAAGGCTCCATCCATCCATCCTTGAACACTTCCAGGGATGGGGCATCAACAACCTCCCTGGCAACCTGCTCCAGTGTTTTACTACCCTCACGGTGAAGAATTTCTTCTTCTAACTTAAATCTCCCCTCTTTCAGTTTAAAACCACCTCCCCTTGTCCTGTCACTGCCCTCTGGGGTGAAAAGCCCTTCCCCAGCTTTCCTGGAGCCCCTTCAGGCACTGGGAACCTGCTGTAAGGTCCCCCCAGAGCCTCCTCTTCTCCAGGCTGAACAAGCCCAAGTCTCAAATGGCAGAAGAGAGAAGCTGGAAGCTTTGGACCAGCAACCAGGCTCCTTTCTTGCAAAGAAAAAGAAGCAGCAGGAAAACCGCCAGGTCCAGCTTTTATCAGATCCTGCAAGAGACCAGAGGGGGAAAAAAAAAAAAGTACAGTTTACTGCAAATGGACCTCTTCGCTCTTCATCAACACTGTTAAGAAAAGCTATTATTCTCCAAAAGGGAGGCAGTTTAGACTCTGATAGATTCACTGTTCTCTGCTGTGCCTGGGACAGCGTGATCGGCTCTTCCCGCTGCTAACATGATTGAAGGAAGAACACAGTAATAAATACATGCCCATTAGGCTGGTGAGCCTCTTTGCACTTCACTGATACTAATGGGGGAGAAATGAAACAGTTTCAAAACAGCAAGTTGCCAAAAAAAAAAAATAAAAATAAAAAACAAACCTGCATTTGGAAAGGCTGAGGAGTGAGAAGTCACAACTGACACACCATGGTTCGTGCTCCGCCAACGCTCCCAGGAAGGGGCTGGCTGGAGAATAGCAAGTGTCTGTCTCCAAGGGACAATTTCAAAAAGCTGCATTTCTCCTCTCACTACCAGATCATTCACTTTGGGTTTATTTTTAAAAATTTTACTTATTTATCTTCCCCTCCAACCATCCCCTTTCTGCTGAACGCTCTCAGGGTGGAGTTTCAAAGGGTCCAAATTTGGGTAAGCGAGCTGCCGAGCTGCCACCAAATAGATACTCAACACTCAACACATCTTTCCAACAAATAGATACTCACACATCCACCCTGTGGAAATAGGATGAGAGGGAATGGGTTTCAAGCTGCAAGAGAGGAGGTCAAGATGAGATCTGAGGAAGAAATTCTTTGGGGTGAGGGTGCTGAGCCCCAGGTTGCCCCCAGAAGCTGTGGCTGCCCCATCCCTGGCAGTGTTGAAGGTTGGATGGGGCTTGGAGCAGCCTGGGCTGGTGGGAGGTGTCCCTGGCCATGGCAGGGGGTTGGAACTAGATGATCTTGAAGGTCCCTTAGGACCCAAACTGCTTTGGGATTCCATGATTCTAAAACCCAAAACATTAACCCAAAACTTTCCATGATTCTAAAACCCAAACCATTAGCCCAAACCTTTCTGTGATTCTAAATAGACACTCAAATGAACATGAAGATTTCCAACAGCAAATCTAGAGACCTATATTGGAGTGGGTGACTTCCTGAGGTCCCCTCTAGCCTGACTGAGCCTACAATCCTGCTGCAGACAAAGAGGAAGATCTGGATGGATGAAAAATCTAAACACCAAATGCCTCACAGCTACAAGGATTTTCATCATCAAAAGATCCACAGCTTGAGATGTTTTCTCTTGGTCTTATGAAATCTGGATTCATTTCCTACCTCCATCACAGACCTCAGCAACTGGTCCCACAGTCCCACCACCCCTCCTCATCCCAGGTGCCCACTCCATGTTGTACAGGCAACACGAAGCAGACAGAGGATACAGGGAGCTGCTCAAGTCCAAAAAATGAAGGTTTTGGGGAGGGGGGGAAGGGAGCTTTAATGTTTATTAAGATCAGCTCTCTGAACCAGCTGTGCCAGCAAGGAGGTGGGAACACATGGCCAGAAGAAGAGGCAGAGATGTGGCAGTGCTGCCTTAGATCAGCTCAGGCTGCCATGGCACCCTGCTTCCCCTCACAAGATTCTGGGCAACAGAACAAATGGGTGCCAGTTCACAGAAAAAGTTCAGGGAATGATAAATTTCATGGGCACCAACCTGCCTCCTGGGTCTGTGTTTCGGGAAGGAGTCATCTCCCTAAAGCTTAATGGCTGCCTACATCCAAGGGTTGCATTGAGTCGATTCTCACATTTTCTAAAATATCTTATTGGCCCCCCGAGGGCTTTAAAAACTTTAAAAAAAAACTTGCACAGAAAAAGCATCACTCTTTCTGGAGGGTCCTTGTTCAACACACCCTTCAACCCCTGCTATTGTGAGGCTCTTTACCTCTCTCTGCTGGCAGGACCATGGGGAGGAGCTGGGGCTGGGGGGACCCTCACCTGAGGTCAGGACCAAAGGGGCAGAGAGGAGGAAGGAGAGGACAAGGAACCTTCACCTCTCTGTTTCTTAGATTGTTTTCTATTTCTTGTTTAGATATGAAGGTTTTAGGGCAGAGTGGTGTGAATCTATAAATGGGGCAAATCAGGGCTTGGGTCCTTTGCTCATCACCCTCCTGGGGATGGTCCTCACCCATCACCAGCTTAAGCTGCTGCTGTTCAATATTCGGAGTGAGATGAGGTTGATGAGCAAGTGCTACCAGGCTGATAGCTTAGCAGCTATTTCTACTCCAATTTCCAAGGCAAAAATTACTCTCTGCACAACACAGACACGTTTTGCTGGGCAGAAAATAAAAGTGTGAGGGATTCTGGGGGGAGGAAGAGCTGAAAGACAAGAGCAGCCTGAAGTTCACGAGGCAATCTCCCTGGAGCTGATACCTTCCTGCAGGAGATCTTGGTGTCTGGACATGGCTGTCCACACCCAATGTTCATCAGCCCTTTCAGAAGGGTTTTGCTGCAGGGCTGAGCACAATAATCCCAGGGTAAAAAGCAGCTGCATGGTAAAAAGGGAGAGCTTTCCATCTCCCTGTGTCTGATAGCCGCCGAGTGCTGCTTCTCTTAACTTTTACCACTGCTGACATGCCAGCATCAATCTGTTCCTCCAATCTGTGCTGGTCTGTTGGACAGGTTGGGAAAGGGACTTGCACACACGCAGAGGACACAGATGCAAGCCTACAAATTAGCAAAAAGAAGCCTGAGGAGGGAAAGGACAAAAAGCCCCAGCATCACATGCCCTGGCAGTGGGTCCAGCCACTGGGTTGGAGGCAAAACCTCAGCACCAACCCTCCTAAGCTGGAGGCAGCTTTGAAGCAAGCTGGCTCTTCTCCTTCTTGATCAGGCTGGTATTTTCCAGCCCCTGGTTTTCTAGGAGAAAGCATTCCCTCGAATGGAACCTTTTCCCTAACAGCAGAGATTCCCTCCAGGAGGCAGTTTGGGGAATTGCCTTGCCCTGGTTGGAATTGGAGATGTTACAGTCTAGACCTTCTGCTGCAAATTGGCTGCTGCTGCACCCCTGTGTGTCATTTTCACCTACCCACTCACAGATTGCATCAGTCACTGGAGCTTGGGAGAAGGGATGGATTCTGCCAAGCCTGGGAAGCAAAAGCAGCTTGCAGGATTGGAGCCTTTGGGACAGACATCTCTGCTCCTATCCATGAGGGAGGTGGGCTAAAAAAGTGGTCAGGAATAAGGTGTGATCAGCACAAAGTGCAAAGAAGGTCCAAGCAAGATGAAGAACACCTCACAGAAGGGATAATACAACAGAACCTACTCTGAGAGTGGTTTGGGTTGGAAGGGACCTTCAAAACCATCCCATCCCACCCCCCCTGCCATGGCCAGGGACACCTCCCACCAGCCCAGGCTGCTCCAAGCCCCATCCAACCTTCAACACTGCCAGGGATGGGGCAGCCACAGCTTCTGGGGGCAACCAGGGGCTCAGCACCCTCACACCAAACAATTTCTTCCTCAGATCTCACCTCAATCAAATCTAATTTTAGCACTAAGGGGAGAAAAGCATCATTCCCTTCACACTGCTGCTGAGCACACATTAACTTCAGGGAGCTGGAAAAGAATGGACATAAATGATAACTGAACCTGTTTCTCCCATCAATATGAATCCTACACATATCCACTTTCTTCCCCTCTTCTAAGGATCCTATTACTTTTTAGCTTCCTCCAGGACCACAAGATGAAAGAGAATACAAAGGGGATACACAGCATACCACCACGACATGCTGGTGCTTCAATTCCACTTATCCTCTGCAAAAGGAGCCAAATGGATGTGGTCACCAAACAGAACCAAGCAATAGGAAAGTTACTAAATTCACCAATTCCCCTCAAGTTCTCACAGCAAAAGTTTGGATGTCCAGCTGTTTCTCCCATCAAAGCCTTCTGGACCCATGGAGTTCAATCACTCCATGTTCAAGCAGAAACAAGTAGCCACCCAAAATCCCCAACCAGGGGATCAAACCTCCACAAAACCTTCAGGGAGTTAGTTTTCCAAGCACGTTCTACACACTTCTTGCAATTCTGTTAAGATTTATAACTCAAATGACCAAGACGCCAGAAATACATCCCAAGTGGTTACATTACCAGAAATATCTTCTTATATAGAGAAAAATCATGACATCCTAAGAGCCTGTCAGCCACGGGGCTTCATTCCAGGGCAGGGTATTTCCACTAAAAACAGTGATTTGGTTGGTGGGATTTTAATGAGGGGAATTTGAAACACCCATCTTTATATTTAATGGAAACCAAGCGGTTATATCTAATAAAAAAACAAGTTTGGTTCTTTAAATGAATAAAGTAAAAACTGGGTAAATAAGCAATGCTGAAGCTATTGAGTTTGGAGCACATTTTCTTCCCCCAGTACATGGCACTGATCAACTACTTCTCAATCAGCTGTTTGTCCTCTAGTTTGCTGACTGCATCATTGATCCTCCTCTGATAAAAAACATGGTTTTAAAACATTTTTCTAATGTAGGAAAGTCCCCTAAGTTTCTCTCAATAAAAAGCAGTCCAGCAGCTATGGATAGTTAAGAGATCGATTCTTCATCTTTTGCTAATGACACACAAGAAATAGGTTTTTACCACCTTGAGTTAATGTTCATTTTCCTGAGTGGTGAAATCATTCCTGCTCAAGAGCAAGTGGAAGAGGTACTGGATGAGTGTGAGAGACCTGGAAATAGAAGGGATGGCACTGTTTGTGTAGATGGACCATCTCAGAGAGAGTAACTTGAGCAAAGAGGCATTTATTCTGGAAACTGGCTTAGAGAAGGTCATGGGGAACTGGAGCAAAGTACAGTTATGGCTCCTCCTCAGAGTGTTTTTTTTCCTTCAGATGGTCCATAATCATTCCATCTCAGCTCATTTTGAAAAACTCTGCTCTGCAAATGCAGAAAAGAAAGACTCCTTCTCCAAGAACCCTGTCAAGAAGATGAGTGTGGAGGAGATACTTGACGTGACATAGCTTTAGGCTTGTATATTTTCCATTTTTCATGCAGTGAAACCATTTCAGCAAGTGAGTTAGATTGTGCTGAGCTGTTGTTATGCTTCCAGCTACTGCCTGCCATCCATGAGAGCCACGGATTTCTGAATGAGGGGAAAAAAAAATTCTGAACACTGTCAAACGCGCCGTCCCACAAAAGTGGATCAGCCAGGAGATTAGTGAAACAACTCTGTCAAAACAACCTGTCTGCTGGATCTCAAAGCTGATATTTGGGAGGGTGTTGGGTTCTTAGAAAGTCAATGCATTAAAACTCTGCCTAAAGTGTTATTTTTAAAGGCCCAGGTTGCCCAGAGAGGTGGGAGGTGCCCCATCCCTGGAAACATTCCAGGTCAGGTTGGATGGGGCTCTGAGCAGTCTTAGGAAGTTGAAGATGTCTCTGCTCATTGCAGGGGGGTTGGATGAGCTAGATGAGGCTTTTCCAACCCAAACCATTCCATGATAGCTGTGGCTGCTTCTGTCCCACTGCAGCCCAGACACACCAATTGTCACCTGCATTCAGGTCCCTTCCATCCTTACCCACTTTGTGGTGTCTTGGGTTAACATTCAAGTCTCACAGCCTTGGTGGGATCTCACCAGGCTTTGCTCACCTCTTCCCTGTGGTTTGGTTTAATTAAGGCAGCAAAGCACAGCTAAATACAAGCAGCAGCACATGCTGCAATTCCACCCCAGGCTCCCTTTATCCTACAGTCAGCAGATCAACATGAACCCCTCTGACATAGCTGACACCATGATCCAAGTGAACCATGTCAAGTTTTTATTACAAAAAAAAAATATACTAATTTTTACACTGATGTGCTAACATTTCTCTAGGAAAAGCATTTTTAACACCGTTTTCTCTCTCCTCCTCCACCCCATACCTTGATTTTTACACTCAGAACCCTCCAACTTGCTGACCCAGGTTCTCCTCCTGTGTCCCTTGTCCTGGCTGAGGCAAACAAGGAAGACAATGCTTTTGGTTTTACTCTCTTGATGTGATCCTAAATGAACTCTGGGCCTATCCTGGATTTGTCACTATTCAAACCCAAAAAATGTAGGTCAAAAGTCTGTGTGGTTTGCCACAGCAAATGACTTGTATTTCATCTGCCTGCAGGCAGATGGGAACTGAGTCTGCTGCTGCTGCATCATTCTCTGCTTTTCTCCTCTCCTCAACCCTGGTTTCTTTTTTCTTACCATCAGATTACAGCTGAAAAAATGCAGGGACATCAAAAGATCAGGAGAGCAATGCCTCCTGCTGCAGCAGAGGGTATCTCCCATTTATTTTTGGTTGAAGCCATGCGTGAACAGGAATTTTGTTTTTCTTCATTTACCTGCTATGCTTCTCTTTTAAGAGAATAAATTATCACATGTGACCAGGGGAAAAAAAATAATAATAGAAAAAGGTTATTTGACCTACAGAGCATGGGAGAGGAGCTTTCTACCACTGTCATTACTGTTCACTTGGGAGGTGGCACTGGTCTTTTAGGTCAGCTGGTTCTCCTGAAAACTCTTCCTAAAACTCTTCTCCCAAACAAGTCATGATACTCTTTACATGACACTAAATTACAGAGGACTGAAGCCTTTTCTGCAAGATGGACAAAGACAAGCCACAAAAAAAGCCCCTGTGTTGGTGCTACAGTCAGGTGTCCACAGGCAGACAGATATGGAAGAGTTTGAAATAATCCCGGTGGGAAAAATCAAGGAGATTTTTTTGTTTCATGCTAATGGTTTGGAAGTAAAATGGTCAAAAAGCAGCTTGGACCCTCTGCAACTCATCTAGGCTTCCAGGAGTTTCATATAGATAAGTATCAGACACAAGTCCAGAACACAGGACTGACAGGATCTTGGGGACACCAGCCAGCCCCTGGCAAAGCAAAATCAAAGTTCTCCCCCAAAATGACCTTTTTCTCAGCAGCTGCCTAAACCCTGTCAAGACCCTCACACCAATGGCACTTCCACAACCTCCTCCAGCTTCCACCTCAACATTGGGAACATCACCCAGCAAAAAGCACCACTCCTGAAGGTATCACCTACAACCTGAGGACATCCTTGGGGTTACATGTAGCCCAGAAAACTTTTATTTCTGTGAAGAAATGGCAATGACTGTAAAGAACAGGAACACAGAGTGAGGAGAGGGGGGTGATGCAGGATGGTTGCTGGCACAAAAACCTACAGGACTGACAACAAGGTCCTTCAGCTAAAAAAAAGAAAACTATTTGGTTTGGTGTGTTTTTTTCTGATTTCACAAGCACACTTTGCAAGGGAAAGGGAAGCAACAGCATTGGCCAAAGGTAATCGATACCCCTGCAAGTCAGAGAGAGCAAACTTTCTACTTGATCTAAATAAAAACACTTCCCCGTGATGCAAGTGCCTTGCTCCCACTTCTGCTCAGTGACTTTCATACTGTGGGAACTCTGAAACAACCCAAATTCACTGTAACAACCTGATGGTCGAGCTGCAAGGGACCAGAGGCAACACTGCAGAAAGATTTTACCAGTAGAAGCACCACAAAAAGTCCTCCAGTCAGGTGTTTGACTGCAGACATAGCCTGAAAAGTCCCCTCATCCTCCTCACTTTGGACTGCAGGAAGAAGCAGAAGTTGAAGAAAAGGGGTTTTCCCTCTTACCTCTTTGTTGGTGACTCCTGGGGGCAAAGTCCCATGTTTGTAATCCTCCAACAACTGCACAGCTTCCTTCAGACGACTCTGCAAACAGAAGAGTAGAGTGGTCTGCAACACCTGTCCTGCACCATTTCCTTAAAGACAAGGAATGGAAGGGATATATTACAATATATAATCCATATTAATATCATCCACATGAGAGAAGGGATAATTCAGAGAATGGTTTAGGTCCCTTCCAACCCAAACCATTCCTTGATTCTGCGACTTCTTTTTTTGCCAGCTTCAGGATGGAATCCTTTACCCATATGATCTAAGAGGTGAAAAGGATGGATGGACACTGGTCCTGCTGGCTGGCACAGCCCTGCTGCCTACAGAAGTGGTATAGAGGAAGAAGCAAAAGAGAAAATACAAAAAAATCTCCCTTTCTCAACGCAGCTATGAAGACACCACTAAACCTTGAGAGTTCAGTGTGACACCAGAGATCTGATAAATCCTGAAGGTGAACAAGTTCTCACTTAAAGGCAGAAGGTAATTCAAGAGAAAACATTCAGGCACAACATGGGAAACCCTTCTCAGATGTTGGTATCATCACCCCACAGCATGCTCAGATTAACATCCCAGTGATGTCTTCAGGAAAACTGTTTAGATTAAAGATCATTGGAACAGGCTGCCCAGGACAGAGGTGGAGACCCCATCCCTGGAGGGATTCCAAAGCCCTGGAAATGTGGTGCTGAGGGCCATGGGTCAGTGGTGGCCTTGGCAGTGCTGGGTTAATGGATGGTCTTGATGGTTTGATGTGGGCAGTGCAGTTGGAGTTAGAATCTGACTGTCACTACTCACATATGTGCATGTGGAAATAAAGATTGTCCTCACGTGGCAAGAAAATGGGAGAACAAACACAGCCTGTGTGCTCGAGGGATCACAGGAGCATTAAACCATCCTACCAGCCTGTCACAATCATCAGTTCACTCCCAGAACAGTGATTTGGAGAGAGAGAAATGTAAAAAAAAGGGTTCTACAGCTGAAGCAAGGCTTATGTATACATAATATCTTCAAGAACTATATAGATAATAATTTCAAGGTCTAGATTTCTAATCATTTCAAGGACTGTAAAATAATTTCAAGAACCATATAATAATTTCAAGAACTAAATAATAATTTCAAATTATGTACAATATTTTCAATAAATACACATACTGACTGTACATACATGCATTATATTATATAGAGTATATACACACACATTCTGCATAGCACATATATATGTTTCTTGAAATAAAAAACCACAGGGCAGAAGCAGAGAGGCAGAAAGATTCTTTGATTAGTCCGTGCTAAAGAATAACAAGTCAGGATATTGAGAGCAGCTTCACTGAGGTTTAATCTGCTTATCCCAGCCTGCAGAAAGCACCAGCTCACTGAGTAAGGGCTCTCAACTATTTGAAGCCAAACAAATCACCCAGCTAAACGTTTTCAAAAGCCTCCTGCAGGTTTCCCTGCCACCCAGATGAGGAACCCTGGCTTGGCTTTGCCATTTCTGCACTAGCTCTGGTGGCGTGGCAGCTTTGCAAATGTTCCTGCTGGAGGACATTGCAGAAACACAGACTATTCCCTTTGTCAAAAACAACACAGAGCAGGAGGGTGGCTCATCCAAAGCCCTGAAGTTTCATGTCAGGGCTCCTCATCCTGGCTCCAAGCTCCCCTCTCACCAATCAATCCCCGAGCTCATTACAGAGCTGGCGGCCATGGGATCGCTTGCAGGGAAAGCACTTTTCTCCCTTTCATGCAAACATCAAAGAGTACTTGGTTGTTTCCTTGGAAGCACCAGCAGTGAGGGCAACCCAAAAGCAGCAATTAATGAGTGACTATTGTGCTTCAAACCTCCAGCACTCGGGATGTAGGGAGCAGCAGCGATTCCTTCGCATCGCCCAGCGAGCGGGGTTGGGATGGGATCCGGGGTTGGGATGGGATCCGTGGCTGTTCTTACACCAGCTGAGCCCTCATCTGCAGTTATTTCCTTTGATCTACTTTAGCTATCCTTGCACCAATCAGCAGAAGTGGAAAGTCTGTGCAAAAACACCAAGTGAGGTTTAGCACCGGATCAGAACGACCGCTGCAAAAAAACCAAACCAAACCAAAACAAAAACCAACCCAAAACCTGGGCCTGAGCAAGAAGGTGGGAAGCAGAGATTATGTCTTCCCTAAGGACCTTCCCAGCCTCCGACTGCATTCAGCCATGGCTGATGAGGTTTCTGTGGATTTAGTGATCTTCAGTGATTTCTTAGTCTTCAGTGGATTTCTCCTCCAGCCACGTGCTCTGCATCCCCTCAAACCAAACTGCCATCAAACAGACAAGCCACACACAGCAACAAAAACTCTCCTAATGCTTAGACCCTTTCCCTTATGCACACATATGCTTGGAACTTAGACCCATTTTAATAAAAAATAACATACAAATGATAGGGTGAATGCACAAGTCCCTTCCTGGAAGGAGATTGCATTCTTTAGGAGCAAAAGTTTAGGAGCAAAAAAATATGGATAAGGCCACTCACTGCTCAGACTTCCCAGCATCTATCCAATATGCCAGACCCAGAAATGAGCCCTCATTATTTCAGCCAAGTCCTCCTGACAGTGGAAAAAGCAGGAGGAGTTATGAGTTAGGATGACATTTTGGGGTGGTGCAGCACTGGGGGAGGTACCACTCCTTCAGAAGGGCTGAGGGTCTCATACAGAAGAAAAGCTGACCTGAAGAAATGGGCCCATGGGGTGAAATCCAACAGCATGGACACTTGGCCATGTTCTCCTGGGCAGGCTCCAGATGTCTGCAAGACCCCAGAATGACCAACTACAAGGAAGACCAGTTAAGAGTGTTGGTTGACCACCAGAAAACTAGGAATCACTGTGGGCGTGGGAAACAAAAAGGATTTTTTGGCTGTTTTAGGCATTTCCAACCTGTGAAGAAAAGTAATCATACAAGATCACAGCAGGGCCTGAGATTCTGCAAGTGGTTCTTGATAGCTCCTTGCCCTATGAGCCTCGTGGCTGTTTAAAAACCTCCTACTAGGAAAAAGCTATTGCCAAGCATGAGTAGCAATGAAATATCACTGCATAATATTGTAGATAATCCAGAGGTGGAAAGGCAGACAGGTAAGTGACCAGGAGCTGCAGATCCAAGGCAGACAATCCTTCTCTCCTCCAAAAGGTAGAAAATATCCCAGGAGTGCCAGGACAATGTTCTGGAGAGCCATTTGTGCTCATTACTGGTATGTGGGTTTCTCACTGAAATTACCTCCACTGTGTGTCTTGCAAATTATCTACACAGAACAGCATGTAACTCTGAATGAAAAACTGGAAGTAATAGATGAATGGGTCTGTGTTCTTTTTTTTTTTTTTTTTTTTTTTCCCTCTTGAGGAAATCTTAGTAGTTACTATAACAACCCTGGCCAGATCCCATCTTGTTTAGTACGGTACCAAACAGAAAACAAAAAAGCTCTGATTTTGCTTTTAAAATCGCAGCTGAATTTCCTCTTTCAGCTCCGTGGGGAGAGAGGGAGAACTTTCTCAAAGCAAAAAATGTCCCAGCCCAACACTGCTGATGGCTCCTGAGCTGGACAAAAGAGAACAGAAAGGAAACAAAAGTGTTGAAATGCACAGACCACATTAAGAAGATGCCTTTCACATCTTGGAGGTGTTCAGGTAGCTGGAGTGAACAGCCCCCAGCTCTAAAACTTTGTTAACCAAAGTACACGGCTGTCTTTTATCCCTTCTGGAAAAGCCAATTGTGTTCTTTTCCACAGAATCCCCTTTAAAAAAGTAAAAAAAGAAGATAGAAAATAACTTTACAGCGTGCTGCAGCTCCAAATGCCAAGCAGCTCCACTCCCTGGCTCCGAGCACGACGCGGATTTATCGTGATAGTTGGTAACATCTAAGGTGACACTTCATTTCCATTTGAAGAGGGGGGAAAATAAATTAAAAAAAAAAAAAAAAGAGAGAGAGGTCTGTCTACAGGGTTGTGCTACTGTTTCAAGATTTACTGTTGCTCAGTTTCCCTACTGCTAGCTGCAGGATGAAGTCTCCCTTGAGTTTTCACTTAAAAAAACAGAAATAATCAACGCAAGCACAGCTTTTACTGGCACCACTGCTGCTTTCATAGCCTCTTCCTTGTGAAAACCAGAGCACTTCTAGTGGTGGATGGTGGGGTCTCAGCTCTGACAATAGGGTGCTAGACAGACCATCTGCACCCAGAGGATGTTCTTACAAACCCAAGCCCAGCAGCAGTGCCAGGGATCGACCACGCTCAGCGATTCCCAAGCCCAAACTTCACCCTTGGTGCTCCATCCACCACAGCAGCTGAAGCCACAGCCACCTGAGAAACACCACCCAACAGCAATGAGTCTTGGGGACAAGGTTCAGTCTTCTTGGTTTGGTTTGGTTTTAATCAATTCCAGATGGAGGCAGCTGGAAAACACCCAGGTTTTGAATGGCAGCCCATGGGATGGGCCACCACTGACCTCTGAGCCTGGGTTTTATGGGTATGGCTGAGCTATCAAACAATTCAGAGCATGGGTGAGCCTACATGGCACAGTTCTAAATCAGACCATCCAGCTCTCTGCCAAGTGGTTCTCAGTCACATTTTGAGAGTTAACACAGGGCAAGCCACTTTTTGGACAGCTGCATGGCACAAGGCTCATCGGATGGCTGCATGGCCAAAAATAAGTATCTGACTCAGCTTGGTTAAACTGGCTCAGATTTAGTCTATAAACCACAGGTTTTAGTCTATAAAGACCTATTCTAACTTGTTCTGCCCTGACTCAGGCCAACAGGAGGTCACTGCCCCCAGAAGCTGTGGCTGCCCCATCCCTGGCAGTGTTGAAGGTTGGATGGGGCTTGGAGCACCCTGGGCTGGTGGGAGGTGTCCCTGGACATGGCAGGGGATTGGGAATGGATGGTCCTGAAGGTCTCTTCCAACCCAAACCAGTCCATGATTGCCTGGAGCACGCTTGCAGGACTGTATCAGCAGAATGTCTCATTCTTTGTAGAAAGTATTGCTGAAAAATCACATTTTTAGGAGCCTAGTTTGGCCAAAGAAAGGAGAAGAACAAAACCAGAGATGCAGGAAACCTTCATTGATGCCCAGAGTCCCTCACAGCCATCACCCCAGCACCCTGATGGTTCAGAGGATACCTGTGTTGGGTGCCCACCTGTGTCTGTGTCAGATTCCTCTTTCCAGCACATGAGCTCTTGCACTGACTGTTTACCTTGTCCCCCTTCCTCAAGGGCACGTTGTTTCTGTCTCAAAGATCTGTGCCTTGTCTTTCTCTTGGATCTCAACCCATGCCTACACATGGCTTGGAGCTGCCTCCAGAAACCCATATGTGCACTTACAGACCATAATAACAGTCACTATGCCAGCAGCACTACAACATTACTGCTACAGAGTCAACAGGGTGGGGAAAAAAAAAAAAAAAAAAAAAAAAAAGAGTCAAGTTTCCCATTCCAGGCTTGGAAGAACAAATCCACTGATGGGACAGGGCAGGTGGGAACAGTTTGTGCCTCATTCTGCTGATCCAGGGCTGGAATCAGGGTTCTGAGGATGCCCTTGATCCATGGAGTGTTTCACTGCTTCTAGGGTCAGCCCAAAGATGACTTCCTGCCATGGGATGCAAAGGAAGAGTCTTCTGGCCACCTGCACCAGAAATTCGAGGTGGGATATGGGAATCCAGCTGTGCCCTGCCACCAGAGACTCAACAGTTTCCCATTTTGTCTCACTGCTCCCGGGATGATACATACGGCAGACTTGACTCCAGCTGGCCCCATTGTATTGGATCTACAGTGACAGACAACAGGAGCCAGAAACTTTTTTGTTCAAGTAGAGCCAGCAGATGTGACACTGAATAAACACAGACAGTCAATCTGCTGAGTAAGAAGGTATCGTTCATATAAATAACATACATCTAATCCTGCTTCCATTTTAAACCCAAATATGGGAAGGCAAGATGCTCGGCACTCTGTAGATTTATGTTTTGAACAATGAGATAGAGCAAAGGCAGATAAGACACAGCCCTCTCCGAGCTCAGCTTAGTTCTTATTTCACTTTTGCTTTGAATCCTTTTCAGATCCACAGCTTTTTTTTTTTTTTTTTTTCCTGGGAAGAGCTTCCTGCAGAGTGTTAACAGTCTGTCCAGGCTCATGTCAGCTGGGATAAGCTAGCTCTAGAAACATATCTGCTGGGCCCTCCTGCTTCTCCCTATGGACCTTAATTACAGAGCAATTAAAAAGTATTATTCCAATCATTTTAACCTCACACATTACCAAAAACACAGGCACTGCACCCACTGGGGGGCTTTCTTGTGGCCTCAGCAACATGACTTGTTGGGCTCGACCCCCAAGGTGACACATTTCCTGCTTAGTGGAAAAATTTGCAAATTTGCAGGTGCCAAAAAAAAAAAAAAAAGTATTATTTCGTTAGAAAGCCAGTAAGGATATGAATTATGACAGAAGGAAACCTCCTCTTTAGAGGTTACATGCAATACTGACACAAGGTTGGCACCTTAGTTCGCTATTGTAGGCACTGAGAAAACAAGAGAAGGTGGCAGGGGGGTTTGGGACAGATAATTCCTCTACCAGAACCCACTGAAGATCAAACTGGAGCCACTGGCTTCTGACTGCTCCTGCCTGCTTTGTTTTTTTGAGAGCTCAGAGAGTCAAAGCACAGCTGTACATAACCCATCCCTCAGCCTGCATCCCAGATCAATGCCTCAGAACCCCTGGAGGATAACCAAGGTTTTGGTTGTGTTAAGAATTTGCTTGATTGAGAACAAATAAATGAGTAAGAGAGGACTGTCACTGAGAGTAATGCCACTTGGTTATCACTGTGCTTGTTTCCCACACCCAGAGGGGGAAAGCCCCAGCTTACAGGATTTTCCCTTCTGAGGAGGGAAGCAGTGGGAAGTCTGACTGACACCAGCTCAGGATTCCCATCAGTTCCCAGGAGGAGATGGGAGACTCAGAGGTGTGGATTCACTGCTGGCAAATCAAGAGCAAGTTTCTGCTATGGCTGAGTGGGACAATCAATCACCTGCAAGACACAGACCCACTGGAAACCCAACTGCATCCCTTCTGCTGTTCACAGGAGGGATTGGGTTTGACCCCAGCCCTGTCTCCTGAGCAGGACTTGCAGAAAACAAGGTGTGCAAACATTACCTCAGTAACAAAGAGAGTGCGTGGGTCAATGATGTCCAAGAAGTGTCTGAATCTGCCATAAAATGAAGTCTGGAAGAGAAAAAATAAAAATAAGGATTATTTAAAGAAAAAAGGAAAAATGCATTCCGTTAGAAATTGCCTTTCCCTTTGCTTTCCTCTGCAGAACCAAGCAGCAACAAAAAAGAAATGACATTGAGGCTATTCACTGGTAAATTGGTGCCAGAAAGGGAAAGATGAGGACTTGGATGGTGCTATCAGCAGTGCTGCTATTCCCAGGATACTGACAGAAGTGCTTTAACAAAGGGATACCACCAAGCTGCTAAAATATTCTTTATTTTCCCCTCCCTGTAAAAAAAAAAAAAAAAAAGATATTGCTTGCTTAGCCCTTCTCATGAGATCCTGGGAGAGGCCTCAGCCCATAAGACCCAAAGTACAACTGCAGAGGTGCTGAAGAAGGAATTCCCACCCTGCAATGTGCCAACATGTGCTGCTTCTCCTCCTTCCCACCAGCACCCATCCCATGGGACCAGCAGCACCACAGGGTCCCTGGTTTTAGGGAGGGAGGAGCATAAGAAACTCCTGCACCCATCCACTGCTAGGGAAAAAAAAGGTATGTGAAAATGATATTTTTTTTTTCAGTGCTCTAAAAAGAGTTTAAAGTCTCAGCAAGGGAACAAGGAGTTTCCTCCTTGATGGGAAGAATGAGAAATGTAAAAGAGTGAGAAGAAACCCAGTTTTGTGTCTGACATTTATTGCCCAGGCTCTAAACTAGGGCAGGGTTTCATTGCCATAGAATCATGGAATTCTAGGTTGGAAGGGACCTCAAGGATCATCTGTTCCAACCTTTCCTGGAGAAAGCATGGTCTGGACAAGATGGTTGCACCCTTTCCAGATGGATTTTAGAAGTGTCCAGTGTTGTGCCAGTTCCTACCCAAACCCAGAGCAGAAGATGGACTGTGAACCTCAACATAATGGCAAAAAAAAAAAAAAAAAAAACCAAAAAAAACAGACCCACAACTTTCTTGTTTGGGCTTATTCTTAGATACATGTTTGGAAAATTCCAATCTGGATGTGCTCATGGAGGGAATAATGCTCTGCAAAAGCTGGTGTATAGACACTTCCACTGGGAGAATTGTCTGAAAAACCAGAAAGGGATCCAGAGAGCTGGGTATAAAGCCTGAAAAGGTGTCAGTGAGATAGGATGGCAAGGTCACAGGCAGCTCCAAAGGGAAGGGGAGGCAGTGTTGACTCATTATTTAGCAAATAAAAATAAAAACTTAATTTTGGCAAGCCTGGAGCACAGGACCATGAACCACTGATATTTTCAGTGTGCTCAGGATACAGGTACATCATCACTCCAACATTCCTCTGGATTCTTTCACCAGCACCAGAGCTGCCTTATGTGCAGCCTGAAGCCCCATCTGGAAGGACAGACAGGGAGCAGTCCAATCCAGAGCTCTGGAATATTAGGAGCCCTTTGGGTTGGAGCAGGCAAAGCTCTTTTTACACTGTTAATTTTTGAAGCAGGCTATAAATAAAAGGGCTGGGATAAGGATACAGCAATGAGAGTGGCATTTAATCACAGCCTGGCAGAATTCTCTGAAACAGCCTGGTTCTTCTCTGCTGCAGCCATGGAACACAAATACCAATAATCATCTTGCCTACTTATTCAGGCAGAAATCCCTCTCCAATGGCAGCAGCCACCAAAGCTGCATGCTGAACCCCCTGCTCTTATTTTATCATGTTCTGCACTTAAAAAAAGAAAAAAAAAAAAAAAAAGAAAAAAAAAAAAGAAGAAAGAAAAAAGGAAAAAAAAAGAAAAAAAAGAAAACCCCACAACTGAACAAAATAGCCCTGCAGAACTTCAGAGAGAGAACAAACAAAAAACCCAGTGGTTTCATTAGGGCTGATTTAATCAACACTAATTCTGGGGCTTCCTAGCTTCTGCCAGCTTGGCATTTTGCTGCCTTACTTTTCTTTTCAAGAGAAAAGATCTCTGCAGATGCCATGGTGCCCTCACCCCCCTCCTGCCAGTGGTGCAGGGAGGGCCATGACTCAGGGCTGACTCACTTGGTCCCTTGTCACATCTCATCCATCCCCAGCCCTCCCACTGCCCATCCTCAGCACCCAAGAGGAGAATCCAGAGCAGCTGGGAGGGCACCACAAGAAGAGGAGAGGGGAGGATTTTTAAATTTCATCTCCACTGCCTTTGTGACACACGTTCCAATGGGAAGAAAAACACCACTAAACAGAATCCAACAGAGAGAGCATCAGTATTTGACACCTGCTGTGCAAAGGTGTAAATGATGGCACACGAGGGACAGGACCAGAGATTGATGTGTGCCTGATATATAAATGTCATTTTAGAAGCACAGAAATTTGCAAAGCTGCAGAGTTTCCTGCTCTCAGGACACCAAACCCCCAGCCCAGGGTGGTTATGGATGCTCAGCTCAGGTAGATTGCTACCTGATCAGGTAGGTCAGGGTAGATGGTGGTCTCCTGCTCTGATCCTTTCCTGCTACAACCTCAGCAACACTCAGCTCTGGACACATTTCAGCAGCTCAAACCCATCCTGCTGCAATCCCATTCCCACACCTCCTCCTCCTCCTCTTCCTCCTCCTCTCCCATCCTGTGCCAGCACCCAAACTCCCCTGATGCTGCAACCAAGAGAGCAGAGAACCAGGAGTGCCCAAGGTTTCATCCTGAAATGAGAAATTCCTTTTCAGGTGCTGGTATTGCCTGAGCCTCTTTGTTGTGTGGGCAAAAAAACCCCAGGACCATTCCAGCAGGGACAGGACCAGCCCTGACTCAGGCTCACGGGTAAGGTCCAGAGCAACAACAACAAAAAAAATCAAAATAACTGGTTTTACCCTTGGATATGGATAAGCAGGGCCAGGGCAAGTGCTTGCCCACAGCTCATATTGTTAGCCTTGTCCTTAGAGAGCAGCTCTCTGCAGGCCATCAGGATGGAGCAGCACTCAGCCCCTTCTCTCCCAGGCTCTGGCAAACACATCCTCATTCATTAATTCATTATGGCAAATTCTAAGAAGAGGCAACTAGATTTTATTTGCTTATTTAAATGCAATTTCAGTCCTAACAGAGTGTAATCCACTGCTCCAGTGTCTCCTCTTGCTGCACACCATGCATCCTTTTTCCACACCTCCTCCTGACCCTTTCTCCATCACTCCCTGCCCATTCCTCATCTAAGGGGAACAGCACTCAACCAAATTTCCCTGAGAATTCAGGATGGTTCCTTTTCACCAGGATAACTTCCCCCCTCTGGCTATCATACTCATACAGAAGTTTGACCTTCAGCTCCCAAACATCCCCCCATGGTCCTTCCCCATCATTTTATTCTCCTGTAGCAGAGTTCTCTCCAGGGGGAAAAAAAAAAAAACAAAAAGACCTGAATAACACAATTTTCCTTGTGATTAATCAGGGCTATTTTGGGACCACTTCTCACCAGCCTGCAAGCAAGATGCAGTTCTGCAGAGCAGCTGGGAATATTAATTCCCCAGGATGGCACAGCAGTTCACAGCCAGCATGTTACAAACCCAGCTCTTGCCAGACCCATCCAGCTCCCAGATGAAAAAGCAGGAGGAAAGTATTCCTTGGAAGCTCCAGAAATTAGGAGAAGGGCAGTGAGAGACAGGTAAGTGACCAAGAACAAGGAGGAATATTCCTCCAGAGCATATGCTGGGCAGAACAGGAGATAGGCACAACTTGACCGATTTAATTGCAGTGTGATTTTTAACAAGAATTTAATTAAGCCAAAGAAAAATGCATGCAGGCTTTGGGTTGGTTTTTTGGTTTGGTTTTTTTTTTTTTTTTTTTTTCTTTTTTCCAAGTTAAAAATCAGGCTTATGTCAGCTTTAAATTAATGAGGATGAGATTTAAGCTAAATCAAAGAAAATTAAGAAAATTGAAGCAGTGGGACTCCCACGCTTGGGTACCAACTCTCAACCCTTGGATATTTTCAGCCTGACTTGACAATCCCAAAGGGCAAAAAGTGTGCACAGGAGCAGCTCCTGCATCTCAGTAACTTTGGTTACCTGCAGTGGCTCAGGGCAAACTCTCAGGGGGTTATGTGGAGTACTAGGGGTTTACACCTTGTAGCATAAAGATAAACAAACAAACTGTGTTTAAAATCCTGGCTGATAGGGATGTGGAAAAAAAAAGCCAACAGGTGTGTTTTTTGGGCAGGTTCTGTGGAGTCAGCAGATAAATCTCAAACCCTGTCTGTGTTTGCTCCTCTCCTCAGGAATTCAGCTTTAAGGATGTGTTTGCAGGACCCAAGGGACTGGCATGGGATAAGCAGGGACAGCACATCTGCAGGGCTGGGAAAGCCACATTTGGTGACCACCAACTCCACCTAGCAGATGCCAACCTCCACCTCAAGCAGCTTGCCTTGGGGTGGAGATGCCCACAGGTCAGAATTAGAGCAGTTGTGAACCAACACAACCTTGGGGAAAAATCCTTTCTCCATCATGTGGAGCTTTACGGGAGAGAGGAGTTTCTCTCACTTAAAAAAAAAAATAAATAAATTAAAAAAAAAGTGGAGAATAAAGATAAAATTAGCAGGGTGAGAAACTTCTGTGTGAAGTTCTTGGTGTCATGAGCCAGCTCTGGTTCTTTCTGCTGAGCCATCAAGCTCCTGAGGGGCATTATCCAACCAAGAGCATCTTTATCTGTGTGATGCTGCAGGGACACAGGGTTTGCTGAGGGGGCAATAAACCCTGGCTCTGCTTTTAACTCACCAGATTAAAGCTTGCAAAGAGCAGGGAATGATGATTTGGAGCACTCAGGTCCTCCCAAGGCATTGCTGAGGGTAGGATGTGAGGAGTTCACACATGGGCAGTGTCTGCAAGGTCAGGCTCTGCCAGCAGCACATCTCTAACCAGGCTGTTCATCTCACTCCTAAAAATGGCACCTTTGGCCAAGAAAATAAAACCTCCTGAGCTCATCATCTACACCACGAGCTACACAAGGGATGAAACATGTTTATTGTTCAGGTTTGGGTTTATTCCCCTTAATTCCCTCTCCCTCTCTTGAAGGACTTAAGACCCACGACTTCTTTTTTTAATTATTTCTTGAAATTATTATTTCCTGCTTAGCAAAGGGGACAAGTTCCTTGCTTGAGAGACACAAGTTCTGCTTGGTGTGGTCTGAAGGCAGGCAGCTCACTTCTTGCTCAGTTTCTTGCCCTGTCTTGCACCAGCTCAGACAACCTGGGGTTATTTTTCAGAGGGCAGACTCCAATAAAACCACCAGAGTTTAACTGGTGCTGTGTTCCTCCAGCACCCAACACCCCTGGTGAGCAACCAGCTGCACCCACACCTTATTTAGACCCCTGCTGGAAAGGTTTCCTCAGCCATTCTCATAGGGGAAAAAAAAAAAAAAAAAAAGCATTTATTTTGTCTAGGATAAATACCTCAGACTGGTGAACATCAGGAGCACACATTTAGGGCTTTGGGTCTAAAACAGAGAGCACTTAGTAAACCCTTTTTAAAATAATAATAATAATAATTAATGATAGTCATAATAATAAACCAACCCTGGCTAAAAAAACCAGCCCCAAAAATCCACCACTAACAACAGTTTAAAAAAAAAACAAAAAACAAAACAGAAGTCTGCCTAAGCAATTAGAGCTACTTGTCAGGAAATTAGGTCCTTATCACACATGCCTACCATCCTCATTTCTTCTTTTGCCTAAAAATAGGCTGCTTCCAGGGGGAGGCAGAGACTTTTTTTCCCCAGCAAAGACACACACAGGAAAAAAAAAAAAAAAAAAGAAAAAAAAAGAAAAAAAGAAAAAAAGGAAAAAAAAAGAAAAAAAAGAAAAAAAAAAAAAAAAAGAAAAAAAGAAAAAAAAAAAAAGAAAAAAAAAGAAAAAACCACAAAAACCCCACACCAAACCAAAAAAGGTGACTCGACAGAATGCCACGTGCCTGAAGAGCAAGAAACCCAAGAGCAACTGCAAAGCAAGGGATGGGAAAAGGGGAATTCAGTAACCTGAGAGGTGGTGGCAGGGATGCACTGCTCCTGCCTGCTGTCCTAAATTCTGCTCAGCTGCTTTCCAAGGGCAAGGGAAGGAACCCCCCCCCCCTTTCTGCTCTCAACCCAAGCCCCAGGCAGCCCAGTTTGCTCTCCAAGGTTTTGGTTGGGTTATTTGATTTTTGTTTTGTTCCTAACACACAACTTTTCCTTGTTCCCCTCCACAGGGACAAAGATGCTTAGCTCTGCATCCCTCCCAGCCCCAGTTTTCATCCAATCTCCTCTTCAGCAGCCCCAGAGCTGCTCCCAGCCAGAGTTTCAGAGGAGAAGTGAAGGCTGTCATCACATGGGGCTGTGTCTGGAATGCCAACAACCACCCCAAGTGGCACTAATCCTTTCCAAAAGAAGCCAGACATCCTTTGTTAGCTGGACCACTGAAGCTGAGGTCTTAAAAAGAGGTGAAACACTGCACCAGGACACTGAGAGAGTGGGAAAGGCAAAGAGAGGGATGGGGGGAAACCTCCAGAAGGGAAAAAGACTGGTGGTTCAGGTTCCAGAGATCCCTGGGGTTGATGTAGGTTCTCCTCCCCAGCCCCAGAGATTGAAGTTTGGCAGCAAACACCAAGGTCAAGAGAGGTCTCTCAATAGAAGAGAGATCTGGAGGTGGTGGAGGGAGTGCAACAAAGCTGCTGCAGGGCCTGGAGAATAAATGAAATTAAATCAAAATGAAGAATGATTGAGGGATTGTTTAATTTGAGGAAGAGGAGGCTGAGGGGAGACCTTGTGGCTCTCTGTACCCAAAAGGACATTGTAGAGAGGTTGGTGGTGGTCTCCCAGGTAATTAGTGACAGGGAAAGAGGGAATGGATCCAGGCTGCAGCAGGGTAGGTTCAGCCTGGACATTAGGAACAAATTTTGCAGAGAAAGTGGTCAGACACTTGGGAACAGGTTGCCCAGGGAGGTGGTGGAGTCACCATCCCTGTTTAAGGGTCATCTGGATGTGGTGTTGGGGGATGTGGTTTAGGGGAGAGCTTTGTAGGGCAGGGATGATGGTTGGACTCTGTGATCCTAAGGGGCTTCTCCAACCTGGGAGATGTTGTGTCCAGCTCCCAGCAGAAAAACTGACAGAAAAGGAACAAAAAGAACTGCAGAAGAGAAAGGGAATGATTTCCAGCACCCGGGGTGGCCCTTCAGCACAGCACCCCAGGTCCTCCAGGCAACCTTCCCACCCCAGATTTTAGGTCACAGCTTTGGCCTGCCAGGGGTGGCAGTGAGGATTGGGGACATCAGACACTCAGGCAATCGTTAGCATCCTGCCAACCCCAGTTTTGTTAGGTTTTTTGGTTGGTTTTTTTGTTTTTTTTTTTCCCCCCCTAAACGTTGCTCCAAGTGACAGTCTCTCCTTAATGAACAGAACGCACCGGTTCTGTGCCTGACACGCTGCCAAGTGTGCCTCAAATCATCTGTGGTGTCTAGAAGGGAGTAACATCTCCTCCTCCTCCTCTCCTTATTAAAAAGCTCTGTCTCCCCAGGCTGAGCATCCCTCAGCTTCCACAACCCAGCAGGTTCCTGGCGTGGAGAACTCCACCTTGGTGCTCCAAGGAAGTCCCACCAGGTCCTCCCCCAGAGGGATAAGGTGGTGAGGGAAAAAGTACAAGGATCCCACCACCCCAAAGAGTCAGCTCTGGGGCAACTGGAACTCTCAGCAACCCAAAAAGGGTGGCTTGGGGCAAGCCAAGCTCTGAGAGCTGCAATTAGCAAGTCAGATGGTTGGCAAGTGGTGGTCCCGTGCAGATTTCCTGTGGATGATGGGAAGAGTCTCCTTGGAGACTGCCCCAAGAGTGGGAGGGGGGATGACACCTACTAATGAGCAGACACCTGCTACTCATTCCTGATTTGGTGATTGCAATGGCTCAGTCCCCTCCAGAGGGGTCTTACCCAGCTCCAGAGAAACTGAAGGAGGTTTTAGGAACTTTGCCAGCTGTATCAGAAGCCTGTGAGAACAAAGAGGGGTCTGTGACAAACACTGCCCAGGCAGCCATCAGGCATGAAGGACCAGGGGGTTCTCCTGTACAGGTGCCACTTCCTCACCTCACACCTCGTCCCATAACACATTTCCTACCAGTGACCTCAGACACCCCACACACTGATCATGGAGGTCTCCTTCCAACCTAAAAATATCCAGTGAAAAAAAAAAAGAGATCACTTTCTTTAGGGAGAGTTGATCCAATCAGAGGCAGCAGCCCCTATCCATGTGGTTTGGGTCGGATGGGACCTTAAAACCCATCCATCCCCAACCCCTGCCATGGCCAGGGACACCTCCCACCAGCCCAGGTTGCTCCAAGCCCCATCCAGCCTGGGCTTCAAAATTCCAGGGATGGGGCAGCCACAGCTTCTGGGGGCAACCTGGGGCTCAGCACCCTCACCCCAAACAATTTCTCCCTAATATTCATTCCAACCTCCCCTCTTTCAGTTCCAAACCAGTCCCTTTCATACCATCCTTCCATGCCCTGTGTGCAAATTCCCTCCACAGCTTTCCTGGAGCCCTGGAAGATGTTTTAAGGTTTCCCTGGAGCCTTTTCCTCTCCATTCTGAACACCCCCATCCCTCTCAGGGGCCTCCATGCTCTCCCATCACCTTGACTCCCAAACCCACCCTCCCCATTCCCTCCTGGGGCAGCTCCTCACCACCCCTCAAACCTTGGACTCCCCCTTTAGCAGGGCCCAAACCCTCGAACCATCCATTACCCCATCCGGGACCACCCCCCGGAACCACGCTTAGAGGACGCGGGGTTCGAACCGGCGACCTCAGCCCCCCAGCCCCGCCGCCCACCGCCCCGAGCCACAGCGCCAATCACCGCCAGGCGGGGGGGGCGGCGGCTTTGAGTGACAGCCGCGCGGACCAATCGCAGCGGAGCAGCGAACCAATCAGCGCCTCGCTCTGCGGGGAGGGGCGGGCAGAGAGGAGCGGGATCCGCGGAGGGTTTGGGGGGGTGGGGGGGGAACCGCGAAGGAGATGAAGGAGGTGGGGGGGGGGGGCGGGGGGCAGCTCCATCCCCGTTCACTGTGTCCCCTCTCCCTCCCGCCCGGCGCAGCTCCCTTTCCCCTTCCTTCTCCCGGCGGCGGTACCTGCTCGAAGCGAGGTTTCCCCAGCTGGAAGGGGGGATAGTCTGAGGGTTCCGCCATCCCTTTCTCCCGCCGCAAGCGCCACTTTAAACAGCCACCCCCCGCCCCCCCCCTTCGCCTTTCCTTTCCCTTCCCCGCCGGCAGGTCCCGCCCCTTGCGGCGCCGCCGCTCTGATTGGCTGCAGCTCCACCGCAGCTCCCGCGGGGCATGCCGGGAGTTGGAGTTTTCTGACCCCCAGGGGGGCGGGGGGAGAAGGCGCCCCCTCCCCTTAGCCCTGCCCAGGCCCCGGCGCGGGGCACTATGGGAAATGTAGTCCGGAGAAGGGAATGGGGGGGCAGGCGCGGGGCATGAGGAGAAATGTGTCTGTGCGGGAAAGCTGAGGGGAGCCCTGAGGGAGAGGGGGTGCAGCGCCAGTCCGGGTGTCCCTCCCTTACCTGCTCCATGCCCCGAGAAGGGTCTGGGGTCGAGCAGGACCTCCCCACTGCTCCTACAGCAGGAGGCGGTGAGCAGCACCCCCCAGCTTTTCCCCTGCCTACTTCCCCCCTCTCTGTTTTCAATTTTTTATTTTTTTTTTTTCCGTGATACCGCTTGAATTTATCAACAAACAATGTCTGAGGCGAGCGGGTTGGTGCCCGGGTGTCAGAGCTCTGTTCTTCCATCCTGGAATGCCAAGGCCATTCCCACAGGGACACAGACACAAGAACCTGAGGTGGAAAGCAGATGTTTGCCTGAATTGTGCAGTTTTTGGGGGGCAAACAGTAACACACAATGAGGCGAGAGCCCAAAAGCTGTGGAAAAAAAAAATAAAATAAAAAGAAAAAATTAAAACAACCCCGCTTCACCGTTGCCCTCTGGAAAATGGATGCTCTTGCTTTGCGGGGAGCCTAACAGCTGCTATTGACCTTTAAAACACCTGATTGAAAACTAAAGAATTGGAAACCTGGAAATAATAAGTTTACTTTGATGCAGGGCGATCTGTCCTCTTCCTCCCTGTTCGGATTTGTGGGGATAAAGGCAAAGTCGTGTGGGGCTGAGGGCAGGAGGGGTGTGTACGAAGCCATCTCCAGAATCCCCTTCTCTAGATTAGTGGAATAAGAAGTGCCTGGCCCTTCAAATGCCACTGAAATTGTTTGGAGGATTAGGATCGATTCTCTGAGGAAGAGCAAAGGGGCAGCAAACAGAGAGGAGGTGGAGGGCAGGCAGGGGATGAGCAGAAGGCTTGGTAAAGAAGTAAAGGCAACAGATTCTGTCAGAAACAGCTTTGCCACCTAAGGACAGATCAAATCATACACCTATAATAAAAAAAAAAACCCACCCCTTATTTTTTTCACTATGCAGGGAAAAACAGGAGCATTGCAATGTCATGCTGTGGGGTGCTGCTCCTCGGCTTTATGGATGCGGTGCTGATTTCTTTTTTTTTTTTTTTTTCCCCCTCCCTCTCTTCCATCTGCAAAAGCAGTTTCTGGTTTCAGGCTAATTCACCGCTGAGCCCGTTCAGAAATCTCCTGCATCTTTGGGTGGAAAAGTGACAGAAAAAGGGCTGAGCACGGAGGCTGCTGTGAGCAGGATACCTCATGCCATGTCCAAAGCACTCACTGTTTGGTGGGAGAGAGGTTCCCTTACAAGGCAAGACCTTCAACCAGAACAAAAATGCCATTTTCTAACTTTTAACCTTTTTTTTTTTTTTTTTTCCTTAGAGACACTGTTAAAATCAAGTCGTTCCTTCCCGTGTTCTCTCTCAGGCTGTTTCTCCTTTTGCCCTGTCCCTGCTCAGGAGCAGACAGATGATGAGCAAAGCTCTGTCCCCAACAGCAAACCCTGCTCAGGGCTGTCCTGGGACCCTGTCCTCGGAATTCATGGATTTGCTTTAATTACAGGTGTCTGCAGTGCAGCCTGGGGAGCACTCCCTGCCTCCCCAGCAAATCCCACAGGGCTAAAAATCTCCTTTTCGCCCCAAAGTACATTTGGCAGCTCCATTTCACCACTGCCCTTCTCATCCCTCCCGTTGTTGGTCTTTCCCCTGAAGTCTCCCCCTGCTTCCCTCTCAGCGCTGCTCAGAGCCCTCATGCTGCCTTAAGAAGGGGAAAAAAGAAAAAAATTAAAATAATTTTTGCTGTGACTAACGCCTGACGAAGCCACTCTGCCTTTTCTGAAGGCTCCATCCTCTACTTCACCAAAGTAAAGGCAGCAGAATCATCCCAACTCCCAATAAATATGGATGAGCACCCAAATCTCTCCCCCAGGGAACCCCCCCCTCCTTCCCCTTACAGCTAGAGCCAGATAATTGATACAATCCCTAATGTTGACACAGGAAATGTTTGGTAACAACAGAGGGGAGAGAATCTGTTTATCTAAAACCACATTTGGAGTGACATAAGACTATCACTTTTTTGGTTAAATACCAGAAAGAGTATCAATTCTTTGGCTGATATCAATCTAACCAGATCCGTTCAGACTGACAACTCACGTTTCCCTCAGTTTGGGGGAAGAAGGAAGGGGGGGGGGGGTTTGCTTCCCCAGATCAACACTGACATTTCTTTCTCTTTCTTTCTCAACATCCCCCCCCCCCCAGATTTTGAGGAAGCTCCTCTTGAACCCGAGGAGATTTTGGGGGGCTGGGTGTGGGGCTGGGCTGCCTGCTGGCTCGGGGAGAAAGTCACAGGAACATTTCTTGTCTGCTTCCATCTGTAAAGCCAGATTTTAAGAAAATTTGGGGCGGGCAGCAAAAACTCTGGCTTCAAACACCAAACCCTGCCAGTTCTTCCTGCAGGAAGGGGAATTATTTGCACCAGTCCCCAGCTGAAGCAGTGGCCGATTGATTTAACCATGTTCAGCAGTTTTAGCAGGACTAAGGTCTTTAAATCCATTTTTTTTGTTGTTGTTTTGGCAGATTCCAGCCTCCCACGGATTGCTGCTGTGCTCCACACCCCCTGCAGCCCCCAGCCCTCTCTCTCAGGAGGTCTTTCCTTAGGCTCAGCTTTCGGAGGGTCACAGTTCAGAGCCCTGATCCTGGAAAGCAGTGTGCCCAACATTTCCCCCCAGCCCCTCCAGGCTCTGGGGGCTGACATGATCCCCCCAGACAGGTGCTGAGCTCAGGAACAGCCCACGATCCAGCTGGATGAAAAAATAAACAGGGATTAGACCTAACGAAACTCTTCTGTTGGAGCAGCAAAGTCATTTACTGAAGCTTAAGGCGAGTTAATTTTAATTTTTTTCTTTTTTTCTTTTTTTTCCATAAGGAAAAGGGATGAATGAAGAAAGCCTGGAGAAGGAAAACCGGAGAGGTGAAAGAGGTGGGGGAGATTGGAGGAGCTGGAGGGGAAAGGAGCCCAGCAAGGTCTGCCTGCAGAGAGGAGAAACACCAGAGGTTTGTGGCCACCACTCTGCCTCTTCCCAGGAGCAGCAGCACCCATGGAGCTGGGTTTCCTGCAGCTGGATTCTCCAGCATCCACCCTCCAACACAAACTCTCCTCTTCCTCCAGCACCCCATGCTGCAGTTTCTCCTCTCCATCTCCTCCTCCTCTCCCCGGATCCTCAGGAATAAGCTCCCCAGTGAGCAGCAAGGCAGATCCAACCCTGACCCCAGCACTCCCACGGTCACTCAGCACACATCAGGATTTCCAGGGCACTCAGAGGAGCTTAAACCCCCTCGGGGGCAGCCACCAATTGGGGCAGGGGCAATAAATTCAAGGAAAAATCCTGCAGCACCCACAGCCTCTGCAACAACCGCACGGCAGCGGGCACCTGGGGCCCATTAACGATGCTGGAAAAGCTGTCAGAGAAGTTGGACACTGTCATCCTACTTCAGAAAATAAACAAGAGAAATGTCACTCACTGTCCAAGTGCTATCAGCACAGACGCTGTTGTCAATAAATCAGAAGTATCTAGGAACAGCTTGAACAACTTTTATTTTTTTTTTTTTTAAAGTGCTTAAAACGTAAATAACAAGCTCTTTATAAACATCACTTGCAACTATTAAAACATGAAACACACAGAACCCACTTCCTGCGTACGTGAAGTACAGGAAAAATCAACAACTCCCAAAACCCCTAACACTTCATCTCTCTCCCCTTTTGGGGTGTTTTTCCACCCCCCCTTTGTAACCTCAAACACGAGGCGGTTTCTTTGCAGACAAGTCATAAAGCTGAGTCTAACCTGACACCTCAGCATCCACATCCCTTCAGTTTTGTTCCAGTTTCAGGATACACCTGGGTGGTTCTTCTGACCTGGGAGTCAGAGGCAGAAGGGCCACTCAAGGTGAAAATAAATCACTTGGCCAGAGGTTTGGTGTTTTTTTGTGTTTTGGTTTTTTTTTTTTAAAGCAAGAAGCCCCGGTTGTGGGCTGACTACAAAAGCTGAGCACGGCTGTGAGCAGCAGCAGCACCCTGTGGAAGACCTTGTGAAACAGGCTGAGCCTGGAAGGAAACCAGGAGGCAAAAGAAATACAGAATAATTGTTACAGCTGGGTTTAAAGCAGAACCAAGTGACAAGCTGCTGCTGCCCCATTAAAACCCTCCCGTCTGACCCCCAACAGCCCCCAGGGGCTGCCCCTGCACCCTGACCTGAGCTGTGGCTTGCCTCCTTGTTTTTGCAAATAAATGAGGAAAACCATGGAGATTTGGGACATGAGCAACTTGAGACCATTTCTCCCAATTCTTTTTCTCATTCTCCCTCTGTAAGGAAACATTCAGGTGCTCAGGACCAGTTCCCTCTCCTAACTTCGAGGTTTAAACAAAAAGAATTACACAGACTCTGGCTGCAGTGCTGTGGTGTGGCCAAGCTTGCTCCTCTGCAGGAAATAAAGGCCCTGGTGGGGGGAAAGGAAACAACACAGCTGCAGGGTGGAAAAACAGAGAAGGAAGACAGAAGCATCCTGAAGAGCCCTTTTCCTAAGCACGAGTCCTCATTTGGAGCTGCCTCTGGACTTCTCAGCACTCGAGGTCAGACACAAAACATCAGAGAAGCTTTGGCTGGCATCACCACTTGGGTTTTTCTTCCGTCCATGTGTGGTGCCAAGGCTCCTGTGCCATACCCTCACCTCATCCTCTGGAGATGCTCAGCTGTCCCAAAGTCCAGGTTTTTAGGGAGGGAGCTGGGGGGGACCACATGGAAGCAGGGCAGAGGAGGACAGAGGTATTGCTGCAGAGACCAACCACCCAGCTGGGCTGCAGGAGCTGGGAGATTTACTTGGATATATAAAGTGCAAAACATTCCAGCTTTGAGGGGAAACAAAACCAAAAAGGCAGAGCTGACTAAGGCAGAGAGGGGATCAGGGAGGCGGTGAAACACGATGGAAGAGGAGGGGGAGGAGCAGGGAGGAGGTGCAGCAAGATCCTCAGGAACATTGGCACTTGTGTGTGTGGGGAGCACCTACAACACCGAGGCTGCTGGGGGAGAAGTCCCAGAGGCAGATAGGGTTTATTTTTTTCAGGGACTGAAGAACCAGCCTGAGAATTTGGCTCCATGCACACAGCCTGATGTGAGGCTCCACTGCCCAGCATCCCTGCCCCTTCTCCCACCTTCTCCTTCCCACCCCACGCTCCTCTCTCCAGCTGCCCACAACTCCTCCCTGCCCACCTCCAGGTGCAGGAGATTTGTGCCCAGAAAGAGAAGCCAGCCCTCAGGCCATGGGATCTTCTGATTCTACAGGCAAAGAGAGGTTTCTGGTACTTTTCAACAAGGAGAAACACCTTCCCTCACATAAAGTCCCCACACCTGAGACACAGAGGGAGAGGGAGCACGAAGACATTGGTAGAAGTGCAAAACCTCAGATGACTTCCTACAAGGGGCAGGGGCAAGTAGGAACAGAAGGCTCATAACCAGGTAACAAATCCTCCTCCTCCTCATACTACAGGCTGGACAAAACCCAACATTGTCAATGACAGCAAGACCAAATCTCCTTTCCAGCTCCCAACCCACAACCTGCTTCTCCAACCTGGAACATGACCTAAAACTGCCTTTATCCACCTGTATTTTGTCCTGGAATATTTGGCCTGCTCTTCCCCCTGTGCTATCTCTCAATATCTCAACATCACACAAGGGACAGGAGACCAAAAGCAAGCTGCACTCTCCTCTGTCTGCCTTGAAAAAGAAACTCCTCTAGTTCAGAGGAGCAAGGAAGAGGGAAAGCTGCCCCAGAGGGGTTGTGCTGAACTGAGAATGGGATTTCAGAGCCTTTTTTGTGGTAGGAAACTGCTACTGTTCTCTTGCAAAAGGCACATTTTTTTTTTCCAAGTCACATTGAAGAAGTGAAGAGAAAATAACACAAAGGTTTTAAAAGAATGCAATAAACCTGGGAGGGATACAGGAGAGGGAAGATACCTTACATGTCACCACAGCTTGAGTCCCGTGCCAACTGCCCCTCTGCCTGCAGACACCTCCTCCATCCCAACCCCTCCAGAGTGAGGGAGAAACCAACAGCTTTTCCATACCCTTCCACAGAATTTCCACACCATGGTCTGCACTCTGCTCCATCATGACCTGGAGTACCACTCACCAGGCTCAGGTTAACACACAGGTGGGACCCAACACCAGCACACAGAGGTGGCACAGCTGGAGCTGTGTTTGGTGACAATACTGGCTTGAAAGGGGTCTGTGACATCTAGAGAATTGCAGAATTTTGGCAGGGAGGGCTGGAGGGACACCTGGCCCAGCAGGATGTCATGCCTAGGGGTGGCCAGGTGGGTCAGGTGTCCCTCCCTGCACAGCAGCTTTGGTCCCCATGGCATTTTCCTGTTGTGTGGAAAAAGAGGACACCAAGGCAAGGGGTTGGGAGGGAGGTGTGGTGGCCAGGGGAGGAATCCAATTCCTGTGGATCCAGGAGATGGGGAGTGTAACACTGAACAGAAACTGTAGCTGTGGTTTATACCTACAGGAATTCTTCCCCCGGGGGCACACTGGTACCAGTCTGTGAGCTGTCCTGCAGTAAGTGATGGTGCACAAACCATCACTGTCCCTTTTCCAAGCTGAGTTTGGAGCTGGAGAACTGAGGGAAGGTCTTGGCACCACTTGTGGTTACACAGTGACATCACTCAGGTCCTTCATGGGCCTCCAGCTCTGGCTCTGTAGTGTCTCCCACAGCATCAGGTAGTGGCACAGCTCTTCAGATGGAGACCCTTCCATTGAGGGGGCACAGGAAGGGAGAGAGGAATCCAACAGCAGCCCCTTCCCCTGCTGAGCCTGGCAGACCCTTGCTGAGTTCAAGCACCTCTGGTATCACCACCCAACATCCCCCCATCCATCAGCCAGGGTCCCACCACTTCAGAGAAAAGAGGGGTGGAAGAGTGTGGGCAGAAGAGCAGCAGTAGCAGGGTGAAGAGAGGGGGGAGGTGGTTGGTTTCCAGCTCTCCAAGGTCCATGGATCACTTAAAACACTGGCAGCACACGAGTGCCTGAAATGAGGCCACTTGGCCATAAGGACAGGAACCTAAGGAGGCAGCTGCCTCCAGGAGAGGGCTCAGCTCCTCCCCATAGGGTAGAGGACAGCCCCACCACCCTATAAGTTCCCTGGAGCCAGAACTGGGAGAAGCTTGGGCTGGGAAGGAGCAGATAACGTTTCCTGCTGAACAGAAGCCACTGGGGCCCTCTTGTAAGAGGAGGGGAGAGTGCAGGGAGATTTGCAGCGTGTTTATTGCAGGAGTGCTCTAGGCAGGAGCTGGTGGGCTGAGGGGTTACTTGCTGTCTCCCAGAGGGATCTGGAGGAGTGTGGGGGACTGTTCCATGATGCGCACCAGCAGCTGGTCAATGTAGTTCTCCAGTTCATGGATGTGCTCCTCCTTCTTGCTCAGCTCCTTCTCCCTCTGCAGCAGGAGTTGGATGAGTTCATCGTGGGTCAAGTGATAATACTTGGCTGAGTGGTCCAGGGTGGTGGGTGGATCCTGTGGTAGAAACCAAGAGGAACATTCAGCAAAAGTCAAATGAAAACTGCTGCTCCCCTTTAGCACCAGAGCAACTGGTATTTTCTAGGCCTGTCTTCTTGCCAGACCTGACCTGATGAGCCTCAGACATGGTGCAGTGACCACATCGTGTCCTTAGGGAGCAGCTTTCCCACCTACCTTGCAGCCACCCAAAAATACTGGGGACAGAACAACTGCCCAGCCACCCAGGCTGATTCTGCTCCATAAGGTTGAAGGGTGACAGCTGAGAGCTCCCACCTGATGGGTCAAGCATTTCACAGGGTCTTCCCAACCACCCTGTCAAAAGTCCTCCCCCCAGGTTAGAAGGTAAGGCCATGGGCACAGTGCAGCTCATTAACCTGGCCTGGTATTAGCTACTCCTCCTTTCTGAGTCCTCTTCTTTCCCATCCCTCCAGCAGCAAGCTTGGATGATGGGAGGAGAAGAGAATGGAGAGCTGAAAGACCCCTCAGGACCTGCCAGGAGATGAGAGCCCCAGGGGGAGCCCGCTCAGGTGAAGCCCAGCAGCATTATTTTACATCTGGAGTTGGGGATGGCTGGGAAGGAGAAGACAACCCCGTGAGACTGTGCCTTCAGGTGTATCACACAGGTCCCTGGCTTGCCTCAACGTGCCAGCATCTGAAACACAGCCAGGCAAGCAGGATTGGGAGGAAAGCTCCAGGAAGCACCTTCCCTTTGCTTCTGCCAGGAAATAAAAGCCCTTCAGGCCTTCAGGCAGGCAGTTGCCACATCCTCCACCTCTCCTGGGAGTAACCAGGCACTCACTCACACTGCAGATTAAAAAACTCCAACCAAAGCAAGGAATGGGAGAAGAAAAACGGGGTGAGAAGGTCCAGAGGCCAGGAGGAGGCTGGGCAACAATGAGCAAGGATGTTCATTAATTAACCAGGGTTAATTAAGACACACAGTCCCACTGGGGCAGGACCATGTTCCATCTCTTCCAGTTTTCTGCACCTCTCTCACCAGCTACAGACCATTGAGTGGGTGGGAAGCAGCAAGGGGAGGTTCCTACCTTTAACTTCTTGGAGTCTGTCTGCTCCAGGTGAGAGGAGGGAGCCACGGGCTGGACACTGCTCGTGGTGACTGTCTTCAGCTTCTCCAGCCCATTGCTCAGAGCCATGGTCAGGCTGGATCTCTGCTGATGTTTCTTCTCACTGGAGACCTCCTGCACTGCAGCACTGATGGGTTTCACTGGGTGAGGACTGAGGAGAAGAAGAAAATTGGAGAGTTAACCCCCTGGCCAGCTGGGGAGTGACACCACTGCCTTTCCCTGTGGGTTTTATAGGCATGGGACCCGCTTGGCAGATTCAGTCAGCACCACACAGTTAAATCCTCTGTGCCTGTGTTGCTCTAAAGCTTGCTTGGTCTGAGAAGACAGAGGAGGGACAGTGTCCTGCAGAGCAGGCAGCTCACACTGCTCTCTGGCACCATTGCCACCCCGAGGTGAGATAAGGAGCCCCAGGACATGTGTTCAGCTGAGATACAGAAAGGGTCCCCATGCCCACACCGGTGCTGCTTGGTTCCCACTGAGAGCTCTGTGGGTTGCAACTCCCAGCTGCCAGGCACTGGACACTTAACCCAGGTCCAACAGAACCAGGGGCTGCTCCATCCCCTGCCCAGAGGGGCATTTTGCTGCCCAGGAGCTCCCAGATGAGTGTCTGGGGTCACCACTGGTGCTGCAGGGATGCTCCTGCACTGCTGTGCATCAGCTCTGCTGCCTCAGCCCAAGAGCTGGGCTCCACCTTCCCAGAAGACACCATGGAATTTGTCTCCCTAGCCAAAAGGGAGGGTGAGGAGATGGTGTCTGAACTCACCCTCTTTGTCAGTTATGGAGGAATTATGTTTTCATCTATTTTGGCCTCAAGTCTTCACCCAAGAGATGGTTTCTGGGCTTAAACAAAGCCCGTGTGCATTTTGGGGTGATGGAAAGAGAAGTGACCTGGTGCCCCCACCTGAAAGCAGGGGGACATTTCCCACTGCAAGGTGGTGTGCAGCCCCACTGCCAATGGGCAGACAGTTAATTTCTGCAGAGCTGAAAAAATTTAAAAATAAGAAATCATCATCCCATTCATTCCTGTTGAGAGGATGGGGGGTGCTGGGTTCCTGCTGAGCTCCCATGTGTCACACAAAGGCTCCAAAAGCCAGGGATATTCCTCCACCTGCATCTTGCTCTCCTTTCAGGTGAGTAGAGATTGTTTTGTGCCTCCTAGACACGTCTGAAGTCCTGGTGGATCTGCTGAGAAGTTGGATCTGTTCCCATCCACTGGTCAATGGATGTGAACCTGAGCAGAAATGAAACGCTCACACCCAGCTTGCCCTGCACCTCTGAGTGGACACAAGTCCAGGATGAGTCCACATTCCAGATGAAACATCTCAGGGTGACAGTGGCACAGCCCTGGTCCCTCTCTCTCTCTGAGGAAGCTTTGGAATCAGTTGGGAAAGACCTTCCAGATCACTGAGTCCAACCATTAACCCGTGTCCCTCAGCACCACATCTCCATGGCTTTGAAACATCTCCAGGGATGGTGATTCAACTACTGCCCTGAGCAGCCTGGGCCAGGACCAGACAACCTTTTTAGGGAAGAGATTTTCCCAAATATCCAATCTAAACCTCCCCTGGCACAACTCCAGACTGTTTCCTCGCTGTGCCACAGCTCAGCTTTCACCAATGCTCCTGAGGTCACTGCTGAGCACAGTGAAAATCTGAGGGGGATTCCCCTGCAGCAACTTGGATATTAACTACTGACAGAGAAAAAGGCAACAAATCCACAGAAATCCATCTCTCATGGGTCCTGCAGCAGCACACAGCACCTGAGGGCCAGAACTCTGTGGAGAAAGGGGCTCCAGAAGCAAAGGACTCAACTTGGGATCAGCAACTCTTCTCCCAGATCCTCCTGTGGTCAGGACAAGCCACTCTCTGAGCTCCAAGGGCTCCACAAGGATAACACACAGATCACAAAGACCAGCACACAATTTAACCCAAATTCAGAAGTTTCAGAAGAGGAAGATTCTGCTTGAGGTGGAGATGGCCCAAAGCAAAGTGTCCCACTGCCACCTCATCACCTGGGACACCCCCAAACCTGTGACCTACAAAAAACCAGGTTCACACCTCTGAGCTCTCAGCTGATGGGGAAGGAGATGCCCATCTTGGATGCATCATGGGCTCCTCCTCCAAGGCATGGAGTCCCCACAGCACTGTCACACCTTTAGGTCCCACCTCGACTGGGAGATGTGACCAGAGACACCTCCCTAAAGCCATCATCCTGCCCTTCCTTCCCCAAGGAGCAGGGAGGGAAACTCCACACACCCGAGTGTTCCAGCTAATACCCTGAGCACCCACCTTCCCACAGCAGCAACAGTTTTGTGGCTCCTCACTGCAGGAGGGTGGAGAAAGATCTGCAAAGGCAATCCCAGCACCTGCTCCTCTGGACTCCGAATTCCTTGGCTGCATCTTTGCATTTGAAGCTGCTCCAGGAGGACACAACCTCCCAGCTCCCTGTGAGCAGGCAATGCCCCAGCCTGACCAGGTGGGAGTCACTCAGCTACACTGGCCTACCACTTAACTTGCCACCTGGAACAAAATGATCAGCAGAGAGCCACCTTGGCCACCTAGGAAGAGGACGTGGGTCCTCACACCAGGATTCCATCCCTTCTAAGGAGGAAACATAACCCCAGCACACCAGACTCTCAATAATCCACAGCAGATGCCCACTCCTCCTTTATCTGATGGAAAAGAAGGACACTTTGGACACAGACAAACCTCAACACCTGTTCAAAGTTTGCAGACTTTCCTTCTAGCTCTTTTCAACCATATCTTCTCTTTGTCTACAGGCCACTGTCTAGCCCAGCAGGAGATACTTCTAGGAAAGGCAAGCATCACTATGGGGACCTGGAAAAGGGTCTTTCCACCTCATCACTCTCCCCTCTTGACAATTAGTTCCATCTCCCCAACCTTATAAAGTAGTGCAGGTTCTCAGAGCCTTCTGCAGGGACCTCACGAGCTCTTCAAAGCTTCTTGAATCACAGCAGCAAGTCTCCAAACCATCCACGTTTACAGGTGAAGAAACCAGAGCAGAGATGTTTCAGGATTTCTCAGACATGTCCCATGCCAAAAGCCAGCTCTGACACAGAACCAGCTCTTAGGTCCAAGCCTATGTACCCCCCATGAGCAAGTCAAGCCCTGGGTGGAGGCACAGGCAAGCCTGAAGATGACTGAGCATGTAAAATGCACAAATGGTTCTGGGGACTACACTCCTCCCCTTGCTTAATTTTGCCCTCTGCAGGACACTTCTCTTTCCATGAATTATAATGAACATCCCCAAAGTCCCAAGAGGTTTCCCTGTACCTCCTATCTGTAGATTTGAGTAACAAGGTTGTCTGTTGGAGAATGAATGATCCAATTAAAAATGATTTGAAGATCTGGCCTCCATACATTTAAAAAAAAAAAAAAAAAAAAAAAGGGAAAAAAGTCACCTAACAGACCCATCTTGGGATCTTGGCCCCAAGGTCATTTTGCACACCAAACCCACACTCAAGCCAAGGAGGGAAACCCATAGAGGAGGCCTGGAGCTCAGCTAAGTTCTGCTGTCACCATCCTCCTCCTCCTCTCTCTCTCCATGGGGATGTGACCAACACTGTTCTTGGGCCAGGTGGGATTCTATCACTTCAGAGTCTCCATGAAGTTTCATTTCCCTTCTGGCACACAAGTGAGGCTGCACACAAGTCACTGCTAGAAGACCCAGGTCACCATGTAAACCCCAAGAGCTTCATCCTTGACACTCTGGGCAGGCAGAGCCCGTGCCCACCCTTCTCCTGCCCAGGCAGAGCAGAAGGTGATGAACTGAAGGGACACAGAGCAAGATTCCATGCCCTAAACCCAGCATCTTCCTCTGCTTGGTGGCATTTCTACAAGCCCCAGACTGACCTGGCTGGAGGAACAGCCTCTTCTTTCCTCTGATGCACCACCACACCACTCCTTCCCCTTACCCTCGAGAAGAAGTCCCACTGGCCTCATAACCAGTGAGCATCTCAGCAGGAGGGGAAGAGAACAGCATTTTGCCAACACCTTGGTGAAACTACCTGGGGCTTTTTATATTTTTTTTTTTTGGGTATGGAGGGAAGAAGGTTTTTAGTACCCGATGGTCTAAAAAGAGGAGAAACCAAAGCTGAATTAATGAAAAGGGAAAGGGCAGCAGCTGCAGGCATGCCATGAAAGGGACTCATGAGAGCATTAATGGTTGGAAGCTCTCCTGGCAGGCATGCAAAAGGCACCTAATTTTGCAAGCACAGGGAAGATGCTGGAGCCAAAATCAGCACCGAGTGAGACGCAGATGCGGTTCTGCTGCGGCTGGATCTGCAGCTGGGGGAGGTCTCGGATGCATCAAAGGGCAAAACCAGGAGACCAGCGGGCATTCCCCACCGTGGTCAAGGCTTCAAGCAGTTGAGGTTGGACTCTCTGGGACCACGGGAAGGTGAGCAACACGTCAAGTGGCCTCCTCAAGAGTCAACCCAACCGCGAGCTGCCGCCACCGAGCCAGGCTCCGCCGTCCCGTAAGGGCGGAAGGGAGATGGCTTTCACCTCTACCAAAAAAATGTAAAAATAAAAATTAATAACTTCCCCGGAGTGCTCACCTGGTCATCTGCTGGCAAAAAGGCTTCTCAGCTGGCTGTGTCTCCCTGGGCAAAACCACGAGGGCTGAAGCTTGTGTGTCACCGGACTGCGGCAAAGGGCAGGGCTGGGCGGCTGCGCGGCTGGCGGCGGCGGGGACCCCACTGCTGGGGGGGCACGCGAGAGGGGAAGGGAAATCAAACTCTGGAGGGTTAGTGGCAGCCACAAGGAAAGGGGTGGAGAAGGCCAAGGGCTGGTTGGCATGCAGGGAAGGAGGAGGCTTGCCTAGCAGGTCCTCGGGGTGGTTAGTGGGCTGGAAGCCTTGGCACCCAAGGGCTTCCTGGGTGATGCTGGGGTCTCCATGGCCAAGCTTTTTGGGCAGCACAGCTTGGACAGGGAGGGGGGTTGGTGGCTTCTCCACAAAGGGATTGGTTGGGGTATTTGGGATGAGTGCTGGAGCAAAAGGATTTCTCGGGGATGAAGTCTCCTGCTCGTGCTTCTCCTCCTCCCTATCTGGCTTCCAGAATTCTGCCTTCTTGAAGTCCATCCCATGGCACCGGCGCCACGGCCCCTGGGGCTGCCCGGGGTGGGCTCTGCCCTGCTCTGCCACTGCCAGGGGGTCACAAAGCTGAGGTTGGTCTCCTGCTTGCCCAACGGGAGTGGCCACTGGCCCGTGCCACCCCTGCCCATCACCCCAGGTTGGCTGAGGCTGGGCTGGTCTCTCCCCACACGCTAACCTTTGGGGTTGTGCCGTCGGGTCGAGGCCCTGGGGGGGACCCGCTGCCTCCTGCTCTTCCAAAGCTGTCCAGAAGGTTTCTGCCTGGCCCAGGTCAAGCTTGGCAGGTGGGTTTGGTCCTGATGTCCTGAGGTCCTCAGGGAACAGCTCCTCTTTGGAGGCCATCTCCCACCTGGCACTATGTGGAGCCCCCAGCAGAGGGGATGAACCTGGCTGGCTCCAGCTCTCCTTAGCACCCGAGGGGCTTAATCCATCAAGCGAGAACTTTGATGGGCAAGTCTCAAACTGCTCAGCTGCATCTGTGTCACCTTCCTCCAGGGAGATGTCCCCTTTCACCCCTGAATCATCTCCTGACTCCGCAGGGGCAGGTTCAGCATCCTCAGACAGCAGGAACTCACTCCCAGTTCCAGTTCCATCCATTCCCAGTGCAGGTGGATTGGGGGACACCGGGACAGAGGGCTCAGTGCTCCCACAGCTCCCCAGCACCTCCACATCTGCCTTCATGCCTACCACACCTCCCCTCCAGGGGTTGCCAACATCCTCCTCCTCCTCCTCACCATCCTCCTTGCCACCGGTGGCTGCAAACCACCTGGGAGGTTTGGGGGGTGGCACGGCTGAGCCAGAGGCCACCTCCTCCTTCTCTGGAGCACCCGTCCATGGAGAGGGGACAACGTGTCTCTGGCCACCATCAGAGCTGAGGTTCAGGTGTCCTTCACCAACCTCCTGCCTCATGCTGGCCTGGAGCCTGTAGACTGATGCCCGGATGTCCAAGGTTTCCTCCTCACTCCCAGCACCCTGGGGCTCTCTCCCTGGCTGGGGGAACCCTCGTGCTGCCACATCCCCCAGCACCCGGGGGGACACGGCCACCACGGTGCGGGCTTCCAAGGTGCCGTGGCTGAGCAGGGCTGGCTGTGGGCTGAACCTCCTCTCCTGAGCCTCCTCCTCCTCCTCCTCAGCCACGTTTTGGGTGCTCTCTGGCAGGTCAGGAGCCGTTTCGGTGGCAATGGTCATCCACCCGTTGGTCCCTGGGCTGGAAGCTTCCTCCTCGTTGCTGTCCCCTTCCTCCCTAAGACTCTTCTCAGAGGTTGGTGGTGTGGAACCTTCTTTTTCCCCTGGATTTCCCGAGGCAAAGGCAGATGTCCAAACCGTTGGAGTGCTGCTTTTCCTCCTCCTCCCCACCGACCCCGGGCTCAGCACATCCTCAATCACCGTCGCTTCCTGGGTGGTGCTGACCAAGTTGGCCCCGACATCTAAACCGGAGAAATTCGTCCAGGGCCGCAGAGCTGCAGGCATTTCACTGCCCAGTTGTGAGTCAGATTTTTCAAATCCTTTCACCCCCTTCTCCTCAGGAGGCTCGGGTGACCTCTCCACGGGGCTGGCCGCGTCGGGATCGTCGATGAAAGCCATGCCCTCTGCCACCACTGAAGCAAAGAAATTATCCTTTTTCAGCTCTGGTTTGAGCCTGCTGGTGGCAAAGGCATCGAAGGTGTCGTCCCACTCCGAGAGGGGAGGAGGGACAGTGGGTTTCTCATCCAGAGGAGGAAGATCTTCTGCTGGGGGAGTTGTTTCTGGAACGGGGACACCAACGCTTTTGGTTGGAGAATCTCTCTCGGGGTCTTTATGCCTTAGGGAGGCAGAGGGACTGCAATCCTCAGAGGAATAAAAGTTCCCAGCGACCTCCGTTGGAGCACGTGGCCCAGACAGGAAACTAGAGAAAAAGTGAGTAGGTGAAGGAGAATTTAGTACCTGGTCAGCGAGGAGGTCCTCAAAGAAAGGATTGTTCTGCAGGGAGTTGAGGAATGGGTTGGTAGGGGACAAGCATCCGGAGGGACTGTCTCCAAGAGCAGGAGGGAGGTTAGCACTGGGCATGCTAGCGAGATGGGCTACAGCAGCAGGAGGAAACTGGGCAGGGGAGCAGGGAGGAAAATGAGAAGGAGCATCTGAGCTGGTTTCTACCTGAGGAGACACTTCCAGGCTGTGGAGGGAAGACAAAACAGTCCTCCTGGTTAATGCTGTGACAGTGCTGTAAGCATACACCACACACACTCCAAACGCTCGGGTTCAAAGCAATGCAAGGAGCAGATCCATACTCTTCTCTCTTGTTAGGCAGAGCAATGATTATGGAGTCAAGGCGTGGAAAGGGCATGCACACAAAAAGGAAAGGGCAGCCCTTCTACCACAGGCCCCCAAAGTTCCCCTTTTCTGCCTCACGAGCTCCAAAGACTTGGGAGCCCGAGAGGTTTTTCCCACCTCCTGCATCCTGAGCACTCTGCTCGTGGTTTTGGTCCTGACCCAGGACACAAAGGGCTGGGCCGTGAGCCAGTAAGACCACACAAGAGTCAAGCCTTCCCCAGTTGACCCCAGTCCCTCATTTCTCATTTGGCCACCTACCAGGATGACAGCAGCTGTGGTGCTCCCTCCTGCACCAGAGGGAAGGCGGTGGAATGGCTGGGAGCAGCTGAGGAACCAGAGCAGAGCAGGAGGGAGCCCATGGCCAGGATGTGGTTCTGGTTCTGGTTCTGCCCACCCACCCCACATGCCCTTCATAACATCACTTCTGCCCTGAGCTCCTGAGATGCCTGAACCCCCCCTGGGAGCCCAAGGAGGAGGAAGGTTTTCAGCACAGCTCAAACTGAGCCTCTCAGTCTCCACCTCAGGAGTCAGGCAGCTGGGTCTTTCCTGCCTTTTCCAGAGGCACCACACTGACCTTTCCTGGGGGTTTCATCCATCTTCCTTTGGGAATTCCTCCAGCAAGGAGCATGGCCAGCCCTGAGGAAACCTCACCAGACTGGGGGTGGCTGCTTTAGAGGTTTTCACATCACAAAGGGTGAGGTGTGGACAACCCCCACCCCAACCCGTGCTCCAAACCACCCTGCTCCCTGACACCTTGACTCAGCCCTGCCAGACACAACCCCATTCCCAGGATGGGGAGATCTGACACCAGCACAAGTGGCTGCACTGCCCCATAACCAAAGTGCTGGAATTCATTCCTTCTGCATCAGCAAAGAGCCCCCAGCTTTGGTGGGGGAGGAATAATGAGACTGAGCAGCCAGCACTGGGCATACCAAAGTTTAACATAGAATGACTAAAACAATTGCTTTGCTAAAAGAAATGGGATATGTCCAGCCCTGGAGCTACATCTGGATACTTCCCTGCCTCATCCCAGCTGCTGGTGGGATCACAGCTGCCTCTGGAAGACCCTGGTCAACACACTGTCAAATGGTGAAGCTGCTTGGACATCAACTTTCATCTGTTACTACAGACATCATATAGAACCTTAGGCACATTTTAAAGCTCAAAAATGCCATCTTGAGGCAAAAGTTAGTGATGTGTGAAGGTGCAGGCAGCACTGGTTGCTTTTAAAGCAGGCAGGGTGACAAACCAGCAGCACCCAGTGGACCACGAGTGATGCAGGGATGGGCAGGACCCACATCTCCCACCCCAGAGAGCTTCCAAACCCCCCTCATACATCAACTTCCAAGCAGCTACCTTGGGAAGGTGCCTCCTCACATCCTCAATGCCACCAAAGTCCCCTCACCCTCACTTTCAGGTAGGTAACCCACACAGCACGTGTCCAAGCACCACGTGCTCAACTCCAGCACCCATCAGACACTACACCAGGTCCTGCTCAGCAGGATGAGCAATTCAAGCACACACACACACAAAAAGGCTCAAACCCTTCATTTCTACTCAAAACTGCAGCTCGTTTGGTGCTGCAGGCAGAGACAGCTCGTGGGTGCCCTCTCCTGCTGTCACCAAGCAGCAGTGGTGGCATCTGTGGTGTCCCCATGTCCTGCTGGGGTCACCAGCAGGGAGCAGGGGGGGAGCTGGGTGCAGGCAGCCAAGCACACACTTCCAGAGGAGGTAACTGAGCAGCTCTGCTCTTCCCAAATCTTCTGAGCCCCCAGAAAACCCTCCAGAAGTGATGGAGAAGCTGGCAGCAGCTCTGTGCTGCTGGGTGCTCCATCTCAAGCTGGGTGTCCTGTTCACTGCCACTTGCTGGAAATTGACCTTTTTCCCTCATCACCCTCAAATTTCAGCTCTCCAGAAGAGGAGAGCAGCTACTCAGGATCCCAAGGTCAACTAGGGTGAGTTCAGAGCATCCACAAATAGCTTTTATCTGGGGTGGAAGAGGGCAAACCATGACAAATTCACCTTTCCAGCTGGAAAGGGAAGGTGGCAAAGCCCAACCTAAAGCACCAGGGTCTCAGGTGGTGGCAAACAGCCCACGTTGCAGTCCTACCTCTGCCTGCTCCTGAGATTGCTCCTTCTGCCTGGAATTGGAGTTCATATTTTGGTGGAGATAAAAAACCCTCGTTCCTGATTCTGTTCAAACAGGATGGGGTGAATAAGTAAAGAACAAGTAAAGTCTGCCCCAGCCAGCTCTGCTGGGCTCTACCACTAAATGCCTCCAGAGCAATCAGCACTTCAGGCTCCTAATGAGTGCTTGCTGCTAATGAGCTTCCCAGCTGCCAGGAGAAGGAGTGGCTGAAGTTCCCACCAAGGGACACCTGATTCCAGAGCATCTCCTTGCCTGGGCACTGCCCTGAATTGCACTGATCCCCACCCACATGGCTGGAAAAACAGCTTCAAGGTCTCTTCAAGGACTCTCCAAACCCATCTGATTTGACCCTGTTTTCCTTCCCTGAGCCACGATGGGGCTCACGGGGTGCTGGACCCAAGAAGCTCATGGCCACATCCCAGCATGGATGCTGTGAATGTGTGTCCCGGGGCCCAGGAGAGGAATTGGGAATCCTGTGACAGGAATCCTGTCTCAGCAGGAATTGGGGTGATCCTTTCAGCAAGCCCACGACTGTTCCATCCCCACCCTGACCTGCACCTTGGGGTCAGGATGCAGCAATGTGAAGGTTGCACTTTGCCTGAGAAATGAGGTGGTGGGGATGGGAAGCATTTCTGGAAGAGAAGGAAACCTGTGGCTCCTGGCATGGGAGGACCCAAACCTCTCCCCTGCCAGGCAGCAATCTTCTATCACCCTCCCCCAGCACCTCCAGCTCCACCCAAGCTAAAAATATAAAGACAGAACTAAAAACGCTTTTGCTTTTGCTTTTTTAGGGGGGTGGGATTTCAGTTTTCCTCCCCCAGACCCCCCTAAAGGGGGGAAACTCCAAGTCTCCTTTTCCCTCTCCATCCCCACTCCTGCTGGGACCCACCAGGGTTTGCTCAGGGGCTGCACGAAGCCCCCTCAGCCCCAAACTCCTGGCAGCAGAGCCCATGTGGATCTCCCTGGGTTTCAACTTCTTTCCTGAGGACAAAGCCCCTTGGATTTCAACCCTTTTCCTCAGGACAAAACCCCTGAATTTTAACCCCTTTCCTCAGGAAAAAAAACCCTGGATTTAAACCCCTTTCCTGAGGACAAAAACCCCTGGATTTCAACCATTTCCTCAGGACAAAAACCCCTGGATTTCAACCCCTTTCCTGAGGACAAAACCCCTGGATTTTTGTTTCCAGCCTGGCCCTGCTCTCCCCACCACCTCCCAGCATAGGGAGGGGACACGAGGCAATGGTTTCAAATTTGAAGAGGGGAGGTTGAGGTTGGAACATTGGGAAGAAATTCTTGAATTTGAGGGTGCTGAGCCCCAGGTTGCCCCCAGAAGCTGTGGCTGCCCCATCCCTGGCAGTGTTGAAGGTTGGATGGGGCTTGGAGCAGCCTGGGCTGGTGGGAGGTGTCCCTGGACATGGCAGGGGGTTGGATTTTGATGATTTTTTAGGTCCCTTCCAACCCGAACCATTCCCTGATTCTAAAAATCCCTCTTTGGATGAAGGATGCTGAGGATGCTCCATGAAAGCAGGAGCTGGGAGGTCGGTGTGTTCCTCTAGAGGGAAACCTCTGCTTGCAGCAGCCTTGCTGGAAGATTTTTGCTGCACTGAAATGCTGACTCACGGCCCTCCTCCTCCTCCCTACCCCCAGCACACAGCTCCAGCAGCCAAAAGAAATAGCAGGTACCTTCCTGCCCTCATTTCATTGTCTGGCAGCCTCTCAGCATTCAAAAACAAAATTTAAAAAAATAAAATAAAAAAAAAAAATTAAAATATTGCTCAGCAACCCCCCTGATGGAAACTTTTATTTCAACGCAGGATTTTTTTTTTTTTAATTTTTTTTCTTTTTTTTTTTGGACTGAATTTCAGGCAGCCCAGCCCTGCAGCCACAGAACACCATCCCCATCTGCAAGGGGGTGGGTAACTCTGCACCCTGCAGATAAAGAAAACAGCACATGCGCTGAAAAATTAATAAAATAATTAAAAAAAAATAATAATTTGGAGAGAGCAGGGCTCAAACCCAGCCCTAATCAGCTGAGGTTAAGAGCTGAGCTGACACTCATGGAAAATCCCTGCCAGGAGAGCTTGGATCCAGGGAAATGCCATGGCCAGACCACTCACAAACTGGGGGGTTTGGGGTTTTTTTGCACTGTTTCCCAGGACCAGGGTGCTGGAGGCCCCAGCAGCAGCTTCAAAGCCTGGCAGGGATCAGGAATTTCCTCCCAGGGATGCAGAGGAGTCTGGAACAGCAGGATTTTGTGCAGCAAGGGGCTGGGAAGAGATGGGTACAGCAGACTGGGATATTTTTTGTACCCAGCGGGATGGGATCAGGGAATATAAGCAAAGGTTGCTTTTAAATCACAGACACAGAGGTGAGAGTCAGGGGGTTGGATATCTGTGTAACAAAACCCCTTTGCTCTCCCCTTGCCCCTCCTCACCTGCCCCAGCATCCCAAGTATAAAGGTTTTATAGAGATCTGCAACTAAACCAGAGAAATAAAATAAATAATGAATGAATAAATGAATAAATGAATGAACAGCAGAGAATCTGGGCAGTGGGAGCCCAGGTAGAGTTAAGGTGTTAACCCCAACACCCCCTTTTAGGGTTGGGGGGCCCTGGACAGTCACACCACAGCTTGTCCCCCCAGGGCTGAGCTGGTGTCACTTGAGGACCCAAATCACCACCCTGCTTCCCATCCATCCCTGGGAAACCCCAGCTCAGGAGGCAAAAGGAAGGCAGAGGGATTTGCAGAGCCATTTTTCCCAGCCTTGCAGGCTCCTCACAGCCCTCATCCCAGAGGGAAGATGTCCAGCTCCATCCCTGCTGGTTCCTACCCCTTGGCTGACCCAAGAGTTCTGCAGCTCCTGTGGACACAGGACCTGTGCCCAAGGTCTGGGACCCTGCTCCAAACCTCCTTCCCATTCCCAGCTTTTAGGAAATGAGCTTTTTTTATCACTGGGGTGAAGAGTGAAGAATTCCAGGCAATATTTTGGCTCCACTGCTGGATGGAAGGGTATGGCAAAGGGAAGTGAGAGCCCAAGTGGGGAGTGGTTTTACACATCCCCCCATGAAAGCAGGGACAGAGGGAAGGGGTTTTAACCTGCAAAGGGCACTGACACGATTATTTTTACAAGAGGGAGCGGAGTTTCTCTTTTTTCCCATTGCCAAGCACGAGGTACAGCCTCATTTTATCATCCTGACTCCCAGTGCAGGAAGCAGGACCTGGGGAGCTCTGATAACATTGGAGGAAACCCTGAAAGTAGTTCAACCAATTGTTTCAGCCCCAGGCCTTGCCTCAAATAAACCTGCTGAGCTTCTTCCTTACATACAACCCTTGACTACACAACCTTAAAAAAAAAAAAAAAACACACACAACAAAAAAAAACCCCAACATCAAACCCCAAACAGGCTTTTATTTGGGTCTCTCAAGAGCAAACACTGCTTTCCTACTGCTTCTGATCCAGCTGGAATCAAAGCCCAGGAGCTGCCAGGGATCAGCAAAGCTGGGGGTGAAAGGCAGAACCTGTGGGACCTGCTTCCCCATCACAAACCAGCAGGCAGAGGAAGGCTGAGATATATCCATCCCTCTCCCTGGGGAAGAGCAGGTTTGTTTGCAGCTCCTGTGCCCTCCTGAAGCCTCAGCAAAACACCCCAGTCACAGAGCAAAAAGGTTTTTTAGGAAGCTGAAGTTGAAAGCAGCCCCAAGGTAGCAGGTTCCTGCTTTTTTTTCCTAAAAAAGTGGTTGGGTAAGAGCAAGGGGCTAAAGGCAAACTGGGCCAAAGCCCTCTGAGCTGCAGGCTAAGGGAAGCCTCAACTGTGAAGCCTCTTCCTAAAGACATCTTAAGTGACTGCAGGTTGAGGGGTTTGCTCTTGCCAAGGTGACTGCTTTTTTGATGCTCTCCCCCCAGATCCAGCTCTGTGTGAAACTTGACCTACCCATGGTGGGCAAAAAAGGGAGAAAATGCAGTTTGCTGCTCAGCTGAGAGGAGCCACGAAGCTTCCAGCACCAGGAGGGCAAAATTCCTTTCAAGTTTAAAAACTGCTGGATGCAGAGGGTGGTTCTCCCTCCAAAAGCAAAGGTGAACTCGTTGTCAGCTCTGGAATTTACACTGGGAACTGAAGAGCTCCTCCAGATGCAGATGGACACCCCCAACAGAGCTGCAGCTCAGTGATTTTCAGCCAGTTTGAGACCACAAACCTTTGATAGGCACAGTGCAGGTGGCACTTTCACCCTGAGGCCATCAAGACCCTAAAGAAATCTCCAAGAGCTGTGACTGGAACCAGTGGCTTTGCTCCACCAGGTCATTTGGTGTAAAGAAGGAGAATAAAATGAGAAAAGTTATGAGTTCTCTGTAAATAAAATAAGTAATGATGTTGCAATGGTCAGAAGGCATGAAGGACCAGGCAGCAGAGATATTCCACCTCCCTGTGATGATGGAAAAGCCATTCCTGCACCAAGTGAGACTCAGGCATCATCTCCCACCACCTGCCCTGGACCATATGCCAGGAAAATGCTTCTTGTGACATTCCCCAAAGCCCCAGACATTGGGTTTGCCCCTCCCCTCCCCTCCCCTCCCCTCCTCCAGCACTTCACCCTCCTCCCTGAGAATTCCCCTAACATCTCCCTTAAATCTCTCCTAAGCTCATTACTGCCCATTTTCAAATTGCCAACTGCAATTAAAGCCCATTCACCCCAAAAGGGTAAATTTTCTCCCTCCAGCCCAGCCTGCTTCAAAGCATCTTCTATTTTTGGGGGTGGAAAACCTCAGCTGGAGGAGATGCTGTGGCATGAGCCATCCAGGTTTCTCCTGACATGAAGCAGATGGGGTCCATGGAAAACCAACTTGAAGGAAAGCTTAGCTTGGAATTAAACTGTGAGCACTGAAGTAGGTTAAAAAAAAAAAAAAACACAACAAAAAACAAACCAACCAACAAAACACAAGAGTGGAAATCCTCTGGGAAAGGAATAATGCTGGGAATGGGTCCAGTTTTAAACTGAAAGAGGGGAGATTTGGGTTAGATATTAGGAAAAAATTCTTCACCAGGAGGGCAGTAAGACACTGGAATGCGTTGCCCAGGGAGGTTGTTGATGTCCCATCCCTGGCAGTGTTGAAGGTTGGATGGGGCTTGGAGCAGCCTGGGCTGGTGGGAGGTGTCCCTGACCATGGAAGGGGGTTGAATTTTGATGATCTTTAAGGTCCCTTCCAACCCAACCCATTCTATGGATCATTCTATGATTCCATGACTTTAAACCAGCCAGAGGGTTGGTAGAAACCAGCAGCATTTCAGGGACCTCTGCAAGTGTCCATGTGCTCAGGACCTGCCTGCAGACAGCTGTGTCCATCAGGACTTTTTTATGGGTTTGTTTTTCATGCACAATCTTCCCTATTCTAGGACCTAAAAGATTAAAAAATCAAAGAATAATCCAGAGTGGTAACATCCTGTCCTTCCTCAATCACAGCATTCAGAAACAAACCTTGGACTGCAAGGACACACAGCATGGGGACAAAGTGGCCTCCAGGCCATGGGAAGGGGGGTGGCAGCACATTCTTGCCTCCTGTGGGCCTTAAAGACCACTATGAGCAGGATGTCTTCTGGTGGGGTGGGATGAGGAGGATTTTGGGGGCTGTCCCTGCTCTGGAGCCAGGTGCTCAGCACCCCCTGATTAATCTCTGACTTGAAAAGCAGTTTAACCCACGTGGGAACCTGCTGGGGTTGAATAAACCATGAGTGCCCTCCCTCATTAGAGGAGGCTTAGACTGAATTAAAATCTTTCTGCTGAACAAACGAGGTCGAGGCCATCCCAGATCAGAAAATCTCTGTAATAAATCAGCCCTCTGGATTCCCCCCAGCTCTCAGCTGTCGGGTTATTTTCTCTGGATGCTTTCAGTCCTGTTTGTTCCCTCTCTCTGAGCAATGGTAACACCAGACTGGGTTCCTGGACAACTTCTGGAGCTCAGCTGAGCTGTAGGAGGATGGATGTGGGTGACAAGCACCAGAGAGCCCAAAGAGAAACACCCCAGCACCACGTGTGGTGTGCCCCAAATAAATCCAGTGCTGAGGGTTTGGAGAGATGATCACACAGGGAGAGAACAATTACAGAGATTGACAGCAGGGAGAAGGCTGGGGTGGGATGGGAAGAGGAAAAAGCAGGGCTGGGAGTGGTTAGTTCAGAAATATCCATGATCACAGCCAGGACCAAAGGCTGTACCCCAGGCTGGGGTGGGAAATTAATCCCCCCAGAATGTGATTCCATGTGACTATTGCTCATATTCTCCCCTGACTGCCCTGGAAGGTTTTTTAGCTGATGGAAGGATCACAATCCTTTCCTTCCAGGACACAGAAACTTTCAGCATGGCCCTGCTGAGCCTCACTTCTGCAGAAGGAAACATTTCCCTCTCCAGCAAGTGGATCCCTCCTTTCCCCCAACTGGGAAACACTGCCCAGGAGGACAAATTGAGTTGGTTTGTGGCAGAAACCAGGGGAGAAGCCAGGAAAACCAACCCACCCTTTGAGACACTGGAGACCAAGGAAGCATTTCCCCTGCTACCCCCTTGTCTGGTCACTGGGGAGGGGTCCTCACACAGCACAGCTGCTGGAGACAAGAGGCTGGGACAGCAATCTGAGATCAACACCCCCCCCGTGGCACTGACCTGGCTTTCTGAGGGGACTCTTTGGGCTCCTTTGACCCGAACCAGCCACTGGTTTTACTCCTCTCATCTCCCCCAGCCGTGGTGTGGAGGGAGGGTCCCACCTTCTCCCCGTGGGCTTTGCTCCCCACCTCGCCCTTGGTGCCCCCGTGGTGGAAGAGGCCTCCCTTGGCTTTCTTCTCTTCCTTCCTCATCTCCTGGGGCTGTTTCTCCTGGCTGCTTTCCCTGGAGGACACCGTGGGTGTTGCAGCTTGGGTGGGTTTGTTCTCCAGGCGCCCTTGCTCTTCCAGCCTGGCTCTGCCCAGGTGGTTGCTGAGGGTGACAGCTCTGGTGGAGACCTTCAGCTCCTCCTGCAAAGCCAAACTGGGAGGAGATGGGATGAACCTGGGCTCCTCTCTCTGCTGCATCCTCTCCATGCTGCTGACCCCCCAAGGTACCTCCTGGGAGTCGGGATGGAGGGGGGTGAAGCCAAACCCCTCCTCCTGCCTCCTGGGGATGCTGGGCAGGGGTGCTGAGCTCTGGGGGGTGGAGATGGGGCTCTTTGGTGCAGGTTCCTCACTGTAAACGTGGCTCCCGTTGATGCAGAGAGAAGATCTGGACACGGGGTCATTCTTTGGCTTCTGGTTTTGGTTTGCTTTGGGCTCCAGGACGGGGCTGACTTGGGAGACATCATCACTGAAGGCTCTCTTGTGGGTCAGCTTGGGAGAGGAGAGGAGATCCTTCACTGGAAGGGGATAAAACACAAGGCAGAGGTGAGGCCACCCGAGGAACAGGCATGGCAAACATCATCTTCTTCTTGCAAATACCCCAGGGATTTGTGAAATCACTTCTCCCTCCCGGGCTCTACTGGATTGTAATTAAAACCACTGGAAATGCAAAGCAGGGGTGAGTGAGATGGATGTGGCCCTGCAGGCTGGAGCAAACCTTCCCCCAGCTCATCCCCTCCCACCACAGGATCAGGAAGGGAGGTTCTGTGAGATGACAAAGCCCTCCTCCGAGAGGATCCCAGATCAAGAAGAAATGCAAGAAATGACCCAGGAGCTACTGACAAGGTCAGTGAATGAGAGACAAGGAGCCTCCCAACTCTGCTCCAACAGCCCAGGCCAGGAGGCTCCAGCATCTGCTCCTCCTTCCCACTGCTCACCCTGGGGCTGTCCCCAACCCTCATTTCTGGGGTGAGGGTCCCAGGGAGCAGCTCTCCCCTCCCAGCTGGAGATCTTGATGTCCCTGCAGGACCATCACCCCACGGACACCCAGAGGCAGCTTCACCACCCCCACCCCCCACTCAGGGACTCCCACCCAACGTGGGAATTTGCTGTCTCCAGCCAACTCAACCATTTAATTATAGATTTTGTTTGCAAGAATTAATTCACTACAAGGGCCCTTTTTGTTTGCAAATCAGCTTGGATTGCTTTAATCACCAGGAACCCTCCAGGGTTTCAGCTTTGCCTCTGAAGCTGGAGGCATCTCATCAGACAGCAGCAACGTGCTCTGCTTGGCCCAGCCCTCTCCCAGGGGCTTTCTTCAACGAGTCAGCATGAGGGTTTTGCTTGTAGGAGGCAGAGAAGAAGCCAAGAAACCATCCTGAAGGTCCTAAAGCATCCTCATAGCTGGTGGTGCTGGAAGCAGGGGGGGTCATAGAAAGGCTCAGCATGGAATCTGAGGCATCTCCCCTCCTGTTCTGGCAGGAACATCACTGCCAATGTGGGGAACATCTGGCACATCAGAAACATCTCAGAGGGTCCGTGCAGGACATTGGGTGCCTGGAGTGGGATTAGTTCCTTCCAAGCCAAAGGACTGCCCAGGGAAGTGGTGGAGTCACCATCCCTGGGGGTGTTTAAGGAAAGGCTGAAGGTGGCACTCAGTGCCATGGTTTGGGGCCAGGGTGGTGGTGTCAGGGCATAGGGTGGACTTGATGCCCTCAGAGGTCTTTTCCAGCCTCAAGAATTACCCTGTGATTAGGTGAGCAATTAGTTAATGGATTTTCAGGAAAGGCTCAACAACCCCTGGCAAAGAAAAGAAGGGGGGAGAAAAAGAAGAAAAGAAAAAAAAAAAAAAAAAAGGGAGGGGGGGTGGGAGTGGGGATTAAAAGTGTTATCCTCTTACCAGAGCGTTCTGTGGACAGACTGCTGTGTCTGCTGGGAGATTTGGTTACCTCAGGGACATTTGCAGCCAAGCTCAAGCTGGCAGAAGAGATGGTGCTGTCAGAGCCCAGGGAGGTGTTGGATTGAGTCAGGGAGGATTTCCGGAGTTTGCCCTTCAAGAAGAAGCCTTTGACCTTGGACTTCTTGCCCCCCAGCTCGTAGTCATCCTCCAGGTCGAGGGCCCCCGTGCTGCTGGGGATGATGGCAGAAGCTGACTCCAAGTCATATTTCTTCTTGCCTTTCACCTTGTCCTTCAGCTTGCCAAAGGGGGAGCGTGGTTTGTCCTTCATGGAGAGGTCGAACATGCTGGCGGTCAGGCTGTGGCGGGTGAACTGGATGCTCACCAGGATCTCCCCACGCTCCTTCTCCTTCTTCCCAGCTTTGGAGTGGAGCTTGTGCCACCTGGAATGGGACAGGGGAGAAAAGGAAAGGTCACTTCTAAAAGCCACAAGCCAGACAGACCCCCAAGGAGGATGCGGAGGAAGACGAGGAGGAGGAGGAGGAGAAAGAGAAGGAGGAGGAGGCACCAGCAGCCCAGAAGTCACCCAGGCCCTGAGTTAGAGCCACTCCTGAGTCAGGGAGGAAGTTCTGGTAGCCAAGTTTTGTCACACTCAGTTGATAGGTTGCTGTGAGCCTGTGTTTGTTTTTTTTTTTTAAAAAAAAAAAAAGACAATTCTTTGTGCTCCCAGTTGTCGTATTCACAAGCCAGTGACTCAGAATGGATCCTTCCAAGGCAGAGACAGCTCCAGAATGACTAAGGCACTCAACACCCTCCATTACAATAATTTGATGCCAGACCTTCTGTGCCTCACCCCAAATAAAGATGCTGCAGGCTGCCTAGAAGTGTCCTTGCCCTGAGTGTTTAGAGGATGTTGCATCCCAGGAGCAGTTTCTGGGCAGGAGGAGGTGGTGTGCAGCACCAACACCACCCAAGCCACCCCACTGACTGGATTGTGGGGAAATAATCTGCATTCCCACAGCTGGCAGACACCCTGCAGCCTGCTTGGGGATCCATGAGCTGAGGTGGTGGTGGAGGATGCAGCACATCCACTATCCATCTATCCATCCATTGATCCATCCATCCATTGATCCATTTATTCATCCATTTATCCACCCATCCATTGATCCATCTATCCATTGATCCATCTATCCATTGATCCATCCATCCATCCATCCATCCATCCATCCATCCATCCATCCTGCTTCTTCAGGATTTGCTTCACAGGTGAAACAAGCAGCCAGGGGAGGTGGAAGAACTTCCCAGACCCAGGTTAAGGATTGCCCAGCAAATAAAAATGCTTGACACTCACTTGGAAAGTGAAGTCACTACAAAGAACAAAAGAAAAAACAACCACCACCCCCCTAAAAAAAAATTTAAAAAAAGAAAAAAGAAAAAAGAAAAAAAAAAAAGGAAGGAAATGAGGAAATGCAATGGGATGGAGCTGGGTGTCACCAGGGTGAGGACACCGTGTCCTCCAGGAGTTCCAGGATGGCTGCTGGGGGAGTTATTTTCTCTGGGATGAAGGAAAAAACCTGGGGATGGGGCACAAATCCCACCAGGGCACAGCTGGAAGCACCCAGATCCTTCCTCACACCAACCAGGGGTCACAGACATGGCCACCAACCCCAGGAGAACCCATTCCTATCCCTAGTCCTTGCTTAGCCCCCTGCCATGGCAATTTCACTGCCAAATTTTCAGTAGCCAGGCTCTAAGCTTGGAAATTTTCAGTAGCCAGGCTCTAAGCTTGAATATTTCCAGTAGCCAGGCTTCAAGCTTGAAAATATTCAGGCACAAAGAGGAAAAAAAAAAGAAAGAAAAAAAAAAAAAAGAAAGAAATTTTAAAAACAAGAAAAAAAACCAAGGAAAAAAAGGGAAAAAAAAAAAGGAAAAAAAGAAATTAAAGAAACAAAGAAAAAAACAAACAAAGAAAAAAAAAACATTAAAAAAACAGCATAAATCCCTGACAGTGAGTCCTGGGCTGCCAAGAGACACCCGAGATGCTGCTGGCAGGGAGCAGGAGCAGGAACAGGAGCTGGAACAGGAGCAGGTGACTCAGGAGGATTTTTCCTGTAGGAGCAGTGAGGAAAAAGCTGCTGGGCAGAGGCTGCAGCCCCAGCACATCAAACATGCTGCTGCTCAGTTTGATGCAAGGGCTGGAAGAAGTTCAAGAGGGAAGGGCTGCAGCAGCCTGCCAGCTGGGAGGGGATTTTTTTTAGGGGGGGTGTGAATCACTGAGCAGGAAAATTTAAAAAAAAACAAACCAAAAAAAAAAAAAAACCATGAGTAGTCGTGTTTTTTTTTTCTCTCCTTTTGTCATTGCTAAAAAAATTAGATTTTTTAAAATTAAAAAATGAAATAAAGCCAGCCTTCAAACCTGGTCTGCTTTGAAAAGAAAGGGAAAAAAAAAAAAAACAAACCTTAAAACTGCTTGTGCTGGATTAAGGAACTATTTTTGGTTCCCCAAACCTCATCAGCAGTCGGGGCTACACCTCAAACAGGCAACAGGGTTATTTTTAGGCTGAGTTTATGGCATCAGAGGAGTGTTTGGGAGGACTGAGTTGTTCCATGTTGGGTTTTGGTTTGTTTTTTTCCTTTTTTTATGAATCAGTTCCAGTGGAAACAGGAGGTACAAAGGGCTGGGATGTGGCAGGAGGTTTCAAATCCCAGCTTCACAGCTCTGAATTTAGATTTGCTGTGAGCCTGTGGGTTTTTTTTTTTTAAAAAAAAGACAATTCTTTGTGCTCCCAGTTGAAATATTCAAGAGCCAGTGACTCAGAATGGATCCTTCCAAGGCAGGGTTGTGTTCATCTGGGGCTTGGAGCACCCTGGGCTGCTGGGAGGTGTTCCTGGTTGGAAATAAATGATCTCAAAGGTCTTTTCCAACCCAAACCATCCTGGGATTCCATCAGTCCCATCTGTAGAGGGATTTAGGAGGAATCTCTTGAGGATGATCCCATCAATTTGGGTCCAGCTCCTTGCTGCACAGGACACCCAGGACAAGCCACCCCTCCTGCCTGGCCACCCACTCCCAAGGGTGCTGCTCTGGAGGGGTCAATTCCCAATATAGACTTTGCTAGTTAAAAAAAAAAAATAAAAATAAGTCATTAAATTTAGCACCCTGTCCCAGTGCCAGAGGTGGTGGTGATGAGGATGCCCCAGTCCATGCTCCTTCCAACTGGAAACAGCTCTCCCCCTGCCCATGGGATGAAACCTGCAGCTTCCCAACACCTTCCTGCTCCTTCCCACCTCCTCTGGGAGGAGATCCCTCTGCTGGGACACCTCATGGAGAGCCAGGATTGCTCAGAGAACATCTCCAACAGGACCTTGTCCAGGGAAGGCAGCTGGAGACAACGTGAGCTGCAGGTTCAGGAAATTCACTTTTGATAAAACAAACAAACAAAAAGCACAAAAAAAAACCAACCCCAAAAAACCAACAAACAAAAAAAAACCAAAAATCAAAACCTAAAACAAAAACAAAAACAAAACAAAAAAACCCAAACAAAAAAACCCCCAAAACTTTTATTCTTCCCTCTTCCAGCCCCCAGATCCAGATCCTCTCCATCCTCCCAGGACCCATCCTCCATGGGATGCCCATGGCAGGGGGGGCTGGGGGGTGGGGAAGGAAGCAGCAAAACCACCCCAGCAGATAAGGAAGGGAGAGGAAACCTCAAACTGAAAAGTCCCCAGAAAGGGGAAGCAGCTGGAGCTCACCCTGAGCTTTGGGGCAGCTCCTGGGAGCTCAGGAGATGTTGTTCCAGGGGGGGTTTGGAAGCTCCCATCCTGAAGGTTGCTCAGGAGCATGGATGGATGGATGCTGGAGGGTTCCCAGCCCCCCCCCCAAAGCTCCAGCAGCTCATTTAGGTCACAGTGTTTCATCAGCAGATCCCAAAGGCCCTCCAGGACAGCTTCAGAGCAACCTTTCCCTGGGCAGAACTCCCCTCTCCCCCCACTCAGCTCCTCCACGGAGAGTCAAGGAGAAGGGGGAGAGCCAGGCTGTCAAAAAGGCAGGTTTGGGGAAAAAAAAAACCAAAATAAAACCAAAACAAAGCACCCAGCATCTCATTTCATTTTTTTTTTTTTTTTCTCTCTCTTGTCAGGATGGGTGGGAGCAGCAAGGGAGGGAGGGAGAGCAGAGCTGAGACCTCCTGGGCCAAGCCAAAAGCACTTGTGTGTGTGTGTGTGTTCCTCCAGCCCCTGCCCAAAAGTGCTGAGCAAAGGGGAAAAAAAAGCAAAAAAAAAAAAAAGGAAAATAAAAGAAAAACAAAAAAAAAAAAAGACAAAACCCTGGCATGGAAACAAGAGGGAAGGAGATGTTTGTTCAGGAAAACGACCCCAGGGAAGATGCTGACACTTTGGATTTGCTCAGGGTCAGTGCTTGGCTCACAGCACCCCAGCCCTTTGTCCTCTATGGGGTTGCAAGGGAGGATTCGGGGGGGGCACGGGAAGCCCCCAGGAAGCTGGTGCTGGGTACCTGAGCCACAGGAGGATGATGCTGGAGCAGTTTTTCCTCCCTAGCTGGGCCATGGGCTGCCCCAGCACCTCCTGGGATGGGAAGCCAAGTTCTTGGGATGAGCAGGGAGATGTGGAGCCATCCCTTCCAGAACAGGAATGCTGCCCATGGGGAGGGGGTCCCAGGGGAGACTGACCCCAGGCTTTGTCATTTTGTCCCTTCCACCACCCCCTTCCTGCTCAAACAACAAAACCAGGCACAAAGCCCACGGGGGCTCATCCCAAAACCACCCCCAGTGATCCCAGCTCATGAGGTTGGGTTGGGATTGCTCCAGGGGGTGACACCAGGATGGGATGAGGGAAGCAAGGACATGAAGCATGACCCTCAGAGATGCTGTGTCCACCATCAGGGCACCATCCTGCCCCAGGTCCCAGTTCCATCCCATTCCCAGTGGGGAATGACATGGATCATTCCCAGGGGGACCACCTTTGCCTTCCTATGGGTCCAGTTGGGGTCCCCAAGAGATCCCCACCTGCCCTCCAGCTCAGCCAGACCAGTCCAACACACCCCAGGGGACCTTCAAAAACACTTCCCCAGTTTCACTCCCAGACTGGTCCCAGTGCTTTAAGGGGAGTAGGTTCAAGGGAGCTTCCTCGGGGGGGTCCTTAGGGAGCAGAAGGAACCTCACCCACCCCAGATAGGCAGCAGAAAACAACCCAACCCTGGGGAGTTTTGTGTTTTTTTAATTTAATTTTTTTTTTTCTGGCTGGCTTCATGTTTTTGACAGAGCTTCCCCAGCCCAGGCAGTGCCAGAAGCTGCTCTGCAGTGGAGGTTGGTTTGGTGTTGGGTTTGGATGCTCTGCAAGGTGATCCCTGGAGGTTACTTAAAAACACAGCTGGAAAATAAACCCAGAAAATGATTCCCTCAGAAGCTGAGGTGGGAGGAAGTTCAGCTCCCCCCAGAAAGTTCCTTTGGAAAGTGCTGGGAAAGAAACTTGACCAGACCATAACCCCCCCCCACACACACAGCTCATTAGCTAATTCAGCTAACGAAGCAACCCCACCCTGCTCCTCTGATGGCTTCCAGCTTTGCCACAGCTCCTGAGCACTGCCTAAATGGGTCCTCAGGAATTTAGAATCATAGAAGAGATTCTAAATTAACCATTAATAAATCCATATGGATAAATCCATATCCATAAATCCATTAATTAAGGCTGGAAAAGACCCCCAAGATCAGCGGGTCCAACCTTCATCAACCCAACCCCATTAAGCCACGACCTGAAGTCCCACATCTCCAGGTTATTTGAAGACCTCCAGGGCTGGTGACTCCACCACTGGCCTGGACATCACCTCCTGCCCCAGGACAGAGAAGTTGTCCCTGCTCTGCCATCTCCAGCTCCTGCTGAAGGCTTTGTCCCATCACCTGCAGGCCAGGAGCAGAGATGTTGGCACTCCAGTGGGTCCTGGCAGGACAATCCTACAAGGTGTGATGAAAACCAGGGCAAAAGCCCAGCCTTGGGGTGTCTGTGGCACACCCAGGCTGTGCTGCTGAGCCTCACCAACTCTGGCTTGGCAAAATCCCCTTTTGAGATCATCAGATCCAACCAGATGTCCTGCAGGTCCATCCTCACTCCTGCATCCCAACCAGAGCCTCCTGCCTGGAACCTCCCCTTGGGCTGTGGGGACACTGGGGTGGCCCTGACCTCCTGAGCCCCCAGACTTGGATCTTCTCAACCCTATAGAGAGAGGGGACAGAGCCTGGCTGCCCCTCAATGTGTCCCCATGGCTGGCAGAGGCAAGCAGGGGAGTGACAGCTTCAGGAGCAGGGCTGGAGCAGAGCTGAAGGAATTAACCCTTTCTGAGCCTTGCTCTGTTTCAGAGCAACCAAACAGCAGGACAGGGAGCAGGGATAGGTGACTTCATCCCAAATTTATGCAGGATAAGAAGATGAGAGGCTTCCCCTGCTCCAGCGTAGGATGATGGGCAGGTGGGAAAAAGAAGGGGGAGGGAAGATTTAAGGAGCTGTAAAAATGAGAATGAAACATTCATGAATGGAGAGGAGGCAGAAAAAGTGATCACTTCAGCTGTATTTATCTGCCCACACTCCAGAGCATCCAAGCTTTGCATCCTCTGAGTTGTGAACCAGCCAAGAAACTGGAAGATGCTGCAGCTGCCTGGGTGAAGGCTGAGACCCCCCCACAGCTGGGGAGGAAGGGGAAGGAGCCAGGGGAAGTGCAGTTTTGGGGAACTGAGCTGATTTTAGATGGGGAACCACTCTTGCAGACACATTTCCCTGTCCCAGGGCTATTCTGAGGCTCCTCACCCAAGGCAGCAGCCAGCAAGCATCTGCAAGTCACTGCAGGGAGCAGCAGAGCCAGGAGCCACAGCTCCTCTGTCCCCTCACCCTCAGCATCCCCACACTCCCAGACTTTGGGTTTTGCCCTTCAGAGACAGAGCTCCAGCAGCACAGGGGTGTTCACAGCCAGGGGAGCTTCATCCTGGAAAGCTCCAAGCTCTAACTTGTCCCATCTGGGGGGATTTAGGGAGAGAAAAGCAACAAAAATGAGATTTCCAAGGAGGAGAGGGAAGAAGATGCCAACGAGGAGATAACTGCCCAGCTTAGCAACCCCTGGGAGCCCACCACCCCTCTCTGCCAGCACCCTCAGAGCAAACCTGAGCTCCTTTTGGGCCCCAATTCAGCCATGCCCAAGGTCCAAGCCTCCAGGGGTCACTTTGTCCTCTTCAGGTCCCCCCCGGAGCACCCCATGGGACTGAGCACCCCTGACATCTCCCCCTCTGCCTGTGCTGGATCTGCTGGGGGATGGTTGTGGTTGGAGAGGGTGATGGTCACCATCCTGCAACCCTCTCACTGCAAGGTCCCATCCTGCCAAAGGCTCCCCAGGTAAGGAAATTAGCAGAGAAAGCTGGGAAGAGGGAGAGGTGAGGACCAGGAGCAGCAGGCAGGGTCCCAGCCAAGGCTTTTCCTGCTGGAGAAAGATCTGGAAATGCAAAGCAGGCTCAGCAGGGCAGGAGAAGGTGGAAAATCAGAGCACTTCCAAGGGGGAAAGGTGAAAAAGATGCTCAGTGCTCTTGCTTTGCTTGCCAACCCCAAGCCTTGGAGCTTGGGACCAAGCCTGAGGGTGCCCAAAATGAGGGCACCCATGAGATCCCCATCCCCCATGAGGGATCCATGAGATCCTGCAGGTTGCCCTTGTGCAAATCCATGAGCTGGATTTTCTCCTGGAATGGGTTGAACAAAGCAGCTCCTAAACACCCCTGAATGCTGGGGGATGGTTCCTGGGGGAGAATCCAAGTTTGAGGGAACATTTTCCATGAAAACAAGTATATGTATATATAAAAAAAACCCAAAAAAACCAAAAACCAAACATCACTTGGTAAAGTTTCCGTGCAACAACAACAACAAAATCAGCAAGAAAATGAGAGCAAGGTCAAAGCCCTGACAACTGAGGCCTTTTTTTAAGTGAGGTCCCACTCCCACTGGCAGCAGCTTCATGATCACAGAATTATGGGATGGTTTGGGATCTTCAAGCCCATCCATTCCCAACCCCTGCCATGGACAGGGACACCTCCCACCAGCCCAGGTTGCTCCAAGCCCCATCCAACCTGTTCCAGGTTCTCACCACCCTCAAATCCAAGAATTTCCTCCTAATTCCCAACCTCAATCTCCCCTCTTCAAGTTTTAAACCATTTCCCCTTGTCCTCTCCTTACCCCTCCCTGTGTCAAAACCCCAACCCCAGCTTTCTTGTAGCCCCTTCAGATTTTGGGAGGTTGTTCTGAGGTCAGATGTGATCCCAAAACCCAGTGTATGGCCAGGGCTCCCCTCACACACCCCTCCCTTGGTTATCTCCAGTGCTCAGGCCTGGGTGGGCTCCATGCTGCAGTCCCAGGGTTTATTTTGCTGTGTTTTGTTTGGGTTTTTTAATCTAGGACTAAAATTTCTTCCTGAACAAAGTAAGTTTGTGAGAGGGGCTGACCCCGAAGTCACAAATTGTTTGGGAACTCAGCCAGGGATCCCCCCCAACCCTTTTTTCACCTGGCTGGATGTGCTCTAACAGTCTGAAATCCCTTCCAAAACCTCCCCCCCCCCCAAAAAAAAAACAACCCAAACCAAGCTCATCCCAGGTTGCAGACCCCCATCCCCAACCCTCCAGACCCCTTCCAGCTCAGGGGTTGGAGAAAATGGAGATGCTCAGGGTGTGGGGTGAGACCCCTCCTCACCTCCATCCTCAGGGGAAGGGGAAGAACCTCACAAAAACCTTTTTGGGGTGAGGGGAAGTTAAATTTCCTTACAGAAGCAAAGCCCCAGGCAGGGAGGAAGAGAAGGCAGCAGTAGCAGGGGGGGGGACATCATGTCTGGCAGCCCCCAAACCCTCCCTGGGCTGCACTCAGGTTGCCACGGGCTGCACTCAGGTTGCCACTGGGGCAACCAGATGTGGGACAGGGTCCAAGCACATTGGACATTGCACCCATGGGATTAACAGCCCCTGACACTGAGACCTTTGAGACCATGGGCTCAGCATCCTGGAACCTTTTGTGGGGTTGTGGCACCCACCCCCCCCCAGTTTATGAATATCTCAGGATTCATAAGGAGGTTGGGAAGGGCTTTCACCTCCTCCCTATGCCAAAATATGATCCCCAAAAAATAAACCAGGGCAGGCAGGAGGTCCCCTGGGGCTGCAGATGCAAAGCAAACCCCTTCCTTCCCCCAGAGGGAAATGGTTTAGGTTTGGTTTGAGGGTTGGGGCAACCCCAGAGGCACAGAGCAGCCCTCTCCCCCCACCCCAAAAAAAAAAAACCATAAAATAAAACAACAAACCCCCAGCTTCTCCCCTAAGGGAATTTCATCCACATTCCTGAGTTCCTCTTGCTTGGCAAAGGCAGGGAAAATATTATGGTTGTTCTAAACCCTTCTGGAGGAACAACAAATCCATCCACAGGCAGGGGGTGATGCTGGAGGCCACGTGGGCTGGGATTTTGGGGTCTCAGGACCCCAGCACAAATCAGGTGGCACCACCAAGCTGGGGGGGGGGTCTGCAAAGCCCCCACAAGGACAAAGCCCCCAGAGGTATCTGTGCCACAGCTCCCCAGAAGTGTCAGTCCCCAAGAGGGACCCCCCAGCACCCTGTCCTCTGGGACCACCCACCCAGGGGGGGGCAGGATCCTCACAGGAGCCTTCCAGGGGGGGTTTGAGAGACCTTGAGTCCATCCCACCTTCCACACCAAGCTCACAGATGACATCCTAACCCCTGGGATGCCCTTCCTGGAGCACCCATGAGCCGTGCAAGACCCCAAATCCTGCCATGCCCTTCCTGGGGCACACAGGGATCCTGGGGCACCCATCCTGAGGCACACAGGGACACATGACACCAACCCTGGGGTACACAGGGACCCCATAAAACCCATCCTGGAGCACACACAGACCCCATGACGCCCACCATGGGCAAGTAGAGACCCCACAACACCCATCCTGGACAGGTAGGGACCCCATAAAACCCATCCTGAAGCACACAGGGCCCCTGTGACCCCCATTCTGGCCAGGTATGGACCCCATATAAATCCATCCTGGTATGCAGGGACCTTGTGACACCCACCCTGGGGCACACAGGGACCCCTGACACCCACCCTGGGGCACACAGAGACCCCTGACAACCACCCTGGGGCACACAGGGACCTTGTGACACCCACCCTAAGACACACAGGGACCCCTTGAGACCCACAGGGACCCCTGACACCCACCCTGGGCCATGCAAGAACCCCATGAGACCCACAAGGACTTTGTGACACCCACCCTAAGACCCACAGGGACCCCTGACACCCACCCTGGGGCACACAGGGACCCCTGACACCCACCCTGGGGTACACAGGTACTCCTTGAGACCCACAGGGACCCCTGACACCCACCCTAAGACACACAGGGACACCATGAGACCCACAAGGGACCTTGTGACACCCACCCTGGGGTGCACAAAGACCCCTGACACCCACCCTGGGGCACACAGGAACCCCATGAGACCCACAGGGAACCCTTGAGACCCACCCTGGGGCACACAGGGACCCCTTGAGACCCACAAGGACCTTGTGACACCCACCCTGACACCCACAGGGACCCCCCCGGGGCCTCCCCGGTTCCGTCCCGCTCCGGGCCCCACTCACCGCTCGTCGGGCTCCCGTCCCCGCTGCAGGGCGGGTTCCAGCGGTACCAGGGCCTGCCCCAAGAAGCGGTCCATGCCCACCAGGGCCCGGTGCATGACTGTGAGCACCAACCCGGCCGCGGTTCCGAGTTCGGGGGGCAGCTCGAAAGCGCATTCCTCCCGCCATTCGGGGTTCCCGCTGCTTTTCTCGGCCACCGAGGTGCTGTACTTCTCCCGGCCCAGTTGGATGATGGTGTAAGCGTCGCTGGTACCGGTTCTGCCGCCGCCGCTTTTGCACCGCAACCCGCGGGCCCGAACCACCGTCACCTGGACGTGTGTGGGCAGCCAGGCCGGGGGCGGGGAACCCTCGGCGGGGAGCGCGGCCGCCCGCAGCAGCGCCATGCTGGGAGAGAACCGAACCGAACCGAACCGGAGCGGAACCGGAGCCGGACCGGGCCTGGCACCGCCGCCCCTGCCGCAGCCCACGCCCCAAGCCACGCCCCCTCCCCGGGATGACCACGCCCCCTCCTCGGTGTGGCCACGCCCCTCCCCAGTATAGTCACGCCCCCTTCTCGATATGGCCACGCCCTCTCCTCAGTATGGTCACGCCCATTTCTCGGTATGACCACGCCCACTTTTCGTCTATAGCCCCGCCCATTCCTAAACGACGCCTCTTTCGCCTTATAGCCCCGCCCACTGTAAAACCACGCCCCTATGATGTTCTGACCACGCCCATCCCGTCCTAGCCACGCCCACATCCCGCTATGGGCGGAAGGGGGGGGCGGGATAATTGGGGGGGGGATAATTAGGAGAGGCGGGATAATTGGGGGGGGAAGATTTGAAGGGGGGGTAATTCGGGGGGGAGATAGTTTGGGGGGTGGGGGATAATTTGATAATTTGAGGGGGGGATAACTTGGGGGGGAGATAGTTTGAGGGGGGGGATAATTTGGGGGGTTGGTATAATTGAGGAGGGGCAGGATAATTTGGGAAAGGGCGGGATAATTTCCGGGGGATGGTATAACTGGGGGGGTGGAATAACTTGGGGGGGGCGTGAACCATGTGCATGCGTGTGCAAACATCTGCTGGGACGGGCACGTGCAAGTGTGAGCAGGTGCAGCCATGCGTGTGCAAGCGTGTGCTGCAGCCGTGCATGCAGTGTGCAGCCGGGTGTTTGCAAGCATGCAAACCACACACGTGCAACCACGCATGTACAAATATCACCACACACACGCAGCCATGCACGTGCAAATGTCACCACACAGGTGCAGCCACGAGCGTGCAAATGTCACCATCCCCCTGCAACCGTGAGTGTGCACACACAGCCACGCACATGCAACCATCACACACATGAAAACATCACACACACAAGCAACCATCGCGCACAAGCAACTATCACACACAAGCAACCCATCACACAGAACCATCACACACACACCCCCATCACACACACACACACACCCATCACACACAAGCAACCATCACACACATGGAACCATCACACACACACAGACAACCATCACATACACACACCCATCACACACACATACACACACACACATGACCATCACATACACACACCCATCACACACACACACACACACACATGACCATCACACACACACACAACAATCACACACGCACACACACACACACCCGCAACCATCACACACATACCCATCACACACACACACAACAATCACACACACACACACCCATCACACACACACACACAACAATCACACACACACACACCCATCACACACACACACACAACAATCACACACGCACACACACACACACCCGCAACCATCACACACACACAACAATCACACACACACAGTCACACACACACACAATCACACACACAATCACACACACAATCACACACACACACACACACACACACCCATCACCAGTCTCTGCTGGTCCCCTCTCCTCTCCTCTCCTCCCTTGTCCCCCTCTCCCCCCTCAGTTTTAGGACTCCCCCCCCCCTCACTCCCTGGTCAGGACGCAGCCCCCAGCCCCTCTGCCCCCTCCTCACCATTTCCCTTTCCCCACTTTCCCTTCCACGCTGCGAGTGGGCCCGGGGAGGGGGGGGGGGATGTGACAGCAGTGTCCCCAACAAGCCCCCCAACCCTAATTCAGATGCCAGGAGCCCCTCTGCCCCCTTCCCCCTCCTCACCACCCAACCCTCCATTCCCCGGCCCCCCCAGCAAGGTCACCCTGACATTCCAGGCGGGAGGGCTCGGGGACCCCCACATTTTGGGTGCTGGGTTGAGGCCACCTGAGCCCCCGGGGCTGCGATGTCCCCGCGATAAGGGACGTGCGGGGCCACTCGGGGTCAGGGTTGGGACCCAGGCTGCTCTGCTCTATCGCTCCCATCTCCGGGACTCGGGGCCGGTCACCCGGATGGGTTAATTGGGGGGTTAATTGGGGGTGGATTCGCCTCCCCCCTCTCCGGGCACCCGCACTTGTCCGTTCCGCTCGGCCGCGGGGACATCGGGTGACCCCAAGGGGCTGGGGGGCATGGCAGGGGCCTCACAGACCCTTTTTGGGGTGCTATGTCCCCTTTGGGTCCCCTCTGCGTTCCTCGTGTCCTCCTTCTGGGGGTCCAGCGTACCCTCTGGGGGTCCAGTGTCCCCTTTTTGGGGTGCCATGTCCCCTTTGGGCTTTGCTGGGTCCCCTCTGGGTTCCCTGTGTCCCCTTTAGGGGTGCTGCATCCCTTCTGGGGGTCCAGTGTCCCCTCTGGGGATCCAATGTCCCCTTTGGGAGTCACATGTCCCCTTTGGGCTTTGCTGCATCCCCTCTGGGATCCCTGAATCTCCTTTGGGGTTGTTGCATCCCCTCTGGGGGTGCAGTGTCCCCTTTTAGGGGTGCCATGTCCCCTTTGGGCTTTTCTGCATCCCCTCTGGGATTCCTGAATTTCCTTTGGGGTTGCTACATCCCCTCTGGGGTTGCTACATCCCCTTTGGGGGTTGCTGTGTCCTCTCTCCTTGTTTTTGGGGCTCCCACCTCTCCTGCTCTCCCCAACCCCCTGCTAACCAGAACAAGTGCAGGAATCACCACTTTCTGACCCCCAAAAAACCCAACATGCCCCCCCCCCATCCCTCGTCAACCCTGGCATTAAAATATTCCTCATGTAGGGAAAATAAAAAAAAAAAATCACAAACCGACACGGGGAATTTCTTATCACCCCTGAGATGAACCAAAATCCAATTATCCCTCCAGCCCCGTGCCCAGCCCTACTCCATCCTCCTCCTCTTATCCCTCCTCAGCATCTGCTTTTTATTTTCCTTTCTTTTATATATTTTTTCTTTTTTTTTTCCTGCTCCCTGATTATCTCTCCCCTCTCCTCCTCTCCACCACTTTCCCCTCCTTGCCCCCATCATTGGTTTTTTTATTATTATTTATCTCTGATTTTTACCTCTACCTTTGCATTTCAGGGAGAAAGAGCTGATTGGGGTTTTTTCATTACCCCTGAAATCTGTTTGTTTTTTTTTTTAAATTATTACTCTTTTCTTGAACAGCAGCAGCCCAGGGCCCATGTCACTGCTTTTTGGGGGCCCTTTGCTCAGCTGGGTTACATTTTCCTTCAGTTTTTGCATCACCTTCAATTTTTTGCTTTTAATTTCTAGCTCAGCTTTTGTTTTTGCTTTCATTTCTGCTTCAGCTTTCTTTTTTTCCTTTAATTTCTGCTTCAACTTTCATTTTTGCTTTTATTTTTCCTCCAGCTTGCATTTCTGTTTTTTTTTCTTCAGTGATTTTTGCTTCAATCATTTTTTCCCCCCTCCAATGCTTCCTGCAACTGTAGTTTTTATCTCACTTTTTTTTTTTTTAGTTTTTGCTTTAACTCTTAACATTTTCTTCCAACTGCAATTTCTCCCCTCATCATTTTTGCTTCCTCCTGCTCCCTAAATATCATCCCAACACCAGAGGGTCTCACCTAACCCAATTACCCTGCCAGTGGGAAACGATGCTAATTCCATAACTTTGATTTTCTTTTGGTGCAAAAAAATAAAAATCCCGTCCTGAGCAATGCCCCTCGATGGGGTTGGAAAAAAAAAATAAAATAAAAAATTCCATTTCCATGGGAGCAAAGCAAAATCCTGCTGGAAGGTGACAGTGGTGCTGAGCTGGGTTTTGCTTGGAGCTGGCAGCAGACCCTGGGATCGTCTCTTGATATTTTTTTTATGTTTATTTTCTATTTTTTATGCTGGGTGCTGAGCCCCAGGGTGGGAGCAACCACTCTGGGATTAAAAGATGAAGGATGAGCTGGAGCTGGGGATGCATCACCCCAAATCTCCACCCTGGAGATGCTCATCCCTCAAAAAATCATCACCCACCCAAACCTCACCCAAATCCCCCCCCATTTTGGGCCGGATCAGCAGCACCCAAACCACCCCGGGCTTCAATTTTAGGGGGGAAAAATGCCAAATGCTCCCTAAAAATGGGTTGGGAAGGGGATGGTGGAGATTTCCCAGTGAAAAATCCCAGCAGAGGGATACTCGGGAATGAAGAGAGGGGAGGAGGGAGGACAAATAAAGAGTTCAAATGGGAAACGATTAAAAACTAAACTAAACTCAAATAAATGGAAAGCGGGGGAGATAAGGTGCCGGCGCCCTCGCCGCCTATTTAACATTCATTGGATTGAATAATCAGGCCTCATTATCTCAAATTGTCTGCATATTTGCCCTCAAAATGCTAATTTGAAAGTTGGCTGCAAGCGCCGTCTGCCTATTTTGACTAAAATATGGTTTTTGCTTTATTGTGAGGTTGGTTTGTAGCTCCGGGGGCATTTCCCCTCGACAAGCGAAAAGGGAAATAGGAAAGAAAAAAATAATAAAAAGAAGAAGAAGAAAAAAAAAAATAATAATAAAAAGAAGAAGAAGAAAAAAAAGGCAACATTTATCAAAGCCGGCCGGGGAGGAGAGCAGCTCCCTGTTTTGCCTAGAAATGGCTTTTTTTTTTTTTGCTTTTTTTTTTTTTCAGGCCTTCCAGTAAAATTAGAGGCCTTATCAGTTGCTTTTCGGGGATGGGCAGTTTATCATCCATCTGGGGAAATAGGAGAAATAATTTGCTTTTATTCTGATTGTTTGGCAGAGTGGGGAGGGATGGAGGCTGCTGGTTCCCTTGGGGCCCCTCTCCTCATCTCCGTGCCCCCCATCACCCTCATGCCCCCCATTTCCTCCTCAACCCCCATCTCCTCTTTATCCCCATCACCTCTTTGTCCCCATCACCTCTTTGTCCCCATCCCTTTTCCCCCATCACCTCCTTTCCCTCATCCCCATTTCGAGAAGGGCAACCTCAAAAAATCGATTTTTTTTTTGTTTTTTTTTGGGGGGGGAGGGATCCCACCCACAAAATTCACTCTCAGCTCGGTCTGATCTCCGGGTGGGATTCCCAGCATCCATCTCACGCTGTTCTTCCCCTTTCTAAAAGTCAATCAATAGGATAATAAGGTGGGAATAATGGGTTAGGAGTTAAAAACCCAACAGCCAGAGCTGAGGATTTGGGGTTACTGAAGGGCAATTGCTTCGGAAGCTTTTCAATCCCACCTTTGGGATGCCACCATTTGCTTACCCCCCCAGCCCTCAAATCACACATTTCTCATGCAAAACCCCACGCCAGGTCCCCTCCCACCCCCCCAAAACCCCCCCAAACCCCCCCCCGAGGTGTTTACAGAGCAAACTGCAATTGTAGGGGAGATTAAAGGGGGCTTTGTGGGGCTGGGGGAGAGGCCAGGGAGCCTTGTTGACAAATAAAAGTGGAAATCCCTCTCCATCAATTCCGTGGGTGCCTCTGGATTTGGCAATGACACTGGGGTTGACTTTCCCAGGTGGGCAGATGGACACGGGGGGGGTTGGGGGGGTTGACTCCTTCCTAGGTTTTTGGGGGCAGATGGTAGCACAGAAAAAATATTAAAAAATGCAGAGGTGTGGGGGGGGACACACACATATAACCTGAAATGGTGCTGGTGGCCCTGAGGATGCCACAAACCCCCCCCAGTCAGGTTCCAGGCTGGGGAAATGGAGAGGGGAGGAGGAGAAACATCAACTGTCCCCATCATCTCCACTCATTGTCACCCAAACATTCACCCAGAGCTTGTGTGGCCAGTGGTGGCACCTTTATATGGAGGGGACACAGGTTGTCACCTTCCCCTGGGACCCCATTTATCCATGCAGAAACCTCCTGGCCTTGCTGGGGCCCAGCCTCGAGATGTCCCAGCCTCAAGATGTCCCATCCTGCTGTGTCCCGTCCTGCTGTGTCCCGTCCTGCTGTGTCCCATCCCCTCCTGTCCCATCCCAGTGGATTCAAATCTGCTGTGTCCCAGTTCCTTGTGTCCCATCCTGGGGTGTCCCCCATCCTGCTCTGTCCCTTCCTGGTGTCCCTCACCTTGGTGTCTCTCCTTCCTCTGTCCCTATCCCACTGTCCCCATCCCAGTGTCCTCTCTTCTGCTGTCCTCAGTGGGAATGTCCCCCTGTCCCCATCTCCCCTCTGTCCTCATCCTTCTGTCCCCATCCCCTGTCCCCTCCCCCCTTGTCCCCCATCTCCTCTCCCCCTGTCCCCTCTCGCTGTCCCCATCCCCTTGTTCCCATCCTCCTGTCCCCTCTCCTTCTGTCCCCTCTCTCCTTGTCCCCCATCCCCCTGCCCCCCATCCTCTGTCCCCTCTCCCCCTGTACCCTCTCTCTGTCCCCTGTCCCCATCCTTCTCTCCCTTCTCCCTGTCCCCCATCTCCTTATCCCCATCCTCCTGTCCCCTCTCCTTCTGTCCCCTCTCTCCTAGTCACCCATCCCTCTGTCCCCATCCCGCTGTCCCCCATCCCCTGTCCCCTCTCCCCCTGTCCCCATCCCCTGTCCCCTCTCTCTGTACCCTCTCCCCCATCCCCTTGTACCCCATCCTCTCTCCCCTGTCCCCTCTCTCTGTCCCCTGTCCCCATCCCCTCTCCCCCATCCCCTGTCCCCATCCCCTCTCCCCCATCCCCTGTCCCCTCTCCCTTGTCCCCCATCCCCTGTCCCCTCTCCCCCTCTCTCTGTCCCCTCGGTCACCGTCGGTGTCGCAGCCGCGTTCCGGGGCTCAGGGCGGTCGAGTGGAGCCCTCTGGTGGTCACGGGGGGAACAGCACGGCAGGGACAGAACCGGGACAGAACCGGGACAGAACCGGGACAGAACCGGGACAGCACCGGGACAGAACCGGGACAGGACCGGGACAGGACCGGGACAGGACCGGGACAGCACCGGGACAGCACCGGGACAGGACCAGGACAGCACCGGGACAGCACCGGGACAGGACCGGGACAGCACCGGGACAGAACCAGGACAGGACCGGGACAGCACCGGGACAGCACCGGGACAGCACCGGGACAGCACCGGGACCCTGCAGGGACCACACTGGGCCCGCACTGGGATTCTGACTGGGACCCCACACTGGGATCCCCCTGAAAACTCTGACACCCTGACCGGGACCCCACTGTGACTCTGCTAGGACCCCACTGGGACCCTGAGACCCCCGACTGGGACCCCTGTGGGACCCTGCCCGCTGAGGTACCTCCCAGTTGGGATCCGGGGGTGCCCTAACTGGGGCGGGTGCTAACTGGGGTGCCCAGCAGCAGCCAGGGCCTCTGACCCACACTGACTGGCACCCTCACTAATTAGCAGCCCTGCTAATTGGGGTGTCTGCTAACTGGGATCCTCTTGCACTGGCAGTTTGCTGACTGGAACCCTGCTAACTGGAAACCCTGCTAACTGGAAACCCTGCTTACTGGGAACCCTGCTTACTGGGAACCCTGCTAACTGGAAACCCTGCTAACTGGGAATCCTGCTTACTGGGAACCCTGCTTACTGGGAACCCTGCTAACTGGAAACCCTGCTAACTGGGAATCCTGCTAACTGGGAATCCTGCTAACTGGGAACCCTGCTTACTGGGAACCCTGCTTACTGGGAACCCTGCTAACTGGGAATCCTGCTAACTGGGAACCCTGCTAACTGGGAACCCTGCTAACTGGGAACCCTTGCTAACTGGGATCTCCACCAACTAACCCCCTTGCTAACTGGGATCCCAGTTGAGAGGCTCCACCCAGCTCCAGTGGGGACACATCCAGTCCTGGAGGATCCATCTCAGCTCCAGGAGGCTCAATCCAGGTCCAGGGGGGATGCATCCCAGTGCCCAGCATCCCAGTTCTGAGGCAGGCCTCCCCAGTTTGGGGCAGGGTATATTTTAGCCCCTGTCACCCAGCTACAGATCTTACTTTTTTGCAGAAATTTCTCTCTTGAAGCTCTCAACCTCCAGGAGCTCCTGGGCACAGAGTTTAAAAACTGTTTAAAAAATTGTTTTAAAATTCACTTGCAGGGTTTAAAAATATATATAATTTTTTCTTTATTTAAAAAATAATTTAAATAATTTTTTTAAAATTTTTTTTTTAATTTTTTTTTCCCTGCCTTTGTCCCCGGGGGTGGCAGTGACCTGTGCCACCCAGGAGTCCTGACTGGAGGTGGGGCAGGTCCCTGGAGAGAAGGAGCAGAGCTGCATATCTTACCATGCTTAAGGCAGGGCTTCACTCTGCATCCCAAAGCCGGCTGATGAGACCTTTAATAACACAAAGGAAAAGTGGATTTAATGGGGGGGAGATCTAAAATTCATCTCCAATGATCCAGGGGACAGGGGGGGGACACTGAGGGTCAGGGCTGGATCCTCCTCGAGCCACTTGATGGCAGCCAGTGGCCAAACACTGGCTTGTGTTTTGGTTTGGTTTGTTTTTCCCCAATAATTTCAGCTGAATTGGTAAAAAACACACCTTTTCCCTGGAGATTGTGGGAAGATTGTATCAGCAAGAGGATGCAGAGGGTGGGGAGCCAGAGGGATGCTGCAGGACAGGACCAGGACAGCTCTGAGGTCACCCCTGAGGCTGTCTGGGGACAAGGGAATGGGGGGGTGACCCTGGGGGCCCCACTCCTCAGCAGACAGACAATCCACACCCTGCCCAGACAGCCAAGAGGAGCGCTAATGAGCAGCATTGTTATTAATTAGCTCAGGACCCGGAGCCTTGGGGGCAAATTTGCTTCCAAATCCAGCAGGAGTCATCCCTGGGGTCACCTCCCAGGCCTGGATCCCCAAGATCCTGGGGAAAGGGGATGTTGGGTTTATGGGCAGCAAACTCCCCTCTCTCCCTCCCTCCCCCAAATTTTCCCCCCTGCCTGTCCTGAAGCACCAGTGGCTCCCAGTATCCCCATTTTCATCCCCTATCACCTGGATCCCAACCCTATGGATGCCTCCAGCATCCCACCCCTGGGGCACCCTCCATCCCGGGGCCACCCAGCTGGGTGAGGATGTTTGGGGGGGAGAGGATGTTTGCTGAGCTCCATCAAACAGAGAGAAAAAAAAAAAAAGGACTAAATAAATTAAAAAAAAAAAAAAATTAAAAAGGTGGGGGAAAGCACCTCCTCAGCAAACACACCCCAGCCCTGGCAGGGGCCTCCTGCCTTTTTATCTCAGCCTTTTCAGTGTAATTAACTAATAACGTCAAATCTCCCCCCCCTTTTA